>CM057775.1:3862500-5207178 GCA_030064435.1 Trapa incisa | reverse complement strand
ACTCATATTTTTATCAGTGGGGCTACGACCTACATTTTGTGTAAGATGGGCTTTTACTCATAATTTGGAAAGTGGGACTACCACCCGTATTTTGTGAAAGATGGACTTCAACTAATAATTTGGAAAGTGAGACTATGACCCACATTTTGTGAAAGATGGGATTTGGCTCATATTTTGGAAAGTGGGGCTATGACCCATGTTTTGTGAAAGATGGACTTCAGCCATATTTTAAAAGAGGGGTTACGACCCAATATTTTGTGAACAAGGAACTCTGACTCATATTTTGAAAACAAGGCTATGAGACTTGAGTCGAGAAAGAGGAACTTCGATTTGCAGTTATAAAGAAATGGGACCTCGATCCATGTTTATAAATTTTACATTTCACAAGATTTGAAAATGCTCTCCATGACCTTGTGGATGTTAATATCCTTAAATAATTGTGATACAACCTTAAAGGGGCTGGCTGGATAATAAGCCAATATCTATTGTTGCGTATGTATGTTGTGTCGTAGAGGGTTTGATTAGATAACAAACCAACCTTTGTGGTTATTGTGAATACTTGATGCATTGTTTACAATTTGAGGAGGATGTGAGAGTCTATATGGAGAGTTAGTGCTGAGTACTAAGGGATTGTTGGGATGTTGAGGTAATAAGGGGAAGATAATTTTTATTCCAACATATGTAGGACAAGGGATGCATAAGGTGGTGTCTGAGTATTGACCAGACAATGGTGAGATATGGTCACAATATTCCTAAGGAACAGATGGTTTGGACATTAGAGGGTATGATAGAGAACCTTTGCTGATGTGTTTCATTAAAAATCAGTGGAGAGCGGCTCACATCTGCCACTAGGCACCATTAGAGAGGGGCATGATCCCACTGCTAGGTTGTGATACTAATGTGTGGGTATTGTAACGACATTCACAATACAATACTTTGTGAAGTAATGCATGGGTAGATTGCTATAATGTGTTATGTGTGTAGATGGGGAATGCATTCTTCAGAATAGAATGTTTTATGATAATATGTTTTAAAAGTAAAACATTTTGAAAATATATTTCTACTCCATGGTGCTATTTTTAGTAAGTGTTGTGCTCATGGACATGATGTCATGACGTGAATGACTCACTCATTGAGCTTCGTAGCTCACCACTCTCCCTAACCCCTTTCGGGTACCAATTAGAGTAGTACGTAGAAAACCTTAAAGTTAACAAAAAGCTTTTTAAGGTAAATCTCCCCGATGAGAAGTACAGGAGTCTTCTAAGCAGGAGGAGAAGTTTTAAGTTCGAGAATTTTTGTAACCATGGAATTTTGTATAGTGTGGATTTTTGAGATGGTATAAATTCTTACTAGAAAAAGAATTTATTTTATGTTATATGTACCTTACAATCTGTTGGTCTTATAGTAGTGCGGGCACAACTATTATAGTATTGTGATGATTTGGTATATGTGATGTCAACTTGATCCGAAGAATCTAGTCAGGGCATTACAAAGTTGGACCAAACCCAAAATACCCCTATAATAAAATATTAAAGATAAAAAATTTTCTAATTCAAAATCAAATAAAATATCATATCAAATCATGTTGAAATTTAATTTTTAGAGGGTCCCAAAATGCATTTAGGATCCATAGTGTAAATACATTAATTTATAAAAACAAAGAAATTTAGAAACTAATAAAACTAGCCTCGAAGTGGCCAAATGAAGACCAAAATTAATCGAACCAACCATAAAATGGATTGAACTCATTGAAAATTGGTCGAAACAAGTCAAATTGGTCAAAGGGGAGTAAAATTGCTCAAATTGCACAGAAAACTAGTCAATCAATTGAAAACATGGTCTAACCAAACCACTTTAGTTGAACTAGTCAACAATAGGTCAAAGCACGTGGGGGGCGAGCTAGCCATACACATGATCATCTCCTTCAAATGCACAAATGAGATTAATAATAAGTGGATAAGATGAGTGAGGTGGCAAAAAAATCAACCAGTAAAGAATTGATTGCCAATACTAATTTAGGTCAATTGAATGATGACCAAGGAATGGGGTAGTTCAAGTTTATCTTCCCTATAAAAGACATCAATGATCTCTTCCTCAGCACATCAAATTCCCTTCCTAAAACCAAAGTAGTTACTTTTCAAGCCAGACCACTTCCGATAAGAAATTAAATTAGATTGAAAATAGATTCAAAACTGGACCATGATAATTGATCATTATAGCTTCAAATAAACCCGAAAGGACCTTCATGATTAGGAATGGAGGATCCAAAAATAATTGAGTTCAAACTAGTTTGAAATTAGGTTAAACTGGACTAACTCAAGTGAGGAATGATTTTTTCGACTGAGACTAAAAAAGGGCAAAAAATGTAATTTTGGTCTTAAAAACAAGGAAATTACTTGAAGAAATTTTATAAAAATATAGGAAGTTAGGAACCAGCCAAAAGAAGGCTAAAATTAGTTAAATCAACCGAAAAATTTGATTAAACCGGTGGTAAGGGTTACAAACTAGTTAAACTAGATCAAACTGGTGAAGGATCAAAGGGAGTCAAATCGGTCAAACGGTGTAGACAATTGGTAGAATCGCTTAAAAAATTGGTCAAATTGACATGAAACTAGTCGAGCTGATCAAATAGTGTCGAACCAGTCAACCAAAAACTATATTGACCAGTGCTTCACACATGCTGCAAGTAAGCTAATCACATATTGTGCACGTGATCATCCTATTCGCTTGACCTGCACCACTCACGCAACATAAATTCTGACTATCAAGACACAATGAGAAATTGCGTCATGTAAGCCAATTTTTGTCTAATGGGATGCCAACTAGGAATATTGGTTGGAGACCCTTTGTCCCCCATAGCTTTCTATATAAAGAGTGGAGCCTCTCTCGCCAAATTTTTACCCGAATTCTCTTTGCAACCTGACTTGCCTCATTTTTCGGCTACCTTAATACCAAAACTCCATCTAGGGCCTTTATGACTATGAAACTTCACGTTCTTGGTGGTGTTGGAACTACCTCGACCTCATCTACACTTCCCTAACCTTAGTCAACACGGACAATGATCCTATTCGCATAGGTGATGTCACACATTTGCCAATTCCTGGGTTGGACCGATATAACAACCAACACACCCTCTCAATTAATAGTGAATGCCACACTAAGGTATAATCAATGGGATGTAAGACTAAAAATAATAAAACATTCACCATTTTCACTAAAAAAAATTGAACATTCATAAATCAAGTTGTAATGTTTACAAAAAATTCAAATCCTAAGAATAAAAATAGTTACCTTGGATCTACTTGAATTATTTCCAAATCTCTTACCTCAATTCATTTTGCTAAAGCAGTCTTCTCTCTCCATACCTCTTCTCGCCATACTAGTTTCCTGAAAGTTTTAGAGAGATGGATGAACTAATAAATAGTGAGGGAGATTACTAACATTAGACTTTCAGGTCTTATTTTCATAATCAACTCAAAATCTACATGGAGGTATTTTAAATTCACCCCTTTTAAAAAATTAAGTATCAATAAAATATCTTGAGAAAAACCTCACATTTCTTTCTGATCATTGCATCAATCAATTTCTTTCAAGCATTATATATCAAATTAATGGTGTGGATTGTGTTACTCATTAGAATATCGTATAATTGATTATTCATGTACCATATGCATTTAAGCATAAGAACACAATCAAGGGCGTGTACTTGCCCACTCATGTCAATGTTGCATTATTGATGATTCAAGGGTTGCATACAAGTGTAATGCAATCAAGCACATAAACATAATCAATGGCATTGACTCGACCACTCATATCAATGTCATTCACATTCAAGGACCTTTGGCATTATCCCCCAACGAGTTGCCACATAACATAGAACACCATCATATAACTCACCGAGTCCTTGTGTGTTGGAAGCCAAATTTGCTACCCCCTATTTACTCCACCTTCTCGTATCACTTGGTAATCAACACAAAATCTCATGATAAGCGTCTATTGATTATCAAATCTCATCCTTTTCAAACACATATTGTCATTCCCCAGCTTGATTCTATGGTCGGGGTCGAAGAACAACCTGCCACATCCCCTCGATGCTACAATGGTAGATACATTTACCAAAGTAGTACCAATAGGACCATGGCTTAGAATAAATACATACCAAATTTTTAGTGAAAATTTAAATGTTTCCTTCATAAATAGTCTAACCAAAAACTCATACAAAATTCATGGGAATACGACTACGGATAAGCATGTAATTAAACCTTCGTACACAGTACTTTGACATTCATGGCTCAAGTCGCGCTAGTGATATAGGTGATGTCTCGACTCTGTACTTCCATGAGCTTCTAATTTCACTTGTAATTGTTTTGGGGATGGGAGTGAGCTCACAGCTCAGTAAATGTAGTAGGTTACTAACATCAAGCCATTACATGGCTTATGACCCTTGATTTCATTAAAAAAAGTCTATACATGGAAATTTATTCATAAATTCATATATTATGTTGCTTTCATAATTTATGGACCATTAAAAATCATGCCTCAGGATTTCCACACTCATGTATATACAAGTAGATCTCTCACTCACCATTTACCAAATCAATCAATCGTATAGATTCACATACTACAACAATAATGTCATGTGATGCCCCGAAAATCACACACATGCAATCGGGTATATGAATACACGTGAGTCACATGTTTATACTCACCTGTTAATATAAAAGTTTGTACACTTATATGAATATTGAGATTATGACCTTGATCATGTGCATAATTTACATTCCTCATCATCCACACAAAAATATGTGTATACCTTGCATTACTAGTCATCCATGCAAAAATATGTGTATATTTTATATTTTTTGCAATTTATGCAAAAGTGTGTATAAGTAATGAATTGATATTTAAACTGGTCTCAATTATATAATCTGATTCATATATAATAAATTATGCAGTTGATCACATGTGTATCAAATAAACTAACTTAAGAAAAATTGTAGCGGCCACCTAACTTGTTAGTTTCAATTCTCAAAGTATATTGATTGATCCATTATTAAATTTTGATATATTAATATTATTTTAATTTTATAGAAATTATTATTAAATTATTATTGTGATTTTGATAAAGTTTTCATTTAAATAAATATTAATATAATCATAAATATTGAAGGATAATCAAATTTGATAGTATTGTTTTTGTTGGATATAAGGTGCTTTTTTAAGTGATTACAATGTTTAAAGAAGGATTTCTAAAAATAAACTTATTCCAATTTAATTTTATGAATTTATTTCATCTAGATCTAATTATAATATGAGAGCATGTGGAGATTTAAGTAATATACTTAAAAGGAAAGAAGGGTTCAACTGCCAGGACAAAAGGACATACTCTATTGGATAAAGCTTGCCTTGATATCATTCATTCCTTATGAAAGAGAAATTCATTAATTAAATATTTACACATCTAATTATCTCATTCATTGACCATCATACATTATTATATATATATATATATATATATTTTGCAAATGGGTTGAAATGTCAAATAGTCCTAACATCTTGGTCGAAAAAAATTCCAATTTTTGATATATTTTATAATATTTGAATAATAACTCAAATAATACATTATATTTTTTTGTTCAAATATAGTTATAATAATTTTGAATTAACTCAAAATAGAGCGAGATAATATTCAATATATAGACATATATTTATTGGTTTATAAATACATGTATAATATTTAAAATTAAATTTATAATATACAATATTATTAAAATTATTATGTAAAAAATCACGACATTTAAATTATTATATAAAAGTTAGGGATATGTTTAAATAAGTAATAAGACCTCCCTAAAATAAACTCTCATTGGAAGCTATGTATTTCCAAGTCAATGTTTATACCTTTCCTAGCAAGCTAAAGCGATAGACTAACGGATCCACATTGTGGATCCCATAGTAAATGGGAATTGTGTTTATCAAGTTATATGAATATGGACCCATCTAAATCAGTACCACCCCCTAATATTCCATAAATGAATTGATTGATTGCAGAAATTACAGCCTCGTGGAGCTCTTATTGCATGTTTCCAAGAGTGAACTTGGAGAATGAAATACATTATATAATATTATAAATCATTGGATGTAATTACTAACTTTTGTTTTGTGCCATCTCCATAAAATTAATTTTTTACTAAATGTGATTCGGGAAATCTCCATAAAACTAATGGAGGAATAACAGCAAGAGGAACAAATCGAACAATATCTGCTAAAGTATGATGATAACTAGGCAAAAAAAAAAAAAAGAAATCTCAGGTAAGCAAAAGTAATGCCCACTGTTAAATTTTCTAAGAGAGAGAGATAGAGGAGAGGAGAGGAGAGACCCACAATATTATACCACCCAAAGTGCGCCCAATCCAATCTCAACATTGAATCAGAAAAACCAACAGAATGCGAAGCTTATTCGTAGAGATATAGATCGGTATAGGTAGTGGACATAGCTAGCAAATGGATTTTTGAGAGAAGAAAAACCCAGAGACACGTGATGGAACAACTATTGTGAATTCTGTGACAGCTTGTCGTGGATCAGGCCTAGCGGCTGGTGCTGTGCTTAGTGGCTGGTGCTGTGCTTTCCGCCGAAGCTCGGGTCTTTGACGACGGTGACCGGACAGGGGGCGTGATTCATCACGTAGTTTGTCACGCTCCCGAGTAGTATCCTGCAACATTAGATTATTGGTGGTCTCTCGTCAGAGTTTGCTGATTGACCCAACTCTGAGTCAGGGCAGGGCAGAGCAGAGCAGAATATACGTGCCAACACAGCAGATGGGTGCTGCCCAGAAAACAACTATAAAGGACACCAATTGCATAGATGTGAAATGGAGGAAAAAAGGGGTCACCTCTTCCAAACAACAAAGCATGGGCTGTCATCAACCTCATGATCAAAAGATGTGCCAGAATAGTATCTATGCATATTTATCTAAATTTTCAAATAATAGGTTAAATTTAAAGCCCTAACATTTCCCAGGTATATGAATATACAATACATAAAATCAAATTTATGATGCATACATGGCAAGGCTACTTAACCTTTAGATTATGGTCAAAATATTTTTTAATGGTGTCATAAAATGGAATCATCCAACTAACAACCCTCAGGAATTTCAATGAGAGAAAAATCAACCAAAAAGGTGATTTTGTTGTGGCAATCCTAGATTGACCATGCAGAGGACTTACCTTTGAAGGGTACCGAGTCCCCTGCTTCCCATGACAAGAGAGTCTAACTTCAGATCTTCGATTGATTCGATCAGCTTCTCCCTGGCATCCCCCCAGTACAGCTTCGTCACCACCTTCAGCTGCAATTATAAAATCATGGCTAATGAGCTTTGCATTTAAGCCTCACCCTTTCAATTCAATGGCAGATGAGCCCCAAAAAAAGAAAAGAAAAAAAAAGAGCACCTCCTTCTGCCTGGAGGCAGTGTCGAGCATGTCGAGGACTTCCATGTCGGTCTCGACGCCGTACTTCTTCATCACCTCCGGCTCTCGGTACTCCAGCAGTGGGATCAGGGCTGCAGGAGAAAGTAAAGCTCACGCGCCGGAGATTTAAATAGCGCAGGGAAATCGATGATGATGAGTGGAGGGCTTACGGGAGCCGGATTTGGACCAGAGGTTATTGCGGGACTCGCCGAAGGCGGTGGGCTTGACGTGAACGATGCAGAGGGTCTCGCCCTTGTCGGCCAGGTTGTCTATGGCCCACTGCAAGGCGGACTTACTGCTCTTTGAGAAGTCCATCGCCACCCCGATCTTCCTGTCACCAGATGCCATCTTCGATCTTCTTCTGATGATGATTTCTGTCGCTGGCAACTGAGTTTGAGAGAGCTCTATATGAGATGGGATGGGAGAAGAAGAAAGCAAAGGAGTGCGGTGCGAGAAGACGTTAAAAAAATAAAGGGCACCGCAGAGAGAATCTGTTACCTTTGTCTGTCTCTGAATTAGCGCTGATTGAAGGTGAAGGGAAGGACAGGTGGAGCAACTGCAGGGCCATTTACATAGAAGGTGAAAGGGCATACCTCCTTTTTTTAAGATTTTTTTTTCTATAGAAGACCAAATCCTCGTAATTAAAAAAAATGAATAATTATATAATATAGTAAAACACCGCTTATTTTAACAATTATTAGTTTTTTTTTATTTTTTTAGTCTTGAATACATTTAATTCTTTAATTAACACGGTAAAATTTTTTTAGTCTATAATTTTTATGACCTTTTATTTTCATCCTCTTGAATCACTCTTTAATGTATAGATGAAAAAAAGTATGTAGTGCATCAATAATACTATTACATGGACATCTATGCCATTTTATTTGCTATCTTATACACATTTTTTTAGAAGTACATGCTTTTATAATAGTTATTGAATACTTTTAAGTTTTATTAATTTTTCAAAATTTGGCCTTTCTTAATTTCTCCTTGAGCATTAAACTATATGAATATGGGGCATTGTAGCTAGAAGAGAAGGTGCTCTCTCCACACCAATACTTGGTGTGCTTGCTAAGGATCCATTTGCCACCATGACAGTATGAACATAATGATATCTTCCATCATACGTCACCTCCATCCATGACTCCCTACTAGATATTATCTTTCAGGTTAATTAACTAAGAAAATACAAATTTATTTATTTTCTTTATTTTATCATAAATATTTTTTATTGACTTAACACCAAACCTTTGATATTTGTATTCTCTTTGACATATCATTTATTTTTTTATTAAATTATAATAGCAATATTATTGGATAACAAACAATCTTATATTGGATAAGAAACATGAGTTTGAGTTTTATATATAGACTAAAAGTCATACAGCATCTCAAAATATGCATTTTCAATGTGCCGCAAAAAACCTATGATAGATATTAAACAATCTTATATCAGTACTAAATAGTTTAACTCAGAAAACTTTATATGAAAATAAGGAAAATAACTAAAAAAATTTAACAGTGTCATCTTAATTTTCCAACATTATCCAATTTGTTATTGCTGATTAAAAAATGGACAGTATGAGAGATAATTGTCATGGCCAAGTTTTTTATGCTTTCGGTTACTTCCCTTCTGGCGCTTGCTTGATTGCATGACGAGGAAATATGTGTAGATGTAACGCATGGGCAGGACATTGATGTCCCCGTCGACCCGTCACTGTATGGGAAATCAATGGAGGAGGAGCAGCAAACTGGAAGATGATCGATTGACACGTTACCATGTGGGAAGATGATGATTATCGACAATGCCTTGCTTTTCCTTTTCTCCTTTTTTTTTTTTCCGTTTTTGTCCCATTGATTTGGGGATTGACCAAGTAGTGCACGCTGCTTTTGCACTTTCCATCAAGAAACCCTAATGTGTGTGAGAAGAAATATCCATACGTAAGAATGATATAATTAATCTAATTTTTGCCTTAGTTTATTACAAATTGGTACTTTATTATTCTTTGACAGAGGCAAAAAAATGCTAAAATAATGTAACGATTACAAAATCCTAATTCTTTTTTGGTTAGAGTATTACATACTGATTTTCTTACTTTTTATGCATGTTTTTCACTGTCATTACTATAATAAATTATTAAAGTGGATAGGGACATCCTAAAAGTACGGCTAGTGTAATAAATTAAATATGAGACATGTTAAACTTTGGGGAGACATCGTTGCCCGCCCAACCAACATCTAACTTTCTTCTCTTAAAATGAAAACCTGACGTACTCTCGTGCACTCAATCATTCAGCAAAATGTATGTTTGTGAAACTTAAATAGATGAAAGTTATTAGTAAGGTACCATGATTGAAAAAGTATATATAATAGGTTTAGTGCCTTTCACTTCTCCTTTACTACTAAATAATAGAGAAAATATATTAAAATTTATATTGATTCTTAAATTTATAAATATTAGGGACAATTATTTTAATATACACATATTTTTTTTTGTATAATTATATATTTTAATTAATTTTCTTGAATTCGAGTAAAATTTAGTATTTTATTAAAGTATGTGACTAAATCCGAAATAGTATAATCTGTATATCAGTTAATATAATTTGTAAATCTCTTAGTTTAATATGTATATCTCTTATTACTCTTTGCAAGTAAAATTGGAGATCTGTAAAATTGAGCTTGAAGAGAAATATGTCAAATCGATACAAATAGAGACATTTGGTAAATATACTTGTAATTTGAGTTTTTGTACCAACGAAGCCAATATGGAGTTTCTTGCGATTGATTTGTTCACGAATGAAATGATAGTATATCTCAATATGTTTAATACGATCATGAAAAACTAGATTGTTATTGAGATAAATTGTTAACATATTATCACATCATAAAGTTGGCGGAGATGAAGAATGAAATTTGAGTTTTTGAAGTAGTGACTGCATCCAAATGAGTTCAGCAATTGCATTTCCGATACTCTTATATTCCGATTTAGTACTTAAATGGGCAATTGTCTATTACTTCTTAGCACTCCACGAAATCAAGTTATTTCCAAGAAATACTGAAAACCCACTTATGGAACGCTGGTTATCAAGGTTGTCAGCCCAATCGACATCAGAGAAACAATGTAGATGTGGCTGAGAGTTTTTTCAGAAATATAATCTGTAACTGAACGTTCCTTGGAGATAATGTAAAATTCTCTTGGTTGTAGCCCAATAAGTTGTCGTTGGCTTGTGCATAAATTGAAAGACTTGATTGATAGTATAATAAATGTTTGGTCGAGTTAATGTTAAATATTGAAGAGAACCAATGACTTGCTTGTAAATCCAGAGTTATCTAGTGGAGTGCCATCATATAGAGATAGTATAGACCTGAGAGTTACTGGTGTACAAACAGGTTTTCAATTGGTCATTGATACTTTTATAAGAATATCATGAATATGCTTATTTTGAGTTAAGATAAGACCTCCAGAATAGGAATGTACCTCAATCCCAAGAAAATAATGAAGGGACCCAAGATCCTTAATAGAAAATTCATCTTTGAGAGCATACACAATAGACGTTAGAGTAGAATTAGGTAGGCAAATGAAAATTATATCATCCACATACACTAGGAGTAATATGACAAATTGAGGGGTACAATAGATAAAAAGAGAGGCATATGCAATAGAAGCTTCAAAACCAAGTGTTAATAAGAATGTACTCAGTCATAGAAACAAGGCACGTGAAGCTTACTTCAATCCATATAACGAGCAATGAAGGAGACAGATGTGATCAGGATATGATGGATCTATGTAGCTTGGTGGTTGTGTCATATAAACTTCCTCATTGAGATGACCGTGAATAAATGCATTATCAACATCAAGTTATCGAATGGGCCAGTTATATGAGACGACAATTGACAAAATAACTCGAATGGTAATTGGTTTAATTACCAGACTGAAAGTATCATCATAGTCGAGTCTTTCCTGTTGAGAGAATCCTTATGCAACTAAATGAGCTTTATAACATGCAAGAGTCCCATCTGGATGGTGTTAGAGTTTGTAGACCTACTTACATCCGATAATATGTCTACTAGGTGGAGATAACACTAAATTCCATGTGTGGTTCTTCAAAATAGCTGCATATTTAAAATTCATAGTATCAACCCAGTAGGGTTGTGTTTGAGCTTGTTTAAAAGTTTGTGGCTCCTAAATAAAGGAAACAAGGAACATAGTAGGATCAATTTTAAAGTGTCGTAGTGGTAAGGTGCCATCTTGAGACCTGGTGAGTATCCGACGGGGTGGGGAGATAGGAGAAGACCTGTCACGCCTCGACTCGGTTTGGTTGGATCCCCATGAGCAACCTGCCACTCTCCCAGTTTATTAAGAGTTTCCCCTTTTTAACCTGGTATGAGTAAGGCATCCTTTAAACCTATACTTTTCCTGTAATAACAAAAATCAATACTTGCATAAATTTTTAACTTTACATACCTGTCATGCAGGTGTAACTAACAGGAGGTCTTGGGTAGGTTTTCCTTGGTTTACCTAAAAAGGGATATAAGGGAGGGGGTGAGTACAATGACTCAGTGAATGGGTGTTCAAATTTTGACTTTTAGGAAAAAGGTTTATTTGGAGTGTGTGAAAGAAACACCATCCCTCCTTTTCCTTTTTTTTGCCCAAACTCCTTATTTCTTTTAAAAAATCCTTTCATTTCAAATCTTTATTTTATCACCATTTCTTATTAATCATGATGTGTCATCACCCAACACACATCCTTCATCATTAAGGTCAAGCACACAATCGCAAGCCAGTACGTCCACTAAACCCACTTGTGGCATCGGAGCAACTTTACCTGCCACCTAAATAGAAGTACGTCAAATTCTACCCTGAGAATGAGTGGATGTTCACGATATCCGATCCTCAATCCTGTAAAAATTCTTCGTGTCCGTATGAGGACAGAGATCTCATCCCGTCCCCACCCTGGTCTCGTGCGCTTGAAGCTACTTCGAGTTTCTCAAGGTCACCTCGTCCGACGAACTGCCCTTATACCCACCAGGTCGTCCAGGGCCTTAGGACACATCACTACCCCTCTTGCACGTCTTGAAGGTCCCATAATCACAGTGCATGCACAATCAGTATTTTTCACATCTGCTATATAATATGTGGTGCCACTAGTCCAACAACCCCGACCCTCAACTCAACTTGCAGCTATTTGTCTTGACTAGTCTGGAGACCTGTCATAATGCACTGCCACTAGTTGATTGAATATGTCGGTCCTGTCTTGGTACAACGCCAAATAATTCATTTATTTAAAGTTTTATAGCATATAAATCATGTTTGTTTACGAGCTCCTGCTCGTGCCAACTAACCTATGACCCACTATTCGAGATTTTTAAAATTTGGGCATAATAGCCCCTAGTTCCAAAACCGAGGCCCTCAACCTAGTAGAGCTATTCGAGCTCCCATCAAGAAGGTCTCCCAAATTGTTTAAGAAGTGGCACACAGTCAGAGGAGAGCACTTCTGACAAAAATAAATTTTCAACTACCCATCATACCAATCGAGTATGAGGATATCTCCACTCATAATCGATGAACATGTTTTCCACTTTCTCTGAGAAAGTTTTATCATACCAACTGGATATGATATACTTACAACCAGTAAATAGTTTTTCCGCATCATTTTCACATCACTCCTCTAAGTTGTGATGTTTAAAATACCACTAGATAGTGGGTTTTCATTTCTGAGATACTTATCATCCCAACCGGGTATGATATAAAAATCCCACTCACCCGATTGTGCAATAAAATTCCTCTTACCCGACTTGTTGTCCTTACTCGAACTCGTCTTAGCTGGCGTTCTCAGTACTTCTTGTTCCTACATGATATGAGCGTTCTTGTTCATTATTTTTTGGCCTAATAGCCCTCATTCATACCAATTGAATGAGAAAACTAATTTTTCCTTTATTTGTAATTAGATACTTAAAGTTATTTTTCTTTAACTTTAAGTTCCTAATGCCCGTTTTTCCTCAAATTGAGTCCCAAAACTTTTAAAATTTATCTTAGGACCTCAATTTATTCAATTCCCAAAAAGGGGTTTAATTTCCCAAATTTCCAATTTGGTCCCCAACTTTTCCAAAATTACCATTTTGTCATTCCTTTACAAAAATGGTAAGTTTTACCCCAAAAATTATAAAATTTCTAAATTGCCCCTCTAACATTCTTATCATTCCCAATTGACCCTCAATTTTATAAAATTGCATTTTAGTCCTTCAAATTTTTGAAAATCCCCAATTTTGCCCAATTTTCTCCCCAATTTCAACTTTCTAACACAACCGAATTTGATTTCATCAAATTGACCAATCAAACACTTCTAATTGTTAAAATTGAAGTTAGATTGGAGTTCCTACACCATAATAGGATTTAATTGCACTTTGAATATCGTGATTTGGTGTCGTAATGAGCTCAAACGAAGTTATGCCGGAAAATTGGACTTAGAGAGAGAGCATCGAAAGCTTACCGTCGGGGGCTTGACGGTCTGAGCTTTTGATTTGGGCAGATAGCTCTCATCTTGAGGTTCATCCTAGGATCAAGAATTGTATCAATTGATGCTGAATTGAGTTAGAATTTCATCATCAAAGTTCTGTCAGTTCTCTCTCTAGCACCGGTCGGAAATTGTAGAAAGAAGCCGAATTGGCTTACCTTTCATCTTTAATTCAGCTGTAGGAGGGTTGTGTAGGTGTTGGGAAGGCTTGGTTTGGCCTGAGGAGGGCACAAATTGGTCGATTTCAGCTCGGCCGAAATAGGGCAGCTTTGGTCCGTTGGAGCTGCTTCACTGTTCTATCACGCCAACGCTTCTCCAGCAACCCTTGGAACAAATGGAGACTACAGGCATGTAGCTAACTTCTCCTCGGTCCTAAAGAATGAGGAGGGGTTCTTTATATAGGAAGCTCGGGGACTTCTTGGCCATCCGACTAACACTTTAATGGCGGTTATTCATTGCTTGAAACTCCCTGGCCGGAGACTTTTTAGCTTCGTCGGTGCTGCGCGATTTTCT
The DNA here is from genome assembly GCA_030064435.1 of Trapa incisa. NCBI lineage: Eukaryota > Viridiplantae > Streptophyta > Magnoliopsida > Myrtales > Lythraceae > Trapa > Trapa incisa. The sequence continues at coordinate 5,192,677 of CM057775.1, read as the reverse complement.
GGCGGGTGAATAGTGCTGTCATCTGAAGGAAGAAGACGACACTGTTCCAAATCGGACCGCATTGGTCTGAACTGGGTTCAAAGCTTAAACTGGTTGGTTCACCCACAATTTGATCGAATTTTTCAAATCTAAAAATTTCTAAATTCATCTAAATTCATTTTCTATCCAATGGTGGTATCAAATCTCAAATTTCAATTTTTTAAGCCACCTAGAAAAATGAATTTAGCATCCGCTTCAATAGTGGTTCAAACCGGTCCAAACTGGTTCAATCCGGTTCACTTGAACCAATTTGGTTTTCATCTCCAATTCATTCTCAAGTCCATTTCCATGACTTTTGGGACTCTTTGGGTCACTTGGTATACATAAATTTCCTAGTTTTCCCTTTCTCTATCGGTTCCGGTTCATCTGAAGCGGTCTTATTTTTCTCTTCTAATTTGTCCTAAAGTTCTTTTCCAAGGTTTTATGAACCCTTTGGATCACCTGAGAGTTGTAAATTTCCAAATTGCCCGTTCTCTAATGATCAGGTTAGTGAACTGGTTCAGTGTTTCTTACTCAGTTTAACCGTTTCTTTTCCCGGTTTTCCTTAACTCAAAAGAGTGGGGTTTAAGACACCCATCAACATCAGCGGAGATTATATCTGGAGATGTAGGTGGGGGTGGAATACTAGGTGTTTAGGATGATAACTCATAAAAAATTGTTAATGGTGCAACATGTTCAAGTAAAAAAGGAAAGGAATATGAAAATAAAGGTAGAGAGTGAATAGAGTTACCAGGAGTTGTAAGGGGTGCACTACCTATTGATAAATATTTATCAAAAGGAAATCTTGTCTCATCGAAGTAAGAAATTTGACAAATGAAGATGCATCCTGTTTAAGGATCGAGACAACAATATCCTAAAAATTCAGTAGGATAACCAAGAAAAATACATGACTTTGAATGAGATTGAAGTTTATGATTTTAGTATGGACGTATTTATGAAAAACACAGACACCCGAAAACTTATAAAAAATTATAATTAGGCGGTGTTTGATGAAGGATGTGACATGGAGAATTGAACTTAAGGGAGTGAGTGGGTAGTCGGTTAACGAGATATACAGTTGTTTCAAATGCAAAGTACCAAAATTTCATAGGAAGATGAGAATGCAATAGAAGTGTAAGTCCCAAATCAACAATATGTCTATGTTTTACTTTCGGCATAACCATTTTGTTATGGTGTATGTGGGCAAGAAATTCGACGAGTAATTCCATTAGTGTGTAACTCATTTTGAAAGACATATGACAAAAATTTCTTTGCACAATCAGTTTGAAGAGATTTAATTTTTCTATAAAAAGCATTTTCAACTCATAAATGAAAAGTGCGGAAAATTTGGAGAACATGAGAACGATTTTTCATAATGAAATATCAGTAATTTTGCTATAATCGTCAAGAAAATGAATATAATAAATATGAATAGTATGTGATTTTATTGGTGCAGCTCACCAAATATCAGTATGCCCAAGTTGAAACGAGTGAGTACTTTTATGATAAGTTAAGGAAAAAAGTTTTTGAATGATCTTATCCAAGGAGCAAGAATCACAAAATTGAGAATCACCAAAATTACTCTTTATTGAATTCTTAGATAAGACATGAGATATAATAGTAGGGGTAGAATTCTCAAGTCTAGCATGCCAAATAGTACGAGGTAACTGAACACTTAATACAAGAGGACTAAATTTTGATAAATGTGTCAAACACAGTTAGTAAAATCTCCCTTTACGAGCTCCTCGAAACAACTCTTGATGGGTGAGACGATCATTTACAACAAAAAAAAGATGGTGAAATTCAAATGAGCAAAAATTATCTTGGGTAAATTGAGAGATTGAGAGTAAGTTCATGGCTATAGTGGGGGCATAAAATACTTTATTTAGAGAGAATTATTTAGTGGGAGTGGAAAATGAAGTAGAACCGATAGAGAAAATTTTTAAACCTGAACCATCACCTATGAGCAGTTGATCTAGATGAGCTATGTCCTCTTGTAATGACAAATGTGAGACATCATTGGTTACATGATTGGAGGCACCTGAATCAATGTACCAATCAAGGGTGTGTGCACCGACATCTATGTTCTAGGCAACAATGACATGGGTATTCTCATAATTGGTCGGGAATTATGGACATTATTTAGCTACGTGTTTGGGTTCATGACAAACTTGGCAGACATGTGTACAATTCTGGGTTTGAAAATTGCGCGCATGGGGTAGAGGAGAATTAGATCCAGTTGATGATGGAATATGCCTATTCCGATGAGGTGGGATATGCTCTTTCCGTTGTTGAAGTCTATGAGGGCTAGAAAAACCCCACGACATGTGACTTTAGATGAATGTGCAATATCTTTTTCCATTGTGGTGATTAGGTATTACATTGCATTTGAGTTGTGTGGGAGTGCTCGATGAGGAGCGTGTTCGACGGTTACATGAGAACATAGGAACTTGATCTCGTCGGCGTGTGTATGAAAAGGCAGCATTAGCAAACTGATGAGTATCTACACCTGAGAAACTAGATATTGAGCCTGAAATAAGTCCCCGAGTTTTTTTGTAATCTTTTTTTTGCTTATGCACTCAATAGCATAGATTTGAGCTCGTCGAGACTGGGGTGTGCAAGAGTTGATGTGAGGGTAGGACAAAGTGTCTCTCATTCATCATCTAGTCCTACAAGGATGTGATCATTGATTTGAGCTTTGGTTTTAGGACGTCCAATTTGAGCAAAACTAGTAGCCAAACTTGCAATTATAGTGAGATAAACGGCCATGGTGCGACCACCTTTGTACAAATCCCAACATTGATCATCAAGCAGGTTGGTTTGGGCACGAACTTGGCTGGAGTAGAGAGTTTCCAATTTTGCCCAAATATCGGTCGAATTTTGAATGTCGATAACTTGGATATTAACTTGGGTAGTGAGGGCTCCCAAAATTGTGGATAAAAAAAGACAATCATAGATCTTCCAAGAAGTATAATTAGGATTGATGATAGTAGTTGAATCGTCTTCTTTCTGACCAAGAGAACTTAGTGAGGGTGTTGGAATTGTGCCATCATCATACCCTAATAGTTGATATGTCTCCAAAAATGGCATCATGTTGTTACACCATAGAAATAGTTAGTCTCATCCAATCTGTTTGGTAGAGTTGGGATATTGCTTGGAAGATTAATAACTGATGAACTCATATTTGGTGTATAGACTTATGAGATTATTGCTTTAATAAATAGAAAATCGAAATAGGAAAATTATCTTATGGAGACTTCATATCATAAATGTTGGAGAAATACAATATCACTTTAACTGTACTTGAGGTAGTTGGAGACTACTTCTAAAGCAGGGGCTTGGTAACAACAAAAATTTTGATTGAACCTTCTGATTTGATATTAGTCTTGAATTGGCCTTTTGGTATCCTAGGATCGGGATGCTATAGAGTGATACGGCTCTAATACCATAAAGAACACAAGAAAGGGAGATAGACAATATATATAAATATTGTTGTAATAATTGATTGAATGTGTATAATCTAATGGATTTATATAGGCCTAATGAAGCATTTACATGAATAGATATAATATATTGAAATGATACAAATAGAATTTAAGAATATTTAAATAGAATCTCATGGAAATCTAGCAGTATTTGAATAGGCTCATGTCTCTTGGTAATGATATTAGCGCTTGTGTCTCTTAACTTGTGCGGACTTATGTGTTGTAGCTCCAGTAAGATTATTACTTGGTAATGCTTGTTAGGGCTTGTGTCTCTTCACTTGTAGTGTTTCTTGGTAATGTTTGTTGGGGCTTGTATCTCTTGACTTGTGCATACTTATGTCTTGTGGCTATTACTCCCCGAAACTCAAGTGGAGGAACAAAACTTGAGTTTGGATATAAATAAGATAATTGAATAATTAATGCATGATGCATTATTGAATATGTCCGCTAAGAAAAAAAGATAAAGAAATCCATTGAAGGTAGAATGAGCCAAATGTGAAAAAAGTATTTTAAGGTAATTGGATAAATAATATATATAGGGATAGACCATTTTTGTGAAGGTTTGAAAATAAAAAAAAGGAGTGGAATTTTGATAGAGTGATCATAATTAATATGTAGATACTAAATAACAAAAAAATTTAAATGAGAACGCTCCTAGTATAAGTAGCCCGCTATTAATATAATAAAGAATAAACCCATTGAGAAATAAAGAAATTGAGTCAATATTTGATTGAATTTAAGTTAAATTGAATAAATATGTTAAAAAAATAGTATTTACACAATTTAAAGAAAAAAACCGAGATATACTCAAAATTTTGAAAGAAAAAATTGAACTAATTTTCTAAAAAAATCATAATTTTTTTATGATATCATAAAAAATAAAGGAAAAGAATGGAGATTACAACGAAAACAATAAAAGAGAGAGATATCGGGTTGAGAAATGTTATACATAATGGAGACAAATAGATTCGGGGCCGAGTGAGGGCACCCGACCCCTATAGGATTGTATTTTTAGGAGTTTTCCTGAATAAAGCTATGATACTATAAAAAATAGAGAAAATATACTAAAATGTATATTGGTTCACAAGTGTGTTACATTGGTAAAATTATCCTAAATGTATAATACATGTAAAGGTACAAATATTATGGACATGCCATTTAATATAAATATATCTTTTGGTATGAACACATATTTTCATTAGTTTTCTTGAATTCAAATAGTTTGGAGTATTTTACCTGATTGAATTTAAAATAGTGTAATCTGTAAATTTTTTAGTGTAATCTGTAGATTTCTTAGTGTAATATATAGATTTCTTATTACCTACAAATATAGAATTATACTATATGTTACATTATATGCTTCAAATGTAAAATTGTATTCTCAAAACTTGAAATAAACCAAAGTGTACCAGAATTTAAATAAGAAAATAGGAAAGATGTTCCCTGATTAAAAATGGATTGTCAATAATAATTGGAATTTAATTTAAGTCGAATTAAATTAGAATGAATCACTATGTATTATGTTTATTTTAGAGTGTATCCAAAAATGATAAAAATGTAATTTTTAAAATTGAAAGTGTAATTGTATAAAAAAACTTTAAAAATGAGATTTAATCCGAATCGAGTGAACTTTAGGATCAAATTTATGAAAACACGATTAAAAGTGGGTAGGGTTTGGCCAAAAGAATTAGCCAAGCCTTACATGGAGTTGTTGGGAAAGAAGTGTAAATGGATCTAATTGGATGAGGCAAAACATAAAAAGATAATTTAAACAACTAACTATGACCACCCTATTGTGTTCCTCCCATTTTGATTCACATACCCAACAAAACCACTTTCTCTCAAGGTTAGGAAGCCTTTTCCGTTAAACATTTATCCCTAGTAGTCTTTAGCAATTACTTGCCAACTCCAGTCTTTAGCAATTACTTGTCAATACATTGCAATTCTTATTCCACCCATTAAACACATTAATCACTTCTCCATTAAACAAATAGTTTAATTCCCTTCCCTAATTTAGCCAAATAATGTAATACTCTTCCCCAAATTAATAGAGCAAAAACTTATTACATTTTATAATCAAATAGTGATTACCTAATTCTATTTATGCTCAAAGAAACAAAACCACCTTGGAAATCTCTAGCCACATTCTTCCATCAAAGTGACCATCATGCAACAAGATTAGTAATTATTCCATCAAAAGTCACCTAAACCATTCTTTTCTACTGTAACCATAAGCATAAATTTAGAGACTTCCTTTTAGAGAATTCCCCATGAAATCCCGAGAAATAGCCCTATAAATTTCTTTCATCAATCTTTGCAATTCAATTTTATTTCCCCCAATTGGTAGTGAAAAAAATTGAATGCCTATTTTCTCAAGTATCAAGAAAGACATGTCAAATGGCTAAGTGATTACCAAATTCTTCCTTTATAGAAATAAACAAAATCTTCTCCCAATTAGATAAATCCCAAGCTTCCATCTTTATAGAGAAATTTATGATTTCTTTCTTTGCCAAGAAATTTTGAGTGAGAGTGCTCTTTATATGAATTTGCTACCTAAGGGAAGACTCAATCTACCATGAACTATTACATGAAACATGTTAACAAATCTCATGTTTTTACTCAAGCTTCAAGGGACTAAAACCCAAGAAAATCTAGGGATGAAATCCTTAGCTGACTGTCTTCAAAATTCACCATGGACATTCAAGGGAACAACCCATCATGGTCACTAGTGGAAATTCAAGGGAACAACCCTTCATGGTCACCAATCTTATAAAAGGCAATAATTTTTCTACCACAAGACTTCCATTTCATAGTACTCTTGATGGGTGTCTTATTTTCCCTAAACAAATAATAACCCTATCTTCCACGTGCATCAAGTCTTACAATCAACCCAATGAACCACAATAGCAGATCAACCCAATGAACCACAATAGCAGATCAACCCAATGAACCACAATAGAAAATCACAATGGACGGGAACCTCAAAAAAGGTTAGGGAGAAAAGTTGATTCATATAAAAAATCTGAGTTTCAAATTTGAGCCTCAAGAAAAAGTCGATCAGGATTAGGTTACAATATTGACATAGAGAAAGACTATTCTTTATTGGGTCTTCCCACAAGTGATCTGGGAGGAACTACAATCACCCTCCTACAAATGGAAAGTTGAGCTCAATTTGGGGAAAAACTTGGTAGGACAATGAAGATGAAGGAAGTTGTGTTTCTTTCTGATGGTTGTGGTGGTGGCAAGAAGAGAGGATAAATAATCGAGTTCGGAGTCTTTTAGGTTAAGAAAGATGATATTGTTTGGGTTGAGTATTAAGGATTTTACCTTATGTTGCGTGGGATTGAAGAGAAGATTGGTAGGAATTTCACCTCAAGAGGTTGTGTTTTTGTTTGTGGGGCTTAGGTCTCCCTTACGACGGGTTTCCATTCGTGAGGCTTGGACTCCCTTACATGGGTTGGAAATCAGATGGGTTGGGAGGTAGATAAAATAATTAATTGGGCTTTGAGTGAGATTTTGAACTTGTTTGGGCTCCTCATGTGCCAAGTGTTGGCTGAAAAATAAAGTAAATGAGTGAGAAATTAATTGAGATTTTGTCCTAAAGGTTGTGTTTTGACTACTTAGAGAGTTGAACTTTGACTATTTAACCTATAGTTTATAAGAAGTTGGACTTAAATTTTAGAGAGATGGGTTTGCACATGGATTATTTGACATAGAGTTTATAAGAAGTTGGACTTGAATTTTAGAGAGATGAGATTGGACATTCACGAAGATCAACTTGGATTTTTTAGGTAACATACTTGAATTCATCCCTTTTGATGTAAAAATAGGGTTTTGTGAACGAGGCGAGGACCCACCAAATAAAATTTAGCTGAATTGGATTTATGGGTTGTCATGCCCCAAACTGATTTGGTCAGAACCCCGTGAGCAACCCGCCATATTTCCTTATTCCATCCAAGTATTTATACTAGGGTGAAATGAGAAACGATATGTTGGTTTTTCCAAAACAAAGTAATCAAAACTACTATAGTAAAATTTTTGTACCTTATATGTGTAGACTTCTCGCTTGACTTCTCCCCCTTCCTTAGAGTAGTACTTCCCTGAAAAAGGGGTAAGGGAGGGGGTGAGTTTTCATAATTCAGTGAGGCATTAAGCTATCAATGTATTTAAGCATTCATGAAGTTTATTTAGTTTGTGTATTTGATTCGCACACAATCATCCGCCACTTTTTTCATCAAAAGGGGATCACACGGCACAAGATAATCCTCTACTATCCCACTTGTGGACAGGAGTAACTTTACCGTCCTTCCTGGTGAAGTTCGTCGCTTCTACCAAAAGTTTGGGTGGGCATAAATTGCTCGACCCTAAACTTGAATTCATACTTCATGTTCGCATATGTGGGACGAGACCTCTCCCCCTCCGATCTCAGTCTCAATGCGCATGAAGCTCCCCGAGCTTCCCAACTCACTAGACAACAGACTTCCCTTATTCTCCCTATGTCATCGAGTAGCCCTTATAACCATCACTACTTCATACCGAGTGCCTCAATGGTTTCGTATCTCATACATGCATAGCAATAGGTCTTTTAATTAAGACCATTATATCTTTGGCGCTACTGGTCCCCATAAGCTTCCTAACCCTACTTTGGCTTGGTATGGCTAGCCCAACAGGTTCAACAACTCGGCTTCGGCTTGGCGACCCTTAGCCCAAAGAGTTTGACAATACTATTCCTAGATCGGTAGCTATCATACACAATTATTCATTATATGAGTTTTAATGGATTTACTACTAATTTATTTGTTTATGGGCCTAAGCCCATGTCCATTGGCCTTAGGCCCACTCGAGCAAGACTAGCTCTAGTTATTGCATGATTCATGCTCTCCTCGAAAGAGTCTCTCAAATATTTTAAGTGGGTTCAAGTAGTCACGGGAGAGCAATTCTAGAAAATAGTTTTCAACTTGAAAGGTGTGCTTATCAGCCCAATCGGACGTGATGCTAAAACTCACTCACTCACTCAGTATATCGCGACTTGTTCCCAATTGGATCTCGGCTGGCTATGTGTTCATTTTCAAAGGTTCTGGAATCGTCCATCCTAGACGGCCCGAGTATTCATATTATAAATTTGTAAGGAGGTACTTAAATTACTCTTATTTACACCCAAGTCCTCAATTTTTTCTATAATTGTCATTAGGACCCCAAATTTATACCAAATTGCACATAAGTCCCTAATTTCCCCAAAATTACTAATTGGCCCTTAATTTTTTCCACATTACCAATTGATCCTCAATTGAAAGTTAATTTCTCAAAATTTTTAAAATCCCTAATTTTCCCCAAACTTCTCAAATTGCTCATTTTTCTCTAAAACATTGTTTCATCAAATTGACCCCATAATTTAGGTTAATTGATTCCTAGCATGCTACTAATAATCTTCCCCACCTTCCTACAATCAATTCATGCTTTGAATCGTCTCATTTTGCCCTAAAATAAGTTTTAACGGAGCTTCACTGGAAAATTGAACTTATAGAGAGAGCTTCGAATTCTTACTAGTCAGGGTGCGATTGTCGAAGCTCTAGATTTGTCAAGTTAGCCCTCGTTTGGAGGGTCCTTCGAGGATTAGAATTTGTCCCAATTGACGTCCTAAATAAGGGGAATTTCATCAATAAGTTTCTGCCACTTTCTCTCTCCAAAACTTTAGTACTCTAATGAGTGGAGGTGGAATGAACTTACTTGTAGGCTTCAGGGAGGTCGAGTGTTGGCCGATAAGAGTTGTGGAAGGGTTGTTTCAGCTGCAAGAGGTTGGGGGTGGCCGAAATTGGGCTCGACAAGATTTCTTCACTTTATACCAGTTGGAGCAGCAGCATTGTGCAGGCTTGTTGGCGCTCCTTTGGTGGTCCAAGAGTTGAACTAAGGGTGCAGCTGGATGGAAGACTTCCTTATGGTTCCAACGAATTGAATGGGAGCTTCGGAGGTTGAGGAAAGACCCAACGTTGGAGCTCTGGTTTACGCCTCATCAAAAAATTGAGTACTTCTCCTTCTTCGCTCACTTGTGGGATGAGGAAGGAGAGAGGAGGGGTGCTCTTTATATAGGGAGCTCGGCAACTGATCGATGAACTGTTTGACCAAGACTCAGCCCCTAACTTCTTCATCGGCGGTCATACTAGATGATGCGAACCCCGCCAATATACTAACGACACCCTACACCAAATATGGCAAGACTCAAAGACTTTCACGACGCAAGTGCGAAAAGATGGAATATACCTTGTTTATGTGAGAAACAAGGTATGGGATATGCAGACGCCACACCCAAATCCTCTAAGAAGAACTCTTAGAAAACCCTGGGTGATAAGTCTTGATTGCTTGAACGCCACAGGTAAAAACCTGATAAGTTCAAAAAGTCCTTTTAGGATAGAAAGAAGACAAAACTCAAACGATTGAAATTCCAAAGTGTGTCTCTCCAATGCTGTGGAGTATGCCTTTTATAGGTTCAAAAAACAACCAAATTGCCTAAAAACAAGGAAAAAAAATCTATTATGGTTATAAACTAACCATATCTAATCTAAATATCTAGGATATTTTAATAACTAATTTAAAAATCTTAACTACCTGATATTATCCTAAGAGATTTATTATATTAATAAATCTCTCCTTATTAATTAAATCTGGACTTTCTCTTGGGCTTTTCATTTGGGCTTCTATTTGAATATTCAGCAGTCTCTTTAATCAACCCTATAAAGCTTCTTTGAATCTTTTAGCCCTTGACCTTGTGATTGGGCCCTCTAGCAGTCTCAAATGATTATTCATCTCATTTGGTGACAAACTGTTCATCTTCATTGCAGGTTCGATTGATTGGACTTGTGAATTCGTAGTCTCTTTAGTCGGATTCACATCACCAGAGCATTTACCAGGTCACCAGAGACTGCCCCTCTCTCCCTTATCCCTTTATGTTAGCTATCTTAAGGAAGAAGATGACACTATGTTGCACGTATGAGCCTCACATGTGCGGTCTTGCCATATGGCGTGCTATGATTGGCTAGCTTTATTGATGCAACATCCTACTTAGTAGCCTAGTGAATCTTTGACTCACTGACCGGACACATAGAGGTCTCCCATTGGCCACTCATTCCAACATTGCTGCTGACCGTATTTTTGTCGATCGTTGATCGTGACACATGGCAGCCTATGATTGGCCCATTTAAATATGTTAGATTTCTCCTTGACACATAGTATCATTGCGACATGTCAGCCTCTAGTTAGCCGGGGCTATTCGGCGTGGCTCTACCTTGTTTCGACCTCTGATTGGTCAATTATTTTTCAGATACCCTAGTCAGACGGTGACGCGGCACCTTTGCCATGTATCTACTTCTCATTGGTCGATCCAACAAACTTGGCTTCTCTGACATTGTCCATTGATCGGGGACACGTGTCGCTCTCCTATTGGTCGATCATCACTGATGTGGATTTCTCATCCTCTGACCATTAACCAGTGACACATGTTGCTTCTTGATTGGCCAGCGCTGACCGAGTGGTTGACGGGGCGCTCTTCACCATGTATCACGCGTTGATTAGTCGCACCTGCTGATTGGGCACTAACTTGGCAGGCAGTCCGTTGATCAACTAGACCATTGACCGATCCGGTCAGATCGGGTTCAGAGACCCAAATTAGAAAAGTGACCAATTTAGGTTCGATTCGACTCGGATTTCTTAAATTTAAAAATTCCTAAATTCATATAAATTCATTTTCTATTTAATGATAGCTTTAATTTCTCAAATTGATATGTTTAATCTAACTAGAAAAATGAATGTTTGAACCGGTTCATTCTATTTCAATCTGGTTAAGGTCTGATTCACCTTAAACCGGTTCGGTCCTCACACTCAATTTCATCCATGGTTCCTTTATATAATCTTTGGGTATTTATTGGCCACTCGAGATTTTCAAATTTCCCACTTTAACTCCTATTTACCATTTCCATTTCATTTCTATCCTCAATTTTCTCTCGAAATTTTTCGGTTTCCATCTCCGATTCCTTAGTTTGAGAGAACATGGTTTACATGGGTATTTGGGTTGATTCGCAGTTGACTATATGTTAATTGTTCGACTAATTTGAGTTGACCAAACCGCATTGACCATTTATAGTGTTTGAATTATTTTCCTGATACAGAAGTTAAAAATATCATAATGCGGATTATTGTATATGAATAGATAGCCCTACTTACAACCGAGTCGAGACCATTTACTAATTGGAATAGTAAGATCTCAAGTAAAGGTGAGTGACATTTATGACATCATATCAAATTGTAATGATGAAGTTAATTACTCATAATTTATAAATTACAAGTAATAGTTTTGTCTATGAAAATATTTACAAAAACACAAAACTTTAAGCAAGATAAATTTTGAAAATACACAAATGTTAAAGATACAAGCCTAGTCCCGATCCCAATTTAAGAAAGATGGCTAAGACACTATTTAAAAAAATGGGTTATGACCCAACATCAAATTAAGAAAGATGGTTTGTCTCACCCCGACCCGGTTTGATCGGATCCCCGTGATCAACTCGCCACACTCCCGGTTTATTAAAGGGTTTCCCCTTATATTATAAACCGTAAAGAGTAAGACGTTCTTTAAATCTGTACTTTTTTCTAGGAATATCATAAATTAAAACTGCATAGTAATTAAAATAATCGTACTTGTCTTGCAGGCATCTAATTGAGCAAATCTTTTAAGAATTGGCTTTCCGGGACTTCCTGAAAGAGGTATAAGGGAGGGGGTGAGTACAACTACTCATTGAATGGGATTTAAAGCTTTTGACTTTTAAAAAAAATATTTATATGGAGTGTGTCAGACTCCTTTCTTTTCAAAATCCTTTCATTTAAAAATTCAGGTTTTTCCATCATTTCTTAGTTACCACGGTGTGTCATCACCCAACACACATCCTTTATCATGAAGGTTACACACATTCATAGGTCAGTACGACTAATGAACCCACTAGTGGCTATGGAGCGACTTTACCGGCCATCCGGATAGAAGCATTACCACTTCTACCCTGGGAATGAGTGGATGTACGCGACATCCGACCCACAATCCTGAAATCGCTTCTTTGTGTCCGTATGAGGATAGAGACCTCATCCCATTCCCATCCAAGTCTCATGGTAAGGAGAGTACTGGTGTGATTGTCAGTCGAGTCTTTAATTCTTGAAAAGACTTTTCACAATCCTCATCCCATTTATACTTAACTCCCTTCCTGGTGAGTCGAGTTAGAGCAGTTGCTATTTTAGAAAAGTCTTGCACAAACCGCCTATAGTATCCTGCCAATCCTAAGAAACTTCTAATTTCTATAGGATTCCTTGGAGCTTTCCATTCTGATATAGCTTCCACCTTGGCTGGATCCACCTTAACTTCGTCCTTAGATACGATGTGCCCTAAGAATCCTACTTCTTGCAACCAGAATTCAACTTGGAAAACTTAGCATATAATTGGTTTTCCTTCAAGATTTCCAATGTGATTGTCAGATGCACTTCGTGTTCCGACCTGGTTCGTGAGTATATAAGGATATCATCTATGAATACTATCATGAACTTGTCCAGATGAGGTTGGAACACCCGGTTCATTAGGTCCATGAAAGCTAAAGGGGCATTTGTCAATCCGAACGGCATCACTCGGAATTCATAGTGTCCAAATCTTGATCAAAACGTCGTTTTAGGGACATCCACTTCTCTAATCCTTAGTTGGTGGTAGCCTGATCGAAGATCTATTTTTGAGAAGTAGGCTGCTCCTTTTAATTGATCAAACAAGTCATCTATCCTTGGGAGTGGGTATCGGTTCTTGATGCTGACCTGATTCAGCTTCCTGTAGTCAATACATAGTCTCATACTTCCATCCTTTTTCTTCACGTACAAAACAGGAGCACCCCATAGAGACTAACTTGGACGTATGAAATCCTTTTCCAATAATTTGTCCAGTTGTTCCTTTAGTTCTTTCAGCTCTGTCGGAGCCATGCGATATGGGGCTTGGGATATGGGGTTGGTTCCTGGGATTATTTCTATAGTAAAATCCACTTGGCGACTTGGAGGTAGTCCAGGTAGCTCTTCTGGAAAAACTTCTGGATAATGTCTGACTACCAGAATGTCTTCCAAGTTCTTTACTTCAAAATCTTCATTTACTACCGTGGCCAGCACAACTTTACATTCTTTCTAAATCATCTTTTGAACCTTCAAGTGGGACACAAATTGTACTTCACTTTTCCTTTTATCTCCCTGAAACTTTAGTCCCTTAGTCTTGGAGGTATGGAAAGTTACTGTCTTCCTTCTACAGTCCATCCTTGCTTGATGATTACTCAGCCAGTCCATCCCCAGGATTACTTCCACTTCTCTTATAGGTAACGGAATCAAGTCAGCTTCAAGTTTGATTCCTCCAATTTCTATCTCACACCCCCTTTAGTTGTTTATTTCTATTCAGACCTTCTCCTAAGGGTGTAAGGACGTTAAGGCTTTGTACAAGAGGAGTGAACTCCATGGGTATCTTAGAAACCAACTCTTCCTTGATAAATGATTGCTCTGCTCCAGAGTTAAAAAGAGCATAAACTGGTTGTCCACATAGTTGTATATACCTTGATTTAAGAAATTTATATTTTTAGAAGGAATTCTCTTCATTAATTCAAAAGATGTTCAGTTTACATGACTCTTTTGGACTAGTTGGTAGAGTTTTGGGATGTACCCGCTACATTGCTAGGGTCTCCTCTAGCCTTCTCCTGAGAGAGGTTGTATACTCTAGTCGGTACTCTTGCCGTAGCTTCCGGTCCGGGGTTCCTGGAGTTCCCTTGAGGTGGTCCATGAGTGTTTTTCTGTCTGTTCTCCCTAAGAGTAGGACAATCCTTTACAAAGTGTCCTACTTGTCTACAGGCAAAACAGGCATGGCATGCTCCCTCATGGTTCCTTTGACACTTCGGACAACGAGGGTTCTCTTAGGGTAAGGTAGGGACTACTCTCGGAAGGGGTGGAGGCATGTTCCTTCTCCGTTGAAATACCTTTTTGTTTCCTCCCCTTAGGCCAGTATTTTCTCTCCGTCCTCCTTGACGGTTTAAATCCTTTTCCCCCTTTCTAGTTGTCTGCTCCATTCGAAGACGTCAGGTCTGTACCAATTGCTCGCATTAATGAGCCACACTAATTACAGCTGCCAGGTCTGTGGGGCGTCCCAGTACTCCCATACAGTCTCAAATATCCAAGTTGAGACTGTCCACAAACCTCTGGCATATGTCAGCTAGTCCAGCTAGGTCAGGAGCAAAGAGTCTTAACTCACTGAATTTTGTTTCATACTCTGCTATGGAACTAATCCCTTGCCGAAGCTATATGAATTCTTGCTTCTTCTCATTTATTAGGTGGGGTGCCAGGTACTCCTCCAAGTATCTTTCCTCAAATTGCTCCCAAGTGGAGACGATGGCATGTAGGTTTCGGACATTGTCCCACCACCGTCTAGCGCTTCCTTCCAGGAAGAATTCCATCAGGATCACCTTATCCTCTGGTAGTATACGGACGATTTCCATCAACATCTTAATATTGGCCAGCCAGTCCATGGTGGTTCCAGCATCCTTTTCTCCAAGGAAAGGTTTACATCCTAGTTGTCAAAGAGTTTTGAGATTTCTAGGAATGTCCATTGGAGTGGTTGGATTAGCAGGGAGAGGGTGGGATTGCACTTCCTCGGGTTCAACCTACGAGTTGGTGCCTACCTCATGAGTGAGGTTAGGTTGGCCAAATGCACGGGTGAACTCCTAGTACAATCTTTGATGATCCCTGCTGAGTCTAGGAGGAGTTGTCTGGGCTACTCTGGGAGTCTCTACCAGTAGGGTGACTGGGCGGTGTTGGAGACGGCAGCCCTAGTTCTCATGATTCCTTTCTTTGGAGGCATTTTTGTCAAATTTAAAAAAGTCCTATTAGTTACTATATTTTCTAGTCTTTACTATGTATTTAAGGAAATAGTCTCTGATACCACTATAGTTGTCACACCCTGACCCAGTTTGATCGGATCCTCGTGATCAACCCGCCACTCTCCCAATGTATTAAAGGGTTCCTCCTTATATTATAAACCGTAAAAAGTAAGGCATTCTTTAAATCTGTACCTTTTTTTAGGAATATCATAAATCAAAACTGCATAGTAATTAAAATAATCATACCTATCTTGCAGGCGTCTAACTACGCAAGTCTTTTAAGAATCGGCTTTCCGGTACTTCCTGAAAGGGGTATAAGGAAGGGGGTCAGTACAACTACTCAATGAATGGGATTTAAAGCTTTTGACTTTAAAAAAAACATTTATATGGAGTGTGTCAGACTCCTTTCTTTTCAAAATCCCTTCATTTAGAAATTTGGGTTTTTCCATCATTTCTTAGTTACCACGGTGTGTCATCACCCAACACACATCCTTCATCATGAAGGTTACACACATTCGTAGGTCAGTACAACTAATGAACCCACTAGTGTCTTCAGAGCGACTTTACCGACCAGCCGAATAGAAGCACAACTACTTCTACTCTGGGAATGAGTGGATGTACGCGACATCCGACCCACAATCCCGAAATTACTTCTTCATGTCCATATGAGGACAAGGACCTCATCTCATCCCCACTCCGGTCTCATGCGCTTGGTGCTACTCCAAATTTTGCACAGACACTTGGAACGACGATCTGCCCTTATACTCATTGGGTTGTCTAGGGCCCTTAGGATGCATCACTACCCCTCATAGGCGTCTTGATGATCTCGTACTCATAGTGCATGCACAAACAATGTTTTCTCATTATGCCATATAATATGTGGTGCCACTGGTCCAATGGCCCCGACTCTCAACTCAACCCGCAGTTGTTTGTCTTGATTAGTCCGTTGACCTGTCATGTCGCACTGCCGTTAGTTGATTGAGCATGTCGGTCTTATCTTGGTACCATGGCCAAAAAATTCACTTATTAAGTTTTATGGCACATATATTATGTTTGTTTATGAGCTCCTACTCGTGCCAACTGGCCTTGGGCCCACTGTACGAGATTTTCAAATCGGACATTTAGCCCCCAAGTTCTAATACCGAGGCCCCCGACCTATAAGAGCTATTCAAGCTCCCGTCAAGAAGGTCTCCAAAATAGTTTAAGCATTGGCACACAATCAAGGGAGAACACTTCCGACAAAATAGGTTTTCATTATCCACTATACCAATTGGTATAAGGACATCTTCGTTCATAACCGATGAACGGGTTTTCAACTTCCTTCGAGTAAGTCTCATCATACCAACCGGGTATGATCTACTTACAACTGGTAAATAGTTTTTTTGCATAATTTTCACATCACTTTCTCTAAGTGGTGATGATTAAAATACCACTAAACAGTGGGTTTTTATACCGAGGCACTTATCATCCCTAACCGGGTATGATATATAATCCCACTCACCCGATAGTGCAGTGAAATTCCACTTAGTCGGGTTCCGTCCTTAGCAAGTTGGACCTCGACTGGCGTTCTCGATGTCTCATTCTCCTACACGAAATGAACATAATTGTTCATTATTCTTTGGCCTAATAGCCCTCATTCGTTCCAAATGAATGAGAGAACCCAACTTTACATATATTTGCAATTAGGTCCCTAAAGTTATTTTTCTTTAAGTCCCTATTGCCGGGTTTTTCCTAAATTTGAGTCCCAAAACTTTTAAAAATTTATCTTAGGACCTCAAATTATTTGATTTCACACAAAGGGGTTTAATTTCCCAAATTTCTAATTTGGTCCCTCAATTTTCCAAAATTACCATTTTGCCCCTTCTTTAGAAAAATGGTAAATTTTGCCCCAAAAATTCTAAAATTTCTCAATTGGCCCTCTAATATTCCTATCATGACCAATTGACCCTCAATTTTAGAAAATTATATTTTGGTCCTTCAAATTTTTGAAAATACCCAAATTTCCCCAATTTTTCCCACAATTTCAACTCTTCAACACTACCGAATTTGATTTTATCAAATTAACCGATCAAACACCTCTAATTGTTGAAATTGGAGTTGAAATTGAGTTTCTACATGTTCATATGATTCTAAGGAACTTTGAATAACAGATTTTAACGTCGGAACGAGCTCAAACGGAGCTTTGCCGGAAAATAGGCTGTAGAGAGAGAAAGTTTCGATTTCTCACCGGTGAGGGCACGACGGTCCGGGCTTTCGATCTAGGCAAGCAGCTCTACTCTAGAGGTTCTTCTTATGATCAAGAATGAAATCAATTGATGTTGAATTAAATTAGAATTTCTTCATTGAAATTCGGCCAACTCTCTCTCTAACAACGATTTGAAATTGTAAAGGAAAGCCGAATTGGCTTACCTTTTGGTACTAATTCGGTCATGGAAGGGCTGAGAAGGTATCGGGAGAGTTTGGTTTGGCTTGAGAAGGGCTTGAATTGGCCGATTTTAACTCGGCCAAAATAGGGCAGCTTCGGTCCACCGGAGCTGTTGCACTGTTTGATCACGCCGGTGCTTCTCTGATGACTCTCAAGATCAACGAATGCTACGAGCATGTAGCTGACTTCTCCCCAGTTCTAATGAACCTGACCTCACCTTCTTTGGCTCAAAATTGACCCTATATCAGAGCTCTAGTTTGAGGTTCACCGGAAAACTAAGCAACTGAGAGAGAGTGATCTTTTTAGGTGTGGAGATGACGAATGGAGAGTGGCTCTTTATATAGAGAGCTTGGGGACCCGTTGGTTGTCCGTTTGACACCGTTATGACAGGAATTGATGACCTGAAACGTACCAAACGTAGGCATTTCTTCTTCGCCGACATTTCTTAAGTTTCCTGGCGAGTGAACAATGTTGTCATCCTGAGGAAGAAGATGACACTATTCCGAACTGAACCGGACCGATCCGAACAGGGTTCAAAGCTTAAACCAGCCGATTTACCCCTCATTCGATCGAGTTTTTCAAATCTAAAAATTTCTAAATTCATTCTCTATCCAATGATGGCCTCAAATCTCCAATTTGAATTATTTAAGCTACTTAGAAAAATGAATTTAGGATTCGGTTCAATAGTAATTCAAACCGGTCCGAACTGGTTCGGATCCGGTTCACCTGAACCGGTTTGGTTTTCATCCCCAATTCCTTCACAAGTCCATTTCCATGTCTTTTGTGACCCCTTGGGTCACTTAGGGTCCATAAAATTCCTGGTTTACCACCTCTTAATTGATTTTGGTTCATAAACAGGCTTGGTTCTTAAACTTGTTTAATTCAGTTCGGGTCCGATTCACCCGAACCGATCTAGTTTTTCTCTCCCACATTGTTCTAAGGTTCCTTCCCAAGGATTATAAATCATAAGGGATCCATAAACTTCTTGGTAAACTCATTCTCTATCAGTTCCGGTTAATGAATCAACTTGGTTCATAAACTCGTTCTATCTAGTTCGAACACGATTCTCTTGAACTGCTTTGGTCTTTCTTCCTCATATCATGCTAGGGTTCTTTTCCCAAGTTTATGAATATTTTTTAGTCACATGGGAGTTAGAAATTTTTGAATTTGCTTGTCCCCTAATTGTTGGCTTGTAGACCAATTCGATTTAAAGATCACATTAATTGGTTCTTTCTCAGTTTTTCTCATTACTAAAGGACGGGGTTTACATGGTTAATGTAACACCAAAAATTTCCCCTACTGAAAAACTCAAAGACATGAGATCCAACCTGAGAATAGAATAAAACCCAAAGACAACATTCAATCCAATTTTGTGGACTTGAAACGAAATAAATACCTTTAAGTGACTCAATGGAACCTTCCCTTGTCAGGAAATGATGATGGGGGAGACTCCAGGAAAAAAAATAGATTGAATGAGGATCGAACCAGCTAAAGCCTAGAGACGACATGACATTTCTAAAGGGCCTAAAAAATTGGGATACGAGAATTCATTACTCCATATCATAGGAAAATTATCAAAGAATTTTTATAAAAATAAATTGGAAAAAAAACTAGTCAAATTTGGGGTGAACCGGCTAGAAGAAAGTCGAAATTGGCTAAACCATGGAAATTAATTATTGTAAAACTATCTAACACAGTGTGGACTGGCTGTGGACCCACGACTCGAATTCTACCTGGGTCGTACCCATAATTATTCTCTAAACTTTAATCTATGATGCCCAAAATGGTTTAACAACAACCCGTGAATATAGAAGTTGATAATAAGTAAGCTATAACCTTCGTGCACCAGTCGGGAGATCTACCTCAAGCAACATTCTGGTGCTCTGAGCTTAGTCTAGGTAGAACTGTCTAAGCTTCTCGAGGAGTTTCCATAGGGAGGGGTTCTTGGGTAGTGTTAGTGACTTCAACTCTAGTTCTCTTGGTAACTCTCTTGGGAGCCATATGTAAATTTTAAAATTTATTCCTCTTAGTTACTATGTTATATAGTCTTGATAATGTATTTGAGGAAACATGTTCTCATACCACTCAAGTTGTCACACTACAACCCAGTTTGGTTGGATCCCCGTGAGCAACCTGCCACTCCCTTTGGTCCATGAAGGGTTTTACCCTTTTTAAACTGCTAGGAGTAAGGCGTCCTTCTTTCCTGGAATAGCATTATACAAAACTGAATATCTTAAAATTGACGTACCTGTCTTACAATCTCAATATATGGAGGTATTTAAGTTTGGTTTTCCCTCGGTTACCTGAAAGGGGTAAAAGGGACAAGGTTAGTTCTACAACTCAGTGAGTGGGTGTTGGGAGTGATTTTTAAAGATAGACACGCCAAGGTTATCATTTCTTTAATAAAAAAGTTTTTCCTCAAAGTTTGGTTTTTTACAACCTTTACCCTGCCAAGGGTGACATTTTCCATTTAAGAGGGTTTCCTCAATTTCAAATTCTTTTCCAAAAATGTCTTTTCAAGGTTTACCAATTCTTTCCTAATGATTCTTAAATCCTTTCCAAGGTTTTCAAAACCTTTTTTCCCATCTCTATGTTAGGTGTGTTTAGGAAACAACACACACGATTTATCAAGAAGGGTACACACATTCGCAGGTGCAGCACATCCACTGCACCCACTTATGGCTCGGAGCATCTTTACCAGCCACCAAGATAGAAGTTCATTCACTTCTACCCTAGGTCTGAGTGGATGTTCTTGACATCCGACCCTCATACTCAAATATCACTATGTGTTCATATGAGGACAAAGACCTTATCTCGGTCTTGTGTGCATGAAGCTCAAACACAATAGCTTCAGGAAGCCCCAAATACAGTAGCTTCATTGAGTCCAAACATAGCAACTTCATGGAGTCCCAACACAGTAACTCCGTGGAGTCCAAACATAGTAACTCTATGACTAACTGGTATGACGAGAAACCCAAACGCAGTAGCTTCTCCTTCCCTTATCGCCACCATGTCGTCCAACAGACCTTAGGACCCATCATTACCTCATAGGGCGTCTTGATGGTCACGTACCATAAGTGCATGCACAAACAATTGTTTTCATTTTATTCTTAGCCATTCTCTTTGGTGCCTATGGTCCAATGGCCTCGACACACAACCTGGCCTGCAGTTGTTTATCTGACTAGTCCGTCGACCTAGCCCTAACACACTGTCGCTAGCCCATCGAGCCTTATCAGTCCAAACTTGGTACCGTAGTGAATCACACAGTAAATTTCACTTTTTAATGAGAGTTTTCATGACTCTTCCTATTCATGTTTCTTTACGATCTTCTGCTCATGTCCACTGGCCTTGGGCCCACTATACGTGATTTTCCAAAATTGGGCATTTAGCCCCCATGAGTTCAAAAATCGAGGCCTCCTGCCTATCTGAGTTGTTATAGCTCTCATTAATAAGGTCTCCCAAATAGTTTAAGCAATGGCACACAGTCAGGGGAGAACACTTTCTGACAAAAATGTATTTTCCACTTCATCACACCAACCGGGTGTGATGATATCTTTGCTTACAACCAATAAGCAGGTTTCTCCTTTCCTCAAGGAAATTCTTCATACCAACCGAGTATGATCATCTCTACTTACAACCAGTAAGTAGGTTTTCTTTTGATAAAAGTTCTCATCACCCTAACCGGGTATGATGTAAATTAGTCCACTCACCCGTTAACCGTGACGTGTTCATCCTCGATTGGTTTCCAAGTTGACGTGAGCTTTCCCTTGCTGGCGTTCCAATCACACATATCCCTACATGAATTGTGTAGCCTTTTCACTTAAGGTTTGGCATAAAAGCCTAGGCTCACAATGTCACACCCCGACCCGATTTGGTTGGATCCCCGTGATTAACTCGCCACTCTCCTAGTTTACTAAGGGTTGACCCTTGTTTATAAATCGTGAAGAGTAAGGTGTCCTTTAAACCTACACCTTTCCTAAAATAACATAAATCAAAATTGCACAAAATTTTAAACATATCATACTTGCCTTATAGGTGTATTAGCTGGTGGTCTTTGGGGTAAGCTTTCTAGGGTTATTTGAAAGGGATATAAGGGAGGGGGTGAGTACAACAAATTAGTGAATGGGTTTAAAAATTTAACTTTTAGGAAAAATGTTTGATTCGGAGTGTGTCTGACTCCTTATTTTCTTTTAGAAACCTTTCATTTTCAATTTCGATTTTCATAACTATTTCTTGTTACCACGGTGTGTCATCACCCAACACACATCCTTCATCATGAAGGTAAAACACACAATCGCAGGCCAGCCCGTCCACTGAACCCACATGTGGCATCGAAGCAACTTTATCGGCCACCTAGATAGAAGCATATCCACTTCTACCCTAAGAATGAGTGGATGTTCGTGACATCCGACCCTTAATCTCATAACAAATCTCCGTGTCCGTATGAGCACAGAGACCTCATCCTATCCCCACCCCAATCTCATGCGCTTGAAGCTAACTCGAGCTTTGCAAGACTTTTGGTACGACTAACTGCCCTTATATCCACCAGGTCGTCCAGAACCCTGTGACGGATCACTACCTCTCTTAGGCGTCTTGAAGGTCCCGTAACACAATGCATGCACAATCAACAGTTTTTTTCATATAATGCCATATAATATGTGGTGCCGCTAGTCCAACGGCCCCGACCCTCAACTCGACCTGCAACTATTTGTCTTGAGTAGTCCGGAGACCTGTCATCTCGCACTACCGCTAGTTGACTAAGTATGTCGGTTCTGTATCGGTACCATGGCCAAATAACTCATTTACTTAAGTTTTCATGGCATATTAATCATGTTTGTTTACAAGCTCCTGCCCATGTCAACTAGTCTAGTGCCCACTATCCGAGATTTTCAAAATTGGGCATATTAGCCTCTAAGTTCCAAAACTGAGGCCTCCGGCCTGACAAGCTATTCGAGCTCCCATCAAGAAAGTCTTCCAAAATATTTAAGCAGTGGCAAATAGTTAGGGGAGAGCACTTCCGACAAAATAGACTTTTCAAATGTCCATCATACCAATCGAGTATGAGGACATTTCTGCTCATAATTGATGAACGGGTTTTCCACTTCCTTCGAGAAAGTTTCATCATACCAACCGAGTATGATCTACTTACAACCGCTAAGTAGTTTTTCCGTGTTATTTCCACATCACCCTTCTCAGGTGTTATGATTAAAATACCACATAACAGTGGGTTTTCAATTTCGAGGTGCTTACCATTCCTGCCGAGTATGATATTAAAATCTCACTCACCCATTAATGTAGTGAATTCCTCTCGACAAGTTTCTTTTATTCACGCGAGCTTATCCTTGCTAACGTTCCTAGTACTTCGTGTTCCTACATGATATAAACATCCTTGTTCATTATCTCTCGGTCTAATAGCCTTCATTCATTCCAAAAGAATAAGAAAACCAAAATTTTCATTTATTTGTAATTATCTCCCTAAAGTTATTTTTCTTTAAGTCCCTAATGTCAGTTTTTCCTCAAATTGAGTCCCGGTACTTTTAAAATTTACCTTGGGACCTCAATTTATTCAATTTCACAAAAAGGGGTTCAATTTCCCAAATTTCTAATTTGGTCCCCCAACTTTTCCAAAATTACCATTTGCCCCTACTTTACAAAAATGGTAAGTTTCACCCCAAAAATTCCAAAATTGCCCAATTGGTCTTCCAACATCTTTATCATAACCAATTGGTCCTCAATTTTATGAAATTGTACTTTAGTCCTTCAAATTTTTGAAATTCCCAAGTTTCCCCCAATTTCAACCTTCTAACTCAGCTGAATTTGATTTCATCAAATTGACCGATCAAATAATTTTAATTATTGAAATTGAAGTTAGATTATAGTTCCTACACCTTCATACGATTCAATTTCACTTTAAATCGCATGATTTGTTGCCGGAATGAGCTTAAACAGAGCTTCGCCGAAAAACTGGATTTAGAGAAAGAAAGCTTTGATACCTTATCATCGGGGCGTGGCGGTCCAAGCTATCAATCTGAGCAGGTAGCTCTTGTCCTAAGATTCCTCCTAGGATCAAGAATTGCATCAATTAATGCCAAATTGAGTGAGAATTTTATCATCAAAATTTTGTCGGTTCTCTCTCTAACATTGGTCAAAATTTATAGAGAGGAGCCAAATTGGCTTACCTTTCCACTCTAATTCAACTGTAGAAGGGTTGTGGAGGTATGGGAGGGCTTGGTTTGGCCTAAGGAGAGCTCAAATTGGCCATTTTCAGCTTGGCCAAAATAAGGCAACTTCAGTCCGTCGGATCTGCTTCACTATTCTATCACACTGGCATCTCTCCCGCCACTCTTGGAGCAAATGGAGACTACCGTCGGGTAGCTGACTTCTCCCCGGTTCTAAAGAACCTAACCACGCCTTCTTTGGCTCAAAAAAGACCCTATATCAGAGCTCTGGTTCGAGCTTCACCAAAAATTGGAGCAGTTGAGAAATAATGGAGTTTTTAGGTGTGGAGAAGATAAATGAAGAGGGGCTCTTTATATAGGAAGCTCGATGACTTCTTGGTTGTTCGATTGGCGCCTTAATAGCAATCATTCATTGCCTGAAACTCCCTAGTCAGATACTTTTTAGCTTCGCCAACGCTGTGGGATTTTTTTGGTGAGTGAAGAGTGTTGTCATCTAAAGGAAGAAGATGACACTCTTTCGAACCGAACCAGACCGGTCCGAACCAGGTTCAAAGCTTAAACCGGCCGGTTCACCCCCGATTCGACCGAATTTTTCAAAATTAAAAATATATAAATTTATTTTCTATCCAATGGTGGCCTCAAATCTCAAATTTGAATTTTTTAAGCCACATAGAAAAATAAATTTACCATCCAGTTCAATAGTAGTTCAAACCTGTATAAACCGTTTTAATCCGATTCGGATCTAGTTTACTTGAAACGGTTTGGTTTTCATCTCCAATTCATCCTTATGTCCTTTTTCATGAATTTTTTAACTTGGTTCACTCGGGATCCATAAATTTCCCAATTTGCCCTTTCTTTATCGGTTCCGGTTTGTAGACCGACTCGGTTTTCAAATTGAAAATGACCAGTTCTTTCCCTAATTTTCTTATTACATATAATTTATCGATAAATTGCATTTAGGTCCCTAAAGTTTTTTTTTACCTTTAGGTCCCTAATGCAAACCTTTGCCCAATTTGACTCCCAAAATTTTCAAAATTCCATTTGAGTCCTCAATTTTCTCAAAAATGTATAATGGGCTCATGTTTCCCAAATTTCTAATTTGGTCCCTAACCTTTCAAAATTACCATTTTGCCCCTACTTTTCAAAAATGACAATTTAGCCCCAAATGTTCTAAAAATCGACCAATTGGTCATCCAACATCTTTTCCATGGCCAATTGGCACTTAATTTTAGGAAATTGCAAAATGGTCCCTCGATTTTACAAAATCCCCAATTTTCCCTAAATTTTCCTCCAATTTCCCCCTTTCAAACTTGTCAAATTTGATTTTATCAAATTGACCATTCAATCAGGTTAATTGCTTCAATTAAGGTATAGATCAGTTCCTACACTTCCATACAATTCAATTGAGCTTTTAACTGCGTCATTTGGGTCTGAGTTGAGCTCAAACGGAGCTTTGTCGGAAAACTATGCGTAGAGAGAGAAAGCTTTGAAAGCTTACCGTCGGAGGTGCGGCAGTCTGATCACTCTATCGGGAAAGGTAGCTCTCTTCCTGAGGTACCTTTTAGGATAAAAAATTTCTACATTTGACCTTGAATCGAGGGAGAATTTCGTTAGTGAAATTCTGTAGTTTCTCTCTCTAACTACGACCTACAACGACTAAGTAGGGCCGAATTGGCTTACTTTTCTGCTCAGTTGAGGTCGTATGAAGGTTGTGGGGATGTTGGGAGAGATTACTTTGGCCAAAGGAGGGCTAAATTTGGTTGAATTCATCTCGGGCAAAATAGGGCAGCTTCAGTCCATCGAAGCTGCTTCATTGTTTGTTTCCGTCGGCGCTTCTTTGATAGTCCTCGGATTGAACGGATGTTGCTATCAGATAGTTTACTTCCTCCGGAGTCTAAAGAACTTGACCTCTCCTTCTGAGGTTGAGAAAACTATCCATGTTAGAGCTCTGGTTTGAGCTTCACCGAGAAATGTAGCAATTGATAGAGAAAGAAGTTTTCAGGTGTAAGGAGGATGAATGGAGAGGAGCTCTTTATATAGGGAGCTTAGGGACTCTCTGCCCGACCATTTGGCATCTTGGTCACACTCATTCATGACCTAAAATGCCCTGAACGGAGGTGATTCATCTTCGTCGGTGTTGTTCGTTCTTTCGTTGAATGAATAGTGTCGTCATCAGAAGGAAGAAGATGACACTGTTCCAAACCGGTCCGATCGAGTTCAATACTTAAACCGACTAATTCATGCTCAATTTGACCGAGTTTTTCAAAATTAAAATTTTCAAAATTCATTCTTTATCCAATGGTAGCTTCAATTCCCCAATTTGAATATTTTAAGCCACCTAGAAAAATGAATTTAGCAATCGGTTCAATAATTGTTCAAAAAGGTCCAAACCGGTTCACATAAAAAAAATCTAGTTTTCTCTTCCAATTTATCCCAAATTCCATTTTCATGGTTTTTATTACTATTTGGGTCACTCGTTATTTGTAAATTTCTCAATTTGCGCTTTCTCTAACAGTTGCAGTTCGTGAATCAATTCGATTTTCTCTCTTGGGTTACCCAGTTCTCTCCACAGTTTTTCTTATCTTTAAGGGACTAGATTTACACACCTAGTGGTTCTAATTTTCCCAAATCACCATTTGGTTCTTAACTTGGGCAAAATTACAATTTTGCCCTTGTGCATCAAAACTTCTCTTTTTGGACCTTGTACATTCCCAAGTCTTTCAATTGGGTCCCCCAAGTTTACTTAGGTCCCATTCTGGTCCCAAATAGGCTTTGGAAAAATCTCATTCTCTATTTCTTATTAATTGCTTAATGGTCCCGAAGTTTTGGCCAAATTACCATTTTGCCCTATCTCTTTACAACTTAGGTTTTAGGATCCCTTTGCCCCTCATTTTTCTCATTCCGACCCCTAAACTTTTTTAATTATGTTTACGACCTTGTACTATCCAAAAGTTGCATTTTGGCCGCATAAATACCTTTATTTGCACTTTAGTCCCTAAGTTTATATTTATTACAAATAGGTCCCTAGACCTTCCTAAGTATATCAACCTACTCCCTAGACTTCACCAAACTTTTCAATTAGCTCCAAAACTTTATTTAGTCTCTTAGGAAGACCCCACAAAAAGCTCATTTACATTTGGGTCCCCTAGCTTTTAAATATTTATATTCTAGTTCCCGACCTTTGACCCACAACAAAAGTATCTCCAAAAATTATCAAACTAAGTGTCAAGGTCCCCCTAGCCTCCCTCTACATCATCATAAACTTAGTTTAGTCAGGGATGGTTGGAATTACACAGATCATGCTTGATCGAAAACTCAATAGAAAATGAGTAGCAGTAGGGTCAAAGTTGGGAACTCATGAGAGATTATACATCGGCTATTGAGATTGGTGTAATTTAAAAGCTAACTTTTCAAGGAGTCCGTAGCCACTTGAATCATTTTGATTGACAATTTGTAGCTCCTAAAATATCCATTTTAGTCAGCTCATCCACTAAACTCAAAAATTAGAATTTAAATTATTTAATTCTCCTTCCACACTTACTCAAATTGAGCATCGTCAGTGGCTATGGAATAGTGGTCTAAATAGCCTGTTGAATGTTCTCAACCCTCGAGGGTCATGAAGGCCATCTAAATTGGTCCTCGAAGCAACTGCTCTATTTTCAATTGTCGAAGCTCCGTCACTGTGCCATCATGCAGGTGCCGGTAGATTGAAAGGTGAGTGTCAAGAGAAGTGGCGTTGGAAAGCTAACTTACTCAGCTTTCCAAGGATGTCACCTCCTGGGGTGGTCGGACGGTAGAGCTAGGCTCTCTACAAATTGAGTTACTAGAGTTAGGAGTTGTATATCTTCTAGAGAGGATTCTAGTTGAATTCCAATGAGGGAACATCTGCTATTTATATGGGTTGATTTTAGACTCTTGTGGAAATCCATCCATAGCTCTCATTCATCGATCCATATCTTCTAGCCATGTGGGTGAATTAATTTCTCCAAGCAGTGACATTCGAGTTGTTTGTTGATGATTATTGGGTTTTTCTACAAATTTTGGGTGAGGGGTCGATTTTGATACCCTTAAAAACTAGGGGCATTTTCTTGTAAATTGGCTTGTCTCCGATTTTGGCTAGTTTTCACCTAGGCCTTTTCAACCCCTCGATTCCTGATCCTTAATGATCTTTTGAGGGTATTCCTTGTCATCTTAGCCACTTCTTCATATATTTGGGTTTTGAACCGTTTTACAGGTTGATTTTTACCTCGACCCTTTATTCTCGGGTTTTCGATCCCAGTTCAATGACGATTTTCTAGTCTAAGTGGGTTTAACCCTAGATCCAAAATTCCTGATGTTATACTTACAAAGTATATGGGACAAGATCACTACAAAAGAAAGAGGTGTCATACTTTCTATACCACGACTATCCATGAGTTGCAATGATTGTTTGATATGGACTTGGGAGACCGGATGTACGTTAGTTAATCATAAAATTAGCATATGCTTCCCTTTTAGACAATCAGAAAGGTAACAACCAAGTATTAGTTTTTTCTACCTCCACTCCTGCTAAATTGTTATGGACAACCCTATCTAAGATAGATCGTCCTCCTAAGAGTGTAGAATTACTCATAACCTAGATACCCTTTTGTGATTAAATAGAGTTGCTCGAATATATTTTTTTGGGTGTACTTGTACTAAATATGTATGGTATGGATTGTGTGATATTAGAATTGATAGGCATAACATAGTTAGTTTTGATCATCAACTAGAGAGTTTCTTTAGAATACCCGTAGATGATAAAGTGTATAAGAATAATTTGATTAGAAGCATTTGTAACACTCAACTTTTGAAACCCGGGTTAAACCCAAGTGAATCGGAAATCGTGTGTGGACCAGGGATAGAATCCCGAACTAGTAATAAAATCCTAATCTGGGAAATGGAATCCCAAAGTTAAAATAAAAGTTAAAATTGAGAACGAAAATCTAGTCCTAGGATAGGATCGAAAATCAGGAATAGAATCTTGATTCAGAGATAAAAGCTAAAATCTAGAATAGGGCCCCGAGCTGGGAATGGAACCCAAGTCGAGATTTGGAAAGTTAAATTTGGATCATAACTCAATGATGTAAATGAGATAGAAATCTGATGTCAGAACTAGGGATCCGATTGGATTTGGGATCCAGTTCCTAGACACAAAAATTGAGAATTTTAGGGAAGTCAATTTTTGCTCGAACAAGGCCGTGATTTATAATTTAATTACCAAAAGAATCAAAATAGGGAAAATGGTAATTTAAAAGTTCAAAAATGGAAAGAAAATAAGAAAGAAACGAGTTGGGTTGACACGACTCATCTCGAGCCACCGAACATCGAACACCGAATAACAATTCCCTTTTGAACTGCTTCATATGGATCTAATTAACTTAATTTTTTTTATCAAATTGAGTGCTATAAATTGGAGAGATCACCTAGAAACTGAGCTAGTGACCTCCCTATGGAGTTAATTGCATTAACTACTCATAGATAGCTCGAATTTGTCATTCAAAGTGGAAAATCCTGTCCTTGGATAGCTCCCCGACCTTCGGTTAGTAAAATGAGCATATCTCTCTTGTATGATCACCAAATGAGGTGATCTTGGTGTCAAATGAATGACAAGTGTGTCCTCTAGAGATCCATGGTCGGGCCCTGACCTGGTAATGGCCCAAAAAGCCCACCTTGATTCTGGATTGTAGAATCGACTACCACAATGACCCTTTTGAGGCCCAATTCTCTGTCCTCCACCCACTACTTTAGCGGCCACCAATGCCAAAGTAACGATCTACCTCCCCTCTACCCCTTTATGGCCAAGGTCAACCTCTAAAAAGGGAGAAATTGGTCGGTAGGAGCCAATATCCATTAGTGGATCTGTAGGGTTCACCCCAATTGTGACTAGTCGATGACCAAATTCTCCCAACTGCGATAACCACTTGGTCAGCCACCACTAGATAAAGTTCAGACTTTTGCTACAAAATGCCTAAGGTGTGACCACCTCCCATGAGAATTTCTGACAATATTCTCTATTGCTCAGTTTTCGCTAGTTTTGAAAAATGACCAAATTCAGTTATGATAGGTTAGGGTAAGGCCCCCACTCCTTCCATGAGTTATTAGAAGTGTGCTCTTAAGTTTTCTATAACTCCATCACATTAGTAGTTGAACAAGGTGAAGTTGTCATAATTTGTAGTTGAACAAATTGTTATGTTGATATTTTAACCCATCTTTACATTGTAGATTATTGTTTAAGTAGTTGTTTTAATATTATGTGCTATTATTGGATTAAGCTAGTTCAGTTACTTGAAACATATAAACAATTATCGATCTTGGAAGTTTATATCATTGTTTTGATTAATTAATTAAATTACATATTTTTGGAGAAAAATAAACTTATCCAATATATTTCTAATGTCTCCAACTTCACTATTTTTTTTTGTAATATCTAATATGTACACAACACAATCATATGTGCTTGTATTAATAACTCAAAAATAAAAAATAAAAATATATTATCATATGTTATATCTTTTTCAAATTAAATAGGTTAATAAATTATAGAAAAAATAAGTATAATTACGTGTACATATACCTAATACAACCAAGTTATTAACTTCGATATGTACTACTACAACAAAGCATGTATGCTTTTCTATTTGACAACTTAATAATCTTCCTAATATTAAAAATATTAAGTAAAGAGTTTATTCAAATACACTTAAATTAATTTGTTAAATATACTCCATTCCAATACTGTTAATATTAAAATATTAAAAAATATTATTACTTAAGTATTTTGCTATATTCATGGATAACATTTATATATAATTATTTTTTGTGTACTTTAAAGGTTAATTAAGTAATTATATTGTGAATAAATAGAATAAGGAGGTGACTAAGGGATCATTGATTTTGGATGTGCCTAAAAATTAAAATATTCCATAATTAAAAAAAATAAAAATTATAAAAAAAGTTGAGTTATTTTATAATATATTTTATAGCAGAGATAAAAATTAATTATGATTACACTTATATGGTTGATATGATAGGCAGTAATAATTATGTACTAATAAAAATGGTATTGTGAAAGTTTAAGAAAAAATATAAACTAAATTAAAGTATTTTATAAGGAACACTTTATGATATTAGTGAATATAATAAATAAATAAGTGTTTTGTTTTATAAGTTTATAAATATTATATTACTTATAATTAATTATTTTTAATTATATATAAGTAAATTTATTATCGATACATAATATATTTTTATATGTTATCAAGGAAATTTACACTCCTATACAAATTAATACTAAAAGTATGACTAATATCAGTAAATAAAAATACACACTCCTATCCGAATTAATACTAAAAATATGACTAATATCAGTAAATAAAAATACACAACTTAGATTAGTTAGAATTTAAGTTAATTAAGGCTTAAATGAGGGAAGTTCTACGAGGGAAAGTTTTGGTTGAAAGGTGGATTTGAGATTAATTTGGGGAAAAGTGGGATTATGAAGTGATTTACCTATTCTATCATATATATATATATATATTATATGTAAAAAATAATATTAATAGTTTAAATTTAATCATTTATAATTAAGTCAGGTAATATTTTTTAAAACTTTTATATAAATTATAATTTAAACTGCCCATAAACAGTAATTTTATTAGAATATAACTTTGGCATCCTAATCCAGCATTGCAACGAACCAAAAGTTCCCACAAGTGATGTGTCCATTTGTCGGTCCATTAGAAAAGGGTTGGAAACTGAATTAAAGTCTCAGCTTCAGGCCAGTTGATGGATCCATCAGCCTCCTTGTGAGCCAAAGGGCTGGCCAGGCCTATCCCTTCTCCTCTTTCAAGCCGCTCTGGTCAACGGGTCAACCCTTGCCTGGAGATTCTCCATCATCCTTTTGTAATCCTGTTAGAAGATTTTTTTTCTCTCAACACCTGTTGAAGATTCAGTAATTAATTTTTATATAGTTTTCGTACATTTCAGCTTAATTCATGGATTCTTGGTGACAGTCACTCAATAGCTTCATCTTTCAGTAGCTTCTATTTTAGTTGGCAGTTTAGCTCTATTTATTTGTAAGGAGCAGAGAAGTCGTTTTCTGGGCGATGCTGAGCTGTTTGAACCTCCAGATTCCTTGGTTGCTAGGAATTCGGTGAACCACTTTGCCGCTGATCTTCCCTCCTTATTCTTGCTGATTCAGCCGTCCTTTGCAGATTCTGCTGAGCTCGTGCATCCCCTCTGATGGCTGCAGAAGAAGACACGACGGCGCAAGAATTTGCCCCGCCGAGGAAGAAAGCCCCCTCCGAGGATGACAAGAGGTAGGTTTTGTCTCCGTCCATTGGCTCTTCAATTTTTTATTTTTGTTCATTTTTTAACCTCTTGGTGTTTAGGAGGAAGAAGATGGTGCCGGGAGGTTTGATGAAAGCGTTGTTGAGACCCGGAGGCGGGGAAGCCACACCTTCTGAGGGTGATCAGGTTGTTTAATATGCTCCATTGGTTTGCGTTGCTTTATTTGCTGATAAGTGCTTCAGTGCGCTTAGCCTTAGCTATGAGAATGTGGTAATTTTCCTATATACATATGGGAAGATCATTTTTATTCCACTCTGAAATCTGTGCTTAAAATCGAGTTCATGGATGGAAGTTGCTTCATTTCTCGGGACAATGATAGAAATAAACTCCATCCCATTAAGCAGGGATATGGTATCTATTCCATGAATTGCAAAACTAATAATGGAGAACTCATTCACGCTATCATCCCACTCATTGGTTTCTTTTCGTTGTGAAACATCATAACTGGACAGAAAAGAGTAGATAACACAAGTTACATGAATTGATATCCACTTTCTTTTAGTCAGGTTATCTATCATTGCACTGTACGGACGCTTGATGGGGTTGTTGTTGAGTCTACCAGATCTGAATTTGGAGGTTGTTTTCTCTCTATCATTTGTCTTTTAAATCTACTTGATGCGTCAGTTCATCATCACAAATTTTCACTTCAGCTACTTGTATTGTATTATATTGATCTTCAACCTTGGCACAATTTTCTGAGATTGCAGGAAATGGTATCCCAGTAAGACATGTTTTGGGTAAAAGCAAGATGATATTAGGATTGCTTGAAGGAATTCCTACAATGTTAAAGGGTGAAGTGGCCATGGTATCTCTTTATGCTTTTAACATACCCTACTTGCTTTGGAGCTCTTTGTGTGAAGAGTTGAATACAGTCAGAAAGATTAAACATAAGTTCTCCTGCATCTTATGCCTGATGCAAATTGCTTATTCATAATTGGTAGTTTAAGATGAAGTCTCAAGTTCACTATGGCGAGGAGGATTGCCCAGTCCCAGTTTCTAGTAGCTTTCCAAAGGACAACGAGCTTCATTTTGAGATTGAGATGATTGATTTTGCTAAAGCTAAGGCAAGGATATATTTCTAGAATGAACATTTCTTTTCAAATTGAGCAGTATATCCACTTTCAAATAGCTAAACATCCTGTTTTTTCAATACTAAATGTGAAACTTTTGCCAATAGAAGGGTAAGGTCTAAAAGGTAAAAACATGAAAAGTGATGAGAAAAAATTTACATCTATGTTACTCTCACAGACCATTTATTAGTTTTGACATGTATACAATTTTCAGGTCATCAGTGATGACTTTGGTGTTGTGAAGAAGGTACTTCTATTTTCTACATTTTTGTCTTGTGTTGCCCTAAAGCAAAAGATGGAATCAGCTGAGAAGCTAGGCCCTGATTTCATGAACAGGTGCTAGATGAGGGAGAGGGATGGGAAACACCAAGGGAACCTTACGAAGTGAAGGCTCGGTAGCAGTTTATCCAAGAATTGGAGTTTTCTCAAATAAATACTTTGATGCAATTGGATAATTAAATCGTATTAATTCCAGGATTTCGGCAAGAACTGCTGAAGGGAAATTGATTGTGTCACATTCAGAGGGAGAAATTTACTGTTTTACCTTTGGTAAATCCGAGGTTAGTGATACTTTGGCAGATTCCCAGTTTGTTGCACATACTGGTTTATTCTTGTCATCCTCTTTTGTGGCTCTGGAATTGAATAGATACTGAATACTCTCATGATCATGCATCACCATTTAATAAATATGAACTATGGCTGCTTACGCATTAGATTCTTGTATTTTGCTTGTGAAAGGTACCTAAAGGACTTGAGATGGGAATAGGGACCATGACCAGGAGAGAGAAGGCCATTATCTATGTCACAAAACAATACATGTCTGATTCTCCATTTTTATCTCTGGGTGATAGTTTTGATGAGATCCATTTTGAAGTAGAACTTGTACATTTCATCCAGGTAACCAAGATTGTTTTACTTCCAATATGATATTCTTCTTAGTAGAGGCTATGCACAGTTTGATGATGGTGGCTTAACTGAATCTTGTGCAATTGATATATCAAGTCTATTTAACCATCTGGTTTTAATCACCAGGTTAGAGATATGCTAGGTGATGGACGCCTAATAAAACGTCGGATTCGGGATGGTAAAGGTATTACGAATTTTGGATGTGAAGGTGCTATTACCTATATTCTGTTAATGAGTGGCCAAGCTAAGGTCATGTTTTAGTATATCAGTTCGTCTGAATAACATCACTACATGTGTCTTTTTCTTTTCATGCATGTGCCTTCCTTGAGCATTCCTCTCTGAAGTTGTTTGTATTTTTACCTTCAGCAAATGCTTATTTAACATTGATAGTTTCTTTTCTTATTACTGATCCAACTAGGCGAATTTCCAATGGATTGCCCACTTCATGACAGTCGACTGCAAGTTCATTACAAGGGGATGCTTCTTAATGAGCAAAACAAGGTCTTCTATGATACTAGAATTGACAACGATGGCCAGCCTTTGGAGTTCAGCTCCGGAGAAGGGCTGGTGAGTTTGTGTTCTTTTTTAATTAAATGAGCCATTTGTTTGGCTTGTTGTTGCAGTGATTACAATCTACTGTACTAAATCTTATATAATTCTTGCTTTGTCTAACAGGTCCCAGAAGGTTTTGAGATGTGTGTTCGGTTGATGCTTCCTGGTGAAATTGCTCTCGTCACATGCCCACCTGATTATGCCTATGACAAGTTTCCAAGGTTACGCTTTTTGTTTCCAAATGATGAATCCACGTTTATAAGGCCAATTTTCAATGATATTAAGGGCTAGAGTCGTGCTCCATTCACATATGCACTCCAGAATGTTAACTGCTTGAGTGTTTCCTAATGCAATGTCTAGGCCAGCCAATGTACCTGAAGGTGCTCATATTCAGTGGGAAATTGAGCTACTTGGTTTTGAAATGCCTCGGGTAATTCTTTTTGCTATCTTAGAAATTCCAGTTGATCAGCTGACTGCATTTCCCACTTTCAAGATTCCCCTTCATAAGAAGGAGCGATTTTCATGTTTCCATCTTTATTTATGAGTCAGCATTCTTTAATTGGTTGGGTGAATCCCCCTAAATTGAAACCTACTCTACCATAGATGTTCCCCTTTGGGCTAGTATATTTTGTAAGCCTTTGCAACCAGCATGTTCATGTCTTTGCTAAATTAATATAGAATAGTATGCTTGAAGTTCCTTGCGGTGAATCAATCTATTTCCAAGTGTTTTGTTTTTCTCTTAGTAAGCTGTTAAATTCCACGTGTTGTCAAGCAAAGACTCGTCTTTATTTAAAATAATTTCTGAAAATCCTTGTTGGATGCTTCTGCAGGACTGGACTGGACTGGACTTCAGAAGTATAATGAACGAAGCAGGGAATATCAGAAACACTGTATGGCCTTTGTCCTTGTATATTGAATGTGCATGATGAACTAGACTATGCTTGGAATTTCCAGAACTGAAGTATTGGGTTAAGTAGGATTAATCAAGTGGACCACTGCAGTAACTTTTGTTTCCATTGCTTGGATAAGCAGCAAAAAGAAAGCTGTAGAGTAAAGAGAGACTATTAGAAAAATCTTATCAAGGTTACTTTCAATGACTTGATGGGATTATGCTGCCACCCTTCCTTTGTCTATGCTAAAGACAATTCCATGATAAGACAGAAATGTGCCATTTACATCGTATTATCTTTTGTGATATTGTTGCATGTATATATGACGATAGGCCACTTGGAAGGCAGCATTCTTTGGACAAAGATAAATTAACTCCTTTTGCACAATTTGTTTTCAGGGAAATAGGCTCTTCAAAGAAGGTAAATATGAGCTTGCCAAAGCGAAGTATGAGAAGGTACTCCCTCACTGAGCGTACATTATAATGACCAGTGATGTTTTGCAGCGAACCCATTTTCGTCTGTTGATCACGCTTAGCAGCAGTATCTGAGTTATATCGTGGCCCAGGTTCTCCGTGAATTCAATCATGTCAATCCACAAGACGACGAGGAAGGAAAAGAGTTTTCTGACACAAGAGTGAGTGCTTTTTGCTCTTTCATTCTTTTACAATGAAGGATTTTCTTCACCCATCACACCTCTCTATCTTTGCGCCAATAGGACGCCAAGTATTTGTTTATACTATCTGTATTGGTTCTCTGAAGTGCTGATCATGTTTTTGGCTCCTGCGTCATTGAAGAACCTCTTAAATTTGAATATGGCCGCTTGTTACCTGAAGATGGGAGAAACAAGAATGTCGATTGAGTCATGCAATAAGGTGACTTTCTATACTATTCATCGTGCTTATTTTCCCTCGGCTCTCTTCAGATGCATGAATTCGTTTTCCCGGTGGACCTCGACACAGGTTTTGGATGCAAATCCGGCAAATGTCAAGGCTTTGTACCGCCGTGGAATGGCTTTTATGTCAGCTGGAGATTTTGAGGAAGCTAGAACAGATTTCAAAGCGGTGAGCCCTCCCTCGTAACACACTCTGATTCACTGCCTCCTTATACATACGATGAAATTCTCGTCCCTCATATCTGAATCTTGCGTCCTAATATTTTTCAGATGATCAAATTCGACAAGTCTTCGGAGCCTGATGCCAAAGCAGCTCTCTTGAAACTGAAACAGAAGGAGCAGGAAGTGGACAGGAAGGCACGGAAGCAATTCAAAGGACTGTTCGATAAGAAGCCCGGCGAGATCTCTGACGTCGGAACTGATGAAACGGAGGAAGAACCTGGTGCTGAGGATCATAAAGCCCGTGACCAAGAACAATCGGACAAAGACCAAGCTGAAGAGCCGAACTACGAAAAACAGACCACCGGTCTGTTCTCCTTATTCTGGCCTACCGGTAGAAGGATATTCACGGCTCTGGGCTTAGATCGATGCTCGATACTGTAAGCCATAGCTTTTCTGCACTATGGAGGCGAATATACATTTTCCCCAGAAGCAAAAGGAGAGCTTCACCTGCAATGCTGCCCTTATGCAAACTGTAGGAATGATTGATTGAGTGCATCTAACATAGTCGGGCTCGTTGGGCACACGATTCGAAAAATGTATGAACTGCAAGTGTAAAATTGTTGCCTCTGCAAACATCTACGAGGATTCGGCTATTCGCTAGCGCACACTGAATGTCAACAAGATTATTTGAAACCCAACCTGAAATAAATTCATGCTGAGGCGTTGTTGGTCAGACCCGTACTTGTGGTCCGATGATCAGTTAAATCGACGCCCCGGTTCCTTGCTATGAAGAACCCGACGCCATGGCCTGTGACCACCACGATGAAGACGCCCAGGTTGAAGGACATGACAGAGAGCATGAGCAGGTAATTCAGTCCGGTCCTGAGAGTGTGGGCCGCCGTGTCCCGCAGCCTGCTTGCTGCCACGCGCCCCTGCCCCTGCCCGGACAGCTTCAAGGGCGGCGGAGAGGAGAGTAGCTCCGTCACCACCGCCAGAAGGAATACAAACAGCAGGGCCACGAAGTACCAGCCTAGGCTGCCGCCGGGCCAGCCCGAGAAGAGTACCACCGCTTCGTGGCCCCAGTAGAAGTTCATCCTCATCTTCGCCATCACCATCGTCGTCTCCATGTTGTCGTCGCTGCCGGCTGCGGGTTCCCCTCCTTCCTGCATGTCCGATAGCAGAGACGTGTGGGAAAACGATCTGCTTTGGCAGTCGGGTTTTAAGGACAGAGGAAGGGGGAAGGGAGGAGGGGAAATCGAGGTTGTTTAATTATGTGTCCATTTTGTAAGGTCTACAAGGCTTTCTTCTCCATGCATCATCATTTATATGACGACTGATAAATACTTTTGATATTATGGAGTGGGGGTGAGGGTTACAGCCGAGCCAAACATATGAGACAATGTCGGGAAACAATTGCACGTGTTTCATTGAGCCCTAGGACATCGATGTCTTCGACGCTAAGTCTCATTATTAATTATTTTATCATATATCACTACCACCTACGCTTCTCACAAAAAGCCTTAATATTACAAATATTTATCATCACTAATAACAATAGGTAAAAATGAATAAAATATATCTTACTAAATAACATTCAAGTTGAATTTTTTAATTGAAAAAATATACTAACATTTTCTCCACTCAAATGTGAATTCATTAAAGTGTACATAGATATAATAGATGATTTAAAAAGGAAATTTTAAATTTTATTTTACTAATCAAGTGTACATAGATAATAATTTTGTTAGTGATGACATAAACACACTAACTACTAAACATGTTCTATCCTATGCCCATAAGTTTTTCACGCCCTAAATATTCTGTCTCTTCTCAATCGATCAAAACAGTGTTGTTTTCAATTTTCCAAGATGCCCATTTCATTTGATTTGACATAAGAGAGAAAATGAATGAGGGGGTGACTCCACAGAAAGTCCATACGAATTCGAAACCAAGAGTGACCAATGACCCGCAAAACCGCTTTATTATTCATTCAATAATCAATGACTTTGAAGCCGGCAACTCGCAGGGCGTCACGCTTATGACGGAGTTATAGGCCACTGAACGATTCCTTGCGGGGGCTGGCCCCGCCAGTCGCAGTCGGTTTCTTGAAGATACGGCTCCCAAAGAGTAAGTACCCCACAGCGTGGCCACCAACTGCAGCGAGGAAGATGCCTCCATTGAACGACATCACTGCCAGCATCACCATGTAGCTCACCCCAGTCCTCACTGTGTATATTCCGGTCGAGAAGAGCCCGCCGGCGACCTTGCTTGCCCCAGGCCCGAAGAGCTCGGCGTGGGCCAGGAACTCTACCAGGACAGCTAGGAAGAAAACGAAGATGACGGCGAGGGCGTACATCCCACGGTCGTCCCCGGGCCAGCCCTTGAAGAGGACCTCCGCCGTGTGGCCCCAGAAGAGGGACGTGTAGATCGGGACCCCCGGCCGGTGGTGAATGACGACGGTAGCATTGGAGGATCCACCGCCGCGAGCCCACCACATGGACCAGGCGGTGGCGTTATTCTTGGGGGCCATCAGATCGAGTCTCTATGCTGGTTGGGAGACAATGTGGAGGTGGGCTCTCGCATTTAAGTAGTACGGGTGAGTGAAAAAGAGATTCTTTGATTGAGATTGTAAATAGGTAACCTTTTTTTCTCCGTCTGTTTTGGAGGTATGGCTTCTTTTGGTCTGATGTTGCTAAGACAATTCGATCGATGTCAATGTGCTATGAGTCACTTCCAAGCAAAATCTGACGCTTTCTTCGTTGCTGCAGAAAAGAAATCCGCGGGGATGGGATTTGCACCGGGCAGGCAGACAGCTCTGCAAAACAAAAGGCTGCTTTTATGAATTCCATAAGAAAGAACTTCACGGCTAGCCTAGAAACCTAGCTAGCCTTGACATACACGTACAATACTCTATTCATTCATTATCATCTCGGCTTAGAAATTTAAAAATAGGAGATTATGTATTTGAATTTATGAAGTAAATTAAGTTAATTTAATACATAATGAGTAAAATTATGCTAAAATACAGGTAAAATTCGATGTGAATCTTGTCATTCAAATATTCTTTGGTGGGCCATCTTCTTTATACTCGTTACAAACTCATAATATGATTTGAGATATTTATCCCCCTTCAAATAGTTTCTCAAACAAGTTATTTTTCTATCACTATAAACTCATCTATCCAAATAATACTTAAGTTAAAGCTGACTTTACCTACTAAATACTCACTAGACAATAACGGGCAATTTAAGCTTGTTCAAGCTCACTTAGATCATTAGTACTCATTTTTTGAGTTCATGCTTTCAATTTTTATATGTTCTTAACAAACCTCAATAGGGTTTGAACTTTCCGCTCATCATAGATGATAACCGAAGACAACCGTCCAAATGGAGTCTCTTATGAGGCTTGGAGTTGGAGCTCGAGAAAGTGAGCTAGATTCCCAGGAATAAAAAATAAATTACATTGTAATATTTTAATTTATTGTGTTTATTTATGTAAAAAACTTAATTAAAACCTATATAAATCATTTATGTGGTTCAAATCTATTATTCAATATTATAACAATATTACACGTATATTTCTATCATTTATCTATTTTTTTTATGCTATCATAATTTTATTAAATAAATATTCTAAAATGCATTTATATTAGGTTCAATTCTAACACTCAGAAACTAAATCAATTGGTTTTCATTATTTATATCACTTATACACATATTGGCTCTTTGATTTGTGACTTTCATGGTAGTTTCAAATTAAATCTTTTTATTTCAAAATTTTTATTCATCTATCTCCATATTGTTTTTTTAAATAATATTAACACACTTCTTATTTTTAAAAATTTTATTTAATTTAGTCCAATAGGATCACTATCCTTATTTTTTTAATAATTTTTTTGTATATTTCTACATAGTTATCTCTTCTAGTAGATATTTTTTTATTTTAAAACTCTCTTATTTTAAGATATTTATTATGTCCACTATAATCACTTTATTAAAGTTCAACTTTTTTTTTTCAAACATGCACAAAAATAGACCATCTCTATCTTCATGATTTCTTCATCTATATTAAATCATTTTTCTTATTTTACTCATTTTAATTTTAAGTAACTTTTACTGTTTTTTTCCTTAACGTACATATTCAATTAATCCAAAATTTTCTTTGGATATATACCCATTATAATTTTGTTATAGTGTAAGTCTATTCTTTAGCAAACTCAAATAATTTCATGCACAAGTAATTAATTATTTAATAATATTATTTATATCAAATCTCAACCATGGTTCAAATACTTAGTTTACGGTGGATTAATAAATAATAAATCACATAACACAAGTTATAAGTACAGTCAAAAGTGACTTGAACTATTTATATTTAAACACACCTAAATTTTCCTCATATTTTAATAAAATATTCCTATATTTTTTTAATTTATTATGTTTATTTATATATAAATTTCATTAAACTTATATAATTTAATAATTTAATATTAAAATAATATTACACAAATTATTTTTTATATTTTACACACTAAATAGGTTGACGTAATAGAAAAGAAAGGAGTAAATAATTTTAATTTCATTCTAAAATCTCTAGAAAGTTCATAAAATACCTATAAAAATATTTATTTTTATTTCAATATTTTAATATGAATTTGAAAATATAATATTAAGAAAATTTGTAACATTATCTTATTAACAGAAAAGAATAAGATGGCTACAAATATTTTCAAGAAACCTGAAAAATGACATGAAAATAAGATATGCCACTTATATTATCTTTTTGTTATTTTTTTCATTTAAACATCTTAACATTTAAGAGATATTTTATGGTTTTTATCAACTAGGAGAGTAAAAAAACAAATTAAAATTTTGTTCCTTATGGAAACTTTCCCGGCAAATTGAAAAGTGAGGCATGTGAGTTTTCAAATCCGTCTTCATCGAAGCTAGGTACACAAATTAATATTGCCAAGTCGTGATCTTTTTGCTGAAATTCTGATTTTTATTGATTTGATGCTTTAAATTTTATTTACAATAATCAATTTTGACAAAATTATTTTAATAATTTTTATCAAAATTTTACACATAAATTGGATCGACTAACAAATAGTCACATCAATAGGGACATCTTTTTATTAAATAAATAATATCCATCAACATATTCTAACATGACATGAATTAAATGATTAGCCATAAGTCTAGATAATATTCATGAAATAAAATTTGATTGATATTTAATATAATGAATTAAATAGGGTAACCCAAATGAGACCGTGGAGGAGTCCAAGGACCCAAAAAGACATTTTAGAAAACTTAGTT
Source organism: Trapa incisa (assembly GCA_030064435.1). Classification (NCBI taxonomy): domain Eukaryota; kingdom Viridiplantae; phylum Streptophyta; class Magnoliopsida; order Myrtales; family Lythraceae; genus Trapa; species Trapa incisa. Next base: position 5,150,489 of record CM057775.1, on the reverse strand, counting down.
ATCCAAATGGAATACTCAGAAATAATAAGGTCATAAATTGAACTTTAAAAACATTAAAGGGGTGGTAAATAGTGGAAAGATAGAGCATTAAATATAATTTTTGGTATTTAAGCACCCAAATAAAACCAAATAAAAGTTTATGTATCAAAAATAAATATTTGAAAAATCTGTAATATCAAATGGACGAGTTTAAAAGAATAAGTGCATAAAAGTAATTTTTGAAAAGTATAAAAACTAAAGTGTTATCTTAAAAAAGTTAGGATTTTAAATAAAATATTTATTAATTTAGAAGTCCAATATTAATATAAAATAATTTTGGAAAAATCTTGTAATTTAAAAAAAATTAAGAGAGTAGTAATATAAAATAATTAAGAGACGTGTAAATCAAGCGAATCATACTTTTAAAATAAAATTATAATTATAAAAAATTATATGATAATATAAGATATACTAGAACGAATATTAATAGTGTAAATATTATAATGATAAATATATATAATTTATAGGAATATATATGATATTTGATTATAGGAGAGGAACATATATTCAAGACTAAAAAGTTTTGAATATACTATTAATAGAATTTTTGATATTACGTCATATTAGATTGATAAAGTTATTACTTATTATTTTATAAAATATTGGTATGTTATTTTAGAAAAAATTTAAAAAATATATAAAAAAGTTATATGAATTTTTTTATCAATAAACGAAAAATATCACATGTAATTTTAAAAAGGGGTTTGTGATTCGTTAACTTAGAAAAGATGGAGTGTGAAAACGAGTTTGAAAAGGGGGAGAACATAACCTTTTAAAATGAGCTAGGAAAGAAAGGTAATAACCAAAAAGAGATGAGTAGAATGTTTAAAAAAAGAGCTAAAATCCAAATTTTGTGAAAGAGCAAATGACGAATGTTTAACAAAGTGAATAATGCCATAAGTGTTTAAAAGTGGTAAAACTTAATATTTATGAAAAAGCTAATGTTAAATATTTATAAAAGAGCGAATGTTCAATGTTTATGAAATGAACTAACAATAAAAGTTTATGAAAAGAAAAAAATAAATTTTCAGAAAGGGACTAACGACCCAAAGTTTATGAAAGATATAATACTCAACATTTATAAAATAGTTAAGAATCAATGTTTAATAAAGTGTTAAACCCTAATATTTATGAAATGGTAAATACCCAATATTTATGAAATGTGCTAATGTTCAATATTTATAAAAGAAAAAATGTTCAATATTTATGAAAATGACTATTGTACAAAGTTTATGAAAGGGTGGTAACCCAATATTTATGAAAGGCTAAGATCCAATGTTTATGGAAATGTTAAGGTCCAAAATTTAAGAAACAGGTAAGAACCCAAAGTTTATGAAATGACAAATACCTAATGTTTATGAAATGACGAAAACCCATTATTTATGAAAAGGCTAAAACCCACTGGAAAATGCTAAGGCCAAAAGTTTAGGAAAAGGAAAACGACCCAATATTTATTAAAGGTCTAAGTCAAAATGTTTATGAAAGGGCTAAATCCCAATATTTATGAAATGACAAATACTCAATTTTTATGAAAGAGCTAATATCCAATATTTATGAAATGACTAATATCAATGTTTAAGAAAGGGATTAAGTTCCAAAATTTATGAAATGACCAATGCCCAATGCCCAATGTGAATGAAATTAGCTAAGGATAACTTTTAGAAATAAGAAAAAAGTCAAACATAGAGTAATAAGGACAATGACCCATAAAATTTAAAAACTGCGGACCTGGACCCAACATAATTTCTAAAAACGGGCATCAACTTATTGCTTTCACAATTGACAGAGAAATTATTAGAAATATAGACTTATAAGGTCCAATTCATAATGTGAATGAGAATAAAAATAGCAATGCTGTTTATGTAAACCCCGCACTTTTGAGTTAAGAAAAACCGAGAAAAGAACCGGTCAAACCGAGTAAGAAAACCGAGCCGATTTATATTTGAGAACACACAATATGAAAATTTACAACTTCTGGGTGATCTAAAAGGTTCATTAAACCTTGTAAAAGAAATTTTAGAAAAAAAACCAAATTGGTTAAGGTGAACTAGATTTCATAAGAACTTCAAAGTTAAGCATGCTTGCCCGAGAGTAATGTAAGGATGGGTGACCTCCTGGGAAGTACGAACATCCTATATAAAGAGGTCATCCCCATTTCATTCTCCTCACACTTGAACACTTCTCTCTCTCTCTCTCTCTCTACTGCTCCATTTCCCAGTAAAGCTCGAACCAGAGCTTTGACTTGAACAAAGGTCGGGCTCTTTAGAACCGGAGAGAAGATAGCTATCTGATAGCAAACTCCAGTCAATCCGAGAATCATTGGAGAAGCGCTGACATGATGGAATAGTGAAGCAACTCCGGTAGACCGAAGCTGCCCTATTTCGGCCAAGCTGAAATTGGCCATTTCAAGCCCTCCTCAGGCCAAACTAAGCCCTCCCAACACTTTCTCAGCCTTTCCACAACCGAAAGGTAAGCCAATTCGACTCCCCTTTTACAATTTTCGATCGGTGCTAGAGAGTGAGTCGACCGAATTTCAATGATGAAATTCTAATCCAATTCCGTATCAATTGATACAATTCTTGATTCTAGGATGAACCTCAGGACGAGACCTATCTGCCCAGATCGAAAGCTCGGACCGCCGTGTCTTTACCAGTGAGTAATCAAAGCTTTCTCTTTCTACAGTCTGTTTTCCGACGAAGCTCCGTTTGAGCTTGTTCCGGCGTTAAAATCTGTAATTCAAAGTTTCTTAGAATCGTATGAACATACAATAACTCAATTTCAACTCCAATTTCAATAATTAAAAGTGTTTGATTGGTCAATTTGATGAAATCAAATTTGGTTGTATTGAAGAGTTGAAATTGGGGGAAATTTTGGGGATTTTCGAAATTCAAAGGGCCAAAATACAATTTTATGAAATTGAGGGTCAATTGGATATGAAAATAATGTTGGAGGACCAATTGAGGAATTTTGAAATTTTTTGGGCAAAACTTACCATTTTTGTAAAAGAAGGGCAAAATGGTAATTTTGGAAAAATTGGGGGACCAAATTGGAAATTTAGGAAATTAAACCCCTTTTTGGTGGAATTGAATAAATTGAGATCCCATGATAAATTTTAAAAGTTACGGGACTCAATTTGAGGAAAAACCGACATTAGGGACTTAAAGTTAAAGAGAAATTACTTTAGGGACCTAATATCAAATAACTAAAAGTTTGGGTTTTCTCATTCATTGGAAATGAATGAAGGCTGTTATGCCGAGTAATAATGAACAAGGTTGTTCATATCGTGTAGAAACATGAAATACCGGGAACGCCAGCAAGGACAAGCTCTCGTGAATACAAAGAACCAGTCTAGTGGAATTCACGGCATTAACGGGTGAGTGGGTTTACTAACATCATACCCAGTTGGGATGATGAGCACAACTTAAAGATAAAAACCACTTAACGGTTGTGAGTGGAAATTTTATGTCATACCCGGTAGGGAATGATAAGTACCTCGGTATAAAATCCCACTATTTAGTGGTATTTTAATTATAACCACTTAGAGAAAGTGACGTGAAAATTATGCGGAAAAACTACTTACCGGTTGTAAGTAGATCATACTCGGTTGGTATGATGAGACTTCCTCGAAGGAAGTTGAAAACCCGTTCATCGGTTATGAACGGAGATGTCTTTATACCGGTTGGTATAATGGACAGTGAAAACCTATTTTGTCGGAAGTGTTCTCCCCTGACCGTGTGCCAATGCTTAAACTATTTGGGAGACTTTCTTGATGGGAGCTCGAATAGCTCTTATAGGCCGGGGGCCTCGATTTTGGAACTTGCGGGCTCAAATGCCCAGTTTTTTGAAAATCTCATACAGTGGGCCCAAGGCCAGTTGGCACGAGCAGGAGCTCGTAAACGAACATGATATATGTGCCATAAAACTTAATAAGTGAATTGTTTGGCCATGGTACCAAGATAGGACCGACATGATCAGTTAACTAGCGGTAGTGCGAAATGACAGGTCGATGGACCAGTCAAGACAAACAACTGTGAGTTGAGTTGAGAGTCGGGGCTGTTGGACTAGTGGCACCACATATTACATGGCTTGATAAGAAAACATTGTTTGTGCATGCACTGTGAGTACGTGATCATCAAGACGCCCATGAGGGGTAGTGATGCGTTCTAAGGGCACTGGATGACCTGGTGACTATAAGGGCAGTTCGTTGTTCCAGGCGTCTGTGCGAAATCTAGAGTAGCACCAAGCGTATGAGACCGGGGTGGGGATAGGATGAGGTCTCTGTCCTCATATGGACACGAAGAAGTGATTTTGGGATTGTGGGTCGAATGTCATGTACATCCACTCATTCCTAGGGTAGAAGTGATTGTACTTCTATCCGAGTGGTAGGAAAAGTCACTTCGAAGCCACTAGCAGGTTCAGTAGTGATACTGACTTGCGAATGTGTGTAACCTTCATGATGAAGGATGTGTGTTGGGTGATGACACACCAGTAACTAAGAAATAATGGAAAAACCCAAATTTTTAAATGAAGGGATTTTTTTGAAAAAAAAAGAGTCTGGCACACTTCATATAAATATTTTTCTTAAAAGTTAAAAGTAGACCTTTGAAAACCCATTCACTCAGTAGTCGTACTCACCCCCTCCCTTATATCTCTTTCAGAAAATCCCGGAAAGCCTACCTTGAAAACCATCAACTAAGATGCCTATAAGACAGGTATGTAAAGTTTAAAATTTCATGCAGTTTTGATTATGCTATTCCAGGAAATGGTGCAGGTTTAAAGGACGCCTTACTCTTTATAGATTATAATAAGGGGAAACCCTTTAATAAACCGGGAGAGTAGCAGGTTGTTCACGGGGATCCAAACAAACTGGATCGGGGCGTGACAGTCTATATAACAAGCCAAATTCTTAATTTTTTTTAAATATCGATATGGTTGACGATTATAAGTCAATACTATAATTGAGTAGCATGAGATTGTGATCAACAAGATACATATTGAGCGGTTGTGTTGATCACCTAGAGTATTTATGGAAAGAGAATTTATAAGGGAGAAAGTTATTTTCTAGAATACTTGAAGGTCGAGGGAGACATAAGTAAGGGTACATATATGTTACTAGGAGTTAGAGGGATATGATTACTTGAATGATTGATAACGCAATATCGATATTCAAAAGAGTAATCCAGTCTTTGTTGAAGGCTGTGAGGATATGCTCACACACATTTATCCACTCATTATTCTTGAATGATCGAATGAGCGACATTTGAAAGTATGGGACCATCACATTTTTTATTGATTGTGTGTTTACTTGAATGTGCTGAATGGGATCTGCAACAAACACTAGTGATTGAAAGAGAGAATTATGAAATGTAACATCGAAATTTCTGAAACTTGTATTTCACCCTAATTGGACAAGAAATTCAAGTTAAAACGAGAATGTGAATCCAAACCAGGAATTGGATAAGATTGGACCAGAAGTCATTTTCCTAAAAAAGGAGAGATTTTTGCGAAGCAGATTTTTATAAATCAGGATTGGAAAAGGGGGCATGGATTAAATTAATAATAGGACCCGAAGAGGGTTGTAAACCCCTTCTCTCAATACAAGAAAGTTGAAAGTAGGAACCATAAATTTTCGAGAGAAAACTGAGCATATAAGTGAACAAAAAATGGTAACGAAGGGTAAAAATGAGAATTTAAAAAATTTCAAGTGGCCAATAAATACCTAAAAAAACATGGAAAAAAACCATAAATGAAATTGTGTGTGAAAACTGGATCGGTTCAGGGTGAACCGGACCTGAACTAGGATGAACTGTAGAGAATCGGTTCAAAAATTTATTTTTCTAGGTGGGTTAAAAATATTAATTTGGAAAAATTGAAGCCACAATTAGATAGAAAATAAATTCGAATGAATTTAGAAATTTTTTAGATTTTAGAAAACCGGTCAAATCGATCCTAAACTAGTCAATTTTTAATTTTGGGTCATTGAACCAGGTCTTATCAAATCGGTCAATGGACCGCCTGCTAAGTTAGCATCGAGTCAACGAGCGCGACCAATCAGCGAGTGATGTGTGGCGAACCGCGCCTAGTCAACCACTCAGTTAGCACTGACCAATCAAGGAGTGACGCGTGTCCCTAGTTAACGGCCAGACAAAAAAAGTCCACATCATCGACTACCGACCAATGGGAGAGGGACGTGTCCCCAATCAACGGTCAACTAAAGAGAAACCTTGTCAGCAAGGCTGGCCAATGAGGCACTCACACGTGGCAAAGGCGCCATGTCATCAGTCAATGGGATATTAGAGAAATGGTCGACCAATCAAAGGTCAACACGTGGCAGAACCACATCTGATGGCCCCAGCCAATCAAAGGCTGACACGTGGGTAACTGAGTACAATTAGCAGCCACACTCGGGTCGGGTAGGGATACAAGGCTAGGCATGTCAATGTGACCCGAGACCCGAGCCTTGGATCCCTACCCGACCCGAGCGGATGCGAGGAACCTCGGGTTCGGGTCCCGCTGGCTGGTTCCTACGGGCTCGGGTCCAGAAAAGTGGACCCGATGCTCTGATCCAAATAGACCTGAAGGTGGGCCCACATTACCTTAAATTTTTTTTCCTATTTTAATGAAAACACGTTGTTTATTTCATTAAAGGTAGGGACAAAATATTGGAAAATTATAATTTAAAAATTGTTCTATTTTTTTCACTTATTATTTAAGAAATAATATATTCCTTGCCTGTTATATTTTTTTCCTTTATTATACCTAATAGATTATTTTTCTTTTCTTATACCTTACCTTAATAGATTTATAAATATATTATCGACATACTATACTTATTATTTTCCCTTTCGTTTTTGTGTATATAAATAAAGATCATCTTATATTCTAATAGTTTATTGTTTAAATCATTTTTTCATTATTTGCAAGCTAAAGTTAATAAAAATTATACTATTAATTTATTAGATAAATTAAAGATAATAAACATTTGAAAAATTGAATGCCCAAACAAATATTAAAAAAATTATATATTTTAATAATTTTAATTTTTTTATTTTTGGTAAAAAATATATATTAAAAAAATAAGATAGACCCGACTGGGGTCCAAATGGATCTGAAGAGCGAGTTCGGATCCAACTTCTGGACTCGAGCCTTGGGTCCAAGCGGGTATCGGGTCTAGTAGACCAGAGATTGGGTCGGGTCTGGACCCGATCAAGTAGACCCGAGCTTGGGTCCACTCGGGCGCGGGTTTGCAAAAACCCGCCCTGACCCGAGTTATTGACATCCTTAACTAGAACGAGCAACCAATGGGAGGTCGCCATGTGGCCGATCAACAAGTTAAAGGGTGACTCAGATGCTGAGTGGGAAGTTGCATCAGTGAAGCTAGCCAATCATAGCACGCTATGTGACAGCTCACATGTGCGCAGTGTCATCTTCAACCTTGGGTAGATGACATGATAGGATCAAGGAAGGATGACCGAGTCCCTGACGACCATGAGCGAGCGAGTCTCGAGTCGAGTCTTGTGTTGGCCGGTAGCCCTATTAGTTGTCGAGCTCTCTATATAAAAAGCCCCTCTCTATTTGTCCTCCTCATCCCTCAAACAACTAAAGAAGATAAAGTACTCCAATTTTTGGAAAGACACAAACCTGAGCTCCAACGTGGGCATTTTCTAAAACCTTCAAAGGCAAATTCGGGGTTCTTGGAACTAGAAGTAAGTCCTTTACCACGCTACCACCCCCATTTGGCTTGAGGACCACTAGAGGTGCACCGATGAGCTCGCACAGTATCGCGGCTCCGATGGTCGCAAAATAGTAGATTTCATTCGAGTTGAATTCCAGTCAGCCCAACCTCCTACAACTAGATTAGCGGTAAACCTCGCTCTTTGTAGTTAAGGAAAAATAGGAAAAGAACTAGTCTTACTGAGTGAGAAAATCGAACCGGTTCATAAGCACATTATAGGGGAATGAGCAAGTTTGAGAAATTTTAACACTCAGGTGACTCAAAGAGGTTCCTAAAACTTGAAAAAAAAAACTTTAGGACAAAATGAGAGAGAGAAACCAAACCATTTTGGGTGAACCGTACCCAAACCAGATTGAACCGGTTTAAGAACCAAGCTTGTTTATGAACCAAAACCCATAGAGAGGGGGGGAGGGGAGGGGGGGGGGGGGGGGGGGGGGGCAAACCAGGAAATTTAGGGACCCTAAATGACCTAAGGTGTCATAAGAGTCACAAAAAAGGGCTTTAGGATGAATTGGAGATGAAAACCAAACCAGTTTAGGTGAACCGGATTGAACCGGTTTAGACCGGTTTGAATCACTATTAAACCAGATTCTAAATTCATTTTTTTAGGTGGGTTAGAGAATTCAAATTTGAGATTTGAGGCCACTATTGGATAGAAAATGAATTTAGAAATTTTTAGATTTGAAAAATTCGGTCGAATGGGGGGTGAATCGATTGGTTTAAGCTTTGAACCCGATTCAGATTGGTCGAGTCCGGTTCAGAACAATGTCATCTTCTTCCTTCAGATGACCGCACGGTTCACTTGCTGAAAAATTGAAGCAGTGCCGACAGAGAAGAAATGTTTTCATTCAATACATTTCAAGCCATCAATTTCTATCATAAAGGTGCCAAACGAACGGCCGACGAGTCCCCGAGCTCCCTATATAAAGAACCCCTCTCCATTCATTCTCTACACACCTGAAAAGCTCACTCTCTCTCAGCTACTTAGTTATCTGATGAAGCTCGAACTAGAGCTCCGATATAGGGTCATTTTCGAGCCAAAGAAGGCAAGCTTGAGTTCCTTAGAACTGGGGAGAAGTCAGCTACATGGTGGTGACATCCATTCACTTTAAGAGTCGCTGGAGAAGCACCGGCGTGATAGAATAGTGAAGCAACTCCAGCGGACCGAAACTACCCTATTTCAGCCGAGCTGAAATTGGCCAATTCGAGCCCTCCTCAGGCCAAACCAAACCCTCCCAACACTTCCTCAGCTCTCCTACGACTGAATTTGGACCGAAAGGTAAGACAATTCGACTCTACTATACAATTTTTGACCAGTGTTAGAGAGAGAGTCGGCAGAATTTCAATGACAAAATTCTAATCTAATTTGATATCAATTGATGTCATTCTTGATCCTAGGAGGAACCTCAAGAGGATAGCTACCTGCCCAGATAGAAAGCTCAGACTGCCACGGACTCAACGGTGAGCAATCGAAGCTTTCTCTCTCTAAAGTCTATTTTCCGGCAAAGCTCTATTTGAGCTCGTTCTGGCATTAAAACTTACGATTCAAAGTGCTATGGAATCGTATGAACATGTAGAAACTCATTTCAACTTCAATTTCAACAATTAGAAGTGTTTGATCGGTCAATTTGATAAAATCAAATTCGGTTGTATTAGTGAGTTGAAATTTGGGGAAAATTGGGGATTTTCAAAAATTCGAAGGACCAAAATGCAATTTTCTAAAATTGAGGGTCAATTGGGCATGATAAGAATATTAGAGGGCTAATTGAGGAATTTTAGAATATTTGGGGGTAAAACTTACCATTTTTGTAAAGGAAGGGAAAATGGTAATTTTGGAAAAGTTTGGGGACCAAATTGGGAATTTGGAATACTTGAACCCCTTTTATGAAATTGAGTAAATTGAGATCACAAGAAGAATTTTAAAAGTTTTAGAACTCAATTTGAGGAAAAATCGACATTTTTGGGTTTAAAAATTGGTCCTTATACCTGGTTGGTATGATGAATAATTGAAAATATGTTTTGTTGGAAGTGCTCTCCCCTTACTGTGTGCCACTGGTTAAACAATTTGGGAGACCTTTTTTTATAGAAGCTCGAATAGCTCTAATAGGCTAGGAGCCTCGATTTTGGAAATTGGGGGCTAATATGCCCAATTTTGAAAATCCCGTACAGTGGGCCCAAGGTCAGTTGGCATGAGCAGGAGCTTGTAAACAAACATAAGTTATATGCCATACAAATTTAAATAAATGAATTGTTTGGCCATGGTACCAAGACAGGACCGACATAATCCATCGACTATTGGCAGTGTGACATGACAGGTCTCTAGACTAGTTAAGACAAAGAGATGCAGGTTGAGTTGAAGGTCGGTGCCATTGAACAAGTGGCACTACAGATTAGATGACATGATATGAAAATACTGATTGTGCATGCACTATGTGTGCGGGACCTTCAAGATGCCCAAGAGGGTTAGTGATGTGTCCTAGGGCCCTAGACGATGTGGTAGATATAAGGGCAATTTGTCGGACCAGGTGACCATGCGAAGCTCGACGTAGCATCAAGCGCACGAGACCGGGGTGGGGTAGAGATAAGGTCTCTGTCCTCATACGGACAAGAAGAATTGATTTCGGGATTGAGGGTCAAATGTTGCATACATCCACTCATTCTTAGGGTAGAAGTGGACGTGCTTCTATCTAGGTGGCCCGTAAAGTCGCTCCGACGCCACAAGTGGGCTCAGTGGATGAGTTGGCCTACAATTGTGTGTTTTTGACCTTCATGATGAAGGATGTGTGTTGGATGATGAAACACTGTGATTAATAAGAAATGATGATAACAACAGAGATTTTAAATGAAAGGATTTTTGAAAGAAAATGAGGAGTGTGGCACACTCCAATACAAATCTTTTCCCTAAAAGTCAATTTTTGAAAACCCTTTCATTGAGTTGTAGAAACTCAACCCTCTTTTCTATACCTTTTTCGAGAAAAAGAGAAAATGACTAGGAATAACACCGAGCCTTATGCTTTGTCAGGTATGCTTAATTTTCCTTAACCTTGCATTTTATTTGATATATGTCTTTCTAGGGAATAAGGTTGAAATTACACCTGGCTCATCTCGAGTTAAAGAAGGAGGAAACTCCTCTTGAACTGAGAGAGCAGCGGGTTGTTCACGGGGATCCAACCAAACCAGGTTGGGGCGTGACACCAGCCCTTCCCTTTCTCTCTCCAATCGACTCTCGAGCTCCTCAAACCTTAAGAGTAAGTCAATTCGACCTCCATTCGTCAGAATAGTTAAATTCTAGATAGAGAGAGTGTCCAAACTATACTGATCAAATTCTCCTCGCTTAGGGCATCATTTGGAGTGATTCTTAATTCTAGAAGGACCACATTGATGAGTACTAACTCCCCAAATCAAGAGCTCTAGTAACCGTGTAAAACCCATACTCTAGGACCAAGGAAAATCGGAAAAAGAACCGGTAGAATTTTCATGTGAAGAACTGAGCCAATTAATGAACAAAAAATGGTAAAGAAGGGTTAAAGTGGGAAATTTGAAAATCCCAAATGACAAAAAAATCACAAAAATTATCAGGAAGAACTGAGAAGTGGAATTGAGGAGAGAACCAAACCAGTTCGGGGTGAACTAGACCCGAACCGAGAGTAACCATAGTGAACCGGTTCAATAATTCATTTTTCTAGACGGCTTAAAAATGTCAATTTGGGAAGTTTAGGCCACAATTAGATAGAAAATGAATGTAGATGAATTTAGAAGTTTAAAAATTTTGGAAAACTAGTTGAATCGGGTTCAAATCGGCCAATTTTCAAATTTGGGACAGTGAACTGGTCGGACCAGACTGGTCAATGGTCCGATTGGTCAACAAACCAGATCAGTCAATAGTCCAACCTGTCATGCCCTGACCCGATTTGGTCGGATTCCCGTGAACAACCTACCACTCTCCCGGTTCAAGAGGAGTTTCCCCTTTCTTTAACTCAAGAGGAGCCAAGCTTACTTTCGACCTTGTTCCCTAGAAAGACATATATCAAATAAAATACAAACTTAAGAGAAATTAAGCATACCTAACAGAGGGTAAGGCTCGGTGTTATTACTAGTCATTTTCTCCTTTTTCTGAAAAGGGATAGAAAAGAGGGGTGAGTTTATACAACTCAATGAATTGGTATTTTTAAAAATGAAGTTTCTATAAAAATAGTTTTCTAGTTGGAGTGTGTCAAACTCCTTAATTCCTTTAAATTTTCTCATCTTCAAATCTCGGTTTTCAAAAACTCATTTGTTATTACCACGATGTGTCACCATGCAACACACATCCTTCATCATGAAGTTCAAACACACAATCGCAGGCCAACCCGTCCACTGAACCCTCTTGTGGCATTGGAGCGACTTTATCGGCCACCTAGATAGAAGTACTTCCACTTCTACCCTGAGAATAAGTGGATGTTCGCAACATTCAACCCTCAATGCCAAAACAAATCTCCATGACTGTATGAGGACAGAGACCTCATCCTGACCCCACCCTGGTCTCATGCGCTTGAAACTAGTCCGAGCTTCACAAGACTTTTGGTACGACAAACTGCCCTTATATCTACCAGGTCGTCTTGAGCCCTGGGACGCATCACTACCCCTCTTGGAAGTCTTGAAGGTCCCATGAAAACAATGCTTTCACAATTAACATTTTTCACATAATGCCATATAATTTGTGGTGCCACTGGTCCAACGGCCCTGACCCTCAAATCGACCTGCAATTGTTTGTCTTGACTAGTTTGGAGATCTGTCATGTCACACTATCACTAGTTGACTGAGTATGTCGGTCCTGTCTTGGTACCATGCCCAAACAATTCATTTACTTAAATTTTCATGGCATATAAATCATGTTTGTTTACGAGCTCATGCTCGTGCCAACTGGCCTAGGGCCCACTGTTCGAGATTTTCAAAATTGGGCATATTAGCCCCCAAGTGCCAAAACTGAGGCCACCGGCCTAAAATAGCTATTCGAGCTCCCATCAATAAGGTCTCTCAAAATGTTTAAGTAGTGGCACATAGTTAGGGGAGAGCACTTCTGAGAAAATATATTTTTCCACTGTCCATCATACCAACCGAGTATAAGGACATCTCCGCTCATAACCAATGAACGGGTTTTCCACTTCTTTCGAGTAAGTTTCATCTTACCAACTAGGTATGAACTACTTACAGCAGTAAGTAGTTTTTCCGTTTGATTTTCACAACACTCCACTCAGATGTGATGTTTAAAATACCACTTAGTAGTGGGTTTTCATTTCTAAGGTGCTTATCATCCCAAGCAGGTATGATATAAAAATCCCACTCACCCGATCGTGCAGTGAAATTCCTCTTAGTCGGTTTTCGTCCCTTGTGAGCTTAATCTCAGCTAGCGTTCCCAATGTCTCGTGTTCCTACACGAAATGAACATTGTTGTTCATTATCATTTGGTTTGATCACCTTCATTCATTATGAATTACTAAATATTCAACTTTTTAAATATTTGCAATTTGGTCCATAAAGTTATTTTTCCTTTCCTTTAGGCCCCAATTGACGATTTTTCCCAAATTGAGTCCCGAAACTTTTAAAATCCCCTTGGGAGCTCAATTTATTCAATTTCAAAAAACGGGGTTCAAGTTTCCCAAATTCCCAATTTAGCCCCCAATTTTTCCAAAATTATCATTTTGCCCTTCCATTACAAAAATGGTAAGTTTTACCCAAAAAATTCTAAAATTTGCTCAATTGGTCCTCTAACACTCTTATCATGCCCAATTGATCCTCAATTTTATGAAATTGCATTTTGGTCCCTCGAATTTTCAAAAATTCCCAAATTTTCCTAATTTTCCCCCAATTTTAACTTACTAACACAGCTGGATTTGATTTTATCAAATTGACCAATCAAAAACTTCTAATTGTTGAAATTGAAGTTAATTGTGAGTTTCTACATCTTCATACGATTCAATTGCACTTTGAATCGCAAGTTTTGATGCCAAAACGAGCTCAAATGGAGCTTCGCGAGAAAACAGAACGTTGAGAGAGAAAGCTTCAATTTCTCACCGACGGGGGTGCGACGATCCGAGCTTCCAATCTGTACAGATAACTCTCCTCCTGAGATTACTTCGAAGATCAATAATTGCATCAATTGATGCCAAATTTGGTGAGAATTCTATAATCAAAATTCTACCTATTCTCTCTCTAACACTAGTCGAAAATTACCGAGGGGGGCTGAATTGGCTTACCTTTCCATTCTAATTCGGCCGTGGGAGGGTTGATGAGGTGTTGGAGAGCTTGGTTTGGCCTGAGGAGGGCTCAAATTGGTCGATTTCAGCTCAGTCAAAATAGGGCAGCTTCGGTCCACCAGAGCTGCTTCACTGTTCAATCATGTCGGCACTTCTCCGACGACCTTGGGAGCGAATGGATATTACCACCATGTAGCTGACTTGTCCCCGGTTCTAAGGAACCTAACCATGCCTTCTTTGGCTCAGAAAAGACCCTATATCGGAGCTCTGGTTTGAGCTTTATCGGAAAACTAAGCAGCTGAGAGTGAGTGAGGTTTTCAAGTGTGGAGAGGATGAATGGAGAGAGGCTCTTTATATAGGGAGCTCGGGGACTCGTCGGCCATCCGTTTGGCATCTTTATGACAGTCATTGATGGCATGAAACGTACTGAACGGAAACATTTCCTCTTCGCCGGTGTTGCTTCAATTTTTTGGCAAGTGAATAGTGTTATCATCTGAAAGAAGAAGATGACACTATTCTGAATCGGACCGAACTGGTCCGAACCGGGTTCAAAGCTTAAACCGGCCGATTCACCCCTAATTCGACCAAAATTTTTATATCTAAAAATTTCTCAATTCATTTTCTATCCCATTGTAGCCTTAAATCTTAAATTTTATTTTTTTAAGCCAACTAGAAAAATGAATTTAGCATCCAATTCAATAGTGGTTCAAATTGGTCCAACCCGGTTAATCCGGTTCAAATCGAGTTCACCTAAACCAGTTTGATTTTCATATCAAATTTATCCATAAGTCCTTTCTCATGACTTATGTGACTCTTTAGATCACTTGTAATCCATAATTTCCCCGATTTGCCCTCTCTCTATTGGTTTCGGTTCATTAACCAACTCGGTTCATTAACTGGTTCGGATCCGGTTCACCCGAACCGGTCCGGTTTTTCTCTCCCACTTGGTTCTAAGGTTCCTTCCCAAGGTTTATGAATCTTTTTGGGTCACATGGGAGTTGAAATTTCTCCAATTTTCTCGTTCCTCAATAATCGGGTTTGTGGACCGGTTTCGTTTTCTCACTCGGTTTAACCGGTTCCTTCTCAGTTTTCCTTAACTCCAAAGAGCGAAATTTGCACAACCAGTCAATAGACTAGACTGGTCAATGGTCAATGGCATCTAGTCAGTAACCACACAAACACAGGCACCCAATGGGAGGCTACCACCTGTCCGGTCAACGGTCAACAGTCAACCCATGAGCCTACCACACAGACATGAGCAACCAATGAGAAGTTGCCATGTCTTTGGTCAACTAGTCAACGGTCGATGCAGCGGCTGAGTTAGACCTCCATATTAGAAAAACTAGCCAATTACAACGTGCCACGTGTGATGAGTAATGCTAAAAGATTCAATTAACGGGAAATTGTGTGTGATACCTGCCGAGCCAACTTTGAGTTATTGGGCTTGTTGGGCCAAACCGCTGCTTCACTGAAGTCAGGTCGTCAAACCTATTGGGACAGTACATGTGGGTAGAAGCCAAGCCAACAAATCATTGTGGTGGAGGGCCAAAGATAATTACTATAACTTAAAAGATGATTGATTTGTGCATGCATTGTGAGATTCGGGCCATCAAGACACCTGGCATGAGATAGTGATGGATCCCAAGGACTACTGGACGACCCAGGGTGTATAAGGGTGGTATGGTGTCTAGTAGGTCGAGAAGCTCAAAGAGCTTCTTGCGCACTAAGACCGAGGAAGTAGGGGAAAGAAGGTTTCATCCCACAAAGCATACATTATGAAGTGATCAAGGTTTGAGGGTCAGACTATTGATGTCCACTTAAACTCATGGTAGAGGTAGTTAACCTCTATTAGGATGGACGGTAAAGGTACTCTGATTCACAAGTGGAATGGTAGGGGACCATTCTACGAACATGTGATCCCTCCTATGATAGGAGGGCGATTGATGATCGTGTGCAAAGCCTGAGAAGGAACTACTTGTGAAATATCAAACATTTGAAAGTGCTAAATTGAACATTTCCTAAAAGATTTCTCCCACTCACTGAGTTTTCGAACTCACCCCCTCCCTTTAAACATTTTTTAGGATGGAACGTGACTACGCTAGCCTCTTCCTCCCCAAAACCTATCCAAGGTATAAAGATTTAAAGTTTCAGTTTTGTTTAATGTTGTCCAAGGAAAACATGACATGTATTATGCCTAACTCTCTTTGATCTCTAAGAGGAGTCCCTCTTCGAGGTCTAGGAGAGTGACGGGTTGATCACAGGACCTTGACCAAACCGGGTCGGGGCGTAACAAACCGCATCACGACCGATAAGAATTTGAAACTTTCTATTTCTAAGAATAGTTTTTCGGCGAAGCTCTATTTGAGCTTAATTCTAGGCCAATTAGGGTGATTCGAAGCATGAATTGATCGTGAGGAGGCATGGAAGACGATTAGCAGCATGCTAGGAACCAATTAACGAAATTTCATGGTCAATTGATGAAATAAAGTTTCAGGGTCAAAAATGGAAATTTTGGGGGAAAATTAGGCGATTTGGGAATTTTTAAATTTTTTGGGATTTTTATGCAAATACCATGAACTAAGGGCCAATTGGGGATTTTACTAAAATTGGGGATGAAATTAAAAATAAAATGATTTTTGGAGGATTTATTTGCAATTAAGGGTAATTTGATTCTCGGGTAGAAAATTTCAAATAAAATAAAAAATAAGGAGATTATGGCAAATAAGTAGATATTATTTGTCAAGAAAATATAGAAACCTAATGATAAATGTTGGATAATCAGTGAATCGGTTATTCGGGATCATGTAGGTGCGAGAGAAAGGCACAAGCCTACGACAAGGATTCAACCAGAGTTCCTAAAATAACGTCGGAGACTAACGTGTCACGAATACCAAGTGAGTTGGAATTTCTAACATCACGCTCAGTTGGGGTGATGGGCATACTTTCTCGTTTGAAAATTATTTTCCGAAAATAGTCTCCCCTAACTATGTGAAAACTCATATAAATGGTAAGTTGTGTGATATAGTTACCAAGCCAAGGCCAGGATTGCCAAACTCGTTGGGCTGGTGGCTACCGAGCCGAAGTCGGGTCGTCGAACTCGTTGGGCTGGTAGTTACCAAGCCAAAGCTTGGTCAACAAGCTCATGGAGGCTGGTAGCACCAAAGATAAAGGTGTTAATTGAAAAGACTTGTTTTTTGTGCATGTTGAGATACGTAAAAATCGTTGTACCCGATATGAGGTAATGTTGGTTCTAAGGGCTGTTGGACTCCCCATTTAGCATAAGGGAAGTTTGTCGTCCAGTAAGTCGGGAAGCTCCAAGTGCTTCAGGTTTATTGAGAATAAGGAAGCAGGGGGAGAGGTCTCATCCCACTATAACGGACATAGAGGAAAGCCGAGTTTGAGAGGTGGGTGGTATGGCTCATTTAGACTTGTGGTAGACAGTATGACCTTCTACTAAGGTGGTCGGTAAAGGCGCTCCGTACCACAAGTGGAGTAGTCGGGGACTACTCTACGAATGTATGAACCCTTTGATGATAAAGAGCGGTTGTTGCGTGACAAACCAATAACAAAAAAAATAATGGTTGTGAATAAATAAAAAAAATGTTTGCCTAAAGTATGCCGCTAAATTATCACTCATTGAGTTATAAAACTCTCTCACTCCCTTAAACTCCTTTTTAGGGGAATTTTCATCACAAGTGGAATGTAAGCTTGAATGGATAGGTAGAACTTCCACTAGAAGGTAACTATAAACTTTATAAATTTTTTTATGGAAAACATATTTACTAGTAAGCATTTACCTTTCTTAGGTTATCTTGGTAGAAATACCATTTTGGTATAGAAAATGGTGGCGGGTTGATCACAGGGTTCTGACCAAATCGAACCGAGGCATGACAAAGGTAAAATGGTAATTTTAAAAATATGTGAAATTATAGAAAAGAAAGAGAGAAGGGGTCATCGAGTCAAGTCACGAGTTAGACCTAACTCCCTACGTCTGACCCGTCTTAGCTCCCCCACCACCCACTCCCCATTAGATTTCTACAACTGATAGTCTACAAAACAATCGATCAAATTGACTTGATTTTTTACCAAATTACACTCAATTAAGCCCATGCTTGAGTAAACAACTCCTATATCAACCTCCTTGTGAGATTAATTGTATTATCTCCTCCTCATCAGATAGAATTTCACTCCCAAAGTTTGATAAATCATCTCAGGAAATGCTCTCGACACACGAGTGGTCGACTGAGCAATATTCCTTCAGTCAACCACAAAATTTTAGGATTTTACTATCAAAATGTTGCTAAGGAAGTACTCTTGAAGTCTGTGGCCAGGTCTCGACCAGCAAGTAATTGGAAAATGTCACTTGATGGCCATTTTGGTTGACTTCGGCTCGGGATAGAAAAACTCTAAGGTGCCACTGCCCTTTCAAGGTCGAATTCAACCAGCTCCAACCACCTCTTCAACCGACACAGGTGCCAAAGGAACCTCATGCCTCTCCTCTACCTACAAGCTTTTGTCGATCTTCAACAATGGGTGTTTTGACTACCATGAGTCGATTTCCTCTGGTGGGGTCTATTCTTGGATGTCTCATCATCGTTCTTGCAGGGCCAAATTTGCCCATCTCTGATGTTCACTTGGTCGGTCACCACCACTAAATGAGTCACCTATGCCTTGACTTAAAAATGCCCACTCTCCAGCCAACGATGGTGCCCTCTCTAATGAGTATTTCTGACCAACCCCTAATTTGTTCAATTTTGTTCATTTTTGGAAAATGACCAAATTTGACCAAATGCGACTGATGTAAGACTCACAACCCTCCCACGAGCCCTTAGTTGATAAATGATAGTATTTAGGGTATAATCATGAAATTTGTACTTTATTGGAGTTATTTTTAAAGTTCGGGGACTAAATTACAACCTTCAAAAAGTTTGAGGACTAGTTTGGAAAATGGGGAAAAGTTGTGAAATATTCCCTAAGGGAAGTCTGAGAAGCTAGGTGATGATTTCATGGTAAATGAAGGGGTCAAAAATGATTTTCAAGAGTTTATCACCAAAATGAACATTTTTGGAAAATGAGGGATAAAATAGTAATTTTTACTTAAATTGGTGTAAAATGATCATTTTGTACCATGAGGGGGTAGAGTGGCCAGATTTGATATGTTGTGGGTGAAAATAATAATTTTGGAAAATAAAAGGGGCAAAATGGAAGTTTTTTTCAAGAAAGGGCAAAATTGTAAAAATGTAAAGTTTGGGGCCAAAATGCACTTTTCAAGATTTGTGGACCTAAATGGGACTAAGGCATAATATGGGGACTAAATGGAGAAGTTGTGAAAATTAAAACCCTAAGTGAGAGAAGTTAAAAGAATGAAGGGTGTTTTGGTAATTTATAAAAAGTTAAGGGAATAAAAGGTAATTTTAGAAGATTTAAAGTATAAGTGTTAAAAAGTGTATAAATTTGGGACAATAAAGTAAATGGAGAAAAAGAGGGGGAGAATTTATGAATTATAAAAATATGAAAATGGTATCACATTAAAAAGCCACACGCTCTAACCAGCAAAGTTACTCCAACTTAATTATTAAAAAAATATTTGATTATAAAATATATTATGATAATTCGCTAAAAGAGTACATAAACATATATAATTCACCTTAATTAAATTTAATAATTAGAAGAAAATATTAAAAAATGATACCCAATTTAAAATCTAAATCATAAATGTAAGAAAATTTAGAGTAAAAAAAATTATTAAGCTTACAAATGTGAAGAATTCGCCCTAATGAATCTTTCAGCTTTCAACCTTTAGTCTATGACTTCTTAGTCTCCCCTCCCCATCTCATTGAAAGGTAATGAACTTAACTTGGTAGAGTGAACTATAGTTTTCATGGACACTTGTCTATAGCAAAAAATCTGTCACTTGTATAATGTTCCTCTAAGCTAATGTGAACTTTATTAAGATGTAAATGACTTTCAGCTCTTTTAAGATATTTTCTCGCTTTTTTGGTCACTATATCAAATATGCTTCTTCATTCATCATTCATGATTTGCTCCTTTTTGGAGGCATAAGAATGGATTGATAGTTTCAAGGGTGATAAAGTATTTGTTAAAAATCGATAGTATTTTTCTGTAGTTTCAATTCTCTTAACTGATCATTGCAAACATGGTTTCTTGATATCATTAATAAATAAAAACTGTGCTTAACCATATATTTTTTGATTAAGTAGGGATGCAAACAACAATGTAAAATTGAACATATAATTGTGCTTGCCATTTTCCTCTTTTTTCTCACTAGATTCAGGATCTTCAAGAGCAACTACAGGGTTAGTTCATGGTTCCACAAATGATGGCAAAGGAGTTAGTCAGAAACATTATGTTTGATAATCCATCACAAGTCCGTTTTTAATCAGGTTTCGACTTTAGCATGAACTAGATCTAATCAAGGAAATTGTGAAGCTGGAACTTCAAGTGGCATACTTGGAGAAAGGTATGTCCTCTCACTGTATCGAAAGACATAGCATGTCAAGCTTCTGAGGGTCATGATGATCCTGCATCAGCTACCTTGGAGAATGGAAAAAATTGCCTCTTTCATTGTGGCATAGGAAGTCCTGCAGAAGAACGTGATCTTACCCACATAAGTCAATCCTCACTGTCTCACCATTTTTCATCTTGTTTGAACAAAACTGACCATCCGTTAATGTGATAGGGCATACCATTCCCTTCCTTTAATGTTAGAGGTAACTTCTTAGTTTCACCAAAATCTTGTAATTATTTGGGGCTATGAACCATTAATGTTATTTTCAGCAAGCTGAGCATTCAAGATCAAACTTGACTAGTATGGGAGATCTCCTTCTGCATTAGATTATGATGGGAAAACTCCAAACTGGATCTTTGAGAAAATGATCAGGTCCATATTAGTAATATACTGTAAGCTTTATGAGACTCCTCTTATAGAAACTCGATACTTCCCTTATTCATGTTCCCCTTTCTTATTGGGTTAGAGCCAAACTTGGTACCTAATGGCCAACAATGTTTCTCTACCTTCAAATCAAAAGTTTATGACCCATTTAGCATTAAACACATATATATATATAGCCAATGAGATATATCAAGCTTCCCTATCTTTTTATCTATAGAAAAAAAAAATATATATATATATAATGAATAAATGCTCACATTGAAGATGAGTAAAGCCTTTTAACACTACATAATTACCTGAAAAAAGTTAGAAATGGGAAGGAGATGAGAAAAATTAGATTTTCAAGTTGAGCCACATATGTGACCTTTTGTATAGAACTTTCACATCCTCTCTCAGCACATGGCTCTCAAGATAATTGTCACTAAAAGCAGAGGAAGAAGAAGGAAGAGGGAAGAAGTGTAGTAGATAGGTAATTTCTCTTTCTTTCATTCTTCTCTTTTACAGCTATTTATATAGTTTTTTCCATATAATATAATGGGGTTATCTCTCCTGCTAACATATTCCTGCGGCTGATGGAGGTGGTGTTATCCTTGCAGGTGGTGTGCTGGTTGTAGGTATGCTGACATGGCTTTTACTCCCCCGCAAGCTCAAGGGGAGATCTTAGAGATTGAGCTTGGACCGTAGAGAGCAGAATCGAGAAGTAGACAAGCCTTTGGTTAGAATGTCAGCAAATTGAGAGTTGGTACCAATAAAACGAACACGAAGATGCCCATTGCTAACTTGTTCATGAACAAAATAATAATCAATTTCAATATGTTTGGTGCGGGCGTGAAAAACAGGGTTGTCTGTGAGATAAATAGCTAAGAGATTGTCACACCACAATGTAAGAGGGCCAGAGAGAGGTAGATGAAGTTCTTGAAGGAGGGATTGGAGCCAGATAATCTCTATGGTAGCAGTGCCAATACTTTTATATTTAGCCTAAGTGCTAGAGAGAGCAACAGTACGTTGTTTACAAGAGCTCCATGAGATTAGATTATGACCCAGAAAAATAGCAAATCCACTAACAGAGTGACGAACATCAGGGTTACCAGCCCAATCGACATCAAAAAAAATAATGTAGATCATGAGATGAGTGACGCCATAAAGTTAAGCCAATGTGGGTAGTACCTTGGAGATAGCGTATGATACGCTTAACGACAGTCTAATGAGCATTCGTGGGTTGGTGCATAAACTAACATGCTTGGTAAACAATATAAGTGATATCAGGGCGAGTAAGAGTGAGATATTGAAGAGAGCCCACAATCTGACGATATTGAGTTGGATCAGAGAGTAAATTGCCAGTAAGAACAGACAATCAAGGGCCAGAGCTAATGGGAGTAAAGACTGGCTGACAAGTAGTCATGGCAGCTTTAGAGAGAAGATCATTAATATATTTGGTTTGGGTAAGGTGGATACCTTGAGAAGAGTGCTTGACTTCAATGCCGAGGAAGCAATGTAGCGAACCCAAATCCTTGATGGAAAATTCAACTTGAAGAGCACGAATGATAGACTCGATAGGAGCATTGGGTGAGCCCGTGATGAGGAGATCATCAACATAGAAAAGTAGAAATATAACAGAATGAGCAGTGCAGTAAATGAAGAGAGAGCTTTCAACAACAACACCACAGTAACCCAAAGTTTGAAGGAAGCAACTGAGGCAGAGGAACCATGCACATGGAGCTTGTTTGACTCCATAGAGTGACCTTCGAAGGCGACACACATGATGAGGATAAACGGGGTCAGAGAATCTGGGTGGTTGAGACATGTAGACTTCCTCGGTAAGGTGACCATGCAGGAAGGCATTATTGACGTCCAATTGACGGATAGGCCAATTGGAAGAGACCGCAATGGAGAGGATGACTCGAATAGTGACAGGCTTGATGACTGGACTAAAGGTGGCATCATAGTCCAGACCTGGTTGCTAGGAGAAACCTTGGGCAACTAGTCGAGCCTTATGTCAAGCAATGGTACCATCAGGATTTTCCTTAATCTTGTAAACCCACTTGCAGCCAATAATGGGATAATTAGCAGGGGCGGGAACCAAATCCCATGTATGATTGTGAAGAAGCGAAGATAGTTCAACTTTCATGGCATCCAGCCAAAGAGGATGATGGTGAGCTTGAGAAAAGGTGTGAGGTGCTTGTGTCACAAACAAGGAGGGGTTGATTATAAAGCATCGGGGAGGGAGAGAGCCATCCTGAGAGCGAGTGACCATGCGGTGAACCGGCGGAGGAGGAGGAGGCGAACCTGAATGAGAGGCCTGTGAAGAAGTCTCATGTATACTCAAAGGAGAAGGAGGAACCATACCTGAGTACAAGGGCGACATTGGGATAGCGGAGGGAATCGATAGAGTAGGTATGGAATGCTGGTCGAGGTCAGTCGTGGGCAGAGGACCATGAGAGAAAGGGAAGACAAACTCATTAAAGTGGATGGTACGATAAATAAAAATGCGACCAGTTCGAGGATCAAGAATGCGATAACCTATATAATGAGAGGGATATTCGAGAAAGATGCAAGGCAAAGAGTGGGGTTGTAATTTATGGGAAAGATAAGGACGAAGGTATGAAAAACAAAGACAACAAAAAATACGAAGAGAGTTATAATTAGGAATAATATGGGTGAGTACCTCAAGAGGAGAACGATACCCAAGAGACTGGGTAGGAAGGCGGTTGATGAGATATATAGCCATTTCAAAAGCAAAATCCCAGTATTTAGCAGGAGCATGAGAATGAAAGAGGAGAGTAAGGCCCATATCAACTATGTGGCGATGCTTACGTTTAGCGAAATCATTTTGTTGAGGTGTATGAGGACATGAAATACGGTGAGTAATTCTTGCAGCCTGTAGTTCTAACTGAAAAGAGTTGGACAAAAATTCTTTGGCCCCATCAGATTGTAAGTATTTGATTTTGGAATTGAGTTGATTTTCAACTTGTAAATGAAAGGCTTGAAAATCAAACATAATGTAAGAACGATGCTTCATTGCGTAAAACCAGGAAAACTTACTATAATCATAAAAAAAGTGTACATAGTAGGTATGACTGGTGTGAAAGAGAATGGGAGCAGGTCCCATATATCAGTATGAATGAGCTCAAGTGGAGTGAGAGTCTTATGATTAATGAGAGGAAATGATTGTTGAACAATTTTACCACAAGAGCAAGCTTCACAAAATGACAATGGAGATATATTTTTCATAGAAACATGATTATCAATAGCAAAAGTAGGATGACCCAAATGTTGATGCCAAATAGAAGCGGAGGCAACATGACTCACATAAGCAGTAGGAAAAATGGGAGAAGATGTACGACTTGTGCGAAGGTAGTAGAGTCTGCCCTTACGACTTTCGCACAACAACTACTGATGAGAGAATAGATCTTTCATAAGAAAATATGTAGAATAAAATTCAAAATAACATGGGTTATCCCGAGTAAATTGAGAGATAGAAAGAAGATTTAAAGAAATCTAAGGAACATAATAGATACGATTGAGAGTAAATTTATGAGATGGAGAGTGAAGATAAGTAGAACCAGAGGATAAAATGGATAATCCTGTCCCGTCGCCTATCATTAGATGCTCAGAAAGGGTCTGATCATCCGAAATAGACATGTGACATAAGTTGTTAGTGATATGTGTAGTAGCATTGGAATTAACATACCAATCAACATGATGGTGGGTGGGCTCATAATTATAATAAGAATGAGCCTGAGTTGGTACGGGCTTGAGCTCGTATGATGAACAATGGGTGGGAATGTGACCCATTGATCCACACAATTGGCATATATGCCCATTAGGCTGTAAAGTAGTCCTTTTAATGCAAATATCAGATGTGCTGCCTTTTTCTTTTCTGCGTAGGCCTTCTACGACCCAATTTCTAGAAGAGCTTCTTTTGGTACAAACCCTTCTGGCCATTTCCAGTTAATTTCTAGAAGATGTATCACCAATCTTCACCTGTTAACGTGTCATCAATGCGCAAATCAACCATGAGCCGAAGTCCGCTGATTGAGCCAATGTTGCCACCACATGAAATGGTCGTCAGGACGTTGACAAAGTCGTCGATTCTCTCTTGCTTTGTTCTGGGCAGGACACTTAAAGGGAGAGATTTGAGGCAGATCCAGAACATAGTGTGGCAACAAATAGGTTTTCTTGATTGAAATGGACTCGCTCTATCCTTTCCTTTCTAAGTTTTTGTTGAAAACTATAAATTCTTGTGGGATCTTGGCAATGGTTAGGTCGATTGGCTACACCACTTTCAATTCTGACATTCCCATGGTGAAATATAAGAAATGGAAGTTCGCTAAACGTATTGGTGTGGGAGCTCCATCTATCTCTCTATTGTTCTGGAGTACCTTGCAGCTGTGGTGCTGGAACTTGCTAGGAACACAACAAGGAACAATAAGAAGACTAGGATAGTGTTGCAGCACATACAACTTGTCGTGAGGAATGATGATGAGCTTAGCAAGCTTTTGGGAAGCGTCACCATTGCCAATGAAGGGGTGTTACCCAACATCCACCAAACCCTCTAGCCCAAGAAGAGGGAGGAGAAGAGGGCTACTCTAAAGAAGAATCCATTGAGGAACCTGAACACAATGCTGAGGATAAAGCAATGGCTCTGATACCATAAAGGCAGAGGAAGAAGAAGGAAGATGGGAGAAGTGTAGTAGATAGGTAATTGTGAGAAGGTATTGTGGACTAATAAAGGGTCGGGCCCATATCTACTTAAAAGTCATGACTTATAAGTAGTGGAACACTTCCAACCTTATAAACCCACAACACTTCTCTATTTTCTCTAATGTGGGATCTTATTCTCAACACCTGCCCTCACATACAAAGTGGATACACTTACCACATGCAATTCTTAACACCCGCCCTCAACACTTGTCTACGAGTCGGGTATTACCCTTCCGGTCTCGGATGAGGGGGGACAATGGCCTTGAGTTGGGTACTTTCCTCCTCCATCCATACTCGGGCAGACTATGAGTTGGGTTTCCAGTCTTGGGTCAGGTACGGGTGCGAGCCCACTAGCTCTGATACCATGTGAGAAGGTATTGTGGACCGATAAGGGGTCGGGCCCATGTCTACTTACAACCCATTATCGGTCCACAATATCTTATCACATGGTATCAAAGCCAGTGGACTCGCACCCGTACCTGACCTAAAACTAGAAACCCAGCTCGTGGTCTGCCCGAGTATGGATGGAGGAGGAAAAATACCCAACTCAAGGCCATTGTCCCTCCTCGTCTGAGACCGGAAGGGTAATACCCGGCTCGTAGACAGTTGTTGAGGGTGGGTATTGAGAGGTGTTGAGAATTACACGTGGCAAGTGTATCCACGTTGCACATGAGGGCGGGTGTTGAGAATAAGATCCCACATTAGATAAAATCGAGAAGTGTTGTGGGTTTATAAAGTTGGAAATGTTCCACTACTTACAAGTCATGGATTTTAAGTAGACATAGGTCCAACACCTTATTGGTCCACAATACTTTCTCTAACAGAGATCACAACCTCGATATCCTTATAAGTGCATGGACTGTATAGTACCGAGTGAGAGTTGGCATGCAACTCACATGCACTCATATCACCATATTGCGTGTGTGACCTTTGGGCATGATATGATCTTGTGAACTCCACGAGGATATGCATGTTAGTTGTTATATTCCTAGGATATTTACGTAAGATTTTTGGGCTCTATATTCAAAGAATGTTTAATTTTTTGATGAAAATTTTATTTGTTTTATTATGAGTTTTGGTCCTGTCGATATTACTTTGGTGGAGATACCCACATGGTACCACCTATGGAACGTGGTGTGTTGTCATTGGACCCCGAATCTTGAAATCAAGTTGGAGCGTGATAACTTAAGTGGTATCAGAGCTCACGTTTATAAATATATGGTATTTTGGAAACAAAAGGTTTTAAGATAGTTGGAGAAAATGAGAAAAATACTGATAAGGCCTTCGTTTATAATATAAGGAAACTTTCATGTGAAAGTGATGTGAAAAACTCCTAATGAAAAATTTAAACCATGTTAATCATGGAAAATATGAAAGAATTAGGAGAAGTACCCGACCAAAAATAACTAGACATGGGAGAGAGGGAAGCTCATACTGAAAACTCTCATGCACCTATTGTAAACCCTGGATATGTACAGTCATACCAAGATATCATGAGATAACTCGGGATAAACTTGGAATCCATTAGAGGGTCTTTCCTTGATAAACCAATGAAGGCCAAAGTACTAGAGGTTACACCATTCCCATGGGAACTATTGCTCCCCAATGGGGATGTCCAGGGTTTTAACATTCTTGGAAACTTGAAAGTATTGAGACAACTTGGGTGTAAAAAATTCTCAGGTTGGAAAGAAGTTGTGACAAATATAGATTGACCGAGAAGCACTAAGAAGTTGCTAGATATCATAAGGGTGTCATTGGCAAAGAGGGTAATCATGATTGAGATCTTTATGGAAGAAAGTACTAGTTGGAAGAACATACTAGCCACCTCCCCCTCCCCACTGGATTTGAAGGAATTTGAATCAAAGTTCTATGAGGACTATTTGTCTACATATATGGTGAACGAGAAAAAACAGGAGTTTTTCAACTGTGATATGGCTCAGCATTTGTGACTGAGTACGAGAATAAGTTTAACATAGTAATATATGCACCAGATCTTGCCAAACCCACTAATATATGCAAGAAATTCTTGGAGGGGGTATCTTAAGAAATCTGGTGTTGTATAGGAAGTATTAGATGACTCACTCTTCTAATAGTCATAATCTGCTCCGCATACGAGTGCAAGTGTATCCTACATATTACATGGCGTTATGTAGGAGAAGTTGGGAAATGACAATAAAATGATGTAGCATTACCCATTAGATGGAGATGCAAGTTTGGTTAGATATCTACACCTAGCCATTTCACGAGGATGGGAGAAAAAGTACCTCTAATGAGTTGACGCCCCTCAATAAGTGAAGTGTATCTGTAATGCCCCGACCCAATATCCTAGGTGGGACGACCGTTACAACCACCATACCTTGGACATCTTAGTGAGGAAATTTATATTGACTAAATATCGGGCTTTGTGGATTCTCTTTTACGCCATCATGTATGTCAACTTCGTCATTCTCTTTATGAGCTCAAGCATGCCCCTCATGCTTAGTTTTTACATCTTAGCCCCTTCCTCTTACGATTGGGCTTTTTTGGATCTATTGTTGACAACTCACTCTCCATCCATGAAACAACAAACTTCATTATGTTTCTTTTCATTTATGCTAATGATATCATCTTTATTAGATCCGAAACTTCCATCATATACTTTATTCTTCATACTCTTGGCTATAAATTTTCTCTCAAGGACATGGACAGTTTTTATCACTTCCTTGGCATTGAGGTACATAATCATCATTCATATAAATTTTATTTAACTTAACAAAAGTACATTAATGATTTTTGTCTAAAACTTCTATGAGAACTTGTAAGCCCAACTCTACTCCAATTGCCTTAGGCCCACGTCTTTTTCTCCATGATGAACTACCAATGCCCGATCCCATGCTTTATCTTCAAATTGTTGGCTCACTGCAATTATGCATTCCTTCAAGTTTGTTTTTTTTTTTTACGCTTACCCTACATTGAAGTATTTTACTTATGCATTCCTGTAGTAAAAAATTAATGCCCAAAAATTACTATCCATGAATTTATTCATTTGCCCGAGTATCATCAGACCCTAAGGCCCAGCCATGACTTCACGTCGGGTAAACCCCGCACATTTGAGTTAAGGAAAACCAGGAAAAGAACTGGTCAAACCGAATAAGAAAACAAAATCGATTTACATTTGAGAATAAGCAATATGAAAATTTACAACTTTTGATTGATCCAAAGGATTTATTAAATATTGGAAAAGAAACTTAAGACAAATTAGAGAACAAAAATTAAATTAGTTCAGGTGAACTAGATTCCATAAGAACTTCAAAGTTAAGCGTGCTTACCTGAGAGTAGTGTGAGGATGGGTGACCTCTTGGAAAGTATAATTTTTTTGTAACCCGAAATTTCGGTCAAAAATTTTTATGCGACGACTTATCATAAATAGCCATCAATTAATATATATTTAATTATTGAAATTAATACCAATAATTTAATACCTAAATTAAATTATTGAAATTAATACCAATAATTTAGGGCAATATTAATACTAGTAATAAATCTCGCCTATTTAATACACCGGTTTTACAACTATATAAAGAGATCATCCCCATTTCATTCTCCTCACACTTGAACACTTCTCTCTCTCTACTGCTCCATTTCCCGGTAAAGCTCGAACTAGAGCTTCGACTTGAACAAAGGTCAGGCTCTTTAGAACCGAGGAGAAGATAGCTATCTGATAGCAAACTACAGTCAATCCGAGAATCGTTGGAGAAGCGCCGATATGATGGAATAGTGAAGCAACTCCGGCGGACCGAAGCTGCCCTATTTCGGCCAAGCTGAAATCAACCATTTCAAGCCCTTCTCAGGCCAAATCAAGCCCTCCCAACACTTTCTTAGCCTTTCCAAGGCCGAATTAGGATCGAAAGGTAAGCCAATTCAGCTCCCCTTTATAATTTTTGATCGGTGCTAGAGAGAGAGTCGACCGAATTTCAATGACAAAATTCTAATCCAATTCCGCATCAATTGATACAATACTTGATTTTAGATGAACCTCAGGATGAGACCTATCTGCCCAGATCGAAAGCTCGGACTGTCGTGCCTTCACCAGTGAGTAATCGAAGCTTTCTCTCTCTACAGTCTGTTTTCCGGCAAAGCTCCGTTTGAGCTCGTTCCGATGTTAAAATCTGCGATTCAAAGTTTCTTAGAATCGTATGAACATACAGGAACTTAATTTCAACTCTAATTTCAATAATTAGAAGTGTTTGATCGGTTAATTTGATGAAATCAAATTCGATAGTGTTGAAGAGTTGAAATTGGGGGGGGGGGGGGGGGGGGGGGGAATTTGGGGATTTTCGAAATTCAAAGGGGCCAAAATACAATTTTATGAAATTGAGGGTCAATTGGGCATGAAAATAATGTTAGAGGACCAATTGAGGAATTTTGGAGATTTTGGGGAAAAAACTTACCATTTTTGTGAAAGAAGGGCAAAATGGTAATTTTGGAAAAATTGGGGAACCAAATTGGAAATTTGGAAAATTAAACCCCTTTTTGGTGAAATTGAATAAATTGAGGTCCCACGATAAATTTTAAAAGTTATGGGACTCAATTTGAGGAAAAACCGATATTAGGGACTTAAAGTTAAAGAGAAATAACTTTAGGGACCTAATTGCAAATAAGTAAAAGTTTGGGTTTTCTTATTCATTAACGAATGAAGGTTGTTATGCCGAGTAATAATGAACAAGGTTGTTCATATTGTGTAGGAACGTTAAATACCGGGAACGCCAGCAAGGATAAGCTCGCGTGAATATAAAGAACCAATCTAGTGGAATTCACGGCATTAACGGGTGAGTGGGTTTACTAACATCATACCCGGTTGGGATGATGAGTACAAATTCAAGATAAAAACCACTTACCGATTGTGAGTGGGTTATTCACATCATACCCAGTTGGGATGATGAGCACAGTTTAAAGTTAAAAACCACTTACCGGTTGTGAGTGGGTTTACTAACATCATACCTAGTTGGGATGATGAGCACAACTTAGAGTTAAAAACCACTTACCGGTTGTGAGTGGGTTTACTAACATCATACCCGGTTGGGGATGATAAGTGCCTCGATATAAAAACCTACTATTTAGTGGTATTTTAATCATCACTACTTAGAAAAAGTGATGTGAAAGTTATGCGAAAAAAAAAACTACTTACGGGTTGTAAGTAGATCATACCCAGTTGGTATGATAAGACTTCCTCAAAGGAAGTTGAAAACCCGTTCATCGGTTATGAACGGAGATGTCCTTATACTGGTCGGTATGATGGACAGTAAAAACCTATTTTTGTCGGAAGTGCTCTCCCCTGACTGTGTGCCAATGCTTAAACAATTTGGGAGAACTTCTCGACGGGAGCTCGAATAGCTCTAATAGGCCGGGGGCCTCGATTTTGGAACTTGGGGGCTAAATGCTCGATTTTGAAAATCTCGTACAGTGGGCCCAATGCCAGTTGGCACGAGCAGGAGCTCATAAATGAACATGATATATGTGCCATAAAACTTAATAAGTGAATTGTTTGGCCATGGTACCAAGATAGGACCGACATACTCAGTCAACTAGCAGCAGTGCGACATAACAGGTCAACGGACTAGTTAAGACAAACAGCTGCAGGTTGAGTTGAGAGTCGGGGCCGTTGGACTAGTGGCACCATAGATTACATGGAAATATAAGAAAATATTGTTTGTGCATGCACTGTGAGTACGGGATCATCAAGACACCCATGAGGGGTAGTGATGCGTCCTAAGGGCACTGGACGACATGGTGGCTATAAGGGCAATTCGTCGTTCCAAGTGTCTGTGCGAAATCTGGAGTAGCACGAAGCGCATGAAACCGGGATGGGACAGGATGAGGTCTCTGTCCTCATACGGACATGAAAAAGTGATTTCGGGATTGTGGGTAGGATGTCATGTACATCCACTCATTCCCAGGGTAGAAGTAGTCGTACTTCTATCCGGGTGGCAGGAAAAGTCGCTCCGAAGCCACTAGCGGGTTCAGTAGTGATACTGACTTGCGAATGTGTGTAACCTTCATGATGAAGGATGTGTGTTGGGTGATGACACACCGTGGTAACTAAGAAATAATGGAAAATTCCAAATTTTTAAATGATGGGATTTTTTAAAACAAAGGAGTCTGGCACACTCCATATAAATATTTTTCTTAAAAGTTAAAAGCTTTTAAAAATCCATTCACTGAGTAGTCGTACTCACCCCCTCCCTTATATCCCTTTTAAGAAATCCAGGAAAGCCTCCCCTTAAAGGCCGTCAACTAAGATGCATGTAAGACAGGTATGTAAAGTTTTAAATTTCATACAGTTTTGATTATGCTATTCCAGGAAAAAGGTGCAAGTTAAAGGACACCTTACTCTTTATGGTTTACGATAAGGGGAAACCCTTTAATAAACCGGGAGAGTGGCGGGTTGATCACGGGGATCCGACCAAACCGGGTCGGGGCGTGACTCGTCGACCCTTAGTTGTGTTGACTGTTGAGCCCCTAACTGCTACTTGGGCCCGATATTGATCCCCGAACCTCGACCTCGACTCATGTAGCATTCTACATTGTGTTCTAATCCGATACTTTTACTAGTACCGTGATCAAGTGTCGGATCAAGGTACTAGTAAAATTATTAGTACTGTGATCCAGTGCCAAGTCACAGTGCTATTAATTTTACCAGTACTGTGATCTAGTGTCGGATCATGGTGCTAGTAAAATTACTAGTATAGTGATCTAGTGTCGGGTCACGGTGCTAGTAATTTTACTAGTAATGTGATTTTACTAGTACCATGATCCAGTGTCAGGTCACGATGCTAGTAAAATTACTAGTACTCTGATCCAGTGTCGGGTCATGATGGTAGTAATTTTACTAGTACCATACTCTAGTGTCAGATCATGATAATATTACTTGTTCTAATGCCGGATCACACTCCCAATTTTGTTGATTTGTAACTTGTATTTTTCTTTTTTATTTCTAATTATTTATATTATTAATTTTTACAGTAATACACGATGATAAACACTGATGAGACAACACTAAATCGTGTGTAATCATAATCAGCGGTTGGATCTACATCCATGGGTGTTGTAGGTATTAGAGATGCTACTGTTGGCCCTAGTACTGACATCCAAAATGCTTAACGGGGTAGAGTTACTTCTACTGTTTGGAATCATTATACGAAAGTTATAATAGACATAGATTAAAAGCGAAATGCAACTAATGTGAAAGCTTTCTGTTGAAAATGGTAAATAGTGTATATGTCATTTGATAAAATATATGAGGAAATATTTAATAAGGACAGTATCTGATATCCGTCAACATTTTATGAGATCGTTTGGCATATTCGTCAACACTAAGTAAATCGTTGCAATAATTCTTGATCCACGATGGAAAGTGGATAGTTTGGCATATTGTTTTGATAAAAAAAAATTAAATTAAGTGGCCGAACAAAAAATAGTCACAATTGTAAATACATTTAAGATGTTGTTTGCTGAATATGCCAATACTGAAGTAAAAATCACTTTTCAAGCACTTGAAAATAATGCACACATAAGTAGTGGAAGTAACTTGTAGCAAAAAAATATATGTTATCCTTTTATTTTATTTAAGCAAGATAAGAAGAAGGCAAAGAAATCAAAATCTGAGTTGAACTTATATTTGGATGATCCGCGATGTAGAAGGATTAAATATACTTCAATGGTGAAAAAATGATTTTGCTCGATATTCAATATTATTAATAATGTCTAAATACATATTAGCTATTCCGGTTACAATAGTTGTTTCAGGATTAGCATTTAGAATCAGTGAACATATTCCATGATTCAATTGAAGCACTCATTTGTACACAAAGTTTGATACGAGCACATGCACCCGAGAAGTTATTTACTTAGTGTTGTATTTTTCTACATTTATTTAGTTATTTTCTATTATTATAATTTATTTTATTTGTTAAAGTTTACAACAAATGCTAATGTTGATAAGATTGATTACCATTCAGATGAAGATTTATTGTTTCAAATAATGAGTGTTGGTGATGATCAAGATAGATCAACTGGTATTTGATTGCTTAATGTATTTTGTATTTTGGTTTACAACATTGGTCTGTTTTTAATATAATTTGATTGAAGTTTTTAATTATTAAATATTTTAAGTTATTTTTATTAATTTTAAGTATAATAGATATTATAAATACGATGAAGATGCGAGCTCATACCGAATTTAAAAAAAAATGTAGTAACTAAATAATATTTTGTGCCAAATATAGTCTATCACAGTCTATATAAAGTCGATTTTGCTCAATAGAATTAGTTTAACCCAAAGTCGAATTCTTCAATAAGGAATCGATTTTAGCTCCTTCATTAAGTCGGGTCCTTAAGGAAGGTCCCTAACTACAAATCCTTAAGCACGGTCACCAGCTACGGGTCATTTGATAAGGACTTGATTTTGTATTCTTAAGGAAGGTATCCCACTCAAGTACTTAAGCAAGGTGTT
The DNA here is from genome assembly GCA_030064435.1 of Trapa incisa. NCBI lineage: Eukaryota > Viridiplantae > Streptophyta > Magnoliopsida > Myrtales > Lythraceae > Trapa > Trapa incisa. The sequence goes on along the minus strand of CM057775.1, from coordinate 5,116,371 downwards.
CCCCACTACCCGAAAGACCCAATTTTGGGTCCCTCCATAAGGATCCGATTACGGGTCTTTCCATAAGGATATGAAGTTGGGTCCTTCCATAAGGATCCATTTTCGGGTCTTAAGGAAGGTCCCAAAATCAATTCTCAAGGAAGGCTCCCATGTTGGGTCCATCCATAAGGATCCAATTTCAAGTCCTTAAGGAAGGTCCCGAGCTACAAGTCATTTGATAAGGACTTGATTTCATGTACTTAAGGAAGATTTCCTATTCGGGTTCTTTAGGAAGGTGTCCCTCAATGAGTTTCTACCCAAAAGACCCAAGATCTGATTAAATCTTTTCATAAGGATCCAAAGGCAAGTTCTTCCATAAGGATCCAATCTGGGATCCTTAAGGAAGGTGGTGAAATCGAGTCCTTAAGAAGGTCCCAAAATCGGGTCCTTCAATAATGACTCGATCTTGGGTCCTTCCATAAAAGTCAGGTCCTTTTGGATGCGAGCTTGGGGTTTGGGTTCAAAAATTTTAACTCGAAATTCATATATAAATTTATATTCGGGTCGGCTGCGTGTAAATAAAAATCTGATTTAATTTGAATTGATACTCAAATAAATTTAATCAAATTCAAAATTCTTAGTCGTCCTTTAATCACAATTAAGGTAATTATTCTTTTTTTGTTATCATGTTGGGATTGAACCACCGGAAAAGTAAGATCTTTGTCGCCCAAATAAATAAATAGATATTTATGATTTTTTTTGGTTACACGAGCAAAAAAACTCATGGTCGTCTCAGAGCAATTTGTTTTCCGCCTACGAACCAAACGTTGTCGCTTGTTTCTTGGGCGTTTAAAGTAGACGTTTAGTTCTTACGCGAGCAAAAACTAACCTCATATTTGATTTAAACAATTAGTAGTTATTTTTTCCGCATTTGAATCAGTTTACATTGTTTTGATTTAAACACAAAAAAACATTTGTCCAGTTGGTACGGATTTGCACTCCTGAACCTGGACGGACCCGAGAGTACTGCACCCATACTCCTACCTTTTAACTCTTCAGGACGGAGTCTTGGTCCCACCGAGTGAGACTGCTAGCCCTGAATCCCACCGAGTTGGACTACTAGCCCTATGCATGACCGCATGGGCTATTAGGGACCACAACAACTACTCCACCAATACACAAGCATCCTATACATAATAAACAAATATTCTATCGTTAGTGCATTGTCTTTAGTAATGCAAACATTTATATATACCTCTCTTCTCTTTCTTCAATCTTGCCCAACGGGGCAAAATATTTAGATCTACCATTAATTTTGTTTATTGGCGAAATGCGTGTAATTATTTAGAGGCTAAATTATATTAGTGCCAACTTTTCACTCTTAAATTTTATTTTTTTATCAAAATGATTTAATTACTGTTAAAATATATTGTATTTTCCATAAAAATGATATGACGACTATTTATAGTCACCATTACTAGTACTTGTCATTAATTATCAACGTGAGTGACAAATATTCTATCCTTGTATGGCATGAGGGGTAGATCCTCCAATAGTAAATATTGTTCATTGTATTTTTTTTCCTTAAATTTTTAGTTAATCTATATCTATTTCATATGCTAATATTGCTTATCATTTACTCGTTGTGAAGTCAATATTGAATATTGTTCTTCAAGCTTGGCCTCTCAAAGTATTCAATTTGAACTATGCCAACACTGTTCAACGTTTCCTGGAGTGAAGCCCATATTGAGTATTGTTCTTCACTATTCAATTTGAACTCAACCCGTGTCCATCTTGGCTTCACTATGCTCCAGGTAATAATGTGCATACCTGCCTAGCAAGATCTGCCAACACAGGATAATAATAACATCAGCATCCACAACCACACTGATGACTGTGTAGCTAACTTTATTGATATTATAATGTAATATTTTAAGATTGGCAGATGGGTCATTAGTCAAAGCATAAAGTAGATCAATGTTGAATTTATCAATGCACATGGTAGTAATGCACGCTATGTGATTGGAATCTGAGTAGGTAAATGAATAGCTTATACAAAGCAGAGCAACTCCTACATGAGCAATTGAGAGACAGCCTAGCTCCTCAGGAGATTACTCTTACAGTGTGTGTGTGTGTTTCAGATCTCTACCTTCTGCAACTCTGGAAGAAGTCACTCACCACACTGATTTTCATGTCTTATGTCTCTCACAAAGAGAAACTAAGAGTGAACATTGAAGTGAAATAGCCATGATATGACAAAGGCAAAAATCATGCATGCAAGCAAGAAGTTTAGGAATCTGCGCCTTTGCCAAAAGTGTGGGATTTCTGATGGGGCTGCAGGGGGTGAGATAGCATGCACGGCCACAGCAGCCTCGGCTGCCTCATTAGGCTGCTGCTCTGTTGTTTCCACCTCATTTATCCCAGCCACATTGCTTGCAACGGAATGACAAATCTCACAGATCCTACAGGAGAGATGCAGAACATGGTGAAACGATCAGGGAATTACAGCAGGAAGAATCAAGGTCTAGACTACCATGTGATTAATAATCCATTGTGACCAATTAATAATACGAACCGCTGAAATTAGAAGATCTGTGCACCATACATCATGAGCATGTGGATGTAAATCAGACACATTGCTGCTTTAGTTTTAGTTACCCAATTATGTACACCTAGAAAATCAACCTCCAGGTTGTTCTTCTATCATCATAATTGGAAAAAAAGTCAAGTTTTGTCACCTCACAGCTTAGGAAGATATTATTATTTCTAGTTCAGCCAGAAAGAGCATTTATTTCTATCTAACAGACTGGAGAAGCTAACCAACGTGACTGCAAGAACTAGAATAATGCAAGGAAACTGGTTGAAGGTAGTCCATATCAAAGCATTTCTGGGAACTGTTACATTCTGAATACAGAAAGAAATTCAAGTGCATGTACTATTTGGTATTACTTCCAAAGAAGATATCACTAAAGGCAACATCATATAGTGGAATCTGCAAGGACTTTGCCTAGGGAGAGTGTGGACCAAATATTATTTTCTCAGAAGAGAATAGAATCAATAGGATAATCAGAGAGAGAAAGCGGAGATTTTTTAATATTAGAAAAAGAACATATCAACAAGGAACTGTGGGTGTAGTTGGACGGGGACTTTATAATGCTTTAGCTTTACACACTCTTACTTTACTTCTGCTTTATCCTCGTTGGTCTCGGCCAAATGCTTTCTTTCCGTAAGTTCATTTTACATGCCAATACGAAATTCAGTGAGCAGCCAAGATTCCTATATCGGCTTGCATCAACAGTTGTCTGAAAAAAACAAAATCCTAAGATCACAGATACCGAACCATATTGCAGATCCGAACGACAGGAAATAAGCCAAGGAAATTTGACATCTTTGCATGAGTAAATAAAAGCCAACACTCGGCAAGGGAAAATTGATGGCACAACATCAGCGTGCGATAAGAAAGGGAAGAGACAGATAGGAGCTTGTTGGGTAACTTTCAGCGTGCGGCAAGATGGAAATTCCACAAGAACAGCATTCCACCATAGAATGTTGGGTAACTTTCGATCAGATAGGAGCTTGCCTTGCCCAACTAATGACCAGAAAACAAGGAAAAACTAACGAACAGAATGAAGGAACTGGATCATGAACTCTAAGGAAGACAAAATAAAAGGTAAGTAATTGAACTCACTTATCGCCCTTGATCTTGAACCAGGTCTCTGCACAGTTTCTGTGAGCAGCGCCCAAATCTTCCTTGCAAGAGCAGCCCAGCTCGATAGGAGGGCCCGACTCGATACTGTTGCTCTCCAATCCCAAATGGCAGATTCTGCAGTCCTTCTCTCTCTCCAGCGTCGACAACTGAACCTTCACTTCGTGCGCCTCTACATTCACCGAGCAATCTGAACCCACTGACGAAGTCCTGCCTGACGATGGCCCTTCCATGATCTCCACGTCCAGCACACATGAAAAGCTGTGCTCATCGTAGGAGCCACCGGTGGTGGAGTAGAAGTGGGAGTAGCAGGATCCGCCGTCTTCGGCATCAGAGAAGCAGAGGCTCCCATCCTCCTCGTCGCCGGAGGGGACGTCCACGCGGGCAACCGATCTCCGGGGTCTCCCCTGCTCCAAATCCATACGGAGCATCTCTAGGTGGCTCAAAGTTCGAGGATTTAGCAGAGTATCAGCGAAAATGGAAGGTTTCAGAAAATGGGTTGGGCGTAACGGGTTAGGTGGCGGGCTTCAGCTTCGCTTCAGCTTCATCTCCATTTCAGATACCTAGGAGGAGAGGTACCCTTCAGACAAGCCAAAAAATGTCGTGCCTTTTCACTGGCTAGTATTCATCTTTTACCTAATGCAGTCGGCTCCGACAAACGGTATCCGATACAGACACTTAGTGGAGTGTTGAAGAAAGGAAATCCTTGAAGCTAAAAAAGTTAAACCAAACAGAAGCAGAGGAAGCTTTTTTTTTTTTGGCCAGCAGCTGAGGAAAGCATTAACTTTACTCACCGTGTAATATTTAAAATTTTATATTTAAAAATAAAATTATTAAATCAAAAAATGACTAAAATTCGTCACTAATATATTTTTAAAAAGGTTAGTAATTAGAAAAAACAATGGGCAAAGAAACCCTAACACATGCTACACAAAAATAGAGGTGGTAATTCACTGGCCAGGGATTGCGTTCCCTTACACTAAGACCCGACTTTGAGTTTCTATATCTTGATCCCATTTAGACAATTATACAACTAGATCAAATATTATTATAATATACTATTATGTGATAATAAAATCATTCAAATTTTAGATATCCAAAATAGTTGTATATTTTACTTAATATACTATATTAATTCTTAATATTCAGTTTACGTTATAGTGGATTCTAAAAGTGACAATCCAACCCCACATCCTAAATATGAAGAGTGAATACAAGCTCCATCCAAACTTGCTAGTGTTTTATCCTTCATCTTTCATGTTCCAAACGGTCATTTGGTCCATCAAAAAAAAAATTAAAAGTATATATTCGGACCCTTCAGTTCTATTGTCATATATTTCTCCCTATATATTTCTCGAATAATTTTAAAATACGCTTATAATAACCATCTACAATATAAGTATAATATGTTTTGGTATTTTTTCTATATACGGAATTGGCTTCACCCCCTCAAAATCAAAATCGGATAGATGTGATCGTCGAACCTACTATAAAAAAAAGTTAAACTATACTAAATAAATATTATAATAGTGTGTATAGATTAAAGATCAACAATAGATTAATTAATTAATACAATAAATAAGATTTAATCAACATAACAATTTTGCTAATTTGTATGCCTAAAAAAGTTTGAAAATGACAATGCTCCCACCAAATATCTACTCTTAAAAATTTAATCGTACAATTTAGAAATATTTATTTGCCCTAATAAAGCATCTATTAGTTATAATAGATCAACTCCGGAAGGCAATACTCTATCTACTCATGTTATCATTTTCTACTAAATCAACAATACATTAAATATTAAATGGACTACTTGATAATTTATTTACATGCAAGTTATAATATCTATACAAGAGTTAGCTAACAGTGTATGCCCAATAATCTAAATCCCATTTGAGTGTATACATATTAATGATAGCAATTTATTTTTGTAATCAGAGACTTGAAGTGATTAAATAATTTGAAGAGTAGTTGAAGTGATAAGTTTGGAGTAGTTATTAAATAATTTAAATTTTATAATTTTGATAGAGAAAAAATGTAAATTATTAAAAGTGTAAATACACTATTATATATTTAATTAAATATATAAAAATAATTATATATTTAAAAATATACTAATATCTAATTTCTCCCTAATCATACACAATTATATTACAATCTTATTTCAATATACCTTACACTTTTTTTAATAATAACAAGAACCTTATTTAAATTAATAATAACATAATTTATAATATAGAAAATATAATAGGTTAAACATATATTTAAAATAAAATAAATAATATCTAAAATTGTTATATGCACCAGTTATAAATATATGGTAGGTAAGAATACATTTATATGATAATCATACCTTAACCCTAGTAGTTCAACATTCTGATAAGTCATTTTTTATTATTTTTGCTATTAATCTAAAATAATATTATTTGTAAATATTATAAATGGAATATTACAATATCAAAATATAATAATAATATAATTTATATTTAAATAAATCTATCATTACAAAATTATCCAACATTCAATTTAATATAATAATTTTAATTTTCTCTTTTTTATATTTAAAATAAAAAAAACATAATTTTAACGATAATATTTTTGAAAAATCATCCAAATAGTAACTTAACATATGAAATTATTTTTATTTATATCAAATAATAGTATTATTTAACATCTTAAAATCCATATATCAAAATACAACACACATAATATACATATATTAATACATAAATATATAATATCAAAATCTTAATATATTTAAAAATAATAACTAAATATAAAACGTAAAACTTAATGCAAAATAAATATTTTATAATATATAAAAATGGTGGATATAAACAAATCAACAATTAAGTGGAGTGTGAGAGACTCAAGACACTTTTACCACAACGGCACATCACTCTGGTTACTTTCCCGCATAATATCGGTACTCAACTAGGTTACTTCAACCCCACAAATATTATCCCTACACTCTATCACAACTGACACTCCTCGGTCTTATCTCATAGTTGGGTGTCTTTACACTTGGGGTCGTGGTAGCTTAACCACCTCTTATTTGCCCATGCACCGTACTCATGCGACTCAATTTCTCTATCATTTGGACGTAGCGGTGTACTAGGGCAGTACATGTACAATTCCTCTATTAGTTATAATAGATCAACTAGGCTTCCTAATCTTCATTTCATTTTTCCTTGAGCGACAACACAACTACTCAAGTGTCTATATGTTGTCCCCTCCTATACTAATATTCATAGTAATAAATAACATGACCCTTGGTCATATTTATGGCACTCATGGTCACTCACGTGACGGTGCTTGGAGTAGCTCATTTTCGGGAGCTCAGTCTCTCGCCTGACTCCTCAGTTCATACACACATAATTATGCATCAGAATTGACATGCTTAATAACATGAAGATGCTCACGAGTCCAGGCTCCCATCCAGCCGAGTCCCTACAAAATATGAAAACAAACACCGCATATCTGACCCGTCATTGGGTTGTCTTTCCATTTCACACAATATGGCCACCTGACTCTCGACTCGGGTCTCATGGCGTGTTTCGTGACCCAACCACTAAATTAGCATATTATGCATATTGGGAGCTTAGCTAATCATTGGCATCTCCCTAATTCACACAAGGATCAAAGCCATACACTCACTCTAGTTTCTTAAAACCGGATTCACGCCACATGCCCTAGTCTTATGACCGACTCCTCTTTAATCTTTAAAATTATGCTTGTTTTAGTGTGCATGGACCTATTCAAATTGCACTTGTTATATGAGTTATAATGCCATCTTTCTACTTATTTTAACACAATCAACTCAAGCATATTAATCTATGCTTTGGTCGGTCCAATAGGACTTACTCTCAACACATACTCACCTCTATTCATGGAACTTGTTCGTTCCGTGAGGTCTCCAGAATCCCGCTCTTGATTCCATATGAGTGCTTCTTGTGTTCTCCACAAAGTATAACAATAATATGGTCAGTCTCACTCCTAACCATTCCATAGTTTAGCCGACCACATTCTTTCTACAACTTTACGGTTTAGCCATTTCAGATTTCGGTTACTCGACTCATCAGTCGGTACTCCAACCCTTAGTCTAACCTTCTCTAAGGTTAACCTCTCGGGCTTAGCATCGTTCTCTTATTACCTAGAACTTAATGAAGTGTCCAAATTTTCTTATCTCACCACCTAGTGGTTTCATTTCCCCCAAATTACCAATGGATCCTTAATTTGGGCAAAATTACCATTTTACCCTTATACTTTAAAAATCCTCTTTTTGGACCTTAGAATTTTCCATGTCTTTCAATTTGGTCCCTCAAGTTTCCTTTAGTCCCATTATGGTCCCAATTAGGCCTTAGAATCGTTCCAAACTCCATTTCTTATTAATTGTCGAAAGACCCCTAAGTTTTGGCAAAATGATCATTTTGCCCCTCTTCTTGAGTACTTAGGCTTTGGGATAAATTTGACCCCCAAATTTCTCACATAGGTCTCTAAACTTCCTTTAACTAAGTTTAGGCTCTTGAACTACCCAAAACTTTTCTTTTGGCCATGCAAATACTCATATTTACACTTTAGTCCTTTACTTTACTTTTATTGCAAATAGGTCCCTAGACTTTCCACAATAGGCAAACCCGGTCCCCAAACTTCACCAAAATTTCTAATTAGCGACCAAAATTTCTAATTGGCCCCCAAATTTTATTTTGACTGTTAGGAGGACCCCACAAAAAGCTTAATCCCATTTGGATCCCCTAACTTTCAAATCTTTTTATTTTTTCCCCTAACATTTGACCCTTAACTAATTTGTCTCTAAAAATTAGCAAATTAAGTGGAGAGGTCCCCTCTGGCTCCCTCTAGCTTGTTGTAAACTTAGTTTGGTCGGACTCAGTCAAAATTACTCTAATTGGGCTTGATAAAAAACATGCATGCTTATCAGCACAAGTCAAGTCAAAGCCGGGAACACATCGGAGATGGCACGTCGACCATTGTTGGTGGTGTTGGAAAGCTGACTATTCTAGGAATATGTGACCACTTGAATCACCTCAAATGGTAGTTGTAGCTCCTGCAATTAACATTTTAGTCATCTCAGCCACTGGACCTATGATTTAGAATTTTAGTGATTTAATTCATCTTCAAATCTTACTCAAATTGGACAAGGCTAGATGCTATGGATAGCTGGTGGTAGAAGAGACTCACACAATTGTTTCTCAGCTTGCGAGTGCCATCGTGGTCATTAGAATTTCCCTCTAAAATAGCTACCCTATTTTGGGTCATCGAAGATCAGTTATTGTGCAATCTTGTCAGCGTTAGTAGAGGTAAAGTTGAGGGTTGAGAGAGTTGGTAATGGAAAGCTAAGGTCCTTAGCTTTCTAAGGGTACATGGATGGTTGTCGGAGGAGGTTGGACGGAAGAGCTAGGCTCTCTGGTAGCAAGGTTACCGAAGTTGGGTGCAATGGATGGTTGAGAGGGAAATTTGAGCAAATTTCAGTCATAGAGCAGTCCTAATTTATATGGTCGTTATCTACACTTGTGTAACTATCTATCTATAGTATTCTTTCATTAATACATAGCATGTGGTGCTGACAATGAATTAATTTTTCCAAGAAGTGTTGTCAATGGGTCAACGATGTGCTATTAGTTTGAAGTGTGTTATGGGTTTGAATTTACCTCTCATCATATAGTAAGCCTAAGTACTCATCTGAAGAGCGACCATCAAACCAAATGAAGCTTTTATGGAGTTTGAAAATCTACTTAGAAGGAGAAGCAGAGTGCATGATTTCCAGCTTCAAATTGTGACCATTGCTAGAGACGAAAGGGCTAATCATGCAGCAATACCTATGCTCGACGGAGTTAATGAAAGGAACATCTAATGAACTTATCAGAGAATTGAACAGAAGAGGAACCTTACCATGAGGCATGTGCAGAACTAAGGCCTTTGATTCGAAGCTTGACCAATGAAGGATGAAGCCAGAAGGATCTTTCATACCACCTACAACATAGAGGAAACAAGTAGACAGAGAAATTGGGGATATACAATACCATAGAGGGAGAAGGAAAAATCTAAACCTTCCAATCAACATAATGACATCAAATTTTTTCCTTTTGGAGAGAATAGGGAGCTTGAACTTCAGCCGAGAGTTGAGTTGTCACACCCCGACCCGGTTTGATCGGAACCCCATGAGCAACCTGTCACTCCCGTTGGTCTAGTAAGAGTCCCCACTCCCAAGACCGTGAGGAGTTAGACGTATCTTCTGTCATTATTCCTTGGAATGACATTATGTAAAACTAATAGTTTAAAATAAAATACATGGTTTAGAGACTTGGCAACATGACTCTTTAAAGGTCATCTTCTTTCTTGAAAAAGTTTTAAAAGGGAGTGGGGTGAGTTCTACAACTCAGTTAGCGGGTGTTAGGGTGAGTTTTCAAAATAAAGTATATAACATTTTTTTCTCGTTCACAGGTTTTGTGGTTTTTCTTCTTTTCAGAAAAATATTTCAATGCTTCCCCTTTCTCGTGATTGGTTTAGCATACAACCACACATGCCCTTTATCAAAAAGTGTTCACACGTTCGTACAGCAGTTCACAGACTGCTCCACTTGTGGATTCGGAGCGCATTTATCGTCCACCATGGTAGGAGGGGATACCTTCTACCCAAGTCTATGCGAGCATCATCTACTCAATCCCGAGACTTGCCTTTCTTCGTGTCTACTATAGTGGGATGAGACCTCTCCCCATCTGACCACAGTCTCAATGCGCAGGAAGCTACTCCGAGTTTTCAGACTCTCTGAATGACTAAACTTCCCTTATGCATCTAGTGTCTTCTAGCAATCCTTAGAACCAACACTACCCCATGACGGGCGCCTCAATGGTTTCGTATCTCAGCATTCACGTATGAAAGTCTTTTAACATAGACCTTTTTTATCTTTGGTGCCACCAGCCCAACGAATTCGATACCCCGACTGTAGCTCGGTATCTACCAGCCTAACAAGTTCATCCACTTACTTCAGCTCAGTAACTACTAGCCAATCAAGTATTACGATCCAACTTTGGCTGGGTGATTGCATCACACAACTTAACCATTTTTGTGAATTTTTATACTATGTAGGGATCAAGATTTTATCTATGGGTTTGAGCCCATTCCCATTGGTCTTAGGCCCACTTTACGAGTTTTCTAAAATTAGGCCTTCGGCCCTATTATTTTTAAAATTGAGGCCTCATGCCTACTAGAGCAATTCCAACTCTCATCAAAAATGTCTTCCAAAACGAGCAGTAAGGAGAGAACATTCCTAGAAAGTGGTTTTCAAAATTTAAAATGGTGTTCATCGTCCCAACCCGATATGATGTCGGAAATCCCACTCACTGGTACTGTGACATGTCCGTCCCAATTGAATTATGATCGCAATTGTGTTACTCTGCACAAGTTGTCATGCCTCGACCCAGTTTGATTGGATCCCCATGAACAACCCACCACTCTCCCGGTTTATTAAGGGTTTTACCCTTGTTTAAACTACGAGGAGTAAGGCGTCCTTTTCATCTGTATCTTTCATGGAATAACATTAATAAAAACAGAATACATTAACCTTACATACCTGTCTTGCAAGTTCAACTTTGAGTGGGTTTTCCCTTGGTTACTTAAAAAGGGGTAAAGGGAGGGGGTGAGTTCGACAACTCAATGAATGTGTGTTGGGTGAGAGTTTTCACAAAAATAATTTTAATCGTAGTGTGCCAAACTCCTTATTTCATTTAAGAATGCTTTTCTTCAAATTCCAGTTTTCAAAATCTTTTTCCAAGGTTTACCAATTCTTTTCCAAGGATTTCTAAAATCCTTTCCAAGGTTTTCAAAACCTATTTCCAATTTTCATATTAGGTGTGTTTCACAAACAACACACACCATTCATTAGGAATGGTACACAAACATATTCACAAGATGTAGTTACGCCGACTGCACCCACTTGTGGATCGGAGCATCTTTACCATCCACCTTGATAGAAGTCCCTGACTTCTACCCAAAGTTTGAGTGAACATCTTCGATGTTCAACCCTCATACCCAAAAATACTTCGTGTTCATATGAGGATGGAGACCTCATCTTGACCCCACCCCGTCTCATGCGCATGAAGCTACATCGAGCTTCCATGACTGCTGGCACGACAAACTGCCCTTATCTCCACCATGTCGTCTAGTAGCCCCTAGGATGCATCACTACCCTTCATGGGTGTCTTGATGGTCCCAAACCTCAAGTGCATGCACAAATAAAAGTTTTTTCACAAAGCCATTTATCTTTGGTTCCACTAGTCCAACGGCCCCGACCCTCAACTCAACCTACAACTGTTTGTCTAGACCGGTCTGTCGACCTAGTCATGTCGCATTGCCGCCAGTCCATTGAGTATGTTGGTCTTGTCTTGGTACCATTTCCAAATCACATAATTTATTCATTAAGATTTTTCATGGCTTAATATCATGTTTTTTTACGAATTCCTACTTGGGCCAACTGTACGTGATTTTCCAAAACCGGGCATTTTAGCCCTCTAGTTCCAAAATTGATGCCTCATGCCTATCTGAGCTATTCTAGCTCTCATCAATAAGGTCTTCCAAACTTTTTTAGCATTGACACACAGTCGGGGGAGAACACTTCTGACAAAAATAAATTTTCCATCCATCACACCAACCGGGTGTGATGACATCTCCACTTACAACTGGTAAGTGGATTTTCTACTTCCTTCTACAAAGTCCATCGTACCAATTGGTATGATATACTTACAACCAGTAAGTAGTTGTTTTCGCATAATTCTCACATCACTCCAATCAGGTGTGATGTCAAAATTCCACATAGAAGTGGTTTTTCATTTCTAATGTACTCATCATCCCAACCGGGTATGATATGGATGGCTTCCAATTTAGAAAGGGTGCTCATCATCTCAATCGGATATGAAGTGTAAATTTGCTCACTCACGGTGGCTTCCAATTTAGAAAAGGTGCTCATCATCCCAACCGGGTATGAAGTGTAAATTAGCCCACTCACCCGTTAACCATGACATGTTCGTCCTAGGTTGGTTTTCCCAGTCGACGCAAGCTTCTCTTACTAGTGTTTTGGTCCCTCATGCTCCTACACGATTTGAACATTCTTATCTATTAATATTTGGCATAACAGCCATCGTTTCTCATGTATGAATGACTAAACTCAAAACTTCCAGTTAATTGCACTTAGGTTCCTAAAGTTCATTTTCCTTGACTTTAAGTCCCTAATGCTACCAAAATTCGCTTTGGGTCCTCAATTTACTCAAAATCACTTAAGGGGTTCAAGTTTCCCAAATTTCCAATTTGGTCCCCAACTTTTCAAAAGTTACCATTTTGCCCCTACTTTACAAAAATAGCAATTTGACCCCAATTATTTTAAAAAATTGACCAATTGATCATCCAATATCCTTTTCATGGCCAATTGACCCTTAATTTTGGGAAATTTCAATTTGGTTCCCCAATTTTACGAAATCCCCAAAATTCCCCAAAATTTTCCCCAATTCCCCCCTTTCAAACTTACTAAATTTGATTTCATCAAATTAACCATTCAATCAAGGTTAATTGCTCCAATTGAAGGTATGGATCAGTTCCTATACTTACATAGGATTCAATTGAGCTTTGAACCGCGTCATTTAGGTCTGAATTGAGCTCAAACAGAGCTTCATCGGAAAATTAAACTTAGAGAGAGAAAGCTTCGAAAGCTTACTATCGGAGGTGCGGTGGTCCGATCTCTCTATCGAGGAAGATAGCTCTCTTCCTGAAATATCTTCTAGGATCAAGAATTCCTACAATTGACCTAGAATTAAGTGAGAATTTCATTAGTGAAATTTTGCAATTTCTCTCTCTAACTCCACGACCAACAACGATTGAGAAGGGTCAAATTGGCTTACCTTTCAACTCAGTTGAGGTCGTCTAAGGGCTGAGGGGGCATTGGGAGAGCTTGGTTTGGCCAGAGGAAGGCTGAATTCGGTCTATTTCAGTCTGTCGGAGCTACTTCAATGTTTGATTAAATCGGCGCTTCTCCGACGATACTCGGATTGAATGGAGGTTGCTATCAGATAGCTGACTTCCCCTGGAGTCTAAAGAGCCTAACCTCGCCTTTTGAGGTTGAGAAAAATTTCCAAGTTGGAGCTCTGGTTTGAGCTTCACCGGAAAATGGAGCAGTAGAGAGAGAGAGAAGTTTTTAGGTATGAGGAGGATTAATAGGGAGGAGCTCTTTATATAGGGAGCTCGGGGACTCTATGGCCGTCCGATTGGCGCTTTTTTATGGTAATCATTCATGGCCAGAAATGCTATGAACGGAGACTTTTCACATTCACCAGCGCTGTTCATTTTTTCAGCGAGTGAATAGTGCTATCATCTGAAGGAAGAAGATGACATTGTTGCGAACCGGGTTCAATGCTTAAATCGGCCAGTTCAAGCCCGATTTGACCGAGTTTTTTAAAATTAAAAAATTTTAAATTAATTATCTATCCAATTGTGGCTTCAATTCTTCAATTTTAATATTTTAAGCCACCTAGCAAAATGAATATAATATATGGTATAATGATGGTTCCAACTAATCCAAACTAGTTCAATTCGGTTCAGATCTGGTTCACCTGAACCGGTCTGGTTTTCTATTCCAAATTATCCCAAAATCGCTTTCCATGGTTTTTAAGGCTCTTTGGGTCACTCGGGGTGTGTAAGTTTCTCAATTTTTCCCTTTCTCTAACGGTTAGAGTTTGTGAACCAGTTCGGTTCTCTCTCTTGGGTTTACCGGTTCTTTCCCCGGTTTTCTTATCCTGAAGGGGCAGGGTTTACACAAGTACTCGTAGAACCAATTGATACATGGTTTGAGTATTCTCATAAGGAAAGTTTGGCATAAAAGACCTTTTACTTCCATGTATTTTCATATAGGTCCTAAATTTATGCCTTATTATAATTAGGTCCCTAAAATTCATAATTTTGACTTTAAGACCCTAATGCTCAACTTCTTTTTAATTAAGTCCCTAAGGTTTCCAATATCCCTCTTAGGTTCTTAATTTTCCCAAAATTACCAATTGGTCCTTAATTTTCTCAAAATTACTGATTAGTCCCCATTTTTTTTCCAAAAATAACAAATTGGCTCTCAATTTCATCCAAATTGTCAATTGGCCCTCAATTGAGAGTTAATTTCATAAAAGTCTCCCATTTTCCCTTTAATTACAATTCGCCCCCCAATTTTCCAAAAATCCCCAAATCGCACAATTTTTCAAAAAATTGCATTTTGACCTCCGGATCCATGTTTTATCAAATTAACCACAAAAACTTGGGTAATTGTCCCCTATCATGATCTTAATCATCTTCCCTATATCACCCTCATCATTTTAAGCTTTAGCATGCCAAAAATGGCTTGAAAACGAGCTCGAATCAAGCTTCACTGGAAAATTGGTCTAGAAATGGAAAGTTTTTATTTCTTACCGGTGAAGAACTGGTGATCGAAGCTCTTGCTTCCTTTGAGTTGCTCTATCCCTAGGAATCCTTCCTGGATTAAACCGTGCCTCAATTGGTGGCCCGAGCAGTGCAAATTTTATATTTTAATTTTTAGTAAAATGCACTATGAATAGTACTTTTCGGTGAAGGACAGTGGAAGGGACTTACCAACGTAGCTTAGGAAAGGTCAAGGCACCTCTAGGGGTGGTCTAGGGAGCTTGGTTTGGCCGGAATTGGTCTGAGGGTGGCTCAAATTAAGCTCGATCAGTACGAGTTGTAGATTGTTGAGCAGCGACGGTACTGTGCAAGCTTGTCGACGCTTCACCGACGATCCTCGAGCTGAAAGGAATATGCAGTCATGTAGCTGACTTCCTTATGATTCTAGAGAACTCAAATTTGCTTTTGGAGGTGGAGAAAAGTGCCCAAGTTAGAGTTCTTATTCGAGCTTTGTCAGGAAACTAAGCACTTCTTCTTCTCCATGCGTTTGAGGGATGAGGACAAATGGGGAGGAGCTATTTATATAGGGAGCTCAGAGAGTGACAATTCTATGCATTCATTAATCGTTTGGCCTCAATATTTGTAAACCCCGCCCTTTGGAGTTAAGGAAAATCAGGAAAAGAACCGGTCAACCCAAGTGAGAAAACTAAACCGATTCACGAACATCGACCACTAGAGAACGGGCAAATCGGGAAATTTATAACTCCCGAGTGACCCAAAGAGTCATAAAAACATTGAAAATGGACTTTAGGACAATTTGGGAAAGAAAACCATATTGGTTCAGGTGAACCGGATCTAAACCGGGTTGAACTGGTTTGGACCAGTTTGAACCACTATTGAACCAATTTTTAAATTCATTATTCTAGGTGGTTTACAAAATTCAAATTTGAGAATTTAAGCCACCATTAGATAGAGAATGAATTTAGATGAATTTACAAATTTTTAATTTTGAAAAACTCAGTCGAATCAGGCATGAACCGGCCGGTTTAAGTGTTGAACCCGGTTTGGATCAGTTCGGTCTAGTTCGGAATAGTGTCGTCTTCTTCCTTTAAATGATAGCATTGTTCACTCACTGGAAAAATGAATAGCACTGGAGAAGGTGAAAAGTCTCTGGCCAGGGAGTTTTAGGCAATTAATGACTTCCATTAAGGCACAAAGCGGACGACCAAGAGGACCTCCGAGCTTCCTATATAAAGAGCCCCTCCTCATTCATCCTCCTCACACCTAAAAACTCCATTCTCTCCTTACTGCTCCATTTTCTGGTGAAGCTCGAACCAGAGCTTCGACTAGGGCATTTTTTTTAGCCAAATAAGGTGAGGACGAGTTCTTTAGATTCGGGGAGGAGTGAGCTACATGACGGTAGTCTCCATTTGCTACGAGGATCACTAGAGAAACGCTAGCATGATAGAACAGTGAAGTAGCTCCGGTGGACCGAAGCTACCCTATTTCGGCTAAGCTGAAAAAGTCCAATTCAAGCCCTTCTCGAGCCAAATCAAGCTCTCTCAACACTTCCTCAGCCCTCATACGACCGAATTAGTGCGGAAAGGTAAGCTAATTTGGCTCCCCTCTATAAATTTCGATCAATGTTAGAGAGAGAACCGGTGAAATTTCACTGACCAAATTCTCCATCAATTCGACATGAATTGATGCGATTCTTGATCCTAGGTGAAACCTCAGGACAAGAGCTATCTTCCCAAATGGACTGCTGCGCCCCCAACGGTAAGCTTTCAAAGCTTTTTCTATCTATGTTCAATTTTCCGTCGAAGCTCCGTTTGAGCTTGTTAAGGTGTCAATTCATGCGATTCAAAAGTGCAATTGAATTGTATGGATGTGTAGAAACTCAAACCTTCAATTTCAAAATTAACTTCGATTGATCAGTCAATTTGATGAAATCAAATTCGGTGAGGTTGGAAGGTTGAAATTGGGGGAAATTTTGGGAATTTCAAAAATTCAAAGGACTAAAGTGCAATTTCCCAAAATTGAGGGCCAATTTGGGCATGGAAATGATGTTAGAAGACCAATTGGTCAATTTTTGGAATTTTGAGGTGAAATTTACCAGTTTTGTAAAGTAAGGGCAAAATGGTAATTTTGGAAAAGTTGGGACCCAAATTGGGAATTTGGAAAACTTGAACCCCTTTTTGTGATTTGAATAAATTGAGGTCCCAAAGGAAATTTTAGAAGTTTCGGTACTCAATTTGGGGAAAATTGGCATTAGGGACTTAAAGTTAAAGAAAAAGAACTTTAGGACCTAATTGCAAATAATTGAAAAGTTTGGGTATTATATTCATTTGGGATGAATGAAGGCTATTAGGCCAAAGGATAATGAACAATGATGTTCATATCGTATAGGAACATGAAGTACCGGGAACGCCAGCCAAGACAAGCTCGCGTGAAGGCAAAAAGCCGGTTAAGAGGAATTCACTACATTAACAGGTGAGTGAGATTTTTACATCATACTCGGTTGGGATGATGAGTACCTCGAAAATAAAAACCCACTACTATGTGGGATTTTAACATCACACCTAGAAGGGCTGATGTGAGAAAATACACGGAAAAACTACTTAACAGTTGTAAGTAGATCATACTTGGTTGGTATGATGGACTTACTTGAAGGAAGTGGAAAACCCATATACCGGTTGTAAGCGAAGATGTCATCACACCCGGTTGGTGTGATAGAAGAATGAAAGATTATTTTTGTCGGAAGTGCTCTCCCCTGATATTGTGGCACTACTTAAACTTTTTGGGAGACTTTCTTGATGGGAGCTCAAATAGCTCATATAGGCTAGAGACCTCGGTTTTGGAACTAGGGGGGCTAAAATGCCCTATTTTGAAAATCTCATACAGTGGACCCAAGGCCAGTTGGCACAAGCAGGAGCTCGTAAACAAATATGAGATAAAGCCATGAAAACTTTAATGAATGATGTGTTTGGCCATGGTATCAAGACAGGACCAACATACTTAATGGACTGGTGGCATTGCGACAAGACAGGTCGATGGACCAGTCGAAACAAACAACTACAAGTCGAGTTGAGGGTTGGGGCCGTTGGACCAATGACACCAAAGATTAAATGGCTTATGAGAAAAACTATTGTTTTGTGCATGCACTGAGATTCGGGACAATCAAGATGCCTAAGAGAGGTATTAATATATCCTAGGGGCTACTGGATAACATGGTGGAGATAAGGGCAATTTGTCGTGCTACCAGTCATGGAAGCTCGACGTAGCTTCATGCGCATGAGACCGGGGTGGGGTCGGGATGAGGTCTTTGTCCTCATACTAACATGAAGTTTCTTTACAGGATTGAGGGTCAGATGTCACGTACATCCACTCATTCTTAGGGTAGAAGTGGACGGACTTCTATCTAGGTGGCTAGTAAAGTTGCTCCGACGCCACAAGTAGATGCAGTGGACGTGTTGCCCTACGAATTTGTGATCCCTTCATGATGAAGGGTGTATGTTGATTGTTAAACACACCGACTGTGGTAAATGAGGAATAATGGTTCTTTTGAAAACTGACATTTTGAGGATAATATGTTTTAAAGAAAATAAGGAGTCTAGCTGTAACACCGTGTTTTTAGTAACCGAAAAAAAATTTAGAACAGATAAACCAAATTGGTTCAAATAAACTTGATTCCATTAGAATATCGAAGTTAAGTGTGCTTGCATGAGAGTAATAAGAGGATAGATGACCTCTCGGTAAGTATTCATTTTGCATTCTCTCGCACTAATGCATTTGATCCTATCAAAACTCCAAGGTATTTTTTTGTAACCCAAAATTTAATAAATAATAGCACTAATGCACTAGATCCTATATTGGGAATTTGTTTTTTTAGTAAACAACTTATTGGGAAGTTGTTTTTTTAGTAACCCCAAATTTGGGTCAAAGGTAGTTTATGGAATTATATTATAAATTTAAAATTTAATTGATATAATTGAAATAAATAAAATGAAAAGTGTAAATTATTAGGTAAAAATAATGAGATATATATATATATATTAATCATAGGTCCTAAAATAAATATCATAAATACCTATATTTATTTATTGAAATTAATACCAATAAATTAATATATATATATATAATTATTAAAATTAATACTAATAAATGTCCATCAATTTCCCTAGAATAATGACAACATTAATACCATAGTAATAAATTCTCCCCATTTAATATGGGATAGCTCATCCCCGTTCATTCTTCTCACATGTGAAAGCTCTTTCTCTCAATAATACTCCATTTCCTCATAAGAAGAGGTCGGACTCTTTAGATTTCGGGGGAAGTCAGCTATCTAATAGCAACCTCCATTCGATTTGAGGATCATCAAAGAAGCACCGACATAATCAAACAGTGAAACAACTCTGGTAGATCGGAGCTATCCTATTTCGACCCAGCTAAAATTAGTCGAATTCAGCTCTCCTCTAGCCAAACCAAGCTTCCCCAACATTGCCACAACCCTCATACGGCCTCAACGATGCTGAAAGGTCAATAATATGAATTCTTGATCTTAGAAGGTACTTTAGGAAGAGAGCTACCTTTCCCAATAGAAAGCTCGAACCATCGCACCTCCAACAAGACAAGTGTGATCGGAACACCAGCAAGAGAAAGCTCACGTCAACTTGGAAAACCAACCCTGGACGAACACGTCACTGTTAACGAGTGAGTGGGTTATTCACATATACCCGGTTGAGATGATGAGCACCTTTTCTAAATTAGAAGTCAACGTGAGTGTGCTTACTAACATCATTCCCGGTTGGGATGATGAGCATAGTTCAAAGTTAAAAACCACTTACCGGTTGTGAGTGAGATTTTGTATCATACCTGGTTGGGGATGATAAGTACCTCGAAATGAAAACACACTACTTAGTGGTATTTTAAAACATCACAACTTAGAGGAGTGATGTGAAAATCACACGAAAAAAACTGATTACCAGTTGTAAGTAAATCATACCCAGTTGGTATGATGAAACTTTCTCGGAGGAAGTGGAAAACTCATTCATCAGTTATGAGCAGAGATATCCTTATACCCGGTTGGTATGACGGATAGTTGAAAATATGTTTTGTTAGAAGTGCTCTCCCCGGACTATGTGTCACTACTTAAACAATTTGAGAGACCTCCTTTACGGGAGCTCAAATAGCTCTTATAGGCCGAGGGCCTCGGTTTTGAAACTTGGGGGCTAATATGCCCTATTTTGAAAATCTCCAACAATGGGTCATAGGCCAATTGGCACGAGCAGGAGCTCGTAAACAAACATAAGATATATGATATAAAAATTTAAGTAAATGAATTGTTTGGTCATGGTTCCAAGACAGAACCAACATATTCAATCAACTAGTGGCAGTGCGATATGACAGGTCTCCGGACTAGTCAAGATAAACAATTGCAAGTTGAGTTGATGGTCAGGTCCGTTGGACCAGTGGCACCATAGATTATAAGGCATGATGTGAAAATACTGATTGTGCATACATTATGATTACGGGACCATCAAGACGCCCATGAGGGGTAGTGATGCGTCCTAAGGGCCCTGGACGACCCGGTGAGTATAAGGGCAGTTCGTCGTACCAGGTGACCATGCGAAATTTGGAGTAGCACTAAGCGCATGAGATCGGGGTGGGGACAGAATGAGGTCTTTGTCCTCATATGGACACGGAGAATTGATTTCGGGATTGAGGGTCGGATGTCGCGTACATCCACTCATTCTCAGGGTAGAAGTGGATGTACTTCTATCTAGGTGGTCGGTAAAGTCGCTCCAACGCCACAAGTGGGTTCAGTGGATGGGCTGGATTGCAATTGTGTGTTTTGACCTTCATGATGAAGAATGTGCGTTGGGTGATGATATACCATGATTAATAAGAAATGGTGAAAACAGAGATTTTTAAAGTGGAGAAAATCTAAAGAAAATTAAGAAGTATGGCACACTCCAACTTGAAAATGTCACCCATGGTAGGGTAAAGGTTTAAAAACCAGTATTTGAGGAAATGATATTTTAAAAGAAAATAAGGAGTTTGGCATACTCCGATTAAAGTTATTTTGTTTATGAAAACTCACTCCCAACCCCTGCTCACTGAGTTGTAGAACTCACCCCTCCCTTTTACCCCTTTTAGGAAATCAAGGGAAAACCAATCTTAAAGACTTCCCTATATAGGAACTATAAAATCAAGTATGTCTGTTTTTTAATTTTGTATAATGTTATTCCAGGAAATGTACAGGTTTAAAGGACACATTACTCCTCTCAGGTTTAAAAGAAGGGAAAACCCTTAGTAAACCGGGAAGAGTGGCAGGTTGCTCACAGGGATCCGACCAAACCGGGTCGGGACGTGACACTAGCACACTCCAATTCAAATTACTTTTTTGAAAGTCAAGTTTTAAACACCCATTCACTGAGTCGTTGAACTCACCCCTCCCTTATACCCCTTTTCATGTAACTAAGGGAAAACCTGCCTAAAGATCTCCAGTTAACTACACATGTAAGATAGGTATGTTAAATTTAAATTTCATGCAATTTTGATTAATGTTATTCCAGTAAAGGTACAGGTTTAAAGGACGCCTTACTCTCACGATTTAAAAAAGTGGAAAACCCTTACTAAATCGGGAGAGTGGTGGGTTGATCAAGGGGATCTAACCAAACCGGGTTGGGGTATGACAATATTTCTCATTTATGGCTATAATGGAGGGATTTTCATGCCGCCAAGATTCTGGTGGTCAACATATCAGCCTTATCCTCTTAGATGAAAGGTTGAAGAGGAAACTATGTCAAGCGTGCGAGCTTTGCATGTGCGGACTTGCCACATGGAGCTCTATAATTGGTCGGCTTTGTTGATGCGCCTTCCTACTCAACAACCTAGTCAGCCTTTGACTCATTGATCGGACATGTGGCAGCCTCCCATTGGCCGCTCATTCCAACGTAGCTGCTGACTATGTTTGGTCAACTATTGACCGTGACACGTAGCTTCCTCTGATTGGCTGATTTAAATGCGTCAAATTTCCCACCTGACCACAGTGCTACTACCACGTGTCAGCCTCTGATTGGTTGAGGCCATCTGACATGGTACTCCCACATGTCGACCTCTAATTGGTCAGTCGTTTCTCCTACATCATTGTTAGATGCTGACGTAGCATCCTTGCCACGTGTCAGCTCCTCATTAGTCAGCCTTATTGATGAGGCTTCTCCGACATTGACCATTGACTAGGGACATGTGTCACTCTTCCATTGGACGGTCTTCGCTGACGTGGATTCTCCACTTCTGACTATTTACTGAGGACAAGTGTCACCTTCTAATTGGCTAATGCTTCCAAGCGCCTACTGAGCAGTTGACTGAGCGCATTTCACCATGTGTCACGCGCTGATTGGTCGCACCTGCTAATTGGGTGCTAACCTGGAAGTAGTCCGTTGACTGGCTAGATTGTTGACCAGTCCGGTCCGACCGGGACTACTGATCTAAAATTAAAAATTGGTCGGTTCATACCCAATTCGACCGGTTTTCCAAAAATTAAAAATTTCTAAATTCTTCTAAATACATTTTATATATGATGGTGGCTTCAGTTTTCCAATTTGATATTTTTAAGCCATCTAGAAAAATGAATATTTGAACCGATTCTTCATGGTTCAACCTGGTTCCATCTGGTTCAGGTTCGGTTCACCTTAAATCGATCTGATTTTTACATCCAATCCACTTCATGGTTCTTCCCCATGATTTTTGTGATTTATTAACTAATTGGGATTTTTTCAAATTCTCACTTTAACCTTTTTTCACCAATCCTGGTTCACTTAGATACTCGGTTTTCTCTCGAAAATTTTTTATTCTCCTTTTCAGTTCCTAGGTCCGAAAGGACAGGGTTTACATGAGCGAATAATCAAGATACCATAGCTGATGAAAACTTGTCGGTGTCCACTTATCGGCGACCTAAAGTGAGAAGGGAACTCGATGGATAAGCTCAGACTAACCTGGAGGCACATATGAAATCAGATGGGGTGAAGAAAGAATGCAATTGAGGATGTCTTGGAGAGGAACTATCAGATAAATGAGTTGAGAGTAATTTTGTTCATCGAGCTTAGAGGTTTCATTTGGGTGAATGAAGTGAGACTTTTCAAAACCCCAAAACCAAAAGGCAAGAGCTAGGGGAGGGTTTTTGGAAATTACAATAGTGCCCCTATAGTGGTAAAAGACATAAATGCCCTCAAAGTTTAAATAAATTAAAGGTATATCATTGTCCCTATAAAATGATGAAAATACCCTCAATAATTGAAGGAAATTTCACAAATGTTTAAATGTGTGTTTGGAAAATGAGAAATTCTAGATTTAAGGGTGCGTTTGGTCGATGCATAATATAGAGGAAATTACAAAAAAATGCCCCTCACCAGAGGAATTAATTGGATTCTCTTAATGACTAATCTCACATTCACAAAGTAAGAGATTAAGACATGAATGTATAAAATTTTAAATTTTATTTAGAAATTCCTTATTTAATAAACTTACATTTAGTTATGAAAATTAGGGTATAGGGCTAAGATCATAATTTTAGAAATTTTAAGATATAGTATAATAAATGCATTGCTTAGAGGACATTTATGAACCAATACATGATATACATGGAGCAAATCATATAGGATTGTGCCAGAATAGCATGAAGACTAAGGAATCCCCTAGGGACATGTCACTGAATAACAGTGAGTGAGATTTCTAGTATCGAGTGCGATTGGATCAATAATGCGATATTACTAGCATATCTAATAATATAATTTGATTAAAAATCTTTTTATGGAATATATTCCCCTTTATAGTTTGAACCCCATTGAAATCATTTTTGGGAAATATATTCTTGATATGAGCATAAATCTTGCTTAGAAAATTTACCATTTGATTTAATACTATGAAAACATATTTAATGATTAAATATAGATCCATTCGGAAATGAGTCTAGCCTATGGTCGAGGAAAATGGATTAAATTCATAAATTAAGAAATGGACACAATGCTATCATTTTTAAAAATAGTGAACCCAATACCATATTTTAAAAATTCGTAAAAGTGGGTCAAAGGCCAACAAGTCTTGTCCCGTAAATAATATTGATTGTAAATTTTGAGCATTTTAAAATACTTAAACATGTGATTTTGTGTGAAATGGATCATGCCTAGTAATTACTATTGAGTTGGAGGCGGATCTTATCTTTTAGGTCCGATAGTACATATACAATTGTCTTATGTTAAAATACATATATGTATATGTTTAGAAACGAGACAATGAGATGTCTGGTAGGGTTAGTTATGGTTTTGAGGATTACTAGTTATCAAGGTTAGTACAAGAAAAACTATAGTTGAGCTAGTATGACGAGTACTCTAGGAGTCATGTGTGAATTAGACCTTGTAAAGGTGGAAAGTCTAGTCACTTTATAGTGGACAATTCGATCTATATGTATGGAGGTTGGATGATAGTGCTCACACATATAGTTTGATATGAATATTATGGTCTAATTAGACATGTGGTCGAATTTGTAGACTCATACCAATGTGATTAATAAAGTCGTCCTACAAACGTGTGATATTTTTTATGTGGGGAAATATGTGTGTGTTGCATAGTATACTTCTACCAAATAAGTTTATTAAACCTTAAGCTTATTAGGGATAAACTTAGTGAAAAGTTATTAAAAGATGGAATGAACCCAATGCAAACTTGTCTAATACAAACCACGTAATTAAAACTTTACACAAGTTATAGTTTGACCTTACGAAATATTTCCTAAAATTTTCCTTATAACTTAACTAGAGTATGTGTTGAATAGTGAATATTACGCCACCATGTCGGTTAATACTATGAGTTATGAACTCACTCAACTTTAATACTTATTTAAAAAAATTAATATATTTTAAAACACATTAAAGATATAAAAAACGGTAAAGTATATTTTAAATTAAGTAATTGATCCTAATATTATTTATTAAATTTATTTTCTGATTTCAAATAAATATTTTTTATAAAAAATTTATCTAATAAATTTTATTATAAAATTCAAGTTTTATCGAATTATAATAATAATGTGCTAATTGTTATAGAAATAAAAATATATAGCAGGTTATTTATAGATCCGGATCGAATCGATATGATAACGGTGACTCAAGCATCACCCTTAGCCCCGTCCTACCACTAAACAAGTGATACGGAAATTGCTATGGGCGGGGCCTCCTCCACCTATCAGTGTCAGCATTCATAGTTGATGCACAAAAAACCTAAAAAAATTAAGGTGGAGGAGGCCCCGCCCGTTCTAAGTTATGCGGGGAAAAATCAATTCTCTCGTATAGTTCCAAATATATTGTTCATCTACCTCGTATTGTAAATATGATTCCACATATAACTTTTTTTATTTACACAAATGAAAATATATATTTAATTATATTTTTCAGTCAACTTTTTTCTTTTTTATTTAATTATGTTTTATTCATTTAACGGCAAGAAAATGTCACAGGTGCCAAGAATTTTATATGTTAAAATTAAGGATATTTACGGTTCATAATTCTGCTTGTAGTCAATTATATTTGCAGCATAGTCATGTCATATTCATGGATCGAAAAGCATCAGTATCATGCTTCCCACATGACATTATTGCTTCCACTGACTAGAAAATGACCACGTCCAGAAGTTTGCTTTTCTCCCTCCAATGGCATCTTCTTCGTCACGAAAATTATACCAAATTGTGGGCTAGCGTATCAACTAGTCAACCGGATCAGATATCCTCAATCCAGCATTGGGAGGAATCCCATAAAACAGTGCTTTCATGGTTGCCTTTTAAGACATTAATGTTCCATTAATGGAGTCTTAATTACAACAGCGTGAAAATACTGTAACAAAAGACTGATGGTGCTTTGCAAATTTTGATTATGATATCACAGAACTTGAACGGAATTGGTGGGCGAGAAACTCTACCGCAGGGGTTAGCGGCAGCTGATGAAACTCTACAGCAGTCACACGCACTGTGGTAACCACATATATGAATGAATATCTTGGAACCCTTAAATGCAGGAGTTTTTTTTCCTGGTTACATAATAGAATCAAGTTCATTAGATAATAGTAAAATCCACCTCATAAGCATGCAACTTTGGGAGTCATCTAGTACAAAAGGAAGAAATAGGGAGTTGAGAAATACCACATTGAAAGCACATTAAGAAGTTAGGGGCAACAGGACATTAAGTAGGCACATAGAACATGAAAGCACCTTCTTATATGCTAAAAAGCAATCAATATTTCATTTAATTTATAATCTTCCTACATGTTCAATAGATGATCAGTCTATCAACCATCTGATCCTCCTGAAGATCATGACTGCTACACTAACAACATTAATCTGAGACAGCATTATAAACAATAACTTCAATCCCCTCATCTCTGCACATAATATGAAGAGCCCTTTTATCCTATGTTAACAGCACATTTGACATTGTTCCCATCAATTTGCTCTTTCCCTCCTCGAAACGGAAAGAATCATTCATACTATTATCCACTGGATGCCCTGTTTGAACTCCAAATGCGGAAGAAGTTACCCGAGCAGCAGGATCACCCATCCCTCGAGCACTCCTGTTCTCCAGTCCACTTTTTAGCCATGCAATGTTACTTATGTCAGTGGCTATAGCTGCCAATTCATAACAGGGGAAAGGTGGAGGCTCCAAATATTCAACAAATTCCGGTCCCAACAGTGAAGTTGGGGCATCCGGCCTTGTATCGTTCTCAGTCTTGCAACAACCAAAACCACAGTTGTGTGGCATCATTCTTTCCCCATAAACCCCTTCAAGCAATTTAGAGAACCCAGATTCTGGTTTTAATGCCAGTCCATGCATTTGAATCTTTCCAGGGAAAGATGATGCTGGTTCGGGTCCATCTGAAGCATTGTAGACATTGAATGCACTAACACGGGCCACAGGTCGGAAAAGTGTAGGATGTTTTCTGACTTCCTGATTGAACTGCTCTGCAGGTATAGCCATATCTTCAGGGTGCCCAGTGGTGTCCTCAAGAGAGCTTACATCTTTCACTTCCAAGGATTTGAAGGAATTGGCATCTCCACAGGAAAGAGTTTCGTCAGAGGAGGCTTTTGTTTTGTCCAAGCTAGCATCATCAGTTGTCTTAGCCACATCTAAATTAAGCCGGTCAAGTTCGCTGCTTTGGCGCCTGAGTGTGGAATTCCAGTGATTTTTAATTGCATTGTCTGTTCTACCTGGCAGAAGTCTAGCAATTGATGCCCACTTGTTTCCATGGATGGCATGTGCTGCAACTATGATTCGGTCCTCCTCATCTTTAAGAAATAGGAGAGGTCTTTCAACAGTACTACAATATGTTCATTGGCATAAATTATCACACAAACTTGTTGCTTTAGTATCACAAAGAGTTCTACCCACTTTTGGATCTGAATGTAATGTATATTCAGTAGAGTGACATACACATATAATTAAGTAAGAAAAACATTATCAGGAAGTGAAAAGCAAATGCAAAGCATGGAAAAGAAACTGGAAGAGATCAAATCTATCTTCTGCAAATTGAGCCTAAGGAACAAGGCAAGCATTTGAGGCATCACTGAGATAATTTATATCTTATACTGGATAATTACAGCAAAAAAAAACACAGAATGAAATCAGTCATAGTTAAAGGTAAATATTTACATCAAAGCATCTAACAGCATACATACTCGTAAATCACACGCCATCTTCTTCTACTCTGGTCTGCACCCAATTATCAGTCATAGTTAAAGGTAAATAACTTATAGCATCTGTCTGTAAGAATTTGTAAGTCCACTCCACGCTGGTAAGAGTACAAATTCATCAGTGGGGGTGCTCGTGATTTTACAAATCAATTCACTGATACTCTGATACCAAATACAAGGTGAAAAGGAGGATATGAATTTCGACTATAGCTGCACTAGCCTACAAGCTCGAGCCTTTAATATAGATAGAATTCCTAGTACTTACATTGCTAGTTCTCTTACTTTGAAATCAAAATTTTGTTATTATCCTACTCACAGTGCTTCAAAATTCTCCAGAAATTTCCCCTCCTACCAAAATGTTTTTGAACTTCCCAAACAAGGGTAAAGCTTGAAACTTTAAAGTGCAAAACAACCTTTGACGCCATAAGTGGAAGATCAATTGGGGAAAAATGGCTCCTTTTATCGAATATCTGAAGAGGGTTACCCGTAAAAGGCTTGCGCTTGACGGCGGGATCGAGCTGATTACACCAGCGGAGGCGGCAGGACTTTCCGGATCGACCGGAGATTCCCCGAGCGATCAAGCTCCAGTTCCGGGGTCCGAATTTGCTGACGAGCTGACTCAGAATCGTGTCCTCCTCAGGGGACCACGGCCCCTTCACTCTGTCCCTCCCGGACTTGCCACCGCCACCGCCACCGCCACTGCTGCCACTCCCGTCCCCGCCCGGCTCCACTCCAGCCACGTCGCCGCTGACAGCATCGACGCCGCCGGGCTCTGCGGGTGAGCCTTGGATTTCGGGAACAATCTTGTCGTCCGTCTGTATTTCAGTCTCCATTGAAAGAGGGGGGAGTTTGGTTGGGAATCCGCCCTACCTGACTTGTATCATGTATGGGGTTAAGTGTAGTGTTGCATTATTCTCAATTTTGCTATTCACTACCAAACTCACATTTTAAATTTTAATTTTTACCAACAAATTGAATTGATGCATTAAACAATTATATAAAATTAAAATATTTGATTAAATTATTTAATTTTAAAATTTAAGAATATGAGTGATAAATTAAAGGATGAAGTGTCTGGCTGCTCTTAATTATATATATGTATATATCAATGGTATAAAATATATGAAGAGATTAATTATTTGGTCATCAAACTTATTGCTCAGTTTTATTATTTATCCTACTTAACCATTCTATTTATATGTGTTGTGCAACATTTCAACCATATAGCCACAAATTCAGTATTAATCTCACAAGATACCAAGTAGAAATGATGCAGTTAGAATCCTTAAAATACTAATAAAGCAGTGCACAAGAACCGAATAAGAAATAAAAAAATAACCTATTAAGTATGTGTCTGATGAGAAAAGAGTTACCAGAATTAATGCTCAAATTTTAACTATACTTTTAGAAATGGGGTATTAAAAAGCACCACCTCAATGAGGAGGACTAGAAAAGTAGTATCATACCTAAATATCAAGCCATAAGTAGATAATACCAAATCGAACTAATAAAACAAGTAGTAGTGAGTATGAATACTTAATAAATGAAGAGATAAAATTAAAATAGTACGTAGGTGACAAGAAATATACACCCAACACTAGGGTGTTTCAAACGAACATACCAAAATATTGGGTGAGTTTGGATGAGGAGTAATAGTAGAAAGTGGATAGAATACTAAATTATAAGAGCGCAATGATGGGGACAGTTTGGAAGACCCAAATGGGAGGTATGTTAAGGGTAATATTGATCCAATATATCGATTGACGTTAAGGAGAGTCTCAAAAACATGATTTGTAATTTACAATAAAATTAAAGAAATTTAAGTGATAAAAAAGGAAGCACTAAGTAGGACTAAGTAGGACTAATGGTCACTATGGTCAAAATTGTACAAACTTAAGCATGCAAAGAAGGAACACGTCAGAAGAGGATGCCTCCTAGGGTAGCTATGACCAAGTACACTCATACCATACCCATACCCCTGGTAAAGGAAATCATTTCATTGGATAACAAGACTCTATAATCCTTCCC
Source organism: Trapa incisa (assembly GCA_030064435.1). Classification (NCBI taxonomy): domain Eukaryota; kingdom Viridiplantae; phylum Streptophyta; class Magnoliopsida; order Myrtales; family Lythraceae; genus Trapa; species Trapa incisa. The sequence goes on along the minus strand of CM057775.1, from coordinate 5,086,507 downwards.
AAACCAATAAGTTGAGTAGTATTAAGGAAGCACAAAGTGTACACCTACCTTAACAAGAAGATAGCGAAGCAACGGGTAAGGGTAAGTTACAAATACATACTTACAAAAAGAGAAAGTATCTAATAACCTAAAAATATTAATTACATGTAAATGGCAGGGATAGAAACTAGAATGATATAAATAGAAAAGATGAAATATATAAGTTAGTGGGAGAGTAACTAGACAACTAATAAAAGTTGTGAGAGTATTCCAATAAAGATTTGGAAAGAATAATCATAGGAAATAATATAATTTATCCAAGAGATATATTGGAGGAATGATTTTTCTAACCTAAGATAGAGGATGAGGCAAACATGAATGAGAAAATAGTACAAGGGAGAAGTTATAAGAATAAATATGATAGTATAAGAATGTAATATTATTTGATAACCAGGTAAAAATTTGAAAAAGTGGAAAGAACCTATTGGGTATGTGAGGGAATCCTCCTCCCTATTCAGTACAAATTTTTAGGACAAAACTCTTAAAAATGATGGAAGTATTTGTAATATCAAAATTTTTGAAACTGTATTTAAAGCCATTTGAATTGAGAATAGGATTGGAAGAATGTAAAAAGGTAATTTTGAAAAATGTAAAATTTAAATAAAAAATAAAAAAGGACATTAAGTCGAGTAATTGAATTCAATTCAAATGTCCGTAATTTTATAAGTGTTTTTATTTTGAGTATTAATTATTTCGATACTATTTTAATGAATATACTTACTATTTTAGTATTGATAGGATGTGATATGTTAACATATATTGGAACATAACATAAAATCTAGATATTATAGTATGATATAGAATCTAGAGATTATATGTGATAAATTGTTCTAACATGAAGGAGATGTAGTACCAACTATAACACTATAGTTTGCATAAATTAGTATGACCATGATATTAAAAATGGGAAGCAACCATAAGTTTGCATATATTTTTATTCTTGATAGAATGAAATTTACTAGAATTCAAGTTGCATCTTCTTTACATACAAAATCTAAATGAGTGTGGACAACTTAAATGTCAACTTAAAATTTCTATAACTTGTCTCATTGAATGCTTTAGTTAGTAAGTCTAATTTGCATTAATGATCTTTTTAAGTTATGATTATGACTATTTGTGAGTGGTAACGAGGAAAATATGTAACATTAATTTGTAAATTGTAAATGGATTAGGCAAATTTTGTTTGTGTATCCTATATTGCCTTGAGACAATTTAAAAAGGAGAATAGCCACCACATGATAAGCCATATGAAAATGAAAAAGTGAAACTAAGTAATTTTCAATACAATGACTCCTTCGGGTCATACATTAGCAATAAGGTGTTTTGGGATGATGTGAATTAAAAGAAAATTAACAAATGGAAGAGACCAAATCCGGTATTCTTAAAATAAGTAATTCATTTAATTTGTATATTATAGAGATTGGTGCAAGAATCATATCAAGCAACTATCAAGGAGATTTCCTAATAGAAGGAGGGTTGCACCTCAAGTGTAACCCATTAGAGACTGAGGCAACTGAGATGGTTCAAGGTCTTACGCTAGCACAAAATTTTGATTATGGTGGAGACATAAGTGAAGATCATATACAACGAGCTGACCAAATCTTATCTTATGTGGATGTGCAATGGCATATTCAAGCCATTCAAGCCTATGTCAAGGAATTGATAAGATTGACCATGCAATTTTGAAAAGTTCATGGCAATACAATTTTAAAAATTTGATGTGAAATTAGTGAACAAACTAATGAACATTTTTTATGCATGCAGATATTATATTGACTATATTTAATCAAGAAAATAAATTATTGGTGGGCAAAAAAACCAAATAGAAGAAATAGATTATTGGAAAAGATAGAAATATCTATTCAAATTTCTCTAAATCTTTCATAATTTATGTATTAAAAAAATATTCATCCCTCTCTTCCTAATCCACCCTATTGCTTAAATGAGATTCAATTATACATAGCTTATAAAAATGAAGCCTACCAAGTATCGTAGAGTTGGGCCCAATCTATCCAGGACTAGGAGTTTGGGCTGCATAATTAGTTAGACCCAATATGAGTTGTTTACCGGCCCATAAAGCATCCGTACTGAACACTACACATTAATTTGAGGGGGTTATAGTAACTTAATTTAGTGCTGATCGAAAAAAGAAAAATTAACTAGTTTGAGTGCTCTTTCACTAATCCTCTAAAATAGAAGAGATAATTTGCATGAGTACTATACTACTAAGTTTTATCCTCCAAGGCACAATGTAAATTCGTCAAATTTATTGTATCAATACTTTTTATATTTATTTTATTATATATAATAAAATAAATATTCAATAAATGTTATTGTATTAATATCTAATTTTATATAAATCATATTAATATAAATATATTTATGTTAGTCCAATAAAGTAATAAAAATTATACTATATAATATAATCTTAATACAAGATACAAAAAAAACTTCATAAAATTCAAGAGGGGCTGAGGAGGGGGCAATCTTACTAACACCTAGTTGCCCAATGAGTAGTGGGACCATTTTGTGGGGCAATGGCATACAGCTTGAGCAGACTAATTATTAAATATAATCAATTCCTTTAATGCTTGAACAAAAAAAAATAGAGAAAACCAGCCGACTGCATCATGTATACTAGCTAGAACCCACATTATATAAATATATATATATTGGAAAATTTATATGGAAGTTTCATCGTATTATGATATTTAGAACCTGCAATACATATATACACATATAATCTTAGCCATACACGAATGAATAATGTTCTTTTAAATATTTATTCATCTTTTGACCATGAATTTTTGTCTATTAAAAGTGGCATTTCTTATGTTGAAGTTATGTGCCAACCAAAGCACTTAAGGATCTAGTTATAGTCATTTAAGAGATCTACCGATACTTTAAAAACATTGACAAAGATTCAATGTCCATACATGTAGCCTATATCTATCGTTGCTTCTATGCAAAGGTCAACAAGTTTAGGTACCAAACTATTTGATTCTTTGAGGGTAGAAGGTGGACCAAAAAACAGAGATGACCTCATATTTGTTGTCAATATAATATGCTTCCAACATAACAGCTGCAAAGAAAGAGGCCCACAATCTTTAATTAGAAAGGTCCCTACATAAAAAGGGTTGTGTACCATCTATCTTTGTCATTCTTTTACATTAAAATATTTACAATTTTTTAATGAATTCCAAAAAAAATATATAAATCGATGCCAAGTCCACCCATATATGAATAGCGGCCCTAGTCAACTTAATAACTCTTTAATAATAATAATAATTAATTTGAAATATTTACACACATAAAATGATATTATGATTTGGTTTGAAATAATATCCACTCAGTTTAGCCTTCATGTTCTGAGTCTATAGAAAAGTAAGGGTGGATGTAAAATAGAGTACATATCTAAATATAATATGCATGTAAAATAGAGTACATATCTAAATATAATATGCATGTATGCTTGGTCAACAGAAATAATTCGTTCAGCCTACAATCTATCTCTATGTGCTACGTGCAGAGGAAGAAGTCATCCTTGCACGACAGGCAAACAAAAACCTTTCTTAGGTTGTAATCAATAGAATTATGGAAGACAGATGATCACTATTCCATAATTCCCATCAACTTTCTGAATATAAAATATATGAAGAACAATAAAAGAGGGAGAGAAAAATCCGTGTAATATTGTTCTAATGGCTCTATAGAATATTTGTGCTATAGTGTTTAGGGGTTTATATAAAATTCTTTATATTAATATATATAATATATACAATATATTATAAAAATATTCATTTCTTTTATTACAAATCCTTAGAGTTTATTTCTATTAACTTGTTTCTATTAGTATCTTCTAGTTCTAATTTGATTTATTTTATATTAATATAAATTTGGATTCTTCTTAATTGAACTAAACATTCCTAATTTTTTTTTTACGATAAATTTGATTTTTCGGGTTTCATCTTAATGACGATTACTACTTAGTAAAATTATTGCTTAGACGAGTATAGGAGTCATAATCATCATATAAAAAGGTTTTAGAGTTTGATGGTTTTGAGTGGGTGTTTACTGTTTCATGGTGGATGGCGAGGGGTCAGGTAACCTATCCCCTCAATGCAATGGCAATGGCAATGGCAATGGTTGTGGGTCTGTTAATCCATCGTTGTAGCTTATCACAAAAGGTATAAACATTGACTTAAAAATACATTTAATTATTTCTGAGTTGTATGCGACCAAAACTCGTTCAAAAGTGCCTAATGCAAAAGTTGAGGGTCGCGCATTATTAACTAATAAGTAATTGCTAAGTCATCAACCAATAATCTTCTAGAAACCTATCCAGATTCAAGTAGTAGTTGTATTAAATATTCAGTGTATGTAAAAGTTACCATTTATTTATTAAGCTCAAATGTCAAACAATGCCTTAGTTTGAGATAGTATATGTGATTTCAACCCATTTGTAATATACATGAAAGTTTCATGTAAAGATAAATTGGATAAAGGAGCCATGGAGACATTTAATTATTGATTTTCTATTCAATGAATAAATAATGAAATTAAGGGCAGCTTTATCCAATAGTGTTTGGCGTGGTAGTTGAACCCTCATTTTCCTTTTCAAGTATCAAAATCGCGCCATGCACTTGCTAAGAAGAAGTCAATATAAATATAATCTGATACACATTCTCCATGATCATCTTCCAGGCCACAAATGTGTCAACGTGTATATAAATTCTCCATCTATATATATCTCCATATTCTAAACCCTTGGATCATCTTCTCTGAGTCTTAACTATAGCGCTTTTGATTTCTTCTCGTGATATCCTCCTGCAGCTATGGCCCGTCTTGAACTCTTCATGGGGCTCGCCATATCTCTGATACTTGCAGCATCCACTGCTTCTGCTGCGATCATCGAGCATTCACTCCACGTACGTATTTGGCCACCCCTTCCTATATTTCTCGCCGGAGCCAGCGGTTCTTCTCGTAATTATTCCCGTTCTCTTTTTCAGGTGCAAAATCTCACCGTCCGGCGACTTTGCCACCCACGTGTGATCACGGCAGTGAACGGCAGTTTGCCAGGCCCCACCATCCGCGTCAGTGAGGGGGACACCCTTGTGGTCCATGTCTTCAATAAGTCGCCCTACAATCTGACCATCCACTGGTAAATCCAAATAAAGATGGATTTAGAAATTTACTAACTTTTTTAGCAATCTGGAGCTGGTCCAATGAGCTCGTGATATTCATGCAGGCACGGAATCTTCCAACTGTTGAGTGCGTGGGCAGACGGACCTAGCTTCATAACGCAGTGCCCCATACCTCCTGGAAGCAGCTACACGTATCGATTCACAATCACCGGCCAGGAGGGGACCCTCTGGTGGCATGCACACGTCTCGTGGCTGCGTGCGAGCGTCTATGGTGCCCTCATCATCCACCCCAAGAAGGGACATCTCGGTTACCCCTTCCCCAAGCCATACAAAGAGGTTCCTCTTATACTAGGTAGTAATACACTGATGCATAAGATAGATAGCTTCATCAATTTTCTCCAACTTGGAACATGGGGCTGATCTCATACAGGAATCTGGATGCATAAGGATATATATAACATAGGGACAAAATTTGGTTCTTACTGCAGGCGAGTGGTGGAACGCTAATGTTGTTGATGTAGAGGACCAAGCACTGGCGCTCGGTGTTCCTCCCAACATTTCAGATGCTTTTACTATCAATGGGCAGCCCGGGGATCTCTATCCCTGCTCTCGAAAGCGTAAGCAATCAGATGAACTCAAATTATTGCCCTTTAGTCCAAATCGTCAATTTTAAATTGGTAGTTGATATTTTATGAGGCCATCAATTCATAATGAATGATTTTGAGCAATTTAAGGAGTTATTATTGTATTAGTTAGAGGGGGGCCAAGACAAGTTTTTCTACACCGATTTGTACTTTTGGCTAATTAAGTTGACGCTTCCAATGGCTCTGATTGATTGACCAGACACTTACAAGCTGAAGGTGAGGCCCGGAAAGACCTATCTGCTGCGTATGATCAACGCTGCACTCAATAACCAGCTCTTCTTCAAGATAGCCGACCACAAGCTGAAGGTGGTCGCCGTCGATGCTTCCTATACAAACCCCTACGTCACTGACGTCATCGTCCTCTCTCCAGGACAAACTGCCGACGTCCTACTCACCGCCGACCAGATTCCGGGATCATACTACATGGCCGGAAGAAACTACTTCAATGCTGAGAACGTCCCTCCTCCTTTTGACAACACCACCACCACCGGAATCCTCCTCTATAAGGGTACCGCCTCCTTGCCAGGGACGACCCCCAAGATGCCCCTCCTCCCGGCTTTCAACGACACGCCGACTGCCCACAAGTTTTCCAGCAGCCTCACCAGCCTAGTTGGCGCCCCCCACTGGATCCCCGTCCCAGCCGAGGTGGACGAGAAGATGTTCATGACAATCAGCCTAGGGCTGTCCCCCTGCGGGGGCAGAGCCACCTGCCAGGGCCCTAACGGCCTCCGGTTCTCGGCCAGCATGAACAATGTCTCTTTCCAGGCCCCCACGGGCCGGTCCTTGCTCGAGGCGGCCTTCTTCGGCCTCAAGGGGTTCTTCACCACCGACTTCCCCGACACGCCGCCGCTGGCTTTCGACTACACGAACCGCAGCCTTGCCCAGAGCCCGCTAGGGTTCGTGCTGAAGGGCACGAGGGTCAAGAAGCTCAAGTACAACGCCACCGTGGAGATCGTGCTCCAGAACACGGCCTTCATCGGGGTGGAAAACCATCCCATGCACCTCCATGGCTTCAACTTCCACGTCTTGGCCCAAGGGTTCGGTAACTTCAATCCGGCCAATGATAGGAAGAAGTTCAACTTCGTCAATCCGGTGATCCGGAACACCATCGGAGTACCGGTCGGAGGATGGGCTGTCATAAGATTCCAAGCAAATAATCCAGGTTCGTTCGGGGAGATTTAATCCACTAATAAAAAAAATTCAAAGCTTCTAAGTGCCTTGGAAACTTGATTGTATAATCGGCCTCTGTGTTTTTTTGTGTAAATAGGCGTATGGATGTTTCACTGCCACCTGGATGTCCATCTCCCATGGGGTCTGGCCACTGTCTTTGTGGTAGAGGATGGCCCAACGCCGTCGTCTACACTGCCGCCACCGCCGGCAGACTTGCCAAAATGTTGAGAGAGGCACAGGCATCCTCGCTAGCTATTCGTCACGGAGGACATAACACTCCATACCTCTTTGTATGTTTCATGTTTTTACCTTTTGCTAAAAAATGTGGTAGTACTCGAACCAATTGTGCTGTGGATGAATTTGTATTCTAATCATTTAAATTGACTTGAGAAATTGAAAATCATCTAATAATATATATAACTGGTATGGATAGTCACCGCCCAATATCGAGCTAACATTTGCCTTACATCCATCCTCTATAAGTCCCGAGTGCTAACTAGGGAGAGGTGTGCTGCTTCAATTTCCTTTTTCTCAATCTGAGAATCCACAGCTCACACCCACGAAGTAGTATGACACATGTTCTGCATGAACCCAATGAGCCATCTCCCCGAGGCATCCCAGAAGTGACCACCGACTCCGGCAGGACCAGGATTCCCGACTAATTCCTGTGAATAAGCCAAATAGTATAAACTATATCCGAGCATCAGAGTCCAAAGAGAGTATTCCATCGGGAACCATACACGATGTTTGCAGGAATTTGAAGATTGCTAAGAATTCAGGAACTTCAATCCAAATTGAAAACTCTGCATGCTGGTGAGGTGTAATAAGCATATGGCATATATGTCAAAACAAGGACCATGTGAAATTCTGAAGAAGTTTATTATTTTTTATGGGCTTTTGACGTATAACACCTCGCGCTTCCTTGATATAAAGCCGAAAGTCATTGAGTAATACACTCCACTAGTTCTCTCTGCACGGTTCTGCTTTCCATGGGTCTTCAACGTCAGACAAGTACTCTCATTTTCTCCTTTGTTTGACATGCGATTTAGGGTTTTAACCAGAAACCCATGCAGGACGGAATCAACTCTAAGTCTCTCAAAACTTTTAATGGTTTTCATAAACTTTTAATGGTTTGGTTGAATTGAAATATTGGTAGGGGTTTGAAGGGAAGATATTAGAAGGTATTTATAGGGGAAATAAAGTGAATGGTTTATGTGTTATAAATTTTTTCAAAACTGAAAAATGAAAAGTATAAAATTAGTATTTTTAATTAAATTGTATAGGTTATTAGGTAGTATATAATTAAATTATATTAAATATTATATATAATATTAAATAGATATATATATAATTAATTATACTTATAAAATTTTATTGTATAATTAAATTATTATTATAAAAATAATTAATATTAATTATATAATAATAGTTCTATATATTTTATAATTATATTAAGAAAAATAATATATATAATAAATTATACTATATATACTTCATATATTATTTTTTTTATGTATAATCTTTTTAGTATATAATTTTATATAAAATATTATTAATATATAAATTTAATTAAAATATATAATAATAAAAATAAACAAATAATAACATAAATAAATAAATGTGTATTAAAATAATTTAAACGAAAAAAATGTCCATCCTTCCAACTTTCTAGTATTTATTCATCACTCAAAACCTTTTAATTTTATTTTACAAAACGACAAATTAACTCAACACTCAAAACAAATTAATTCAACACTCAAAACGTTTTTATTTTATTTTACCAAATAACAAACTTATTCACACTCCAAAACCTTTAATCAGAACAATAAATTACTCATAATATACGCCAACTAATCCTTAGTAGATGAATGTTCCATTTACATAAAATAGTTGTAGTTTGTTAATAATCCAGAAATTTTAGGAATTTGTGTATCTTTTGTAGTCATATGCATTGACTTTGTAGTGTACTGCTGATATAAATTCAGCCTTTAATTGTGGAAAGACTCACCACTTCATATGGATTGACTTTCTTTTCAACTGAGGAGATCCCATTTTAAAAACATGTGGAAATATGTGGAGCAGTACTTTTGTGATCATTTTCATCTTTGAAATAATAGCACTAGAATTTTTCTAAAATAAATATAAATTAATTGGACTAGGATTTAAGAGTGGGATTGAGAATGCAAATCAAACTAGGTAGTATAAATGTAAAATTAGAATTGGTTCTAGGTGAGTGTTGTGTGGTAGAAATGAGATATATCTCATAAATTTATCTTTATTAAACTTTCAACCTAATCGAGAATTAATTCAAATAGAAATTAAATCAGGTGGAGGCATAAAGTGTTGGATTTTTTTAAAAAAACCTAAAAAATAGGAAAAATAAGATTATTATCTTCGAATAATAAATAATTAATAAAAAAATTTATATAAAAATAAATTAGTGTAATAATTAGTCGAATTTGAGTTGAACCTACTAAGTTAATGCCAAAATTTGTTGAATTAGACAATTTAATTAATGAAAACCAATCCAACACAATATAAACTAGTTGCATATCGTACGTTTCGCACACATCTACGTTATCTCCCTCACCTGGTCGGAGTCCACAACCTCTCTGATGACATAACTCATACACTTCCCTTCACCCACATGTGTTAGAAATTCTCCAGCAACACATAAAGCGAAATCTCTCAAAGAGCTCAGTTTTATACCAATTTCAACATAATAAAATTTGTCATTAAGATAATAACTTGTCACTCTATCTCTCCATTAAAATAATTTAAAATCTATGACTTTTTATAGCTAAATTTTAATATGAAAGTAGAGAGAGAATCTCTGTGGTAACCATACCACCCCAAAGAATTTCGAGACTAAATTCTTCCTACTCAAACTACTAAACCTTAGAATTTTAGTGTCCCTATGCTTGCATGGAGGTCAGCTTCCATCTTGCACCGGTGTCTTGCACTAATGACCCATCTACCAACACTAGAGAGCTCGTGCACTAACTGACCCTGTTTCACTCAAAAGTAACCAACTTCTTTTGGGGCCAAATTCTCCATACTTATGCGATCTAAAATTGCCCCAAAATTCCCACAACCTCCTTTTGGCCCCAACTATCAAACCCCATCGACTCTTCGGGTAAAAGGTAAGATTCATGGTCTCTCTCCATTGTGAAATCTCATACAATGCTCTATTTTTAACACCCTTTGTAAAAATCGGGTATTATGGGCGACTCCAACTACATTCGAGAGTGATCAAGGTGACCATGGACTAATGGGAAATTTAACTTTCCAACCCCACCAGTGCCAACTTCCATCTTCCTCTCTCCGATGAGGTATAACATGAAACTCAACTTTGTATTATTTTTTAGCGAAGGGCCATTTGTGGTAAAAATGACATTGTTTCGATCGTATTCGACTAGAACAAAACCATAGGGGCTTGGAGAGTGTGTCTAAGGTCTTTTAGAGATTTTTAATGAGTTTAATGATATGTTTGGTTAAAAAAAGGTTGGGGGACTAAAGTGCGAATATTGGAAATTATAGGGGTTAAAATAAGATTTTTAAAAAATGAGGGATCCAATAGAGGTCAATGGTAGTATAGGGGCTTGAAATATTATGTTAGACAAGCTTGAAGATTGGCTTTAGAGCTTTGAAAAAGTGAATGACCTAAATGAAGTTTTTAAAAAGTTTAGGGGTAAATAGTAAATATAGAAAAGTTTGAGGCTAAAATATAATTTTAAGAACTTGATGACTCAAATATGACTAATACACAATATAGAGACTGAAGAGAAAAAAAATTAAAGTTAAATCCTTAAATGAAAGGATTTTAAACATGGACAGGTAATTTGATAATTTATGAAAAGTTAAGAGGTAAAAAGGTAATTTTGAAAATTTATCAATATATATATGAAAAGATGCAGGGGCATATAGGTAAAAAAATAGCTAACTACAAGAACAACCTTCAAAATTATGAATTTATGAGGAAAGTACAACACAACTGTGTTTTATTAACCGATAACGAGCGAAATCTAGTTGCGAAAAAGAATACCAAATTAGAACTTTAAGAAAAATAACAGTTTACCATGGTGGATCCAACTGACCATGGCATTAAAACTTATATTTATATAGCGTATTGGGATTCACACACTCATAGGATCGAGCCTAACCAACAAATTGGAATAAAGAGCCGAAACGAATGTGTTTGACCATAAGGTGAGTGGGTTTATCGTCGGTAAGTACGATTGAATCGACCGTGATTCTTTAAAATCTTTCATATGAGCAAAATCAATTACCATGATTATAATTTGAAAATGCAAGAATAAGAGTAGAAAGGAAAACTACATGGAGATATTTTTGTATAAATGAATGTGAATTGATAAAACCTTATAATGATTATATATGTCACACCTTGACCTATTTTTCCCGATCGGACCTCCAGACAACTGTCGCATCCTCCCGGTTTTATAACAATGGGTGCCTAATCATTTTAAACCCGATATGGTGCAAGATTCAAAACAAAATATCTCAAATTATTTTTTAAATTAATAAATTGAACTTTTAGAAAATAAATTTCGGAAACCATATATTAGGACTACATACTAAATGTAAAACATACCTTTGGTTTAGGTTTGACTTTTCTCATCAACACATGTCCTTCTTCAGGTTTGTTACCTGAAAGGGGTAATTGGAGAGGAATGAGTTCGACAATTCAGTGAGAGGGCTTAGCTGACATCATAACTTCATGTCCACGATTTAACACATACTCCAAATAGGATTTAAAGATGGTTTGGGTAAAACAGGGGTCACCATAGATAAGCTTATAAAGATTTAAAGAATCGAGTTGCACTTGACAAGTTTAAAATCCATTCCTTTCATCAGAAGGAAGTTATCATCGGGTCCATCATAACGAGTCTTGAAGGTTTACTTGTATTTACAATGAGCAACAACTCACACACCCGAATGTTCATACATACTACTTTTCCATAATTCTCTATTAGTTGGGATTCCACTTAACAAGTCGTCACTTGTTTGTTATTGAAAACCATTTCACACGATCTCCAGTTATTATTTTACCTTATGTTTTAAGTTTAGCACACAAGCAATCATACACCATTTATCATCAAAGTGATCATACTTTCACAGAATAATCCTTAAGTATTCCACTTATGAACCGGAGCACCTTTACCGTCCACCTTAGTAGAATTCCACAACTTCTACCAAGAGTCTGAGTGGGCATCAATTACCCGACTCTCAGACCCGCATCATACTTCGTGTCTACAAATATGGGACGAGACTTGTTATGCCCCAACCCGGTTTAGTCGGATCCCCGTGATTAACCCGCCGCTCCCTTGGTTTAAGGGGGGGTTTCCCCTTCTTTATTTAAGAGGAGCCAAACATAAATTCAAACCTTGTTCCCTGAAATAGCATAAATCTATCTAAATCAAGATTAAAAGGAACTTTAAGCATACCTGACGGAGGGTACATCTTCACGCTCTCTGTTAATTTATCTCCTTACTTCTAAAAAAGGGGTAAAGAGAGGGGGTAAGTTTCTATAACTCAGTTAGTGGGTGTTGGGAGTGAGTTTCAAAATAAATTTAGTTAATAAAAACTAGACCAAGGTTAACACTTCCTTTAAAAAGGGTTTCCTCAATTCAATTTTCCATAACCTTTTTCTATTACCATACTATTAGGTGTGTTTAACCCATCCCCTTGACGGGGAAGGCATTTAACAAACAAACACACACCCTTCATCAGGAAGGGTACATTCATTCGCAGGGCAGTCCCAGACTTCACCCACTTGGGAATCAGCGTGACTTTGCTGTCCACCCTAATAGAAGCTCGTCCACTTCTACCCTTAATCTGAGTGGACGTCCCAAATGTCCGACCCTTAGACCCAAATGCCACTTTGTGTCCGTATGAGGATGGAGACCTCATCCTGACCCCACCCTGGTCTCATGCACAAGAAGCTCCTAGAGCTTCATGACTAACTGGTACGACGAACTGCCCTTATCTCCACCGTATCGTCCAGTAGCCCTAGGGACCCATTACTACCCCTAGGGCATCTTGATGGTCTCGTACCATAAGTGAATGCACAAAAAATATGTCACGCCTCGATCCAGTTTGGTCAAATCCCCATGATCAACCCACCACTCTCCCGGTTTATTAAAGGATTTCCCCTTATTGTAAACCGTAAAGAGTAAGGCGTCCTTTAACCTGCACCTTTTCCTGGAATAGCATAATCAAAACTGCATGAAATTTAAAACTTTACATACCTGTCTTATAGGCATATTAGTTGACGGTTTTTAAGGGGAGGCTTTCCGGAATTTCCTGAAAGGGACATAAGGGAGGGGGTGAGTACGACTACTCAGTGAATGGGTTTTTAAAAGCTTTTGACTTTTAAGAAAAATATTTATGTGGAGTGTGCCAAACTCCTTTGTTTTAAAAAATCCCTTCATTTAAAAATTCAGGTTTTTCCACCATTTCTTATTTACCACGGTGTGTCATCACCCAACACACATCCTTCATCATGAAGGTTACACACATTCGCAAGTCAGTATCACTACTGAACCCGCTAGTGGATTCGGAGCGACTTTTCCTGCCACCCAGATAGAAGTAAGACCACTTCTACCCTGGGAATGAGTGGATGTACATGACATCTGACCCACAATCCCGAAATCACTTCTTTGTGTCCGTATGAGGACAGAGATCTCATCCTGTCCCCACCCCGATCTCATGCGCTTGGTGCTACTCTAGATTTCGCACAGACACCTGGAACGACGATCTGCCCTTATACTCATCGAGTCGTCCAGGGCCCTTAGGACACATCACTACCCCTCATGGGCGTCTTGATGATTCTGTACTCATAGTGCATGCACAAACAATATTTTTATCGATCATAATCGATAAGCGGATTTTATACTTCATCTGAGGAAGTTTATCATACCAACCTAGTATGATCTACTTATAACTAGTAAGTAGTTTTTCCGCATTTTTCTCACATCACCCCAACCAGATGTGATGTTAAAATTCCATATAGTAGCAGGTTTTTATTTCCGAGGTACTCATCATCCCAACTTGGTGTGAAGTGAAAATTTCCACTCACTCGATAAGTGTCGTGTATTCCTCTTGATCGACTTTTTTTTTGCCTTCACACGAGCTTATCCTTGCTGGCGTTTTTGGTCCTTCGTGCTCCTATATGATTTGGACATCCTTTTTTATTAACATTTGGCATAATAGCCCCAATTCCTCAAGTATGAGCAAAATGCCCAAACTTTTCAATTATTTACATTTAGGTCCCTAAAGTTCTTTTTCCTTAACTTTAGGTCCCTAATGCAAACTTTTTCCCCAAATTGAGTCCCAAAACTTCTAAAATTCACTTTGGGTCCTCAATTTATTTAAAAACACTTAAGGGGTTCAAGTTTCCCAAATTTTCAATTTGGTCCCCAACTTTTTCAAAAATTACCATTTTTCCCCTACTTTACAAAAATGGCAATTTGACCCCCAATAATTTCAAAAATCGACCAATTGGTCCTCCAACATCCTTTTCCTGGCCAATTGGCCCTCAATTTTTGGAAATTGCCTTTTAGACCTTCAATTTTTTGAAATCCCCAATTTCCCCCAAAAATTTCCCTTTTCAAACTGTTCGAATTTGATTTCATCAAATTGACCGATCAATCGAGCTTAATTATTGAAATTGAAGGTAAAATTGAGTTTCTACACTTCCACATGATTCAATAAAACTTTGAATCTCAAATGGAGCTTCATCGGGAAACTAAACAGATAGCTTATTGTCGGGGTGCGATGGTCCAAGCTTTCGATCTGGATAGATAGCTCTCATTCTGTGGTTTCTCCTAGGATTAAGAATCGCATAAATTCATGTTGAATTGAGGGAGAATTTGGTTAGTGAAGTTTCACCAGTTCTCTCTCTAACACTGATTGGAAATCAAAGAGGGAAGCCAATTTGGCTTACCTTTCTGCTCTAATTCAATCGTATGAGGGTTGTGAAAGTGATGGGAGGGCTTGGTTTGGCCTAAAAAGTGCTCGAATTGGCCATTTTTAGGTATACCGAAACAAGGTAGCTTTAGTCCGTTGGCGCTGCTTCAGTGTTCGATCACGCAAGATCTTCTTCGGTGATCCTCAGAACAAATGGAGACTACCATCAGGTAGCTGTCTTCTCCCCGAATCTAAAGAACCCGACATCGTCTTCTTTGGCTAAAAAAACCCCAATATCAGAGCTCTAGTTCGAGATTTACTGAAAAATGGAGCAGTTGGGAGAGAGATGAGTTTTTAGGTATGACGAGGATGGATGGGGAGTAGCTCTTTATATAGGTGTAAAAATTATTTTTTAAATGGGGAAGATTTATTATTTCATTATGGGTATTTATTCTTGTTAAATTAGGAAATTGATGGGTATTTATGAGTATTAATTCTAATAATTGAATGTACGTATTAATTTATGTGTATTTATTTAATAATGGTATGAATTCCTCAACTTTGGAATCCCTTTCTCCTTTATATTTATTTGAAAATTAATTTTGTACTAGTATATATATATACACCCTTATATATAAACATATCTTCAACATCTATATATTTATATATACATAATTAACAATTATGTATATAATATTTAATTTCTACTTAAAATTAAATGGAAAATTTTTCGACCGAAATTTTGGGTTACTAAAAATATGGTATGACAACTACTCCCTACCTTTTTAGGAGTTTTGTCCCCAAAATTTATTTAGCATCTTTTGCATAGGAAATAACTTCTTTTTAATGTCAACTTGGAGTTTGTTTGACATGCTAACACTTCGGTTATTTTCACTTAGCCCCTTTATACACACACTTAAGGAATTTCTTTTCATTTCCATTGCTTACTCATTCCATGAAGTTTACCCTAGATAAGCATGTCTTACCTGCGAGTTCAAGGGTATATCCTTAGGTTCACATCTTCCATTGCTTAGGGCAAGATTCTTCCCCATTATGTTCTTAATCAAAATTTCAGGATTGGGAGTTTCAAGATTCCCAATTATTCATGTATATAGTTATTCTCTTTATCGTTGACACCCTTAGCTTAGTGTCCTTTCAAGCACTATGTATGTGCTTCCACATGTGTCGGTGTTATCACCTTTTCATCATATATTAACCCTTCCCTCATTTGTTGTTTATTACAACTTTGTTCCAAATTTAATGCTTGACCTTGTCTTGCTTAACTAATTAACTCTTCTTTACTTGAGTCATATTTCCATGGGACTGTTGGACTTAATTGTCTCTTATAGCACGACATTCTCTAGAACTTGTGTTTGTCCATTAGATTTCTAGAATACTTCCTTGAGGGTTGTTCTAATCTTTTTAAACCTTCAGGGATCGTATAACTTCATCCATCTTTTCGTTTGGTAGTATTCCTCGACTACCTTTACCGTCATCCCCTCATCCATCTTTCCTTTGACGTCTTGTTTCACATAACTGTGTCGATTTCTCTTACCTACTCATCCTTTCCCAACTTCTTTATTGGGACTTTCCAATTTCAAATCATTAGGTTTCCTGATGACTTACCGACTCACTACCCTCATGGGCGGTGTTGGGTGGTGTTGGTGACGCTAGTCCTAGTTTTCTTAGTTTCTCTCTTGGGAGCCATCTGGAATTTTTAAAATTTTCTCTTAGTTACTATGTTATATAGTCTTGATAATGTATTCGAGGAAACATGCTCTGATACCACTCAAGTTGTCATGCCCCAACTCAGTTTGGTCGGATCCCCGTGAACAACCCACCACTCTCTTGGTTTATTAATGGCTTTCACCTTCTTTAAACCGTGGGGAGTAAGGAGTCTTTTATACATGTACCTTTCATGGAATAACATTAATCAAAACTGAATAAATTTAAACTTACATATTTGTCTTGCAGGCTTAGCTAGCGGAAGGTGTTTAGGTAGGTTTTTCCCCCCAGTTACCTGAAAAGGGGTAAAGGGAGCAGGTGAGTTCAACATCCCAACCGGGTATGATGTGAAAATTTTCACTCACCTGATAAGTGTAGTGTATTCCTCTTGATCGACTTTTTTTTTGCCTCCACACAAGCTTATCCTTGCTGGCATTTCCGGTCCTTTGTGCTCCTACACGATTTGGGCATCTTTTTTTAATTAACATTTGGTATAATAGCCCTAATTTCTCAAGTATAAGCAAAATGCCCAAAATTTTCAATTATTTATATTTAGGTCCCTAAAATTCTTTTTCCTTAACTTTAGGTCCCTAATGCAAACTTTTTCCCCAAATTGAGTCTCAAAACTTCTAAAATTCATTTTGGGTCCTCAATTTATTCAAAATCACTTAAGGGGTTCAAGTTTCCCAAATTTCCAATTTGGTCCCCAACTTGACCCTAATAATTCCAAAATTCGACCAATTGGTCCTCCAACATCTTTTTCCTGACCAATTGGCCCTCAATTTTGGGAAATTGCACATTGGCCCCTCAATTTTTTGAAATCCCCAATTTCCCCCCAAAATTCCCCATTTCAAACTGGCTAAATTTGATTTCATCAAATTGACCGATCAATCGAGGTTAATTATTAAAATTGAAGGTAAAATTGAGTTCCTACACTTCCACACGATTCAATGAAACTTTGAATCGTGTCATTTGGATTCGAATTGAGCTCAAACGGAGCTTTGTTTGAAAACTGGACTTAGAGAGAGAAAGCTTCGAAAGCTTATTGTCAGGGGTGCGGCGGTCCGAGCTTTTGATCCGGGAAGATAGCTCTCGTCCTGATGTTTCTCCTATGATTAAGAATTGCATAAATTCATGTCAAATTGAGGGAGAATTTGGTAAGTGAAGTTTCACTAGTTCTCTCTCTAACATTGATGAGAAATTATAGAGTGGAGCCAAATTAGCTTACCTTTCTACTCTAATTCAGTCATATGAGGGTTGTGGAAGTGTTGGGAGGGCTTGTTTTGGCCTAAAAAGGGTTCGAATTGGTCGTTTTTAGCTCTACCGAAATTGGGAAGCTTCAATCCGCAAAAAGGGAAAATCTTCCTACGGAAATTTCGAGTTACTAAAAATACGGTGTGACAATCTCAGTTGGGGTTGTCCAACTCCTATGTTGGGGCTTAAAAGCTCCTGTTTGATACGGGGAACTCCTAGTCCAACGTGAAGGTCCAACTCCATTATATTTGATCTACTATAACATGCGTAGTCCAAACTCACCTTAGCTATTTCTCTAAATAACTTCAACCCAACACTAGAATTCTCCCCTCCTAAGTAACACTATATCAGGACATTGCATGAAATCGTATTCCTTTCAGGCAATTTATCAAATAGTTTACGGGCAGTAACAAACTCACCGAGACCACTTATCAATGAATTCCAACAGACTGAATCCCTCGTTGAGCATTGTTTCGCAAACACATTCTAGACACATTCAGTGTCACCTTATTTAGATACGGTTTAGGGAACATCAAAGAAAAGACCAAACTACCTCTATGAGGGTTCTCTCTTCAGATTTGTGGCTCAAGCACGGGAAGAAAATCTGTCCGAGATGAGGTAAATGACGATGGATCATCATATGCTTCTTTGCTTAGATCTAATGCATGCATGGACAGGGGAAAACTTGGTCTTTTCCCAATCAGCCATAGGAACACCCATCTAGAGACACCACCATCAGATCTGGTGATGGAATCACCTTGAGAAGGTTCAACTAAGATAAAGTGTCAAAGTAGTACATTTCCCATTGTTCTTCGGGGGTGAGGCAACATTTTTTTTGCTCATTCTTAGTTGTTGGAGGAAGAGTAGTGAATGGGAGGCGACATAGATAGGGGTGCCAAGAAGCTTTAGGAGAGGTTGTGAATTTAGAGAGGATTTTATGAAGGAATGAGTTACTCTCCCTAGGGTTTCTAAAGAAATGAAGCTTTTATATGGTTTCCAATATTTGATTCATGGTTCATTTCTATAATTTTTGGGTATTTATTGGCTACTTAGATTTTCCAATTTCTCATTTTGACCCTTATTTACCAATCCCGACCCTCTTTGAACCTCGATTTTTTTTTCTCGAAATTTCCCAGACCCTTATGTTGAGAGGATGGGCTCTACACACACCACTCAAATCACATACTGATCATATTTATTATATTAATTTTCTTTATAATTATAGTAAATATCTATAGTATTATGTTATGAAAAATCGTTATTTCATTCTCCAAAATTTTCGCTTACAAGTTGAAATTTTCTTTGATAGAAAATTAAATCTCTTCAAATTGATGGTGCAAATAAATTTTTATCATCTGCCTTTAAAAATGAATTACAAAATCATGGGATTACTTATTGAATTTCTTGCCCACATACACCATAACATAATGGTTCTGTCGAAAGAAAATACAAACATATTGTTGATATGAGACTTACACTTTGGCTACATTCACATCTTTCCCTGAAATTTTGGGACTTCGCATTTGAAACAACTGTATATCTCATTAACTAACTACCCACCCGCTCCCTTAAGTTTAATTCTCCATATCACTTTTTCACCAAACACCACCTAATTATCATTTTTATGAGTTTTTTGGTGTTTGTGTTTGCATAACTCCGTCTATACCAGGATCATAAACTTCAACCTCGTTCCATCACATGTGTTTTTCTTGGTTATCCTATTGAATTTTAGGATATCTTTATTTTGATCCTCAAACAGGACGTATCTTCATTCATCAAACTACTCACTTTGATGAGACACGATTTCCTTTTGATAAATGTCTATTTGCAAGTAGTGCACCCCTTACAACTTTCGGTGGTACTCTTCCCTCTCTACCTTTATTTCCATATTCATTTCCTTCTTTACATGAACATGTTGCAACAGTGACAGATTCTGATAAGTTGTCCTCCCCAACACCTAGTGTTGCACCACTACCTACATCTCTGGACATAATCTTCGCTGATATTCATGGATCTTCTCCTGTCTCTCTGTGTAAACCCCGCACATTTGAGTTAAGGAAAATTGGGAAAAGAACCGGTCAAACCGAATAAGAAAACCAAACCGGTTTACATTTGGGAATAAGCAATATGAAAATTTACAACTTTCAGTTGATCCAAAGGATTTATTAAACATTGGAAAAAAAACTTAAGACAAACTAGAAAATAAAAACTAAATTGGTTCAGGTGAACTAAATTCCATAAAAACTTCAAAGTTAAGCGTGCTTACCTGAGAGTAGTGTGAGGATGGGTGACCTCTTATGAAGTATGATTTTTTTGTAACCCAAAATTTTAGTAAAAAATTTTTATGCGAACGTACGGCTTATCATAAATAGCCATCAATTAATATATATTTAATTATTGAAATTAATACCTAAATTAAATTATTGGAATTAATACCAATAATTTATGGCAATATTAATACTAGTAATAAATCTCGCCCATTTAATACACGGGTTTTATAACTATATAAAGAGGTCATCCCCATTTCATTCTCCTCACACCTAAACACTTCTCTCTCTCTCTCTCTACTGCTCCATTTCCGGGTAAAGCTCGAACCAGAGCTTCGACTTGAACAAAGGTCTGGCTCTTTAGAACTAGGGAGAAGACAACTATCTGATAGCAAAATCCAGTCAATCCGAGAATCGTTGGAGAAGCGTCGACATGATGAAATAGTGAAGCAACTCCGGCGGACCGAAGCTGCCCTATTTCGGCCAAGCTGAAATCGGCCATTTCAAGCCCTACTCAGGCCAAACCAAACCCTTCCAACACTTCCTCAGCCTTTCCACGGCCGAATTAGGACCGAAAGGTAAGCAAATTCGGCTCCCCTTTATAATTTTCGATCGGTGCTAGAGAGAGAGTCGACCGAATTTCAATGACAAAATTCTAATCCAATTCCGCATCAATTAATACAATACTTGATCTTAGGATAAACCTCAGGATGAGACCTATCTGCCCAGATCGAAAGATCGGACTGTCATGCCTTCACCGGTGAGTAATCGAAGTTTTCTCTCTCTACAGTTTGTTTTTCGGCAAAGCTCCGTTTGAGCTCGTTCCGACGTTAAAATCTGCGATTCAAAGTTTCTTAGAATCGTATGAACATACAGGAACTCAATTTCAACTCCAATTTCAATAATTAGAAGTGTTTGATCGGTTAATTTGATGAAATCAAATTCGGTAGTGTTGAAGAGTTGAAATTGGGGGAAAATTTGGGGATTTTCGAAATTCAAAGGGGCCAAAATATAATTTTATGAAATTGAGGGTCAGTTGGGCATGAAAATAATGTTGGAGGACCAATT
The DNA here is from genome assembly GCA_030064435.1 of Trapa incisa. Taxonomy (NCBI): domain Eukaryota; kingdom Viridiplantae; phylum Streptophyta; class Magnoliopsida; order Myrtales; family Lythraceae; genus Trapa; species Trapa incisa. The sequence continues at coordinate 5,065,267 of CM057775.1, read as the reverse complement.
GAGGTATTTTGGAAATTTTGGGGAAAAAAACTTACCATTTTTGTGAAAGAAGGGCAAAATGGTAATTTTGGAAAAATTGGGGAACCAAATTGGAAATTAGGAAAATTAAACCCTTTTTGGTGAAATTGAATAATTGAGGTACCACGATAAATTTTAAAAGTTACGGGACTCAATTTGAGGAAAAACCTACATTAGGGACTTAAAGTTAAAGAGAAATAACTTTAGGGACCTAATTGCAAATAACTAAAAGTTTGGGTTTTCTCATTCATTAATGAATGAAGGCTGTTATGCCGAGTAATAATGAACAATGTTGTTCATATCATGTAGGAACGTTAAATACCGGGAACGCCAGTAAGGACAAGCTCGCGTGAATACAAAGAACCAGTCTAGTGGAATTCACTGCATTAACGGGTGAGTGGGTTTACTAACACCATACCCGGTTGGGGATGATAAGTGCCTCGATATAAAAACCCACTGTTTAGTGGTATTTTAATCATCACTACTTAGAGAAAGTGATGTGAAAGTTATGCGAAAAAAACTACTTACGGGTTGTAAGTAGATCATACCCGATTGGTATGATAAGACTTACTCAAAGGAAGTTGAAAACCCGTTCATCGGTTATGAACGGAGATGTCCTTATACCGGTCGGTATGATGGACAGTAAAAACCAATTTTTGTCAGAAGTGCTCTCCCTTGACTGTGTGCCAATGCTTAAACAATTTGGGAGACCTTCTCGACAGGAGCTCGAATAGCTCTAATAGGTCGGGGGCCTCGATTTTGGAACTTGGGGTCTAAATGCCCGATTTTGAAAATCTTGTACAGTGGGCCCAAGGCCAGTTGGCACGAGCAGGAGCTCGTAAATGAACATGATATATGTGCCATAAAACTTAATAAGTGAATTGTTTGGCCATGGTACCAAGATAGGACCGACATGCTTAGTCAACTAGCAGCAGTGCGACATGACAGGTCGACGGACTAGTCAAGACAAACAGTTGCGAGTTGAGTTGAGAGTCAGGGCCGTTGGACTAGTGGCACCACATATTACATGGCAATATAAGAAAACATTGTTTGTGCATGCACTGTGAGTACGGGATCATCAAGATGCCCATGAGGGGTAGTGATGCATCCTAAGGGCACCGGACGACTTGGTGGCTATAAGGGCAGTTCGTCATTCCAGGTGTCTGTGCGAAATCTGGAGTAGCACGAAGCACATGAGATCGGGATGGGGATAGGATGAGGTCTCTGTCCTCATACGGACATGAAGAAGTGATTTCGGGATTGTGGGTAGGATGTCACGTACATCCACTCATTCCCAGGGTAGAAGTGGTCGTACTTCTATCCGGGTGGCAGGAAAAGTCGCTCCGAAGCCACTAGCGAGTTCAGTAGTGATACTGACTTGCAAATGTGTGTAACCTTCATGATGAAGGATGTGTGTTGGGTGATGACACTCCGTGGTAACTAAGAAATAATGGAAAAATCCAAATTTTTAAATGATGGGATTTTTGAAAACAAAGGAGTTTGGCACACTCCATATAAATGTTTTTCTTAAAAGTCAAAAGCTTTTAAAAACCTATTCACTAAGTAGTCATACTCACCCCCTCCCTTATATCCCTTTTAGGAAATCCCGAAAAGCCTCCCCTTAAAGACCGTCAACTAAGATGCCTGTAAGATAGGTATGTAAAGTTTTAAATTTCATACAGTTTTGATTATGCTATTCCAGGAAAAAGGTGCAAGTTAAAGGATGTCTTACTCTTTACGGTTTACGATAAGGGGAAACCCTTTAATAAACCGGGAGAGTGGCGGGTTGATCATGGGGATCCGACCAAACCGGGTCGTGGCGTGACACTCTGCCCCGTCACATGCTCACTAGGTCTTAAGATGGCACCTTACCTGCACGACGTTTTAAAATTGATCCTACTATATTTCTTGTTACCTTTATTCAGTAGCCACAAACTTTTAAACAAGCTCAAACACAACCCTGTTGGGTTGATGCTATGAATTCTAAATATGTATCTCTTTTGAAAAACCACACAAGAAATTTAATGTCACCTTCATGTGGTAGACATATTATCGGATGTAAGTGGGTCTACAAACTCAAAAACCATCAAGATGAGACTCTTGCACGTTATAATTCTCACTTAGTTGCATAAGGTTTCTTTAAATAGGAATGACTCAATTACGACAATACTTTGAGTCCAGTAATTAAACCCGTCACCATTCAAGTCATTTTTTCGCTTGTCGTCTCCTATAACAGCCTCATTCGACAAATTGGTATTGATAACACTTTTCTTAACGACCATCTCAATTAGTAAGTTTATATGACACAACCATCAGGTTACACATATTCATCAGATCATGATCATTTATGTCTTATTTATCTCTCATTATATGGCTTGAAGCAAGTTCTCCAATTTTGGTTTCTCCGATTAAGTACGTTCTTGTTAACATTTGACACTTCTCTTTTTATCTACCGTACATCTCAATTTGTCATATTTCTCTTAATGTATATAGATGATATAATTCTCACTAACTAACCTACTACTCCTCTAACATCCATTGTGTATGCTCGCAAAGAGAAATTTTTTATTAATGATCTTGGATCCATTTATCATTTTCTTGGGATTGAGGTACATTCTCATTATGGAGGTCTCATCTTAACTTAACAAAAGTACATTCATGACATTCTTACAAAAGCATCCATGATTGACTGCAAATCTATCTTTACACTAGTAACTGACGAGTCTCGACTATCTATATATGATGACACTTCACTGGATAACCTTCGGATCTACAAGCAAGTAGTTGGTTATTTTCAGTATCTAAAATTGACTTGTCCAGACATTTCCTATGTTGTCAATTAGCTTTGTCAATTTATGCACAAGCCAACTAGAACTCATTGGGTTGTAGCCAAAAGAATTCTATGTTGTAGCCAAAACAATTCAACATTAGAGAAATAATTCAGATGTGACTGAGAGTTTTTCTATAAATATAATTCATGATTGTGCATATTAAAATACATTTCCTTAATATTTGTACATTTTCATTTATTATAAATTTAAGACAATTATATTAATATACCTTGCTTCAAAAACAATTATCCAATTTAGCATATTTTTATATTTTTTAATAAATATACAAGTGTAAATATGTAGTGGCATTTAGGTAAAATAAAAAGAGACCCAACTATGTGAACTATCGTAGAAATTATGAATTTATGAGGAAATTGTAACACAACCGAGTTTCATTACCGATACAACTTTCGGAACAAAAAAGTTTATTGTGATGTATCCGACTGATAATAGTGTTTAAAATTATATTTATAAAACTTACAAGATCAAGTTTACCCACCAAATTAGAATAAAGAGTCGGAATAAATGATTCGATTCTCAATTTTATTGTCGACAAGTACGATTACACCGACCATAATACTTTACAAGTTTTCATATTAGAAAAATCAATTATCATGCTTATTATTTGAAAAGAAAAGATTAAGAAGAGAAAGAAAAATTAAATAAAGATATATTTACCTTTTATATATTGTTAATAGCAGGACGAGACCTACAACTTGCATACAGTCACATCACCCAATGGACCACACCTAACTATCATCATAATAGAGGTCGTACCTACAGTGTACAATTATGTACATAAATATTCTGTTTGTTATTTTTTGTCTGTATATGCTACAACTCTGTATAAATATGTGTTATAACATCAATGAAATGTGTGCAAAATTATGGAAATATCTATAATCCTTCTTCTTCTTTCTTTCAAATTCTTTGTGGTATCAGAGCTCTCTACTTAACAACCTCTACATTTCCCCCACTTCTGCACCATCATTTTTTCTTTCATTTTCTTCTCTAGAAGCTTTATTTGTTGCTACCCTTCCAAGAAAAGAGCCATCGGAACAGGGAGGCCAATAGATTGCATGTAGAGTCTGGAAGGATTACTATGCCAAGGTAGATGTTGTGGTGTACCTAGTGGATGCCTATGACAAGGAAATGTTTGCAGAGTCAAAGAAGTAGCTTGATGCTCTCCTTTCAAATGAAGCCCTAGCTTTTGTCCCATTCCTAATCCTGGGAAACAAGATTGACATTCCCTATGTGTCCTCTAAGGATGAGCCAAATTCACCACTGATTCTAGAAAACAATAAGAGATTGGATGACGTCCAATCTGCCATTTCTTCAAGAAGAGCTTTGGGAGGCCTCCAAGAAGACACATATTAGATGATGGCTTAATCGGTGCGACCAACTTTCCTTCTCCATTATTTGGTAATCCCTTTTTTTTTCACCTAGCCACTCCTGCTTCTACCCATCTACCATTTCTTCAAGCTCTAGCAGTCTCTTGGGATACCGTCATTTCTGGTTCTACCCGCTTTGGTTCAGCTTGTTCTACTATGGCAACCACCTCTCCATTATTTGGTGTTCTAGGAGGTGCTACTCTATCTCCTTTTGGACAAAGCTTCATCAACAGCTTCTTTCACAAGAACAATCACCACTGTAGCTGCCTTACAGTGGTGTTGTCTTACAGTGGTGCTTCATCAACAGCTTTTCCTGTTGCAAAGATGAACAAGACGCCCTGTTGTAGAGGTGTTACACTATGAACGGAGATGAATAGGACGTAGAACTCAGGATACTTTGGGACATCGATATTTGGTGCATCCTGTGATTCAACAAGAAATATGAGCATCTATACTACTGTCATCCTTTCACCTACACTGTCAACTCTCCCCATTAAACTGGATGGTACAAATTATTACCTATGGGGCAGCAACATTAGTAATTTACTGCAAACCTATAAGTTATATGGATATGTTAATGCAGTATGCCACAACTTGAACCTGCCATGTTTCTAAAGGAAGGAGATGAGGAAATCAAAATTGTTAATCCTGAACATGAGGCATAGGTAATTTGTGACAAATTCACTCTAACTGCTATTATAGCTTCACTTTCCACAGAAGTAAACTTGCAAGTGATTGGAGTACTTACCACTACTGAAGCACGGACACATTTGGAAACAATATATAACTCACAAATCATGGCACAAAAAGACATTTTTAAGCTACAATGGCATGAGCTAAAGAAGGGAGGCCAACCCATGTTCTCTTATTTGACAGCTATATTCAACTTAACCATAAATTTCACCCAGATTGGAAGGCCAAAATCCGACCATGAGATCAAAGATAAGTTATTCGATGGATTAGATCGTGAATGGGAGGCATTTACCTTAGCAATGTCCCTTATACTTGAAGCCATGACATTGGATTCTCTCAAAGCCCTCCTCATTGCTCAGGATGCTCGAAAACTCCAAAAATATGACCCCGACAATGGCACTCCACCTCTTTCTAGCCTCCTTCCTCAGATGGGTAATGCTCCAATCGCTGCCATCTCTCACGATCGTGGTCTCCTGCCAGCTCCCCATGCCACTCGCACTCCAACTCTAGGTTCTACTCATCTTTCTCCTCGCATTCCTACTCACCCCAATTGCAGGCTTGAGCGAAATGATGGACAAATGTGTGCATAGAGTAGGCCAACAGCTTATGGTCCTTATGTTAGATTTCCCTCATTTAGGCCTTCTATTGGATATCACTATCGACAAATTGGGCCTCGTGTAAGGTCACGCCATCCAGCTCCTGGACAACATCTTTTGGGCTTCCATGACCAACGCATATTCAAGCCCAATTATCATGTTTCTAGGCCCATTTGCCAGCTTTGCGACTTGCTTGAACATTTAGCCACCCATTGCCCTTCATATGAGCTAAAGCCTACATCGTCTGCTCCACAAGTTCATTTTGCTTATAAAAATGACCCTAGCCCTCATCATCTTGAGTAGTATGTTGATTTAGGTGCTACCACTCACATCACTAATGATTTTTCTCATATGACTATTCAGGAAGATTTTGTCATTCCTAAGCATCTGTTGATTGGAGATGGGACATGTTTACCCATTCTATCCATTGGTTCTACCTATCTCACCTCTTGTACTCATTGCTTCGCTCTCACTAATATTGATTATATTCCACAAATCTCTCTCAATTTACTTTCTGTCTCCCAATTCACAAAGGATAATGCATGTTATTTTGAATTTTATCCTACTTATTTCCTTATCAAAGATCTTATTTCTTATCAAGAGTTGCTGCGCAGGAGCGTAAAAATGGATTGTACTATTTGCGCACCAGTCGTACTCCCTCCCCTATCTCTGCAACTACTTATGTTAGTCGAGTTGAGTCTGTTTCTTTATGGCATCAACGTTTAAGGCATCCTGCCTCTTCTATTGTCAATCGTGTGCTTTCACAAAATTTAACAATGCATGATGTTTCTTCTTTAACATTATGTGAATCATGTTCATGTGGAAAAATTATACAATAACCATTTCCTTTAACTTATCATAAAAGCACTTATGCTCTCAAATTTATTCATACTAACATCCGGGGGCCTACCCCCATCACTTCACATACCGGTCATCTTTACCATGTTCATTTTCTTGATGATTATGGTAAATTTTCTTGGTTATTTGTCATGAAACATCGCTCTAACATTCTTTCTATTTTTCGTGCATTCTGTTTACAAGTTGAAAATATACTTGATAGTAAAATTAAATTTCTTCAGTCTGATGGGGCCAAAGAATTTATGTCTTCTTCCTTCCAGTCTAAACTCCAACTTGCAAGAATTAGTCACTGACTCTCTTGTCCTCATACCCCTCAACAAAATGGATCAGCTGAATGAAAGCATCGTCATATTGTCGACATAGGGCTCACTCTCTTGATCCATTCTCATGCACCTGCTAGGTTTTGAGATTTTTCCTTTAAAACAGTTGTCTATCTTATCAATCGTCTACCCACTTTGTTCACTAGGGTTTCATTCCCCCTATGAGGTACTTCATCATACTCACCCTGATTATAAATCACTCTGTGTGTTTGGTTGTCTTTATTATCCTTATCTTTGACCCTATCGCTTGCATAAACTTCAACCCCACTCTATTCCATGTATCTTCCTTGGTTATCCGTCTAACTATGTTAGTTATCAAGTTCTTGATCCTCGCACCAATCATATCTTCATTTTTCCGTCTGTTCATTTTCATGAAACAATGTTTCCCTTCTCTGCCATTAGTACATCCCCTACTCCTATGGAGCACTCCACTACCCAACTCCCTATCCCATCCCTTGTCCCAGCTCCTCGTGCAGATTTAGGTATGATACCTCTCTCTCCTGTACATGAGCACTCTCTTTCACCTGAGGTACCCCTTGAGCATGTTTCTTCAACTACTTCTTCTATGGTGGTGGTACCTCCTTCCCTTCGTATGATCACTCGATCACAGGATGGTTCTTTTCCCCCTCAACGTTTTACTATTGACCCCTCTGTATTTATTGCTAGCTCATAGAAACCTCGTACCTATGCTCAAGCCAGTCATTACCAACCTTGGATTGATGTCATGCGCACTGAATTATCTGCTCTTCTTCATAATCATACATGAGATTTAGTGTCTGCTCCTCCTAATCAGCCCATTGTGGGCTGCAAATGGGTATATAAAATCAAAGAGCATCATGATGTCTTTATTGCTCGTTATAAGGCTCATCTTGTTGCCAAAGGTTTTTCTCAACAACCAAGTTTTGATTATGAAGAGACCTTCAGCCCTGTTATCAAGCTTGTTACCATTCGGGTGGTTCTCTCTATTACAATCTCTCATCAGTGGCCCATTTGACAACTCGATGTTAACAACGCCTTTCTTCATGGTCATCTTCATGAGGAGGTATACATGGCTCAATCACCTGGTTTTGTTGACTCACTCTTTCCTCATAATGTTTGTCGTCTTCACAAGTCTATTTATGGTCTTAAGTAGGCTATTCATGCTTAGTTTCTACGTCTTAGTTCCTTTCTATAGCGCTTGGGGTTCTATGGCTTGGTTGTGGATACATCTCTATTTATCTGTCGCAAATCAAAGTTTGTCATTTTTCTACTCATTTACGTAGATTACCTTCTTTTTACTAGCTCTCCAACTACCCTTATCTCTACCATTATCCGTGCTCTTCATGATGAGTTTTCACTAAAAGACTTGGGACTCGTACACCATTTTCTTGGCATTGAGGTTCATTCTAATTCTCATTCTCATGGGTTCTATCTCACCCAACATAAGTATATTCGCGACATTCTCTCTCACGTGGCTATGAATTCTTATCGTCCCATCTCTATGCCCGTTGCTCCTGGTTCTCACCTCTTTGTCTCTACCGGCTCTCCGCTTGCTAACCTGACTCTGTATTGGAAAATTGTGTGGTTTCTTTAGTATCTCACTCTTACTCGTCCTAATCTTGTGTATGTTGTTCACCAAGTTTGTCAATTCATTCATCAACCCACAAATGCTCATTGGACAGCCGTAAAGCGGATTCTTCATTACCTTCAAGGAACTCTTCATCTCAGCCTCACTTTTTGGCACCACTCCTCTTCTACCCTTTATTATTTCTCTGATGCTAATTGGGTTGGTAATCCTGATGATCGTCATTCTATTAGTAGTTTTGCTATTTTTTTCGGTAAAAAATCTTATCTCCTGGAGTTCCAAGAAATAACGTACTATCGCTCAATCTAGTATAGAAGTAGAATATAAGAGTATTGGTCATGCCACTACTCAACTTATCTGGGTGGGTTCTCTTCTCCAAGAACTCGGCCTTCCTCTCTCTTCCCCACCTACACTCTAATGTGACAATTTGTCTGCCATCTATCTTACGGCTAATCTTGTCTTACACGCTCGTACTAAACATATTGAGATTGACTATCATTTTGTTCGCGGGCAAATCAGTGACGGTCATCTTTGTATCTGTTTCATTGGTATCGATGTACAAATTACTGATCTATTCACTAAAAGTCTTTCATCTACTCGTTTTCACTTTTTTCAATACAAGCTCAATGTTTGAGATCTTCCCTTGAGCTTGAGGGAGGTTGTATATACATTGTATAGCAAGACGGACCTACAGTATACATATAACCACATCACCCAATGGATCATATCTAACTGTCAACAGAATATAGGTTGTATATGCAATGTACAATTTTTTTATAAATATAGTACAAAATTATGGAAATATCTATAATCATTCTTCTCTTTTCTCTCAAATTCTTTAATTGTAATTAACCTATCTCCATATAATTTACCCTAAAATACCTATCTCCATATAATTTTCCTTTCTCTTTCTTATTTTTCTTATTATTCATCTTACCTATTACAATGAACAAATAATGTTTAACTTTTATACTTCCATCCTTCACCGAATTTTGTTAAAGAATACTTCTTTCTCTTCCTCATCTAGTCCAGTAACTGTATCTCCTAGCTCATGTAGAGTAGTTGTCTTCTATTGTGCTCAAAGAACCTACACAAAAGTAGACTTTGTGAGAGACCAGTGTAGGCTATAATTATATGTCAAAGGAAATTTTATCAAATTAGAATTTCATGGAAATAGATGCCGTGTAATTAATGAAAATGCTATGAACAGTTATAGCGGTAAATAACTTATATAGTGTTCCATTCATACATAAATATTATGATCGAAAAAAATGTGAAACGATGATAAAAAATAGTTTGTGCAGTAAATGCAGTCTTTTTTCGATATTAATTAGTGACACTTGCAGCATGAATTTACATTCGACTATCCTATGGTCTCATTATCCGTCGTAAGCACCCATAAAAATATTCACCAAAGGCTCCCTTCCTAAACTGGACTTCAATCCACAATCACAAAAAAATGAGGAAGCCTATTGAGGAGGATAAGTGGGGGCCCCCATGGCAGTCACCAGCCTCACATTCTCACCCCCACCACTCACAGCTCCTCCATTGCTCTCGAAAATCTGATCTTCTTCTTTTTTGAAAAGCTTCCAACTAGAAAAAGATAACCAGGGGAAGAGCACACCCACAAGGGAAAGTACTACTACACTACCTTAAGCTAAGCGACGGCCATGGTTGCAGCTGCAGCGGCCGCGGCGCCGCCCCACGTCCTCTTCTCCAGCTCCCGCTCGCACTCCAACCTCTACGCATTCCACCTCCGCGCCGCCGGCGCAGGCGCCGACTCCTCCTCGCCCCGATGCCACCTCGGCGGCACCACCGCCCTCAGGTCGGCGAAGCGCAGCAACAGCGGCGGGATCCGGTGTGCAGCGGTTGGGACGGCAGAGGCGGCCGAGACCAAGAAGAAGGGAGGGTACGAGATACTCACGCTGACCACGTGGCTGCTGCAGCAGGAGAAAGCCGGCGTTATCGACGCGGAGCTGACCATCGTTCTCTCCAGCATATCAATGGCCTGCAAGCAGATCGCATCTCTGGTCCAGAGGGCCAGCATCTCCAACCTTACCGGCGTCCAGGGCGCCGTCAATGTCCAGGGCGAAGACCAGAAGAAGCTCGATGTCGTCTCCAACGAGGTAAAAAAGATAGTTCAGCTTGCGTGTCCTTATTGTGCAAAAAAAAAAAGCTTGCTTGTCCTTAGTCTCCAAATGTTCTTCTTTCTTCTTCTTCTTCTGATAATTGATGACAGGTACCTACGAACTTGTCACTATTTTTACCTTATGCATATTAAAATGAACAAGCAGGTCTTTTCAAACTGCCTGAGATCGAGCGGGAGGACAGGTATAATAGCATCAGAGGAGGAGGACGTTCCGGTGGCAGTGGAGGAGAGTTACTCCGGCAACTACATAGTGGTCTTCGACCCTCTCGATGGATCCTCCAACATCGACGCCGCAGTCTCCACCGGCTCCATCTTTGGCATATACAGCCCTAATGACGAGTGTCTCGCAGACATAGGCGACGACCCCAATGTAAGCAGCTAGCATTATAACAATGCATTGCCATTTTCCAGTATTGTTTTTTTTTTTCTGCATTCATTTCATCTTGAACTTTTAGAAGCATATACAGACATGTAACCCTTGAAACGTTATGCCATTTTAAAACCTAATGAACTGCATTTTCTTCGGTGCAGTTGGACTCGATCTCACAGAAATGCGTGGTGAACGTGTGCCAGCCAGGAAGCAACCTCCTAGCGGCCGGCTACTGCATGTACTCGAGCTCCATCATCTTTGTGCTGACCATCGGCACGGGAGTCTACGCCTTCACGCTCGACCCCATGTACGGCGAATTCGTGCTGACCCAGCAGAAGATACAGATCCCCAAGGCGGGGAAGATATATGCATTCAATGAGGGAAACTACCAGCTGTGGGATGATAAGCTCAAGAAGTACATAGACAGCCTCAAGGACCCGGGGCCTAGCGGGAAGCCCTACTCGGCCCGGTACATAGGTAGCTTGGTGGGGGACTTCCATAGGACACTGCTGTATGGAGGCATTTACGGGTACCCGAGGGACAAGAAGAGCAAGAACGGAAAGCTCCGGCTGCTGTATGAGTGCGCCCCGATGAGCTTCATCGTGGAGCAGGCAGGTGGGAAGGGGTCAGATGGCCATCAGCGGATCCTCGACATTCAGCCGACTGAGGTGAGCATTGAGCATTCATGGTGTTTGTGATGAAATTGACACAATTGATTGCTATGGTTGTTTTGCTTATCTGGTTTCTTGTCTGGGTTCTCTGCAGATACATCAGAGGGTTCCGCTTTACATTGGAAGTGTGGAAGAAGTTGAGAAGCTGGAGAAATACTTAGCTTAAGCATCATCAAGTCTTCCATAAAACAGGCCTGAGTTTGTGTTTATGAATTAGAATTGTTAAAGAAAAAGTGTCAGCCTCTGAGTAATTTCAGACAGGAAATTCATTTTGGCTGATGTAATTTTTCATCGTTCTGAATTATCAACAAACTCTTTCTTTTCATGGGCAAAAAGAGGGAGCCTTTTGTGCATTACCATCAAACACTTGTACCATTTTGGCCCTCTATGCAGAACAAGAGAAATTCTCCACCTTGAGATTATGCAAGAGTTAGTTCTCATGGATTACCTAGGCAAAGTGGAACAGGATGATGAATTGACCAGTTTCTTTCCAAGACAGGTAATGAGGATAATCTACTGACAGTAGAGACACAATAGCAGTCCAATATTTGACAACTTTATAAGGGTATGCATAATGTACATCACATTATTGACTTCAACATTATCTAAAATTATCAAATGAGAAAACCTACGAGGGAGCTCATGGTCAAGAGTTCCAAATCAGAAATTTAACATTAATGTTAAATGACCACAGACCAAGAGAAAAGTAGGAAGTCAATAATTCAGAGTCACATGGCTACCAAAGATAAAATTAAGCTGACCCGCCTCAAAAGCTGAACGCCTCAGTTGAAAAGAAGAGACACCGTTCATATGGATGCATAAGTTTATAAACTTCCATTCTCAAACCTCCTCCAATACTTTGCAGCTCCCTTTTCTCTCTCTCTCTTTCTCCATGCCAGTCTGTTATCAAGAACTAAAAGGACACTTTCAATATCAACAGGGCTGGTGAACCAGGACTAGGCAGACCGCACCAAGCAGACAATCTATTGCTGAAGTGAGATTGGCATGAAATACTAATAGCAGCAGGGATGCTGCCAAAGAATTGAAATGTCAGATTAGACTGACTGTTAAACTATATGCAGTAGGTTTTTTGGAGGATGAAGCTGTCCCCCAGGCTTGTCAGTCTTCTAGTCAAATCCTATTGGTACCTCAATGTTCCCACATTTTTCACTGCATTATCAAAATACTGAAGATTAGGGGCGCTCCAACATATAATGAAGGAGATATGTAATGAGCAAAATAGTCTGAACAGTCCACTTACCTGGACTAACACTGGTGCACCTGGTGATGGATTTAACTATCAGATTATTTTCACCTGAAATATGAATGACTCGTTAATCTTTTGAATTACTGATCAAATACACATTACACAGTGCTGCAGGAAATTTCAGGTCACAAACCTTGAACTTGGATATCTTTCTCCGAGTGGATTTGTGTCACCGCTGCTGAATATTCTGACATGAGCTGATCAGCTCCAAGATCCTCAAATCTTGATTCATGTGATATACTGTATAATCACAAGGAAGTTCAGCTCAGTTAAGAAATATGAAACAAGTTATGAAGAACTGATGCCAAAAGAAACAGAAAGTCAGTCTTACCCTGTCATGGCTCGGGCAGAAGCCTCCACTGACCCACTAGAATTATTAACATCCTCACTGTCAAGGTCTAAATCAACAAAAAGTTCAGAGAATAATGAAAAGTCCGCTCCAAACATATCCAAGTTTGGAAAATCCATGTTACAAATGTCAATTTCCTTCTCAGATTCAGATGTCGATGTGTTATCAACAACTTCATTCTCCACACGTACTGGCATATACGGAACAGTATCATTAAAATCTAGTCTTCCCTTAGCCTTCTTTGCAGGAGACGAGGAAGAAATGCACTTGCCCCTCTCTATTATTTGCTTAAAAGGGCTCAAAATGATTTTCTGGTAAGAGACCATAGTGCAGTGAGTAGGTATGGTTCCTTCTGGGGTATTACTATTGCTGTTGCTACATTCGGCTGCTGAAGGAGTCTCCATCGAGGAGGACGCAGATTTGTCACTATGAGAGGAAGTTCCTCGGGAAGGAGTTGTGGGCCCTGATGATTTAGGCGGAGTGAATAGCCTCTTAGCAATGCTAGAGCTGTGAACCATAGGCATATTAGTCATGTTACTCTGGATAGATGATATTGGAACCGTTGGGTTTGCATCTTCTTGACTGCTTCCTGCGTTGGTTGTGAGCTGACTTATCCCAGAAGCTGCAAAAGATAAATAAAGTAGATTTCCAATATCAACATAGTAAATAAGAGGAAATGAACTCATCACTACATCAACATCTAGGATAGATTTCTCTTACATTTAATTGGTAACCTCTTGGAGGAGGTGGATGATATGCTACGAGATTTCTTTGCACCAGAAGGCCCTTCAGGAGCATTTACAGCCTTCCTCTTGATCGAGGAGGGCTGAACAGCCACTTGGGAAGATGGCTTCTGGTACACCACACTAGTCTGTGATTGTGGAACAGAAAAAGTCACAACTGGAGTTGCATTCCCTGCCAAATGTCCTGATTGAAAGAAAAACATCATTAACATATGTACACTTCATTCTGCATCCTGGTAGTCAATTGCATGACTTGACATCAATTGCAATATATGGTTGTTTATACGGGACAACATTAGTCCATTTATTTTCATTGGAAAAAGGAATCCGCTAAGAAACGAGCTGAGAGCTAAACCTAATTGGATATACAAGACAGATCACAACTTTCAAACAAATTCAAAGTTGAAATAAAGTCCAGTGCTACAAGATTTCCATAATGTACAAGACAGATCACAACTGATACTATTCCAAGACGTTCATTTAATCAAATTACTCGATGAAGTGGAGCGAAAACCCTAAAGGCATGAATTGGAGTTCTGTTTCTATAAGCTCAAGGAAGAACAGAGGCTTGGGAGCTGTACCTGAAGAGGATCGGGTACTCTGGTTAACTGGATAAAGATTTGACTTCTCAACGGGGGCCTGAATTGCAGGGGTCGATGGACCTGCACCACTGGAGTTGTAGACGCTCATGGCCTCCTGCATACCTCGCAGGAGGGCCTGAATCCTCCAATTTTCCCGCTCTAATCGGATTCTCTCCTGCTCTACGACCACTTTCTGCTCCTTCAGACTAATGTACTCGTCCAGAATCACCGCCAAACTTAACAGCCCCCTCGGAGCCTAATAATTCGATTAAATCAATGAAAAAAATCAGCTCGGACGTCATCACTTTCACCAACATATCAAAATTAAGCAAAAAATGAGAATCGGACAGATATGCACCTCGTTAACTGGAGACTTGATGAGGGCAGAAGCCTCACTCCTAAAGACGGATCGGGTCTGGGTAAAGTTATTGTCAAAGAGATAGCAGTCGACGATGTAGGCGATTTGCACCGGCGTTAACTTCCCCTTGCCGATGGGGTCAGGCTTCCTGGATCTCGACGACCTCCCCATTACGCTCCTTCAGGGAAGATGAGAGGAGAGAAGTACGGCAGATGGAGATCTCAGATAGAGAGATAGTGAAGGAAGAAGAAAACAATGGAGGGAAAGGAGTACGAGTGTAGAGAGAGAGAGCATACGCGGGAGAATTTTGAAAAGGCAGAATTAAACTCCCTCTTATATGAGTTTCAGCCTGTGTAGTTTTAGCGGTTAAGTTATTAATTTGACTTTGACTTTCCCTCGCCCAGAATTCCGCGTGTTTTTTGGCGGTAAAGCGCGCCTCCTTTTCTCATAGAAAAACAGCAACTCGTGTTCATTCATTGTTCAATTAGGTTTTTATTTTATTTTTGGTAAATTGCCTATAAAAAGGATAGTTTTTTAAAATTTTAAAATGCACCCAATATTCAATAATCTCTTGTAAATTATCATTTTTATTATTTTATTATATATATTTCTAAGCCTTTATCTTACCCATTATAGTATTTTAGGTAATTTATCCATATTTTTAAATGTTTGTATGAACATATTAGACAAATTGAACTATGGATATAAATAATTAATAAATTAATATGTTTCAACATTCATTCCGAAAATTCTTACAGACGCATGGTGCAAGTTATATGTTAGGGGAAATTTGAATTTGTGACGTTGGACTTGCTGAATTATTATATGGGATTTAAGTTTTGAATTGCCAAACTACCATCCTAGTGGTATATTTCAATTTCTTTATTACCTAAAATATGGCAATTTTTATTATTAGATCTCAACTTTAATATATCTAACAAATCACACATGATCATATGAAAAATATTTTGGTCCGCATTAATGCATGACCGCTGGAATATTGATAACAAAAATATTTATTTACCTAATTAGAGAAAATCATATAAAATGAAATTAAGTGAAAAATATCAATAGGAAGAATGAAGAAACTAATTGGTGAGGCATAAAATGGAAAATTATCAAATTGAGGGAATCAAATGGTAGTACAAGATATGTAATACATCAATGGCATAGTAAGTTAAGAAAAAAGTTATGGCATGAATATTGTTTGATGTACTATATAAAATAAAAAAAATTATATTTGACCACTTTTAGATAATAAAGGCTCTCTCAAGATATTTGTGGCCCTTTTTATTAGTAAAATGATATTAGAAAGTAATGATGTAATAAAATTAAACTTTCAAATTAATATTGTAACTTTAGTTAATGTACTGATGGTGTGAAATTGTTTTTTTATATTACTTTGAATATTAAAAAATCATATAATAAATCAACATGCTTGGTAAATACATATAGTTAAACTTTGTTGAAAAAACGAGACTTATGTTATCTTAAAAATATATCCATTATTATAAAATAGAAATTATCTAATAGAGCATATTTAAGAAAGGAAAAATATCTCAATATGATTTAGATGGTTTGCCCTAGTTTTCCTTCCACTGAAAACTTATTTTATACTAAAAATATGAGGGTTACAAACATATCATGTGTTTAGTGGGTAATTATATACTCAATATATATATTTTGTGCTCGATGAATTAATATTGAATATTGCACTAATCAAATAACATTGGAGAACAAGATTTCAATTGAGTGGGCGACAATAATTTATTATTAGACAAGTCTCTTTTAAAAAAATTACTAAAATAACTAGGTAGAGTAGCTACACATCTAGTTGAGTCATGACCCACTTTGTATATACATGAAAATACGTATGCACAAGAGTTTGCAAGTATATAAACTAAACATTATAGTACTTTTGAAATATTTCCCATAATGGCCTAAAATCTTTCAAGTACAATTAAAGTTTTCAATGTCCGCGTGCTCTTTTATTCAACCATTCTTCGTACAAGATTATGAAATCACTCTCATGACAATATAATTATAGTGCATTTTCTCATTTAGACTAACCCCAAACACTATAAGAGAGCCTTCATCTTCCAAGGTGGCGTTGTAATTGACTTTGATAATACCACCTTGATATATGCTCCAATGTTTTGGGACATCTAGCTTCTATGTCTTACAACAATTTATGTTTAAGTTTTTGATATCTTACATATTCATTAATAGAAAAATTAATATTATCAATAGCCCTATTAATATCTTAATTTACCTCATTCCTATTGTACCATGATACTTTTCTCCTTTCCATTATACCATGATACGTATTGATAAAAAGTGCAACTATAATTATTACATATTTCTCTATTATTCATATTTTTTTATGCTACAACATTGTTGCATACATTCTATATGAATGGTTCAATCTCAGGTTAGTAGTGAATATTCCATATAGAAATTCATACATTTTTTCGGAGGTGCAGTCACCTAACCCTCCTCTATTATCCAAATATTTTATAAATATATATCTTAACATTAGTGTGACCTTTCCATTTTTTTTCCATGATTAAATAAGTTGGTTTTCCTTATTGTACACTTGAAATGTATAGCCTGAATTGCTTGGTGTCATGTTTCTGCTCGTATTTTGGTGAGGGATGATGACGATCTTTACTAAACCAGCGTTGATTCTACCGTATTAAATTTCGTACTGTTATAGTACAAATATTTTTTTGCACAATAATCTTAGTACAAATATAATATAAAGTAAAAAATATTTTTTTCACAAATTACAATAAGAATTTAAACTTTTCTAAAACCCCAACAATTACAATAACCTCTAATAATATATACCTTCGTGAAATTTTTTTTGATACTTATACTTTGCACATCTAGTTTTCGGCTTAGAGCATTTCGCTCTCTATCTTCACCTAAAAGTGTACTGATTAATAAGAAATCATTATATCTCCATCTCAAACTTTATTAAAATACAATATATATAGGTATATCAAGAAATTTTTTTTAAATTTTTTATAATACTGAAATTTCTAAAACAAAGATTTAAACCTAAATTTACTTGAAATTGATATTAATTTGGTAATAAAAATACAAAAATCGAGATTTGGAATAAAACTAAATTGAGAACTGCTTTATACCCTAAACTTAAATATTGTGTAAGATCACAAAACTACTCCAAAAATCTTATTTGATCGGAAATTAATGATAAGGAAAAATTTAAATGAAAACCAATTCAAGCCAAGATTGAAACAAATGAAGGCAAAAAGACCAGAATTTTTAAGATAAATTGGATAAATAAAAAAATAATAATTTTTAAACCCAATACAACATGGTATATGATGGATAATTTTTAGAGAAAGAATTGAGATAAGAATCAGTCAAATCGAAAATGAACCAACCAAAAAAAGGTTAAAACCGATGGAAATAGCTAAAAACGGTAAACCCCCTATTTTTAGAATTGGCTATACAAATCAGAAAATGGACGTTTTTGTACCCAAATAATAGGAAATTTGATGAAAGATTTATAAAAAATAAATTGGGCCAATAACTAGCCGAATTGAAGGTAAACTAGCCAAGTAAAGGTTAAAATTTGCCAAATCGGTTGATTAATTCGTTGAAAACTGGTTTGTTACAGTGCGAACTGGTCGGCACACCACATCGGGCGCACGCATGCGCCGCATGTGCGAGGTGAGGGGCGCATGTAAACCCCATTCCTTTAAGGATAAAAAAAAATGAGAAAAGAACCAATCGATTTAAAAGAGAAAATCGAGCCATTTAACGAACCAAAACCGGTAAGGAAGGGTAAAATGAGAAATTGGAAAATCCCAAATGACTAAAAGAGTCATAAAAATCATGGGGAAGAACCATGGAAACAATTGAAAGAGAAAACCAGACCGGTTCAGGGTGAACTGTACCTGAACCAGATTGAACTGGTTTGAACTATACATGAACTGATTTCTAAATTATTCATTTTTCTTGGTGGCTTAAAATGATCAAATTGAGAAATTGAAACCACCATTTGATAGGAAATGAATTTAGAAATTTTTAGATTTGATAAAACCAGTCGAATCGAGCCTCAATCGGCCGATTTTTACCATTAAAGTCGGTCGGACCGGTCCGGTCCGGAACAATGTCGTCTTCTTCCTTAGGATGACAACACTTTTCATGGTTCAAAAACTTTCCATTTCTTGCAAGAGGAATATTCCTTCGATCAAGGCATTTTTGGGCGAGGATAAGCTCAACTAGAATGGAAACTGGTCAGATAGAGGGTCCCCGAGCTCCCTATATAAATAGCTCCCCTTCATTCATCCTCCACACATCTCAAATCGCCCTCCTCTCCCAAGTGCTCCATTTTCCGGTGAAATTCAAACCAGTGCTCCGACTTGGGCACTTTTCTCAGCCTCAGAAAGCAAGGTCGGGTCCTACAGACTTCGGGGGAAGTTAGTTACCTAACAATAACCTTTCTTCGACCCAAGGATCACCAGAGAAGTGTCGGCGAAATCAAACAGTGAAGCAGCTCTGATGGTTTGAAGCTGTCCTATTTTGGCCGAGCAGAATCCGACCAAATTCAAACCTACTCTGGCCAAACCAAGCCTCCTCATAGTCTCCACGACCCTCACATGACCTTAACAGATCTGAAAGGTAAGCTAATTTGGCCCTCCTCTATCATTGCAAATCAGTGCTAGAGAGAGAAAGTGTCGAATTTCACTAACAAAATTCACCTTCATAAGGACTTCAATTGTAGTGATTCTTGATTCTAGAAGGATCCTAAGGATGAGAGCTACCTCCCCAGATTAAGAGCTCGGACTGTCGCACCTCGGACGGTAAGCTTTCGAAGCTTTCTCTCTCTACAAACAGTTTTTCGGCGAAGCTCCGTTTGAGCTTGTTTCAAACTCAAATTCTACAATTCAAAGCTTCATTTGATCGTATGGAAGTGTAGAAACCAATCCACGCCATCAATTGGAACAATTAACCCCAATTGAATGACCAATTTGAAGAAATCAAATTCAGTTAGAAAAGGGGGAAGAAATTGGGGATTTCAAAAAATTAAGTTACCTCCATACAATTTCTCAAAATTGAAGATCAATTGGTAATGAAAAAAATGTTGGGGGACCAATTGGTCAATTTTTGAAAGAATTGGGGCCAAATTACTATTTTTGGAAAGTAGAGGTAAAATGGTAATTTTTTGAAATTGGAGGACCAAATTGGAAATTTGGAAAACTTGAACCCCTTACACAATTTTAAGTAAATTGAGGACCCAAAGAGTATATTGGAAACCTTGCGATTTGATTTGGGGGGAAAGTTAGCATTAGGGACCTAAAGTCAAGAAAAATGAACTTTAGGGATCTAAGTGTAATAAATCGAGAATTTTGGCCTAGTCACTCATACGTGAGAAAACGAAGGTTGTTATGTCGAATCCTTATTGATAATGATACAAAAACCATTTAGGGACACGTAAGATGGGAGCACAAGCAAGAGAGAGCAAGCGTGAACTGGAAAGTGACTGAGGATGAACACGTCATAGTCGACGGGTGAGTGAGACCTTTTACACTTTATACCTGGTTGGGATGATAAGCATGTTTTGAATACTAAAAACCTAATCACCGGTTGTGAGTGGGATTATCCAATATCATACTCGGTTGGTATGATGAGATTCCTTGAGGAAATGAAAAACCCGCATTTTTAAGTGGACTTATCATCACACCCGGTTGGTGTGATAAATTTAAAAGAGATTTTTATTAGAAGTGTTCTCCCCTAACTGTGTGATAACTGCTTAAACAATTTGGGAGACCTTCTTGATGGGAGCTAGAGTAGCTTTAACAGGCTAGAGGCCTCAATTTTTGAACTCATAGAGCTCAAGGTACAGTTTTGGAAAAACATGTGTAGTGGGCACGAGCTAGAGCCCACAAACAAACATGATTAGGAAGAACCATGAAAACTCCTATTTAAAATGGAAAATTATTATGTGATTCGCCACGTTATCGAGTCAGGACTGACAATGCTCGATGGGCTGGCGACAGTGCATCAAGGCTAGGTTGACAGACCAACCTAGATAAACAACTGCAGGTCGGGTTGAGTGTTGGGGTCGTTGGACCATCGACACCAAAGAGAATGGATTAATCTTGAAAAACTATTGTTTGTGCATGCACTCATGGTATGGGGCCTTCAAGATGCCCTAGGGGGTAATGATGGGTTCCAAGGGCTACTTGATGATATGGTGGAGATAAGGGCAGTTCGTTGTGCTAGTTAGTCATGAAGCTCTAGGAGCTTCTTGTGCATGAGATCGGGGTGGGGTCAGGATGAGGTCTCCATCCTCATATGGACATGAAGTGAAATTCGGGTATGAGGGTTGGACGTTTGGGACATACACTCAGACTCAGGGTAGAAGTCTGAGACTTCTATCTGGGTGGACAGAAAAGTCGCGTTGATCCCTAAGTGGGTGCAATTTGGGACTGCCCTTTGAATGTGTGTACTCATCCTGATGAAGGGCGTGTGTTTGTTTGCTAAATGCCTCCCAAGATAAGGGGTGGGATAAAGAGCTAAAACACACCTAATGTGGAAATGGAGAAAAGGTTATGAGATTTGAGCTCGAGAAAAATCCTTGAAAAGGGAATGGTAAACCTTGGCAATGGTTTTGACAAAAAAAGCATAAGCATGTTTTTGAAAACTCGCTCCCAACACCTGCTCACTGAGTTGTAGGAACTCACCCTCTTCCTTTAACCCCTTTTCAAGAAAAATAAAGACCAAGTTTAAAGACCTTTCACAGTTGAACTCTAAGACAAGTATGTAGATTCTAAATATATTGAGTTTTGTATAATGATATTCTAGGAAAAATAGGGAAAAAATGCCTAACTCCTCGTGGTTTAGAAGGGGTAGAACCTTTTTGAACCAAAAGGAGTAGCGGGTTGCTCACAGGGATCCAACCAAACTGGGTTAGGGCGTGACAACTTGAGTGGTATCAATGCATGTTTCCTCGAATACATTATCAAGATTATATAATGTAGTAACTAAGAGAAATAAGTTTAAAATTTATAGATAACTCCCAAAAGAGGAACTAAGAGAACTAGAGTTGTAGTCACCAACTTTGCCCAACACCCCATCCCTGTGGAAACTCCCCGAGAAGCCTAGACAGTTCCACCTAGACTAAGCTCAGAGCATCAAAGGCTGTACGAAGAATTCACCCGAGTGTTTAGAAGGCCCAACCTCTCCCCTGAGGTGGACACCAATTCTCAAGCTGAGCCCGAGGAAGTATAGTCCCATCCCACTCCTGCCAACATCCCTCCTCCAATTAACATTCCCAAATACCTCAAAACCCTCCGTCAACTAGGATGTAAGTCGTTCTTAGGAGGGAAGGATGTTGGGGCCACTATGGACTGGCTGGCTAGTACTAAGAAACTCATGGGAATAGCTAGGATTCCACGAGAGGAGATGGTGATCCTCATAGAGTTTTTCCTAGAAGCTAGCGCAAAAAGGTGGTGGGATAACGTCAGAAACCTGCATACGACCACCCCCACTTGGGAGCAATTCGAGGAGAGGTATACGATGAAATACCTGGCTCTGCATCTGATCAACGAGAAGAAGCAGGACTTCTTCTGACTCTGACAAGGGCTTAACTTTATCTCGGAATATGAAACTAAGTTCAATGAGTTAAGACCCTTTGCCCCTGATCTGGCCGGACCTGCAGACATTTGTCAACGATTCGTGGATCGTCTCAACATGGACATAAGAGACTGAATGGAGGTATTAGGATGCCCCATGGATCTGGCAGCCATAATTAGTATGGCCCATGAATGTGAGCGTCTAGTGCAAACCCGATGCCGCCAGATGGAGCAGGCCAACTGAAAGGAGGATAAAGGCCAAGGTCACCACGAGGGACGTAAGGAGCAAAAATGTAAACCTTGTCCTTTAAAGATAAGAAAACCGGGAAAAGAATCGGTCAATTCAAAATAGAAAACTAAGCTGGTTAATGAACCCAAATCGGTAAAGAAAGGGTAAAATGGAAAATTGGAAAATCCCAAGGGACTCAAAGGGTCATAAAGATCATGGAAAAGAACCTTGGAACAAATGGAAAGAGAAAACTAGACCGGTTCAGAGTGAACTAGACCTGAACCGGATGGAACTGATTTGAACTATACATGAACTGAATTCTAAATTCATTTTTTGTGGTGGCTTAAAGTAATCAAATTAGAAAATTGAAGCTACCATTGGATAGTAAATAAATTTAAAAATTTTTAGATTTGAGAAAACCAGTGAATCGGGCCTGAATCGACTGATTTTTGCCATTAAACCCAGTTGGATCGGACCGGTCCGGTTTGTAATAGTGTCATCTTCTTCCTCAGGATGACAAGACTGTTTATTAATGCAGAAAATGAATAACTTTGGCGAAGATGAAACTGCTCCGATCAGGTCGTTTCAGGGCAAGGATAAGCTCAACCAAAATGGAAAGTGGTCGTACAGATGGTCCCTAAGCTCCATATATAAAGAGCTCCTCTCCATTCATCCTCCATACACCTCAAATTGCCATTCTCTCTCAACTGCTCCATTTTCTGGTGAAGCTTGAACTAGAGCTCTGACATAGGCCTTTTCCTCAGCCTCATAAGGCAAGGTCTGGTCGTATAGATTCCGGGGGAAGTCAGTTACCTGACAACAACTTCCTTTCGACCAGAGGATTGTCGATAGAATCAAATAGTGAAGCAGCTCCGATAGACCGAAGTTGCCTTGTTTTGGCTAAGCTGAATTAGGCCAAATTCAGCCCTCCTCCCACCAAACCAAGCCTCCCCAACACCCCCACGACCCTCACACGACCTTAATAGAGCTGAGAGGTAAGCCAATTTGGCCCTCCTTAGTCGTTACAGACCGGGGTTAGGGATAAGAAGTGATGAATTTCACTAACTAAATTCATCCTCGATTTGAATTTAATTGTAGAGATTCTTGATCTTAGAAGGAACCTCAGTACAAGAGCTACCTTCCCTGATCAAAAGCTCGGACTGTCGCACCTTCGACTTTAAGCTTTCGAAGCTTTCTCTCTCTACGAGCAGGTTTCTGACTAAGCTCCATTTGAGCTCAATATAGACCCAAATGCTACTGTTCAAGCTCAATCGAATCATATGGAAGTGTAGAAACTGATTCATACCTTCAATTGGAGCAATTAACCCCAATTGAATGGCCAATTTGAATAAATTAAATTTGGTAAATCTGGAGGGGGTAAATTGGGGAAACATTTGGGAAAAAATGGGAATTTCGGAAAATTGATGGACCTCTTTGCAATTTCCCAAAATTGAAGGCTAATTGGACACGAGAAAGATGTTAGGGACCAATTGGTAAAATTTTGGAATATTTTGGGTCAAATTGACATTTTTGGAAGGTAGGGGCAAAATTGTAATTTTTGAAAAGTTAGGGACCAAATTGGAAATTTGGAAAACTTGAGCCCCTTAAACAATTTTGAGTAAATTAAGGACTTAAAGGGAATTTTGGAAGCCTTGGGACTCAATTTAGGGAAAAGTTAGCAATAGGGACCTAAAGTTAAGGAAAATAAACTTTAGGGACCTAAGTGCGATTAACTAAAAATTTTGAGACTAGTCGCTCATATGTGAGAAAATGAAGGCTAACATGACAAAACTTAATTAATAAGGATGCCCAAATTGTGTAGGAACACGTGTGACCGAAACTCTAACAAGAGAAAGCTCACGTAAACTTGGGAACCGACTTGGGACGAACACGTCACAGTCATCAGGTGAGTGGGAATGTTATACATCATATCGGTTGGGATGATAAGCTTACTTTTATGAAAAGAAAACCTACTTACTGGTCGTAAGTAGAGATGATCATTCCTGATTAGTATGATGATTTTCCTTGAGGAAAGGAGAAACTCACTCACCGCTTATAAGTGGAGATATCATCACACCTGGTTGGTGTGATGAAGTTGAAAATAACTTTTTTTTGTCAGAAGTGTTCTCCAATGACTGTGTGTCAATGCTTAAAAGATTTGAGATACCTTCTTGATGGGAGCTAGAACATCTCAGATAGGCCAGAGGCCGCAGTTTTTGGAACTCATGGGGCTAAATGCCTAGTTTTGGAAAATCACGTGCAGTGGGCACGAGCAGGAGCTTGTAAACAAACTTAAGTTAAGAAAGCCATGAAAATTTCTAATGAAATTGTTATGTGATTCCGCCATGGTATCGAATTAGGACTGATAGTACTTGATGGATTGGTGGTAGTGCGTTAGGGCAGGTTGACAGACCGACCTTCGGGTTGAGGGTCGGGGCCGTTGGACAATTGGCACCAAAGATAATGGCCATATGTGAAAATTTTTGTTTGTGCATACACTTGTGGTATAGGAACATCAAGACACCCAAGAGGGGTAGTGATGGGTCCTAAGGGCTATTAAATGACATGGTGGAGATAAGGGGTAGTTCGTCGTGCCAGTTAGTGTGGAAGCTCGGAGTAGCTTCTTGCGCACAAGACTGGAGTGGGATTGGGATGAAGTCTCTATCCTCATACGGACACGAAGTGGCATTCATGTCTAAGGGTCAGATGTTAAGAACATCCATTCAGACCCAGGGTAGAAGTGGACAGACTTCTAACTTGGTGGATGGTAAATATTCTCCAATCCACAAGTGGATGCAGTGGACGGGCTACACCTGCGAATGTGTGTACCCTTTCTGATGAAGGGCGTGTGCTTGTTTGCTAAACGCCTCCCAAGGCAAGGGGATGGGCTAAGAAAGCTAAACACACCTAATATGGAAATGGGAAAATGGTTTCGAGATTTGAGAATCTTTGAATTGAGAAAAATCCTTAAAAAGGAACGGTAAATCTTGAAAAAAGGTTTTGGAAAAGAGGAAACCCTTTTGAAAGAAAATGTTACCCTTTACAGGGTAAAGGTTTTGAAAACCGAAATTGAGGAATAAATCCTTTTTAAAGGAACTGATAACCTTGGCATAGTTTGGATAAACTAAGGCTATTTTGAAAACTCACTCCCAACACCAGCTAACTGAGTTGTAGAACTCACCCTCTCCCTTTTACCCCTTTCATGTAACCAAGGGAAAACCAAACTTAAAGACCTCATTGTATTGGAATTGTAAGATAGGTATGTCTGTTTTAAGATATTCAATTTTGTATAATGCTATTCCAAGAAAGATAGGAAAAAGGGATGCCTTACTCCTCGCGGTTTAGAAAATGGTGAAACCCTTCATGCATCAAAGGGAGTGGCGGGTTACTCATGGAGATTCGACCAAATCGGGTCGGGCCGTGACAACTTAAGTGGTATTAGAGTCTATTTCCTTGAATACATTATCAAGACTATATAACATAGTAACTAAGAGAAAGTTTTAAAATTTTCAGATGGCTCCCAAGAGAGTAATCAAGAGAACTAGGATTAATGTTGCCAACACTATCCAACAATCTGTCCTCGTAGAAAGACCACCCTAAAAGATCTCCAATATTTGAGGTGTAGTAAAAGTCACGAAGGCCCAAGAAACATTTTGGGGAAGCATCTAATGCCATTAAGAAATGTGGTACTAGCGCTTGTTGAGGTCACATCCATGAGTAGGAGGAGAGCCAACCTAACGCTGGAAGGGACCTATAACCAAGAAGGACGCTTACTGAGAACCTAGTATAGTAGCTCCAGAAGTAGAAACTACTTTTTGTAATGGGGTTAGCGCCCAAAACATATTGTACCCTTTAATAAAAATTCTAATTTTTCCTAAAATTCTGTCCTTGAAATAAAGTCATGTTCTCATATCTCAACTATATGAGGAGGGGTCATGAAAGATAAGAAGGACCAAAGGAAGAAAACACAATGAAATAGAGTATAGATAAAAGGAAAACATAAGTAGGAGGAATGTCTTGGATGAAAAATGCAAGGATCAAGGAAGGATTGGTGACCAAAATAGTAGAGCAGGTTAAGTAAGTGGTTCGCAAAGAGGTCAAGAAATAGCGAGGTAAAGAAAAATTTAAACTTATTCTTAAGAAGGTCAAACAGAGAGGAATACCATAAGAATAGAGGCAAAGTACATGAAAGTACACCTAGAACCCCCATAAAGGACAAACGTGGAAAACGTCCTCCGACAACTTTAGGGTAGGACATGGAAAGAGTGAAGAGTAGAAGAAATGTGCTAGGAAAGGGAACTCTGGAGGGATGTATATGACTAAGTACCCCTTGAAGAGAACATTGATGGGTGGTTGGACATAACATGGAGTGCAAGGAACCAACCCATAATTAGGAAATCCTCGAAGGAAGGATAAGGAACAAAAAAAGGGAATTGGAGGACAGTGAAGGATTAAGGGCGGATGACAGATGGGTCTAAGAATGGAAAGAAGAAAAAGCCTTCAAGGAGCGCTAGGGAGGTTGAACATGAAACTCCCAAGATGGAAGTCCCTGGGTAAAAGGATAAAGGTAGGAAGTGAGACCATAAAAAGGGAAATTTCCAAACTAAGGAACTGATAGATGGATCATAAGAGGCCTAACCCAAAATAAGGAACCTCATAAATGGGCATATATGGTTAAGGATGTATCGGGATGGCCGAGTGTCACCTGCTTCGGAAGAGTAGAGGAGCCAAATAGGGATTTCAGATGAACCTAGTGGAAGGAAGCAACTAGTAACAATGGGATGGTCAAGGAGAATGAACGATATCCTAAGAAAGACCAGAAAGTAGTATAGACTACACTCTAAGAAGGACAATAAGATGGGCATCAAGGATAAGTCAATTCTAGAGACAGCTGCCCTAGACAATTGGACAAGAAAAATAGTAGGGACGAGGCAATTAACAAACTGACCATTCGAAGAACCATGGATTTAAACCCCGGTGGAAGGAGAAGTGAAAAGGCCAAAACATTGGAAAAGAAGGATGGAGGAAATCCTTAAAGTGATCAATGGCCGAGAATGGATTAAAGACCAAACTCAAACCATGAGAAGGTTAAGCAAGCCTCTCACAAGGTAATCAAGAGACCTTGAAACAAGGAAGATTTGAACGCCTCCCTAAAGAAATAAACTGGTACTGTGGTACAAGTGGGAATGAGGATAGGGTATAAAAGACATGCCCACAGGAGTTCAAGAATAAGGGTAAGCAGGAGAGGACGTCATCAAAGGATGTCATTTAAGGGTAGATATTTCCTAGGGCGAATGAAAATGGAATTGTGGGAGAAAATGAGAAGAATCCTACTAAGGAAGGAAATCCTAGAAAGGCATACATATCCCAACTGAGAGGTAATGGAACCGAGTGAAGAGGGATAAGAATATAAGCTTGCAAATAGAATGCATGTTGAGGTGAAAAGACCAAGGGAAGCGTACTAGGAGGGCCCAAGGAGTAAGCTAAACCCATGGAATGAGTAAGTAGAAAGATAGCATCAAAAGATGTCGTACAAGCAAGAAAGGGGTGGACTACTCATAATGAGAAATAGAGGATAGCACACCTGAGAAACTTTAAAGAAGTAAGCCCTCTAGTTAAGAAGTGATTAAAGAAAATGACCACTAACATCAAGACTGGTCATGGTCCATGCTTGCTTAATGAAGCCTAAAGGTTGTACGGATGGGCATAGTGTGGAGTACATGAAATAAGACCTGATAACCAGAAGTTTCTTAGGTAAGGAATAAGGGATGAAATGGAAATTTTAAGACAATGGAGGATTGAAAGAGGGTAAATATCCCAATATAGAAAGGGTGTAAGGAGATGAAGAAAGGAAACCTTCAAGGAATGGTAAGAAGGTTGAACATGTAACTCCTAACGTAAAAGTCTCTACTTGAAGGACATAGTAGAGAATGAAATTGAAAAAAGGGGAACTCCCCAAACCAAGCAATCGACACGTAGACCGAAAGGGATCAACTCAGAATAAATAATTGTAAAATGGTCACGAGTGAGTAAGAGTGGACTAAGGAAAAGGAAAGTCTTTGAGTAAAGGACACCATTGGAAATGAGGACAGACATAAGAAGGGAAGAATCTCAGCGTGTCGGTAAGTCATCGGGAAACCCAATGATTGGAACCAGAAAAATCCAATAAGGAAGTTGGGAAAGGATGAGTAGGTAAGGAAAACCAACATGATTATGTAAGACATGACGTTATAGGCAAGAAGGATGATTGGATAATAGTAAAGGTAATCAAGGAATACTACTAGACAAAAAGAGGGACAGAGTTATACGATCCCCAAAAGGTTGAAAAGTTGAGAACAACCATCAAGGAAGTGTTCTAGAATTCTAATGGATAGATATAGGTTCTAGAACAAGTCATGCTATAAAGGACATGTAAGCCCAACAGTCCTGGGGGAAAATGTGACTAAAGTAAGGAAGAGTCAGTTAGTTAAGCATGACAATGTCGAACATCAAATTTGGACCAAAGTTGCAATAAACGATGAATGGAGGAAGGGTTAAATAGGACGAAAATGTGATAACACTGAAACCCGTGAAAATAAGTACGTAACATTCGAAAGAAAACCGAACTAAGGGTTTCAATGATCAAGAGAATAACTAGACACGGGAATGATTGTGCATTTTAGAACTTCCAAGCCTAAAATCCTGGGCGAGAACCCTCAAGAGGAAGAAGCTTGCCCTAAGTAGAGGAATAAGTGAACCGAAGGATATATCTTTGGACACGTGGGTAAGACATGCCTAGTTATAATATACTCTATGGAGTGAGTAAACAATGGAAAGGAAATGAAATTTCCTTAAATGTGTGATTTAAAGAGGCTAAGTGAAAGAACAATTAAAGTGTTAACATGTTAAGCAAACCCTAGGTTGACATCAAAGGAAATTATTCCCAATGCAAAGGATGTTGATTACGTTTTGGGGACAAAACTCCTAAAAGGATGTGAGAGTTGTAAACCCCGTCCTTTAAAGATAAGAAAACAAGGAAAAGAACAGGTCAATTCAAAAGAGGAAACTGAGCCGGTTAACAAACCCAAACCGGTAAAGAAAGGGTAAAATGGGAAATTAGAAAATCCCAAGTGACTCAAAGGGTCATAAAGATCATGGAAAAGAACCTTGTAATAAATGGGAAGAGAAAACCAGACCAGTTCAGGGTGAACTGGACCTGAATCGGATTGAACTGGATGGAACCAGTTTGAACCATACATGAACCAAATTCTAAATTCATTTTTTGTGGTGACTTAAAGTAATAAAATTGGGAAATTGAAGCCACCATTGGATAGAAAATTAATTTAGATAAATTTAGAAATTTTTAGATTTGAGAAAACCGGTCAAATTAGGCCTAAACCAGTTGATTTTCACCATTGAACCTAGTCAGACAAGATTGGTCCAATTCGAAACAATGTCATCTTCTTTCTCTTGATGACAACATTGTATATTAATGCAGAAAACGGATAACTTTGGTGAAGATGAAACTGCTCCGATCAGGCCATTTCAGGGCGAGGATAAGCTCGACCAAAATGGAAATTGGTCGGGCAGAGGGTCCCCAAGCTCCCTATATAAAGAGCTCCTCTTCATTAATCCTCCATACACCTCAAATCACCATTCTCTCACAACTGCTCCATTTTTTGGTGAAGCTTGAACTAGAGCTCCAACATAGGCCTTTTTCTCAGCCTCAGAAGGCAAGCTCGAGTCCTATAGATTACAGGAGAAGTCAGCTACCTGATAGCAACTTCCTTTCGACCCGAGGACTGCTAGAGATGCACCGACGAAATCAAATAGTGAAGTAGCTCCGACGGACCGAAGTTGCCTTGTTTTGGTCAAGCTGAATTTGGCCAAATTTAACCCCTCCTCCGGCCAAACCAAGCCTCCCCAACACCCCCACTACCCTCACACGACCTTAACAGAGCTGAAAGGTAAGCCAATTTGGCCCTCCTCAATCGTTGTAGATCTGGGTTAGAGAGAGAAAGTGCTGAATTTCACTAACTAAATTCACCCTCGATTTAACTTTAATTATAGAGATTATTGATCCTAAAATGAACGAAGGACAAGAGCTACTTTCCCTGATTGAGAGCTCGGACCGTCGCACCTCCGACGGTAAGCTTTCGAAACTTTCTTTCTCTATGAGCAGTTTTCCAACGAAGCTCTGTTTAGGCTCAATTCGGACCCAAATGCTGCGGTTCAACACTCAATCGAATCGTATGGAACTGTAGGAACTAATCCATACCTTCAATTGGAGCAATTAACCATGATTGAATGGCCAATTTGAAGAAATCAAATTTGGTTAGTTTGAAGGGGTGAAATTGGGGAAATTTTGGGGAAAATTGAGGGACCTCTTTGCAATTTCCCAAAGTTGAAGACCAATTGGCCATGAGAAAGATGTGTGGTGACCAATTGGTAAATGTTTGGAACATTTGGGGGTCAAATTGCCATTTTTGGAAAGTAGGGGCAAAATTGTATTTTTTTGAAAAGTTGGGGACCAAATTGGAAATTTGGAAAACTTGAGCCCCTTGTACAATTTTGAGTAAATTGAGGACTCAAAGGGAATTTTGGAAGCCTTGGGACTCAATTTGGGGGAAAAGTTAGCATTAGAGACGTAAGTGCGATTAACTAACAATTTTGAGCCTAGTCGCTCATACGTGAGGAAACGAAGGCTGCCATGCCAAACCTTAATTATTAAGGATGCCCAAATCGTGTAGGAACATGTGTGACTGGAACACAATCAAGAGAAAGCTCACGTAAACTTAGAAACTGACTTGGGACGAACACGTCACAATCATCGGGTGAGTAGGAATGTTATACATAATAACGGTTAGGATGATGAGCTTACTTTTATTTAAAGAAAACCTACTTACTGGTCATAAATAGAGATGATCATACCAGGTTAGTATGATGATTTTCTTTGAGGAAAGGAGAAACCTGCTTACTGTTTGTAAGTGAAGATATCATCACACTTGTTTGGTGTGATGAAGTTGAAAATAACCTTTTTTGTTAGAAGTGTTCTCCCCTGACCGTGTGCCAATGCTTAAAAGATTTTGGAGGCCTTCTTGAGGGAGCTAGAACAACTCAGATAGGCTAGAGGCCTTAGTTTTTGAACTCATGGGGCTAAATGCCCAGTTTTGGAAAATTACGTGTAGTTAGGCCCAAGGCTTGTGGGAACGAGGAGTAGCTTGTAAACTAACTTGAGTTAAGAAAGCCATGAAAATTTCCAATGAAATTGTTGTGTGATTCTGCTATGGTATTGAGTCAGGACCGACAGTACTCGATGGACTGGCGGCTATGCGTCAGGGCTAGGTAGACGGACTGGCTTAGACAAACAACTACAGGTCTTGAACCACTCCAAGGAAGCTCGAGGACTTTAAGGTAGGACGCAACCACCACCACAAGGGTACCAACTATGGTATATAACCTCACACAAAAGGAGGCCCGAAAGGATCCTGGTATTGTAGCTGGTACTTCCCAAACCCTCCTTGACTAGAATTAGATAGAAACTCGTTATTGAATCCTACTCAATAAAGAGACTTAAAATTTTCTAAAAATGTGCATTTCTTCGATCAGGGTACATACATTTATAGGGGAGAAAAGCCTACACTCTCTTTGACTTAGGAGCTGAGAGATCCTTCATCAAGGAAGATTTAGTTCCATGTCTTCCACTAGAGCTTACCTCCCTGGAACAAAATCTTAACATCCTCACACCCTTAAGAGAAATGACTAAATAAAGACAAATAGTTAAAGGGATGTGAGATTAAGATTGCTGGAGTAAAACTGAAGCTAGATTTGATCCCATTACCTCTAAGAGAGGTAGAAATAATATTAAGAATGGATTGGCTAAGTACACACCAAGCCAAGGTGGACTGTGGGAAGAAAGTGACAACCTTCTACACCTCTGAAGCACTCGGACTGCATTTTCAAGAAGACATGAGGAAGAGAGAAATGCACTTGGTGTCCCATACAAAAGCCCAAAAG
This sequence comes from Trapa incisa, assembly GCA_030064435.1. Classification (NCBI taxonomy): domain Eukaryota; kingdom Viridiplantae; phylum Streptophyta; class Magnoliopsida; order Myrtales; family Lythraceae; genus Trapa; species Trapa incisa. The sequence continues at coordinate 5,032,670 of CM057775.1, read as the reverse complement.
ATGATGCATAAGGGTTATAGGGCTTTTCTCGCAATGGTCATCAATGAGAAGTCAGAGGAGAAAGGACTAGAGGGCATCTTGGTGGTTGAACACTACCCAAATGTATTCTGTGATGAACTACTAGGATTACCCCCAAGCCGTCAATTAGAATTTACCATAGAGGTAATCCATCAGATACATCCCATATCCCAAGCCCCCTATTGCATGGCTCCAGTAGAATTGAAGGAATTAAAGGAGCAGTTGGACGAGTTACTAGAGAAGGGTTTCGTATGCCCTAGTCAGTCTCCATGGGGTGCACTAGTGCTATTTGTAAAGAAGAAGGATGGGAATATGAGGCTGTGTATAGACTATCGAAAGTTGAACAAGGTCATTATAAAGAATAAGTATCCACTTCCAGGGATTGATGACCTGTTTGACCAACTAAAGGGAGTGGCCTACTTCTCCAAGATAGATCTCATGTAAACCCCACCCTTTGGAGTTAAGAAAAATCGGGGAAAGAACCGGTCAAACTGAGTGAGAAAACTGAACTGTTTCACAAACCTAATTATCAGAGAACGGGTGAATTGGGGAATTTACAACTCCTAGTGACCCAAAGAGTTATAAAAGCCTTGGGAAAGGACCATAGGACAATTTCAGAGAGAAAACCAGACCGGTTCAAGTGAATCGGATTGAACCGGTTTCGATCGGTTTGAACCACTATTGAACGAGATGCTAAATTCATTTTTTAGGTGGCTTAGAAAATTTAAATTGGAGAATTGAGGCCATCATTGAATAGAGAATGAATTTAGATGAATTTAGAAATTTTTAATTTTGAAAAACTTGGTCGAATCGGGCCTGAACTGACCGGTTTAAGGGTTGAACCCGGTTCGGACCCGTCCGGTCTAGTTCGGAATAGTGTCATCTTCTTCCTTTAGATGACAACACTATTCACTCACCGAAAAATCGAACATCACTAGAGAAGAAGAAATATTTCTGTTCATTACATTTCAGGCCATCAATGGTTGACATTAAGGTGCCAAACGGACGATTGGAGAGTCCCCAAGCTCCCTATATAAACAGCCACTCTCCATTCATCCTTCACGCACCTAAAAACCTCCCTCTCTCTCAACTACTCAGTTTTCCAATGAAGCGCAGAACAAAACTCCGACATAGGGTTTTTTCTAGGCCAAAGAAAGCATGGTCGAGTTTCTTACACTCGGGGAGAAGTCAGCTACATGGTGGTAGTCTCCAATTGCTCCGAGGATAGCCGGAGTGGTCGAATAGTGAAGCAGCTCCAATGAATCGAAGCTGCCCCATTTCGGTCGAGCTAAAATCAGCCAATTCGAGCCCTCATGAGGCCAAACCAAGATCCCTTGACACTACCTCAACCCTCCTATGACTAAATTAGAATAGAAAGGTAAGCCAATTTGGCTTCCCTCTGTAAATTTCAATCAGTGCTAAAGAGAGAACCAACTGAACTTTACTGACCAAAATTCCCCCTCAATTCGACATGAATTGAGGTGATTCTTGATTCTAGGAGAAACCTCAGGAGAGAGCTATCTGCCTAGATTGAAAGCTCGGACCATCGTGCCCCCGACGGTAAGCTTTCGAAGCATTCTCTCTCTACGTTCAGTTTTCCGGCGAAGCTTCGTTTGAGCTTGTCATGACATCAATTCATGCAATTCAAAGTGCAATTGAATCGTATGGATGTGTAGGAACTTAAATCTACCTTCAATTTCAATAATTTACCTTGTTTGATCGGTCAATTTCATGAAATCAAATGCGGCCAAGTTGAAAGGTTGAAATTGGGGAAAAATTGGAGAGTTCGAAAATTCAAGGGACTATATGTAATTTCCTAAAATTGAGTGCCAAATGTGCATGAAAAAGATGTTGGAGGACCAATTGGTCAATTTTTGGAATTTTTGAGGTGAAATTTACGATTTTTGTAAAGTAGGGCAAAATGATAATTTTTGAAAAATTGGGGACCAAATTGGGAATTTGGGAAACTTGAACCCCTTTTTGTAATTTTTAATAAATTGAGGTCCAAAAGTAAAATTTTAAATTTCAGGACTCAATTTTGGGAAAATAAGCATTAGGGACCTAAAGTTAAAGAAAAAGAACTTTAGGGACCTAATTGCAATTAATTAAAAAGTTAGGTATTTTATTCATTCGTGATGAATGAAGGCTATCAAGCCAATGGATAATGAACAAGGATGTTTATATTGTGGAGGAACACGAAGTACCGGGAATGCTAGCTTAGATAAGCATGTGATGAGACAAAAAGCTGGTTAAGAAGGATTCACTACATTAACTGGTGAGTGAGAATTTTTACATCATACCCGGTTGGGATGTTGAACATATCGGTAATAAAAACCCACTACTATGTGGGATTTTAACATCATTCTTGGAAGGGGTGATGTGAGAAAATGCAAGGAAAAACTACTTATCTATTGTAATTAGATCATACCCATTTGGTATGATGAACTTTCTAGAAGGAAGTAGAAAACCTGTTCATTGGCTATGAGCAGAGATGTCCTCACACCTGGTTGGTGTGATGGTCAGCTGACATATTATTTTTTTGTCAGAAGTCCTCTCCCCTAACCGTGTGCCACTGCTTAAACTTTTTGGGAGACCTTTTTGGCGGGAGCTCGAATAGCTTAGATAGGTCGGAGGCCTTAGTTTTGAAACTTAGGGGCTAATATGCTAGATTTTGAAAATCTTGTATAATGAGCCCAAGGCTAGTTGGCATGAGCAGAAGCTTTTAAACAAACATGAGTTTAAGCCATGAAATTTTTAAATGAATTATGTGTTTGGACATGGTAACAAGACATGACTGACATACTCAATGGACTGGTGGCAGTGCGACAAGATAGGTCGATGGACCAGTCGAGACAAACAGCTACATGTCGAGTTGAGGGTCAGGGCCATTGAACTAGTGGCACCAAAGATTAAATGGCTTATGAGGAAATTTATTGTTTTGTGCATGCACTAAGGTGTGGGAGCTTCAAGACGCCCAAGAGGGGTAGTGATGTGGCCTAGGGGCTACTGGACGACATGGTGGAGATAAGGGCTGATTGTTGTGCCAGCAGTTAGGGAAGCTCGATGTAGCTTCATGCGCATGAGACCTGGGTGGGATCGGGATGAGGTCTTTGTCCTCATATAGACCTAGAGTTTCTTTACAGGATTAAAGGTTGGATGTCGCGTGCATCCGCTCATTCTTAGGGTAGAAGTGGACGGACTTCTATCTAGGTGGCCGGTAAAGTCGCTCCAATGCCACAAGTGGGTGCAATGGACGTGATGCCCTGCACATGTGTGATCCCTTCATGATGAAGGGCATGTGTTGATCTATAAACACACCATTTGTGGTTAATGATAAGAAATGACTTTGAAAAACTGAGATTTTGACAATGATATATCTTAAAGGAAATAAGGAGTCTGATATACTATAATTCAAAAATTATTTTATTGAAACCTTATTTTTTATAAGTTTCCTATTCACTGAGTTGTAGACTCACCCATCCTTTTTATCTCTTTTTAGAAAATAGAGAAATGACTAGGGATAACACTAGGCCTTACCCTTTGTCAGGTATGCTTAGTTATTTTGAGTTGCATTTATATTGATATATGTTATTCGGTCCGGTTCGGAACAGTGTCGTCTTCTTCCTTCACATGATAGTAGTGTTCACTCGCCGAAAAATCGAACCAGCGCGGGCGAAGAGTAAATGTTTCTGTTCAGTACGTTTCAGGCCATCAATGACTGTCATAAAGGTGCCAAACGAACTGCCGACAAGTCCTCAAGCTACATATATAAAGAGCCCCTCTCCATTCATCATCTCAACACCTAAAAACCTCACTCTCTCTCAGCTACTCAATTTTTTGGTGAAGCTCGAACTAGAGCTCTGACATAGGGTCTTTTCTGAGGCAAAGAAAGTGTGATCAGGTTCCTTAGAACCAGGGAGAAGTCAACTACACGGTGGTGGTCTCCAATCACTTCAAGGATCATTAGAGAAGCGCCGGTGTAATCGAACAGTGATGCAGCTCCGGCGGATTGAAGCTGCCCTATTTCAACCGAGCTGAAATTGGCCAATTTGAGCCCTCCTCATGCCATACCAAGCTCTCCTAACACCTTTGTAGCCCTCCTACGACCGAATTAGAACTGAAAGGTAAGCTAATTTGGCCTCCCTCTATAATTTTTGATCGGTGTTAGAGAGAGAACCGACAGATATTTGATGATTAAATTCTCACTCAATTCACCATCAATTGATGCAATTCTTGATATTAGGAGGAACCTCAAGATGAGAGTATCTACCCAGATCTAAATCTTGGACCACCGTGCCCCTGCCGGTAAGCATTCAAAGCTTTCTCTATCTGCGTTCTGTTTTCTGGCAAAGCTTTATTTGAGCTCGTTCCGGTATCAAATCGTGCGATTCAAAGTGAAATTGAATCATATCAAGATGCAGGAACTCCAATTTAACTTCAATTTCAACAATTAAACTCATTTGATCCATCAATTTGATGAAATCAAATTCAACTGTATTATAAAGTTGAAATTGGTGAAAATTGGGGATTTTGAAAATTGAGGGACTAAAATGCAATTTTATAAAATTGAGGGCCAATTGGACATGATAAGAGTGTTGGGGGTCCAATTGAGCAAATTTTAGAATTTTTGGGGCAAAACTTACCATTTCTGTAAAGGAGGGGAAAAATGGTAATTGTGGAAAAATTGAGGACCAAATTGGGAATTTGTGAAACTTGAACCCCTTTTGTAAAATTGAATAAATTGAGATCCCAAGGGGAATTTTAAAAGTTTCAGGACTTAATTTGGGGAAAAACTAGCATTTGGGGCCTAAAGTAAAAGAAAAAGAACTTTAGGCACTAAATTGCAAATATTTGAAAAGTTAGATATTTTTAGTCATTCATAATGAATGAAGGCTATTAAGCCAAATGATAATGAACAAAGATGTTCACACCGTGTAGGAACATGAGATTTCAGGAACACTAGCTAAGGCAAGGCTCGTTAGGGATGAAAGTCGATTTAGAGGAAATACATTACACGATTGGGTGAGTGGGATTTTTAATATTATACCCGATTGGGATGATAATCACCTCGAAAATGAAAACCCATTGTTAAGTGATATTTTAACCATCACACCTTAGAGGAGTGGTGTGGAAATTCACACAGAAAAACTACTTACCAGTTGTAAGTAGATCATACTCGGATGGTATGATGAAACTTCCTGAAAGGAAGTGTAAAACCCGCTTATTGGCTATAAGCGGAGATGTCCTCATACCTAGTTGGTGTGATGGACAGATGAAAATATTATTTTGTCAGAAGTGCTCTCCCCTGATTGTGTACCACTACTTGAACTTTTTGGAAGACCTTATTGATTGGAATTCGAATAGCTTAGATAGGCTGGAGGCCTTGGTTTTGGAACTTGGAGGCTAATATACCCGATTTTGAAAATCTCGAACAATGGGCCCTAGGCCAGTTGGCACGAGCAGAAGCTCATAAACAAACATGATTTAAGCCATGAAAACTTAAGTGAATGAATTGTTTGGCTATGGTACTAAGACAGGACTGACTTACTCGATGGACTGGCGGTAGTGCGACATGATAGGTCTTCGGACTAGTCAAGAGAAACAGCTACAGGTCGAGTTGATTGTCGGGGCCGTTGGAGCAGTGGCACCACAGATTATATAGCTTATGTGAAAAAGTTATTGATTTGTGCATGCATTGTGTTACGAGACCTTCAAGATGCCTATGAGGGATAATGATGCGTCCTAGGGCTCTCGACGACCTAGTGGAAATAAGGGCAGTTAGTCGTACCAAAAGTTTTGAGAAGCTCGATGTAGCTTCATGCACATGAGACCGGGGTGGGGACAGGATGAGGTCTCTGTCCTCATACAAACTTGGAGTTTTGTTACATGATTAAGGGTCGAATATCGCGTACATCCACTCATTCTCAGGGTAGAAGTGGACGTGCTTCTATCTTGGTGGTCGGTAAAGTCGCGCCGACACCACAAGTGGGTATAGTGGACGGGCTGGCCTATTAATGTGTGTTCTCCTTCATGATGAAGGGTGTGTATTGGTTGATAAACACACCGTTGTCAATGAGAAATGGTTATGAAAACTGAAATTTTAAAATGAGAAAATTTAAAGGAATTAAGGAGTCCAACACACTCCAAATTTGAAAACTAATTTTTACCAAAACTTCATTTTTGAAAATACCCATTCACTGAGTTGTTGAAATTCACCCCTCTTTTTATCCATTTTTTGGAAATAGAGAAAATGACTAGGGATAACACCAAGCCTTAGCCTCTGTCAGGTATGCTTGATTTCTCTTAAGCTTGCATTTTATTTGATATATGTCATTACAAGGAATAAGGTTGAAAGTACACTTGGCTCCTCTTGAGTTAAAAAAGGAGGAAACTCCTCTTGAACTAGGAGAGAGACGGGTTGTTCACGGGTATCCAACCAAACCAGGTCGGAGCGTGACAACTTAAGTGGTATCAGAGCCTAGTTCCCTTGAAACATTATCAATATTATGCCATGACATTAATCCAACTTTAAACTATCGTGTAGGAAGAAGAGTTCCTAGGAAGTTCACGGTGATATTCAGTCCTCCACCCATAACCTTGAAAAAGACACCCAACCTGAGGGAGGAAGTCATACAAAGATTCCTAAAGGGTGAGAAACAAGTACCCAAGGACATGATGGAAGACTACCAGAAATTGGTAGGAGCCTTATTGGAACCGGAAGACATCATATACCCTCCTCCCATACAAGAGGAACCAATATCACCTCCTAGAAGCCCATCCCCTCCTCCTCCAGTCCCACAACAACTGGAGGGGAATCCAACCAAGAAGGAGGCTTGGGATAACTACTGGGATGCATATGCCACCTTCATGAAAGTCCATCAAATACCTCCACCTACTCAGCGTGGCGTCAATCCCTTCCAATGGGTGAAGTGGACATATGAGTGTGAGGTTGAGGTGCTAAAGCGGAACAGATTGGAGGCTATGCATGAGATTCATCCCATTAGGGAGTACGAATGGACCCCAACCTATTCCTCAGAGCCTTCTGATAAAGAGTCCCACAACTGTTCTAGGGTTAATTTTAGTCCTATGACCCCAAGGGATTAGGGGGTAGAAAATTCCTTTAATAAGTCAAGTATGGTAAGATAACATTTCTTGAATAAATGAAAGTGAAATTTTTGTTAAAACTTCTAAGTTCCTTGATAAATTCAAATTAAAAAAGCAGATAATAATAAAAATTAAAGTGAAAGGTTGGAAATATCCTAATGAGGAAAAGTTGGATTATTTATAGTTAACCTCAACCCTTAAAACTTTCCTCAGAAGTACGATAAGGAAGAATTCATCCAAAGGAGATCTTAACTAAGAAAGGGAAGGAAAAGTTGGAACAAAGGGAAGTGAACATCAAAAAGTATAGATTCATGGAGAGTTCAAGGAGTTAAGGATAGGCTCGAAAAATAAGAGTAAGGAAAAACAAGGAGTAAAATATTCCAAGGGGAACCAAAAGAATGGAAGCTGATCAAGAAGAAGTAAGTATGGAGGAAACACTAAGGATGTCAAGACCACTAAGGAAAGATGGAAAGAAATTAGAATAACAAGAAAGCCCAAGTATAAACTACTTGTAAAGAACTAAGACATAGTTTCTTAGGAACTCCATAAGATAGGGAGACTTATGGAAAGCAGAGGTATGGGACCAAAAGAGGAAGAAAAGCCGGAGTGGATGAATCATACAAGATCCTTAAGTTTAAGTGAAGAGTAAAAAGAGAGAACTTCTAAAGAACAGTAGGGTGATCAAACAAAAGAATCCTAGAATGGGAGACATTAGAAGGAGGATGAGAATAGGAAGTTGGATTGAGGAAGGAGAAAGCTCCAGGTTAAGAAAAATAATTGAGGAAGTGTAAAAAAAGATCGAGCCGAATAAGGACCTCAGTAAGATGTACTAATAACTAAGTGAGTGTTGAGAAGGTTAAGTACGACCTAGTTGCAGGAAAACATGGAAACCCAAATAGGAATTTAGATAGATCCAACTGAAGGAAATAAGCTTCTATTGATCAAATCGCATAGAAGAGTAAACGAAGCTCTAATAAGAACTGGGGAATAGTAAGGAATACACCCTAATCAACACAAGGGAGTAATACCAAAGACATGAAGATACAAAAGATTTGATACAAGAGGGATGAGAGGTTCACCTCCAAGGAATAAATAAGTTTTGAGAGCAAATGAGGATGAGGTAAGATAAATGAAAAGTATTCGTAGGATCTCAAGAGTAAAGGTAAGCAGATTAAGATAATGGCTATGAAGGACATTTAAGAGTGAATATTCACAATGGTAAAAGTTAGAAGGAAATTTCGAGAGAAAAGAAGTGTAAAACTTACCAAGAAATGAAATCGTGGAAGAACACATGACTATTAGTTAAGAGGAAACAAAACCAACAAAATTGAGAAGAAGGTAAGCTCCTCAAAGACAAGCTACTAGAAATGAAAGGATCAAGTACATAGGGATAGAAATCGTGAAGATCCAAGGGATAAGTCAAACCCAAGTAACATGTAAGTAGGAAGACGACATCAATAGACATCGTATAGGTAAGAAGGGGACTGGCCAAAATAAAGGATCATGAAATGATCATAATGTGATAAAAATGGATTTTAAAAGGAGAAGAGACCTTAAAAAGGAAGTGCGCCAGTGGAAATGAGGAATGAAATAAGAAAAGAAGAGCTTTAGTATGTCAATAAGTTATCGGAAGCTCAAGGGATTGAAGGTTGAATGACCAAATATAGAAGTCGAAAAAAGATGAGTAAGGAAATCAACACGACTATAGTGATGTGAAGTCAAAGACAAGTTTTGAAGAATGTCATGTGGTAAGGGGCATGTAAACCCAACTATCCCAAGGAAAATATGACTTAGGCAAGGAAGGATCTATGATTAAGGCATAACTAAGTCAATGGTAAAGGTGATAACCAAAGAATGAGGAAGGGATCCATGTAGGATGAAAAGGTGGTAAATGCCAAAACCTGTGGAAGAAAATGACTGGAACTCATAGTTCTCAAATCTTAGGTAAAGGAGTTTGGAATGGAGAAATGGTGCCTTGGGAAAGAAAGGATGTAACTAAAGGAAATGATTCTAATTCTTCCAGGGGGATATGCTTAGCTAAAGTAAGTTCCATAGAATGAAGAAAGGATGAGAATAAGACGAGAATCTTAGGTATGTGATGTAAGGGATGAACGAAAATAACCGAGAAGGTTGTAAGACAATAAACTAGAAAATTTATATATCAATAAAATGTTTATTCCAATACACAAAAAGTGTGAAAAAAGTTTTTGGGACAAAACTCCTAAAAGGAGGGGAGAGTTGCAAACCCTCCTCTTTGGAGTTAAGGAGACCCGGTCAAACCGAGTGATAAGAACTGAACCGGTTCACAAACCCGATCATTGAGTAACAGGAAAATTGGGAAATTTACAACTTTTGAGTGACCCAATAGGGTTCATAAACCATGGAAAAGAACCTTAGGAAAATTGGGAGAGGAAAACTAGACTGGTTCGGGTGAACCGGATCCAAACCGGTTTATAAATCAAGCTGGTTTATGAACCGGAACCCATAAAGAGAGGGCAAATCGAGAAATTTATGGATCCCAAGTGACCTAAAGAATCACATAAATCATGAAAAAGGACTTTAGGATGGATGCGGGATGAAAACCAAACTGGTTTAGGTGAACCGGCCACTATTGAACCAGATGCTAAATTTATTTTTCTAGGTGGCTTAGAAAATTCCAATTTGAGAATTGAGTCCACTATATGATAAATAATGAATTTAGAAACTTTAACTTTGAAAAACTCGGTTGAATCGGGCCTGAACCGGCCAGTTTAAGCTTTGAACCCGGTTTGGACTGGTTTGGTCCGGTTCGGAACAGTGTCATCTTCTTCCTTCAGATGATTGCACTGTTCACTTGCCGGAAAATCGAACCAGCGTCAGCAAAGTGGAAACATTTTTGTTCAGTACGTTTCAAACTATTAATAACTATCATAAAGGTGCCAAACGAATGGACGATGAGCCTCGAGCTCCATATATAATGTAAAACTCGCATTTTTGAGTTAAGGAAAACTGGGAAAAGAACCGGTCAAATCGAGTAAGAAAACCAAGCCGATTTACAAATCCGATCATTTGGGAACAAGCAATTTGGAAATTTACAACTTTTGGATGATCCAAATGGTTCATTAAACCTTGAGAAACTTAATACAAATTAAAACAGAAAAAACTAAATTGGTTTAGGTGAACGAGATTCCATAAGAATTTTGAAGTTAAGCGTGCTTGCCCAAGAGTATTGAGAGGATGGGTGACCTCCTAGGAAGTATGATTTTTTGTAACCCGAAACTTCGATAAAAAATTTGTATATGAATCTATGCCTTATCATAAATAGGCATAAATTAATATATATATTTAATTACTGTAATTAATACCTAAATTAAATTATTGAAATTAAGACAAATAATTTAATATTGAAATTAAATTATTGGAATTAATACCAATAATTTATGGCAATATTAATACTAGTAATAAATCTCTCCCATTTAATACACGATTTTACACCTATATAAAAAGGTTATCCCCATTCATTCTCCTCACATTTGAACACTTCTCTCTCTATATATATAATGCTCCATTTCTCGGTGAAGTTCGAACTAGGGCTTCGACTTGAACATTTTCTTAACCTCGGAAGGAGTGGTTGGGCTCTTTAGGACCGGGGAAAAGACAACTATCTAATAGCAAACTCTTGTCAATCCGAGAATCGCTGGAGAAGTGTCGGCATGATTGAACAGTGAAGCAGCTTCGGAGGGCTGAAGCTGCCCTATTTCGGCTAAGCTAAAATCGGCTATTTCGAGCCTTCTTGAAACCAAACCAAGCCCTCCCAACACCTGCTCAGTCCTTCCTCGGCCGAATTAGGACTGAAAGGTAAGCCAATTCGGTTCCCCTTTACAATTTCAGATTTTTGTTAGAGAGAGAGTTGACTAAATTTCAATGAAGAAATTCTAATCCAATTCGACATCAATTGATGTCATTCTTGATCCTAGGAAGAACCTCTAGAGGAGAGCTACCTTCCCAGATTGAAAAGCTCCACCGCCGCGCCCTCATCGGTGAGAAATCAAAGCTTTTTCTCTCTATAGTCTGTTTTCCGACGAATCTCCGTTTGAGCTCGTTCCAGCGTTAAAATCTGTGATTCAAAGTTACTTGATTCAAAGTTCCTTAAAATCATATGAACATGTAGGAACTCAATTTCAACTCCAATTTCAACAATTTGAGGTGTTTGATTGGTCAATTTGATGAAATCAAATTTGGGAGTGTTGAAGAGTTGAAAATCGAAAAAAAAGTTGGGGAAATTGGGGATTTTTGGAAATTTGAAGGACTAAAATGTAATTTTCTAAAATTGAGGGTGAATTGGTCATGATAAGAATATTAGAGGGCCAATTGATAAATTTTAGAATTTTTGGGGCAAAAATTTACCATTTTTCTAAAGAAGGGGCAAAATGGTAATTTTGGGAAAATTGAAGGACCAAATTGGAAATTTGGGAAATTAAACCTTTTTGTGTGAAATCAAATAATTTGAGGTCCTAAGATAAATTTTAAAGGTTCCGGGACTCGAATTTAGGAAAAACTTGGCAATAGGAACTTAAAGTTAAAGAAAATTAACTTTAGGGACCTAATTGCAAATATATGTAAAGTTGGGTTTTCTCATTCATTTGGAACGAGTGAGGGCTATTAGGCCAAAGAATAATGATCAATTATGTTCATCTCGTGTAGGAGAATTAGACATTGGGAACGCCATTAAAGGTCCAGATTGCTAAGGATGGAACCTGACTAAGTGGAATTTCACTGCACTATCGGGTGAGTGGGATTATATATCATACCCGGTTGGGGATGATAAGTGCCTCAGTATAAAAACCCACTATTTAGTGGTATTTTAATCATCACCACTTAGAGAAAGTGATGTGAAAATTTTTCGAAAAAAACTACTTACCGGACTAAGTAGATCATACCCGGTTGGTATGATGAGACTTCCTCGAAGGAAGTTGAAAACCCGTTCATCGGTTATGAATGGAGATGTCCTTATACCGGTTGGTATAATGGATAGTGAAAACCTATTTTATCGAAAGTGTTTTCCCTTGACTATGTGCAATTGCTTAAACTATTTGGGAGACCTTCTTGACGAGAGCTTGAATAGCTCTTATAGGCGGAAGGCGTTGGTTTTGGAGCTTGAGGGCTAAAATGCCCAGTTTTTGAAAAATTCGAACAGTGGGCCATAGGCCAATGGACACAGGCAGGTGCTTGTAAAAGAACATGATATATATATATGTGCCATTAAAACTGAATTGTTTGGTCATGGTACCAAGGCAGGTCCGACATACTCAGTCAACTAGTAGCAGTGCGACATGACCGGTCTTCGGAACTGTTGGGACAAATGGCACCACATATTACATGGTAATTTAAGAAAACTTTGTTTGTGCATGCACCATGAGTACGGGATCATCACAACGCCCATGAGGGGGTAGTGATGTGTCCTAAGGGCCCTGGGCGACCCAGTGAGTATAAGGGCAGATCATCGTTCCAGGTGTCTATGCGAAATTTGGAGTAGCACAAAGCGTATGAGATCGAGGTGGGGACAGGATGAGGTCTATATCCTCATATGGACATGAATAAGTGATTTTGGGATTATGGGTTGGATGTCACATACATCCACTCATTCCTAGGGTAGAAGTGGTCGTACTTCTATCCGGGTGGCAAGAAAAGTTGCTCAGAAAGTACTAGCAGGTTCAGTAGTGATACTGACTTGCGAATGTATGTAACCTTCATGATGAAGGATGTGTGTTGGGTGATGACACACCGATAACTAAGAAATAATGGAAAAACCAAAATTTTTAAATGAAGGGATTTTTGAAAAGAAAGGAGTCTGGCACACTCCATATAAATATTTTTCTTGAAAGTCAAAAGATTTGAATCCCATTCACTGAGTAGTTGTACTCACCCCCTCCCTTATACCCCTTTCAAGAAGTCCCGAAAAGCCGAACCTTAAAGGACTTGCACAATTAAATGCCGCAAGACAAGTACAATGCAGTTTTTATTTAGGATATTCCTGGAAAAAGGTGCAGATCTAAAGAACGTCTTACTCTTTACGATTTATAATATAAGGGGAAACCCTTTAGTAAATCAGGAGAGTGGCGGGTTGATCATGGGGATCCGACCAAACCGGGTCGGGGAGTGACATATCAAGAACCCCTCTCCATTCATCCGCTCCACATCAGAAAACCTCACTCTCTCTCAGCTACTCAGTTTTTCGGCAAAGCTCAAACCAGAGCTCTGATATAGGGTCTTTTCTAAGCCAAAGAAGGCGTGGTCAGGTTCCTTAGAATTGGGGAGAAGTCAGCTACACGGTGGTAGTCACCAATCGCTCCGTTGTTCGCCGAATAAGTGCCAGCGTGATCGAACAATGAAGCAGCTCCAGTGGACTGAAGCTGCCCTATTTTGGCTGAGCCAAAATTGACCAATTCGAGCCCTCCTCATGCCAAACCAAGCTCTTCCAATGCCTCATCAACCCTCCTACGACCGAATTAGAACTGAAAGGTAAGCTAATTTGGCTCCCCTCTGTAATTTCTGATCGGTGTTAGAGAGAGAACCGACAGATTTTTGATAATTAAATTCTCACTCAATTCAGCATGAATTGATGCAATTCTTGATCCTAGGAGGAACCTCAGGACAAGAGCTATCTGCCCAAATTGAAAGCTCGGACCGTCATGCCCCCACCGGTAAGCATTCGAAGCTTTCTCTCTCTACGTTTTGTTTTCCAGCGAAACTCCATTTGAGCTCATTCTAGCATCAATTCATGTGATTCAAAGTGCAATTGAATTGTATGAAGATGTAGGAACTCCAATTTAACTTGAATTTCAACAATTAAACTCGTTTGATTGGTTAATTTGATAAAATCAAATTCAACTATGTTGCAAAGTTGAAATCAATCCCTCAATTCAAAGTCAATTGTAGAAATTCTTGATCTTAGAATATACCTCAAAAAGAGAGCTATCTTACCCAATAGAGAGATTGGACTGCCACACCTTCGATGGTAAGATTTCCAGCTTTCTCTCTCTAAGTTCAATTGTCCGGTGAAGCTCTGTTTGAGCTCAATTCAAACCCAAATGACGCTGTTCAAAGCTCAATTGAATCATATAAAAGTGCATGAACTAATTCATACCTTCAATTGGAGTAATTAACCCTGATTGAATGATCAATTTGATGAAATCAAATTAGGCCAGTTTGAAATGAGGAAAATTGGGGAAATATTTGGTGAAATTTAGGGATTTCAAAAAATTAAGGGACCAATTTGCAATTTCCCAAAATTGAGGGTAAATTGGCCATGAAAAGGATCTTGGAGAACCAATTGGTCAATTTTTGAAAATAATTGGGGTTAAATTGCCATTTTTGTAAAGTAGGGGCAAAATGGTAATTTTTGAAAAGTTGGGGACCAAATGGGAAATTTGGGAAACTTGAACCCCTTAAGTGATTTTGAGTAAATTGAGGACCCCAAGCGAATTTTGGAAGTTTCAGGACTCAATTTGGGGAAAAGTTTGCATTAGGGACTAAAGTCAAGGAAAATGAACTTTAGTAACCTAAGTGCAATTAACTAAAAGTTTCGAGTTTAGTTGTTCATACGTGAGGAACGAAGGTTGTTATGCCAAGTATTGATAGATAAGTTTGTCCAAATTGTGTAGGAGCACGAAGGACCGGAACGCTAGCAAGAGAAGCTCACGTTGACTTGGGAAAAACAACCGAGGATGAACACGTCACGGTTATCGGGTGAGTGGGTTTATTCACATCACACCCGGTTGGGATGGTGAGCACTTCGTAAATGAAAAACTACTTCTATGTGAAATTTTAACATCAACCTCATTAGAGTGATGTGAGAACTATGCAGAAAAAAAAAACTATTTACCGGTTGTTTGTAGATCATACCCGATTGGTACGATGGACTTCTTGGAAGGAAGTAGAAAACCCGCTTATCGGTTGTAAGCGGAGATGTCATCACACCCGGTTGGTGTGATGGATGGAAAGTTTATTTTTATCAGAAGTGTTCTCCCTTGACTGTGTGCCAATGCTTAAAACTTTTGGGAGACCTTCTTGACAAGAGCTAGAATAGCTTAGATAGGCCAAAAGCCTCGGTTTTGGAACTTGAGGGCTAAAAATGCCCGGTTTTGGAAAATCACATACACTGGGCTCAAGGCCAGTGGGCACAAGCAGAAGCTCTAAACAAACATGAATAGGAAGAGCCATGAAAACTCTCATTAAAAGTGAAATTTACTATGTGATTCACCACGGTACCAAGTCAGGATTGACAAGGCTTGATGGGCTAGCGATAATGCATCAGGGCTAGTTCGACGGACCAGTGAGATAAACAATTGCATGTTGAGTTGAGTGTTAGGGCCATTGGACCGTAGGGATCAAAGATAAATAGCTTTGTGAAAAAATATTGTTTGTGCATGAACTTGAGTAATAGGATCATCATGACACCCAAGAGGGGCAGTGATGTGTCCTAAGGGTTGTTGGACGACATGGTGGCGATAAGGGAAAGATGAGCTACTATGTTTGAGTTTCTCGTCGTACTAGTTAGTCATAGAGTTACTGTGTTTGGACTATACGGAGTTACTATGTTTGGACTCCATGAGGATATTGTGTTTGGGGCTTCTTGAAGCTACTGTGTTTGAGTTTGATGCACACGAGACCGGGATAAGGTCTCCGTCCATATATGGACACGAAGTATTTTTGGGTCTAAGGGTTGAGCATCGGAGATGTTCACTCAGATTTCGGGTAGAAGTAGGGACTTCTATCAGGGTGGATGGTAAAGACGATCCAATCCACAAGTGGGTGCAGCCAGCGCAACTGCATCTCGTGAATGTGTGTGTACCCTTCCTAATGAAGGGCGTGTGTTGTTTGTGAAACACACCTAATATGGAAAAGGGAAAGATATTTAGAAAACCTTGGAAAGGATTTGAGAATCTTGTAAAAGATTTGGTAAACCTTGAAAAAAGGTTTTGAAAACCAGAATTTGAAGAAAATAAGGAGTTTGACACACTCCGATTAAAGTTATTTTTGTGAAAACTCTCACCCAACACCCATTCACTGAGTTGTCGAACTCACCCCCTCCCTTTACCCTTTTTCAGGTGACCAAGGGAAAACAAACATAAAGATTTTCTAGTAGCCAAACCTGCGAGATAAGTATGTAAGATTTAATATATTCAGTTTTTATTAATGTTATTCTAGGAAAGATACAAGTGAAAGGACGTCTTATTCATCGCAGTTTATAGAATGGAAAACTCTTAATAAACCGTGTGAGTGGTGAGTTGCTCACGGGGATCCAACCAAACCAGGTCGAGGCATGACATGAAGAGTGATGTCATCCCATGAAAGAAGACAACATTGTTCCGAACCGGAACAGACTAGTCCGATTGGGTTCAATGGCAAAAATCGGTTGGTTTAAGCCCGATTTGACCGGTTTTCTCAAAATTAAAAATTGCTAAATTAATCTAAATTTATTTTCTATCTAATGGTGGCCTCAATTTTCCAAATTGAGATTTTTAAGCCACCAAGAAAAATAAATTTAGGGGTTAGTTCATGTATGGTTCAAATCAGTTCAAGTCTGGTTCATCCTAAACCAGTTTGGTTTTCCCATCCAATTTACTTCATGGTTGTTCCCCATGATTTTCCAGACTTTTAGATCACTTGGGATTTTCCAATTCTCCATTTTAACCCCTCTTTATCATTCTCGGTTCCTTAAGTGTTTCAGTTTTCTCATTAAATTGACTGGTTCTTTCTCGGTTTTCCATGATCCGAGATGACGGGTTTCACAATTAGGCTATGTTGATGGAAGCATGCCACAGCGCAAGCCTACCATGTTCATCAAAGAGGAAACTAAAAAGCATGAAATGGTTAATCCAAAATATGAAGCATGGGTAATCAAAGATAAATTTACCCCAACTTTGTTAATTGCCTTACTATCAACAGAAATGAATCTACAGGTGATTGGAGTACTTACCTAAGTCAAAGCCTGGAACTAGCTTGAGACACTCTACAGCTCCCAAACCCGAGCCTAGAAGGACATACTTAACTGATAATGGTGCGAACTCCAGAAGGGAGACCAACCTATGGCCACTTATCTCTCTGTCATCTCCAACCTCACCACTAGCTTTGTTCAAATTGGTTAGCCAAAGCCTAAGCACGAGATCAAAGATAAAATGTTTCTTGGGCTAGATTGGGAATGTGAAGCTCTTACCCTCACCATGTTACTAGTACTCGAAACAATGTCGCTAGATGCACTAAAAGCCCTCCTTCTTTCCCAAGATGCATGTCGCGTTCAGAAATATGGCTTAGACTCTAGCCCTCCATCTCTTCTATGTCTACTTATAACTTCTACTCCTCCTCAAATGGTTGTCATGGCTGCTAAGGACTCTCGTGGACTACTCTCCACTTCGCTGCATCCTCCTATTCAACAGAATGAGCACCACTTCTCCCTGTGGATCTTCTCCAACACTAGTCGCCGCTCTGGAGAAAATAGAAGATTTTCTTCAAATGAGCGCTCAGGACAACCTCATCAAGCAAGTCGCATTCAACCCCATTATTGTCAGCAGGCCAAGAGCCCAATTCCTATTTTCTGAAAATATGAGTGTGGCATCCCATTAATGCGAGATGAAGTACAACCCAACCCATGAACAACCCATCCTACGTGTCAATTATGTGGCCAAAAGGGTCATTCAGCCATTAATTGCCCTTCTTATGAGCTAAAGCTCATCAACCCATCTCATCAGACCCATCCCACAAACCCTTGATTGGTATGTGAATTTGAGATAAACTACTCATGTCATTAATGACCTCTCTCATATGTCTCTACAAGATGATGCATATTTGCCTGATCATCTAATGATTGGCGATGTAATAGGTTTACCCATTTTAACCTTTGGTTTTGCCACTATCACCTCTTCCCATCATAACTTCATCTTAAATTGTATTTATTATGTACCTCAAATTTCTCTAAATCTCCAGTCGATCTCTCAATTTACAAAGGATAAGTCTCGTTGTTTTAAGTTTTATCCTACTTAGTTTCTCATCAAAGATGTGAAACCCATCCTCTTAGACAAAGGAAACTAGGAAAAACAATCGACAAATTTTATGAGAAAATTGAGCCATTTAATGAACCAAAAATGCTAAATAAGGGTTAAAATGGGAAATTGGAAAATTTCAAGTAACCAAGAAGTCATAAAAATCATGGGGAAGAACCATGAAGTGAATTGGATGAGAAAATCGGAACAGTTCAGGGTGAATCAAGTTGAACTGTAGTGAACTGGTTTAATAATTTATTTTTCTAGGTGGGTTAAAAATATCAATTTGGAGAATTGAAACCACTACTAGATAGAAAATAAATTTAGATTAATTTAGAAATTTCTAATTTTTAGAAAATCGATCGAATCGGGCCTAAACTGACCGATTTTCATCACCGATCTCGGTCAGACCGAACTAGTTAATGAACAGTGTTATCGTCTTCCTTAGGATGACAACATTGTTCATTAAGGCATAAATACTTTCCTTTTCTCGAGAGTGAATATTCCCATTGATTATGGCATTTTTCAATGAGAATAAGCTCAACCAATATGTAAATTGGTAAAGCAAACGGTCAGACGATCCCAAAGCCCCCTATATAAAGAGCTCCCCTACATTCATCATCCACTGTCACGCCCCAACCCGGTTTGGTCGAATCCCCGTGATCAACCCGCCACTCTCTCGGTTTATTATAGGGTTTCCCCTTCTCGTAAACCATAAAGAGTAAGGTGTCCTTTAACTTGCACCTTTTTCCTGGAATAGCATAATCAAAACTGTATGAAATTTAAAACTTTACATACCTGTCTTACAGGTATCTTAGTTGACGGTCTTTAAGGGGAGGCTTTCCAGGATTTCCTGAAAGGGATATAAGGGAGGGGGTGAGTACGACTACTCAGGGAATGGGTTTTTAAAAGATTTTGACTTTTAAGAAAAACATTTATATGAAGTGTGCCAGACTCCTTTGTTTTCAAAAATCCCATCATTTAAAAATTTGGATTTTTCCATTATTTCTTAGTTACCACAATGTGTCATCACCCAACACACATCCTTCATCATGAAGGTTACACACATTCGCAAGTCAGTATCACTACTGAACCCGCTAGTGGCTTCGGAGTGACTTTTCCTGCCGCCCGGATAGAAGTACAACCACTTCTACCCTGGGAATGAGTGGATGTACATGACATCCTACCCACAATCTCGAAATCACTTCTTCATGTCTGTATGAGGACAGAGACCTCATCCTGTCCCCACCTCGGTCTCATGCGCTTCATGCTACTTCAGATTTCACACAGACACCTGGAACGACGAACTACCCTTATAGCCACCAGGTCGTCCAGTGCCCTTAGGACGCATCACTACCTCTCATGGGCGTCTTGATGATCCCGTACTCACAGTGCATGCACAAACAATGTTTTCTTATATTTCCATGTAATCTGTGGTGCCACTAGTCCAACGGCCCCGACTCTCAACTCAACCCGCAGCTGTTTGTCTTGACTAGTCCGTCGACCTGTCATGTCGCACTGCCGCTAGTTGACTGAGCATGTCAGTCCTATCTTGGTACCATGGCCAAACAATTCACTTATTAAGTTTTATGGCACATATATCATGTTCATTTACGAGCTCCTGCTTGTGCCAACTAGCCTTGGGCCCACTATACGAGATTTTCAAAATCGGCCATTTAGCCCCCAAGTTCTAAAATCGAGCCCCCCGGCCTATTAGAGCTATTCGAGCTCCCGTCGAGAAGGTCTCCCAAATTTTTTAAGAATTGGCACACAGTCAGGGGAGAGCACTTCCAACAAAAATAGGTTTTTACTGTCCATCATACCGACCGGTATAAGAACATCTCCGTTCATAACCGATGAACGAGTTTTCAACTTCCTTCGAGGAAGTCTCATCATACCAACCAGGTATGATCTACTTACAACCCGTAAGTAGTTTTTTTCACATAACTTTCACATCACTTTCTCTAAGTAGTGATGATTAAAATACCACTAAATAGTGGGTTTTTATATCGAGGCACTTATCATCCCCAACCGGGTATGATGTTAGTAAACCCACTCACCCGTTAATGCCGTGAATTCCACTAGACTGGTTCTTTGTATTCACGTGAGCTTGTCCATGCTGGCGTTCCCAGTATTTAACGTTTATGAACAACCTTGTTCATTATTACTCGGCATAACAGCCTTCATTCATTAATGAATGAGAAAACCCAACTTTTAGTTATTTGCAATTAGGTCCCTAAAGTTATTTCGCTTTAACTTTAAGTCCCTAATGTCATTTTTTCCTCAAATTGAGTCCCGTAACTTTTAAAATTTATCGTGGGACCTCAATTTATTCAATTTCACCAAAAAGGGGTTTAATTTTCCAAATTTCCAATTTCGTTCCCCAATTTTTCAAAAATTACCATTTTGCCCTTCTTTCACAAAAATGTAAGTTTTTTCCCAAAATTTACAAAATTCCTCAATTGGTCCTCCAACATTATTTTCATGCCCAATTGACCCTCAATTTCATAAAATTGTATTTTGGCCCCTTTGAATTTCCAAAATCCCCAAATTTTCCCCCAATTTCAACTCTTCAACACTATCGAATTTGATTTCATCAAATTAACCGATCAAACACTTCTAATTATTGAAATTGGAGTTGAAATTGAGTTCATGTATGTTCATATAATTCTAAGAAACTTTGAATCGCAAATTTTAACGTCGGAACGAGCTCAAATGGAGCTTTGCCGGAAAACAAACTATAGAGAGAGAAAGCTTCGATTACTCACCGGTGATGGCACGACAGTCCGAGCTTTCGATCTGGGCAGATAGGTCTCGTTCTAAGGTTTATCCTAAAATCAAGTATTGTATCAATTGATGCAAAATTGGATTAGAATTTCATCATTGAAATTCGGTCGACTCTCTCTCTAGCATCGATCGAAAATTATAAAGGGGAGCCGAATTGACTTACCTTTCGGTACTAATTCGGCCGTGGAAAGGCTGAGGAAGTGTTGGGAGGGCTTTGTTTGGCCTGAGGAGGGCTTGAAATGGCCGATTTCAGCTTGACCGAAATAGGGCAGCTTCGGTCCGTCGGAGTTGCTTCACTATTCCATCATGTCGGCGCTACTCCAACGATTCTCGAATTGACTGTAGTTTGCTATCAGATAGCTATCTTCTCCCCGGTTCTAAAGAGCCTGACCTTTGTTCAAGTCGAAGCTCTAGTTCGAGATTTACCGGGAAATGGAGCAGTAGAGAGAGAGAGGTGTTCAGGTGTGAGGAGAATGAAATGGGGATGACCTCTTTATATAGTCATAAAACCCGTGTATTAAATGGGCGAGATTTATTACTAGTATTAATATTGACATAAATTATTGGTATTAATTCCAATAATTTAATTTTGGTATTAAATTATTTGTATTAATTCTAATAATTTAATTTAGGTATTAAACTATTGGTATTAATTTCAATAATTAAATATATATTAATTGATGGTTATTTATGATAAGCCGTAGCATAAAAATTTTTGACTGAAATTTCGGTTTACAAAAATTCATACTTCCCAGGAGGTCACCCATCCTCACACTACTCTAAGGTAAGCACGCTTAATTTTAAATTTTTTATGTAATCTAATTCACCTGAACCAATTTGGTTT
This sequence comes from Trapa incisa, assembly GCA_030064435.1. NCBI lineage: Eukaryota > Viridiplantae > Streptophyta > Magnoliopsida > Myrtales > Lythraceae > Trapa > Trapa incisa. The sequence continues at coordinate 5,010,896 of CM057775.1, read as the reverse complement.
TTATTTTCTAATTTGTCTTAATTTTCTTTTCCAATGTTTAATAAATCTTTTGGATCAACTGAAAGTTGTAAATTTTCATATTGCTTATTCCCAAATGTAAACCGGTTTGGTTTTCTTATTCAGTTTGACCGGTTCTTTTCCCAGTTTTCCTTAACTCAAATGTGTGGGGTTTACATCCACACACCTTCAACCTTCGAAAAAGGAGAATTGCTCAATTTTTCGATGAAGCTCGAACCAAAACTCTGACTTGGGCACTTCTCTAAACCTTAGAAGGTGAATTCGGGTCCTATAGACTTCAAAGGAAGTCAGCTACTTAGCGACACCCTCTGTTCTGCCTGAGGACCACTGAAGAAGTGTCGGTGAGTCCAAACAATGACGCACTCTGTCGGTCCCAAAGCTACCCTATTTTTTGCCGATCTAATGTCTTACGGTCGGATCGAGCCCTCCCTTAGCACCCACAGCCATCACATGACCCACTAAGAGGGAAAAGGTAAGACAAGTTGACTCTTCTTCGTTGGAGCAATTCGGTTCTAAAGAGAGAAAAGGTTGAATTTCATCAACAAAATTTCCACTGATCTTGACATGAATTGTAGCAATTCTTGATCCTAGAAGGACTTTGAGGATGAGAGCTACCTTCTAAAATCAAGAGCTCAGACCACCACACCTCTGATAGTAAGTTCTTAGAGCTTTCTCTCTCTACCTCAATTTTTTAGTGAGGCTACGTTTGAGATCGTTTCAGACCCAAAACCCCAATTCAAAGCTCAATCGGATTGTATGGTAGTGAAGGGACTGATTGACATAACGAATTGGAGCAATTAACCCCATTTGAAAGGCCAATTTGAAGAAATCAAATTCGATCAATAGAAATGGATGAAATTGGGGAAACAATTTGGGGGAAATTGGGGATTTTAAAAAATTGAAGGACCTTAGTGTAATTTATCCAAAATTGAGGGTCAATTGGAAAAGAAGAAGGTATTGGAGGACCAATTGGTCATTTTTGAATGAATGGGGACCAATTGGCCATTTTTGGAAAGTTTGGGGTCAATTGGTAATTTTTGAAAAATTGAGGGACATATTGGATGTAAGGTCCTGACTCGGTTTGGTCGGATCACCGTGATCAACCCACTACTCCCAGTTTATTAAAGAGTTTCCTCTTATTATAAATCGTAAGGAGTAAGGCATCTTTTAAACCTGCACCATTTCCTGGAATAATATAATCAAAACTGCATGAAATTTTAAATTTTACATACTTGTCTTATAGGCATCTTAGTTGATGGTCTTTACGTGTAGGCTTTCCAGGATTTCCTGAAAGGGATATAAGGAAGGGGGTGAGTACAACTACTCAGTGAATGGGTTTTTAAATGTCTACTTTTAACTTTTAAGAAAAACATTTATATGGAGTGTGCTAGACTCCTTTATTTTCAAAAATCCCTTCATTTTAAAAAGATTTGGGGTTTTCCATTATTTCTTAGTTACCAGTGTGTCATTACCCAACACACATTCTTCATCATGAAGGTTACACACATTCACAAGTCAGTATCACTACTAAACCTGCTAGTGGCTTCGGAGTGACTTTTCTTGCCACCCATATAGAAGTACAACCACTTCTACCCTGGGAATGAGTGGATATATGCAACATCTGACCCACAATCCCGAAATCACTTCTTCGTGTCCGTATGAGGACAGAGACCTCATCCTGTCCCCACCCAGGTCTCATGTGCTTGGTGCAACTCCAAATTTCGCACAGACAGCTACAACGACAAACTGCCCTTATAGCCACCAGGTCGTCCAGTGCCCTTAGGACGCATCACTACCCCTCATGGGCATCTTGATGATCCCGTACTCAGAGTGCATGCATAAACAATATTTTCTTATATTTCCATGTAATATGTGGTGCCACTAGTCCAATGTCCGCGACTCTCAACCCAACTCGTAATTGTTTGTCTTGACTAGTCCGTCGACCTATCATGTCACACTACTGTTAGTTGATAGAGCAAGTTGGTCTTATCTTGGTACCATGGCCAAACAATTCACTTATTAAGTTTTATGGCACCCCAGCCTATAAGAGCTATTCGAGCTCCCGTCGAGAAGGTCTCCCAAATAGTTTAAGCATTGGCATACAGTCAGGGGAGAACACCTCCGACAAAATAGGTTTTCACTGTCCATTATACCGACCAGTATAAGGACATCTTCGTTCATAACCGACGAATAGGTTTTCAACTTCCTTTGAGAAAGTCTAATCATACCAACTGGGTATGATCTACTTACAACCGATAAGTAGTTTTTCCGCATAATTTTCACATCACTTTCTCTAAGTGGTGATGATTAAAATATCACAAAATAGTGGATTTTTATCCTAATGCACTTATCATTACCAACCGGGTATGATATTTAATCTCACTCACAACCAGTAAGTGGTTTTTAACTTTAAGTTGTGCTCATCATCCCAATCGGGTATGATGTTAGTAAACCCACTCACCCGTTAATGCAGTGAATTCCACTAGACCGGTTCTTTGTATTTACGCGAACTTGTCGATGATGGCATTCCCGATACATCGTGTTCTTACACGATATGAACATCCTTGTTCACTATTACTCGACTTAACAACCTTCATTCATTTCCAATGAATGAGAAAACCTAAAATTTTTAGTTATTTGCAATTAGGTCCCTAAAGATATTTCTCTTTAACTTTAAGTCCCCAAATGTCAGTTTTTCCTCAAATTGACTCCCGAAACTTTTAAAATTTATCACGGGACCTCAATTTATTCAATTTCACAAAAAGGGGTTTAAATTTCCCAAATTTCCAATTTGGTCCCCAAACTTTTCCAAAATTACCATTTTGCCCTTCCTTTACAAAAATGGTAAGTTTTGCCCAAAAAATTCCAAAATTCTACAATTGGTCCTCCAACATTATTTTCATGCCCAATTGACCCTCAATTTCATAAAATTGCATTTTGGTCCTTTGAATTTCAAAAACCCCCAATTTCTCCCAATTCTAACTCTTTGACACAACCGAATTTAATTTTATTAAATTGACTAATCAAACAACTCTAATTGATAAAATTGAAGTTGAAATTGAGTTTTTCCATGTTCTTACGATTCAATAGCACTTTAAATTGTAAGTTTTGATGTCGGAATGAGCTCAAACGGAGCTTCACCGGAAAACGGACTATAGAGAGAGAAAGCTTCGATTACTCACTGGTGAGGGCACGACGGTCCAAGCTTTTGATTTGGGTAGATAGCTCTCATCTTGAGGTACATCCTAGAATCAAGAATCGCATCAATTGATGTCGAATTGAGTTAGAATTTCATTATTGAAACTCTACCGGTTCTCTCTAGCACCGGCCGAAAATTGCAAGGGAGTCGAATTGACTTACCTTTCCATCCTAATTCAGCCGTGGGAGGGCTGAGGAAGTCTTGGGAAAGCTTGGTTTGGCCTTTGGAGAGCTCGAAATGGTCAATTTTAACTCAGTCGAAACAGGGCAGCTTTGATCCGCCGGAGCTGCTTCACTGTTCCATCATGTTGGCGCTTCTCTAGTGATTCTCGGATTGACTGGTGTTTGCTATCAGATAGCTGACTTCTCCCCGGTTCTAAAGAGCCTGGCCTCTCCTTCCGAGGTTAAGAAAAATATTCAAGTCAAAGCTCTGGTTTAAGCTTCACCGGGAAATGGAGCAGTAGAGAGAGAGAGAAAGAAGTGTTCGGGTGTGAGGAGAATGAATGGGGATGACCTCTTTATATAGGTATTAAATGGGAGAGATTTATTACTAGTATTAATATTGGCATAAATTAATTTAATTTTGATATTAAATTTTTTGTATTAATACCAATAATTTAATTTAATTATAGGTTAATTATAGGTTGGAGGCCTCGTTTTTTAACTTATATGACTTAAGGCCCAGTTTTGAAAAATTCGTGAAGTGGGCCCAAGGCTAGTGGGCACATGCTAGAGCTCGTAGGCAAACATGAGTAAAAGAGCCATGAAAACTCTCATTAAACTGAAATTTTTGTGTGACTTGCCACGGTACCAAGTCAGGACTGACAAGCTCGATGGGCTAGTGGTAGTGTGTTAGGACTAGGTCAACGAATTGGTCAAGCAAACAACTACAGAAGAAGTCGATATCAGAGTCATTAGACCTTCGGCACCAAAGATGATGGCTAATATGTGAAAACTATTGTTTGTACAAGCACTTTAATTTGGGACCATCGAGATGTCCATGAGGGGTAGTGATGGGTTTCAAGGGCTGTTGGACGACCTGGTGGCGATAAGGGCAGGTTTGTCATACCAGTTAGTCATGAAGCTAGTCAGAGCTTCTTGCACAAAAGACTGGGTGGAGGCAGGATAATGTCACTGTCCTCATACGAACATGAAGTAATTTTGGGTCTGAGGGTCAGGCACCTGGGGCGTCACTCAGACTTCAGGTAGAAGTGGTCAAACTTCTATTAGAGTGGATGGTAAAGATGCTTTGATCCACAAGTGGATGAAGTTGTTGTAACTGCATCTCGTGAATGCTTGAACCCTTTATGATAAAGGGTGTGTGTATTTTTGCTAAACACCTCATGAGCAAGAGGAAAATGTGTGAACTCTTTGTGAAAAAGGGGCACGTATGGTTGTACATGAAATAATTCCCGAGCAAGTGGAAGTGTTAAAAGAGTTGAGCTCACAAATTAGTGAAGGAATTTAAAAAGATGAAATATTTCGATAAACTATATTTTTTTGATAACTCACTCCCCAACACCCACTCACTGAGTTGTAGAAACCCACCCCCTCCCTTTAACCCTTTTTCAGGAAAGAAGACAAACCCTTAGAAAATTTCTCGAAGTTGAACCCTATGCCAGGTATGCTTAAAATCATGGTTAATTACTCAAGTTTTGTATAATGCTATTCTAGGAAACAAGGTCAGAAGTCACGCTTGACTCCTCGCGGCCTTGAGAGTGAGTGATCCTTCTTAGACCAAAGGGAGTGGCGGGTTGTTCACGGGGTTTCAATCAAATTGGGTCGATGAATGATAAAAGATCTATCTTCTCATTAGGAGTTATTGTATGGAGTCATAAAGGCGATTTGTACTGTCTTCATACTCGTCTTACTTAAGTTCCTACTTCCCCTATTGCATGCATTAGTATTGTTGCTTCTGTTCCTATTTGGTATCAACGTTTGGGCCACCCGACCTTTCCTATTGTTTATTATGTGCTTTAAAATCATCTTCTAATAACAAATATTCCTCCCTTATCTTTGTGTGATTCATGTGCATTTGGTAAAATTACTCAGAAACCCTTTCCACTCACTCATCATAAAAGTCTTACCCCTTTGGAGCTGATTCATATAAATATTTGGGGCCTTGCACCAATAACATCACATACTGGTCACCTTTACTATGTTCATTTTTTTAATAATTATAGTAAATACTCAATTTTTTCTTAGGAAACAACACTATGATATTCTCTTCATTTTCCGCACTTTTCGCATGCAGGTTGAAAACTTACATGGGTCCAAAATTAAATATTTACAATCTAATGGTGCCAAGGAATTTCTATCCCACTCCTTTCAAGTTGAATTATAGTCTATAGGAATTATTCATCGTTTCTCTTGCCCTCATACACCTAAAAAATGGCTATGTCGAATGTAAATATCACCATATTATTGATATGGGTCTCACATTACTTATTCACTCTCATGCCCCCTCCAAATTTTGGGATTTTACTTTTGAGACTGCTATCTATCTTATCAACCAGCTTCTCACTCGTTCTCTTAGCAATCATTCTCCTCATGAGGTACTCACCGGTTCTCCTCCTACTAACACTAATTTTTTTGTTTTTGGTTGTCTATGCTTTCCTTATCTTCATCCCTATATCTCTCAAAAACATCACCCTAGATCCACCCCATGTATATTCATCGGTTACCCTTCCAACTTTGTTAGCTATCGTATTCTTAACCCTCGCACTAGACGTATTTTTATCTGTTACACAGTTCTCTTTAATGAACAAGTTTTTCCTTTTTTTCAAACAGCCTGACCACTCCTCACTACGACCTTTGTGCCCCAGCTCCCTCTTCTTGTTCCCATTACCTCATCAGGCTTAGGTACGTCCCCTCATTCCTCCTTATCTACTACCCATGAGACATCTCCTATTTCACAGAATTTGTCTACTGCTCCCGCCCCTATGGTTCATACCCCTCCAACACCTTGCATGCTTACACGGTCTCAAGATAGCTCATTTCCTCTGCGGTGCTTCACCATCACTCCGCATTTATTTGTGGCTCATCTTCCTAAACCTCGCACATTTGCTCATGCTCAATGTCATCCTGAATGATGGGACACCATGCGTGTCGAACTATGTGTTCTTCATCTCAATAATACTTGGGATCTAGTTCCTGCTCCTCCTAGTCATCATATCATTGGTTGTAAATGGGTCTACAAAATCAAAGAACACCCCGATGGCTCTGTTGCTCGCTACAAAGCCTGACTTGTTGCTAAAGGTTTCTCTCAACTCCCGGGCATTGTCTATGATGACACTTTCAGCCCTAACATTGAACCTGTCATCATCAGGGTAATCCTTTCTCTCGTTGTCTCCTCCAACTGGTGCATTTGTCATTTGGATGTCAACAATGCTTTCTTGCATGGTAATCTCACTGAAGAGGTCTACAAGGTCCAGCCTCCCAACTTTGTTGATACTCGCTTCCCCAATCATGTTTGTCAATTACGACGCTCTCTCTATGATCTCAAATAAGCTCCTCGTACTTGGTTTTTACATCTGAACTCTTTTCTTCAACGCTTGGGCTTCTATAGTTTTGTGGCCGACAACTCACTCTTTATATATCGTACCTCCAACTTAATCATCTATTTGCTTGTTTATATTGATGACATCATTCTTACGGGTTCACCTACTGCTCTCATTATGGATATCTTACGAGTTCTACAAGCAGAATTCTCCCTCAAGGATCTAGGTTCTCTTCAACACTTTATTGGTATTGAAGTTCACCCATCCTCTACTGGTCTTCACCTCAAGCAATCCAAATACATTCATGATCTTCTTGATCGGGTTGATATGATCTAGTGCAAGACTATCTCCACCCTTGTTGCTCCCGGTTCCCGTCTTTCTGCTCATACTGGAACCCCACTCTCTAATCCAACTCAATACCGTCAGATTGTGGGATCTCTCCAATATCTACTAGTCTTCACCTCAAGCAATCCAAATATATTCATAATCTTCTTGATCGGGTTTATATGCTCCAATGCAAGCTTATCTCCACCCATGTTGCTCTCGGTCCCCGTCTTTTTGCTCATACTAGAACCCCACTCTCTGATCCAACTCAATACTGTCAGATTGTGGGATCTCTCCAATATATCTCACGCTCACCCATCCCAATATCACTTATGTAGTTAACCAAGCTTGTCAATTCATGCACATGCCTACTGCCACTCATTGGACTGTTGTTAAACGGATTCTTCATTATCTTAAGGGCACTGCTCATCTTGGTCTCATGTTTTATCATCATTCACCTCTTACTCTCCATTGTTTTTATGATGTTGACTGGGTCGATAACCTCAATGATCATCACTCTATCAGTGGTTTAGTCGTCTTTCTTGGGTGTAACCTCATCTCCTAGGCCTCCAAAAAGCAACGAACCGTCACTCGTTCTAGTATAGAGACTGAATATAAAAAGTCTTGGTAATGCAATTGCTGAGCTCATTTGGTTTTAGTCACTTCTCCGAGAACTCCATCTTTCGCTCTCTTCTCCCCTAACCCTTTGGTGTGATAGTCTCTCTGCCATCTATCTTACTATCAATCCAATTTTTCATGCCCGTACCAAGCATAATGAAATTGATTATCACTTTGTTCATAAACAAGTTAATAGTGGTAATCTCCATGTCATTCCCCGACTCGGTTTGATCAAATACCCATGATCAACCCGCTGCTCCTTAGTTTAAGAGGGGTTTTTCCCTTCTGTTAATCAAGAGGAGTCAGGCATAATTCAAACTTTGTTCTCTGGAATAGCATAAATAAAAAAAATGCAAGCTTAAAAAATCTTTTAAGCATACTTGACGGAGGGTACATCCTCGTGTTTTCTTTGGTCATATTTTCCTTATTCATGAAAGAGGTATAAGAGCGGGCGTGAGTTCTACAACTCAGTGAGTGGGTGTTGGGAGTGAGTTTTTAAAAGAAATAACTTCATTTTAAATTGTGCCAAGGGATATCATTTCTTTTAAAATAAGTTCTCCTCAAAATTCAGTTTTTAAAACCTTTTTTCTCATTTCCACATTAGATGTGTTTAGCAGACGACACACATCCTTCATTAGAAAGGGAACACAAATTCACAGGTGCAGCCCATCCACCGCACCAACTTGTGGCTCGAAGCATCTTTTCCGGCCACCAATATAGAAGTCCATCCACTTTTACCCTAGGTCTTAGTAGATGTTCTCGACATCCGACCCTCATACCCAAATACCATTCCATGTCCATATGAGGACTGAGACTTCATTTTGACCCCACCCCAGTCTCATGCGCAAGAAGCTACACCGAGCTTCCCAACTAATTGGCATGACAAACTGCCCTTATCTCCACCATGTCACCAAGTAGCCTTAAGGACCCATCACTACCCCTCTTGGGCGTCTTGATGGTCCTATACCATAAGTGCATGCACAAAACAATAGTTTTCACATATATCCATTTATCTTTGGTGCCATTGGTCCAACGGCCATGACCCTCAACCCGACCTGCAGCTGTTTGTCTAGGCCGGTCCGTCGTCCTAGCCCTGACGCACTGTCGCCAATCCATCGAGTACTATCGGTCCTATCTTGGTACCATTGCGAAATCACATATCAATTCATTAGAAATTTCATGGCTTTCTCATTTCAAGTTGTTTACGAGCTCCTGCTCATGCCCACTGGCCTTGGGCCCACTACACGTGATTTTCCAAAACTGGGCATCTAGCCCAATAAGTTAAAAAACAAGGCTTGTGACCTATTTGAGCTGTTCTAGCTCCCATCAAGAATGTCTCCCAAATAGTTTAAGCATTGGCACACAGTTAGGGGAGAACATTTCTAACAAAACTATGTTTTCACTTTATCCATCAACCGGGTGTGATGATATCTTCACTTACAACCGGTAAGCAGATTTCTTCTTCCTTAAAGGAAGTTCATCATACTAATCGGGTATAAATTCCTCTACTTACAACTGGTAAGTAGGTTTTTGCTTAAATCGTCCATCAACCCAACCGGGTATGATGTTAAAGTCCCACTTACAAGTGGTTTTTCATTTCTAAAGTGCTCACCATCCCAACTGGGTATGATGTAAATATGCTCACTCACACATAACTGTGACATGTTCGTCCTCAGTTGGTTCTCCAAGTCTAAGCGGGCTTGTTCTTGCTTGCATTCCGGTCACACTTGTCCCTACACGATTTGGGCAGCCTTATCAATTTTGGTTTGGCATAAGAACCTATGCTTACAATTTATCAAGTAATTGCACTTAGGTTCCTAAAGTTTTTTTTTCCTTGACTTTAGGTCCCTAATGCCAATTTTTCCCAATTTTAGTCCCAAGATTTCCAAAATTTTCCTTTAAGTCCTCAATTTACTAAACATTGTATAAGGGGCTCAAGTTTTCCAAATTTTCAATTTGGTCCCTAACTTTTCAAAAATTACCATTTTGACCCTACTTTCCAAAAATGGAAAATTGACCCCAAATGTTTCAAAAATTGACCAATTGGTCCTCCAACATCTTTTTCATGGTCAATTGGCCTTCAATTTTGGGAAATTACAAAGAGGTCCTCAATTTTTCAAAATCCCCAATTTCCCTCTTTCAACCTGACCGAATTTGATTTCTTCAAATTGGTTATTCAATCAAGGTTAATTGCTTCAATTGAAGTATAATTCAGTTCCTACACTTCCATATGATTCAATTGAGCTTTGAATCGCATGAATTGAGGCCAAAACGAGCTCAAACAGAGCTTCGTCGAAAATTCTACTCGTAGAGAGAGAAAGCTTTGAAAGCTTATTGTAAGAGGTGTGGCGATCCGAGCTCTCTATCTAGGAAGGTAACTCTCGTATGAGATTCCTCCTATGATCAAGAATTTCTACAATTAATATCGAATCGAGTGAGAATTTTATCGGTGTAGTTTCGTACTTTCTCTCTCTAACTCCGATCAGAAATGACAAAGTAGGGCCGAATTGGCTTACCTTTCAGCTCTGTTGCGGTCGTGTGAGGGGCGTGGGGTGTCGAAAAGGCTTGGTTTGGCTAGAGGAGGGCTGAATTTGGTCAAATTCAACTCGGCCAAAATAGGGCAGCTTTGGTCCTTCGAAGCTTCTTCTCTATTTGATTTCGTCGATGCTTCTCTAGTAGTCCTCGAGTCGAGAGGAGGTTGCTGTCAAGTAGTTGACTTCCCACGGAGTCTAAAGAACCCGACCTTACCTTCTAATGTTTAAGAAAATGCCTATATCGGAGCTCTGGTTTGAGCTTTACCAGAAACTAGAGTAGTTGAGAGAGACTAAAGAATTGAGGTGTGTGGAGGATGAATGGAGAGTAGTTCTTTATATAGGGAGCTCAGGGACCCTCTGCCCAACAACCTTCCATTTTGGTCGAGCTTATCCTCTCCCTGAAACTGCCTGATCAGAGCAATTTAAGCTTTGTCGGCGTCATCCATTTCTACATTGAATGAACAGTGCTTTCATCTAAAGGAAAAAGATGACACTGTTCTGAACCGTACCGGACCGGTCCGACCGGATTCAATGCGTAAATCAGCTGTTTCAGGTCCGATTCGACTGGTTTTCTCAAAATTAAAAATTTTTAAATTCATTCTCTATCTAATGGTGGCTTCAATCCCCCAATTTGAATATTTTAAGCCAACTAGAAAAATTAATTTAACAACCGGTTCAAGTATGGTTCAAACCGGTTCAGGTTTGGTTCACCAGAACCGGTATGGTTTTCTCTTTTAATTTGTCTCCAGGTTCTTTTCTATGATTTTTATGATTATTTGAGTCACCCAAGATTTTTCAATTTGTCAATTTACCCTTTCCCTATCGGTTGTGGTTCATGAACTGGCTCGGTTTTCTCTTTTGGAACGAACGGTTCTTTTTCTTGTTTTTTTATCTATAAAGGGGCGGGGTTTACACTCCATGTCCATTTCATCGGCACAGATGCTCAATTAGCCAATCTTCTCACTAAAGGTCTCTCATCGGCCCATTTTACTTTGTTTCGTTCTAAGCTCAATCTCCGATATCTCTCATTGAGCTTACGAGGGGATAATATCAGGAAATAAATCAAATAACAAGAAATAAATCACATAATAGTAAAGAAATCAAATCATATAACAAGTAATTTTCTAATTTAATGCTCAACTTATTTTTAATTAAGTCCCTACAACTTCTAATTTTCCCCACGGGTCCTTCAATTTTTTAAAATTACCAATTGGTGCTCAATTTTTCCAAAATTGCCAATTGGTCCTTAATTTCTCAAAAATTACCAATTGGTCCTTAAACTTTCAAATTTTACCAATTGGCCCTCCATTTCATCCAATTACCCAATTGGGCCCCAATTGGAAGTTAATTTCATGAAAATGACTGTAATTTCCTTAAATTGCAATTCATACCCAAAATTTTCAAAAATCTCCAAATTGCCCAATTTCTCAAAATTTGTAATTTGGTCCCTAAATCATAATTTCGTTTAATTGATCCCTAAAACTTGGTTAATTTCCCTCATTCTTGATTTAAATCATCTTCTCTATATGTTTTTCGTCATTTCAGGCCTTGAATCACTCAATTTGGCTTGGAAATGAGCTCAAATGGAGCTTCGCCAAAAAATTCAATTTAGAGAGAGAAAGCTTCGATATCTTACCCGTGAGGATCCGAACGACCAAAGCTCTTGCTTTCTCTAAATTGCTCCCCTCCCGGGGATACTTCTTGGATCAAACCGCGCCTCAATTAGTGGTCTGAGTAATGTGAATTTCTTAGTTTTATGTTTAAAAAAATGCATCATGAATAGTATTTTTCGATGAAGGGGCGGCAAAGGGGCTTACCGTATTAGCTCGAGAAAAGGTCGGGGCACTTCTAGGTAGAGTTTGGGGGGCTTGGTTTGGCCGAAATTGGCCTAGGGATGGCTCGACTTGAGCTCAAGCAGCTCGGGCTATTGATAACTGAGGAGCGTCGGTACTATTTGAGCTTCCTTGCTCCCCCATAGTGGTCCTCGGGCTAAAAGGAGGGTGCAACTATGTAGATGACTTCCTCTTGGTTCTAATAGCACCGAATGCAGCTTTAGATGTGGAGAAAAGCCCCGATGTCAGAGCTCTAGACTACTGCTCGCCGGAAAACTGAGTAGTTCACCTTTTTAGGTCGATTGTGGGATACTAAGAATGAATGGAGGGGTGTTCTTTATATAGGGGGCTCGATATTTGACCGAGCTACTGGCTGGCATAGGACTCAGCCGTTGGCAACCTAACCGGAGCGATTTCCAAGTCATCGGAGACTCCCTTTCCTTCGCTCTCTCTCTCATCTCTATTCTATCTATCAGCGGCAGGAGGTTGAAGACAATAATGTGGAGGTGTGCTACGTGGCATGCTATGATTGGTCAATTTTCCTGACGTGGCGTTCCAACTCACTCATTGACCAATTGACCAGACACGTGGTAACCTCACATTGGTTGTCGGTGCTTGCATGGCGGCTCACTGGGCTCCATTGACCGTTGACCGGTCCGGTCCAACTGGGTTCGGTGACCCGAATTCGAAAATTGGTCGGTTCATGCCCAATTAGACTAGTTTTCAATTTAAAATTTTAAAAATTTGTTTAAATTTATTTTCTATCTAATAGTGGCCTTAATTTCTCGAATTGCCATTTTTAACTCACCTAGAAAAATAAATTATTGAACCGGTTTACTATAGTTCAATTTAGTTTAGACCAGTTCGGGTTTGATTCACCCGAACTAGTTCGATTTTCCCATCCAATTCACTTCATAGTTTTTTTTATTATTTTTATGAATTTTTTATCATTTGAAATTTTCTAATTTTACATTTTCACATTTATTTATTTTTTTTAAATATTTTTCGACTCATTATTTCTCAAAATCGTCAATTATTTCTCCGATTTACTTAATCAAGAAGGACGGATTTCACAATAGGTTTCTTCCTTTCCATCTATTTTCCTGTACATCATCTTGGAGTACGGAAGAGAGAAAAACATAACTTAAATTAGTAAATGGCACATCCAAATGAGACTTCCCCAATGTCACCTCTATACACAATTTAGTTCATGCACTCTATCAAATAGACCACAAAGCACAATAATTGGACAAGAGACTCCAACGGCCATTAGAACGCTAACTCTCAAAGTATGTGTACCATTCCTTTTTCTCATGTTCTAATTTAATCAATATCCATATGATTCTATATTGTTTCTTTTAGGTAGTTGATTCCTAACTATGTCATGCATATGTGTACATATAGCTATTGCAATCAAAGTCAGGTCTAGTATACTTTTGTGATGGTTCATTCAATAAAAAGTATGTTATGTCCTTCAATAGATCATTTACACTCTTCCAAGAGCATGTTTCATGATAGGTTTTTCCCCTTACACCTAATTTTCCTATCTTAGATAGCATAGATAAAATCATCTTGCTTGAACACCCAATTTTCCTATCTTAGATAGCATAGATAACATCATCTTGCTTGAACACCTAATAGAGAAAAAACTAACTTAGATTAGTAAATGGAAACACCCAAATGAGACTTCCCATCGTATCTCTAGACCCAATTTGGTTCATGCACTCCCATGAAATGTGCCACTTAGCTTGGCCGGTGCAATCCCTTTATCTTCCATTGTCTATTCTGTAACATGGTTGCGGCTATAGACAAAGCACAATAAAATTGGACAAGAGAGCCCCTTCCCAATAATTAGGTGTCACGGTGATTGAGGGAAAAAAAATGCTATCTAACCTTTAGATATTATTAGGTGAAGGGTACGTACAATTCAAGAAGACATCAGAAATTTGCCCCCAATTTTCTGGTATAGGTTAGAGAATTCAAACCAATTTTGGGTGCCCAATGACGGGATAGGTTCCCAATCTACCATGGACCGATATGTTTTTTTACGAGGTCCAATAACCGTACCATACACATTCCTATTTGTAAATTAATTGAAAATATATAATATTAAAAATTATAACTTGGATAGATAATCGTGGACGAACCAGGCTCACTAACACTCCAATCAGCTTGCTGCCACTCGTTCCAACTTCTTCCCCAAGCTCCAGATCTGGATTCTACGCCAAGGAAGAATCCTCTCGAACATTAGAAACACACAGAATCTTCCTTTTCTTCATCGGGCTATCCTCCTATAAGATCTCATTGAGTCACCCACAGATCTCCCTCAGACCATTATCTCCGATTCACATATAAAGCTATAACCTTTTGACACCCATTTGTCATCCCCATCAGCCGTCTCGCAAAAATGGGCATGATCCTCGGAAAGATCACGGTGGAGACCCCCAAGTACGAGGTCCTCCTAACCGCCGCTGGCTATGAAATCCGCCTCTACGGGCCATCGGTGGTGGCTCAGGTCACCTACGATCCTACCCAGTTTAAGGGCGACAAGGATGGCGGCTTCACCTTGCTGGCAAACTACATCGGTGCCCTCGGAAACCCGCAGAATTCTAAGCCGGAGAAGATCGCCATGACTGCCCCTGTGATCACCAGGACGGTGCCGGAGGGTGAGAAGATCGCCATGACCGCCCCGGTGGTGACGAGGGAGGGCGAGGAGGTGACCATGCAGTTCATCCTGCCCAGCAAGTACACCAAGGCCGAGGATGCACCCAAGCCTGTGGATGAGAGGGTAGTGATCAGAGAAGAAGGGGAGAGGAAGTTTGGGGTTGTGAAATTCAGTGGAGTGGCGACGGAGGAGGTGGTGAAGAATAAGGTGAAGGGGCTGAGGGAGAGCCTGGAGAGGGACGGATATAAGGTGATCGGTGATCACCTTCTGGCGAGGTATAATCCGCCATGGACACTGCCTCCTCTGAGGACCAACGAGGTCATGATTCCAATAGAATGATGGGCCAATGGCAATAGGGATCTGGGTAGCATTGTATACTGTATCAGGGGTGGTGTTAGTGTGTGTGTGTGTTTTTGCTTCAAGTTGTCTCTTTCTGCCGTACGATTTTTATCTCTGTTAATGTAATTGATTTCCCTTGATAAAGCTTAACTCAAGCATGCCATCAAAGGCAATCTATAAAGAAAAACTGAATAACCAGCTAAGGCAGCAGAAGCTTTCCTTGGAGGCTGCAGATTGGACTAAAGCGTCCAGCAGGAAAGTGGAAGCAGAGTGATCTTACTGGCAACTTTCTCTCACTAGAAAATTGATGTAGACATGGATCACAGCTATACTCTGGTAATTGTGGTATCTTCTTCAAAATGAAGTCTTTAGTACCTGAAGATACCAACTGCTATCAACATATTTCATTACTCAGTACCTGAAGATGAAGTAGGAACATTCTTCTAATCTACCCTATTATCATCAACCAATTTGCAGTTCATATGACACTGTCCTCAGTAAAGCACTAGATGAACAAACTACAACATCTATTAACAATTAACTTGAGAATCCAAATCCACTTGTGAATCAAACTTCAGCAGTGTATCCATTCAATTCCCTAAAATCAACCACTGAACAACTTAAGAGGATGGTGATAATGTTCAAGAGGATCAGGGGCAACCAACCTCATATACTGACAGGCATATATAAGCTCAATCATCTGGCCTTTCAAGGAGCTCCTCCTAGGACCGGAGACTTCAGCTAGTGTCCATCCTCGCCGAAAGAGGGACCCTGTCCTCATTTAAGATTGCCAAGGCATTTGCAAACAGCAGAAAGCCTTCCATGATAACCCAAAACCCATTATATGTAACAAATGATGCATAATCTGGCGGTCATTTTCAGTACTCAAATCAGTTTTCGTATAGGTTTTTAGCAGGAAAACATGTATGGCATCCCAGTAATCCTGATTCAGTAAACAGCAAGGCCCCACATGAAGATAATTCAACTATGAAGTTAGCTTCTATCACAGACGATGCTTGCAGCTCCGAGAACTGACTAGTGCAGAATTATTCAACCTGAAGGAGCTGAATAGCACGATTGGGTAGGATCGTAGGTATACATAATTTCAAATAAGAGAAATATTCGACTTTTGAGCTAGTTCTTGAGCAAGAGAATGAACCTCAGAACGATTCATGAAATGCCCTTTTCAGCTTTCGATGACAGGATACTCTCGGGCGTGAAGAGACCCGATTCAGTTAGCGGTGATAAAGATAAAATCAAGGAGGGATCTTTACGAGCGAGACGTCTCACTAGACATAGACGATTAAGACAGCTGAGAGAACCACGCTTTGAGCAAATGAACTAGCGTGTACTGAATCCTGATCCTCAGAAGATTTAGGTCGAATCCTCCATATCCATGGACTTGATTAGTATCTGCAAGCGAAGATGAAGTGAAAACGAGGCTCTGAATATACGAGGTTCCTTTTATATGAACAGGGGAAAGAAGCCCTCAATAACTGTAAAAGTATTGGATAAAAATGAAATATTTGAAAGAAAATTTTGGATTTTAAAATCAGAGGATTAAATATTAATGCATGGTAAGTTCAAGGACCAAAATGATATTCTACTATTTGATACCACCGGCCGGATTCCTCCAAAGCGATGAATCTCCAAGTTTTAGCGGATTTCCGGCCTCTCGAAGGCCTTCTGCGGAACTCCCAAATCTCACTGGAGAGGGCTTGAAGGTACGAATTTTCTATCAATTGAAGATTCGACTGCGTCCTTGCACTCATTCGGAGAGGGGATGCTTCAGATTAGGCTGAAGCGGGACCCCTCCTCGGAGGCAGTTGGGGCCGGAAAGCCTCAATCTGCGGAGACGGTGACTGTTGCATGCCCGGACCACCTCGTACTGGCTGATCTCCCCGTGGCCAAGGGTCTCGGGGCGACTACCTCCACCTCCGTTATCAAACTTGTGGGTCGCAAATCTCGTAGGCAGCTCGGTGAACGCGTGCATTTCTGCGTCCGGTGCGATTTCCCTATCGCTATCTACGGGAGGCTGGTGAGCGATTCTCAGTTATTCATGATAGATTATTCGTTATTTTATACCGAGGGCAGGATAGGATGGCTTTGGATGGATTACTTTGGATTACTTTGTTTCTAATCGAGTGACTGAAGTATTGGAATTTGGGTGAGGATTGTGATATGTGGTGTTCTGTATTGTTCAATTTATGGGCACTTTTATATGGTAAACTGGTAGCAATATCTTTAGATGCAAGTGCTGTTAAACAGGGAAGGTATGCTTTTGAGTTTTATTTGCTTGGAGGCTTCACAGCTTGTGGTAATTCATAGTATTTAGTTAGATAAACGAATGCTAAAGATCCAACATCCGGAGTGTCTCAGTTCGTTGGATACCCTTTTCTTACGATGCACCTCTTATCTATTGGGTCCTGAAATGGGAAGTAAGTCTCTATATCATTATAGATTCCACATCCTAGAGGAGCGTCTTTTAATTTTTCTACCTCGGATTTGATCTTGTTGTAAGCCCTTTCATGTGCTAGAATTTCTCTACTGGAAGGGCGGTAGTTTGATTGTGAAAACTCCATGTCTTTGCAGAGCCCCTGTGAGCATGCCTTCTGCCTGGATTGTGCAAGAAGCGATTCAATTTGTTACTTGTGAGTACTAATTTATGATTTTCGAAAAGCCATTTTGCATGATAGTGAATTTTGGAGCACCATGTTTTATATCCTTTTTTTTAACTCATTGGCTTGTTAACTTTCATGAGCCAGATGTGATGAGCGCATACAGAAGATTCAGACAATCAAATTGATGGAAGGTATCTTCATTTGTGCTGCTCCCCAATGTCTCAAGTCGTTCATGAAAAAGAACGAATTTGAATCCCATATACATTATAGTCATTCTGATCTTCTCAATCTCAATGCTGAGAAAGAAGAGGACAATGAATCTGAGACACGGAACCTCAAGAAATCCACTGCATCAGAGTCTACTGCCAGAGCTCCTATAAGGCAAGGCTTCTCTCCTGGATCCTCACAGATCAATGAACGTGAAGACAGGGCCCGCAACTTCCAATCTCGGGAGCAGCCTCTTATGAGGCCCCTTTTACAGCAGAAGCCATTAGCTTATATTGGACAGGTGAATAATCCTTCTGAGCCTCAAAGTGATACTCAGCGTCACCCTGGATTTGACAGGCTTGGCATTCATACTTTGCAGCAAGAACCAGGCCAGTTTCCTGAAAAACCACAGGGAATGCCTTCTGAGGCTAGTTTTCATGAATATCCACCTTTGAACCCGATCCCACAACCCAACTTCATGATGCCATTGCCTTCAACGCCCATGTTAAATCCACCACTTCCAGTAGGCTTTCCACCTTACCAACCTGAGGGAATGGGTCAGACCTTCAATGGTTCATATGATGTGCCTCAGCAGGATTCAGCCCTGGAAATGGGACCTGCACAAGGATCATTGCTTGGTTTTCCACAAGGCAGAATGAATTTTCCAGTCAGTTATCCTTCTCCATGGAATGTCGGAATGGGTGGATCCCATTTTGAGACTCCTGGGTCAGCTCAAGGTGCACCTGATAACTATCAAAACCAGGTGGACTATATGCAGAATCATCATGGGGCGTTGCCTTTAAATCCTCTGCCACTTCCACCTAATATGCCAGGTACTGGATCTGCTGATCTCAGAGATGGCAAGGGGATATTGGCACCACAGCCCTTTTAGCCTTCAATCCACCTCTTCCTCAGTCACAACCTCATTTGCCTCAAAATAAGCCGGGGAAAATTTTACTCTGGTGATGGTGAATTGGATGGCAACATGAGAATCGTGATAGCTTTGGCAGCAATCAGGATTAGAAGAGGTGGCCTAGTTAACAAAAACAGACGTCCCTTTTGTGTTGTGTTCTTTGAAGCTTGTTTGTTTGACAACCCAGTTCTTTGGGGTCTGGCAATGCATTGAAGTTGCAAGATTTTGGAACTGCTGACGATCCCGCAATGTTTGAGTAATGTTTGAGTTCAATATGAATTGGGGGTCATCTATATGTTGCTTAACCAAACCCTACACGGTGCATTTCATATATTTGCTAGAGCTGTTATAGGTTGTCCATTTTGATCAACGTTATGCTGGGTCTGCATGATTCAGTTAGTAGCTTGTAAGTTCAACTGAACCAAGGAAAAATATTTCAATGTCATTTATTCCTCAAGATAAGCTTATTAAAGCATTCTAGAGTACAACTGACTCTGCACACGCGCAATCGATCAAAGTGTCAAGGTTGTGTGCAACCACGATCTTGTCCGGTTGTAAGTGTCCTCCACCCAACCATGTGAAAATGTAAGTGTCCTCATCATCTCATAATCCTCAACTCCAGCGGTCAATCTATGACGCAGAAGTAACAGAATAGTGAAGAATGCAGAAGGGCTTTCTGTTGATGTGGACACAAAATGGTAAGGAAGATTCAACTTAGCTTTCTTTTCTCTACAATCAACCTGTGAATCAGGCTGAAGTACTGCTTATCTAACTTCACATACAACTGCTGAAGAATAGAGTAGGCAATCACAATCCACTTCTCAACACGCACTTCGCATCTCTCATAGAGGACTGGCATGGTGAAGATGAGAAAAAGGGCTGACATTTGAAGAGATCAACTCATCAATATGGTTTAAACATGAAGCCTGAATTTTTACTAAGAAAAGGCTGAATGGCTTACTTGTGTAGCCCAGCGTGAGAAAATCAGTCAGGCGGGCAATGACGGAGATCAACAGAAGCCATCCTGCTACTCTGAAGAACATTTTTGAGTCTCTACCCAGAGCTATATTCTGGAAAGCTGAGAGTATAGCATTTACATAAGTTCGACCTAAAGATGCCAAATAAGTTGTTTCCTTCTGTGATATGCAAATTAGGAAGAGGCGGAGCAGGCCTGTTTTTGAACAGTCAGAAAGTAGATATAAGCAAGTCTCATTGGAGAAGAGGACAGTCATTTATATTAGTTTGATACATGAGTGTTTGTTGAGAGAAGATTAACCTACAAAACCAAATTACTCTGTTACTTTCTACATGTATAATGTGAAATCCTTGCTGAGACCTTGATGCAAATGGGACTGTAGTTTTGGAAGAAACGGGTAGGATAACCATTCTTGAGATGCCAGAGCAAACAAGATCTATGTTTTTTTTATCAGAATTCTCTTAGTATCTAAGGACCATAAATTCCAGTAAACCTCACGAGCTCAGAGGTTAATATCCCTAATCAAAATTCATGCCGAGAACTGAAGTTGAATCCGACAATAAGGATCTTAAGTCATGTCTACTAAACAATGGAGTCGGTTCCAGCGGACTGTCAAAATCAATCATTTCCAAATATGTAAAATCACATAAAGACCAACGAACAATGAGTTGGGTAATGGATACCGATTAAGAAGAGCTGCAGATTTGGCCCAGAGGAAGAGGATTGTTGTCAGAAGGAGAAGAACACCGGAGACCAGTGACAGCAGAGTATAGCCAGTTCTCTCAAACATCACCCAAGAAGCTAGAGTCACCAGCAGTATCCCCCGAGCCGCATTTTTCCTTCTCCATAGAATCACATCTGCAGCTGTTCTAAGCAGAGACTCAGGCATGAATTCAGGAATTAAAGAGCTGATCGGCATTATACCTAAGGGAGATTTTAAGAAACAACGATAACTCGAGGATCCAATTACAGAAAACAACGAATGATCATAGCTCTTTATCAGTAGAGACTCATCGACCAACCGGTTCATGAGCCGCGATTACGAGAATGGATTAACAACACGGTCAATGACATCAACTGCGTTTACAGAATTTACGACAGAGGACTTGAGGATCTGATGAATAGTTCTTTGCCGGTTGAACAGCCGATCGGAGGCGGCCATGGTGTAAAAAAAAAAAGGAACTCAAGGGTTTTTCCTGATAAAGGAAATGAAGAGAGGGAGAAGCCGGGCTTGTTCAGCTGAAGAGGAAAACATGCCATTCATGTACTGGAATTCTCGTATCTCAAGCTCACCTTTTTTTGTGCAAAAAAAAGCTCACCTTTTTTTGTGCAAAAAAAAGCTCACCTTTTTTTGTGCAAAAAAAGCTCACCTTTTCCTTTTTATTTCTATTTTTATAATTCCAATAATTTACTCTAAAATTGAATTGTTAATACTTTAATAATATTGTTAATTTGTTATAAAGATACATTATTAAAATATTATCTATACTAATTCACACGGTCCTATTCAACTTGGCATGCTTCTCCGAGTTTTTCCGAGGAGTGTTTTTTTCTCAAAAAGATGTTTAAGATAAATTTTATTGAAAATAGTAATTAATTATAAAAATATTTTATCTATAATTAATTTATATAAAAATGACAAATATGGTGGTAGCAAGTGATTATTAGAGGTGTGAGAATTTGTCAAATTGGCGCTATCGATCTAAATTCGATAGTAGTTTTTGGCTTCTACTGATTGATTTCTCCTTTACTTTAGGTTAATCCTTATTAAAAAGATGTAGAGAATAGGGAGATTCGCTTCTACTAATTAATTTCTCCTTTACTTTAAGTTAACTCTTACTAAAAAGATTTAGAGGAGAGGGAGATTGTTACACACTTATTCATTTTGATTGTGAACCACTCGCTACTGTTACTAGTAGTATTATAATAGATGTTAATTTCGTTATCATAGTATTAGTATGAAAAATGCATAAAACAATAAAAAAATAATACATAATATTCTGTTTTTCAAAATATGTAGAGTATATATAGCATTATACATAAATTTGTAAAATAAATTATCGTATCTATTTGATAGTTCGCGTTCAAATGACCTACTTGATATTCAGTACCTTGAAAGTGATAAAAGAGTGGGTGAGTCTACAACTAAGTGAGTAGCGTTGACTAATATCATGACCTATTCTCCATCATTTAAATCATACTTCAAAATATATAAGGATATTATTTTATTCATAAACCAAGGATTATGGTTAACTAGTTAAAAATAATCTACAATTTTTTTAATATATTAAAACTTTTTCTAATAGTTTTGGAATAGATTTCTCATCTTGTATCCAACAATTAAATTATTTTATTACCTACTTGTAATAACTACGATTTGTTTAATCAATTAAAACTTTTTCTAATAGTTTTGAAATAGATTTCTCATCTTGTATCCAACAATCAAATTACTTTACTACCTACTTGTAATAATTTTTAAAGTTTATAAAACATCTCATAGGTTTGTATATGACAAACTTAATTCACTTTTTCTTGATAAAAGTATTTTCATAACTTGTTTCTCACAAGCCAAAAGATGTTTCTTCCTACATGTAATAAATTTTCATTTTCTTAAAGCAAAATGAGTTTATATAACCTAATAAATAAGCTATAACTTATCTTATTTTTTAAAAAAATTATTATTATTTAAGTTTACTGTTTGTTCCAACAAGCTCAAGATAGGTTTTTTTCCTAGTTGGAAGAATTTTCATAATTTATTTATGGTAAATCTACCATGTATTGTATCATACAAACACATAAACACAATTTCTCAGTAAATGGATCAAATAGTCTTATAATAAACCCTAATAGGTACAACCTTGATATGTTCCACTAGTGGTGCGGAGTAACTTTATTGTCCACCTTGGTGAGAGGCCACAAACTTCCATCACATTGTTTATATGAGCACCATCGCCCAACCTCCAGACCTCATCTCTTCTTTTGACTGTTGTTGAGGGATGATACCTCTCCCCCTTCTTACTCGGCCTTAATGCACACAAAGCTCCTAGTGCTTAATGATATACTAGAACAACATAACTGCCCTTGTGCCAACCTCGTTGTCCAGTAGCCCTTAGAACCAACACTACCTTGTACCGAGTGTCTCTTTGGTTACACACAATTGCAATCATATACAATAATATTTTGATTTAATACCTTTATTTTTATGCTACTAGCCCAATAGGTTGCGACCTGGCTTCGACAAGCATTAACAATTTGTGATAATTTTAACAGACTCTTAAATAAAAACTTATTTACGGGACTGGACCCATTTTTCATTGACCTTAAACCCATTTGTATAAGTTTCCAAAACATAGCCTTGGGCCCACTTCAACTTTCGAAAACTATGGCCTTGGGCTAACTTTCACATAAGTAGATCTAGCCCACCATTGTCAACCATGGACCTTTCCCATTTCCAACATCGATGGTCAGATTAGACCATATCCCTTGAGGTGTATCCATACACAGTTAATGGGTTGTCCTAATAACATATTTCATACTTTCTTAAAAAATACGATCTCAAAATGTTTAAGCAGTTTCACACAGTTAGGGGAATATATTTCTATAAATCTCATTTCAAACTAAAGCATGATTCTAAGTATGCGTATAATCGAACCAATCGATACCGATGTCAGAAATCTCACTCACCCGAGATGTATGACTCGTTCGTCCCAGATAATATTCCAACGACTCGAGTTTGATTCTTGAAGATAGGTAAGGACCTTCTTTTCACACCTAAATGATCACAAATAACCAATCCATCAATTATCTAATATTTAAACTTAGATTCCTATGTTTTATTTAATTACACATAAATTCCTAATTATGTTTTTTTTTGCAAATAAACTCTAAAATATTTACTTTATTTTCTCAATTTACTTTATTTGTAATTTTCCCTCAAATAATTATATTTAATATAAATTATTTAAAATTAAAAATAAAGCATTTTAATTACTTTTAATTATAATTAAGCCTTCAATTTCATTTAAATCCTCAATTTACCCTTAATTTATGTCAATTGCACAAAAATTCCTAAATTTTCAAAAATCCCAAAATTGCCAAATTTCTCCAAAATTGCACTTTGACCCTTGAAATATCATTTTATCTAATTGATCACTAAAACTCGGTTAATTGCCTCCTATCATGTTGCTAATCATCCTCCCTACCTATCCATGATGATTTCAAGCTTTGAATCAATTAATTTGGCCTAGAATTAAGCTCAAACGAAACTTCACCAAAAAATATTTCTAGAGAGAGAAATCTTCAAATTATTACTGGTAAGGATGCGGTTGTCAAAGCTCTTAATTTGTGGAGCTAGCTCTCGTTGAGAGGATCCTTTTAAGATCAAATTTCACCTCAATTGGTACTTTAAACAAGGGAAATTTAATTAGCAAAGTTTAAGCAGTCTCTCTCTCTGTAAACTCACTATTTCGGCAAAGGTGGCGGCGATTGCTTACCTTGAAGGCTCAAGGAGGATTAGGCTAAGTCGTGGAGAGTCGTGGAAGGATCGGCCTAGTTTTAGGAGGTCCAAGATTGCCAAAAATCAGCTCAAAAATTTCTGCTACTTCTCAACGGTTGGAGTGATTGTACTATGCGAGCTCATCTGCACTTCTCTAGTGATCCTTGAGCTGAAGGGAGTCTATAGCAATGTAGAGGACTTCCTCTCAATTCTAGGGAACTTGAATCCGCATTCGGAGGTGGAGAAAATGGTTTATGTCGGAGCTCTGGTTCAGGGATGATTGAAAATTGGAGTAGTTCATCTTTTTTCAAGCTTTAGAGGGATGAGGATGAATAGAGGAAAGCTCTTTATATAGGGAGCTTGAGAACTGACCGTTCTAGCTATTCATCCATTGGTCGGCCATTAACTCGCTGATTTAAGGACTTGTCGAAGCCATTTAAGACTCGTCGAAGTTATGGTGTCATACTTTCTCTCTTCCTGTTAAGAAATCTAAAGGAAGAAGGTGATATTGTGCGTGCACGTACGAGCTGCCACGTGTCACATTGTGATTGCCCGACATTACTGACACGAACTCTAACTCAGCGTTCGAGTCACTCGTTAACCCATTGATTGGACACATGGCAACCTCCCATTGGTTGTCTAAATCAACGTTGTCGATGACGAATCTAGTCTTCCGTTGACCATGACACGTGGCATCCTCTAATTGGTTGATTTAAATTTATCAATTTTTCCACCTGGAGCACTGTGCCTTTGGCATGTGTAAGCCTCTCATTTGTTGTGGCCATCAACCTCTTATTGGTCAACCGTTATCTAACATGCTAGTCGGATGCTAGCATGACACCTTTGCCACATGTCAACTCCTCATTAGTTAGCCTTGCTGGTAAGGTTTCTACTCAATTGACCATTGACTAAGGACATGTGTCGCCCCCTCATTGGCTAGTCTTCAATAATGTGGATTTTCTTCGTGTGACCATTGACTAAGGACATGTGTCGCCCCCTCATTGGCTAGTCTTCAATGATGTGGATTTTCTTCGTGTGACCATTGACTAAGGACATGTATCGCCCCCTCATTGGCTAGTCTTCAATGATGTGAATTTTCTTCGTGTGACCATTAACCAAGGACACATGTCACAATCTAATTGGTTAGCGCTTCGATATGCCAACTAAGCGGCTAACTGGGTGCACTTCACCACGTGTCACACACTGATTGGTCGTGTGTGCTAACTGGGCACTGACCTGACAGATGGTTCGTTGATCGGTTCGATTGGATCGGGTTCAATGACTCAAAATTGAAAATCAATCGTTTCAAGTCGATTCAATCGATTTTCTAAAAATTAAAAATTTTTAAATTTTTCTAAATTTATTTTATACACATTTGCCAATGTAACACTGTATTTTTAGTAACCAGAAAAAAAATTTTAGAATAGAAAAACCAAATTAATTCAGATGAACTCGATCCCATTAGAATACTGAAGTTAAATGTAGTGGTAGGATGGGTGACCTCCCGGGAAGTATTCATTTTGCATTCTCTCAATAGTTGTCAACCCATATTGTTTTAGTAAACCAAAATTAAATAACATACTAGTACTAATGCATCCGATCCTATCAAAACTCCAAGGTTAAGTGTGCTTGGGCAAGAGTAGTGTTAGGATGGGTGACCTCGAGAAGTGCTAGGATGGGTTACTAGGAAGTATTCATGTAGAGTTGCACCCTTTCTATAGTTGACAAATCATATATTTTTTTTAGTAATCCAAAATTAAAAATATACCAGCATTAATGCATGATCCCTTTAGAACTTCGAAGTTAAGCGTACTTGGTGAGAGTAGTGCTAGGATAGGTGACTTATTGGGAAGTATTCATGTTGCATCCCCTTAATAGTTGTCAAACCATATTTTTTAGTAACAAAAAATGTAATAACATACTATCACTAATGCACTAGATCCTATCAAAACATTAAAGTTAAGCGTGTTTGGTTGAGAGTAACTTGAAATTTCAGTCAAAATTGGTTTATAAAATTATATTATAAGTTTAAAATTCAATTGATATGATTGGAATAAATAAAATGAAAAGTGTAAATTATTAGGTGAAAATAAAGAGATAAATATATATATATATATTTAATCCTACGTCTCTAACATAAATAACATAAATACATATATTTATTTATTAAAATTAATACCAATAATTTAATACATATATATTTAATTATTGGAATTAATACTAATAAATACTTATCAATTTCCCAAGAATAATGACAACATTAATATCGTAGTAATAAATTCTCTCCATTTAATACGCAATTCTACTCCTATATGAAAAGCTCATCTCCATTTATTCTCCTCACACCTGAAAAACTCCTTTCTCTCTCTAATACTCCATTTTCCAGTGAAACTCGAACCAGAGCTTCGACTTAGGCATTTTTCTTAACCTCAAAAGGAGAGGTCAAGCTCTTTAGATTCCAGGGGAAGTCAGCTATCTGATTGCAACCTCCATTCGATCTGAGGATCGCCGAAGAAGCGCCGACATAATCAAACAGTGAAACAGCTCCGGTATACCGAAGGTGCCCTGTTTCGGCCTAGCTAAAATTAATCGAGTTCAACCCTCCTATAGCCAAACCAAGCTCTCCCAACATCCCCACAACCCTCATACGACCACAACGATGCTGAAAGGTCAATAATAGGAATTCTTGATCCTAGAAGGTACTTTAGGAAGAGAGCTACCTTTCCCGATAGAAAGCTCGAACCGTCGCACCTCCGACGGGACAAGTGTGATCAGAACGCTAGCAAGAAAACGCTCGCACCAACTTGGAAAACCAACCGTGGACAAACATGTCACGGTTAACAGGTGAGTGGGCTAATTTAAACTTCATACCTAGTTGGGATGATGAGTAACTTTTCTAAATTGGAAGCCAACGAGAGTGGGTTATTCACATCATACCCGGTTGGGATGATGAGCACCTTTTCTAAATTAGAAGTCACCGTGAGTGGGCTAATTTACACATCATACCGATTGGTATGATGAGCACTTTTATTTAAGGAAAACCTACATACCTGTTGTGAGTGGGTTATTTACATCATACCCGGTTGGGATGATGAGCACCTTTTCTAAATTAGAAGTCACTATGAGTGGGGTAATTTACGCATCATATTGGTTGGGATGATGAGCACTTTTATTTAAGGAAAACCTACTGACGGATTGTGAGTGAGACTTTTAACATCATACTCGATTGGGGTGATGAGCAAATTAAGATAAAAACCACTTACTAGTTGTGAGTGAGATTTCATATCATACCCGGTTGGGGATGATAAGTACCTCTAAATGAAAACCCACTACTAAGTAGTATTTTAAACATTACAACTTAGAGGAGTGATGTGAAAATCATGCGAAAAAACTACTTACCGGTTGTAAGTAGATCATACTCGGTTGGTATGATGAAACTTCCTTGAAGAAAGTTGAAAACCTATTCATTGGTTATGAGCGGAGATGTCCTTATACCCGATCAATATAATGGATAGTTGAAAATATATTTTTTTCGAAAGTGCTCCCTTTGACTATGTGTCAATGCTTAAACGATTTGGTAGACCTTTTTCACGGGAGCTCGAATAGCTCTTATAGGCCGGGGGCCTCAGTTTTGGAACTTGGGGGCTATTATGCCCAATTTTGAAAATCTCGAATAAGTGGGCCATAGGCCAGTGGGTACGAGCAGGAGCTCGTAAAGAAACATGAGATATGTGCCATAAAACTCTAATAAATGAATTGTTTGGCTATGGTACCAAGACAAGATCGACATATTTAGTCAACTAGTGGCAGTGCGACATTACAAGTGTTCGGACCAGTAAAGATAAACAACTACAGGTTGAGTTGAGGGTCGGGGCCATTGGACCAGTGGCATCACATATTATATGGCATGATAAAAAAATACTGTTTGTACATGCACTATGATTATGGGACCATCAAGACGCCCAAGAGGGGTAGTGATGCATCGTAAGGGCCCTGGACAACTTGGTGAGTATAAGGGCAGTTCGTTGTACCAGGTGACCTTGCCACTCTGATACAAGCATGTCTGATCTACTTGTATCTGAGTGGCATGTTGACCGGACATGCTTGTATTTGAGTGGCAAGGCCACCTAGTCCGACAAACTACCCTTATACCCACTAGGTCGTCCAGGGCCCTATGAGGCATCACTACCCTTCTTGGGCATTTTGAAGGTCATGTAATCACAATGTATGCACAATCAGTATATTCACATCATGCCATATAATATGTGGTGCCACTGGTCCAACGGCCCCGACCCTCAACTAAACTTGTAGCTGTTTGTCTTGATTGGTCCATTGACCTGTCATGTCGCATTGCCGCTAGTTGACTAAGTATGTCGGTCCTGTCTTTGTACCATGGCCAAACAATTCATTTATTTAAAGTTTTATGGCATATAACTCATATTTGTTTACAAGCTCCGCTCGTGCCAACTGGCCTTGGGCCCACTATACGAGATTTTTAAAATCGGGCATATTAGCCCTCAAGTTCCAAAACTGACGCCTCTGGCCTACAAGAGCTATTCGAGCTCCCGTAAAGAAGGTCTCCCAAATCATTTAAGCAGTGGCACCCAGTTAGGGAAAAGCACTTCCGACAAAATAAGTTCTCATCTATCCATCATACCAATCGAGTATGAGGATATCTCTGCTCATATCTGATGAACAGGTTTTCCACTTCCTTTGAGGAAGTTTCATCATACCAACCGAGTATGATCTACTTACAATCTTTAAGTAGTTTTTCCGTATCATTTTCACATCACTACTTTAAGTTGTGATGTTTAAAATACCACCAAGTACTAGGTTTTCATTTTGAGGTACTTATCATCCCCAACCGGGTATGATATAAAATCCCACTCACAATCGGTAAGAGATTTTTAACTTTAAACCATGCTCATCATCCCAACCGGATATGACATTAGTAAGCCCACTCACCCGTTAATGCAGTGAATTCCACTAGACCGGTTCTTTATATTCACGAGAGCTTGTCCTTGCTGGTGTTCTCGATACTTCATGTTTCTACACGATATGAACATCCTAGTCCATTATCCCTAGGCCTAATAGCCTTCATTCATTCCAAATGAATAAGAAAACTAAACTTTTTTATTTATTTGCAATGAGGTCCATAAAGTTATTTTTCTTTAACTTTAAGTCCCTAATACCGATTTTTCCTCAAATTAAGTTCCGAAACTTTTAAAATTCACCTTGGGACCTCAATTTTTTCAATTTCACAAAAAGGGGTTTAATTTCTCAAATTTCCAATTTGGTCCCCCAAC
Source organism: Trapa incisa (assembly GCA_030064435.1). Taxonomy (NCBI): domain Eukaryota; kingdom Viridiplantae; phylum Streptophyta; class Magnoliopsida; order Myrtales; family Lythraceae; genus Trapa; species Trapa incisa. Next base: position 4,981,350 of record CM057775.1, on the reverse strand, counting down.
TTTTCCAAAAATACCATTTTGCCCTTTACAAAAATGTTAAGTTTTACCCCCAAAATTCTAAAATTCCTCAATTGGCCCTCTACCATTCTTATCATGCCCAATTGACCCTCAATTTTATAAAATTGCATTTTGGTCCTTCGAATTTCAAAAATTCCCAATTTTCCCCAATTTCAACTACTTAACACAGCTGAATTTGATTTTATCAAATTGACCAATCAAACACTTCTAATTGTTGAAATTGAAGTTAAAATTGAGATCCTACACCTTCATATGATTCAATAGCACTTTGAATCGTAAGTTTTAATGTCAGAACAAGCTCGAACGGAGCTTTATCGGAAAATAGAATGTAGAGAGAGAATGCTTCAAAAGCTTACTGTCGGGGACGCGACGGTCTGAGCTTTCAATCTGGGTAGATAGCTCTCGTCCTAAGGTTCATCCTAGAATTAAGAATTGCATCAATTGAAGTCGAATTGAGTTAGAATTCCTTCATTGAATTTTTGTCGATTCTTTCTCTAGCACTAATCAGAAATTCTAGAAGGGAGTTGAATTGGCTTACCTTTTAGTCCTAATTTGGCTGTAGGAAGGCTGTTGAGGTGATGGGAGGGCTTGGTTTAGCCTAGGGAGGGCTTGAATTGGCCAATTTCAGCTCGGCCGAAACAGGGCAACTTTGGTTCGCCCGAGCTGCATCATTGTTCTATCATGTCGGTGCTTCTCCGGTAACCCTCGAAGCAAACGGAGACTACATGCATATAACTAACTTCTCCTCAGTTCTAAAAAATCTGACCTCGCCTTGTTTGGCTAAAAAAAGTGCCCAAGTAGTAGCTCTGGTTTGAGCTTCACCGAAAAATGGAGCAGTTGAGAGAGAATGGAGTTTTTAGGTGTGGAGAGGATTAATGGGGAGGGGGTCTTTATATAGGAAGCTCGGTGACTTCTTGGCCGTCTGATTGGCACCTTAATGGTGGTCATTCATTGCCTGAAACTCCCTGGTTAGAGACTTTTCAGCTTCACTGGTGCTGCACGATTTTTCGGCAAGTGAACAGTGCTATCATCTGAAGGAAGAAGACGATATTGTTCTGAACCAGACCGGACCGGTCCAAACCAGGTTCAAAGATTAAATCGGCCGGTTCGCCCCCCATTCGACCAAAATTGTCAAATCTAAAATTTTCTAAATTCATTTTCTATCTAATAGTGGCCTTAAATCTTAAATTTAAATTTTTTAAGCTACCTAGAAAAATAAATTTAGAATTCGGTTCAGTAGTGGTTCAAACTGGTTCAATCCTATTATGATCCAGTTCATCTGAACCAGTTTGGTTTTCATCTCCAATTCATTCTCAAGTCCATTTCCATGACTTTTGGGACTCTCTAGGTCACTTAGGATGCATAAATTTCCTGGTTTGCCCTTTCTCTATCAGTTCTGGTCCATGAACCTACTCGATTCATAAACCGGTTCAATCTAGTTGGAACCGGTTTATCTGAACCGGTCTAGTTTATTTCTTCCAATTTATCCAAAGATTCTTTTCCAAGGTTTTATGAACCCTTTGGATCACCCGGGAGTTGTAAATTTCCAAATTGCCCATTTCCTAATAATCGAGTTTGTGAACTAGTTCGATTTTCTCACTCGATTTGACCGGTTCTTTTCCCGATTTTTCCTTAACTCAAAAGGGCGGGCTTTACAATCAAATTCTCTTTGCATATCCAATAATGGGGTCGTGATCCGATCAACTTTCTAAATCTCGACTTGAGTCACTATTCCTAGTTTGGGATTTTCATTCATGGTTTAAGTTTTTGTGCTCAGTATGGGATTACATTCCCAATTTGTGATATCATTCTCTGTTTGGGATTTCATTCACGGTTTTTGTCCCCACTCCCAATTTGGGATCCCTTTCTCGTTTAATATCGATTTCCGGTCTAATCGGCCTAAATCTCGGTTTAAAAAATTCTAGTGTTACACTAATTGTATTCCCTAATTTGTCCAATTTGGCTTAGAAATAACTCTAAATAGAGCTCTGCCAGAAAATATTTTTAGAGAGAGAAAATTTTGATTACTTTCCAGTGATGGCTTAGTGACTTGAGCTTTTGGTACTAGAAGCTAGCTCTCCTCCTCAGGATCTTCCCTGGATCAAACGACACCTCAATCGATGGCCTTGGATGTACGAATTTAATTAGGTAAGTTTCTTGTAAAAATACATTGTGAATAGTAAATTTCGACGAATAACGGTGGTGGGGACTTATTATGGCGATGCAGGGAAGATGTGGGCTTTACTGAAAATAGTCTAGTTGGCTTTGTTTGATCGTGGATGACCCGAGTGCAGCTTGAATGGAGCTCAAAATATTCTGGTTGCAGTCGGCCGGTGAAGTTGTGGTACTGTGCGAGCTCGCTGATGCTTCTCTGGTAATCCTTGACTTGAATGGAGTATGCAATCTGGTACAAGACTTCTTCAAAAATTCCAAGGAATCCAAATTCACATTTGGAGGTGGAAAAAACTACCCAAATCAGAGCTCTGGTTTGCAAGTGATCGAAAAATGGAGTTGTTCGGGTTATCTGACAGTTCTATTTGTTCCACCATTGATTGGCCATTAACCCCCTAATTTAAGGCTGTATTGGAGTAATTTATTACTTTTCAGAGTTATGATAGCCCTCTCACTCCTCTTATGTCCATATTTTTAAATATTTCCTTTAACTTTATAATATTTTTCCATGTTATTTTCTATAGTTTCCACCAACATTTTAAAATACACAACAATTTATAAAGTTGTAAAGAACATCGATCTGTCCAATCAAACTCGCCATCAATAAACTTAGTTATTGAATCATGATTGATTCATTATTGTGAGTTGTTCGATTTGTGCGTCTCCTTGCATGATCGTTTGGAATATGGACCTACAAATAATATGTGCCCGGTTATATTTCACATAGGAAATTAAGGCTGGTGTCTATCGGTACATCTCGTACGGTTCTAAAACTTTTTAAAATTACAAATTTGCCCTCACAACTTGATTTGCTCGATTCCATTATCGACAACTCCAAACACATTTCCCAACCTCTAGCTTCATCAAAGTTACGAAATTTCCTAAATTTTGCTATGTTTACTTCTAGATCCCCAACTCCCCAAACTTTATACTTAGACTCCTAAATGAATATTAACAATTTGATTCTTATGTTTTTTTTCATAATTATATTTTGGTCCAGAGACTTTTCAATTCTCCTATTTAGGCCCCTAGACTTTCTAAGTCTTCTATTTAGGTCCCTAAACATTTTCTTAGTATCATTTGAGTCCCCAAATTTTCTTTATTTATGAATTGATCCCTAAATTTACAAAAAAAAAAACTTACATTTTGGTTCTCCGTCTATATACTCCTTAAAAGCTCAATTTTAAGCATGAGAATTAATTATAAAATGATCTTAAATGCCTTCCCTATAAACTCTGTTTTCCCAAAATAAGAAATCTGGAATGGAGACCAAAATATTTCGAAAATAAAATTGTGATTAAAAGTGAACTGGAATTGTGTAGAGAAATCAAAACAAAATTTGAATTGTTCCCAAGTATAATGTAAGTTCCAAAAGTCTAAGAAAATAATCTAATTGCAAATTGGAAGTGAGAATCAAACTAGTTTAATTTAAATTGGGATCAAATGGAACTAAACTGGATTGAACCGAGAAGAACCGATTCAAAGATTCATTTTTTAGGGTGACTAAAAATGTCCAATTGGAAAATTGAGGTCATCACCATGTAGAAAATGAATTTAAAATTTTTTTAATTTTTAGAAAATTGGTCGAATCGGGCCTGAATCGATCGATTTTCAATTTCGAATAATGGAACGTGGTCCAACCAAACTGGTCAACAGTTCAACCGAGTTAACAAACCGTATGCCAGGTCAGGGCACATAACCAATGAGAGCATGACGAGTGGTGAAACGCACCTGTCAGCCGCAAGGTTAGTGCTTAAAAGCACTAACCAATCATAGTGTGACACGTATCCCTTGTCAATGGTCAACTAAAGAAAACCCACATCATCAGGAATTGACTAATGGGAGCGTGACATGTATCCATAGTTAACGGTCAACTGAAGGGAATTGTTGTTAGTCAGACTGACCAATGAGAGGGTAACACGCAAATAATGCACTAGGTTAGTAGCTAATTAGGATGACTGGGAAGGACCAACCAATCACTGACCGACATGTGGCAAAGCCATGTCGAATGGCCATAACCAATCTTGAGAGGACACATGGCAATGGAATGGTGCATCAAGTGGGATATCTGATTTATTTAAATAAACTAATCAAAGGACGTCGCGTGGAAAAGTCAACAACAGTCATCTGATGATCAAATTTAATCAACTGCCATGTAGGATAGAACGACCAATGGGAGGTTTCCACATGTTCAATCAAGGGTCAACATGTGATCTATACACTAAGTGAGATGTTGCATCAACAACTCCAGCCAATCACTATATACTATATGGCAAATTGCACATGTGAAACTCTCACACACATGCACAATGTCATCTTCAACCTCTAGGTTAAAGTTTAATATTTAAGAAATATACTTAAATCCAATGTTTATAAAATGGGCTAAAATCCATTGTTTACAAATATAAGATAATGATAATTGCTTTGAAAATGTGGGTTAGGGCTCAATGTTTAAAATAATAAGTTAATGCTCATTGTTTAAGAAAATGTGCTAGTACTCAATGTTTATAAAATTAGAAAAAATGGTTAAGGTCCAATGTTTTGAAAATGTAAGGCATCACCTTTAAAACAATGGGATAATGCCAACTTTTTAATAAAATGGGTAAATGCTCAATGTTTATAAAATGGATAAGACCCAATACTTTAAAAATATAGCTAATATTCTATGTTTAAAAGGTGAAATAAAGCCCATTGTTGAATAAAATGGGCTCAAACCCACGCTATTAAAGGAGATAAGGCTCAATATTTAAGAAAAACAGACAATAATCCATATGATTTAAGAAAGGGTAGATTTCATCCCAAGTCATTTTCATAAATGGGTATCGACCTAGTGCTTTTACGAAGTAATGACTCCATGTGAAATTGATGTAGCATTTAAGGCCAATTTGAACATTAATGTGAATACTAAGTATTGATCAAATAACAAGTCAATTTTTGTCATTGAATACTTGTATACTTGATTGTGAACAAGTCAATATTTTTGTTGCTTTGTATGTAACATTATGTGTACTTATATATAATATTTGGTAATCAATAAACGTCTACCATGAGAAAATGTGTTGATTACCAAGGTTACTCGAAAGTGGAGTAAATAAATAGTGCAATTTAGTTTTCCAGTACATTAGGACCTCAAGAGTTATATGGTGGAGGTATGTTATATGGTTAGGAGTAGGGGATATCGTCATATGTCACTGAATGATCGATATACGATATTTATATAAGTGATCAAGTCCACACCATTGATTTAGTGTATATGCTTCTTTCAATTATTATGGTCCATGAATACTCGGTGTATAACATAACATTCAGATGAATGACCTAGTCTACACATTTGATTGAGATGATATGCTTAATTGCATTGTGAGATTTATGATGAAACCTTTTTTAAAAAAATATTTTTATTTAAGAAATGATGAAATAGTACTCTATCTTTGAAAGATGAAAACCTTCATATCGTACATTTTAAGTAGAATTTGAGATCGAAATAATAAATACTCAATGTTAGTAGCCTTACTAATTGGGTAATAGGTCACCTCTCTCCCTAATACTTTTTAGAAAGTTATTGAGAAGAGGAGAAGTAAGAATACAAGATTTTAGCAGAAGAATCCCAAGATAAGATACTAAACAACAATCTAAGAATATCCAAATCAGTTACTTGTTTCCCCTTTAGAAAGTTATTGAGAAGAGTAGAAGTAAGAATACAAGATTTTAGCATAATAATCCTAAGATAAGATACTCAACAAGAATATCCAAATTAGTTACTTGTTTGCCCTTTAGAAAGTTATTAAGAAAAGTAGAAGTAAGAATACAAGATTTTAGCATAATAATCCTAAGATAAGATACTAAACAATAATTTAAGAATATCCAAATCAGTTATTTCCTTACACTTGGTGATTTTTAAACATTATAATTTGATTATGAAAGTTTAAATTTTTAGTAAAAATTGTAAATGATTTACTATTTTGAGTATGGTTTAATATTAATTTTACAGTAGTGTAGTATTAATTATAGTAGTATCAAAATAATGTGATGGTTGTTACAGCTATCCATAATTTAAGTAAGTGCCTCATATAACATGTAAGTGGTGAAACTATCATAACTTTATATAATCACAATACTTATTTATTTTAATTAATGTATAGTATTAATTTACAATTTGAATATATTTTTTAACGTGAAATTTTAAATTCACTATTAATAAAAGTTTACGGTATAATTATTACACAAACAAACAAAAATAATAATCAAAAGTTAAATATTTTTCTTCTATATTAGATTATATCACTAGTGGTATTTTCCATGATCATATGCTAGAAACCAATACGAGCTCATTGGCTGTAATCATATATTAGAGAATATTGTGGGTTAATCAAAGTATTATACTTAAATGCTATCACCATGATAGAACCCTTCCAAACTTGTATAATCACGATAGTTCTTTATATTAATTAATATAATATACTTTTATAATCACAATAGTTGTTTATATTAATTAATATAATATTTCAATTATGAAGATTGATAATAATGTAATTCATATAAAATTTAAGTAATGTGAGTTGTTCAAATTCAAAAAGTAGGAAAGGTTTTTTTTGCTTCTCTAAAACTAGTTTATTGATGGGATGATTTTTTGTTTGATCCGTCGATGCTTTGATGCCATGTCTCTCCTTTGTGAAAGAGGTTTATCTCCAATTTCAATCATGAAGAAGATGCAAATTATTTGTATATAGCTCAAAGTTATCTTAACATCCATCCGGTTCATTTAGACAGCTGGAACATTGATCACTTTCTTGGAGATAGACGAGAATCATCAGCAAGGAAAAATATATTCTTCAGGCTTTGTTGTTTAAAGGAATTACTTGGAGTTGGTACATCCAATAGAGCAATACTCTTACCATATGGCTATGGCTGGGACACAAAAGCAGCTTTCACAATTGGCCTCTCGACTAGTGCTAGGGTCATGAGCATGTTAGCTTTCTAGATGGGAGTCTTTCTGCTGCATTAATGAGTAGTTGAGCTGCATGCCCCCTTGACAGTTCATCTTCAGTAATCAAGGCCACTAACGTAGATAATAACCTGGATGTGGCATTGGCAACATTCTCTATCTAGGGAGGTCAGCGCTTTACTGCATTAATCGATTTTCTCGTGCAATTCGCCTTCCTGGTAGATGTGACCATCAGGTTCCCCATTTGGTTCTCTAGAGGCTGAAAGGCCTTCGGCCATGATCCCCTATCCAGCATGAGAACTGACTTTAGGAGATCAAACTGGTCGGCCCATATATTTTCCTGCCCATTGTTGAGAAGAAATGGAATGCGAATGATATCCCACCATTGAAGCCTTTAAAAGGTGAAGAGCTAGAACCATCTCTCCTGTGAACAGTCTACCATCAACTGCATTATCTCTGTTATACGGGTGACTTTCTCTTCAAGTTGGATTTGCTTCCCTCTTCATGAAAAAAAAAATGAAGAAAAGAAAAGTATAAGGGAAGGTAGGGGTTCATGGCATTATGGCATATGACATGCCACACATTCGCGTCTTTCACCTCCACTTTAAAGCCCCCTTTGGCATCTTTAGATGAACGATGATGATTTCGATGCAATTTTAATAATTATTTATCCTATCCCCTTTTGCTTTTGGTAGATCTCAAGAAATGCCCGTATATGTTCGTGTGATAAAACTCTCTAGCCTAGCAGAGCACATGCAAGTGTATGGCAGATAAGCCATTTTTCCTTTTGTAAATCCCCATGAAATTATGCCCCCTCCCCTCCAATTTATATGTTATGCCATTGCTTTTTGTCTTTACTTACCAGCATATGCCAGAACTCCACATTCTTCTTGGGATTCCTTCCGCCCATAAAGGTTTAAAAAATGTTTTAATAAAATAGATAAATATTATACATTTATATTTATAATAATTTAGTATATTATTATTTATTTACATTTTAGATATTAACTCTAATCATTATACGATTTTGTATCAAAACTAGTATATTTATATTGAAAATTTATCGTGTATTTTGTTTAAATATAGAAAAAATAAGTAATTATTATCCTATTTTATTAAATATAGTAAGAATTATATCATAATCTTGTATAATTAATGAGAGTACTAAAAGAGTAATACCGTTTGTGTATTAAAAAATATTATAAATTAAATAAATAAAAAATATTATAAAATGTATAAAAATGTCACTCATAAACTAATATGTACTAAAATTGAGAGTGCATTCAAATATTTCTCACCGTTACTTAAGAGATAACAGTTTGATTTTTCACAATAACTATGAAGACCTATCAGTGGACAGTGGACGATGCCTATCATCAATCCTAACTAGCCCTCCATGTTAACCTCTCGCACCAATTGTCCTTTTTTTCTCCTTTTTCCCCTGTTTGGTAATGATGGTGATGATGATGGTTCTCTGCATTTCTTGTCTTACTTTTGTTGTTGAGGTGGACTCATCCACTACATTCCTAAATTCTTTCCTTTCATCTAGGGTCCACACCCGCCACTACCGCCTAGAAAAGTCTAATTCAGTGTCGTTGCCTTATCCATAAAATTAAAATACACTTTTTCAAGTTTATTAAATTAAAAAATAATAATAATACCATTTACAATATTTATAATTAAAAATTTTTAAATGGTAATTAAAAGTTTAATGTCAACTATTTTAATTAAAAGAATTTGTGTTATAATAAAATTTGTACATTTTTAAGTAGCATGAGATTTGGTTAGGTGATTTTGGATAATGAACCGAATTTTAAAAATGGCAAACATGTATGTTTTAAATTGAAGTGGGTCATGATGATGATGAAGAGGATGACTAATCAATAACTATACCTAATTGTTGTAGTAAAGACAACATTATTTGGCATGATTTCTCGAATCTTTTGGGCCGGCTTGCGCATGCATTCTTGTTAATGTGATCCCCTTTTTGTCATAATTTGTTTTCCACGTGTATAATATTTATGTACAACTATTTTAAAATAAATTTCCTCCTTTTATAATATTTCAACTTGAATTTTAATTAAAAAAAATAAAATTTAATTATATGTCTTAATCAACTGATATCAATATTCACGACAATTTTTTGACCCACTAAATTTTTTTATTACAATATTTGGGATTAATAAGAGGAAGATAAATGTAAATTATTATGTTAACAGATTTATATGATACATCTTTATGATGGCAGGGCAGTAGCGGCCACAACACCTTTTCTAACTCTTTTGTCCGAATTGGAGCTTTGTAGTACTGTGTTGTGATTGATGTCTAGACATAATGGAAAAAAAGTCGGAAAGAAAGCATAGTCTCAAGGAGGAACGAGGAACATGGAAAGCTCTTTGACACTGCATAAAGCTCCCCGTCCATAGCCATTCAGATTACATAGAGAGAGAAAGAGTGACACACAGACATACAAACACGCAGACAAGGCCCTGCGGATACTCTCTTCCTCCCTGCCGCGTGGTATAGTACTGGACACACGAGTACTATATATATGCACTGAGTGCCCCATCATGTATATGCAAACAACAACATTTCACTGGATCTCCAATTCTCAAAGGGTATAAAAGTTACACAGAAGATGAGAAAGGAACTGGATGATCACTAACTAAACGATGCTCAATCAAGGGATTACTAAATGGTTTTCCCTTTTATTTTTAATAGTTAATGCACTTTTCAACAGGACTTAAATATGCTTTGTCGAGTCAATGGAGTCTTATATTTATTTGTACCGCACTAAACATTGGCATGCATGCATTCATGAATGGGATGATGCACCACTATTTATATAAGGATGTGCATCATGCATACTCACACACCTCTCTCTCTATATATAGTTATTATAGTCCAACGAAACATGCTCTGCCCGGCTACTCCCACAGTGGTGAGACAAATTCATTGTTCCAACAATATTTATATATTATTATGCACCTAATATTAGCCCACATAAATTAATTGATTTAGGAATATTAGTTTAAAATGTCCAAATTTTAGTATCATTATCGAATTTAATCCATAATTTTTCATATTAGTTATTATACCAAAGTCCGGTAGTACTTGCTATCCGATTTTCTAATTGAGCTAAAAATAATAAAATGTCGAGATAAATTTGGTATAATCGCTAAAATTCATATATTCTTATGCTAACAAGTCAAAATTTATATAACATAAAGTTTAGGCATTAATAAATCAAGAAAAAAAAGTTATCCTATAATTTGAACTTTTAAGCTATTAGCACATTGATTTACTAACTAGTGGTGCTCATCATTAATTGCAGTATTTTATATTAAATTAATATTATATAAATAAGAATTTTATTATTCTTATTTTATTTAAACAAAATTCACTTATCCCGACCACTAAGCATTGATCACCTGAGATCTATCAAATTTTATCATGTTAAAAATTTCAAAAGGTATATCTAAGAGGCTTCATGAGTCCACTGCCTCCCCCGAAGGTCGCCGACCAGAGGGAAGGGTTGCTAGTCATGTCCCCTACACTTTGGTGGATTCCTTGGGGGACCTCATCGGCCTCTACTCATTCCGGTTGCCTCCTCTCCTCTCCTCTCGTGGCAACGTCCTCTTCCTATACATACATACATATATATATATATATCATTTATTATTATTTTATAGTAAATATTAATTATTAATATATGTGATATCAACAAACAATAATATTATTGGTCAAGATTTGAGAGCTTGTATATAAGTTGAATATTTTTTAAAGATTTTATATCACATATTAATATTTTATATCTAATTATATATATATATATTAAAATATTTTGTGCCAGCAATCTTTGGTCAAGTTGTCAAATGGGGTGCTGTTCCATATACACATACTTCTAAGCTATTGTTAGGCACAGACAAATATGAAAAAAAATGAATATTACCTTAAATTCTATAAACACTACACAATTGGGTCACCAATGAATTGTAAAATAAAGTAATAAAATTGAAAGGATGATTCTCAAGTCCAAACTTTAGGAACATTACCAACCTTTCCCTAAACCTTTTTTTATTATTTAAAAGTACATGAACTTGCACTATTATTGTCGTATGTTATAAATGTTGGTAAAATTAGTGGATTTAATATAAATAATATTAAAATTATTATTATTTAATAAAGAAAAACAAGACAATTCCTTCAATGGTAGGGAGAAGAGTGATCTCAAAAGTATTGGTTAGTTCGTATTTTTTACAACTCATAGAGATTCAAACCCGCACTTATCCGAATCCCAACCCTAATTCGGGTGCAGCTGATCTGAGCCTGCATGGATTTAAGTTCGTTTCTATTTGATCAAACGCAAACTGAAACGAATTTTATGTAAAATAGATGAAATTAAATCCGAATATAAAATCAGAAGATACGAATTTAAATAAATTCGAATCCGACAGGAACTTGCATCAAGCATGAATTGTAAGTTCATCAAGCCCTCTAGGAATTTACTCTCTCAAGCAATGTAAGGTCCTTTTTTATTACGTGATTAGAACAAAGTTGAAGTGTCGGTACCATTTGTCATGCAAATTTTAATTCCAAGCAAATAAACTAACAGAAAATGAAATGGGATAAAAATTGATAGAAAAAGAAAGGATTGATTCCGTTTAGTTATATTCAAAATAAATAAAATTAATGAATTTTTTGACATTATCAATAATTTTCAAGGTCATAAGCTTCATTTAAGAGGGACTACAGATGTCAAAAAACACTTTGATCTATCAGCCTATTCATGGATTTATCTGACCGGTAGAATCATGACACATGTCTTACATACTCATATGTTTGACTCATAATGTAAATATAATTATGTGGCAAAATTATAATAATTAAAAAATTATAAATTATATTAGAATACTAATTAAAATTAAATTTAAACATATTTTATATTATTTGATTTATTTAGAGTAATACGACACATTATACGAATATAATACATATTGATAAATGTAAAAAATTTATTAGAACAAGTAAATAGTTTGATTAGACCAACCGCTACGTTCTATAATTTTATATGAACTCTTTGGATGTGGACATAATTTTGAAAAAATATTTTGTGAACTAAAAAATGACATAAAATTATACTTTATATTAGAGAAAATATAGATATTATAATATACGTGAAAATATAAATTTTAAGTCGTGATCATGAATTTAATGGAAGGAGGCTAAGGCTTAAATTAAATCATAAACATGTTATGAACATTTATAAAAAGAAGAGTATATGCTATATTTGTGAATTGTCCTATAATATGTTATGATTGTTGTTTGAGAGTAAGTTATGAGAGTAGATTGATTATATTATAAGTTGATCATTGAATAATAAGTATTCACTCTCTCTATTGAAATTATCTTTCGTCATTCTATTCATATGTTTTATTTTTGTTATTGTGAGTACATTGTAGGTGATTGACAACATATATTTGGGAGATAATGGTGAGATGTTTATTTTAGCTTAAGTTCACACGAAACCTAAGGGAGACATAAGGTATGGTTCGAACACACTTATGGTAATGGATGATGTAGTATAATATTAGTATGCATATGTTCGATTGAGTATAGTCTCGACATTCCTATGATGGGTACGACTCTAGTGTAGGGCTTTATGAGTGCAAGATGCATATATACCTTTATAGATTGTGGTCAAGGTGACAACTATTGTGTATAAATTTGCGAGTGCACGAATTTGTACATAACCTCGATAAGCTTGAATGGTCGATGAATGACTTTCAGGGGCATGGTAGATCCATGTTATTTTTTTAGCATGTTGTTACTTGTTTGCACATTTGTTGTGAATATAAACCTTATTTTAAATCTTGAAAAAGGGGTTAAATTACTGGGGAATACATAGTTAACATATGTGATAAAATTAATAAAACTCTGTGTGATATATACCTTAAGTAGATGATGGATTTGAAGTCATGTAGTGGTTCGACTTCAGTCACCTCATTCATTAGGTTGCAAGCTCACTTCCCTCCCCAAATAAATTTTAGGTGAAAGAAAAAGTTGTGGAGAATAAAGAACTAGACATCACCTACATCCTTAGAGGAACTTTGATATATACATCTCTACGTACATGTATGAAAGTTTTCTCATATCATTATCATTTGTTGTATTCCCAAGAATTTTTTGTATACATTTTTGGACTCACTACTAATGAAATAAATTTCAAGTTTTCGCTGTAAATTATGTGAAGTTTTTATTTTGATTCTTAGTACTGTCAGTTTTACCTTGTGAATATACCCACTTTTGTAGCATCGATGGGATGTGGTGGCTTGTATCAGACCCTAACTCTAGATTGGGTTGAGACATGATAACTTTTAGTAGTGTTAGAGACCACATTTTTAAACATGTCATACTAGAAATGAAAGGATTTAGAAAAAAAATAGAAAAATGGGAACAACACTGATAATATCTTCGTTTATAACATGAAAACTTCCTTATGGGAGGAAGTACAACAAAATAATATAAACAAAAAGAGTTAAAAATCTTATAAAAATGGTCCCAAGAGAGTACCATTAGATGTACAACTAATTATTAAGCAAAAATTCCAGTGGATCGTACTGTAGAATTGGTGGGTCACACGACTTTGGGTGTCATACCTTGACCCAGTTTGCTTAAAACCCTGTGAATAACCCGCCACCCATTGCTTTACTAAAATGGTATTCCTACCAAGCTAGTCCATAAAAGGTAAAAACGTACAAACATAAATATTTTCCATAACAAAGTAAACAAAATAATTTAATAAAATTTCCTCTTTGGGTAAATTCCTGGCATGCTTCTCCGGCTTCCCTCTCCTTGGTATACAAGCTTCCTTAAAAAGAGATAAGAGAGTGGTGAGTTTTACAACTTTGTGAGCAAGATCGTAAGACAACATGACTTTAAGGTTTTGTAAGCATTTAAACAACATTTTCCCTTTTTGTGGAAAATCACGTGATAAGCAATCCACCACTTGTTTTATCTTCAATAAAGATCTCTTGTTGTTTATTAGCTTATCTCATTAAGCTTATTGTAGGTATCATCCTAGTTGGAGGGATTTAAGTAGTGAACCTACCAAGGTTTGTTTCATACCTCAAACAAACACATACCCTTTATCCATAAATGGAACAAATGGTCGCAGAATAGACCCTTAGAAGCTAAACGACCTTGGTCTGCTCTACCAGTGGCCCAGAGCACATTTACTGTCCACCCGGGTGAGAGGCCACAACCTCCACCACAAGTCTGTGTGAGCCCCACAGACCAATCGATACTTCAATCCCCAAATATTTTAGGGGTGAGACCTCGTCCTTCCTCTCCCTTGGTCTCAGTGTGCATGAAGCTCCCTAAGCTTCGAGACACACTGGAACATTGATCACTATCCTTATATCACCCTTGTTGTCCAGTAGCCCTTAGGATCAATACTACCCCGAACTGGGCATCCCTTTGGTCCTGTACAATTGCAATCACAAAAAAAAAAGTTTTGATTTAAAGACTTTATCTTTGCACCACTGGCCCATCAAACTGCAACCCGACATTGGCATGGTAGTTTCACAAGCATTACCCGATTGTTTTGATAATTTCACATAGGTTGTTAAATCAAGTGTATTTATGGGGTTGGACCAGTGTCCAAGATTTTCAAAAACATGGCCTTGGACAAACCTCATTTAAAAATGCGGCCTTAGGCCCACTTGCACCATACTAGATCCAACCCACCATTGTCGATCATGGGCCTCACCCATATCCGCATCGACGGTGAGACTAGACCATAACCCTTAAGGTGTAGCCATACATCGCTCATGGGTTATCCTACTATCATGATTCATGCTATCAACATAAATATAATCCCAAATCATTTAAGCAAATTCACACAGTTAGGGGATTATATTTTTGGAAAAATCAATTTTCAAAATGAAGTATGATCTTTCAAAAGTTTTTATCGATCCAAATAGTGCCGATGTCCCAAATCCCACTCACTTGATAATCGGGATGTGTTCATCCCGGCTGGATCTCGATCGGCTATGTGCTTCTCTACACAAGTCCTCGAACAACTAGTCCTACATGGTTCAAGCATTCACATAAGGAAATTGGCATAAAGGACCTCATATTCTCATGTATTTGAACATATGTCCTTAAAGAATACCTTAATTGTAATTAGGTCCCTAAAGTTTATAACTTTACATTTAGGTCCATAATATCCACTTTATCCTCAATTAGGTCCCTATGGTTTCCAATATCACTCTTAGGTCCCCAATGTTCTCTTATTTCCATTCAATTCCTCAATTTTTCCTTAATTGTAATTCAACCCCCAATTTTCCAAAAATTCTCAAATCACCCCATTTTCCCCAAAAATTGTACTTTGACCCCTGGAAGCTCATTTCATCAAATTGACTACTTAAACCCGGTTAATTGCCCCCTATCATGCTGCTAATTATTTCCCTTATCTTCTTACGAGCATCCAGACCTTTGAACGACTTCATTTGAGCCCAACTTAAGCTCAAATAGAGCTTCGTCGGAAAAATTTTCTAGAGAGAGAGAGAGCTCGGTTTTCTTACCAGTGAGGGGGTGACGGTCGGAGCTCTCAATAGGGGCAACTAGTGCTCTTCTCGGGGATCCTCCTAGGATCAAAGTGCGAGTCAATTGGTCGCATGAGCACAAAGAATTCGATGAGAGAAGTTTTCGTGCTCTAGCTTCTAAAACTTTAATATTCCAGTGAAACAGGGCGGAATTGGCTTACCTTAAAGATTCCAGGGGGTCGAGGGTTGGTCGAGGAGGGCTGTGGGTGGGTCGGCCTAGCTGCAGAATGTCGAAGGTGACTGAAATTCAGCTTTGGGAATTCAGCTTCTTCATGACCAGCAGAGCAACGACACTGTTTGAGCTCCTCGATGCTCCTACGGTTGTCTTTGGGCCGAATAAAGGGTGCATTAAGGTGGAGAACTTCCTTCTTGTTCCAAGGAACCTTAATGCCGTGTCGGAGGCTAGAGAAAACGCACATGTCGGAGCTTTGGTTGGCATCTTGCTGGAAAATGGAACACCCTCTCTTCTTTAGTCGTTTGCAGGATGAGGAAGATGAGTGGGGAGTAGCTCTTTTATATAGGGAGCTCGACAACTGACTAGGCTATCAATCTACCCACAACTCGACCCCCGACTCGTCCGTTCATGGTCATATAGGAGCACTTTTCGGTCGCCAGAGATGGAGCGGCCAATTTCCTCATCCTTATCTGCTAGCATTCCAAGGAAAAAGATGACTTTGTGCCTCACGTGCGAGCTTTAAACATGTGATTGCCACATGATACACTGTGATTGGATGGTTTTGCTGATGTGGCTTCCCACTCAGGGTCCGAGTCACCCTTTGACTCATTGACCGACCATGAGGTGACCTCTCATTGGTCTCTCATTCCTACGTGGCTGCTGATTAGACTCAACTAGCCGTTTGATCATGACATGTGGTGTCCTCTGATTGGATGATATAAATACATGAGATTTTCCTTCTAACGCACAGTGCCACTGCCATGTATGAGCTTCTAATTGGCTGAGGCCATTCGACATGGCTTTGCCATGTGTCGACCCGTAATTGGTCAATCATTTCTCTAACATCCTAGTTGGCTACTGACGTGACACCTTTGCCATGTGTCAGCTTCTCATTGCTAAGCCTAGTTGATGGGGCTTCTCTGTCATTGACTAGGGACACGTGTCACTCTCCTATTGGTCAGTCGTTGTTGATGTGGATTTTCCTCCTTTAACCGTTAACCGAGGACACACATCGTGATCTAATTGGCCAACGCTTTCAAGCACTGACTGAGTGCTTATTGGGTGCACTTCTCCATGCACCACACACTGATTGGTTGTGTCTGCTGACTTGGCGCTGACCTAGCAACGGTCCATTCATCGGTTTGGTTGGATCGGGTTCGGTGACCTGAAAAAAAATATCAGTTGGTTCATGCCCGATTTGACCGATTTTCTGAATTTTAAAAATTTCCAAATTTACCAAATTCATTTTCTATCCAATGGAGACTTCAATTTTACAAATTGATGTTTTTAAGCCACCTAGATAAATGAATCATTGAACCGATTCTCCTTAGCTCATTCTAGTTCAATCCGGTTTAGGTCCGGTTCACACTAAACCGGTCTTATTTTCACATCCAATTCTTACCATGGTTATTTTCCATGATTTTTTGGTCCTTATTGGCTACTTGGGATTTTCACATTCCCATGTTTAATTCTAATTACCGGTTCCAGTTCATTTTATCCTCGATTTTCACTCAAAATTTTCTGAATCCCTAGTCCTACTTTCTTATTATTGAAAATGGGGTTTACAATTTCTTCCCTCCTTTTAAGTAGTTTTATCTTCAAAACTTTCTATATGTTGAATAGATGAGGATATTTTTCTTTCATTACAGACTCGGTCTCCCAAGTTTCCTCTTCCATTTGTCCACTTCTTCAGAGGACCTTTACTATTAGAATTTTCTTGTTCCTAAGATTCCCTTGTGAAACCCATCACCACGAGTCAAGGGAAACCTGGAAAGAACTAGTCAAGTTGAGAAGAAAATCGAACCATTTGATGAATTGAGAACAATAAAAAAAGGGTTGAAATGGGAAATTGGAAAATCCTAAGTGACCAAGATGTCACATAAATCATGGGGAATGATTATGAAGGAAATTGGATGAGAAAACCAGACCGATTTGGGGTGAACCGGACTGAACCAATTTGAAGCATACATGAACCGATCTCTAAATTTATTTTTCGTGGTGGATTAAAATGATAAATTTGGAAAATTGATGCCACCATTGAATAAGAAATGAATTTAGACAAATTTAGAAAATTTTAATTTTGAGAGAATCGATCAAATCATGTTTGAACCAGTCGATTTTCACTTTCTCGTCACTAAACTAGGTTGGACCGAACCAGTCTACGGTCCAATTGGTCAACGGACTACTGACCGGCTGGCGCCGAGTCAGCATGCGCATGACCAAACTAAGTGCGACACATGGCAATGCACGTTTTGTCATTCGGTTAACGGTCAATGGTCAACGGGTGCCCAATCAACAACCACGTAGACACGACCAACTAATGAGAAGGTGCCACGCGTCTGATCAACTGATCAATGACTGACGTGGCAACTAGGTCGGATCACCATGTTAGTAGGACTGACCAATCACAGGCTTCCACATGTCTAGTCAATTGGTAAATGGCTGATGTGGCAGTTGAGTCGGATCGCAATGTCAGCGGGACCGACCAATCATGTGCTACCACGAAGCTCGCATGTGTGGAATAGCTTCATCTTCCTCCTCCGTCTGATGACACTGTTCATTTAGGAAAGAATTTCTTTCCTTTTCCGGCAAATGGAAATTTGCTTCGATTTGGGCAATTTTCAATCAGGATGAGCATGACCAATATGAAAACTGGTCAGGTAGAGGGTCCCCGAGCTCCCTATATAAAGAGCTTCCCTCCATTCATCCTCCACACACCGCATTTCCCTTCTCTCTGTGAAGTGCTCAATGGATCGCCACACCTCCAATGGTAAGCTTTCGAAGCTTTCTATCTCTACGTCCAATTTTCCAGTGAAGCTCCATTTGAGATAATTTTGGACCCAAATCCTGCAATTAAAAGTGCAACTGAATTGTCTAAAAGTGTAGAAACTGATTTATATCATCAATTTGAAGAAATAACACCAATTGAATGACCAATTTGAAAAAATCAAATTCGGTCAGTAAAGGGGGTAGAAATTGGGGGGAGGGGGGGAATTGGGGATTTCAAAAAATTGAGGGACCTCCAAGCAAGTTAATTGGCCATGAGAAATATGTTGGAGGACCAATTGGCTAGTTTTCGAAAGATTTGGGGCCAAATGGATATTTTTGAAAACTAGGGGCAAAATGGTAATTTTAGAGAAATTGGAGACCAAATTTGGAATTTAGAAAACTTGAGCCCCTTTCAGTTTAAGTAAATTAAGGACCTAAGGAGGATATTGGAAGTCCTCAGGACTTGAATTGGGGGAAAGTTAGCATTAGGGACCTAAAGTCAAGAAATATGAACTTTAGGGAACTAAGTGCAATAAACCCGAAACTTGGGCCTAATAGCCAATACTGAAAAGCTAGAAAACTTTTACGCCAAACCCTAACGTATAAAGAGTGGTAAAACCATGTAGGGACTCTTGAGACTAGAACGCTAACAAGGGAGCCAAACTCGAACTTGGATAACTGGCTAGGGACGAGTGCGTCAGAGTCACCGGGTGAGTGGGACTTTCATACATCATACCGGTTGGGATGATGAGCTCAATTTTATGAACTGAATACCTACTTACCAGATTTTAAGTAGGATGATTTAAACATCATAATTGGTTGGTATGATTAGTTTCTAAAAGGAAAAACTTGCATACTGATTGTAAGCGGACCTATTATCACACCCTATTATTGTGATGACATAAAAGAAGATTTTGTGAAAAGTGTTCTCTCGTTACGGTGTTTCGCTTCTTAAACCATTTGGTAAACCTTCTTGACAAGAGTAGGAACAACTCTAACAGGCCAGGTGCCTTGGTTTTGAACTCATAGGGCTTAAAGCCAAATTTTGAAAACCACATGTAGTGGGTCCAAGGCCAGTGGACACAGGCTGAAGTCCATAAACAAACATGAATAGGAAGAGCCATGAAAACTTTCATTTAAATTGGAATCAATTGTGTGATTTGCCACGGTACCAAGTTAGGATCTACAATGCTCGATGGGCTGGCGATAGTGCATTAGGGCTAGATCGATGGACCGACCTAGACAAATAGCTTTAGGTCGGGTTGAGTGTCGGGGCTGTTGGACCGTCAGTGTAAACCCCACCCTTTCAGGATAAGAAAACCTGGGAATGAACCGGTCGAACCAAGTGAGAGAACTAAACTAGTTCACGAACCCCAACTGATAGAGAAAGGGAAAATTGAGAAATTTACAAATTCCTAGTGACCCAAAGAGTCATAACAACCATGAAAAGGGACTTTGGGACAAATTGGAAGAGAAAACCAAACCGGTTTAGGCGAACCGAACATAAATTGGATTGAACCGGTTTGAACCATCATTGAACCAATTGCTAAATTCATTTTTCTAGGTGTCTTAAAATATTCAAATTGGGGAATTAAAGCCACCATTGAATAGAGAATTTATTAAGAAAATTTTAATTTTGAAAAACTCAGTCAAATCAAGACTAAACCGACTGATTTAAGCATTGAACCCGGTCAAACTAGTCCAGTTCGGTTCGAAACAGTGTTGTCTTTTCCTTCAGATGATGACACAGTTCATTTAATGGATGAGCGGACAGCACTGGCGAAGATGAAACGCCTCCATTCAGGGCATTTCTGGTCATTAATGAGCATGAAAAAGATGCCAAACATTCGGGCAGAGAGTCCCCGAGCTCCTTATATAAAGAGCTCCTCTCCATTCATTCTCCTCGCACATGAAATATCCATTCTCTCTCAACTACCCAGTTTTCCGGCGACACTCTAACCAGAGCTCCGACATTAGGGTTTTTCTGAACTTTAGAAGGCGAGGTTGGGTTCTTTAGATTCTGGAAGAAGTCAGCTACCTCACAGCAATCTCCGTTCGATCCGAGGATCGCCGTAGAAGCAGAAGCGCCGGCAGAATCAAATAGTGAAGTAGCTCCGACGGACCGAAGCTGCCCTGTTTCAGACAAGCTGAAATTGGCCAAATTCATCCCTCCCCAAGCCTAACCAAGCCCTCCTGACACTTCCACAGCCCTCACACGACTGTAATAGTGCTGAAAGGTAAGCCAATTTGGCCCCCTCTTTCGTTTCCGATCGACGTTAGAGAGAGAAACCGTGAAAATTCACTAACCGAATTCTCCTTCGATTCAATATGAATTGCATCGATTCTTGATCCTAGGAGAAACCTCAGGATGAGAGCTACCTGTCCAGATAGAAAGCTCGAACCACTGCACCTCCCACAGTAAGCTTTCTAAGCTTTATCTCTCTACGCATATTTTTCTAGTGATGCTCTGTTTGAGCTAGTTTTAGTCTCAATTCATGTCATTCAAAGCTCAATTAAATCGTATGGATGTGTAGGAATTGAATTATACCTCTAATCAAAGCAATTAACCCCGATTGAATGGTCAATTTGAGAAAATCAAATTCGGCCAGTTTGAAATGGGAAAATGGGGAAAAAGTTTGGAGAAATTTGGAGATTTCGTAAAATTGAGGGATCAAATTACAATTTCCCAAAATTGAGGGCCAATTGGCTATGAAAAGGATGTTGGAGGACTAACTTGTCAATTTTTGAAAATAAATGGGGTCAAATAGTCATTTTTTTGAAAGTAGGGGGCAAAATGGTAATTTTTAAAAAGTTGGGAACCAAATCGAAAATTTGGAAAACTTGAGCCCCTTAAACAACTTTGAGTAAATGGATGATCCAAAGTGAATTTTTGTTAGTTTCGGGACTTAATTTGGGAAAAAGTTAGCACTATGGACCTAAAGTTAGGAAAAATGAACTTTAGGGACCAAAGTGCAATTAACTAACAACTTTTGAGCCTAGTCACTCATATGTGAGAAACTAATGCTTTTATGCCAAAATCTAACGGATAAGAGTGCCCAAATCAGGTAGGAAGATGAGAGACCAAAAGCCAGCAAGTATAAGCTAGCGTGTAGCTAAAGCTGACTGAAGAAGAATACGTCATGATTATCAAGTGAGGGGGGTTTTTTCATGTCATACCTAGTTGGGATGATGAGCACATAGAAATGAAAAACCACTAATATGTGGGATTTTAACATCACATCTGGTTGGAGTAATGTGAGAAGTAAGCGGAAAACTACTTACCAATTGTAAGTAGAGAAAATCATACCCGGTTGGTATGAAGGACTTCCTTAAAGGAAGAAGAAAACTCGCTTGTCGGTTGTAAGCGGAGATATCATCACACCCGGTTGGTATGATGAATTGAAAGATGTTTTTGTTAGAAGTGTCCTCTCGTGACTGTGTTCCAATGCTTAAACTTTTTGGGAGACCTTCTTGGCGGGAGCTAGAATAGCTCATATAGGCGAGAGGCCTCAGTTTTGGAACTTGTGGGGCTAAATGCCTAGTTTTGGAAAATCACGTGCATTGGGCCCAAGGCCAGTTGGCATGAGCAGGAGCTCATAAACAAAAATGATATATTAAAGCCATCAAAATTCCTAATGAATGGACTATGTGATTTTGCCATGGTATTAAGACAGGACTGACATACTCGATGGACTGACAATAGTGCGTGAGGGCCAGGTTGATGGACCGGCTTGGACAAATAGTTGTAGGTCGAGTTGAGGGTTGAAGCCATTGGACCAGTGGCACCAAAGATAAATGGCTTTGTGGAAAAACTATTGTTTGTGCATGCACTTGAGGTTTGGGGCCATCAAGATGCCCAAGAGGGGTAGTGATGTGTTCTAAGAGCTACTGGAGGACCTGGTGGAGATAAGGGCAGTTTATCGTGCTAGTAGTCAGGGAAGCTCGAGGTAGCTTCATGCCCATGAGAGTGGGGTGGGGTTGGGATGAGGTCTCTGTCCTCATATGGTCACAAAAAATTTATCCTGGGAATGAGGGTCAGATGCCGCGAACATCCACTCATTCTCAGGGTAGAAGTGGACGTACTTCTATCCGGGTGGTCGGTAAAGTCGCTCCGAAGCCACAAGTGGGTTCAGTGGACGTACTGACCTGAGAATGTGTGTTTAACCTTCATGATGAAGGATGTGTATTCGGTGATGACACACCATGATTAAATAAGGAAATGGTGATAAAATCCAAATTTTTAAATGAATGGATTTTTGAAAGAAAGGAGTCTGACACACTCTGATATAAATCTTTTTCATAAAAGTAAAAGTTTTGAAACAAAAACCCATTCACTAAGTAGTCGTACTCACCCCTTCCCTTATATCCCTTTTAGAAAATCCTGGAAAGCCTACCCGTAAAGACCATCAACTAAGACGCCTGTAAGACAAGTATGTAAAGTTTAAAATTTCATACAGTTTTGATTATGTTATTCCAGAAATGGTGCAAGTTTAAAGGACGTCTTACTCTTTACGATTTATAATAAGGGGAAACCCTTTAATAAACCGAGAGAGTGGTGGGTTGATCACGGGGATTTGACCAAATAGAGTCGAGGCGTGACAACTACAGTGGTATAAGAGCTTGTTTACTCGAATACATAATCAAGACTAGAAAATATAGTAACTAATAGGATTTATCCTAAAATTTTCAGATGGCTCCCAAGAGAGGAATCAAGAAAACTTGGAATGGCTCTACTCAACACCCTATCTTCATAGAAAGACAACCCTAGAAGCTTCTCAAATGCCTAAGACCTGGCAGGAATCTCGAAAGACCAAATGGGGAATTATCCTGGAGAATGGTGCTAGGACCTATCGATGGCACAACTCTAAGTATGAAGGAGGATGTTTATCAAGAATTCCATAGCTCCTTAGTTATTTTGTGACCATTTCCTATGATAGGGCTGAAAGCCTAATCTTTTGTATCTACTTGTTAATAAAATACTCAAATTCTCAAAACTCTATCTTTGATGATGCGATCTTGTTGGGAATATGGCCTAAGGAAAATAAAATAAACCCACACTATCTTGGAAACTAAGGAAAAGTCACGTCTCGATTATGGAAGATGAATCAGGGAATTAAGAAACTTAGGAGGACTCTTACCATGACCCTTTAGCAAAGGAGATTCAGCGAGAAAACTGTTAAAGTGATCAGACTCAAGAATGGTAAAGCACCAAATCACTAGTAACTCTAGAAAAGCCCCACTCGAAGGAAAGAAGGAACCACAACAGTCCATGTAAGGGAATAACGATGGGACATTACCTGAAGAGATGCCCAACCCTACTAAAGGACAAGTACCAAGATGAACTAGTTTAGGTGTAAGGAAAGAAGGGGTATTCCACACCTCATAGATTCAGGGGCAGTATCTTCTCAAAGGTCACGAAAGACATGAAGGATTAGAGATCGATACCATGGAGCAGGTTACGTAAACGGTACACAAAGAGGTTAAGAAATGACGAGGGAATGCAAAAACTTCTTAAGAAGGTCAAACCGAGAAGGATACCTCTTGACTAGGGATAATGTACATGAGAAGCATACTTAGAACCCTCTCATAGGGGACAAAAACAGAAAAAATCTCCCCCAGAACTCTAGGAAATGACACAATGAGAGTGAAGAAGAGAAGGAATACGTTGTGAAAGGGAACTCTGGAGGGATGCATACAACCAAGTGCCTTGAAGGAATCATTGGTTGGCACATGGACATAACGTGGAGTGCAAGGAGCTAACCCCTCATTAGAAACTACTTGAAGGAAAGATGTATTAGAGGCCAAGACTAACCTGCTTTGGAAAAGTGATATAATTTTAAAGTACAACCTCTTTTGGAAAAAGCAGAGAAGTAAAAAATTGGAGTCTTTGACCAACATAGCAGAAATAAGCAAACCATAAAACAAGATAGTAAGAGGAAATAAATAAAACCCTAAGAAAGACCGAGAGGTAGAGAGGACTAAAACCTGAAAGGTCAGTGAGATAGACGTTAAGGACAAGAGGAATCGAGAAACAACTGCCCTAAGAAACTTAGACCAAAGGAATGGTGGAGACAAGGCAGTTAATGAATTAATACACGGGAAAGCCATAATTTGAGTTCCAGCAATGAAGAGAGGGGCGAAAAGGTCAAATACTCGGGAAAAGAAGGATGAAAGAAATCCCTAATAAGACCAAAGGTCAAATTAACGACTAAACTCAAGCCAAGAAAAGAATAGGCAAGCCTCTCATACAATTGTCAAAAAATCTTGAAACAAAGAAGATTTGAATGCTCCATGAGGAAATACATTTTGAAAGTAAACTTTGGAGGGATGCATAAAACTAACTACCCTTGAAGAAATTATGGATGGGCGGATGGACCTAATGTGGAGTGCAATGAACCAACCCTTAATTATGAAATGTTTCAAAAGGAAGGAAGTATCGTGATGGCCCAGTGTGACCTATTTGGAGAAAGCTGGAGAACCAAACAATAATTTCAGTAGAACCAAGTAGAAAGAAGAAACAAGTAACAAAGGGATGGCCAAAGAGAATAAACAAAACCCTAAGAAAGGCGAAGATATAGTAAAGACTACACTCTATGAAGGACAATAGGATGGGCATGAAGGACAAGTGATACAGTTGCCCATACGATTGGACCAGTGAAATGGAGAGGAAGAGATAGTTAAAGAACTAGTATTCGAGAGAACTATGGATTTAAACCACGACAAAGAAGGGAGAAGTGAAAAGGCCAAAATGTTGGAAGAGAAGAACGAAGGAAAATCCTTAAAGAAATCGATGGCCAAAATCAGATTTATAGTTTAAAGTCTTGAAACGGTTATGTGAGCCTCACGAAGGACGAATAAAGAGATTTTGAAACAGGGAGGATGTGAACCCTCCTTAAATGGAAATAATTTAACGGGTTAGCATCAAAAGTTGTTGTGACAAGTATAAATGAGTGGACAACCCATACTAAGGTAATAATGAAAAGAATGTTCGAGAAATGTCAGGAAAGTAAGTCCTCCCAATAAGATGTGGCTTAGAAGGAATAACCACAATTGATAAGACGAGTCAAAGTCCACACGCGCATATGAAGTCTAAAGAGTGAACGACTGAGCATGGTGTGGAATGCACGGAATAAAACCAATAATCGAAAGTATCCCATGTAAGGAATAAGGGATAAAACAAGTTGTGGATAGAGAAGGATCCAAAGCAAATAGATGTCCTAACATAGATAAGGGTACAGAGAAAGGGAGAAAAGAAACCTTCAAGCAATGGTAAGAAGGTTGAGCATGTAGCTCCTAGAACAAAAGTCTCTACCTTGAAGTATATATTGGAGAAGGGAAAACTCCCTGATCAAAACAATAAATTGAAAAAGGGTTAAACAGGAATAACAAACTATGAAATAGTTACGAATAAATAAGAGTGGATTGAGGCCAAAGGAAAATCCTTTAGTAAATGATGTCATTGGGAATGATGATGGACCTAAGAAAGGACGAATCCTAACATGTCAGTAAAACAATCAGAAACCAAATAATTTGAACAAAAAATACTCAATAAGGAAGTCGAAAAAGGACGAGTGGATAAGGAGAAACAATACTGTTATAAATTGATGTGGATAACAGTAAAGGTAGTCTAAGAATACTACCAAAAGAAAAGAGGGATTAAGTTATATAATCCCTGAGAGTTGGAAAAGTTAAGAATAAACCTAAAGGAGGTGTCCTGGAAATTTAATGGACACGGAGACAAGATTTTAGGAAACGTCACATTGTAAAGGGCAGGTAAACCCGACAGCACCGAGGAAAACGTGACTCAAGATAAGGAAGAGTCAATTAGTAAAAATGGCAATGTCAAACCAAAAAATTTGGACTTAATTGTAATGAGCAACGGATGAAATAAGAGTTGAAATAGGACAAAAAGGTGAGGACAAGGAAATCCGTGAAAACAGGTACGTAATGCTCTAAAGTACATTGAGCTGAGGGTTTCAACGACCAAGAGGTTAACTAGACACGAGAATGGTTTGGTACCGTGGAACTCCTAATTTGGAGTACAGAACCTTAAAGGGGAGAATGTTGCTCTAAGAAAAGAAAGAGATAAAATCTAAGAACATACCCTAAAGTAAGGTATGCCTAGTTATGACAAACTCCATGGAGGGAGTAAATAATATAAAGGAAATGGAATTCTTTAGGTGAAGGTTGTAAAAGGGGCTAACGGAAAGGGTGAGAGAAAAGTTACATGTTAAGCAAACACCAAAGGGGCATCAAAGGAAATGATTGCTCATGCAAGGTTGCTAATTAAGTTTTGGGGACAAAACTCCTAAAAGGAGGGGAGAGTTGTAAACCCCCCTTTTGAGCTAAGGAAAACTGGGAAAAGAACCGGTCAAACCGAGTGAGAAACTGAACCGGTTCACAAACCTGATCATTTGTGAATGGATAATTTGGGAATTTTCAACTCTCGGATGATCCAAAGGGTTCATAATACCATGGAAAAGAACCTTAGGATGAATTGGAAGAGAAATACTAGACCGATTTAGATGAACCAGATCCAATTAGATTGAACCAATTTATGAACTGAGTCGGTTCATGAATCAGAACCAATAGAGAATGGGCAAATTAGATAAATTCACCTCCCTTGTGCCCAAAAGAAATTTATAAACCTTGGAAAGGAACCTTAGAACAAAGAGGGAGAGAAAAACCATATCAGTTCGAGTGAACCAGACTCGAACCAGATTGAACCGATTTAAGGACCAAGTCGGTTTATGAATCAGAATCGATAAATAGATGGTAAACCGAGAATTTTATAGAACCTAAGCGATCCAAGGAGTCACAAAAGACATGGAAATGGACTTGTGAAGGAATTGGGGAGAAAAACCAAATTGGTTCAAGTGAATCGGATCCAAACCGATTTGGACCAGTTTGAACTACTATTGAACCAAATCCTAAATTTATTTTTCTAGGTAGCTTAAATAATTTAAATTGGAGTTTTGAAGCCACTATTGGATAGAAAATGAATTTAGATGAATTTAGAAATTTTTACATTTGAAAAACTCGGTCGAATGAGGGGTGAACTAGCCACTTTAAGCTTTGAACCTGGTTCAGTCTGATTCGGAATAGTGTCATCTTCTTCCTCAGGATGACAGCACTGTTCACTTGCCGGAAAATCAAAGCAACGCCGACAAAGAAGAAATGCTTTCGTTTGGTATGTTTCAGGTCTTCAATGCTTGTCATAACAATGCCAAATGGACAGCGAACGGGTCCCCAAGCTCCCTATATAATGAGCCCCTCCCCATTGATCCTCTCTTCACCTGAAAACTCCATTCTCTCTCAATTGCTCCATTTTTCGGTGAAGCTCAAACCAGAGCTCCGATATAGGGTCTTTTCTGAGCCAAACAAGGCGAGGTCGGGTTCTTTAGAACCGGGGAGAAGTCAGCTACATGCCTATAGTCTCCATTTGCTCTGAGGGTCGCTGGAGAAACCCCGGCGCGATGAAACAATGAAGCAGCTCCGACGGACCGTAGCTGCCCTATTTTGGCCGAGTGGAAATCATCCATTTCAAGCCCTCCTCAAGCCAAACCAAGCCTTCCCAACACTTCCTCAGCCCTCCCACGGCTGAATTAGGACAGAATGGTAAGCCAATTCGGCTCCCTTCTACAATTTTTAGTCGGTGCTAAAGAGAGAACCAACAAAAATTCAATGATGAAATTCTAACTATTCATGATTCTAGGATGAACCTCAGGACGCGAGCTATCTGCCCAGATCGAAAGTTCGGACCGACATGTCCTTACCGGTGAGTAATCGAAGCTTTCTCTCTCTATAGTCTATTTTCTGGCGAAGCTCCATTTGAGCTCGTTTCGACGTTAAAACTCGCAATTCAAAGTTCTATGGAATCATATGAACATGGAGGAACTCAATTTCAACAATTAGGGGTGTTTGATTGGTCAATTTGATAAAATCAAATTCGGTTGTGTTAAAGAGTTGGAATTGGGGGAAATTGGGGATTTTCAAAAATTCAAGGGACCGAAATGCAATTTCCTAAATTTAAGGGTCAATTGGGTATGATAAAAATGTTAGAGGGCCAATTGAGGAATTTTAGAATTTTTGGGGTGAAACTTACCATTTTTGTAAAGGAATGGCAAAATGGTAATTTTGGAAAAGTTGGGGGACCATATTGGAAATTTGGGAAATTAATCCCCTTTTTGTGAAATGGAATAAATTGAGGTCCTATGATAAATTTTAAAAGTTTTGGGACTAAATTTGAGGAAAAATCAGCATTTGGGGACTTAAAGTTAAAGAGAAACAACTTTAGGGACCTAATTGCAAATAAATTAAATTTTAACTTTTTCATTCATTTAGAATGAATGAAGGCTATTAGGCCAAAGGATAACGAACTGAGATATTCATATCGTGTAGGAACAAAAGTACCGGGAACGCCAGTAAGGACAAGCTCACGTGAATACAAAGAACCGGTCTAGTGGAATTCACGGCATTAACGAGTGAGTGGGTTTACTAACTTCATACCTGGTTGGGATGATGAGCACAACTTAAAATTAAAAACTATTTACCGGTTGTGAGTGAAATTTTATATCATACCTGGTTGGGGATGATAAGCACATTGAAATGAAAACCCACTACTATGTGGTATTTTAAACATAACGACTTAGAGTAGTGATGAGAAAACCATGCGGAAAAACTACTTATCGGTTGTAAGTAGATCATACCCGGTTGGTATGATGAAACTTGCTCGAAGGAAGTTGAAAACCTATTCATTAGTTATGAACGGACATGTCCTTATATCGGGTCGGTATAATGGACAGTAAAAACATATTTTGTTGGAAGTGTTCTCCCCTAACTGTGTGCCAATACTTAAACAATTTGGGAGACCTTCTCGATGGGAGTTTGAATAGCTCTTATAGGTTAGGGGCCTCAGTTTTTGGAACTTGGGGGCTAATATGCCCGGTTGTTGAAAATCTCCAACAGTGGGTCATAGTCCAATGGGCACGAGCGGAAGCTCATAAACGAACATGATATATGTGCCATAAAACTTTAATAAGTAAATTGTATGGTCATGGTACCAAAGCTGGTCCGACATTCTCAGTCAACAAGCAGTAGTGCGACATGACCGGTCTACAGACCAGTCGAGACAAACAGCTGCAGGTTGAGTTGAAAGTCGGGACCGTTGGACTAATGACACCACATATTATATGGCATAATAAAAATACATTGTTTATGCATACACTATGAGTATGGGATCATCAAGACACCCATGAGGGGTAGTGATGCGTCCTAAGGGCCTTGGACGACGTAATGAGTATAAGGGCAGTTAGTCGTTCCAGGTGACCGTGCAAAATTTGGAGTAGCACCAAGCACATGAGACCGGGGTGGGGATGGGATGAAGTCTCTGTCCTCATACGGACACGAAGAATTTATTCTAGGAATGAGGGTTGGATTTCGTGAACATCCACTTGAGAATGTAGATGTGGACGTACTTCTATTCGTGTGGCTGATAAAGTCGCTCCAAAGCCACAAGTGAGTTTAGTGGACGTACTGACCTGCGAATGTGTATTTAACCTTCATGATGAAGGATGTGTGTTAGGTGATGACATACTATGATTAAATAAGGAAATGGTGATAAAATCCAAATTTTTAAATAAAGGGATTTTTGAAAGAAAGAAGTTTGGCACACTCCGATACAAATCTTTTTCATAAAAGTAAAAGTTTTGAAAAAAAACACATTCACTAAGTAGTCGTACTCACCCACTCCCTTATATCCCTTTTAGGAAATCCCAGAAAGCCAACCCTTAAAGATCATAAACCAAGACGCCTGTAAGACAGGTATGTAAAGTTTAAAATTTCATACAGTTTTGATTATGCTATTATAGGAAATGGTGTAGGTTTAAAGGACGCCTTACTCTTTACGGTTTATAATAAAAAGCAACCCTTTAATAAACCGAGAGAGTGGCAGGTTGATCACAGGGATTCGACCAAATAGGGTTGGGGTGTGACAGCATGCGTGTGTGAGCTACCACGTGGCGCACTGTGATTAGTTGGCTTCACTGATGTTACTTCCCACTTACTGTCTGAGTCATCCGTTGATTCGTTTACCAGCCACGTGGAAACCTCCCATTGGTTGCTCATTCCAATAAGGCCACGGCCATCCCTTGATTGTGATACGTGGCGTTCTCTGATTGGCTGCTTTAAATTTGACATTTTTCCCACCTGGCACACTATGACAATACCATATGCCAGTCTCTGATTTGCTGGGATCATCTGACTTAGATCTGCCACATGTCGACATTTGATTGGTTGACTATTCTCCGACATCCTAGTCGGTCGTTGACGTGGCACATTTGCCACATGTCATCACTTCATTGGTTAGCCTTGCTAACGAGGCTTATCCTCACTTGATTGTTGACCGAGGACATGTGTCACTCTCCCATTGGTCAATCATCGATGACATGGTTTTTCTTCATATGACCATTGATCAAGGACATGTGTCACACTCCAATTGGCCAGCGCTTCCATGCACTAACCAAGCGGCTAACTTGGTGCCCTTCGCCATGCATCGTGCGCTGATTGGTTGTTCGCATTGAATGAACACTGACCTTGCAGGTGATCCGTTGACCAACTGCACCGTTGACCAGTTCGGTCGAACTAGATTCGTTGACCCAAAATAAAAAATCGATCGATTTAGGCACGATTCGACTGGTTTTCTAAATTTTAAAAATTTCTAAATTTATTTTTTATTAATATTAATTTCAAAATTTTAAATTAATATTTTTAAATTAAATAAAAAATTTGAATTTTTAACCTAATTTTTATAGTTTAATCCGATTCGTATGGGGTTAACCCTTAACTATTACAGTTTACACTTCCAATTTTTTTTTATAATTATTTTTTATATTTTTATTTAAAAAAGACGAAATTTACAATTTAGCATCACGAAAAGCATTCACAAGAATGCAAGCAATTGGAAGTGAAGATGAACTAAGAAAATTTACAATTGTGAGAAAACGAAATGCAAATCTCCATTATGACTAAAGAATGAGGAGATAAATAGGTAAAGTGGAAGTGAGACACTCCATGTAAACTCTGCTCTTTTGAGTTAAGGATAACTGGGAAAAGAACCGGTTAAACCGAGTAACAAAATCGAACTGATTCACAAACTCGATCCTTTGGGAACGGGAAATTTTGGAAATTTACAGCTCCCGAGTAATTCGAAAGGTTCATAAAACATTGGAAAAGAACTTTAGGACAAATTGGAAGAGAAAAAAACTAGACCGGTTTAGATGAACTGGATTTAACTAGAATGAACCGGTTTATAAACCAAGTCGGTTCATGAACCGGAACCGATAGAGAAAGGGCAAATCGGAAAATTTATGAATCCCGAGTGAACCAAAGAGTCCCAAAAGTCATGAAAATGGACTTGAGAATGAATTGGAGATGAAAACCAAACTGGTTCATGTGAACCGGATCCGAACTGGATTGAACCAGTTTGGACCAGTTTGAAATAGGCATGTCAATGGGACCTGAGACCCGAGCGGACCCGAGTAGTCTTGGGTCTGCTCGGGTCCGTGCTCGGGTTTAGGTCCATAGATTGGACCCGAAACCCGCGCCTCGGGTCCCGCTGGTTTGATTCCTACAGGCTCGGGTCTCGCTGGCTGGACCAAAATTTGGGCCCACAATGGTTTTATTTTTTTTTCCTTTTTTAATGCAACCACATCATTTCATTAAATGTAAAAAAAATATTAAAATTTTTTAATATAAAAGTAATTTAAGAATTGTTGTATCTTTTTCTATCACATTGTTATATTATATTATTTTTTTCTTAAACCTTAATTATTTTTTTCCTTTTTTATACCCTAATAAATTTACAAATATATTCTCCTTATATTATATTTTTTTCCCTTTCTTATACCCTAATAGATTTATAAATATATTCTCGATATGTTATATTTTTTTTCCTTTCTTATAACATAATATATTATTTTTTTCTTTCTTATACGATAATAAATTTAAAAATACTTGTAAAAAATTACACTATAAAATTTATATTACATTAAATTAATATCATACTGTATTATTTAATACAAAATTATATTATTATCAAACTGTATTATTTGTCAATTAATTTTCTCACATTCACAGTTTTACTAATTGATCGTATTCTTTATTGATCGTTTTTTATTATTTACAAGTTAAAGTTTATGAAAAATTATAACAGTAAATTATTATGTAAATTAAAGATAATAAATATTTAAAAAATTAAATTATTAAATAAATATTAAAAATTTTATATATTACAATAATTTTAAATTTTTTATATTTGGTAAAAAATATATATTAAAAAAATAAGATAGACCCGAGCAGTAGGTTCGGGTCCAAGCGGGTCTCGGGTCTAGCAGACCCAAAATCTGGTCGGGTCTAGACCAACCAAGTTGACCCGAGCTCCGGTCAGGCGCGGGTCCGCTAAAACTTGCCCCGACCCCGAGATATTGACATCCTTAGTTTGAACTACTATTTAACTAGATTCTAAATTCATTTTTCTAGTTGGCTTAAAAAATTCAAATTTGAGATTTGAGACCACCATTGGATATAAAATAAATTTAGAAAATTTTATAATTGGAAAATTCGATTGAATAGGGGGTGAACCGGCCAGTTTTAGCTTCGAACTCGGTTCGGACCAGTCCGGTCTGGTTCAGAACAGTGTTGTCTTCTTCCTTTAGATGACAGCACTGTTCACTCGCCAGAAAATTGAAGCAGTGCCAACAAAGAAGAAACGACTTCGTTCAATACATTTTCAGCCATCAATGCTAGTTATAAAGGTGTCAATCGGACGACTAAGAAGTCCACGAGCTTCCTATATAAAGACCCCCCCTCCATTCATTCTCTCCACACCGGAAAAGCTCACTCTCTCTCAGCTGCTTAGTTTTCCGCATCAATTGATACAATTCTTGATTCTAGGATAAACCTCAGGACGAGAGCTATCTGCCCAAGTCGAAAGCTCGGACCGTCGTGCCCTCGACGATGAGTAATTAAAGCTTTCTCTCAAATCATTTAAGCAGTGGCATACAATTAGGGGAGAGCACTTTTGAAAAAATATGTTTTCAAATATCCATCATACTGATTGGGTATAAGGACATCTCTGCTCATAACCGATGAATGGGTTTTCCACTTCCTTTGAGTAAGTTTCATCATACTAATCGGGTATGATCTACTTACAACCGGTAATTAGTTTTTTCGCGTGATTTTCACATCACTCATCTAAGTTGTGATGCTTGTAAAAAAAACATGAGATATATGTCATAAAACTCTAAATAAATGAATTTTTGGTCATGGTACCAAGACAGGACCAACATACTCAGTCAACTAGTGGCAGTGTGACATGACATGTCGACGGACCAGTTAAGACAAATAGCTGTAGGTTGAGTTGAGGGTCGAGGTTGTTGGACCAGTGGCACCACAGATTATATGGCATGATGAGAAAATACTGATTGTGCATGCATTGTGATTACGGGACCATCAAGATGCCCAAGTGTGATAATGATGCGTCCTACAATCCTGGATGACCTGGTGGGTATAAGGGCAAGTCGTCGGACCAGGTGACCTTCCGAAGCTCGACATAAATTCATTGCGCACGAGACCAGGGTGGGGTTGGGATGAGGTCTCTATCCTCATACGGACATGGAGAATTGATTTCAGGATTGAGGGTTGGATGTCGCGTACATCCACTCATTCTGAGGGTAGAAATGGACGTGCTTCTATCTAGGTGGCCGGTAAAGTCACTCCAATGCCACAAGTGGGTTCAGTGGACAGGCTGGCCTGCGATTGTGTGATTGACCTTCATGATGAAGGATGTGTGTGTTAGGTGATAACACACCATGATTAATAAGAAAATGGTGGTAAAAACCTAGATTTGATCTGAAAGGATTTTTGAAATAAAGGAATCTGGCACACTACAATACAAATCTTTTTCCTAAAAGTTAAAAGTTTTTAAAAACCCATTCACTTCGTAGTCGTACTCACCCCCTCCCTTATATCCCTTTTAGAAAATTCTGGGAAGCCTACCATTAAAGACCATCAACTAAGATGTCTGTGAGACAGGTATGATAAATTAGAATTTTATGTAGTTTTGATTTATGTTATTCTAGGAAAGGTGCAGGTTTAAAGGATACCTTACTCTTTATGGTTTATAATAAGGGGAAACCCTTTAATAAACTAGGAGAGTGACTAGTTGATGATGGGGATCCGACCAAACTGGGTTGGGGCATGACAACTTGAGTCATATCAGAGCATATTTCCTCAAATACATAATCAAGACTAGAAAATATAGTAACTAATAGGATTTATCTTAAAAGTTTTAGATGGAAACTGGGAGAATAACCAAGAAAACTAGGAATGGCTCTGATCAACACCATGTCCTCGTAGCAAGACAACCCTAGAAGCTTCCCAAATGCCTGAGACATGGTAGGAATCTCAAAAGACCAAATAAGGAAGTATCCCGGAGAATGGTGCTAGGACCTATTGAGGGCACCATTCTAAGTATAAAGGAAGCCAAGCGTGAAGCTATAAACGCCTTCAAAGGGTGTATAACCTTACCTAGGAGGATGCATATCAAGAACCCTGTAGCTCCCTATTTATTTTGTGACCACTTTCTGTAATAGGACTAAAACCCCCAACATACTATACTCCTCGATTAATAAAGTACTTGAAATTCCTAAAATCCTATCTCTCAATTAAGTGATCTTGCTTGGAAGATGGTCCTAAGAATAGTAAACAAACAAACTCCTTCACCATTAAAATTAGGAAGAATCCCATCCTAGTTAAGTAAGTTGAATGAGGGAATCAAGGAATATAGGAGGACTACTAGTGTGACCATTTGATAAAGAATACTTAACAAGAAAACTCTCAAGGTGATCACACTCAAGGACGATGAAGCACCAAACTACTAGTAACCCCTAGAAAGGCCCCCACAATACCCAAAGGAAAGGAGGAACCACAACAGTCCATGCAAGGGAATAACCTATTAAAAGTGTGAAAAATAGGAACACTGCGTGAAGAAGTACCCAACCCTACTAAGGACAAGTACCAAACCTATCATAAGTGTAAGGGAATAGGATAGGTAAAGAAGGATTGTTCCACACCTCATAGATTTAGGGCAATACCTCCTTAAAGATCATGAAAGACAGGAAGGACTAGCGACCAAAACCATGGAGCAGGTTAAGTAAGCTATTCACAAGGAGGACAAGAAGTGGCGAGGTAAAGGAAGGAAATTCGAACTTCTTCTTAAGAAGGTCAACCATAGAGGAATACCACAAGAATGGAGGTAAGAAATTATACCTAGAACCCTCTCATAAGGGGGGCAAACGTGGAAAAAAAATTGTTCTCCGAAAACTCTATGGGTATGACACAATAAGAGTGAAGAGGAGAAGAAATACACTATAAAAGTAAACTTTGGAAGGATGCATACGACTAACTACCCTTGAAGGAATCATTGATGGGCGGATGGGCATAATGTGGAGTGCAAGGAACCAACCCTTAATTAGGAAATGTTTCAAAGGAATGAAGTATCATGATGGCCTAGTGTGACCTATTTGGAGAGAGCAGGAGAACCAAAAAATAATTCCAAGAGAATCAAGTAGAAAGAAGAAACTAGTAGCAATAGGACGGCCAAAGAGAATAAACAAAACCCTAAGAAAGGCTGAGATGTAATAAAGACTACACTCTATGAAAGAGAATAGGATGGGCATGAAGGACGAGTGATACAACTGCCTAGACGATTGGACCAGAAAAATAGAGAGAATTAGACAGTTAAAGAACTGGTCTTCAAGAGAAACATGGATTTAAACCATGACAAAGAAGGGAGAAGTGAAAAGGCTAAAATGTTGAAAAATAAATGGAGAAAGGAAATCTTTAAAGAAATTAATGACCAAGACCAGATTTACTATCAAAAGGCCATGAGATGGTTAAGTGAGCCTCTCGAAGGACGGTCAAGTGATTTTGAAACTAGGTGGATGTGAGCTCTCCCTAAAAAGAAATAGACATGTATTGGGGTACGAGTGAGAATGAGGATGGAGTATGAAAGACATACCCATAGGATCTCACGAGTAAAGGTAAGCATGAAAGAATAACATCAAGGGATTTCATTTAAAGTTAGGTGTCCACAAGTTGAATGAAAAAGAAATTACGAAAAAAAGGGTAAGAATCCACCCAAATAAAGAAATCTTGAGAAAGGATACATGACCTAATAAAGAAGAAATGGAACCAGGTGATGAGATGTAAGGAGACGAATTTGCAAATAAAATGCATGATAAGTTGAAAGAAACCTAAGGAAGCATATTAAGAGAATCTAAGGAGAATGTTAAACTCAAGAAAAGGGTAAGTAGGATGTTAATATCAGGAAATGCTGGGACAAGTAAGAATGAGTGAACTATCCATAATAAGGTAATGAAGGAAAGAACGTTTGAGAAATGTTGGTAAAGTAAATCCTCCAAATAAGATGTGGTTAAGGGGGAATAACCACAATTGGTAAGACATGTCATAGTCCACACGTGCATATGAAGCTTAAAGAGTGGACGGCTGAGCATGGTGTGAAGTGTATGGAATAAGACCAAAAATCGAAAGTGTCACGCCCCGACCCAGTTTGGTCGGATCCCCATGATCGACCCGCCACTCTCCCGGTTTATTAAAGGATTTCCCCTTATTGTAAACCGTAAAGAGTAAGGCGTCCTTTAACCTGCATCTTTTCCTGGAATAGAATAATCAAAACTGCATAAAATTTAAAACTTTACATACCTGTCTTACAGGCATCTTAGTTGACGGTCTTTAAGGGGAGGCTTCCCGGGATTTCCTGAAAGGGATATAAGGGAGGGGGTGAGTACGACTACTCAGTGAATGGGTTTTTAAAAGCTTTTAACTTTTAAGAAAAATATTTATATGGAGTGTGCTAGACTCCTTTGTTTTCAAAAATCCCTTCACTTAAAAATTCGGGTTTTTCCTCCATTTATTATTTACCACGGTGTGTCATCACCCAACACGCATCTTTCATCATGAAGGTTACACACATTCGCAAGTCAATATCACTACTGAACCCGCTAGTGGTTTCGGAGCGACTTTTCCTACCACCCGGATAGAAGTACAACCACTTCTACCCTGGGAATGAGTGGATGTACGTGACATCCAACCCACAATCCCGAAATCACTTCTTCGTGTATGTATGAGGACAGAGACCTCATCCTATCCCCACCCCGGTCTCATGCGCTTGGTGCTACTCCAGATTTCGCACAGACAGTTGGAACGACGAACTACCCTTATAGCCACCGGGTCGTCCAGTGCCCTTAGGACGCATCACTACCCCTCATGGGCGTCTTGATGATCCCGTACTCACAGTGCATGCACAAACAATGTTTTCTTATCAAGCCATGTAATTTGTGGTGTCATTGGTCCAATGGCCCCAACTCTCAACTCAACCCGCAGTTGTTTGTCTTGACTGGTCCATTGACATGTCATGTCGCACTGTCGCTAGTTGACTAAGCATGTCGGTCCTATCTTGGTACCATGGCCAAACAATTCACTTATTAAGTTTTATGGCACATATATCATGTTCGTTTATGAGCTCCTGCTCGTGCCAACTGGCCTTGGGCCCACTGGACGAGATTTTCAAAAAACTGGGCATTCTAGCCCGCAAATTCCAAAATTGAGGCCCCCGACCTATAAGAGCTATTCGAGCTCCCGTCAAGAAGGTCTCCCAAATAGTTTAAGCATTGGCACACAGTCAGGGGAGTACACTTCCGACAAAATAGGTTTTCACTGTCCATTATACCAACCGGTATAAGGACATCTCCGTTCATAACCGATGAACGGGTTTTCAACTTCTTCGAAGAAGTCTCATCATACCAACTAGGTATCATCTACTTACAACTGGTAACCGATGACTGTTTCTTTGTATTCACATGAGTTTGTCCTTGCTGGTATTCCCGGTATTTCACGTTCCTACACGATATGAACAACCTTGTTCATTATTACTCGGCATAACAGCCTTCATTCATTTCCAATGAATGAGAAAACCCAAACTTTTAGTTATTTGTAATTAGGTCCCTAAAGTTATTTCTCTTTAACTTTAAGTCCCTAATTTCGGTTTTTCCTCAAATTGAGTCCCGTAACTTTTAAAATTTATCCTG
Source organism: Trapa incisa (assembly GCA_030064435.1). NCBI lineage: Eukaryota > Viridiplantae > Streptophyta > Magnoliopsida > Myrtales > Lythraceae > Trapa > Trapa incisa. The sequence goes on along the minus strand of CM057775.1, from coordinate 4,942,494 downwards.
GGGCCTCAATTTATTCAATTTCATCAAAAAGGGGTTTAATTTCCCAAATTTCCAATTTGGTCCCCCAATTTTTCCAAAATTACCATTTTACCCTTCTTTTACAAAAATGGTAAGTTTTGACCCAAAATTCCTTAATTGGTCCTCCAACATTATTTTCATGCCCATTTGACCCTCAATTTCATAAAATTGTATTTTGGCCCTTTGAATTTAAAAAATCCCCAATTTTCCCCCAATTCCAACTTCTTAACACAACCGAATTTGATTTCATAAACTTGACCCATCAAACGTTTCCAATTGTTGAAATTGAAGTTGAAATTGAGTTTCTATATGTTCATACGATTCTTCAGAAATGTGAATCGCAAGTTTTAATGCCGGGACGAGCTCAAACGGAGCTTCGCTGGAAAATGAACTATAGAGAAGAAAGCTTCGATTACTCACCGGTGAAGGCACGACGGTTTGAGCTTTCGATCTAGGCAGATAGTTCTTGTCATGAAGTTCATCCTAGAATTAAGAATCGCATCAATTGATACAGAATTAGATTAGAATTTTGTCATTGAAATTCGGTCGATTCTCTCTCTAGCACCGATTGAAAATTGTAAAGGGGAGCCAAATTGGCTTACCTTTCGGTCCTAATTCAGTCGTGGAAAGGCTGAGGAAGTGTGGGGAGGGCTTGGTTTGGCATGAGGAGGGATTGAAATGGCCAATTTCAGCTTGGCCGAAATAGGGCAACTTCGGTCCACCGGAGTTGCTTCACTATTCCATCATGTCGGTGCTTCTCCAACAATTCTCGGATTGACTGAAGTTTGCTATCAGATAGCTGTTTTCTCCCTGGTTCTAAAGAGCCCGACCTTTGTTCAAGTCAAAGCTCTAGTTTGAGCTTTACCAGGAAATGGAGCAGTAGAGAGAGAGAGAAATGTTCAGATGTGAGGAGAATGAAATGAGGATGACCTCTTTATATAGGCGTAAAACTCGTGTATTAAATGGGCGAGATTTATTACTAGTATTAATATTGCCATAAATTATTGGTATTAATTCCAATAATTTAATTTTGGTATTAAATTATTTTTATTAATTCCAATAATTTAATTTAATTATTAAATTATTTATGATAAGGCGTACATACAAATTTTTGACCGAAATTTCGGGTTACAAAAAAATTCATACTTCCCAAGAGGTCACCCATCCTCACACTACTTTTAAGCAAGCACGCTTAACTTTAAAGTTCTTATGGAATTTAGTTCACCTAAACCACTTTAGTTTTTGTTTTCTAATTTGTCTGAAGTTTCTTTTCCAAGGTTTAATGAACCCTTTGGATCACCCGAGAGTTGTAAATTCCCAACTTGCTCGTTCAGAAATAATCGGGTTTGTGAATTGGTTATGAATCCTCGCTTGGTTTGACCGGTTCTTTTTCTGGTTTTCCTTAGCTCAAAAGGGCGGGTTTTACAAAAAGTATCTCTAGTAAGGAATAAGGGATGAAACAGAAATTATGGATAAAGAAGGATCCAATATGGGAAAATGTCCTATCAAAGATAGAGGTGCAAAGAAAGGGAGAAAGAACCCTTCAATGAATGATAAGAAGGTTGAGCAAGTAACTCCTAAGATAGAAATCTCTATCGTGAGGGACATAGTAGAGAACAAAATCGGAAGGAGGGAACCTTCCCAAGCAAAGGATTCGACACATAGATCAAAAGCGATTATTGTAGAATGAAGAATGATGAAGTGATTATGAGTAAGAAAAAGTGGATTAAGGAAAAAGGAAAAATCCTTGAATAAATAATGCCAAGGACTTAAGAAGGAAAGAATCCCATTTTGTTGGTAAACTATCGGGAAACCAAATAATTGGCACAAGAAAGACCCAATAAAGAAGTTGGGAAAGGACGAGTGGGTAAGGAAAATCGACACGGTTATGTAAGACATGTTGTCAAGATATGAAGGATAATTGGATAACAGTAAGGGTAGTTGAGGAATACTACTCAATTAAAGGAGGGATGAAATTATACAATTCCTATAAGGCTAGAAAGTTGGAAACAACCCTAAAAGTGGTGTTGTAGATGTCTAATGGACATAGACAGTTTAGAACTATGTCATGTCGCAAGGGACATATAAGCACCAATAGTCCCGAGTAAAATGTAATTCGAGTAAGAATGAGTCAGTTAGTAAATATAATGAGGTCAAACATAAATTGACCAAAGTTGTAATCAATGACGGATGAAAGATGGGTCAAATTGGGATGAAAGAATAATAACACCGAAACCTGTGAAAACATGTACGTAATGCTCAAAAGAACGTCGAGCTAGAGGGTTTCAACGGTGAGGAGAATAACTAGACAAAAGAACGATTGGGCACCTTGGAACTCTCAATCTTGAAATCTTGAATAAGAACCCTGAAAGGAAGAACCTTACCCTAAATAAAAGGAGATGTGAACCAAAAAATATACATTTGGATTAATAAGCCCGACATGCCTCATCATTATAACTCCATGGAAGGAGTAAGCATGATAAATGAAAAGAAATTCCTTACATGAATGATTATGGGGACTAAGCAAATGAGCAATCAAAGTCTTAGCATGTCAAGAAAACCAAGTTGACATTAAGGGAAATTTTCCCGAGGTGGAATATATTGGTTAAGTTTTTGGGACAAAACTCATAAAAGGAGGGTGGAGTTGTAAAGCCCGCTCTTTTGAATTAAGGACAACTAGGAAAAGAACCGGTCAAACTAAGTAAGAAAATCGAACTAGTTCACAAACCCAATCATTTGGGAATAGGAAATTTTGGAAATTTACAACTCCCAAGTAATCCAAAGGGTTCATAAAACCTTAGAAAAGAACCTTAGGACAAATTGGAAGAGAAAAAAACCAGACCGGTTTAGATGAACTGGGTGAAACTAGATTGAACCGGTTTATGAACCATGTCGGTTCATGAACCAGAACCGACAGAAAAAGGGAAAATCGGGAAATTTATGGATCTAGAATGATCCAAAGAGTCCCAAAAGTCATGGAAATGGACTTGAGAAAGAATTGGAGATGAAAACCAAACCGGTTCATGTGAATCGGATCCAAATTGGTTTGGACCGGTTTGAACCACTATTGAACTTAATTCTAAATTTATTTTTCTAGGTGGCTTAAATAATTCAAATTTGAGATTTGAGGCCACCATTGGATAGAAAATGAATTTAGATGAATTTAGAAATTTTTAGATTTGAAAAATTCGGTCAAATGGGGGGTGAACCGGTTTAAGTTTCAAACCCAGTTCGAACCAGTATGGTTCGGTTCGGAATAGTGTCGTCTTCTTCCTTCAGATAACAGCACTATTCACTAGCAGGAAAATAGAAGCAGCACCGGTGAAGAAGAAACATCTCCGTTCAATATGTTTCCGGTCATCAATGCCTGTCATAAAGGTGTCAATCGGACGACCAAGAAGTCCTCGAGCTTCCTATATAAAGATCCCCTCCCCATTCATCCTCTCCACACTTGAAAAGCTCACTCTCTTTCAGCTGCTTATTTTTCTGGTGAAGCTCGAACCATAGCTCTAATATAGGGTCATTTATGAGCCAAAGAAGGCAAGGTCAGATTCTTTAGAACCGGGGAGAAGTCAGCTACACGCTTGTAGTCTACATTTGCTCCGAGGGTCGCCGCAGAAGCGCCGGCGTGATGGAACAGTAAAGCAGCTCCGGCGGACCGAAGCTGCCCTATTTCAGTCGAGCTGAAATTAGCCAATTCAAGCCCTCCTCAGGCCAAACCAAGTCATGCCAACACTTACTCAGCCCTCCCACCACCGAATTAGGACTGAAAAGTAAGCCAATTCGGCTCCACTCTACAATTTCCAGTCGGTGTTAGAGAGAGAACTGGTAGAATTTCGATGATGAAATTCTAACTCAATTCGGCATCAATTGATGCAATTCTTGATTTTATGATGAACCTCAGGATAAGAGCTATCTGCTTAGTTCGAAAGCTCGGACCACCATGCTCTCGAGGGTGAGTAATTGAAGCTTTCTCTCTCTACAGTTTATTTTCCGGTGAAGCTCCGTTTAAGCTCGTTCCGGCGTCAAAACTTGCTATTCAAAGTGCTATTGAATCGTATGAAGATGTAGGATCTCAATTTTAACTTCAATTTCAACAATTAGATGTGTTTGATCAGTCAATTTGATGAAATCAAATTCAGCTCTGTTAAGTAGTTGAAATTGGGGGAAATTTTGGGGATTTTTGAAAAATTCGAAGGACCAAGATGCAATTTTATAAAATTGAGGGTCAATTGGGCATAATAAAAATGTTAGAGGGCCAATTGAGGAATTTTAGAATTTTTGGGGTGAAACTTACCATTTTTGTAAAGGAAGGGCAAAATGGTAATTTTGAAAAAGTTGGGGGACCAAATTGGAAATTTGGAAATTTAACCCCTTTTTTGTGAAATTAAATAAATTGAGGTCCTAAGAAAAATTTTAAAATTTTTAGGACTCAATTTGAGGAAAAACTAGCATTAGGGACTTAAAGTTAAAGAAAAATAATTTTAGGGACCTAATTGCAAATAAATAGAAAGTTTAGTTTTCTTATTCATTTAGAATGAATGAAGGCTATAGGGCCGAGTGATAATGAACAAGGATGTTCATATCGTGTAGGAATACAAATTACTAGAAATGCCAGCAAGGACAAGCTCGTGTGAATACAAAGAATTGGTCGAGTGGAATTTACTACATTAATGGGTGAGTGGGATTTTATATCATACCCGGTTGGGGATGATAAGTACCTCGAAATAAAAACTCACTACTTAGTGGTATTTTAAACATAACAACTTAGATGAGTGATATGAAAATCACACGAAAAAACTACTTACCGGTTGTAAGTAGATCATACCCAATTGGTATGATGAAACTTTCTCGAAGGAAGTGGAAAACCCGTTCATCGGTTATGAGCGGAGATGTCCTTATACCCAGTTGGTATGATGGATAGTTGAAAATATATTTGGTCGGAAGAGCTCTTCACTGACTGTGTGCCACTACTTAAATGATTTGGGAGACCGTCTTGATGGGAGCTCGAATAGCTCTTATAGGCCGGGGGACTCGGTTTTGGAACTTGGGGGCTAATATGCCCAATTTTGAAAATCTCGTACAGTGGGCCCAGGGCTAGTTGGCACGAGTAGAAGCTCATAAACAAATATGAGATATATACCATAAAACTATAAATAAATGAATTTTTTGGCCATGGTACCAAAACATGACCAACATACTTAGTCAACTAGTGGCAGTGCAACATGACAGGTCGACGGACCAGTCAAGACAAACAGCTGCAGATTGAGTTGAGGGTCGATGCCGTTGGACCAGTGGTACCACATATTATATGACATGATGATAAAATACTAATTGTGCGTGTATTGTGATTACAGGACCATCAAGACCCCTAAGAGGGGTAGTGATGCGTGCTAGGACCCAGGACGACGTGGTGGGTATAACGGCAGATCATCGGATGAGGTGACCTTGTGAAGCTAGACATAGCTTCATTGTGCACGAGACCGGGGTGGGGTTGGGATGAGGTCTCTATTCTCATACGAACACGGAGAATTAATTTCAGGATTGAGGGTCGGATGTCGCGTATATCCACTAATTCTGAGAGTAGAAGTGGACGTGCTTCTATATAGATGGCCGGTAAAGTCGCTCCGATACCATAAGTGGGTTCACTGGATCCTTTATGATAAAGGATATATGTGTTAGGTTATGTATGACACACCGTGATTAATAAGAAAATGTTAGTAAAAACCGAGATTTAAAATGAAAGAATTTTTGAAAAAAAAGAGTCTTGGCACACTATAATACAAATCTTTTTTTTTTCTAAAAATTAAAAGTTTTGAAAAATATATTAACTGAATAGTCGTACTCACCCCTCCCTTATATCCATTTCAGAAAATTTCGGAAATTCTACCTTTAAAAACCATCAACTGAGATAGGTATGATAAATTAGAATTTTATTCAGTTTTTATTTATGTCATTCCAATAAAAGTATATGTTTAAAAAATATCTTACTATTTATGGTTTATAATAAGGGGAAATGAGTATGAATTAAGGGAGTGAAAAATTGTAAAACTACATTAATTAAGAACAAAAATAGGATATAATGCAATTGTTGTCGAAACTTAAGTTGTTTTAGGATTTTTTAGGTTATCATATCATCCCTATTTGATAAGATAAAACTTTTGATTATTTCACTCCTTCCCTCTAACCCCTCCCTACCTTTCAAATGCGCCGGTGGATGGCGGAAAGATGTAATTGACATATCCGAAAGATTGACGTTCGGTGGGAACAAATGCAACCAATGAGGAGCTATAGAGATTAGGGATTACATAGAGCTTTCACGTGACTGGTCAAGAATTAAAGAGGTATGGTTAAAATAAAAAAATATATATTATAGTTTTATGCACAAAGAGAGTTGTGTTTAGGGAAAATAAATTTTGCACAAGTTTTTTCTCCTATTTTTAATATGGAAAAGAAGGATTATAATTTTTTTTACTTAAAATAACTTTAATACCATTTTATATATTATCTTCTCCCTTCATCTTATTTCTTATTTTAATATTTTTATTCTTATATTTTTTTAAATAAATATGTGTTATTTTTTATATTTATATAATATAATTATATGATACAATATTATACATAAAAAAAATATATTATCCATACATAATATAGTTTATCATATATATATATTAGTTTTCTTATACTTATTATACAATATATATTATATAATTAATACTAATTTATTTTCATAACAACTTATTTTATATGATATGATTAAATATGATGAATATGTATATGTTATATATAATATAATTTATCAAATATATAATTTTGTTAATATTGTATAATATATATATATATTGTTGTAATAATGATATATTTAGGTTATATAATAAAAATGCAAATATACACCAAATGTGTATCATACATTTATAATATAATTTATTATGTAAATATATAATATTTTTTTATTATTATATAATATTATATATAAATAGTTTTATATAATGTCACTTATTTTCTTATTATAATAATTTATTTGAATTATATTATTTAATTATACGTGAAACTCATATATATTTACTATATTTCACTCAATTATCTTGGAGTAATATAAACACTATTTTGAATCACCTCTCCATGAGTAAAATTCACCCAAAACCGCTCTTTCCTAACTCATTTACAACATATAAGGGACTTATGATAGGGTAATGGCAAGTTAATGCAAAAATTGCTTATCCCTTCCTCAAATCTTATAATAATCATACATTAAGTTACAAATATTCTCATTTTTTATAATGATAGTTTAGTTAAATGCATTTGTGGTGGTATATGGTGATCAAATATAAAACATTTACTATGAAAAGCAGGTATGATAATGTGCCCTTACTTCTAAACTTATGTGACTAAGAAGTGGTTGAAACCTTATATTTAGTCATTTTACTCCAATTTGATAATAAATATATGCCTTATACAGTAATAAGACCCATAAATTCAATGGTTAACTAAAAGAAAACTGTGATGATTAAATTATTAAAAATAAAATTAAGAAATAAAAGAATAAGATAAATTTAAAATTAAATAATTGAAGTATTTTAAATTTAAGTGTTTTAAAAATATAATAAAATATTAAAATTAACAAATAAAAAATAGGATGAATAAATCTACTAAATAAAAATTTTACATGTATGTGTGGGTCGTGGATTATGAGTGCACTAAATAACTAATATTAAAGTAGATGGAGCTACCGAAACCACTGAAATGAAATTTTCCCTTATTTTAATTTTGAGTATATTTTAATTATTTAAAAAATAAATACTTTTCTTATTTTTAATATATTTATTCAATTTACCCTAAAATTACTCAAATATTTATAAATTTTTTTATTTATCAATTGTTTATTTTTTATTATATTAATAACATTCTACTTATTATAGTTTATATCACTTTAATTTAAATTTTTTCTTATTTTTAAGATATTTATTATCTATATCCTAATTATAATCAATCTATTAAATTTTAGCTCAATTTTTTTTGTACACAAAAATAGTGAATTCCTATATATATATATTATTTATTTATTTATTTATTTTAGAGTTTTTATATTTTTTTAGTAAATAATATTTTATGTATAAATTATTCAATTATTTTATTTATATATAATTTTAGAGTTATTTTTATATGAGTTTGATGATTAATAAATAATATATTATATTAAATCAGTAAGTGAATTCAAGTAAAAAAAATATAAGTACTAAACGATTTTATTAAAAATAATTATATTAAAATATATGAGTATATTCAGAATCTCCTATATTTTTTTATAAATTTTATTTAAATATTTTTATATTATGTTTAATGTTTCGTATATATTTATATAAATACTTTATTAAACTTATATAAATTAATAATATTATAAATATATTTAATCAAATATTACAATAATACTTATAAACATTTTATCTACTCATTTTCTTATTTTTCAACAAAATTTTACATTGACATACGTGGGTCATAACTAGTATTAAAGAGCTACCAAAATAATTTAAAGGGATTTTTCCGTTATTTTCAATTGCACCGTGATTTAGGATTAATGATAGTGAAATTTAATTTAATAATAATAATATTATTATTAAATTTATTATAAATATTTATTTTATTTTATTTTATTCAAATAAAATAAAAAAATATTTTTTGAATTTCATCGCCTCACATTAAAAAAAGAAGAAAAAACCCACATATTAAGGTAAGTTAAACACATTGACAGGGAGGGTACCAACCCGCCTTCAAATAAGTATTTCCATAGTTAAAGGTATAAGTTTAGATTAAACACTTTGTAATAAATTTTTTTCATAAAACAAGTTTATGATATTTATACCCTACGCTATAATAGTATTAAATAATTACAATTTACTACACAATTTATTAAAAAAATAACGGGCAAGTAAACTAGTAAATCACCTGATTATATTTTGAATTAGCGATCCTATGTAAAGGGTAGTAATCGACTCTTTGAATTACTATTTTTTTAATTTTTTATAATATAATAAATTTATTAAGAAAAACTCTTAAAAATAAGATTTTACGGTACCGTAATTTCACCTCGGATCTTTTGTTCAATATCTTATTTATATATTTTATTTTAATCTTAAAATATATATATTTATTATTTAAAAAAATTAATTTATTTTAATATTTTTTTCTAAAATTTTGAGTATATTTTTATTATTTAAAGAAAAGTAAATACTTTTCATATTTTTAATATATTTATTCAATTTACCATAAAATTAATAAAATATTTACAAATTTATTTTATTTATCAATTGGTTTCTTTTTTATTATATTAATAGCATTCTACTTATTATAGTTTATATCATTTTAATTTAAATTTTTTCTTATTTTTAATATATTTATTATCTATATCCTAATTATAATCAATTTATTAAATTTTAGCTCATTTTTTTCAAACGTACACAAAAATGGTGAATTACTATATATATATATATATTATTTATTTATCTATTTTAGGATTTTAAAAATTTTTATATTTTTTTTCTTAGTAAATATAATAAATAATATTTTATGTATAAATTATTTAATAATTTTATTTATATCTAATTTTAGATTTATTTCCTAGATTAATAAATAATAAATTATATTAAATTAACAAGTCCATACAAGTAAAAAAATATAAGTACTAAACGATTTTACGAAGATAAATAATTATATCAAAATATATATAAACTCACCATTTTGAGTTAAGAAAAACTAGGAAAATAATCGATTAAATCGAGTAAAAAAACTGAATCGGTTTACAAACTTGTTTATTGGGTAACGGGTAAATTAGATAAATTTCAACTCACTTATTATTCAAATAGATTTATAAACCTTGGTAAGAAACTTTAAAACAAAGTGGGAGAGAAAAAGAAGACCTGTTCGGGTGAACCGGACCCAAACTGGATTAAACTAGTTTAAGAATTAAGTTTGTTTATAAATCGAAACCGATAGAGAGATAGTAAACCTAGAATTTTATGGACCATAACTGACCTAATAAGTAATAAAAGTCATAAAAAGGGACTTTAGGGTGAATTGAAAATGAAAACCAAACTGGTTCAATATAAAGAGCCCCTCTCCATTTATCCTCTCCACACCTAAAAACTCCATTCTTTCTCAACTACTCAATTTTCTGGTGAAACTCGAACCAGAGCTCTGACATGGGGCCTTTTCTGAGCCAAACAAGGCGAGGTCGGATTCTTTGGAACCGGGGAGAAGTCAGCTACACGTTTGTAGTCTCTGTTAAAAAATCTGGGCATTCTAGCCCTTAAGTTCCAAAATCGAGGCCCCCGGCCTATAAGAGCTATTCGAGCTCCTGTCAAAAAGGTCTCCCAAATAGTTTAAGCATTGGACACAGTCAGGGGAGAACACTTCCGACAAAATAGGTTTTTACTGTCTATTATACCGACCAGTATAAGGACATCTTCGTTTATAACCGATGAACAAGTTTTCAACTTCCTTCCAGAAAGTCTCATCATACCAACCGGGTATGATCTACTTACAACCGGTAAGTAGTTTTTTTCGCATAATTTTTACATCACTTTCTCTAAGTGGTGATGATTAAAATATCACTAAATAGTGGATTTTTATACTGAGGTACTTTTCATCCCCTACCGAGTATGATATAAAATTTCCACCCACAACCAGTAAGTGGTTTTTATCTTTAAGTTGTGCTCATCATCCCAACCAGGTATGATGTTAGTAAACCCACTCACCCGTTAACGCAGTGAATTCCACTTGACTAGTTCTTTGAATTCACGCGAGCTCGTCGATACTGGCGTTCCTGGTATTTCACTTTCCTACACGATATAAACATCCTTGTTCATTATTACTCAGCATAACAGCCTTCATTCATTTCCAATGAATTAGAAAACCTAAACTTTTAGTTATTTGCAATTAGGTCCCTAAGGTTATTTCTCTTTAACTTTAAGTCCCAAATGTCAGTTTTCCCTCAAATTGAGTCCCGTAACCTTTAAAATTTATATTGGGACCTCAATTTATTCAATTTCACCAAAAAGGGGTTTAATTTCCCAAATTTCCAATTTGGTTCCCCAATTTTTCCAAAATTACCATTTTGCCCTTCCTTTACAAAAATGGTAAGTTTTGCCCCAAAAATTTTTAAATTCCTCAACTGGTCCTCCAACATTATTTTCATGCCCAATTGACCCTCAATTTCATAAAATTACATTTTGGCCCGTTGAATTTCAAAAATCCCTCATCTTTCCCCCAATTTCAACTCTTCAACACTACCGAACTTGATTTCATCAAATTGACCAATCAAACACTTCTAATTGTTGAAATTGGAGTTGAAATTGAGTTTTTGCATGTTCATATGATTCTAAAAACTTTGAATCGCAGATTTTAACGCCGGAACGAGCTCAAACGGAGCTTTGCCGGAAAATGAACTATAGACAGAGAAAGCTTCGATTACTCACTGGTGAAGGCACGACGGTTCGAGCTTTCGATATGGGCAAATAGCTCTCGTCCTGAGTTCATCCTAGAATCAAGAATCGCATCAATTGACACAAAATTGGATTAGAATTTTGTCAAATTCGATCGACCCTCTCTCTAGCACCGATCGAAAATTATAAAGGGGAGCCGAATTGGCTTACCTTTCGGTCCTAATTCGGTCGTGGAAAGGCTGAGGAAGTGTTGGAAGGGCTTGGTTTGGCCTGAGGAAGGTTGAAATGGCCGATTTCAGCTTGGCCGAAATAGGGCAGCTTCGATCTGCCGGAGCTGCTTCACTATTCCATCATGTTGGTGCTTCTCCAATGATTCTCGGATTGACTGGAGTTTGCTATGAGATAGCTGTCTTCTCCTCGATTCTAAAGAGTCGGATCTCTCCTTTCGAGGTTAAGAAAAATATTAAAGTCGAAGCTCTAGTTTAAGCTTCACTGGGAAATGGAGCAGTGGAGAGAGAGAGAGAGGTGTTCGGGTGTGAGGAGAATGAATGGGGATGACCTCTTTATATAGGTGTAAAACCCATGTATTAAATGGTTACAAAACAATTCATACTTCCCAAGGGGTCACCCATCCTCACACTACTGTCAGGCAAGCACGCTTAACTTCAAACTTCTTATGGAATCTCATTCACCTAAACCAATTTGGTTTTTATCTTCTAATTTTTCTTAAATTTCTTTTCCATGGTTTAATGAATCCTTTAGATCACTCGGAAGTTGTAAATTTCCATATTGTTTGTTCCCAAATGTAAACTAGCTCGGTTTTCTTACTTGATTTGACCGATTCTTTTCCTGGTTTTCCTTAACTCAAAAGTGTGGACTTTATAGATGCTATCCTTAGAAATACAACTCCTGCTCAGAACTTCAATTACATCCAAGAGTAAGCTCTTCAAGATTCTAGCATAATGGTAGGAAGAAAAAGAAAGGACTAAAGGCAGGACCTCGATAAACCACAAATAGAATAAAGAGAACTCTCACTTGAAAGAAGAAAATTCTAAATATTGGGAAAAAATTAGGGCGAGCGACCATAAGAGAAGACAAGATGAACATTTGATGACAAACGGGATGTATTGGGATTATAGGAATGAATCACCTAGGAAAAAGCAATAAAGCCAAATAGAAATTTCAGACCAACATGACAAAAGAAAGTAAGTCATTACAACAAGAAAGTTAAAGAGAATAAATGACACCCTAAATAAGACTGAGAGGTAGAAAGGACTACACCCTAAAAAGGTCAGTGAGATGGACGTAAAGGACAGAAGGACTCGAGAAATAACAGCCCTAAGAAACTTAGACCAAAGGAATGGTGGAGGCGAGTAGTTAACGAACTAATACACAAGAAAGCCATAATTTGAGATCCAACAAAGAAGAGAGAGGCAAAAAGGTCAAATGCTCGGGAAAAGAAGGATGAAAGAAATCCTTAAAGGGACCAAAGGCCAAATTAATGACTAAACTCAAGCTAAGAAAGGAATAGGCAAGCCTCTCACATAATTGTTAAGAAATCTTGAAATAAGGAAGATTTGAATGCTCCATAAAGAAATATACTATGAAAGTAAACTTTGGAGGGATGCATACGACTAACTACCCTTGAAGGAATTATTTATGGGCGGATGGACATAATGAGTAGTGTAAGGAACCAACCTTTAATTAGGAAATGTTTCAAAGGAAGGAAGTATCGTGATGGCCCAGTGTGACATGTTTGGAGAGAGCATAAGAACCAAATAATAATTTCAGGAGAACCAAGTAGAAAGAAGAAACTAGTAGCAATGAGATGGCTAAAGAGAATAAACAAAACCCTAAGAAAGGCTAAGATGTAGTAAAGACTGCACTCTATGAAGGACAATAGGTTGGGCATGAAGGACGAGTGATATAGTTGCCCAGACGATTGGACCAGAGAAATGGAGAGAAAGAGACAATTAAAAAACTGGTATTTGATAGAACCATGGATTTAAACTATGACAAAGAAGGGAGTAGTGAAAAGGCTAAGATGTTAAAAAAAATGGATAAAGGAAATCCTTAAAAAATCAATGACCAAGACCGGATTTACTATTAAAAGGCCTTGAGATGGTTAAGTGAGCCTCTCGAAGAATGATCAAGTGATTTTGAAACTAGGTGGATGTGAGCTCTTCCAAGAAAGAAATAGACATGTACTCGGCTATGAGTGATAATGAGGATGGAGTACGAAAGGCATACCCATAGGATCTTAAGAGTAAAGGTAAGCATGAAAGAATAGCATCAAGGGACGTCATTTAAAGTAAGGTGTCTTCAAGATGAATGAAAAAAATTATGGGAGAAAAGGGTAAGAATCCCCCCCCCCCCCCCCCCGAAATAAAGAAATCTTGAGAAATGATACATGACCCAATAAAGAAGAAATGGAACCAGGTGACGAGAGGCAAGGAGACGAATTTGCAAATAAAATGCATGCTAAGGTGAAGGAAACGCAAGGAAGCATATTAAGAGAATCTAAGGAGTAGTTAAACTCAAGAAAATATTAAGTAGGAAGTTAGCATCAAGAAATGTTGTGACAAGTAAGAATGAGTGAACTATCCATAATAAGGTAATGAAGGAAAGAACGTCTGAGAAACGTTGGGAAAGTGAACCCTCCAAATAAGATGTGGTTAAGGAGGAATAACCACATTTGGTAAGATAGGTCATAGTCCACATGCGTATACGAAGCTTAAAGAGTGGACGGGCGAGCATAGTGTGAAGTGTACAAAATAAGACCAAAAATCGAAAGTATCTCCAGTAAGGAATAAGCGGTGAAACAAAAGTTGTGGATAAAGAAGGATCCAATATGGGAAAATTCCCTAACATAGATGAGGGTGCGAAGAAAGGAAGAAAGAACCCTATAATGAATGATAAGGAGGTTGAGCATGTAACTCTTAGGATAGAAATCTCTATTGTGATGGACATAATAGAGAACGAAACCGGAAGGAGGGAACCTTCCCAAGCAAAGGAATCGACACATAGATCGAAAGCAATTATTGGAGAATGAAGAATCATGAAGTGATTTCGAGTAAGTAAAAGTGGATTAAGGAAAAAGGAAAAATCCTTGAATAAAAAATGCCAAGGACTTAAGAAGGAAAGAATCCCAGTTGGTTGGTAAACTATCGGGAAACCAAATAATTGGTACTAGAAAGACCCAATAAAGAAGTTGGGAAAGGACGAGTGGGTAAGGAAAATTGACACAATTATGTAAGACATGTTGTTAAGATACGAAGGATAATTGGATAACAGTAAAGATAGTTGAGGAATACTACCCGATAAAAGGAGGGACGAAATTATACAGTCCCTGAAAGGCTGGAAAGTTGGAAAAAACCCTAAAATGGGTGTTGTAGATGTAAACCTCGCACTTTTGAGTTAAGGAAAACTGAGAAAAGAACCAGTCAAACCGAGTAAGAAAATCAAGCCGGTTTACAATCCCGATCATTTGAGAACAAGCAATTTGGAAATTTACAACTTTCGGGTGATCCAAAATGTTCATTAAACCTTGGAAAAGAAACCTAAGATAAATTAGAAGAGAAAAACTAAATTGGTTCAAGTGAACGAGATCCCATAAGAACTTTGAAGTTAAGCGTGCTTGCTCGAGAGTAGTGTGAGGATGGGTGAAGAGAAAAACCAAATTTCGGTCAAACATTTTTATGCGAAGGTACGCCTTATCATAAATAGCCATAAATTAATAATCAAACATTGTAATTAATTCCAATAATTTAATACCTAAATTAAATTATTAAAATTAATACAAATAATTTAATACTAAAATTAAATTATTGGAATTAATTATCAATAATTTATGGCAATATTAATACTAGTAATAAATCTCTCCCATTTAATACACGATTTTACACCTATATAAAGAGGTCATCCCCATTCATTCTCCTCACACCTAAACACTTCTTTCTCTCTTTACTGCTCCATTTCCTAAAGAAGATCGAACCAGAGCTTCAACTTGAACATTTTTCTTAAACTCGAAAGGAGAAGTCGGGCTCTTTAGAACTGGGGAGAAGACAGCTATCTGATAGAAAACTTTAGTCAATTCGAGAATTGTTGAAGAAGCGTTGACATGATGGAACAGTGAAACAGCTCCAGCGGACCGAAGCTACCCTATTTTGGCCAAGCTGAAATCGGCCATTTCGAGCCCTCCTCAGGCCAAACTAAGCCTTCCCAACACTTCCTCAGCCCTCCCACAGTCAAATTAGGACCGAAAGGTAAGCCAATTCGACTACCCTTTGCAATTTTTGGTCGGTGCAAGAGAGAGAACCGATAGAATTTCAATGATGAAATTCTAACTCAATTCGGTATCAATTGATGTGATTCTTGATTTTAGGATGAACCTTAGGATGAGAGTTATCTGTCCAGGTTGAAAGCTCGAACCGCCGTGCTCTCACCGGTGAGTAATCGAAGCTTTCTCTCTCTACAGTTCGTTTTTCAACAAAGCTCCGTTTGAGCTCGGTCCGGCATCAAAACTTGCGATTCAAAGTGCTATCAAATCATAAGAGGATTGAGGAACTCAATTTTAACTTCAATTTCAACAATTGGAGGTGTTTGATCGGTCAATTTGATGAAATCAAATTCGACTGTGCTAAGGAGTTGAAATTGGGGGGGAAATTGGGGATTTTTGAAATTCAAAGGACCAAAATGCAATTTAATAAAATTGAGGGTCAATTGGGCATAAAAATAATGTTAGAGGACCAATTGAGGAATTTTGGAATTTTTTGGGCAAAACTTACCTTTTTTGTAAGACATTCTTGATGGTAGCTCGAATAGCTCTTATAGGCCGGCGGCCTCGGTTTTGGAACTTGAGAACTATAATGCCCAAATTTTTGAAAATATCGTACAGTGGGCCCAAGGCCAGTTGGCACAAGCAGGAGCTCGTAAATGAACATGATATATGTGCCATAAAACTTAATAAGTGAATTGTTTGGCCATGGTACCAAGATAGGACCGACATGCTCAGTCAACTAGCAGCAGTACGACATGACAGGTTGACGGACCAGTAAAGACAAAAAATTGCAAGTTGAGTTCAGAGTCGAGGCCGTTGGACTAGTGGCACCACAGATTACATGGCAATATGAGAAAACATTATTTGTGCATGCACTATGAGTATGGGATCATCAAGACGCCCATGAGGGGTAGTGATGTGTCCTAAGGACCTTGGACGACTTGGTGAGTATAAGGGCATATCGTCGTTCTAGATGTCTGTGCGAAATTTGGAGAAGCACCAAGCGCATGAGACCAGGGTGGGGATAGGATGAGGTCTCTGTCCTCATATGGACACAAAGAAGTGATTTCGGGATTGAGGGTCGGATGTCATGAACATCCACTCATTCTCAGGGTAGAAGTGGTCGTGCTTCTATCCGGGTGGTAGGAAAAGTCACTCCAAAGCCACTAGCGGGTTTAGTAGTGATACCGACTTGCGAATGTGTGTAACCTTCATGATTAAGCATGTGTGTTGGGTGATGACACGCCAGTAACTATGAAATAATGGAAAAACTCGAGAGAAATTTTAAATGAAGGGATTTTTGAAAAGAAAGAAGTCTGGCACACTCCATATAAATATTTTTCTTAAAAGTTAAAAGTAGACCTTTGAAAACTTATTTACTGAGTGGTCGTACTCACCCCCTCCCTTATGTCCCTTTCAGGAAATCTCATAAAGCCTACCTTGAAAGACCATCAACTAAGATGCCTGTAAGATAGGTATATAAGGTTTAAAATTTCATGCAGTATTAATTATGCTATTCCAGGAAATGGTGCAGGTTTAAAGGACACCTTACTCTTTATGGTTTATAATAAGGGGAAACCCTTTAATAAACTAGGAGAGTAGCGGGTTGTTCACGGGGATCCAACCAAACCGGGTCGGGGCGTGACAATAGAAGTCTGATGGACAAAGATAGGTTCAGAACTATGTCATATCGTAAGAGACATATAAGCACCAACAATCCCGAGTAAAATGTAACTTGAGTAAGAAGGAGTCAGTTAGTAAACATAACGAGGTCAAACATAAATTTGGCTGAAGTTGTAAACAATGACGGACGAAGGATGGGTCAAATTAGGATGAAAGAATAATAACATAGAAACCTGTGAAAACATATACGTAATGCTCGAAAGAACGTCGAGTTAGGGGTTTCAACGGTGAAGAGAATAACTAGACAAATGAATGATTGGGCACCTTGGAACTCTCAATCCTGAAATCTTGAGTAATAACCCCAAATGGAAGAACCTTATTCTAAATAAAGGGAGATGCGAATCTAAGAATATACGTTGGGATTAATGAGCCATACATTCCTCGTTATTATAACTCCATGAAAGGAGGAAGCATGATAAATGAAAAGAAATTCCTTAGATGAATAATTACGGGGACTAAGCGAAAGAGCAATCGAAGTGTAAGCATGTCAAGAAAACCCAAGTTGACATTAAGGGAAATTATTCCTGATATGGAATATATTGGTTATGTTTTGGGGACAAAACTCCTAAAAGTATGGGAGAGTTGTAAACACCACCCTTTTGAGTTAAGGAAAATCAGGAAAAGAATGGGTCAAACCAAGTAAGAAAACCAAACCGGTTCACAAACCCGTTTATTGGGGAATGGGCAAACTAGAGAAATTTCAACTCCCTTGTGACCCAAAGAGATTTATAAACCTTGGGAAGGAACTTTAGAACAAAGTGGGAGAGAAAAACTAGACTCGAACCGGATTAAACCAGTTTAAGAACCGAGTAGGTTTATGAACTGGAACTTATAGAGAGATGGTAAATTGGGAATTTTATGGACCCTAAGTGACCAAGGGAGTCATAAAAGTCATGAAAAGGACTTTAGGCTGAATTGGAGATGAAAATCGGTTCAGGTGAACCGGTTTGGACTGGTTCAGGTGAACCGATTTGGACCGGTTTTAACCACTATTGAACTGGATTATAAATTCATTTTTCTAGGTGGCTTAAATAATTCAAATTTGAGATTTGAGGCCATCATTGGATAGAAAATTAATTTAGATAAATTTAGAAATTTTTAGATTTCAAAAACTCAATCGAATGGGGGGTGAACCGGCTGGTTTAAGCTTTGAACCCGGTTCGAAACAATGTCATCTTCTTCCTTCAGATGACGGCACTGTTCACTCGCCGAAAAATCGAAACAGGCCATCAATGTTTGTAATAAAGTGCCAAACGAACGGTCAACGAGTCCTCGAGCTCCCTATATAATGAGCCCCTCTCCATTCATCCTCTCCACACCTGAAAAGCTCACTCTCTCTCAACAGCTCCATTTTCCGGCGAAACTCAAACAAGAGCTCTGATATAGGGTCATTTCTAAGCCAAAGAAGGTGAGGTTAGGTTCTTTAGAACCAAGGAGAAGTCAGCTACATGCTTGTAGTCTCTGTTTGCTTCAAGGGTCGTCAGAGAAACGCCGATGTGATGGAACAGTAAAGCAGCTTTTACAGACCGAAGCTGCCCTATTTCGACCGAGCTAAAATTGGCCATTTCGAGCCCTCCTTAGGCCAAACCAAGCCCTCCCAACACTTCTTCAGCCCTCCCACGACCGAATTAGAATGGAAAGGTAAGCCAATTTGGCTCCCCTCTGCAATTTCCGACCGGTGCGAGAGAGAGAATTGGTAGAATTTTGATGATGCAATTCCAACTCAATTCGGCATCAATTGATGTAATTCTTGATTTTAGGATAAACCTCAGGATGAGAGCTATCTGTTCAGATTGAAAGCTCAAATCGCCGTGCCCCCGACGGTAAGCTTTCAAAGCTTTCTCTCTCTATAGTCTATTTTCCAGCGAAGCTCCGTTTGAACTGGTTCCAGCGTCAAAACTTGCGATTTAAAGTGCTATTGAATCGTATGAAGATGGAGAAACTCAATTTTAATTTCAATTTCAACAATTAGAAGTGTTTGATTGTTCAATTTGATAAAATTAAATTCGGTTGTGTTAAGGAGTTGAACTGGGGGAAAATTGGGGAAAATTGAAATTCGGAGAACCAAAATGTAATTTTATGAAATTGAGGGTTAATTGGGCATGATAATAATGTTAGAGGACCAACTGAGGAATTTTAGAATTTTTGGGATAAAACTTACCATTTTTGTAAAGGAAGGGAAAAATGGTAATTTTGGAAAAGTTGAGGGACCAAATTGGAAATTTAGGAAAATTAAACCCCTTTTTTGAAATGGAATAAATTGAGTTCATATGATAGATTTTAAAAGTTTGAAGACTCAATTTGAGAAAAAATCGGCATTAGGGACTTAAAGTTAAAAACAAATAATTTTAGGGACCTAATTACAAATAAATAAAAGTTTAGTTTTCTCATTCATTCGGAATGAATGAAAGCTATTATGCCAAAGGATAATGAACCGAGATTTTCATATCATTTAGGAACACGAAGTACTAAGAACGCAAGCAAGAACAAGCTCGCATGAATACAAAAAACCAGTCTAGTGGAATTCACTGCGAGTGAATGGAATTTTATATCATACCCGATTGGGGATGATAAGTAACTCGAAATGAAAAATCCACTATTTAGTAGTATTTTAAACATCACAACTTAGAGAAGTGATGTAAAAATCATGCGAAAAAACTACTTACGGATTGTAAGTAGATCATACCCCGTTAGTATGATGAAACTTCCTCGAAGGGAGTGGAAAACTCGTTCATCGGTTATGAGGGGAGATGTCCTCATACTCGGTTGTTTGACGAACACTTGAAAACATATTTTTTTCGGAAGTGCTCTCCCTGACTGTGTGCCAATGCTTAAATGATTTGGGAGACCTTTTTGACGGGAGCTCGAATAGCTCTTATAGGTCGGGGGCCTCTGTTTTGGAATTTTGGGGCTAATATGCCCGATTTTGGAAAATCTCGTGCAGTGGGCCCATGGCCAATTGACATGAGCAACAGCTCGTAAACAAATATGAGTTATATGCCATAAAACTTTAAATAAAGGAATTGTTTGGCCATGGTACCAAGACAGGACCGACATACTTAGTCAACTAGCGGTAGTGCAACATGACAGGTCGACGAACCAGTCAAAACAAATAAATGCGAGTTGGGTTGAGGGTCGGAGCCATTGGACCAGTGGCACCACAGATTATATGGCATGATAAGAAAATACTGATTGTGCATGCACTGTGATTATGGGACCATCAAGACGCCCAAGAGGGGTAGTAATGCGTTCTAAGGGCCATGTACGACCTAGTGAGTATAAGGGCAGTTCGTTGTACCAGGTGACCGTGCGAAATTTGGAGTGGCACCAAGCGCATGAGACTGGGGTGGGGACAGGATGAGGTCTCTATTCTCATACGGACATGGAGAATTGTTACGAGATTGAGGGTCGGATGTCGCGAACATCCACTCATTCTCAGGGTAGAAGTGTACGTCCTTCTATATAGGTGGTCGGTGAAGTCGCTGCAACGCCACAAGTGGGTTAAGTGGACGTACTGGTAAAAACCGAGATTTAAAATAAAAGGATTTTTAAAAAAACTAATTCACTAATTAGTCGTACTCACCCCCTCCCTTATATCACTTTTAGGAAATTCTGGAAACTCTACCATTAAAGAACATTAACTAAGACACATGTGAGATAGGTATAATAAATTTAAAACATTATACAGTTTTTATTTATGTTATTTCAGGAAAAAGTGCAGTTTTAAAGGATATATTACTATTTACAATTTATAATAAATGGAAACTATTTAATAAATTAAAAGAGTGACGGGTTGATCACGGTGATCCGATCAAATCAGGTCCAGGTCGAGACGTGACAATATATGATTATATTAATATTTTTCTAGGAAATTTTGGAAACTATACCATTAAAGAACATTAACTAAGACACATGTGAGATAGGTATAATAAATTTAAAACATTATATAGTTTTTATTTATGTTATTTCAGGAAAAAGTGCAGTTTTAAAGGATATATTACTATTTACAATTTATAATAAATGGAAACTATTTAATAAATTAAAAGAGTAACGGGTTGATCTACGATCAAACCAGATCCAGGTCGAGGCGTGAGAATATATGATTATATTAATATTCTTCTAGATTTTTTTATAAATTTTATTTAAATATTTTTATATTATATTTAATATATTATATATATTTATATAAATACTTCATTATACCTATATATAAATTAATGATATATTAAACATATTTAATCAAGTATTACATCAATATTTATAAACATTTCATCTACTTATTTTTTTTCTTATTTTTCAACAAAATTTTACGTTAACATACGTATGTGTGGGTTATTTTAAGTTAGTCGCGGACTATGAATGCACCAAATAACTAGTATTAAAGTAGATGGAGGTATCTAAATCACTAAAGGAAATTTTCTCCAATCTTTCATTGCACTTGTGATTTAGGATTAATGATAGTGAAATTATTTTTATTATTCTAATAAAAATATTAAATTTATTATAAATATTTATTTATTTTATTCAAATAAAATAAATAAATCTTCTTTAAATTTTATCGCCTTACTTTGATAAAAAAAAACCCACATATTAAGGTAAGTTAAATACACTGGGCTATTAAATCATACTATATGATGGTTCCTAGCGATGACCGCTCTATTAAATGGAAGGGGAG
This sequence comes from Trapa incisa, assembly GCA_030064435.1. Lineage (NCBI taxonomy): Eukaryota > Viridiplantae > Streptophyta > Magnoliopsida > Myrtales > Lythraceae > Trapa > Trapa incisa. Next base: position 4,920,401 of record CM057775.1, on the reverse strand, counting down.
GGTTCCAACCCATTCATCGTTTTTCAAATAAGTATTCTGATAGTGAGAGTATAAGTTTAGAATAAACAAAATTAAAAGAAAATGATTGGTTCATAAATAGTATTTCGTTGAACTCTACCTATTGTATGAAAAGATTTATGGTTTACTTGAATTTAAGCAATAATACTATATGTAATCCGATTGTTGACATGTTATTATTATATCCAAATTATAAAAATAAATTACTAATATCAATTATACACTATTATCATTGTCCAAAGTTGATTAATTAATTTCCAATGTTTAGATATAAAGGTTTGTTTCACATCAAATTTTATAATAAATTTTTTCGTAAAACACACTTGGATGGACAAACGGATGTGATTATACCATACGCTATAATGGTATGAATTATCACAATTTACTAGGCAATCTATTAGAAAAGTAACAGGTAAGTAAACTAGTAAGTCACCTCTTTTTTAACTGATGATATTTTAAATTAACGACCCTTTGTAGTAATTGATCTTTGGAATATGTTAATAAATTATTTAATTACTATTTTTTTTACTTTTTTATAAATTTATTTCTTATTTTAAGATACCGTAATTTCATCCCGAATCTTATATTTTATATCTTATTTTATTTTAATTTTAAAATATATAGTTATTAATAGTAATTTTAATTTTTTAAATTAAATAGAAAATTAAATTTTTGAACCTAATTTTTATAATTTAATCTCGTTCGTGTGGGTTAATCCTTAATTATTATAGTTTACACTTCCAATATTTTTTATAATTATTTTTTATATTTTTATTTTAAAAAATAAAATTTACAATTTAGAATGACGAAAAGTATTCGCGAGGATGCAAGCAATTGCAAGTGAAGAAAAACTAAGAAAATTTATAATTGTGAGAGAACAAAATGCAAATCTGACTAAATAATAAGAAGATAAATAGGTAAAGTAGAATTAAAAAAATTTACGATTATTAGAGAACGAAATGTAAATCTGATTAAATAATAAGGAGATAAATAAGTAAAGTAGAAGTAAAACACTCCTTATTTTTTGGATTAACAGGATGGAACGAATTAAGGGAGTGAGGGAGTGAGGGAGTGTGAAACTCTATTGATTAGGAACAAAAATAGGGCACGATACAATTGTTGTGAAACTCCATTGATTAGGAACAAAAATAGGGCACAATGCAATTGTTCTCGGAACTTAGGTTATCAGAGTGATCCCTATGTAGGAAGATAAAACTTTTGATTCTTTGGCTCCTTTCATCTAACCCTCACAGGTGGATTGACGTTCGCTGGGAACACATGCAACCAATGAGGAGGTCTAGAGATTAGGGATTACATAGAGCTTTCATGTGACTGGTCCAGAATTAAAGAGGTATGGTTAAAATAAAAAAATATATATTATAGTTTTGTGCACAAAGGTAGTTGTGTTTACGGTTTCATAAGAATATAAATTTTTTTTATAACTTTTGCACAAGTTTTTTCTCCTATTTTTAATATGGAAAAGAAGGATTACAAATTTTTTACTTAAAATAACTTTAAAACCATTTTATATATTATCTTCTCCCTTCATCTTATTCCTTATTTTAATATTTTTATTCTTATATTTTTTTTAAATAAATATGTGTTAATAATATTTTTTATATTTATATAATATAATTATATGATAAAATATTATACATAAAAAATATATTATCCATACATAATATAGTTTATCATATATATATATATTAGTTTTCTTATACTTATTATACAATATATATTATATAATTAATACTAATTTATTTTCATAACAACTTATTTTTATATGATATGATTAAATATGATGAATATGTATATGTTATATATAATATAATTTATCAAATATATAATTTTGTTGCTATTGTATAATATATATATATATATTATTGTAATAATGATATATTTAGGTTATATAATAAAAATGTAAATATATACCAAATGTGTATCATACATCTATAATATAATTTATTATGTAAATATATAATATTTTTTCTTATTATTATATATAAATAATTTTATATAATGTCACTTATTTTCTTATTATAATAATTTATTTGAATTATATTATTTAATTATACGCCAAACTCATATATATTTACTATATTTCACTCAATTACCTTGAATTTTAGTAATATAAACACTGTTTTGAATCACCTCTCCATTAGTAGAATTCACCCAAAACCCATTTACAACATATAAGGGACTTAATGATAGGGTAACGGCAAGTTAATGCAAAAATTGCTTATCCCTTCCTCAAATAATATAAAAATCATACAATAAGTCACAAATATTCTCATTTTTCATAATGATAGTTTAGTTAAATGTATTTGTGATGGTATATGGTGACCAAATATAAAACATTGACTATGAAAAGAAGGTATGATATAGTGCCCTTACTTCTAAACTTATGTGATTAAGAGGTGGTTGAAACCTTATATTTAGTCATTTTACTCCAATTTGATAATAAATATATGGCTTATACAATAATAAGACACATAAATTCAATGGTTAAATAAAAGAAAAATGTGATGATTAAATTATTAAAAATAAAATTAAGAAATAAAAGAATTATATGGAGGGGAGTGTCCCAACTCGCCCATCGTTTTTCAAATGTGTATTCCGATAGTTAGGGTATAAGTTTAGAATAAATAAAATTAAAATAAAAGGATTGGTTTATAAATAATCTCTAGTCCTATTGAGCGGCAGTATGTAAAAACTTATGATTTGCTCGATTTCAAGCAATGATACTACATGCAATCCGATTATTGACATGCTATTATTGTATTTAAATTATAAAAATAGATTACTAATACTAATTATACGTAATTATCATTGTCAGAAGTTGATTAATCTATTTCTAATACTTAAGTCTAAACGTTCATTTTGGAAAGCAAATTTGTGATGAATTTTCTCCTAAATCACACTCGTATGAATAGGCGGATGATGATTATACTATGTTTTATAATGATATTGAATTATTACAATGGCAACTAAGTAAACCTTTTTTTTAATTGATTATATTTTGAATTAGATACCATTAGTAAATTATAGTAATAGACTCTTATAATAAATTATTTTTATTTTTATTTTTATTTTTATAATATAATAAATTTATTAAAAAAACTCTAAAAAATCCTAAAAAACTCTTAAAATAAAATTTTATGTTATTATAATTTTACCTCAAATTTTTTGTTTTATATTTCATTTTATAGATTTTATTTTAATTTTAAAATATATAGTTATTATTTTTGAAAAAATTAATTAATTTTAATATTTTTTTCTAAAATTTTGAGTATATTTTCATTATTTTAAAAAATTAAATACTTTTATTATTTTTAATATATTTATTCAATTTACCCTAAAATTACTCAAATATTTACAAATATTTTTATTTATCAATTGATTTATTTTTTATTATATTAATAGCATTATAGTTTATATCACTTTAATTTAAAATTTTTCTTATTTTTAATATATTTATTATATATATCCTAATTATAATCCATCTATTAAATTTTAACTCAATTTATTTTTAAAATGTACAAAAATAGTGAATTCTTATATATATTATTTATTTATCTATTTTAAAATTTTTATATTTTTTCTCAGTGAATATAGTAAATAAAGTTTTATGTATAAATTACTCAATTATTTTATTTATATATAATTTTATATTTATTTACTACACGAATTTGATAGATTAATAAACAATAAATCATATTAAATAAACAAGTTCATTAAAAAAATACAAGTACTAAACAATTTTATCAATAAAATAATTATATCCAAATATGAGTATATTTAGATTTTTTAAATATTTTTATACATAATATTATATATATTTATATAAATACTTTATTAAACTTATATAAATTAATAATATTTTAAATATATTTAATCAATTATTATAATAATATTTATAAATATTTTATCTAATTATTTTTTTCTTATTTTTTAAATATTATTAAAGCGAGTGAGCTCAAACATATAGAATGTGATACTAAATAAATTTGTATGGAATAAAATAAAAATATTGAAATTGAGATAATTATTTTCATTCGTTTTAGTTAAAAAAATAATAATTAATTTATATAAAATTATTGAGTATTTAAAGACGTGATTAGTGTATATAAATTATATATAATAATAATTATTAAAAATTTTATATCAAATTATATAAAATAAAAAAATATTATATATTTATAAGATTATAAAATCTTTACTATTTACAATTTATAAATTTTACTTAAATACGTAAATAATACATTAACATATTATTTAAGCTATGAGAAATATTTGAAGATAAAAGGCCGTACAGAGTGGATGGTTTTACTTTTCCTTTCCCCCTCTTTATTTGACTTTTACTTTATATTAAGAGGAATATTTGATGATGTAAAGCAAAAGATCAAAATATAATTTCAGTACTAAAAAAAGACTAAAAATAATTAATTTCATTAAACATAAAGGAGAGTGAAGCAGAGATCCAATCAAAACGGTGTGGGTCCACCGTAAAATTTCCAAATTTCGCTGTAAAATGATTTATTAAATTACTAATCAATAATTAACTCAACTACGGATATATATTAGTTGGTTAATAAATTAATATGGAGATGAAAAAATAATTAATTATTTTGAGAATGAAAATAAACCTCCAATAATATTATGTGTAATATATATATATATATGATGAATACGAATAGCACTATCAAATTAATTGACAACGAGCAAAGCCTCCTCTTGCTCCCGCCGCTACTCCTAGTCGGTCCATCACTTTCCCTCTCTCTAAAGATTTTCTCTACCATTAATTTTCTCTCTCTCTTGTAGCCAAGGACTGTGTTTTCTCCCCCTTTTCCTGTAATAGTCTCCATCCCTCCCTCTGAGCTTGGGCTGAATCTGTGTGGTGCTCTCTCCTTCTTTCTTCCTTTCTTCCCTCAGCATTTTTTCCTCGGGCTGGTTCTGATCACACTCCCTCTGTAATATGTGCAGAGGAGTGGGTTCTGTTGAGCAGAGCCGCCGGCGCCGGTTATGAATCCCACGACGGAGCCCCCAATCCCTCAGCTCCAACCACCGCTGCCGCCCCAGCCCCACCGTCACTCCACTTGTGACCGTCACCCTGATGAGAATTTCATCGGCTTCTGCCCTTCCTGCCTCTGCGAGCGCCTCGCCATTCTAGAGCCATCCACCAACAGTGCTTCCTCCTCCCGCAAGTGCTCTATCACTGCCACCACCATCAAGGACATCTTCAGGCCGCCCCTCGCCGCAGCTGCTCTCTGCTCGTCCGAGTTCCGCCGCAGTAAGTCATTCTCCGCCTCGAAGAACGAGGGCTTATCCTCAGGCATTTTCGAGTCTCAAAGGAAATCTTGTGACGTCAGGGTCCGGAGCACCAACCTCTACAACCTTCCTACTGTAGACAACGTGACCCAAGTCGAGATAGCGAAGCGCAAGGTCGGAGAGGAATTTGAAGAAGTAGAAGAAGTTACGCCTTTTGAAGAAGCAAGAAACTCCTGTACATTGGAGGACAGAGTGCCGGAGATTGTCGAAGAAGTTCAGGGACCCCCAGAGCTCACTATGAAGGACCAAGTGGATCTCGATCTAAGCCCTAAGAAGACTTCCTCCGGTAGGGACCTGAAGAAGGACATCGCCGGCAGCTTCTGGTCCGCCGCCTCCGTTTTCAGTAAGAAGCTGCAGAAATGGCGGAGTACGCAGAAGATCAAGAAGAAGCAGGAGGAGTCCGGCGGCGACGAACGGCCTAGTCGGAGCTCCTCCTCTCTGCCCGTGGAGAAACCCATCGGGCGCCAGCTCCGGGATACCCAGTCTGAGATAGCTGACTACGGGTTTGGCAGGAGATCTTGTGATACCGATCCAAGGTTCTCCCTTGATGCAGGCCGTATCTCTTTAGACAACCCAAGGTGCTCCATTGACGAGCCTAGGGCTTCATGGGATGGGTACATGATTGGGCGTTCATTGGGACCGTCTCGCATGGGTCCGACCATGGTGTCGGTTAAGGAGGATGACTGTCCACCCATCACCCACCATGTCATGAGGACTGATGCCCAGATTCCAGTGGAGGAGCCAATCGATGAGGATGATTATGATGGAATCCCAGGTGGGTCGGCCCAGACACGGGAATATTACCAGGACTCATCCTGCAGAAGGAGGAAGAGCCTCGATCGCTCTAACTCCTTTAGGAAGAGTGCCACTGTAATGACAGCAGTGAAGATGGATTATTCGAATTCATCAAAGAATACTAAGGTATCCCCTGCAAGGACGGTGGATATTTTACAGGGGACTAAGTTGATTATTGGAGATAGGGACTTGAGGAAATCGAACTCGATTTCTCTCGAGGATAATGGCTCTGAAATGTTTGAGATTGGGTTTAGGGAGAATGCATCCGGGAATGGCAATCGGAAGGGGCTGAAGAAGACGAGCAAGTGGAAGGCTTGGAGCATATGGGGATTGATTCATCGAAAGGGAGGAAATAAGGATGGGGAAAAGGATGATCATCGATGTAATAGGATTAGGGAGAATGGTATGGAGAGGTCTCTCTCTGGGTCGTGGCAAGACTGTGATGGAGATTTGAAGTCGGCCTTCCACAGGAGGATGCTTCGAAGCAATAGCAGTATGAGCTGGAGGAACTCGTACAACCTCGGGGGCTTAGTTGGCAAGAAGAATGGAGATGTCAATGGTATTGACATCAATAGGCACAGGAGGAAGAGGGGAGACGAGTTTTCCCTGAACAGGGACCGCAGTGCAAGGTATTCGACCAGTGATGTTGACAATGGACTGTTGAGGTTGTACTTAACCCCAAAGAGAGGTGGCGGAATTGCTACGACGTAGCCTGAGCCTGAGCCTCGGAGAGGCAGTGCCACCGACCTGAGATTATAACTGAATCAAAGAAGAAATGGAACAAAAAGGGAATGTTTCAGCTCATTGTTTTGGTAATTTGGTTTCGATATGTTATGTGAAACATATTGATCCTTTGTTGTGGCAATTTCTTATAAAACAAGCAGATCACATTCCTCAATTGATTCCTATCAATGCTCTTTAGGTACTGCAAGGATAATATTCTCTGAGTTTCATCTCCTTTTCCTTATCATCCTGTCTTTCATTATCAACCATGTCTACTTGGTAAGAAGGAGATGAAGTTTGGAATCATTGACATGTCCGTACTTCCTGTTTTTTGCTGCTCTCTATTTGGTTCTAATGTGGGGATCAGAAAAAGGAACACTACATGTTTGGACATTGCTCTGCTTGACAATATCAAAGGCTGTGTTCTACTTCTACTGATTGACTTCTCTCAATTCATATTTCAAATACCAACACTTTAATAATCTCTTGAGCTTGTATTTAATGATCTGCTTGAGCTTGTATTTCTTCTAGTATAAGCTAGCTGCAAAAAGGGAGAGGAGTAAAGTGACTGACAATTAGCTATATCAAGTTAATGTTTTTCTCCAACACTTTAATGCCACATCATAGCCTTTGCATCTTTGGGTGGAGAACTAACTATGTTCCCCTTTACGTTGACATGCCAAAGCCAAACCAGCAAAACACCATCATTCTCCTCCTGTCCATGATGACCTGTAAGGCTGTAAATCAGGTACCTTTCTTCCTCATCTTGTTTGTTTTTGTTCTACTTGAAGCCCAAAAAACACCCCGCCTCCCATGCAATCTCCCCTCCCCCTCCCCCTCCCCCTCCCCCATGTGTTGCAGAACTCGAAACGTACCATATCTCGAAACATTGATGATCATGATGTCTCATTCATCAACATCCTTGAGCTAAATCTCAATATCAAAAACATAAATATACGGCTTTGACAGGATTATGACACTGAGTTTTGGATGACTATCAACTAACTTCTCACTAAGTACGAGTAGAGTATGTGGTTCCATGTGTCAGGGACTCCAGGGAGGCACCAGTGAATGCAATCTGCAAACTGCAGAGGATCGTCTCTCTGCTCTTCGCTTAGAAGCTCCTCTGATCTCTCGCCGTAAACTGAAGTATGGGCATCCACCCTGTACTCAGAGAGCTCGGTGATGTTGATGAAAGTGACGTTGATCCTCATCCTCTCAACTATGCTCGCGATGACGTCGGTCATCCTATAGCTGTAGCTGCTGTTCCTACTGCCGCCCCATTGCATTCGCCTCTTAAGCTTCTTAGCGGGACTCGTCTCATTGTAGCACTTGATCCCGTCCTTGTGGTTCCAATCTTCACTTCTGCAGTAGGAACAGCATACCTCTCTTTGTACATCAAGTTTTTTACTCTGGTTATGCATTGCTCGCCGGCTAACTTAGGGTTTTTTAGGATACCTCATGTGAGTAGGGGACATGGTCGTGAAGAAGACCCGAGTGCGGTTGGGGTCGATCGTGGAGTCAGCCCAGTTGGCCCATGTCCTGAGAGCTATCCTGTAAGCCGCAGTCCTCTCCAGCTCCTCATAGCCGTCCTCTCCGTTAGGGAACGAGCCCCATCTGCCATGCGATCGGCAATCAAATCAATGGATTCACAATCAAGGAGCAAGCACGAAGACTCACTTACAGAGACTTGACGTAGGGACCATTCATCCACCAGACATAGGAATTGAACACCAGAATGTCCACGTCCTGCCAGTACAATGCGTGCGGCGAGACCGAATCCACCTTGAGTATTCTCTCGTTCGGATCTGCCACGATGCGTGCGTCGCTGTTGGATTCGACTAGGAATGGAGCCCAGTAGAACTCTATAGTCACGTTGTATTCCTGCCGAGCACATAAATATTGCAGCAAAAAATATTCATTGGAGTTACATAAGATTGCTTGATCGACAAGCAATGATGATTATAACAAAGGGGGCTACCTTGGCGCTGAAGATTGAGAGAGACCTGTGCTTCTCCATGGATTTGCCATCTTCATGGATGACAGACTCCACCATACACACCATGGATCGCCACTGGCCCCTCTGTATCGAGTCCCCCACGAACATTAGCCTCTTCCCTTTGATCTTCTCCAGCATCCTCTTCGGATCGAATCTGGAATTTGCCCAAAAGGGCCAAAACTAAGTAAATTATCGGCACTAGACCAAAATTGTGTAGGAGTTTGTATGAGAGAATTTACCCACCTGGGCAAGTAACAGTCGTCTGGTTGCCATTCCCACTGGAGGTAGCCCGAATCAGGCCGCCCATTCTTCGTGCAGGAAACTTGCTTCTCAAGATATGGGCAGGTTTCATCCGTGTACAGAGGCTTGATGGAGCTGTTGAAAACCCACCTGCCGCTCGAAACTGTGTTGCACTCATCTGGATCAAACTCGAACCTCTCGTCTTCCTCGGGCCTACTCAGATCCGACCTCGCGGCACTGTGACCTGAATGATTACAATGTGAGTTTATGCAAATTGCCGCACAGGTAAATGATAACATGTCTCATGTGTATGGGATCTTACTGAGCTTGGAGGCTGCGATTCTCTTGGGACAGGAGAGGGCATTGAGGAAGGATGGGGAAGATGGTGAGCTCAAGGTGACAGTGTAAAAGAGGGCTATGAATACCAGAGTGCAGATCAGGACGGTGATGAAGGAGCATAACATGTTTCCACCGAAAGGCTTCATCGTATTCCCCCACTATGAGAAACACCAAGTTGGAGCCTTATGGGTTGGTTTTGTTCGATTATTTATATGGAGGTATGATTTTTGAGTAAGAGTGAAGCCAAAGTTACAGCTTTCTGTGTGTGTCTGCATGGAGGAGGGCATCATTGAGATAAGACTAACACCTAATATGAGGGTAGGGGAGAGGTCCATTTTGTTGTAGACAAGGGACCTAACGCCAACCTTCTCCATGGCTAGTAGTTTAAGCTCTTTAGCTTTCTCTATGATAAATATCCTACGTAAAACAAATGCCTTTTTATACTTGCCATCTTATTTTATGCCTTCTTTCGGAATAGCATGCTTCAATCGAGCTAATAACTTTGTTTGCACTGAAAAAGATTGATTCAATGAAACTCACGGGAGATTCCTTCGAAATATTCACAAGATAAAAACATTGTTCTCCCTAAAAAAGGTGCGTTAAAGCGTGTCTTTACTTTCCTATTTGTTACATTGAATTGAAAAACTTAGACTATGTGAAGGAATGCATCTAATATAAGGGTATAAGACACATAAACCCTCATTTTGAAAATTTGAAAGAGTTTCCCAAAACATGAAAGAATCCGTGATTATGATGATTTCTTGGAGATGGAGTTCCACTACAAGCGTATGTGCTTCCACTTCAAGAGGTTGTTTACATAGTCCATAAAATCCACATCCCATGAGTACCTATCCTTGGAGTCCCAATTCAAAAGTACCATTACACTAAATTTTAGCCATATCTAGTCGATGTCTCTTCCATAACCTATTTATCAACGGCCTTCCAGGGATAAAAACTTTAATTAATTATTTTATGGCTTGGTGTGAAAGATTATTTTGTGTAGAACATTATCATTTTTCCATATGGCCAACATATTATTACCAGTTTTGGGATTCTAAGTCCTTCTAGCTCTTTTTATATTAGAAATAGCTATTAGGAGTGCTTTAAACTATAAGAAAAATTGGATAATATTTTCTATTATACTTGAGTTTCTAAAAAATATAAAAATATACATTTAATTCATCCATACTCAAATAACACACACTATTAATACTCAAAATAGAAAGATAGATATAATTGAAGACAATATATATCATATATTGTGAGTCCATAATAGTTAACTATTGGGATAAGTTCTCCAAACTAAGTTTTTAACTTTGGGATGACAACTAAAATTTCAAACATCAATTTGCCAATTGGTAATTACATTTCTAAAATTTACCGATTATTTCTTAAACTTCTAAAAATTACTAATTGGTTCTTAATTTCATCCAATTGACCATCCAAACGTGGACAATTGCTCCCATTCATGATCATAATCACCTTCTCTATGCCCCCTCATCATTTCAAGTTTAAAACACTTCATTTGGCTTATAAATGAGTTCAAACAAATTTTCATCGGAAAAGTTTCCTAGAGAGAGAGCTTGATTTTCTTACCGGTGAAGGGGCGGTGGTCTGAGCTCTGGACGAAGGTGGCTAGTACTCTTTGAGGGGAGTCTCCTAGGATAAACCTCAAGTTAATTGGCTACTTGAGCACAGAGAATTCGAAGAGAGAAGTTTTAGTGTTTCATTTTCTACAACTTCACTATTCCGACGAAATGGGACGAAATTGGATTACCTCGAAGGTTCCTGAAGCACAGGGGTTGGTCGTAGGGAGCTGAGAGAAGCTTGGCCCAGTCACCTAAGGTCGGAGGTGGCCGAAATTCAGCTCGAGCTTTTCTGTCGTTTCGGGGTCACTAGAGTGACTGTATTGTACCAACTTTCGACACTTTTTCGATGATCTTCGGTTCAAAAGGAGGTGGTGGCAAGGTAGGGGACTTCTTCCCGGTTCCACGGAGCCCAAATGCGCCTTTTGAGATTAGAGAAAGGGCCCTTATCAGAGCTCTAGTCTACGTCATGCCGGAAAATGGACCTCTTCAGGTTCTTCGATGGCAGGTGGGATGAGGAATGTAAGGGGAGGGGTGCTCTTTATATAGGGAGCTCAACAACTATCTGGGCTACCTGCTGACGTAAGACTGGACCCCCGCCTCGCTCACCGCAACCGTGTCACGTCCCGACCTGGTTTGGTCGGAAACTCGTGATCAACCCACCACTCTTTCGGACCTCGAGGAGGGATTCCCTTCATAGGATCGGGAAGAGTCAAGCATAGCACCTATCGTGTCTTCCTAGAATAACATTAAACAAAACTAGAAATTTAATTCGTACCTGGTTTGGGTCCTAGCGAGGAAAAGTTACCGCGTAGTTCTCTTCCTTCCTAAAAAATATTTAGAGAGAGGGGTGAGTTCCACGATTCAGTGAGTGAGAGAAATCTTAGTGTGCATTTAGTTAGATATCATTAAGTTTATGGTATTTCACTTTCTACCCCTTCTCAGGTTGGCACACAATCACACACCCTTCCTATCATATAAAGGGATCACATATAGAACAGTCTCCCACTATCCCACTTGTGGATCAAAGCACCTTTACCGTCCACCCTGATAGAGGTTAGCACTCTCTACCCCGAGTTTGAGTGGACCTTGCTCGTTCGACTCTCAAACCTTAATTATACTTTGTCATGCCCCGACCCGGTTTGATCAAATCCCCTTGATCAATCCGTCACTCCCTTGGTTCAAGAAGGGTTCCCCCTTTCTTTAATCAAGAGGAGCCAAGAGAAATTTCAACCTTGTTCCCTAAAATAACATATATCAATAAAAATGCAAGCTTAAAAAGAAAATACTTTTAAGCATACCTGAGGGTAGATCCTGGTATTATCTCTAGTCATTTTCTCTACTCCTTAAAAGGGGATAGAAAGGGAGGGGTGAGTTTTTACAACTCAGTAAATGGGTGTTTGAAAAAAGAATTTCTATAAAATATTTTTTAATTGGAGTGTGTCAGACTCCTTATTTCCTTTAAGGTCATTTCTTCCTTATATTTCAAATTTTAAACACTTTTCCTCATTATCGATAATCGGTGTGTTTAACAATCAACACACGCACTTCATCATAAAGGGATCACACATTCGCAGGGCAGCCCATCCACTGCATCCACTTGTGGAGTCGCAACGACTTTACTGGCCACCTAGATAGAAACCCGTCCACTTCTACCCTAGGAATGAGTGGATGTTCATGACATCCGACCCTCAAACCCAAAATCAACTCTATGTCCATATGAGGACAGAGATCTCATCTCGACCCCACCCCGGTCTCATATGCATGATTCTACGTTGAACTTACTTGACTACTGGTACGACAAACTGCCCTTATCTCCACCATGTCGTCCAATAGCCCTTAGGACGTATCACTACACCTCTTGTGTGTCTTGATGGTCTCAAACCTCAAGTGCATGCACAATCAAAAGTTTTCCACAAAGCCATTTATCTTTGGTGCCACTGGTCCAACAACCCCGACCCTTAACTCGACATGCAGCTTTTTGTCTAGACCGGTCCATCAACTTGGTCTTGTTGCACTGCTACCAATCCATCGAGTATGTCGGTCCTATCTTGGTACCATAACCAAATCACATAAATCATTCATTAAGAATTTTCATAACTTATCATCATGTTTGTTTACGAGCTTCTGCTCGTGCCAACTGGTCGTGGGCTTAATGTACGTGATTTTCCAAAACTGGGCATTTTAGCTCCCAAGTTCCAAAACCAAGGCATCTAGCCTATCTGAACTATTCCAGCTCTAATCAAGAAGGTTTCCCAAAAGTTTTAAGCATTGGCACATAGTCAGGGGAGAACACTTCTGACAAAATAAAATTTTCATCCATCACCCCAATCGGGTATGATGACATCTCCGTTTACAACCAGTAAGCGGATTTTCTACTTCCTTCCAAGAAATTCATCATACTAACCGGGTATTATACACTTACAACCAGTAAGTAGTTTTTTTGCATAGTTCTCATATCACTCCAACCAGGTGTGATGTCAAAATTCCACATAGTAATGGTTTTTCATTTCCGATGTGCTCATCATCCCAACCGGGTATGTGAATTAACTCACTCACCCAATATTAGCAGTGTATTCCTTCTTAATCGGCTTTTTACCTCTACGTGAGCTTATTATTGCCGGCGTTCCGGTCCTTCGTGTTACTACACGATTTGGACACCCTTGTTTATTAACATTTGATGTGACAACCTTCATTCCTCACGTATGAACAAAATACCAAAAGTTTTCAGTTAATTGGATTTAGGTCCATAAAGTTCTTTTTCCTTGACTTTAGGTCCCAAATGCTAAGTTTTTCCCAATTTGAGTCCCGAAACTTCCGAAAATTCACTTTGTGTCCTCAATTTACTCAAAATCGTTAAAGGGGTTCAAGTTTTCCAAATTTCCAATTTGGTCCCCAACTTTTAAAAATTATCATTTTAACCATACTTTACAAAAATGGTAATTTGAACTCAATTATTTTAAAAAATCGACCAATTGGTCCTCCAACATCTTTTTCATGGCCCATTGGGAAATTGCACTTTGGTCCCTCAATTTTATGAAATTCCCAAATTTTCCCCTAATTTTCCCCTTTCAAATTGGTCGAATTCGATTTCATCAAATTGACCATTCAATCGGGTTTAATTGTTCAAATTCGAAGTATAATTCAGTTCCTACACATCCATACGATTCAATTGTTCAATGGTAAGCTTTCGAAGCTTTCTCTCTTTATGCACAATTTTTCGGCGAATCTCCGTATGAGCTCATTCTAGCCTCAATCCATTCGATTCAATTGAGCTTTGAATTACATGAATTGAGGCTGGAACGAGCTCAAACGGAGCTTCACCGAAAAATTGTGCGTAAAGAGAGAAAGCTTCAAAAACTTACCATCAGAGGTGCGGCGGTCTGAGCTTTCGATCGAGGCGGGTAGCTCTCATCCTAAGATTTCTCCTAGGATCAAGAATTGCAACAATTCATGTCGAATTAAGTGAGAATTTGGTCAGTGAAGTTTCACCGTTTCTCTCTCTAACATTGATAAAAAATTACAGAGGTGAGCCGGATTTGCTTACCTTTCAACTCTAATTCGGTCGTGTGAGGGCTGTGGGAGTGTTGGGAGAGTTTGGTTTGGCTTGAGTAGAGCTCAATTTTGTTGTTTTCAGCTCGACCGAAACAGGGCAGCTTCGGTCCGCCAAAGCTGCTTCACTGTTTGATTACGCCGACATTTCTCCAGTGATCCTCATATTGAATGGTGACCACTATCGGGTTGCTGACTTCTCCCCGAGTCTAAGGAACCTGACCTCACATTTTTTGGCTCAGAAAAACCCCTATGTCGGAGCTCTGGTTCGAGCTTTGTCGAAAAACTGAGTAGCTGAGATAGAGTGCAATTTTCAGGTGTGTGGATGATGAATGGAGAGAAGCTCTTTATATAGGGAGCTTGGAGACTCTCTAGCCATCCGTTTGACACCTTAATGACGCTCATTGATGGCCTGAAATGTACTGAATGAAAACATTTTTTTCCATCGATGCCGTTTGTTTTTCCGATGAGTGAACAGTGTCGTCGTCTGGAGGAAGAAGACGACATTGTTCTGAACCAGGCTGGTTTAATGCTTAAATCAACTAGTTCAGGCTCGAGGCGACTGACTTTTTCAAAATTTAAAATTTCTAAATTCATTATCTATCCAATGGTGGCTTCAATTCTTCGATTTGAATATTTTAAGCCACCTAGAAAAATTAATTTAGCATCCGATTCAATGATGGTTCCAACCGGTCCAAACCGGTTTGATTCAGTTCACCTAAACCGGTCTGGTTTTCTCTCCCAAATTGTCCCAAAGTCCTTTTCCATGGTTTTTATAACTCTTTGGTTCACTCGAGATGTGTAAATTTCCCATTTTTCCCTTTCTCTAACAGTTGGGGTCTATGAACTAGTTTAGTATTCTCACTCGAGTTGATCAGTTCTTTCCCCGATTTCCTTATCTTCAGGGGAGGAGGTTTACATACTTCATGTCTGCCTTGATCTCAGTGCATATGAAGCTCCTAGAGCTTCTCGACATACTGGACATCATACCATCCTTATGCTCCCTAGGCCATCCAACAACCCTTGGGATCACCACTACCTTGTACCAGGTGTCTTGATCGCCCTGCATCATATTTTGCATGCACAATCAAGAGTCTTTTCATTTATAGCCATCATCTTTAGCCCTCTAGATCAAGGGTATGTTGGCTTGGCTTCGGCCCATGTGCACCATCCCAACAGGTTCGACGACCTAGCTTCAGCTTAGCGACTATTCGACCGAATAAGACCAACATCCCAACCTTGGCTCAGTGGGTATTACATACAATTACCCATTATTAGGACTTTTAGCAGTTCATAACATACTTATTCTGAACGGGTACATACTCGTGTCCATTAGCCTTGGGCCCACTTGTATCACTGAGCCTAAGCCCCAAAATTAGTTCTCAAATGTTTTAAGCAAAATCACCCAGTCAGTAGAGGCTAATTTTGAGAAAATTGTTTTTGAATCAAAACCATCATCTCAATCGGAACCGATGTTGTAGGTTTCCCACTCACCCAATAATTGCGACGGGGTCGTCCTGGTGAGACCTCACTTTGTGGTGCGCTTCCTTGTGTCAATACTTGGGCAATCTGCTCCTACACGGTACGAGTATCCATATTCGGAGTAGTGGCATAAGAGGCCACATACTTTCAAGTATTTATGCATAGGCCCTCTCATTATGCCCTAATTGCATATAGGTCCCTAAAGTTTATAATTTTACATTTAGGTTCCTAATGATCCTTTAATTTCAATTAAGTCCCTTGGACTTCCAATTATCCCTCATGGGTCCTTAACTTTTCCAAAATTTCCAATTGGTTCTCAATTTTTCCAAAATTGCCAATTGGTCCTTAATTTCCCAAAAATTGTTAATTGGTCCTTGAATTTTCAAAATTTGCCAATTGACCCTCCATTTCATCCAATTGTCTAATTGGGCCCCAATTGGAAGTTAATTTCATGAAAATGCCCCAATTTTTCTTAACTTACAATTCAGCCCCCAATTTTCCAAAAATGCCCAAATTGCCCAATTTTTTAAAATTTGCAATTTGGTCCCATTCCTGACCACCAAAACTCGGTTAATTGCCCCCATTCGTGATCTGAATTATCTTCCTTATGTTTTCTCATCATTTCAAGCTTTGCACCACTTGATTTGGCTTAGAAATGAGATCAAACGAAGCTTTGTCGGAAAATGCAGTGTAAAGAGAGAAAGCTTCGATATCTTACCGATGAGGGACTAGTGACCGGAGCTCTTGCCACCACTTAGTTGCTCTTCTCGTGGGGATCCTTCCTGGATCAAACCATGCTTCAATTAGTTGCCTAAGCAATGCAAATTTCTCAAATTTAAGTTCTTACAAAAATGCACTGTGAACAGTATTTTTCAGCGAGGGGCGGCAGAGAGGACTTACCTTCCTAGCTCAAGGGAGGATTGGGGCACCTCTAGGTGGAGTTTGGGGGGCTTGGTTTGGCCGGAATTGGCCTAGGGATGGCAAAAATTGAGCTTCAGTGGTTTGGGTTGCTGCCTGGCCAAGGAGTGGCAGCATTGTTCGAGCTTCCTCGCTCCTCTCGGGTGGTCCTCGGGCTGAAAGGAGGGTGCAACTAGGTAGAGGACTTCCTCCCGATTCTAATGACACGGAATGTGGCTTTAGAGGTTGAGAAAAGTCCTGTTGTTGGAGCTCTAGTTTTCTACTCTCTAAAAACTAGGACACTTCACCTTCTTCGCTCAATTGTGGGATGCTGAGAATGAATGGAGGGGTGCTCTTTATATAGGGAGCTTGGCAACTAATCGGGCTATCGGCCAGCGTAGGACTCGGGACGAGAGTTATCTCTCCCTCAACTACATTTTTCGGTGAAGCTCAAACCAGAGCTACGACTTGGGTAGTTTTTTCTTAGCCTCAGAAGGCAAGGTCTGATCCTATAGACTTCGAGTGAAGTTAGCTACCTAACCGCAACCTCCTTCTGACCTGAGGACCACCGGAGAAGCACCGACGGAATCAAACAGTGAAGCAGCTCTAATAGACTGAAGCTGCCCTGTTTTGGTCGAGCTGAATTCAACTAAATTCAACCCTCCTCCGACCAAACCAAGCTTCCCCAACACCACCACGGCCCTCACATGACCCCAACAGAGCTGAAAGGTAAGTCAATTTGGCCCTTTTGAGTTGTTGCAGATTGGTGTTAGATAGAGAAAGTGTCAAATTTCATTGATTAAATTCACCCTCAATTGGACTTCAATTGTAGCGATTCTTGATGCTAGAAGGAACCTCGGGACGAGAGTTATCTCTCCCGATCAAGAGCTCGGACCACCGCTGTAAAACCCACCCTTTTGAGCTACGAAAAACTAGGAAAAGAACCGGTCAAACCAAGTGAGGATTTAGAACCGGTTCACAAACTCGATTATTTATAACTCTCGGGTGATCCAAAGGGTTAATTAAACCTTGGAAAAGAAACTTAAGACAAAACTAGAAAATAAAAACCAAATTGGTTCAGGTGAACTAGCTTTCATAAGAACTTCAAAGTTAAGCGTGCTTGCCCGAGAGTAGTGTGAGGTTGGGTGACCTATTGGAAAGTATAAATTTTTTTGTAACCCGAAATTTCAGTCAAAAATTTGTATATAAGCCTTATCATAAATAACCATAAATTAATATATATTTAATTATTGGAATTAATACAAATAATTTAATATTGAAATTAAATTATTGGAATTAATACCGAAATTTAATTTATTGGAATTAATACCAAAATTAAATTATTAGAATTAATACCAATAATTTATGGCATTATTAATATTAGTAATAAATCTCGCTCATTTAATACACGGGTTTTACGCCTATATAAAGAGGTCATCCCCATTTCATTCTCCTCACACCTGAACACTTCTGTCTCTCTCTCACTACTGCTCCATTTCCCGGTAAAGCTCGAACCAGAGTTTCGACTTGAACAAAGGTCAGGCTCTTTAGAACCGGGGAGAAGATAGCTATCTGATAGCAAACTTCAGTCAATCCGAGAATCGTTGAAGAAGCGCCGACATGATGGAATAGTGAAGCAACTCCGGCGGACCGAAGCTGCCCTATTTCGGCCAAGCTGAAATCGGCCATTTCAAGCCCTACTCAGGCCAAACCAAGCCCTCCCAACACTTACTCAGCCTTTCCATGGCTGAATTAGGACTAAAATGTAAGCCAATTCGGCTCCCCTTTACAATTTTCGATCGGTGCTAGAGAGAGAATCGATCGAATTTCAATGACAAAATTCTAATCTAATTCCACATCAATTGATGCGATTCTCGATTATAGGATGAACCTCAGGACGAGAGCTATCTACCTAGATCAAAAGCTTGAATCGACGTGCCTTCACTGGTGAGTAATCGAATCTCTCTATATAGTTCATTTTCCAGCGAAGCTCCATTTGAGCTCGTCCCGACATTAAAACTTGCGATTCACATTTTTGAAGAATCGTATGAACATGTAGAAACTTAATTTCAACAATTGGAAACATTTGATGGGTCAATTTGATAAAATCAAATTCGGTTGTGTTAAGAAGTTGGAATTGGGGGAAAAAATGAGGATTTTCGAAATTCAAAGGACCAAAATGAAATTTTATGAAATTGAGGGTCAATTGGGCATGAAAATAATGTTGGAGGACCAATTGAGGAATTTTGAAATTTTTGGGGCAAACTTTACCATTTTTGTAAAGAAAGGGCAAAGTGGTAATTTTGGAAAAGTTGGGGGACCATATTGGAAATTTGGGAAATTAAACCCCTTTTTGTGAAATGGAATTAATTGAGCTCCTATGATAAATTTTAAAAGTTTCGGGACTCAATTTGAGGAAAAACTAGCATTTGGGACTTAAAGTTAAAGAGAAATAACTTTTAGGAACCTAATTGCAAATAAATGAAAGTTTGACTTTCTCATTCATTTGGAATGAATGAAGGCGATTAGGCCGAAAGATAATGAACCAAGATGTTCATATCGTGTAGGAACACGAAGTACTGAGAGAGTGGCGGGTTGATCACGGGGATCCGACCAAACCGGGTCGAGGCGTGACAAGTTTGCTATTAGATAGCTGACATCTCCCTGGTTCTAAAGAGCCCGACCTCTCCTTTCGAGATTAAGAAAAATGTTCAAGTCGAAGCTCTAGTTCAAGCTTCACCGGGAAATGGGGAGGAGAATTAATGGGGATGACCTCTTATATAGGTGTAAAATCGTGTATTAAATGGGAGAGATTTATTACTATTATTAATATTGCCATAAATTATTGGTATTAATTCCAATAATTTAATTTAGGTATTAATTACAATAATTAAATATATATTAATTTATGGTTATTTATGATAAGGCATAAGTTCGCATAAAAAATTTTGACCGAAATTCCATGTTAACTTCAATGTTCTTATGGAATCTTGTTCACCTGAACCAATTTGGTTTTTCTTTTCTAATTTTTCTTAAGTTTCTTTTCCAAGTTTTAGTGAACCCTTTGGATCATCCGGAAATTATAAATTTCTAAATTGCTTGTTCCTAAATGATCGGGTTTGTAAACCGGCTCGGTTTTCTTACTCGGTTTGACCAGTTTTTTCCCGGTTTTCCTTAACTCAAAAGTGCGGGGCTTACAACTCTCCACTCCTTTTAGGAGTTTTATCCCCAAAACTTAATTAGCAACCTTGTATGAGAAATCATTTTCTTTGATGTCCCTTTGGTGTTTGCTTAACATGCAAACTCTTCTCTCGTTCTTTCAATTAGACCTTTTTACAACCTTCATTGAAGGAATTCCTTTTCCTTTATATTATTTACTCCCTCTACGGAGTTTATCATAACTAGACATACCTTATTTCAGGGTATATTCTTAGATTCATATTTTTCTTTACTTAGATCACATTCTTCCCTTAGAGGTTCTATACACAAAATTGGGAATTCCAAGATACCTAACCTTTCTTGTGTCTAGTTAACCTCTTTGGTCATTGAAACCTTTAGCTCGATGTTCTTTTGAGCGTCACGTACTTATTTCCACATTTTTCTTTTATTATCACTTTTTGCCCTATTTTGACTCTTTCTTCATTTGTTGCTCATTACAACTTCGGTCCAAATTGTTATATTTGACCTCGTCATGCTTATTAGCCGACTCTTCATTACTTTGAGTCATATTCTCCTCGAAAATGTTGGGCTTACATGCCCTTGCAGCATGGCATTTTCTAGGACCTGTCTCTGTCCATTTGATTTCTAGAACATCTGTTGTAGTGTCTCTCTTAGCTTTTAGACCTTTCAGGGATCGTGTCACGCCCCGACCCGGTTTGGTTGGATCCCCGTGATCAACCCGCTACTCTCCTGGTTTATTAAAGGATTTCCCCTTATCGTAAACCGTAAAGAGTAAGACATCCTTTAACTTGCACCTTTTTCCTGGAATAGCATAATCAAAACTGTATGAAATTTAAAACTTTACATACCTATCTTACAGGCATCTTAGTTGACAGTCTTCAAGGGGAGGCTTTCCGGGATTTCCTGAAAGGGATATACAGGAGGGGGTGAGTACGACTACTCAGTGAATGGGTTTTCAAAAGCTTTTAACTTTTAAGAAAAACATTTATATGGAGTGTGCCATACTCCTTTGTTTTCAAAAATCCCATCATTTAAAAATTTGGATTTTTCCATTATTTCTTAGTTACCACGGTGTGTCATCACCCAACACACATCCTTCATCATGAAGGTTACACACATTTGCAAGTCAGTATCACTACTGAACCCGCTAGTGGCTTTGGAGTGACTTTTCCTGCCACCCGGATAGAAGTACGACCACTTCTACCCTGGGAATGAGTGGATGCACATGACATCCTACCCACAATCCCGAAATCACTTCTTCATGTCCGTATGAGGACAGAGACCTCATCATGTCCCCACCCCGGTCTCATGCACTTCATGCTACTCCAGATTTCGCACAGACACCTGGAACGACAAACTGCCCTTATAGCCACCAGGTCGTCCAGTGCCCTTAGAATGCATCACTACCCCTCATGGGCGTCTTGATGATCTTGTACTCACAGTGCATGCACAAACAATGTTTTCTTATATTGCCATGTAATCTATGGTGCCACTAGTCCAACGGCCCCGACTCTCAACTCAACCCGCAGCTGTTTGTCTTGACTAGTCCGTCGACCTGTCATGTCGCACTGCCGCTAGTTGACTGAGCATGTCGGTCCTATCTTGGTATCATGGCCAAACAATTCACTTATTAAGTTTTATGGCACATATATCATGTTCATTTACAAGCTCCTGCTCGTGCCAACTGGCCTTGGGCCCACTGTATGAGATTTTCAAAATCGGGCATTTAGCCCCCAAGTTCCAAAATCGAGGTCCCCGGCCTATTAGAGCTATTCGAGCTCCCGTCGAGAAGGTCTCCCAAATTGTTTAAGCATTGGCACATAGTCAGGGGAGAGCACTTCTGACAAAAATAGGTTTTTACTGTCCATCATACCGACCGGTATAAGGACATCTCCGTTCATAACCGATGAACGGGTTTTCAACTTCCTTCGAGGAAGTCTTATCATACCAACCGGGTATGATCTACTTACAACCTATAAGTAGTTTTTTTACATAACTTTCACATCACTTTCTCTAAGTAGTGATGATTAAAATACCACTAAACTGTGGGTTTTTATATCGATGCACTTATCATCCCCAACCGGGTATGATGTTAGTAAACCCACTCACCCGTTAATGTCATGAATTCCACTAGACTGGTTCTTTGTATTCACGCGAGCTTGTCCTTGCTGGCGTTCCCGGTATTTAACGTTCCTACATGATATGAACAGCCTTGTTCATTATTACTCGACATAACAGCCTTCATTCATTAATGAATGAGAAAACCCAAACTTTTAGTTATTTGCAATTAGGTCCGTAAAGTTATTTCTCTTTAACTTTAAGTCCCTAATGTCGGTTTTTCCTCAAATTGAGTCCCGTAACTTTTAAAATTTATCGTGGGACCTCAATTTATTCAATTTCACCAAAAAGGGGTTTAATTTTCCAAATTTCCAATTTGGTTCCCCAATTTTTCCAAAATTACCATTTTGCCCTTCTTTCACAAAAATGGTAAGTTTTTCCCCAAAATTTCCAAAATTCCTCAATTGGTCCTCCAACATTATTTTCATGCCCAATTGACCCTCAATTTCATAAAATTGTATTTTGGCCCCTTTGAATTTCGAAAATTCCCAAATTTTCCCCCAATTTCAACTCTTCAACACTACCGAATTTGATTTCATCAAATTAACCGATCAAACACTTCTAATTATTGAAATTGGAGTTGAAATTGAGTTTGTGTATGTTCATATGATTCTAAGAAACTTTGAATCGTAGATTTTAACGTCGGAACGAGCTCAAACGGAGCTTTGCCGGAAAATAGACTATAGAGAGAGAAAGCTTCGATTACTCACCAGTGAAGGCACGACAGTCCGAGCTTTCGATCTGGGCAGATAGGTCTTGTCCTGAGGTTCATCCTAAAATCAAGTATTGTATCAATTGATGCGGAATTGGATTAGAATTTCGTCATTGAAGTTCGGTCGATTCTCTCTCTAGCACCAATCGAAAATTATAAAGGGGAGCCAAATTGTCTTACCTTTCAATCCTAATTCGGCCGTGGAAAGGTTGAGGAAGTGTTGGGAGGGCTTGGTTTGGCCTGAGAAGGGCTTGAAATGGCCGATTTAAGCTTGGCCGAAATAGGGCAGCTTCGGTCCGTCAGAGTTGCTTCACTATTCCATCATTTCGACGCTTCTCTAACGATTCTCGGATTGATTGGAGTTTGCTATCAGATAGTTGTCTTCTCCCCGGTTCTAAAGAGCCCGACCTTTGTTCAAGTCAAAGCACTAGTTCAAGCTTTACCGGGAAATGGAGCAGTAGAGAGAGAGAAGTGTTCGGTTGTGAGGAGAATGAAATGGGGATAACCTCTTTATATAGTCGTAAAACCTATGTATTAAATGGGTGAGATTTATTACTAGTATTAATATTGCCATAAATTATTGGTATTAATTCCAATAATTTAATTTCGGTAATAAATTATTTGTATTAATTCTAATAATTTAATTTAGGTATTAAATTATTGGTATTAATTTTAATAATTAAATACATTTTAATTGATGGCTATTTATGATAAGCACGCTTAACGTTGAAGTTCTTATAGAATCTAGTTCACCTGAACCAATTTGGTTTTTGTTTTCTAGTTTGTCTTAAGTTTCTTTTCCAATGTTTAATAAATCATTTGTATCAACCGAAAGTTGTAAGTTTTCATATTGCTTATTCCCAAATGTAAACCGGTTTGGTCTTTCTTATTCGGTTTGACCGGTTCTTTTCCCGGTTTTCCTTAACTCAAATGTGCATGGTTTACAGATTGTATAACTCCATTCCTCTTTTCTTTTGATATTATTCCTTATCTATCCTGTTTACCATTATCATCTCCTCCATCATGCCTTTGTAGTTATGTCTCACATAACCGTATGGATTCCTCTTACCAACTCATCTTTCCCCAACTTCTTTATTGGGTCTTTTCGGTTCCAATTGATTGGGTTTTCCTAATACTATACCGACAAGCTAGGATTCATCCTTTCTTAGGTCTATCCTTGTCCCGATGACATCCTTTACTCAAGGATTTTACTTTGGCCTTAATCTATTCTTACTTGTTCATAATCATTTCACAATTCTTTATACCGAGTTGATTCCTTTCGGTCTACATGTTGATTTACTTGGTTTGGGGAGTTTCCCTTTTTACGGTTTCATTCTCTACTATTTCCATCAAGTAGAGACATTCACCTTAGGAGTTACATGTTCCACCTTCTTACCATTTCTTGAAGGTTTCCTTTCTTCATCTCCTCACGCCCTTTCCATATTGGGGCATTTGCCCGCTTTCAATCCTCCATTGTCTTAAATTTTTAGTTTCATCCCTTATTCCTTTTTTTTAGTAGATTCCGATTACCGGTCTTATTTCGTGTATTTCACACTATGCTCAGTTGTCCACTCTTTAGACTTCATATGCGCCTGTGGACTCTGACCCGTCTTACCAATTGTGGTTATTCCTTCTTAGCCACATTTATTTGGGGGACTTACTTTCACAACATTTCTCGAACATTCTTTCCTTTATTACCTTAGTATGGGTTGTCCACTCATTCATACTTGTCACAACATCTTTTGGTGCTAACCCATTAGATTATTTCCATTTAAGGAGGGTTCACATCCTCCTTGTTTCAAATTCTTTTGTTCGCCCTTCGTGATGCTCACTTAACCGTCTTAAGTCTATAAACCCTATTTTGGCCATCGATTGTTGTAAGGATTTTCCTTCATTTTTCTTTCCCAATGTTTTGGCTTTTTCACTTCTCCCTTCTTTGTTGTGGTTTAAATCCATGGTTCTCTCAAAGACCACTTCTTTAACTGTCTCTTTCTCTTTATTTTTCTGGTCCTATCGTCTGGGCAGCTGTATTCATGCCCATCCTATTGTACATCATAGAGTGTAGTCTTTACTACATCTCATCCTTTCTTAGGGTTGTGTTCATTCTCTTTGGCTGTCCGCGGTTACTAGTTTTCCTCTTTCTACATGGTTCTCCTGTTCTCTCCGAACAAGTCACACTGGACCATTACAATACTTCCTTCCTTGGAAACATTTCCTAAATAATGGTTGGTTCCATTTCCTCTTAATTGGGATACGCATGTCTTTTTGGGGCTTCCTTCCTTGGTAGGATTCTTTGCCTTTCCCCTAACATTCTTTTCTTACATTTGCTCTAGGGGATTTCTACCCTTAAATGACATCCTTTGATGTCGTCTTCTCCTATTTACCTTTTCTCCTCAAATCTTGTAGGTACATCTTTTATACTCTATTTGCATCCTCATTCGTACCCAATACCTGTCTATTTCTTTAGGGAGCATATAAATCTTCCTTGTTTCAGGATCATTGTGTGAGAAGCTTGCCTATTCCTTTCTTGGCTTGAGTTTAGTCGTTAATTGGCCTTTGGTCCTTTTAAGGATTTCTTTCATCCTTCTTTTCCCGAGTATTTGGCCTTTCCACCTCTCTCTTCTTTGTTGGAATTCAAATTATGGCTTTCCCGAGTATTTGCTAGTTAATTGCTTTGCCTTCACCATTTGTTTGGTCTAAGTTTCTTAGGGCAGCTGTTTCTCGAGTCCTCTTGTCCTTAACGTCCATCTCACTAACCTTTTTAGGGTGTAGTCCTTTCTACCTCCCGGTCTTTCTTAGGGTGTCATTTATTCCCTTTGACCCTATTTGGCTTCATTACTTTTTCCAAGGTGATTCATTCCAATACATCTCGTTATTTGGCTCTATTACTCTTCCAAGGCATGTCATAATTGGCCTCCAATACATCCTTCCATCAAGAAGTTTCTAACGGTGGATCAGTGCCTTGCACTTCACATTATGTCCATCTTTCAATCCAATGATTTCTTCAAGGTACTTAGTTGTATGCATCCCTCCAGAGTTCCCTTTCCTAGCATATTCCTTCTCTTCTTCACTATCATTGTGCCATTCCCTAGAGTTCTGGGGGACGTTTTTCTGTGTTTTCCCCTTTATAAGAGGGTTATAAGTATGCTTCTCATGTACCTTATCCCTATTCATGAGGTATCCTTATCGATTTAACCTTCTTATTCACCTCATCAGTTCTTGACCTCTTTGCGAACCATTTACGTAACCCGCTCCATGGTATCGGTCTCCAATCCTTCATGTCCTTCATGGCCTTTAAGGAGGTATTGCCCTGAATCTATGAGGTGTGGAACACCCCTTCTTTCCTTACACCTATAATAGTTCATCTTGGTACTTGTCCTTTAGTAGGGTTGGGCATCTCTTCAGATAATGTCCCATCGTTATTCCCTTACATGGATTGTTGTGGTTTATTCTTTCCTTCAAACGGGGCTTTTTCAGGATTACTAGTGGTTTGGTACTTTACCGTTCTTGAGTCTAATCACTTTGATAGTTTTCTTGCTAAATCACCTTTGCTAAGGGTCATCGTAAGAGTCCTCCTAGGTTTCCTAATTCATCTCCCATCATTGGGATGTGACTTTTCCTTCGTTTCTAAGATAGTGTGGGTTTGTTTTATTTTCTTTAGGCCATATTCCTAGTAAGATCACATCCTCAGAAGATAGAGTTTTGGAAAAATTGAATATTTTATTAACATGGGAATACAAATGGTTGTGCTCTCAGCCCTATCACAGAAAATGGTCACAAATTAACTAGGGAGCTATGGGATTCTTGATAAGCATCCTCCTTTATACTTAGGGTTGTGCCATCAATAGGTTCTAGCACCATTCTCCAAGATACTTTCCCATTTGGTCTTTCGACATTTTTGCCAGGTCTCAGGCATTTGGGAAACTTCTAGGGTTGTCTTCCTATGAAGGTAGGGTGTTGAGTAGAGCCATTCCAAGTTTTCTTGGTTGCTCTCCTAGGAGCCATTTGAAAATTTTAGAATAAATCCTATTAGTTACTATATTTTCTAGTCTTGATTATGTATTCGAGGAAACATGCTTTGATACCACTCTAGTTGTCACACCTCGACCCGGTTTGGTCGGATCCCCGTGATCAACCTGCCACTCTCCCGATTTATTAAAGGGTTTCCCCTTATTATAAACCATAAAGAGTAAGGTGTCCTTCAAACCTACACCATTTCTTGGAATAGCATAATCAAAACTGTATGAAATTTTAAACTTTACATACCTATCTCACAGGCTTCTTAGTTGATGGTCCTTAAGGATAGGCTTTTCGAGATTTTCTGAAAGAGATATAAGGGAGGGGGTGAGTACGACTACTTAGTGAATGGGCTTTTCAAATGTCTATATTTAACTATAAAGAAAAATATTTATATGGAGTGTGGCATACTACTTTCTTTTCAAAATCCCTTAATTTAAAAATTCATATTTTTCCATTATTTTTTAATTACCACGGTGTGTCATCACCCAACACACATCCTTCATCATGAAGGTTACACACATTCACAGGTCAGTATAACTACTGAACCCACTAGTGGCTTCGGAGCGACTTTACCTGTCATCCGGATAGAAGCACGACCACTTCTACCCTGGGAATGCGTGGATCTACGCGACATCCGACCCTCAATCCCGAAATCGCTTCTTCGTGTCCATATGAGGACAGAGACCTCATCCCGTCCCCACCTCAGTTTCATGCACTTGGTGCTACTCCAAATTTCGCACAGACACCCGGAACAACGATCTGCCCTTATACTCACCGGGTCGTCTAGGACCCTTAGGACGCATTGCTACCCCTCATGGGCGTCTTGATGATCTCGTACTCATAGTGCATGCACAAACAATGTTTTCTTATCAAGCCATGTAATATGTGGTGCCACTGGTCCAACGACCCCGACTCTCAACTCAATCCACAATTGTTTGTCTTGACTAGTCCGTTGACCTGTCATGTCGCACTGCCGCTAGTTGATTGAGCATGTCGATCCTATCTTGGTATCATGGCCAAACAATTCACTTATTAAGTTTTATGGCACATATATTATGTTCATTTACGAGCCCTTGCTCATGCCAACTGGCCTTGGGCCCACTGTACAAGATTTTCAAAATTGAGCATTTAGCCCCCAAGTTCCAAAACCAAGGCCCCGGGCCTATAAGAGCTATTCAACCTCCCGTCAAAAAGGTCTCCCAACTAGTTTAAGCATTGGCACACAGTAAGGGGAGAACACTTCCGACAAAATAGGTTTTCAATGTCCATTATACCAACCGGTATAAGGACATCTCCGTTCATAATTGATGAATGAGTTTTCAACTTCCTTCGAGGAAGTCTCATCATACCAACCGGGTATGATCTACTTACAACCGGTAAATAGTTTTTTCGCATAATTTTCACATCACTTTCTCTAAGCGGTGATGATTAAAATACCACTAAATAGTGGGTTTTTATACTGAGATACTTATCATCCCCAACCGGGTATGATATATAATTTCACTCACAACTGGTAAGTGGTTTTTAATTTTAAGTTGTGCTCATCATCCCAATCGGGTATGATGTTAGTAAACTCACTCACCGGTTAACGCAGTAAATTCCACTATACCGGTTCTTTGTATTCACGCGAGCTCGTCCATGCTGGCATTCCCGGTATTTTGCATTCCTAACGATATGAACATCCTTGTTCATTATTACTCGGCATAACAACCATCATTCAATTCCAATGAATGAGAAAATCCAAACTTTTAGTTATTTGCAATTACGTCCCTAAAGTTATATCTCTTTAAGTCTCTAATGTTGGTTTTTCCTCAAATTGAGTCTTGTAACTTTTAAAATTTATCTTGAGACCTCAATTTATTCAATTTCACCAAAAAGGGGTTAAATTTCCTAAATTTCCAATTTGGTCCCCTAATTTTTCCAAAATTACCATTTTGCCCTTCCTTTACAAAAATGGTAAGTTTTGCCCCAAAAATTCCAAAATTCCTCAATTGGTCCTCCAACATTATTTTCATGCCCAATTGACCCTCGATTTCATAAAATTGCATTTTGGTCCTTTGAATTTCGAAAATCCCCAATTTTCACCAAATTTTCCCCCAATTTCAACTACTTAGCATAGCCAAATTTGATTTCATCAAATTGACCGATCAAACACATCTAATTGTTGAAATTGAAGTTAAAATTGAGTTCCTCCATCTTCTTATGATTCAATAGCACTTTGAATAGTAAGTTTTGATGCCAGAACGAGCTCAAACGGAGTTTCGCCGGAAAACGGACTATAGAGAGAGAAAGCTTCAATTAATCACCGGTGAGGGCATGACGGTCCGAGCTTTCGATTTGGGCAGATAGCTCTCATCTTGAGGTTTATCCTAGAATTAAGAATCGCATCAATTGATGCCAAATTAAGTTAGAATTTCATCATTGAAATTTTGTCGGTTCTCTCTCTAGCACCGATTGAAAATTGTAGAGAGGAGCCGAATTGGCTTACATTTCAGTCCTAATTCGGCCGTGGGAGGGCTGAGAAAGTGTTGGAAGGGTTGGTTTGGTCTGAGTAGGGCTCAAAATGGCCGATTTCAGCTTGGCTGAAATAGGGCACCTTCGGTCTGCCAGAGCTACTTCACTGTTCCATCATGTCGGTGCTTCTCCGGCAATTCTCAAATTAACTGAAGTTTGCTATTAGATAGTTGTCTTCTCCTTGGTTCTAAAGAGCCCGACCTCTCCTTCCAAGGTTAAGAAAAAAGTTCAAGTCAAAGCTCTAGTTCGAACTTCACCGGGAGATTGAGCAGTAAAGAGAGAGAGAGAAGTGTTCAGGTGTGAGGAGAATGAATGGGGATGACCTCTTTATATAGGTGTAAAATCAGGTATTAAATGGGAGAGATTTATTACTAGTATTAATATTTCTATAAATTATTGGTATTAATTCCAATAATTTAATTTCGGTATTAAGGGTTACACAAAAAAATTATACTTCTCAAGAGGTCACCCATCCTCACAGTACTCTCGAGCAAGCACACTTAACTTCAAAGTTCTTATGAAATCTTGTTCAACTAAACCAATTTGGTTTTTCTCTTCTAATTTGTCTTAAGTTTCTTTTCCAAGGTTTAATGTAAATTTCCAAATTGCTTGTTCCCAAATGATCGGGTTTGTAAACCGGTTCGATTTTCTTACTCGGTTTAACCGGTTCTTTCTCGATTTTCCTTAACTCAAAAGTGCGGGGTTTACAACAGATATCTTCACACCATGTTGTCTTCACACCCGTGATGTTTTCATGGAAGCTAGAATAGCTGAGATAAGCCGGAGACCTCAGTTTTGGAACTTGGGGGCTAATATGCCCGATTTTGAAAACCTCGTATAGTGGGCCCAAGGCCAGCTGGCACGAGTAGGAGCTCATAAACAAACTTTATTAAGCCATGAAAACTTTAAAGACTAATGTGTTTAGCCATGGTACCATATCGTCGGAAGTGCGGCGGTCCAAGCTTTCTATCTGAGCAAGTAGCTCTCATTCTAAGGTTTCTCCTATAATCAAGAATCACTACAATTAGTATCGAATCGAGGGAGAATTTTATTAGTGAAATTTCATACATTCTCTCTCTAATGCTGATCGAAAATGAAAGAGCGGCTAAATTGTCTTACCTTTCAGCTCAACTAAGGTCGTATGAGGGTTGTAGGGATGTTGGGAGGGCTGGGTTTGGCCGGCGGAGGGCTGAATTTGGCCGATTTCAGCTCGGCCGAAATATGGCAGTTTCGGTCCTTCGGAGCTACTTCATTGTTAGAATCTATCGACGCTTCTCTAGCGGTCCTCAGATCGAACAAAGGTTACTATCAGGTAGTTGACTTTCCCTAGAGTCTAAAGAACCCGACCTCGCCTTTTGAGGCTGAAGAAAATCACTTATGTTGGTGCTCTGGTTCGAGCTTCGCCTCAAAATGGAGTAGTTGAGAGAGAATTGAGATTTTAGGTGTGAGGAGGATGAATATAGATGAGCACTTTATATAGGGAGCTGGGGGACTCTCTGCCCAACTGTTTCACATCTTGGTCAAGCTTATCCTCGACTTGAAACGGCCTGAACGGAGACATTTTTTCTCCGTCGACGCTGCCCATTCATGCATTGAATGAACAGTGTCGTCATCTGAAGGAAGGAGATGACGTTGTTCCGAACCAGACTGGACTGATCCGACCGGGTTCAATGCTTAAACCGGCCGGTTCAGGCCCGATTTGGTTGATTTTCTCAAAATTAAAATTTTCTAAATTTATCTAAATTCATTCTCTATCCAATGGTGGCTTCAATTCCCCAATTTAAATATTTTAAGCCACCTAGAAAAATAAATTTAGCAACCAGTTTAATGATGGTTCAAACCGTTTCAATCTAGTTTAGGTACGATTCACCTGAACCGGTTTGGTTTTCTCTTCCAATTTGTCCCATAGTTCTTTTCCATAATTTTTATAACTCTTTAGGTCACTTGGTATTTGTAAATTTCCCATTTTTCCCTTTCTCTACCAGTTAAGGTTCATGAACCGACTTGGTTTTCTCTTTGGAAATGATCGGTTCTTATCTATAAGGAACAAAGTTTACACACACGTTCACAAGTTCAATTTGTCCACTACACCCACTTGTGGATCGGAGCATCTTTATTGTCTACCAAGATAGAAGTCTGTCCACTTCTACCCTGGTTCTGAGTTAATGTTCTCGACATCCGACCCTTACACCCAAATGCCACTCCATGTCCATATGAGGACAGAGACCTTATCTCCTAGTCTCGTGCGAATGATGCCCTAACACAATAGCTTCAAGAAGCACAAACACAGTAGCTTTAGGAAGCCCAAACATAGTAGCTTCGTGTAGTACAAACATAGTAACTCCATGACTAATTTCGAAAATTCGAGGGACTAAAGTGCAATTTCCTAAAGTTGAGGGCTAATTGGCCATGGAAAAGATGTTGGAGGAATAATGGGTCGAAATTTTGAATTTGGGGGGGGTGTCAAATTTCCATTTTTGCATAGTAGGGGCAAAATGGTAATTTTGAAAAGTTAGGGACCAAATTGAAATTTTGGGAAACTTGAACACTTTTTAAAATTTTGGATAAATTGAGTACCCACAATGAATTTTTGAAAGTTTCATGACTCAATTTGAGGAAAATTGGCATTAGGGACCTAAAGTTAAAGAAAATGAACTATAGGGACCTAAATACAAATAATTAAAAAGTTTGGGCATTTTATTCATCCGTAATGAATGAAGACTATTAGGCCAAAGAATCATGAATAAGGATGTTCATATCGTTTAGGAACACG
The DNA here is from genome assembly GCA_030064435.1 of Trapa incisa. Lineage (NCBI taxonomy): Eukaryota > Viridiplantae > Streptophyta > Magnoliopsida > Myrtales > Lythraceae > Trapa > Trapa incisa. The sequence continues at coordinate 4,888,125 of CM057775.1, read as the reverse complement.
AAGTACCGGGAAAGTCGATAAGGCTAAGATCATGTGGAGGCAGAAACCGCTTTAAGAGGAATTTACTGCACTATCGAATGAGTGAGATTTTTCACATCATACCCAATTAGGATGATGAGTACCTCGAAATGAAAAACCACTACTAAGTGGAATTTTAACATCATACTTGGATGGAGTGATGTGAAAACTACGTGAAAAGAAAAACTACTTACTGGTTGTATGTAGATCATACCCGGTTGGTATGATGGACTTCTTGGAAGGAAGTGGAAAACCCGTTTACCGATGTCATCACACCCGGTTGGTGTGATAGACGAATGAAAAGATTATTTTGTCGAAAGTGCTCTCCCCTTACTGTGTGCCATTGCTTAAAAATTTTGGGAGACCTTATTGACGGGAGCTCGAATATCTCAGATAGACCGGAGGCCTCGGTTTTGGAACTTGGAGGCTAAAATTCCCGATTTTGAAAATATCGTACAGTGGGCCCAAGGCCAGTTGGCACGAGCAGGAGCTCGTAAACAAACATGATGTTAAGCCATGAAAACTTTTATGAATGATGTGATTTGGCCATGGTACCAAGACAAGTCCAACATACTCGATGAACTGGTAGTAGTGCAACAAGATAGGTCGACAGACTAGTCGAGACAAACAGCTGCCGGTCGAGTTGAGGGTTGGGGCCGTTGAACCAGTGGCACTAAAGATAAATGGCTTTATGGAAAAACTTTGTTTGTACATGCACTTGATGTACGAGGCCATCGAGATGCCCAAGAGGGATAGTGATGCATCCTAGGGGATACTAGACGATATAGTGGAGATAAGGGTAGTTTGTTGTGCCAACAGTCATGAAAGCTTGACTTAGCTTCATGCACATGAGACCGGGGTGGGGTCGGGATGAGGTCTCCATCCTCAAATGAACACAAAGTATTTTGGGACTGAGGGTAGGACGTCGGAGATGTTTACTCAGACTTCAGGTAGAAGTTAGAGACTTCTATCAGGGTGGAAGGTAAAGATGCTTCGATCCACAAGTGGGTGCAGTTGGCATAACTGCATCTCGCGAATGTGTGTGAACCCTTCCTGATGAAGGGCGTGTGTTGTTTTTGAAACACACCTAATATGGAAACGGGAAAGAGGTTTGAAAACCATAACTTGAGAAAAAAATATTTTTAAAGGAAATAAGTAATCTAGTACACTTCGATTAAAATGTTTTTGTGAAAACTCGCACCTAACACCCATTCACTGAATTGTCGAACTCATCCCCTCCCTTTACCCCTTTTCAGGAAACCAAGGTAAACCGACCTTAAAGATCTGTCGGTAGCTGAACCTTAAGACATGTATATAAGGTTAATATATTCAATTTTGATTAATGTTATTCCAGGAAAAGTACAGGTAAAAAGGACGTCTTACTCCTCACGGTTTAGGGAAGGGGAATACCCTTAATAAACCGAGAGAGTGGTGGGTTCACGGGGATCTGACCAAACCGGGTCGGGGCGTGACACAATTGGGGTAATGAGCAACCTTTTGGTTTTGAAAATCATTTTTAGGAATGGTCTCTCCTGACTATGTGAATCTGCTTAAACCTTTTGGGAGACATTCCTGATGAGAGCTGGAATTGCTTTAGTGGGCTTGAGGCCTCAATTTTGAAACTAATAGGGCCAAAGGCCCAATTTTGGAAAAACTCGTGGAGTGGGCCCAAGGCCAATGGGCACGGGCCGAAGCCCGTAGACAAATAAGCTTATGAGCTAAGAAATATTTTCATAACCGGTTAATTATGTGAATCGCCACTATGCCGAAGTCGGGCCGTCAAACTCATTGGATTAGTAGCCGCTGAGCCGAAATCAGGTCGTCGAACTCATTGGGCTAGCAGTTATGGAGACGAAGCCGAGTTGTCAGGCTCGTTGGACCGATAGCACCAAAGATGATGAAGATAATTGCTAAAACTATTGTTTGTGCATGCTATGAGTTCAGAACCATCGAGGTGCCCAGTATGGGATAGTGTTGGTTACAAGGGCAGTTGGATGACCTAGGAAATATAAGGGAAGCTTATCGTCCAATATGTTGAGAAGCTTTGAGAGCTTCATCCACACTGAGGTTGAGGTTAGAGGTGGAGAGATCTCGTCCCACATCGTGGACATGAAGTACTCTTTGGGTTTGAGGGTCAAGTAATTGATTTTCACTTACAATCACAGTAAAAGTCACGGACTTCTATTAGGATAGGTGGCAAAGGCGCTCCGGTCCACAAGTGGAGTAGTCGAAGAACTACTCTGCGAACATGTGAACCCTTTCTAATAAAAGGTGTGTGGTTGTATTGCTAAACCAATATTGAGCAAGGGGGAGTATTGAGATGTTTTTTTAAAAAAAAAAAAGAAGAAAAACTCACACAGATGTGAACAAAAAAAGATTATAAACTGTTGTTTTGAAAACTCACACTAACACTCATTTATTGAGTTGTAGAACTAACCCACTCCCTTTAAAACTTTTTCAGGAAATAGATTACCATTAAATAGTCTCGCCACCATGCCACCAAATCCAGGTATTTTTATTTTTAAGCTATTAGTTTTGCATAATATTATTATAGGGAACAATGACATAAGAAACGCCTGACTGCTCGCAGTTTTGGGAGTGGTTACTCTTCCTACACTAACGGGAGTAGCAGGTTGCTCATGGGGTTCCGACCAAACCGGGTCGGGATGTGACAATGTGTTTGATTGTTTGTCCAATACAAACCTACCAAATTAACAACTTAGTGAAATAAAAGATATCCTACTTCTTAAATTTTATATCTTGAAACCTACTCACTAAGTTGTGAACTCACCCCTATTATTTAAATCTCCTATGAAAATCATGAATAGGAATGTTTGTGAAAAATTACCTACATGGTACATTTTATACTTTAATAATATTCTGGTATATTTTATATAAATATATTTATTTGAAAATATCATGAAATACTTTTGGGGTTATGTGTTACTCTTATAGGAACTATGGTAACAAATTACTTTTTAAAAATACCGGAAGGAGGGGTTTACTTTATTATCTCACTATCACTTATCCCGATATTTTTTATATCGTGCATCAGGTATGCCAATTTATACATTAACCTACTTATATTAATTGAATTGTTGTCAAACGTATAACTCTCTATCTTTAACAAACTATTCATATTGATTTTACCGTTTGACGCAACTCCTCTACAACTCTACATTACTTCTCTAATATCGAATGGGTCAAAAATTATGATTATCGGCGTTTTATTAGTAGATATGCTATTTTTCTCGTTCGCAATTTTATTTCTTGTAATTAAGAAGCAACGTAATAATACACATTCTAATAAATAAATCAAATATAAGAGTATTAGTAATGTAACAAGTGAATTTATTTAGACTTAATCTCTTTTACAATCACTTAATTTACCACTTTTTAGTTAAATTATTATTTTTATAATCGCATTAAATATATCGAGATCAACTATCAATTAGTTAGTTAACAAGTTAGTTGTAATTTTTTTAATTTTCATTTTATTAGCTTTGATGTTCAATTAGCTCATTTACTTACCAAATATTTATTATCTACTTTCTTATATTATTTTAGGTTCAATATCAATTTTCTGTGAACTTAATTGAATATTGTGGAAAATAATATTTATACTAATCTTGAAAATAAATGTTAAAATATTATTATATATTATTTTATATAATTATAATATATATAATATAATATTAACTAATAAAAATTATATTATTTATTTCTATATTTATATTATAATTATACTATAAATAAACTATGTGTATATATAATTTATTAAGTTAATTATTAATAAAAAAAATATTAACATTTTTTATAAATATTAAAAGAGTAATTATATATTTTAAAATATTCTAATACTATATTTTAAATTTCTAAATTAAAAAATATTAAATATACGGATTATTAAGTGCACTCGGTCGAAATCTGTATAAGTGCATACCATAACAAGTGAGCCATAATAATTATGTGTAAAATATTTGGGGATATATTAGTTCATATTTGTTTTAGCATATATACTTAATTGTGATATATGTGGTGAGATATAGATTTGCGGGGATGTAAACTTTTAAGGTGAAAAATTAAAATGTTGTAAATTAAAAAAATAGTATAATATAATATTTATAAAAAATTCTTCGTATATATATATATATATATATACATTTTTTAGTGAAGTTTACGGTAAAGATGATAAATTATATTTACGTTATTAATCTTATTCGTTCAATTGTGAGGTTACTATTTTATATTTTATATTATTCTTTTTATTTTATTTATTTATTTGTATTTTATATATTTTAAATAAAATTATATATTAATAATATTTATATAAAATTATATTATATAATTATATAATAAAAATATTCTATATAAAAAATGATATGTTGTGTATATATATAATAGAGTATATTATATTTTTTTCTTATTATAATTATAAAATATTTATATATTATTATTATTATTATTATATAATTAATATTAATTTATTTTTATTGTTATAATAATTCAATTATATTATATGATTTAATTATATAATAAATTTTAATACCTATCATTTATCATATATTTTATTTAAAATTATATATATTATATATTAATTTTCTAATATTAAATCTAATATAATTTAATATATATTACTTTTTTTGTTCTTAATTTAATATTTATTACTTAATAAATAATTAAATGTAATTACAAATAATTTATTTTTATTTTTATTTTTTCATTAATAACTCTCTTATTCCTTTTGTGCGAAAAAACTATCTTCATTCAATAAAGGAAGAAACTCCTTGTTGGGTAGAAGCTAGGATAGCCATCAAGAGATCACCTGAAATTCTAACAATGCCCGTTTGCCCTCGAGCTATTGTACATCTCACGGGGGGACACACCGTCCAATTTCACCATAGCTTCGGAGTATCAGCTGCTTTGAGTTCCAGTTCCGATCGGATTTCTCTGAAGCCAAGGAGACAAAACCGGATGTTTATCCTTGGCTTGGGATACGTTGGCAAATTTTTTGGTCGACAGCTCATCAACGACGGCTGGTTGGTCTCTTCGCTAGTCTATGTAAGCTGGAAATGGAATATATCCCTATAATTTTTTCTTATTCCGGGTTGACATTTTGGGATTCTAGGGTTGTTTCAGGGACTTGCAAGAACGCGAATAAGGTAAAGGAGCTTGATAATGAAGGATTTGATATTTCCCTTTTCGATGCCAACAAGCCAGAGTGAGCTCTTTGACATTTTCCTTTCTAGATAGCACACGGAATATGACTCTGAAAAAATGGAAACTTTACGACTCCCTATGTGGAAACGAGGTCCAACCTGTTTGGGAGCTCAAAGAATTTCTTTGATAGTTCAATTGGCATCATGATATTTTCTGCTCATCTTTATGATCCTCATTAAATTTGGTAGATTATCTCGTATTCAAATCCGCGTGCACGAAGAAATGCTAATCCTAGGGATCTCTAAGATTGAGCATAGTCTGTATTAAGGTGCGATTGCTTTTGATTCTTTTCACCTATGACTGAACAAATGGTATTTTTGCTTATTGATGGATTAGAATGAGCGTCCTTAGCAGTATGAACGACTATTCACACCTTCTTGTCTCTATACCACCTGTGGCACAGATTGGTGACCTGGTACTTAAGAAATATGTTTCCATTCATACTTTGCCTTTCATTGCTTGTATATTGTAATAGTTGCTCTCTGTTGTGAGAATAACGCGTCCTCTCTTTTTTCCCTATTCTTTGATTAATTTTGCAGATGCTGCAACAAGAGAATATTCTGAGGGGCACGCTCAAGGGTGGGAGTCTACGATGGTTGTGCTATCTTTCATCAACTAGTATGTCCTTTTCCTGATCTATGCTACATCCTTACTGTGCAGTTGTAGTTTCATGTTTCAAAAGAAAAAGTTATCAAGCCATGATGTGTTCATCCATGTGCAAACTGCAAAGAAAATCTCCAATATGATCTAGTGGTTTAATCTATACCTTCCTCTCCACAGTCCAATAGGTCAATATAAACAGTTTGCTTGGTGAAATTTTGCATGTTTCCCACTGCCCGATTTACTCGAATTAGAGTGGGACGTTGCACATGCAATTAGGAACACGTTCATTTGTGCATCAACTTTACATGGAGCTAGTGTATATGATTTATTTTTTCCATTTCACCAAATCTCGCTTATATCTAGGTATATTAATTACTCAGTGTACTAGTCATCACCTCTAAATATTCAATACTTCTTGTTTTCAAGTGTACCCAATTAGTATATGTTTTTTTTTTGGTTGCATATCCATTTTTTCTTGTAAAGTAACTGCACATGCGGTTTCAGGTGTATACGGAGATTGCAGTGGTGAATTGGTGGACGAAGAGTGAGTATTTGAGCTGGTTAATGCATTTGCAATTTGAGATCTGTACTGCAGAGTTAAGAAAAACATCTTATTGCAGTTATCCTGCAAATCCTTCACGTGGAACAGCTAAGTTGAGGTTAGATGCAGAGAGAGGATGGTTAGATCTAGGCAAATATCTCGGTGTCTCAACACTAGTATTTCGTCTGGGAGGTATATATGGGCCTGGAAGAAGGTTGTGACTGCTCTAACATAGCCATTTTTGTCTCATCACTACTTTGTGATCAGAAGCCATATTTGCTGACTGCATTGCCTCTGATTCCTCCCAGTGCTGTTGACACCATAATCAGTAAGAAATCTATGACAGATAGTCAAAAGATGAGATCATCAAAACAATACACGTCAAGAGTACATGTTGAGGACATCTGTCAGGCGCTTATGGCCAGCATGTCAACTCCACAATCCAGGTACCTGTTGCATTATCATTTCATTGGGTTCGATTGACTATCAAAATAACCAATTCTTTGCTAGAATTGGTAATGACTACCATGCAATAAGCTTGGAAGGCATGTAAGATATTTCATATGGGATGTCATTGTTATTCTTTTGGTTTTAAAACCCACTCAATTCTTATTGCAAAAATACAATTTACCTCCTACATATCAATCTTTGGTCAGTCCCTTGGATGATATTTATATATTTAAATCCTTTAAATTTTTCCTCCTCCAGTAGGATCTACAACATTGTGGATGATGATCCAGCCCCAAGAGAAGAAGTGTTTGGGTTTGCTTGGGATATGGTCATGAAAAAATGGCCCTTGCTCCAAGCTAATTCATCTCTTGAAATAACTAGACCACATGCCATAGGAACCGGCTCAAGCGACGAGAAGCGAGTGTCAAATGCTCGCATGAAGAGAGAATTAGGAGTGAGGCTGGTGCACCCGAGCTACAAGTCTGGGTTGCAGAGCATTGTTGAGCAGATTGACTATATCCATGCTGTGCACAACTAACAAATGAAATTTTAGGGAGCAGAATCAACTCAAGGGACGGAGAAACTCTTTTTTTTAAGACTCAAGTGATTAGAGATATAAATAATAGAGTCAAAAGGTGTCTAAGCCAATCAACATAACTTGGCTCAAGGAAAAATGCTCCAATTTTGTCCAATTTCACATTGATATATATCTTTAGCTCATGGATCAAACATGCTTTTTTCTACCCTCAATCGAGTTAGAATGATAAATGTATTATTTAACCAAAGTTGCCATTCGTGAAATCGATAAACCAGGTCTTCCACTAGAATGCGCTTGTGAGTACTATAACATATTGTACTGGACATTAATTCGGACCGATTCCACCCTTTTAAATACAAAGGGTGATCGGATCCGAATATAATAACAAGTACTCCAATTTAAATTAGAATCGGGTTCAAATTTAAAAGGAATCAAGATAATTCTTATTTTTTTACCACCCTAAACCCAACTTATATTTGGGTGAAAGAATCTATAATCATGATAACAAATATGTCCAAAAAGCAATATTTTATCAAGTGTAATTTTGCATTATGCACGATCAGCAAGAGCTATCAGTGTCTTGTCTTGAGCTTCCTTGCCTCCGCTCCAGAAGCTTTTCTGTTACATTCAAAACTCGCTTTTGTCCAAGCTCGCTGATGGGTCAAGTCGGGTCATATCTATCTGCCTCCATGGTACACTGTTCCATGTTCCAGACAGTCAACATAATAGAAATCTCTTGAACCTTCTTATTTTGGCGTCCAGGATGTGACTCTTGAGGTGTCTTAAATACTAAGATACTACTACTTATATTAAATTTAACTTCTACATGACTGTTGGTTTCCGTAGATATACTTGCATCACATATTAGATCAACATACCAGAACTCCAAAGAGAAACTGCTAAGAAACATGAAGCTGCTAGGCAAAATAAATCAGTTTGCCAAAGAATTAATATAATTAGCCAGTGATTAGATAATTATGACCTTTCTTGCATCTACAACCAGTTGAATTGAAGAAATAGGGGAAAATGCAAAATCACAGACCCAACCTGGACTAGAATTCTTGACCTGGTTTGTCCTGGCGGAAAAATCAAACCATCATGCCAGCCCACGATCATAGAGCACATGTCAAATCCGCGATCACTTGCTCACAATTCATCCAAAAGCTCTCTTCTACAGGGTCACGATCGATGTTTCAGGGTTGTAGGGTCACAATCCACGAGCCCATGTTGGGATCCCATGGCCGTCATTTGCAACTTCCTCTTCCTCTGCCATTTTATACAGACGAAGCCTTTGATGGTCGATCCTCCACAGCAACATGGTCTGCGATTTTTAATGATTCAATTTAGTTAAGATTAAATTAGTGTAAATAAATAACATTTTTTAAAATTGAATAAATATAATATTTATTTTATTTTATCATATTTAACACAAATACTCTCCTTACCTCCTCACAGATATAACCTTTATTGGTTTTCAATATACTATAATATCATTTTTTTTCAAAATTATAAAGGGTATATTCGATAATTTAATATTTTTTAATGAAATTTAGTTTATATAAAGAACTTTACTTGAAATAATGTTTATTTAAGATAGACAGAAAATTGGGCTACATTTAAAAAATTATAACATGCTATTAACCCATTAAATTACAATGATTTGTTTAGCAAATGATTAAGTAGTAAGCTAAATATTACAAATCGATTATCTTACGAAGAAAAAAAGGCCCAATTAGGTCAAAACTGAATACGTTAAGGTTCCTCAACGGTTCAAAAAACTACATTTGATTTAAGAATAAGACAAATCAAGGAAGGCTTCAAAGCTTCACCCGACCAGAGAGACGACTCCTGTGCAGCATCGATTCGATCATCCAAGACGAAGAAATCGATACAAGTTCAAGGCTACAGGAAGCACGACACGTGAAGCGTCCAAAAGCTCGAATCTATAGACTGAGCTGATTCGCCATGGCCGCGTTCGCTAAGCGATTGCTGGAAAAGGCTATACACCACCCACAGGTTCTCTGCTACCCGCTGTACTTCTTAGATGCCCTTTACCACTGTCGATTGCCTTTGCCAATTGTACCTTTTAGGTGAATACAGTTTGTCTTTCTGGTGACTATGAAAGTTACGAGTTCGAGCTTCTGTCTGAAAATTTTGCATCTCGTACTTGAGTTATTTATGTGACTGGATCATCTTCGAGCTTGAATGCGTAGTTCAAGTGTCCTCATTAGCTAAAAACTGAACATCTAGCTAATACCGTGCTTCCAAAGTTTGATTCGATTAGAGTTTTTTTTTGCCTAAACGGTCCGCTTAGAATTGGAATCGCGTTTCTCGTACTTCTTTCTAGTAATAAAAGGTGATATCGTTGGGCCTGGTTTGCATTATTTAATTTTTATTAACTAATGAATGTAGCTTCTAGAACTGCTTAACATGCACTGATTCAATTCATTAGCATTGTATTTGCTAGTCTGAGTGAAATTTCTTTGTGGATCACAATTGATAAATTGTGGATGAATCTTTTTGTACTTGTCCTAAGTATTACAAAGGATGATTCTGGCTTGGAACTGAGCCCTTATACTATATTTTGTCTGTGATAATACAAAGGAATGACTTGTGAACTTCATTCTGTAAAACTTGCAATATACCTTCTACCTGCAGATGCACATTTTACCTCTTAATGGGCAATGACTTAACTTTTAGAGACAGTGGTATTTTGTGGATATATGGTGAAATTTTAATTCAAGATCAAACTATTTATGTTAGCTTCAGTTGAGATTGCATCCATTCTGTTGTATGAAATGCTCAATCTCTATTGAAGTACTACTTGCATTGTAGTGCCTTTTTTTTCTCCTAGTGACAGATGGGGATGGAGTTATTCACTTGCTTGGCATGCCTTATCATTGATTTTTAACATAAACTAGTTTATGATTCATCAGATTATGGGACATGGTAACTTGGAAGCAAAAGATATTGCATTCCAAACTCACGTCCACTATGGCATCCCATCAACAGCATCAATTCTTGCTTTTGATTCCATCCAGGGACTTCTTGCAATCGGAACATTGTGAGTGAAAATCCATCAACTCATTGATTATTATAAATACCATTTTATTTTTCGTATCATCTAAGCATAGGAGAAATAGGTGTGCATCCTTGCATTTATTTTAGGTTCTTATACTAATAATGTAGGTATTGTCTGTAGAGATGGAAGAATCAAAGTGATTGGTGGTGATGGTATTGAAGGGATCCTCATATCCCCTAAGCAACTGCCTCTCAAGCACTTGGAGGTTTTTCTAAGTTCTGTGCATACTCCTTTTGTTTGGACGTCATACTGTTCTATTTTCCTCCTGGGGAATATCACAAGTTTTGGGAACTTTTAAAATGGAGAGTATTCACACTTTATGCAACTGTAGAAATACAATGACCATTAATGGACACTAGAACCAAAACTGCCAGCAGGAAGGAACTAAGAATTGATAGAACCAGATGGTAATACTGAATTAGAGTGATTTTTCATTATTATGCTTTCTGATACACTAGGGTGATTTTAGGAAACTCTCAGGAAATCAATTATGCAGGATTGCAATTCTATGTCAAGTTTTTCATATATATTTTCTGAAGATCTAAATGAATGAATTAATGAATTTGGATGCTACTCATCTCTGTATATTATTCTGATATACTTTTCTATGCTAGTCTAATGCTTCAGAAACTCTTGCAGTTTCTACGAAATCAGGGCTTTTTGGTCAGCATATCAAATGACGATGACATTAAGGTTTGCGGATTGGTCGGCAATTTAGATGGTTTAGTGCATAATTCCCATTTCTTTGTGGCAATTATTGAGTATGTCCATATAGCGAATCATGACTGAACAGAGCTTCACATCCTTGGCAAGATTTGGAGTCTAGAGAGCCACAGCAGTGTATCTTGCTTGCACTGGGAATCAAATATCACAGCCTTTTCAGTAATTTCTGGCTCCAGTTTATTGTAAGATTTTATAGAGATCTTTTCATTGATTGGAAGTCAGCATGGATAGATTCTTCATGGAAATGCTACTTCATAATATGCAGTTACATTGGTGACGAGTGTGGTTTGCTTTCTGTGCTCAAGTTTGATGCTGAAGCTGGGAATCTCTTGCAATTGCCATATCATATACCTGCAAGTTCAATTGACTGTAATCTCTCCATTTCTTTCTTTATTTATAAGTTATTATTCTTTTATTATATTTTATTTAGTATAGATTTTTTTATTTGTATGTACAAGTGGTCACTAATACGTTAATCCATTTCAAAATAACATTTTCAACATTCTTTTTTTCTCTACTCAGTTCATCGGTAAAAAACAAAGAAAAAACCTTAATTGCTTGAAGGTCTTGCATGTGTCGGATAGCACACCTGCTACAATGGCTATGCTGTTTTTGTTTTTCTAGGTCCTAAAATATGAAGATGTTCTTATATCATACAACTTTAGTGTCCGAGTTATCATTTTAAAGAATTAATTATTTAAGCATTTAAATTGAAATTCAGCATTAAGCCATGCTATTTCAGTATGCTCTTTTGTTCCTTTATTGGTTTAATCTTGTATGCTCACTTGCTAAATTTACTAGCCTCAGAAGATTAACCATATGAAAATGCTCTCACCCTCTCAAATTATTTTTTTGTGGGCTTCTCCTGTTTCTTTCCGGGGTTTCTTAATTTGGATCTTTTAGAGATAACTTAGTGAGACATATTGCAAGCCTTTAAAATTTTCCTGGCATTTTCTGATTTCACTTACATGCACAATGTTATATTTTCTAAGTTTTTTCTTCTCTCTGAGCTTAACATGTTGCAACAGTGCACATTTCTTGGGACTTTGTAATCTAATTGAGCAATTATGTGGAAAGGAGTTCACTACTTATAATCTGCATTGTCTTTCTGTTTACTTTTAAGAACACCACACTGAATGGGTAAAAAAGCTCCTTCATGGAGAAAATTTCTTCGCTGGGCTTTAAGTCAAAATCCCTGGCATTTCCCTTTAAACCTTTTTGCTGTTTTGCAGATGTCAGCAGGATCTCATCTTTACGCCAATGTCCAATTGTTGGAATCCTCCAGCAACCTCCCCCTTCAGGGAATAGGCAAGTTACCTGTGCTCTTTAAGAAACTTATTTGATTTTTATGACTTATTTATAAAGCTGTTTCAATGGTATATGCTAACCAAATTGTTAATCTAATTCATCTCTTTATCATCGATATGTTTTCAATATAATATTGCTTCTCTCTAAGCCTATAAAAATTCCACGACATCTAAATTTTTTAGAGATATTTGTTTTTGTTCATTCTTCTATGCAGTGTTTGCTTGTTTTTATTTGTTGGCCACCTTTTCTTTTCTTTCTTTCTTTCTAAGTTTCTGTTTATTTGGGCAGTATTCTGATCAGCCAGCCATTGTCTCGGATATACTTTTTTAACTATAAAAGAAACTTGGTCGTATGCAGAAAAATCACTTCTAACTTACTATTTTTACCATCTCTAAAAAATGTTATAATACATTAGTGCATTACCGTAACTGCATTAGGCTACCTGTATTATTCTTTCATTTAATTTGTGATACATTTTCTCATGATGTTATGAATTTTCTCAAACTCACGAATATTTGAGTTTATGCAGAGTGCTTATTGCATATGAGAGTGGATTGCTTGTTCTTTGGGACATTTCTGAAGCTAAGGCCTTTCTTATTGGTGGTGATAATATTCTCCAGTTGAAGGAAAAACTTGATTTCATTAGTGATGTGTCACATAACTTGATGACAGAACAATATTTGGGAGAAAAAGAGATAAGTGCTCTTTGCTGGGCATCTTCCGATGGGTCGATTTTTGCTGTGGGCTATGTGGATGGGGATATCTTATTTTGGAATACGTCAAATGCTTCATCTCATAAAATTCAAGAAGGCAATGCACCGTCCAGCAATGTTGTCAGACTTAAGTTGTCATCGGCAGAACAGAGACTCCCCGTAGTTGTCTTACAGTGGTCTCCATCAGATAAATCACGTAATAACAGCGATGGCCTGCTTTTTGTCTATGGTGGTGATCAAACAGGATCGGGTGACCACTTGACTGTGAGAATCTGCACTATAATTCATTATACTTATTAATTTTCATTTGTTATTAGAATTTTTCTTATGATAGAATTGTTTCAGATATGTCATCACCATTTACAACTTACACAAGAAGGGGGCAGTTAACATAATGAATCAAATAATACTACTTATTTGGTTGTACTGCAGTGTTGTCAATAGCTCGCCTGGGCACTTCAAGCGCTCAGGCAAGGTGATAGAAGCCCTTGGTGCTTTTTATTGTTTCAAACCCAGCCCTTCTATCAAGTGTGTGCCTTGGGCTACACTTTTCACTTTTTAATAAAGTCCAAGGCATGCACTATTTGCGCTTTGTCAAAAAATTTTATTAACTAATATTTTCCAGTAAATAGGTGGGCTTATCTTTAAAAAATAGTAACAATTTGGGTGTAACAAACAAATAAATAATAGAAAAGAAAACTAGAAAGATAAAAGGAGGCAGTCGTGAATCTTATACTTTGGAGACACATTGAAAAGACATACTAGCTGTCAGTCAAGCTCCAGCTGCTTCACCACAGCTGGAAAAGTAAGCTTTCTATTATATATGGGAGTAGATCTTGAGGAAAGTGGTGCATATTCATATGAAACTGAAGCTGAAGTTATGAGCCAGATGATGGATATGAGAATAGTAGTTTGGATGATAATTTTTAGGGGTTAGGAAGTAGGAGTATTATGAAATTGGTTAAACATTTTAGTATTTGACTTTTACATGAGTGATTAATTGTATTTTTCAGTTTGATGTTTTAAATGCCTAGTTTTTAAATGTGTGCCTTACTTCACTGAGGCATGCACTTTTCTTGCAGCTTGCACCTCATACATGAGGAAAGTAGGGGAAGTTGTTTATGCTATTAGATTTTGCAACCAGTCACGTTTCTTTCAGGCAGTGGCATTACTCCTGCTCCTAACTGTGACATTTATCTCTGAATCTTGTTATGTGCAGGTCCTGAATCTTGAGTGGTCATCTGGGACGGGGGCTTTGAAATGTATTGGACGTGCAGACATCACATTACCTGGCTCCTTTGCAGATATTATTTTATTGCCAGGTGGAGGGATAAGAGGGGATAATCACAATGTTGATGCTTTTGTATTGACAAATCCTGGGAAGTTGCATTTATATAATCACGCCAATCTCTATGAGTTAATGTCCCAGCAAGAGGGTAAAACAATGATCCCAGGGCTTGAATATAAATCACTGATACCAATGTCGGATCCACTTATGGCTGTAGCAAAGCTTGTTAATCTTCCTCCTGGTGAATGCTTGTTGAAGGATCTTGTCGAGGTGAAGTATCTTTCCAGGCCTTAGATACCTAACTACAGAAATCTCATTTTTGTTAGTTGTGTATGCATCTTATCCTATATTCATGACACAGATGTCCTCTGATGTGATAACCACGGAAACTGGAAATACCATGTGGCCCTTGACTGGTGGTGTGCCTAGTGAGCTTTCTCCTAAAATTCATGTCATTGACAGGCTATATATATCAGGTTATCAAGATGGGTCAGTGAGGATTTATGATGCAACCCTCCCAACATTATCTTTTATTTGTATTTTGCAAGGAGAGGTATATATTCCAAAATGTATTTTGTTAATGTTTCTTTTATTCTGGGATGATGTGTATTTCAATCACAGTGAGTCTGATTCTCAGGTTCAAGGATTACAACTGGCCGATTCAAGTGCCCCAGTTTCATGTATAGATATCTGCATTTCTACTCTAAGTTTGGCTGTTGGCAATAATTGTGGACTGGTGAGAAATGTTTTGATTCTGTACAGTCTAATTTTATATTTTACTCTGACGTACTGAAAATTGAAATATAGAATTATTCTTATGTATATCTAGGTCTACTTTTATAAACTCCGAAGAAGCATGGACACTTTGAACTTTCACTTCATAACAGAGTCTAGCCATGGAGGTGATTTTTGGATGTTGTCTCTGTCAACTCTCTTCTTAATCGAAAATACTGCAAGGAGAAGAAACTATATTAGGTCCCATTGTTTTTATTATTTAGCTCTATAATTTCTATATCAAATTTTAAGAAATTGAAAGCTTAGTGATGATACTTACATGATTATTTCTTGGTTTCTGCCCCAACCTCTTTTCCTCAGCTATCGGGGAAAATTGAGATAATTTTATGAAAAAGCACGTCATACAAAAATCAATATCCTGCATACCACCTGTGAATCAAAACATCCTTCATACCACTTGTGAATCAAAACATTAAGGAGCAATTTATTGTCCAATTTCAGGGGAATAAGATGCTGCAATTGTTGAACGCCCAAATGGGGCATTTCATTTAACCAGAATAACATACTAGTATAGCTTTAGTTATTGCTATTTTTAGCCTAGGGTTCAGATTCTGCTCACTGTTTCAATCATATCAGTAATTCCGGAACAATATGATAATATTTTGTTGAAGTTTGATTACAATGATAATGGCTGAAATATGTAACTTTTCCTCTGGATTTTCAGACTCTCTGAATGATGAAATTCCTTTCAGCTAATATAATTTAACTTGTTCTGCAGTGCACCCTTTGCCTCCAGAAAGAGGATACTGTAGAGCTGTTTTCTCTCTTCTCAAATCAACAATTCAATCACTAAGATTTGCAAATCTTGGAACCAAACTTGCTGTTGGATATGAGTGTGGTCAAGTGAGCATCATCTTGAAATTACTTTTTTGAAAAACGTTATCATCATTCTATAAATGCCTTCTGCTGCAAAGGCTCATGGACCATGTTTTAATTTCAGGTTAACGTGCTAGACATGAATTCATTATCATCTGTATTCTGCTCAGACAGTCAGCATGGCTTTAACTCTTCTGTCATCTCAATGAGTTGGAAGTACTGCTCAAACTTAAATGATATTCTAAAGACATCAAAGCATAAGGAAATCAGTGCTCCAGTGTCTCCTACAGATGAAGTTCTCTTTGTTTTGACCAATGATGCAAAAGTCTATCTGGTCAATGGCAGGACAAAGAGTTATCACTACCTACAGTTGAAAAAGAAATTAAGGCCAATTTCCATGTATGTGATAGGCAAGTGAAAATATATACTGGAAAGAAGTTGGTGAAAAATCTGATTTCATCATATGAATTATCATGCAATATATTGAGAAACATTATTTCCACTCGTTTTTGTATCAGAGAGCAAACTGTCACCTTCATCAAAGCAATTAGCTAATAATGCTTCTACAGACCAATCCTCACCTGAATGTTTTCAAGTGCTAGATGATTCACATAATGTGGAACAGTCTTCAGAGGATCCTCATTCTGGAGATGCCCTTTCGTGTTCTCATCTCTTACTATGCTTTGAAGATTCTTTGCGGCTGTACGCCACAAGATCTGTTATTCAGGTTCTTGATTAATGTCTTATTTTTGTAATCGACCTTTTTATTCCATCAATCTGAACCTAACACCATGCCAGGGTTATAATAAAACAATACGCAAAGTGAAGTTTACAAATCCTTGCTGCTGGACTTCAACTTTCAAAAGGCATGAGATACACAATGGGCTGATTTGCCTATGCCAGAATGGGGTTATTGAAATCAGGTAAGGAGTTTGTTTATTTTTTTCTAAATGCTAATTGCTACACATCATCTGTAAATAAGTTTAAAGGAATCATATGTTATTTATGTTTTGAAAATTGTTGATTCATTGGCTTATTCTAGTCGTCTGGGTCATCAAATATTAATTCTAATTGTTTGCAAGTGGACAGATCTCTGCCAGATCTAGGACTGGTGAAAGAAAGCTCTTTAATGTCAATTCTGAGGTGGAATTACAAGGCTAATATTGTTAAAACATTGACATCTGATGGCTCTCAGATCGCAATGGTATTCCAATCCTTACCCTTTTATGCCAATATTTAAGCATTCTGCTTGGCATCTATATGCTGTGTAATGTTAAACTTTCTTCTGTGGTCTCCTGCTGTTATCATAACGCGTCTGTATAGTGTAAGCAGCTGACTGTTCCATTTACATGTCTTACCGGTTTGCAAATTACTTTTTGTTATTCCCATTTCTTGTAGTTTGTTCTATTTCATAAGAACAAAGTCATGACACTATTTTGATGCTGTTTCAGGTCAATGGGGATGAATTGACATTTATGTCTGTTCATTCTGGGGAAGCTAATTTAAGGTAATAATATCCTCTGATCCAATTTTACCAACTGAAATAAAAGATTGAGTTTTTATTGAATGTTTCTATTGATATTAAGTGTAAGCATTGTGCATTGTTTTTTCAGGAATATAAAATGTTTACCTTGTTTGCACGATAAGGTTCTTGCTGCTGCTGCTGATGCTGCACTGAACATCCCTTCACTTCAAAAGAAAAAGGCAGGCTTATCTATTGTATTGCCCTTTCAAATTTTCCTATTCTTAGCAATGACCCTATTTATTTATTTATGTATCTGGATCGTTTCTTTAGGCTTCTGCATCAGGGATTCTTGAAGGCATTGCCAAGGGCTTCAAACTTAGAAAAGGGGTCAGGCATGCAGAATATACTCTGAACCCAAAGTCCAGTGTCGCTCATTTAGAGGCAGTATTTTCAAAATATCCATTTTCAGATGCATCTCCAATCGCACCAAATAATGAAATCCTCAATTCATCTCCAAACATGGCCAATGAAGAGGAGCTTAGCATAGGTTAGGTTTATCTATGATCTGATATGCCACTTTGATAAGCTTATGTTAGATGAAATGTTGATTATAGAGCTTATGTTGCCTTATTAGATGACATTGACATAGATGACACTATACCCTCTACATCTGCTTCATCATGGAAGCTTGAGAACAATCAGAACTGTAAGTTGATTTATTTATTTGCAGTATTCTCTACACATCTTCATATTTTATACAGATCTAATGAAGAAGGTAATGAATCCACATCCTATGCAGTAACAGGAACAGAGAGGGAAAAATTATTTGAAGGTGCAACTGATGTTTCTGAACCTAGGATCAGGACAGTTGAAGAGATCAAAGCTAAATATAGGAAAGCTGAGGTATTGCAGAATGCCCGTGCCATATGAACACTAGTTTCCTACATCAATAATGCTAACACCTTCATTGACTTCACAGAATACCTCTTCAGTTGCCAATGATGCAAAGAACAAGCTTCTTGAGAGGCAGGAGAAGTTGGAGGTAATGCTGATGCAAATATGTATCTGACTATTGAAATATTCATTAAATTCCTCTTCTTTGAATCTGTTGCAAATTTGAAATCGTTATAGCACTACATTGGACATTTGGTTTTTGTTGCTTCCAACAGAAAATCAGCAGGCACACTGCAGAGCTGCAGAGTGGAGCTGAAGATTTTGCGTCCTTAGCAAATGAACTTGTCAAAGCAATGGAAAACCGGAAATGGTGGCACATATAAAGATGCTTTCATATCAAAACACGATATGCCCTTTCTTTATGTTCACTGTGTCCTCTTGATTAGGAGAATATTGCTTGCTTATAGATTTTTTCTTGCATAAAATTGACAATGCCCAAAATACCACAATCTTTTATTTCCTATATATGATAACATCTTCACTTGCACCTTGCACTTAAACTAGTTTGCTATATCTGCTTCAACCTTTACAGTACCACCCTTAGAGAATCTTATCCAGGATCCTGGTCTAAATCTCGGATGAAGTGGAGCATTTCCTAGAAGTGTGATGCACATCATGCTCATCCATTAATATTGTCAACGGATCTTGATCTTTCAGTATGCACCATATTTCTTCTTCAGTACATTTTCCACATGGCAGAAATGTCTCATCATCATCATCCCTGAAATCTTTAGTGCTTGGTCATTGCATTGGGTGTAGGGAAAATTCTAGTGGTAGGGCATTGCAATATTGGCTACTTTAGGTGGTGGGTAATGGCACTAGTGAAAGTTGTTGCAATGCCTTATGTTATGGCTTCTAGTGCTGAAGAAAAGGAGTCTGTTTTGTTTGTTCAGTGTGGGTATTGCCCAACTATCTTGATATTGCCTACCTTAATGGGCAATACTGATAGATTTTTTTTTGTTCACAAATAATACTGATAGATGGGTCTTTGCAGGCATCCACTAAAATGTGAAAATGATTCTCGACCCGTTTTGGTGGGGAACGGAAAAAGCTCATTTTTTCCAACTTTATTCACTTTCAATGAAGAGCACATTATATCCTTTCAAAAGCTTATGCAATCCTATACTCTTGGGTACACGTAGATTTGGGGTTTCTAGAGTTTTATTGTTAGTGTTATCCAGAGTTTAGGGCTGGTGGATGTCTTGCACACGGAGTCGAGAAAATTAGGAACTTAATCTTTTGAGTATGGTCCATCTCTCTTCATGGATGACCATTGTTGTTGGAAGAGGGATGGTGTGATTCGAGTGCTAATCACCTAAAAAGATACAAATTTCAATACTTTTTCTACTTTTTGACGGGAACTTTTTAGATTAATCTAATAAGTACTAAACTTTTTTATTTTATATTCATTTTGGCATGATGTTTAATTTTTTTAATAAATTATGATAGTAATGTGGAGTTGACTTGTTTAATTGGTTAATATAATATCATATGAATTATATATCATTGTTATATCGTATAGTTAAGTTAATTTGAGAATTTTTTTGAATAATCTGACAAAATTATGAATTTTCTCTTGGGGCACAAAATTCTAATTAGTGAATATGACAAATTTATATTATCTTAATATGTCATCTATGTTTTTTTTGTACAGAGTCATCTATGTTGTTTGATTTGTAAAAAAAATAGAAGCCTATAATTTTTTATAAAAAAATAAGTTCCGTACCAAATTGTCACTTCACTAGTATTAAGACACAGAGGAATTAAATTGGGTATACTTAAAAACAAAAGAGAAAAACATATAAAAGGTTATAATAGTTAAAAAGTATGTAAGAGTGTTTAACTTTCTAATTGATTTACGTAATTAGATTGTCCCCACTCCCCATATTTGCATTATCTTCAACTCTAATCTTGCTTTTTTTAACATATTGATTGACCCATCACATTTCCCACCACCACTTTCCCTCACATTGACAATCCTCCCATTTCAGGGTCTCACCAGTCAGGAATCCTTACCACATGTCCCTATCCCTAGAGTGTACCACATTGAGGACTCTAATTTTAATTTTTATCAAAATTGTACCACATCGGAGTTTATATCCTTAATTTCTCACCGACCCAACTGTTGGCAATTCAAACACAATTCATGCATAAGCTTTCACGGTGAAGTCTGCTAAATGTTTCAAATAATGAAATAATGTTAGTGGAACAAATGCAAATTTTATTTTTGAATGCTTAGTCAAGCATGGTACACAATATGGTCAACATATTAAATCTCATATGAAAGAGTTAGTTTATTAAAAAAAAGTTACAAAGTCCAAGAAAAAGATATAAATTAACTATTTGTTTTACTATTATATATGTTAAAATTATTGATTTAATTGCTTAGATACGAAAATCATAATGGTTAATCAATAAAAGTGATTATTTAAAAAAATGTTGAAAATTCCTATCACCAAATTAAAATCTTCCAAATAGAAAATCTTACTTCCCAAGTCTAATCCCTAATATGAGCAAAAAAAAAAGTCTAATACCTAATTTCCATAATAATTGAAAGCCATTATTTTTTATTATCTTCCCTCTCTCTCTCTCCCTCTCCCTCTCCCTACTCTTTCTCAAGTTCTTTTTAGCCTCAGCCTCAGCCTCACCTCCTCGTTCCATATCTGCGCCTCCTACTGTTCCTCATTGCTCCCGAGTCCTCTTCCTCTCTGTCAACAAATTATGGGGAGCTGGGTTTTAATGGAATGCGGCCTCAAACCCCTCCCTCATGTTTTCTCCAGGCCCACCAGATTCAATCTTGCCACAGCCCCCAATGGCGGGATCTCGATGCTGGCCGGCCGCCGTGGGGAAGATCTGCCGCCCCTCTCCCTAAAATTCCGATCTTGGGACCACCCGCAGAGGCGCTGGAGCCTCGGCGTCAGCGCTCCACTCAAGGTCGCCCCCGTCAGCGGCGAAGAGGATGACGGTCGCCATGCGAGGCTGATGGAGGAAAGAGGCGGTGGCCTAGACGACCACTTCGACCCCGGCTCCGCCCCGCCGTTCAAGCTCGCCGACATAAGGGCGGCCATTCCGAAGCACTGTTGGGTGAAGGACCCTTGGCGGTCGATGAGCTACGTCGTCAGGGACGTGGTGGTGGTCTTCGGGCTGGCGGCTGCTGCCGCTTACCTCAACAACTGGGTTGTCTGGCCTCTCTATTGGGCTGCTCAGGGAACCATGTTTTGGGCTCTCTTTGTCCTCGGCCATGACTGGTACTCCCTTCTATACACATTCACATACTAATATATTACTTGCTCTCGACCGACCGTTTCAGAATGCTCATAACATGTTATGTACTGTTGGTTGTTATCTCTTTTTCTTCCTATTCCAGCGGCCATGGAAGCTTTTCTAACAACCCGAAGCTGAACAGCGTGGTGGGACATCTACTCCACTCGTCAATCCTTGTCCCTTACCATGGATGGTATGGATTCTTTTTTTATCTTACTCTCTGTTATTTGGCGAGTGATGGGAGCTTCAATGAAATTCCTTTCTTGCTCGTTTTTCTTTCCAATTTCACAGGAGAATCAGCCACAGGACTCACCACCAGAACCACGGCCACGTGGAGAATGACGAGTCTTGGCACCCTGTGAGTGAAACTCGTCTGCATTTTACCAGTCTTCATTGGAAATAGCAACTGACATGCTCTTCTTCTTCTCTCTCGTACAGCTGCCCGAGAAAATCTTCCGGAGCTTAGACGCTGTCACCAAGATCCTGCGCTTCACGGCACCTTTCCCTATGTTTGCATACCCCTTTTATTTGGTGAGTCCTAAATGCTTTCAAAGTTTCTTTTTTCTTGGAGAGTTCCAAATTCTGTTTAGCTGATAATTTTTTTTTATAACAGTGGAGGAGAAGTCCGGGGAAGAGTGGCTCTCATTTTCACCCTAGCAGCGACCTCTTTGTCCCCAGCGAGAAGAAGGATGTTATCACCTCCACGGCTTGCTGGATGGCTATGGTGGGATTGCTTGTGGGGCTCTCGTTCGTGATGGATCCAGTTCAGATTCTCAAGCTCTATGCAGTTCCCTACTGGGTAAATTTTTTTTATCACCGGTTATCTAGCAACTGTGGCATCCATTCCCTCGAATCGGACTTCTAGCTTCTGATGCAATTTTTGCTGCTGATACTTGTGTAGATTTTTGTCATGTGGCTTGATTTTGTTACTTACCTGCATCATCATGGCCACGAGGACAAGGTCCCCTGGTACCGCGGAGAGGTAGATTGACTTTGGTGCCTCTTTTACTGATTCACTTCAA
Source organism: Trapa incisa (assembly GCA_030064435.1). Classification (NCBI taxonomy): domain Eukaryota; kingdom Viridiplantae; phylum Streptophyta; class Magnoliopsida; order Myrtales; family Lythraceae; genus Trapa; species Trapa incisa. The sequence goes on along the minus strand of CM057775.1, from coordinate 4,865,325 downwards.
TTGGAAGAGAATTACCTTTAGCAAACTGGTTTATATCTGGTTCGAAATTCTGCAGGAGTGGAGTTATTTACGTGGCGGCCTCACGACCTTAGATCGGGATTATGGTTGGATTAACAATATACACCACGATATCGGCACCCACGTCATTCATCACCTGTTCCCTCAAATTCCTCACTATCACTTGATCGAAGCAGTGAGTGGAACATTTTGTGGCCGTGGTGCGGAGAGAGTATAATGTATTATAATAGAGCCTGACTTTATGTTCCTGTGTGGATTTTACAGACTGAAGCTGCGAGGCCTGTCCTGGGGAAGTACTACAGGGAGCCGAAGAAATCTGCTCCCCTACCATTCCACTTGATTGGGACTCTTGTCAACAGCTTGAAGAAGGACCACTATGTCAGTGACACTGGCGATGTTGTCTACTATCAAACTGATTCCAGTCTCAGTGGCTCCTTGAGTTCGGATGAGTGAAGAAGGGGATGGAGCTGAGTCAGGGCAATGCCATTGTCTGGGTAAAAGAAGAAACATTTAAAGGCCTATAGAGCTGAGTCAGGGGAGTTGGACTTTTAGACAAACTTCCATGTTTTGCTCATGACCAGGATGGATGAAATCCAGGGACACGGACATTTATATAAGGTGTTGTATAGCAGCAGCCAGAGTGAACAACCCTTTGGTTGGTAAACTGCAGGTGATCTTATCTCTACCAAAGTTATTCATATGACAATTCTTTCTGATACTACTATCACATTATCTATTATTGGAAAAGAGATTTCATCTCTTCTTCACCGTGTATACTGCTGAACAGTTAAGATGGAAAATGGATGCAATGGAAAAATCCCTTTTGATCTCCTTGCATTGCTGAATGTGAACTATTTCATTTCATCATAAGATGGATCAAGGGCAGGTGATTAGGATTAGCGCCAAAAAAACGGTGCTCCCTTTCCCTGGAAACTGTTCATCAACCTCAAGAGTCAAGAATAAATGGTGAATGGATCATTGTCAAGTTGCTCAAAGGAAGGACTTTGGTTGTGGGGGGATACCATTTCTGAGGCTGTCCTGTCCTATCACGATAATAGGGAGAGAGAGAGAGAGAGATTCTTCACATGACTGGTCATTGTTTTTCTTCTCTTTTTTCTGGAGAGGAAGGATGTTATGTGGAGCCATGGAAGTCCTCAGGGCAGCATAGTTTTAAATCCCTACACTGAGTGGCCTCCGAGAAGACTTCGAGGATTTCGACCCATTCGAGGATCCAATCATATCTTATCTTATTCTTTGGCGGATTGTCTGGTTAATGTTAATAGATTATGATGTGCGCAGGAGCATAGTTCAATTTCAACCACATATAAAACACTCTTGGATTGCTGACAGCCACGGGAGATTAACATACATATATATATATATATATATAAGATTATTAGGGAATATTGCGTGAAATTAAAATGCATGTATAACATTATTAGGGAATATTGGGTGAGAATAATTATTTTAAAAATATTCACTTAAAAAATAAAATTTTATTTTATTAAATTTTAAATTAAATTCTCTTGCCATTTATCATTTTTTTTGCACAATACTCTTGCCATTTATCTAATATGTAACGTAAATACTTTTATTATTTATAATTTTTAAACTCTTATTAAATAAATATTTAAAATTTGGATATTATTATTGGGATCTTACAAGTATAATAATTATTATGATTTTGATATTTTTCATATTAATAGAGAAAACAAGCCAAGTTTCTAATTGGAGACCTAAATCTAATATACTATTAAATATTAGAGGATATTATTAAACAATAAATTATTAAATTTATATTTATATACAAGTTATAAATTAAAAGTTGTGTAACAATTAAAATATTATAAATTTACCGTAATTTTCGATTTTACAAAATATCAATAAAATTCTCTTAAAAAAATAAGTATTTTTTTCCTCAATAATAAAAAAACAATTACACTGGTCATTGTCATGACATGTTGCAAGTATGGCTGATACCGTACATAAACTCTATTGGGCCATGCAAGCAACTTATGTGACCATTATAATCTATTAATATATCACTCAACTAAGACTGATATCGTGCGTTAACTCACTCTATTGCGACATGCAAACAACTTATGTGGCCGTATAAACTTTCTATTAATTTATTCATTTATTATCATGGATTCTTCGTGAAAGGCACACTCATCAATGCTCAAGTTTGTAGTTCCTTCACATCACAATCCACAAGAATGGTTTCCCCTCCCAAAGCCACCGTCTCTTCTTGCTTCTTATGGTTGTCTTATATCCTGCCAAACGCTAACTCTGATATAACCTATCATCATCGCAAGAATTAAGCTGCCACATACATCTAAGAAGCTGCAGCACTGATGTCAATAGGCTTCAAATCAGTTATCTTAATGCGCTAACCAAGCTTGATTGTGTGAGTCCAACCAATCCATGTGCTTGACCCTTATGCTAGTCCTTGCTATTAAAAACACTATGAACAATAACTAAAATAAAATACAATATAATATAAAATCTGGAAATGTACAAAATTTGTATAATAATATTTTAAAATATATTAATATATTATATTATAATGAAGTTGTGGGACGGGTCCAAAAACAAAACCCACCCGACTCATAAGAGCTTATATTGCCACGCATATCTTCTCTCGATCGATTTGTAGGGTTGAAGTAAAATGATTGAAGAAGAGGAAGATAGAATATGACGACAACGAGTTGGAAATTATATTGAGGTAAATCTATACCTGAAAAACCCTAAATCTATACATGTGATACCATAGCCGTTTCAGTTAATAGTTGCATACAATTCACCAAATATTTTCATTGACAGTGTTTAAATCTCAAAATATAATAAATTAAACTAGTTTTTAAAAATAATAAATTGGATTTTGAAAATTAAATTTTAGAAATTCTAACGGGACAAAATATTTAATATCAAAAATCTTAAAATTATATGAAAATTTTCAAATATTTATATATTCAAAAATATTTTTATTTATTAAATGGGTATTTTGAGTGTATTAAAATTCACAACTAAAGTGCTTAGTTGAAATCTTGATATAATTCAATAAATACTTAAAAAATGATAACAAATAGGTTTGGTAAAATAAGAATTCACCATACTTAATCTTATAGTTTTAAAAAATAAACTTATATAATAAGTAAGGTTATAACTTAAAATAAATAAAAATGTATACGATAAGTTTGTAATTTATTCACTTAATAAAAAAATCTATTATAAAGTTAATTTATAAAAAAATTTAATAATTTACTTATATTTATTAAGTATATCTCAAATATCTAGTATAATGATACTTTTCCTTTAATTTCTAATTGGGAGATCAACTTGACATGGTATTACTTATTTTATTATTTAAATTTTTTTATATGATTTTTCAATTAATTTCATTGTATTTTACAAGCTAAAAAGTTGTTACTTTCTAAATAAAATAATTTTTCAGAATTTATTTATGGTAAATTTTTCATAGTTTTGCATAAGACAAATAAATAAATCAAACATAATTTCTCATTAATCTGATCATTTATTAGCATAACTAATATTCATATACTATAACCTCAATCTATCTCACTTGTGGCCCAAATTAACTTTATCTTCTACTTTGGTGAGAGATTACAAACTCTAACACATTAGTGAGAGACTACAATATGGACCATTCATTTGTTTGGGCACCATTTTCCAATCTCTAAACATTCTTTAAATCAGTTTGTCCGCTATTGAGTGACGATAACTCTCCCCCTTCTTCATCAGTCTCAATGCGCACGAAACTTCTTGAGCTCCAACACATACTAGACCATTATAACTTCTCTTGTACCAAACTTTATGTACATCAACCCTTATAATCAACACTACCTAATAACGGACCTTACGATTGCAATCACAAACAAGTGTATCTTGATTTAAAATCTTTCTCTTTGCGCATTAAGATCGAGGAAGAAGTGGGAGAGATCACATCCCTCAATAGCGGGCAAAAGAATCGATGATGATTGGGAGTTAAGCTCTAGTGCTCACACAAAAAATGTGGTGTAGATTGTTGACTCTTACTAGGGTGTACAGTAAATATGTTACGGGCCGCTAGTGGAACATATCGAGGTTGTTATTTCTAAGGTTCTATTATGTGACTTTTGATCCCTTTAATAAGAAATGGTGTTTGTGTAATACAAATCCATGGTAGGTCTATTATAAACAAATAATGAAAATTCTTCCAACAATAAGAAAACTACCTTAAGCTTGTAGGAATAAGTAAATTAACTTAAGAGAATCCCTTTTTAATGATAAACAAGTTGTAGCTTGTTTATTTGTCAATTAAACTAAAATTTAAGTTTGTGAGATACAATCAATGGATTTAACCGAGAAATTATTTTTTAATAAGAATACAAGTTGTAACTTGTTCAAACCATTTACTTTAAGGAAAGGAAAGTCATAAGCCAGGAAATCAGGATATTACCATCATTGAATTGTAAACTCACACACTCTCTTACCAATTTTCAGTCTTAAATATGTCGAGAAGTAAATTAGAAGACAAATTACCATACTGGTAAGTTATTTATTATTACAAGTTTATGTAAATATTATATATTACGATATATTTTAGAAAACATAATCCAAAGCACTGTTTTCAATGGTTTCAAGCATTGCTCCTATCAATACTAGGATAACTGAGGTAACATCTATTATAGTACTTGGAGTAATGACAAGTTGTTCATAGGGTTTCAATCAAATTAGGTCGGGGTGTGACAACTTTAGTGGTATTAAAATGAAATATTTTCAAAATTAAATTTTTTAGTAAATTTTAATTTTAAAAAATCTGGAATGTTGGGAAAAAAAGATTTTTCAACTGATGTCAGAAATGATTACTAATTACTGCATAAATTTTGTAAATTCCAAACTGAAAGAAAACACCATTCTGGTAAGAGGATTCTTAAAAGAAGGAGAAACTTATCCAAGTCAATTGAGGATGAAACAACTGCACTGCCTTGGGACAGCCAGACATGGGGAGGGGAAACACTCACCTAACTCTTACTCGACAAGAGGTTGAGTACATCTTTTGGGAGGCATATGCGTTAATGTGTTTAAAAAAACTTTCACATATTCAAATCCACCAAGAGTGCGGACCCACAACTTTCCTCAAGCAAGCATATGAGTGTGAAGCCATAGTGAATAGAAGAAATGGAGTATCAATCTCTAGCAAGGTCGGACTACCAAACTCTTGAGATCAAGCTTCTTCCTTAAAATATGAGGAACCAAACATGAATTCTTGCGATCAGTGTGGGAAATACCATGAATGCTTATGTCCCTCAAAGAAAACATAGTCAACCTCCAAATTTTCAAAGGAATAGTCTGGCCATCCACTAATGGTAACTCTAAATCAGTCAATAAAGTGTGACTACGTTTGTAGGAGTGGACGAAATTTCCTTTTCTGTAATAAGCCATAATTATGGCTAATTAAATCAATAAAATAAAAACTTTACACATCAAAAGTTTTTGTGATTTCATAAAAATTTGAATAAAGGAAACACCTTTTAGTAAAGGTCAAAACATGAGGAGAAGAAGGATGAATAGATCATTGGGTAGTAAAAAACCTAAAAGAATTAACAAGAAAATAGTCAATTACTCTAAAAAATAATACAAAGTTTTTGGAAATTCGAAACTCATTATTACAAAGATCTTTTAGGAAATCAAAACTTGGCCTATGAGTTTGTGATTCGAGGATGAATCAATAAACACTTTTTGATAAGGGAGTCAAGTAATGAAGGCATACATAAAATTTTTATCTTAAAAAATAGAGTTTATAAATGGAATACAAGTGAATATGAAAATCAACGTAATTAAAAGGTTTTAAGAAAGAAACTAACTCTAAAGAATGGGTAAACTAGAACTAGGTATCAAAACATGTCAAACTTTCAATAGAACAAGTACCCATAATGATAAGGGAGATACTCCGAAAGTGTGGAATGAAACATACCAAATAAGGAAATCATGCAGAGTTACATACTCCAATAAGAGTATAATTCGATCCAATTAAAGCTACAATGAAAATGATGACTTGTGAACATTAAGTAGAATATGTTCAGTCCATCTCCACTTAATGAGCTTAAGATTGGACAGCGGGGCATAATAGGAAATATACGAAATAAGACCCTAATAATATAAATTATTTGGTTAAGACATGAAATACAATGAATAAGTCCAAATGTAACAACCGGATGATCGTAGATAAATACATCCAAAACAAAAAAATGTAAGTATATGAGGAATGGAAATTCTCACGGAGCTACAAGAAGGTTGGACACAAAAAAAGCTTTAAGGATCAAGGTCACTACTTTAAGAGACGAGAGTAAAGAATAGGGTAAGCATGGAGTGTGTTTAAGGAAAGGCCCTAAGGATGTAATTACCATAAGGGACAAACCATAATTAAAGAGTGGAAAGTCATGAAAGAGTTATGGACAAATACCAATAGGCTAAGACAATGAAAACCTCTCAGAAAGGATATCCCCAACAAAATGAAGATATATGATACGGATAACCATAAGTATACCGTTAGGCAAGTGGTGAAATAAATAGAAAAAATCTAATAGTAACCAACAATTACTAATAAGGAAATTGGTAAAAGATAAGTAAAAAAGAAATATCCAAAAATTGTTAGAGTAAAATTTTGACATATAATTAAAGACTTTCATGGGATGAAGAATGTCAAATGAAGTTTTTAAAGAAAGGAACTCTTGTAACTCGATGGAAGGAAATAATGACTAAATAGATGAAAACTCAACATGATTAAGAAAAATCTCAAAAGTCACTAAACGTCGTGAAGGCTATGACGCTATAACAATGGGGAACGACCAAAAACCAAGTCAATGGGTTAAGTAAAGATAAAATTTTTAAAGGGAGATAACAAATCTAATTTAGAAATACTCCGTAAAAGGATCTAAACCGTAAGTAATAAGGGGGCAAAAGATTATTCATACAATGACCACATTTTCCCTATGAGAATCATTTTTAGCGAAAGAAAAAAATTAAGGTTGGACTCAAGTACCACCACAAAGATTAGAAATGCAAAATTTATAGTGCCAAAATAAGAAAAGGTAAGAATGATAAGTTCCACAAATTGAGTGGAATCTCGAAGAGAAAATTGAACTTCTCGAAAGATCGCTAAAAAATGAAATAGATGAGTATCCATAAAGATATATCACCAATATATAAGGATGAGGGAAGAAAAACTCCAAAAATAGAAGTGAGCGACTAAAATTGCTAGAAATCTTCAACTCGAGTTTGAATGCTCGGTCATGATATTAAAAAAATAAAAGAAAAATATATATTTGATGGATAAATTACATCCCAAGATGAGAGAACAAAGGATCGAATGCCCAAAAAGAGTAAAAAGAGTAAGTGAAATGGATTATACTCCCTAAAGGTCTTAAATATATGAAAAGTAGTAGAATAATGCTAATTGAAAATGGCATAGTACTTTTTACCCCTTTCAACCAAAAATAGTATAAAAAAACCATTGATAAGCAGGTAGGATGCCTTTTAGGTAAGTAGAGAAAATAGCTAATGAGAAAGAGCCATCTAGTACTTTTTTGCTCAACATAAGCCATTATCTCACAAGAGAATTTTCTTTAAGTTTTTCAAAATTGTATCCAAACATTCTATTAAAAAAAGGATCATTATGTAAATATTTAAAATTATTGGGTTTTATAAAAAAATTTCTAGTAAAATACTAACATATTGAAACAATACATTATATCAAACAATAATCATGGCCTAATAATGTACACGGATATTGCTCTCTTGACCATTCGAGTTCTATGAGAAGTATATGTGTCATGCCTATGCATTCACTCGATATTATCTTCCTAATGTAATGTTGATTACATGTTATCAAACATTTATATACTATTACCATATCCCACCAACTTATAGTCATAAGTATATATAGTACTCTTATTATGCTACCATCGAGTCCTCTAGAAACTACAATCTCTTGTTTATAGTCTACCCTACCGTAATCGAGTCCTCTAGAAGCTACAATCTCTTGTTTATAGTCTACCCTACCGTAAACACAACTTATTAGGATTAGTGTAATGTCAATCACCGTAATGTAAAATATGTATCAAATACACAATACATTCAGATATATCTAAGTGGACTTTCCAAAAATTATTGTTTATTACTTGGGAAATCGATTTTCAATTCCAACTTAATTCCAAATTTTCTGTTAATTTATTCATTCCAAATTTAATATCGATTTTCAGTACAATTGAGTTTAATTTTACTTTTAAAAATTTTGATATTATAGTTTATTAAATATCAAGACTAGTTTAGTTCTAATTATTTACAAAATATGGACTAAGTCTTAATAATTTACAAAAAATAAGTTAAGATATAGTTATTATAAAAAAAATGAGTTTAATTCTAATAATTTACCGATAATAGGATTTAGACCCGATAATCTATAAAAGACAAGCTAATAACAATCAAATTATGAATAATGGACTAGATATGTAGTTGATGATGAAGTGTATGGGGCTTTATTTTATAATAGATTTGATATATAATTGTACAATTGGCTGAAAAATAAGTTTGAGTTGGTAATTGGATAAAGAAATTATCAGTATAGATTTACTATGTATAATTAAATCATTGAGTATTTTTTGGGAGAACAGGACGGACTAATGAGCACGAGAATTAAGAGATTGGATGGTAATAAGTCTATTAAAAAAATTAAGGGTGAATAAAGAGAAATGTTATCGAGAAAATAATGGAGAATAAGGGGGTGTTATCAAGAAATGAATAATAAAAAATATAAATAAATAAGTAAGCGTCAATAATGGAAAATATTACTAACAGATGAAAAAATATAGTATTTAAAAAGTGTATGAAAGATTTAAGTTCAGATGATTGATTTCGAAAATTAATTATAACTAATATTGTTTCATGCTCTAACTGGAGTATTGGGGGCCCACTTGCAAAGCAATCTCTTGGGCTTTTTCCATGGTACAACCATTTGTTAATCTACCGTAAAACCGACAAAATGTAAAACTTATAATATAAAATATTTATAATTTTTATCTAAATTTGATATATTTATCTTTTATAATTATTAAAAAATTGCGGAAAAAATAAATAACCGGATTAATTTTCTCATATTCTCGTCAGTAACTTATAAGAGAAAACGTAATAAATTATTATGAATTTTTAATTCAGAAACTTAATCATATAGTAAAAACATAAATTATTTTTTCAAAATAGATTTAGTTGATGATAAAAAAATAATTAAAAAAATAGTTAAATGAGTGAAAATTAAAGTAGTGTTGGTGTGTATGATCATGGAGGTGTTGTAATATATTATTCTACAACTAAACTGCTAGTGAATTAGTAGTGTTAATTTACTCTAAATAATAAAGAAGTTAAATTAAATTTATTTTAAAAAATATTTAGTCACGTAATTAAAATAGACATGATACAAGGATTCGACCCGACACCATCCTGGATATGATTTGTCCCGAACCTGTTCTCTCTGGACCGGGTCTTGTGTACAGTGGATCCGATTTTATGAAAAGTTTTTTTTTATTATTTTTAAAATAAATTTATTAATTATTTAGAGTGTACAATTAACATTAATGAGTTTGTAGTAAAGTGATAGGAGAGCCCTGACGAAGCTAGAGAAAGTATGGATCTGAGATGGGTACAAGCCGTCCAAGCATTTTGCAATCCCAAGTGACGACAATGGAGCTAGCCCAAGAACTCTAGAGTGGGGTGTCGAGGTCGGTGGATGTCCAGAGGGAGGGCTAAACACAGGCAGCTCCTTTCAATGTCCCCAAACTGTCAAGTATGCGGTCTTAAGTTTGTTGTCCGATTTGAGTAGGACAATTTAAGATAAATAAGTGACCAATAATTACACTTTAGTAATATAGATAGTTATTGCTAACTTAATTAGTTATTTTGAGGTAATATTTTTAAGTTTAGATTATTCTAATATTATACTTGTGAGGTAATATTTTATACTAATAATATATTAAATTTATTCGTAATTAAAAATTTTTATATACTTATAATAATTCTTTATTTTATTTAATTATTATAATAGGTAAAAAAATAATTATTTATTGATAAATATAATATATTTTTATTTAAAAGTTATTAATTTTAATTAATATAATCTTTAAAATATTATAAACTTACCCAATTTTACTATTTTATCTAATTTAGAATTATATTCTCAAATTTCATAAAATAAAATTATTATTAAGTTTATATCCTAGCAAAACTGAATTGGAAAGATGTGAGGTTCATCATTGTGATTTGTTGTACAAAAGAGATGAGATGGACAATATAGCCAAGAGCATAAAAGAAGAGTCTGTCATGGAGAACAGGTTGCTGATCTGCATAAGATGTCTGCAGAAGAAAAGTATAAAGGTATGATGGGTAGAAGTTTTTCTTATTTGACAATCATTATTATATATAAGATATTTAACACATTTTCGATTTAAAGGTTAAGTAGTAAGTGATGGTATCATTAATTAAAGAGGTGGTAGCGGCCTATATATCTCAATTTCCTTGTTATCATTTGTATTAGAAGAATTCGGTCACATATTCCAATACCTTTTGAACCCACAGGGATTTTCGGGCTCGGTTCTCCAAACCTGTCGTGAGGAGTCCGAACCTCATCACAACCGCCATCGCTATTGATAATATTTTAAAAAATTTATAAAATTGAAATCTGATTAAAAGAATACGAAGCAATGTGTAATTTAGCTATAAGTTGATAAAGATGGTTAAAATTTTTCTCCTCAAGTATGCGATTATATGCAAATATTAAAATGAAAATAATTTATACTATATTACAATATATTCATCTATCTATCATATGGATTAGCTTCCTCCAATCTTAATTACCCAAATTTAAACTTTAAAATTTTCCACATACAAATATTTGAAAGAAAACTATATTATGCTTACATATATAGAGAGAGTAGTGTTGTGCCTTTGCCATGTCAACCGAGTCGGCAGATGGGAGGTGCAATATCTTAATCTGGGCCCACGAAATTTCAAACCATTTGATCACAAAAGTCAACAGCGTCGGCTGGGTGTACTGTTTTTTATAGGACGTGTTTGCGGTTCAGGGATCAAAAAGAAATTTGCTGGCTGCTGCTTGCCGACTATTATTCCTGACACCATGAAATTACTATTTAAAAAAATCAATTTAAAATTCATAGGGGCCAAAGTATAATAATTTCCCTCCATTAGCGCCTCATGCTACACCAATAATAATACATATAGAAAGGCATTCCATAAAATAAAAGGATCATTCAGTCAACATCAACGACCCAAGGCCAGTCAAATTTACACTCCTTACTAACTACTTCTGTTCAAAAACCCAAACCCTCATCCCGCCCTCTCAACTATACTTGCCATCTGCTTAATTTCTCCGATAAGCTCGAGTCTTCAGCCTCTCCCACTGTCCTCTCTCGCACCAAAGATGGCCAAGTCTAGCAGCCTCGATTCCGGCGGTTGCTTCTCGAGCCTCCTCCGCCACCTCCTCTGCAGAAACGGCATGCCAGCGCACCCGTCGACAGACCCCGATCAATCGTCCATCGTCGAAAAGGATGAAGGCGGAGGAGCCGTGGGTCTGTCTTCGTCTCCAGACCGGCCCGGCCTCGTGGCGAGGCTGATGGGGTTAGAGACTCTGCCGGAGAATCCCGGATTGACGGCGGCGAAGGCGAAGCTCGGCCGGAGATCTCCGAACACCGTCCCGAGGAGCCTGTCTGTGAACTCTATGGACTACCTGCTGGAGATCGACTTCTTGCAGGTTCCTGTCTCCCGTCACCGGAGGGTTCGCACTTCTGTTTCGTTCGGGGAAGAGGCCCCGAGCCACCTTCAGCCAGACCTCCTCGTTATGTACTTGGATGAGCTGGAGATGAAGCCTAAGAAGGAGCCGACTCAGAGGGCAAAGCTGGGCCGACAGGTGGAGCATCCAAAGGTTAATAATACTAAGATGAAAGTGCAGAAGGTGAGGAATAATGAAGCAAGGAGGGTGAGTTATAAGGAGGAGGGACAGCAGCAGCATGGGAGGAAGAATGGTAAAGGTAACCATAGAGGGAAGCTGATACAGGAGAAGGAGATGATGGCGGAGTCGAAGTTCACCAAGAAGAGGAAGGAGGGGAAGGCGATAAAGAGGGTCTCGGTCGTGTCGGTCGAGAGCGACGGATCAGAAGCCTCGAGCCCGATATCAGTTCTCAACCTCGATAACTGGCCGAATGTGAATGAGCTAGGAACCGGCAGCCCCATGCAAGGTACCTTCAAACTCATCCTCATATGCTGTGTACTCTTATGATCTCATTTGTTGGACCATATTTCCTTTATCATTTGTCTAATTAGACTGTTAGTTTTGTCAAATATTAAGTATCCGTGGTTGGTTCTCGAAGACTATAAAAACCAAACCTTCGTTTTTCAACGTCAACTATTTGTCCATATCTAAGAATTTGTAGTTTTGTTTCTTTTGAATGTTCGGCTGCAGAAGTGCCGGAGTATGTGAATCTGAGTCCGAAGAAGGAACTTTTAAAATCACCGCCCAGCAGGTTTCTACTGCCTGCAGCTCGGGTCTCAGATTCATTTGAATTGCGAAGAGGAACTTCCGGCAGGAAGGAGGTATACGATATTGATCCAGTGAGCTCTACAGCTGGTGTTCGCCTAGAGACCAACGACTACTGGCTGTCGGTGGCCAGGGAGGTCTACAGGTTGACTGAAGAAGACGTCGTCAAGAGTTCACATGACTGGATTAACATAGACTCCAGTAAGGACGAAGGCCTCGAGAAGTTGTTGAAGGAAATCTCTGCATTGATCGAGCATCGGATCCTCGAACAGGTTGTCCGCGAGTTAATCTGCCAAACCTAAGTACATCAGTCGCCATTTATAAGAATTAATGAGAAGTTGCATATATTTTTTAAATTTAATTATGCCATTTTTAGGTCTTTTAAAATGTCCCAAGGCATATACTTGTTAACTTTTCATTAGTTCTTTTGAAATGCACCCACTCATAATGCTCATTGAATATGTATACACCATAGGAAGTTTATCGGTTATCCAAACCCGAGGTCCCCAGTACGAGAAGATGAACCCGTGTGATTCTGCAATATAGAACACATTTTTTTTGTTACCTCGTGGTCTCCCTTCCCTCGTCAGACCCAACGACCCTTGGGTATGGCGGGAGGCTTGGGGCTCAACGGTTGCCCCTCCCTTCAGTCGGCTCCGTTGAGAGGTTATCGAGTATCGTCCCCGGGGGAAGCGACCATACAGAGGTAGTCATTGGCGAGGTCTCCTAGGGAAACCTTTTATGGATCTCACCCGGAGGGCAGAGGTGGCCTTTTGGGCGCCCCCATCCCTCCAGCAGCCATCCTCGGATGAGGTGGCTGGAGGGCAGGGCTGGCCGGTGGCCTACAATAGTCCTTGCCCCGTCTCGGATTTTATTAGTATTATTTAATTATATTATATTATAGTATATTATATTATATATCATAATTCAAATATTAATTTATTATTTTGCAAATATTATGAATTATTTGAGATTTTAAAATAACTGGATATTAATACGTTGGCATTGACATAGAAAAAGAGTATTAGTATATTGGTTAAAAGTTGATGGTGATCTCAGTGGATTGAACATCTTCCATCAAGTTGATTGATATAATCCGTAAATATTTAGACGTCGTCCAGATATTACAACTTTGTTTTCGCGTAAGCTGTATAGAGATGGGGCGGGCGGGAAGGACATGTTCCTCATTAATTCAACACGACAAGACCACTATGTTGTAATTTGAAATGTGAACGGCCTGGTCAATGTTTGCCAGCACGCCTCTCAATTTATTGCGTTGATTGAAAGTTGTTGAAATTCAAATACTGGGCAGTGATCACACCTGCGTGTTGACGGGACGAATTTATTTAAATACTATAAAATATATGGACGATGATTCCCATTCATGAGCTTCTTGGAGTTGTGTGAATAATGTACACCTAATCTGTCCTCCATACTACCAACATTATTGGGTCGTTATGACTCGTAAAAATCTTCTAACTCTAAACTGAAAACACCAATTCTAATTAATTAATACTTGAAAATAATAACGTGTAAAAGAAAAAATTATTTAAATTTTATAAATATATAATATTTTTTTACTTAATTTTATATTAATTCTCTCGGTATTTTTATTTAAACTTATGAAATGTTACAATTCTTTTTATAATTATACAAAACACGATTTAATTTTTTTATAATAGATCAAAAATATGTATTATAACACTAATTCTGATATTATATAAAAATTTATTATAACTTCATAATAAATAAAATTATTTTTAATTTAAAAATTTTTAGTACTTATAAATAGTAAATTTTATATGCAATACAAATAGGAGGGGTACCATTAATCTTGATTTTTTGGTGAGCTTAATTGACGCAATACTCATATGTTGATCATAGTATTACATATAAAATAATTGCACTTAATTTAAGCATCTTGGATGGCTTGTTATCGATAAAATTTTAAAAATTGATATCATACCACTTTCTTGCGCAACCTTAATAGGCGGGTGCGGCAGAAATTCGCGGAAGGGTGCCCGAGGCATCCATGAAGTCAATGAATAAATTGTGCAGTGTGTAGGCGTTAGTCGTCATGGACGTTTAGCAGCATCTGCGCCAAATGCGGCAGAACAGACATTTTTGGGGTCCACAGGACAAAAAAGATCGAGGATCAACCCATACACGATAAACATAACACAGAAGCTGCATCATATTTGAGTATTACTGCCAAGTGCCAGAGATACCCTCTCTCTATATATATATATGGGTGGGTGCCTTGAATATTTGCAAATTAGACGTCGAGAATTACATTATATAAAATAGATAAATGTTTTAATTTTAAAAAATTGAAAAAAACTATAATATTTAGTTACAATCACTAAATATACGTCTTATTGTAAAAAACATTATACATTAATATTATAACACTCAATTAATAACTAAATATTAAGTGTTATTAGTATGACCAATGACTAAATATTAGTGGTATTAATATGTATATGAATAAATTTTAATAATAAGTTATTAAGTAATTTTTTTAAATTTAAAATATACACATTTATTTTTTGTGATTAAATAATAATAATAATCCATTATTCATTTTTAGAAAGTTTGTATATTAACCAAGATAAGATATTTAATATATAATAAATTATGAAAATTCATTGTGTTAATAGCCATTAAATATTAAGTGAGTATTGATTATCAAAACTTTTTTTTGCTCAAGATAATTTATATATAATAAATTATGATCAAAACTTATTTGAAAAAAAGATAAGAAAGTATTACATTTATTTTAAAGTTATTTAAATATTTTTTGAATTATAAATATAATTAGTTGATATTAATAAAAAAATCATTAAGTAAAAGCATATTCCACGTAAGTGAATATATAAAATTTATATTGAGAGAGGTATAAAAAAATTATAATTCTTTCTTCCTTAAATATGAATGAATTAAAATTTTATATATTTTAATATTAAAATCTTGATAAATAAATATTTATTTTATATTTATTACTCAATAATATCAATGGGTGATATTGATCGAATATACGCTCCCACATTCTTTTTCATCTGTCTCCCTCTCCTCCCAACCGCTTCCTCCTACCACCCGCCGCCGCCTCCCATTCCTCTTCATCCCCATGTTGGCCATCCACTAGAGAATACTCTTATTTGCACCTCTTCCTCTCTCGTGCTTTAGAAAAAAAGAAGCAAAGCTGATATTTTTTCCTTAAAAAAAAGTAAAGCTGAAAGCTACTATTTTACATGTGTCCGCCTAGAGAAAAAAGTTACACAAGTGTTATATAATTAATGTTACTAGTAATATACAATAAAATATTTATATATTTATTAGTGGATTAGAATACCAATTGGACTTCAATACATAAAAAAAAATAGGGTCAATAATTAAACAAATTCACAACTTCAAGTCAAACTCAATTTTAATTTAATCTTCAGTATTCATTTTACACGAATATGAGTGCCCTAAAGTTGGCACTCTTTGGGTCAGTACCCAAAATTATAGTGCTACCACCAATTTAACAACACAAGAATCCAAAGAAACTAGCGCGTGAGGTCGGCTGGCGCCGAGGAGGACTTCACGCGTCGATGTGATGGATGATGACGGGACGCACTTGCGGCACATACCCCTCAGTCCCCCTCATCATTCTGCCTCACCTTCATACTCATCGGGTAGTGTGCGTTTTAGAGCAATTTCACTTGATAGTCAATATAAACGGTTTATAATTGTCATTGGAATTACAAAAATAAAAATAAAAAAAATTATATCCTAAATGAACATAATTTAACAAGCTAACGAAACAAAATTTTGTTCGTACAATTGATTATACATTTATTAATAAATATAACTGTTATATAAAATTATAAAATTTTCTAACTTTTAGAGTAAAATAAAATTTTATATAATATTAAAGTTAGTATACTCGTATTTATGCTCAATACTCACCGTTCATCTAAATAAGTATATAAAAAATATATTAAACTTCTAATTGCTATTCACATTTGTACTAACTAAAAAATTTTAAAAAATATGCTATAGGAAATGGTTAACTACGAGTTTAAAAACAAGTATACGAGAAAAATTATTATATATTAATTAAAATAGAAAATTATTATTAACATGTAATATTAAAAATACTTTATAATAATTTTAATGAACTTTAAGTTAATATAATGTTAAATAATTATATATCACCAATATTATCTAATAAATTTGAATAATTTTAAACCATGCGCATATAGACAGTTTTTACATCTTCCTTCTACAATATATGATGGATCTGAATTTCTTAATATAGATATTAATACATATAAATATAAAGATGGGAGAGAGTTCCGCATTTTAATGTATGATCAAACTAATGGGAATGAACTTGGTCCATGCGTATCTTTTCAAATGTCATGTAATAATTATACATAATATTTCTTAATTGGTACATCACATACAATTACATCTAAGGGTGGCATAACAATGTACCAGGGAAACCCATATTCGATCCGAGTCTTATTAAGTTAATTGAATTATCTCTAATTTTAGAGCAAAAAAATATTATAAAAAATAAAGTTTAGTAATTTATATTAAAAGAATTAAGGTGACCTAGTTGGTTGGTTAGAAGATTGGTACTGTAGATCAATCTCCCAAAGCCATAATCCATCTACCAATCATAATCATAGTGGGCATGCATTTCCTCTTCCTATGTCAATGGGTAGGAAGAATCGCTTGTACTGCTAAATAAGCACACGACGGACAGGCATGTGAACTGTAGGAAGAATCACTTGTAGTGCTAAATAAACACACGGCTGGCTGGCGGGCATGTGAACTGATCAAACAAGTTCACATCAGCCTAAACTAAATCTAAAGAGAAATACGGCACCCTCTGCTATAAGAAGAAACATATTGACCCTTTAATATAAATATAGTTTCTTTATGCTCAAGATGTTGAGTGAGTGTGCGGGTGAGCTTTAGGGCATAGGAGGAATGGAATAAACCCGTACAATCATCTTTAATAATAATTGAATCTTCAATCAAGTATGTAGAAGAACAATACAGATACGAAGTTTTTTTGTGTATTGATTATCTTGAATATATACGAACAAATATCACTATTTTATAGATTATAATAGACTTTACATGTATATATATATAGTTAATATGGGTCTATTGAATAAGTGTGAGAGACTAATCAAATACCATATCATTCCCATGAGTATTTATGTGAACAAAAATTTTCTTATGTCCCTAGTTGGTCTCAAGACATGTAATGAATGATGTTTATTATTTCCCACAAACGACTAAATAGTAGATCTTGAGTTTAACACGAGGCTACAAACCCAAAAATTCAAAATGAGAGTCAAATTGAACCCAAAAATAATACTCAAAATTCATCCCGACCCCGAATGAGAATAAATATAATATCGGAAATTTACGAACCGGAAACCAATTAAAAGTGAACCGAAAAATAAGACTAAACAGAGAAAAAACATAAATCGAGATCTCGAATCGAACCGGGATGATAAAATAGTTCAAAAAGTAGACTCGAGTTGATAACAATAGTCATAATAAGATTTAGAGAATACCATGAGGTCCAAAATCAAGAATCAGTAAATACCCGAGAAAAAACTAATTCGAACTGGGTTTGTACGGACTCATTAACAAAATCTCCCGATTTTTAGATTGAGCTAAACAAATCGGAATGAGGCGATTATTGAGTTTATTTAATAAGAAACTGAACAAATAATTTTTTAATATTTTTATTAGCTAAAAAATTGGTTAGAAAAGAGGTGAACCGATTGAGAAATTTGCTGAAAATTAGTTTGATAGTGTAAACCGGTCGACGTGCCATGCTGGGCGCACACATGTGCGGGGCACACAGACGTGTAGACATGTGTGCGTGTGTTGTAGTCTTCATCTGAATATAAGGCCTGTGACCCGAAAAACTCCATCTGACAATTTAAAACCCACCATTTGTGAATTTATTCATTAAGAAAGTCATATACTATGAAATGATACAAGAAAACTATAAATATATACTCATATAATTCTAAAATCGATCTATATAAAACTTGGATTTCCTTTTTATCATATCATAATTCTCTCTAAAATCTGAATAGCTCCTATTTCAGGTAAAAGCAGTTGCAGAGATCATCATGCCTCCCTCCCACTACCAAACTCGATGTTTTTGGTATACTTGGAAAGCTACGAGTGTTAGCTTTTCATCGCCATTCCTCTCAACACTCGACTCTCCTTCTACTGTCGCCGACGAGATCGCATGATATCGGATTCACGCCGGACAAAAATAGAGCATCTATTTCGAGAGTGAATTTCGGTGGCCTCGACAACCAAAATCGATTGAGAAACATTCAGCAAATTTCATGTGGCCTCAACTTTCGATCACTACTGACCTCACATTATTTGGGGAAGTGTGGAGGTAGAATTAAATCCAAACATTTCGAGTTTGCTTCAAAAATAACATAGCTAAGTAAAATGAACATTGTAGGTGACCCACACCTCCATTTGAGGTGGTTCAAGTTGCCACGAACTCCTTGGAAAGACAACTTTCAAATTGCACCAATGCTATCGATCGAGACATCATCTCTAGTGAGTTCTCAGCCTTGACCCGACTCATACTCTTTAAGTTCTCAATTTACAATTAAGTTTGATCGTTACTGTTCTGACTGAACTCGACTGAATAGAGTCTACGATAGCCTAGGTGAAGCCAGGGGGATCTCGTACTTAACTTTGAGAATTTTTGGAGGTGTTTTTGTTAGGGAGTAAATGTCAAGTAATATAATGCAAGTAAGGAACAATTAGAGAACTCATTTGTGAATAAGTTTTATGTGGGGTTTTCTTAAGGGTCTAATGTTTTAGGACCATTTGAAAATATTGGTGAATTTTCGAAGTTATGTTGGCATGTTAGGAGTGCTTAAGGACCTAAATGTAATAAAATAGAAAGTTAAGGACTAAAATGTAAATTAAGAAGTTGTGCGCCCAAAAGTGATTTTTGGGAAGACCAATAGCCTAATGAGACTAAAAAGAGTATAGTAACCTAAATGAAAGAATGAAAAAAAAAGGTCCTGTAAATATAAGTTTTAAAGAATAGGGACAAAATTGTAAATTTGCCCAACTTAAGGACCATTTTGCAAATAATGAGAAATAATATTTAGAAAATATTCTAATATATTTTGGGGACCGGTGTAAACCTTGTCTCCTCACTATAGGAAAACCGGATTAGGGAACCAGAATGATTGAAGGAAACCAAGAGGGAAAACTAGCCGTAATCGGTAAATGCAGGCCAAAACGAGAAATTGGAAGATCCTTAGTGGTCAATTAATACCCAAACACCGTGGGAAGTAACTGTGGGTGGAAGGGGGAGTGAGAACCGAATATGAACCAGATTGAACTAAGATGAATCGTAAGGAACCGGTTCAAAATTTAATTTTCTAGGTGACATAAAAATATCAAATTGGAAAATTGAGCCACCATTAGATAGGAAATGATTTTAGAAAAATTTAGAAACTTTTAGATTTTAGAAAATTGATCGAATCGGGCCTGAACATGCCAATTTTTTATTTCGGGTCATCGAATCTGGTCAGACCGAACTAGTCAACGGTCCAACATGGCAACGGATTGCCACCAGGTCAGCACTTAGTCAGCAAGTGCGACCAATCAGCGTGCAATGCGTGGCGGAACGCACCATGTAAGCACACAGTTAGCGCTTGGAAGTGCTGACCAATCAGGACATGACACGTGTCCTCGATTAATGGTCAGGGGAGGAAATCCACCTCAACGACGACCCACCAATAGGAGAGCGACACGTGCCGCGGTCAGTGGTCAATGCCAAAAAATTCCAATCAACCAGACCAACCAATGGGAAGTGGACATGTGTCAAAAGTGCTACATAGAAACGATCGACCAATCAGAGGTCGACACGTGGCTAAGCCACGTTGGATAGCCCAGCCAATTAGAGGATAACACATGGCAGTGGCACTGTGCATCAGGAGGGAATCTGACATATTTAAAAAGGACCAATCAAAGGATGCCACATGTCATGGTCAACGACCGATAGGGATAGGTCAGCGGCCATACTGGCATGGACGACCAATGGGAGGTCGCCACGTGTCTAGTCAGCGAGTAAAAGGCTAACTAGGCTACTGTGTAGGATCATACGTCAACAAAGCCAACCAATCACGGTACGCCACATGGCAAGTTGGCACATGCGAAGCTCGCACGCGCGACACAATGTCATCTTCTTTGTTTGGATGACAGAGAGAAGAGGATAAGGAGGGGGAGAAAGTCTCCGGCAACTCAGAAAAAGCTCTGGTCTGACCGCCGGCGAGTGAGCGAGGGCCGTGTCCTATGCCAACCTAATAAACCCCGTCCCTTTATAGATAAGAAAATCGGGAAAAGAACTAGTTGTTTCAAAAAAGAAAACCGAGCCCGTTTAAGAACCACAACTGATAAGAAAAGGGTAAATTGAGAAATTTACAAATTACAAGTGACCTAAATAGTTATAAAAACCATAGAAAAGAACCTTTGGATGAATTGGAAAAGAAAACTAGACCGGTTTAGGTGAACCGGTTTGAATTATCTTTGAACCGGTTTCTAAATTAATTTTTATTGGTGGCTTAAAATGATCAAATTGGGGAATTGAAGCCACCATTAGATGGAGAATGACTTTAGAAATTTTTAATTTTGAGAAAATTGGTTGAATCGGGCCTGAACTAGTCAATTTATACATTGAACCGATTGGACCGGTCCGATTTAGAACAATGTTGTCTTTTTCCTTCAGATGATAGCATTGTTCATTCAATACAGAAATGGAAGACGTCGATGAAGGAAAAACGGCTCCGATCAGATTGTTTCAGGGTGAGGATAAGCTTGACCAAAATGGAAAACGGTCGGGCAGAGGGTCCTCGAGCTCCCTATATAAAGAGCTCATCTCCATTTATCCTTCACACACCTCAAATCTTCATTCTCTCTCAACTACTCCATTTTTCGGTGAAACTCAAACTAGAGCTCCGGCTTGGGCAGTTTTCTTAGCCTTAGAAGGCAAGGTCGGGTTTTTAGATTTTGGGGGAAGTTAGCTACCTGATAGCATCTTTCATTTGACCCAAGGACTGCTAGAGAAGCGTCGGTGGAATCGAATAGTGAAGCAACTTCGACGGACCGAAGCTGCCCTATTTTGGCCAAGCTAAATTTGGCCAATTTCAGCCCTCCTCTGGCCAAACCAAGTCTCCCCAACACCCCCACAACCCTCATACGACCTCAATGGAGCTGAAAGGTAAGCCAATATAGCCTTACTCAGTCGTTGCAGATTAGAGTTACAGAGAGAAAGTGCTAAACTTTATTGACATAATTCTCATTCGATTCGATATCAATTGTAGCAATTCTTGATCCTAGAAGCAACCTTAGGACAAGAACTACCTTTCTTGATTGAGAACTCGGACCGCCGCACCTCCAACGGTAAGCTTTTGAAGGTTTCTCTCTTTGCGCACAATTTTTCAGCGGAGCTCCGTTTGAGCTCAATTCGAACCCAAATGACGCTGTTCAAAGCTCAATTGAATCGTATGGAATTGTAGGAATTGATCCATATCTTCAATTGGAGCAATTAACTGCAATTGAATGGCCAATTTGAAGAAATCAAATTTAGTCAATTTGAAGGGGAGAAATTGGGGGAAAATTTTGGGGAAATTTGGGGATTTTGTAAAATTGAGGGACCTTTTTACAATTTCCCAAAATTGAATACCAATTGGCCATGAGAAATATGTTGAGGGGCCAATTGGTCAATTTTTGAAACATTTGGGGCCAAAATTGCCATTTTTGGAAAGTAGGGGTCAAAATGGTAATTTTTGAAAAGTTTGGGATCAAATTGGAATATTGGAAAACTTGAACCCCTTATACAATTTTGAGTAAAATGAGGACTCAAAGGGAATTTTGGAAACCTTGGTACTGAAATTGTGCAAAAGTTGGCATTAGGGACCTAAAGTTACGAGAAATGAACTTTAGGGACCTAAGTGCAATTTATCGAGAATTTGTGAGACTATGCTTTTATGCCAAACCATAATTAATAAGGCTACCCAAATTGTGTAGGGACACGCGTGATGAGAATGCAAGTAAGAGAAAGCTCGCGTAGACTTGGAAATCGAACGAGAACGAACACGTCATAGTTATCGGGTGAGTGTGCATATTTGCATCATACCCGGTTGGGATGATAAGCACTTTAGAAATGAAAAACCACTTATAAGTGTTATTTTAACATCATACACGGATTGGGTGATGGGTGATTTAGGTTAAAACCTACTTATTGGTTGTAAGTAAAGGAAAATCATACCCGATTTGTATGATGAACTTCCTTTAAGGAAGGAGAAACCTGCTTGCCGGTTGTAAGCGGAAATATTATCACACTCAGTTGGTGGGATATAGTAAAAATACATTATTGTCAAAAGTGTTCTCCCCTGACTGTGTGCTAATGCTTAAACTCTTTAGGAGACCTTCTTGACAAGAGCTGAAACAACTCAGATATGCAAGAGGCCTCGATTTTTGAACTTATGGGGCTAAATGCCTGATTTTGGAAAATCGTGTGTAGTAGGCCCAAGGCTAGTGGGCACGAGTAGGAGCTCGTAAACAAACTTGAATTGAAAAAGCCATGAACACTCTAATAAAACTGATGTGTGATTTCACCATGGTATCAAGTCAGGATCAACAGTACTTGATGGACTGGCGGCAATGCATCAGGGCCAGGTCGATGGACTGACCTAAATAAACAGTTGCAAGTTGAGTTGAGGGTAGGGGCCATTGGACCAATGGCACCAAAGATAAATGGCTATGTGAAAATTATTCTTTTGTGCATGCACTTGAGGTATGTGAATATCAAGACGCCTAAGAGGGGTTATCACGCCCCAACCCGGTTTGATTGGATCCCTGTGAACAACTTGTCGCTCTTTCTCGGTTCAAGAGGAGTTTCCTTCTTTTTTTTACTTGAGAGGAGCTAGGTAAAATTTCAACCTTGCTCCCTAGAAGACATATATCAATTAAAATGTAAGCTTAAGGAAAAATTAAGCATACCTGATAAAGGGTAAGGCTCAGTGTTACTCATAGTCATTTTCTCTTTTCCTTAAAACAAATAGAAAAGAGTGGTGAGTTTCTACAACTCAGTGAATGGGTTTTTCAAAAGTCTACCTTTAAATTTTAGGAAAAACATTTATATTGTAGTGTGTCAGACTTTTTTTTTAAATCACTTTATTTAAAATTTTGGGTTTTTCATCATTTATTAAACACGGTGTGTCATCACCTAACACATATCCTTCATCATGAAGGTTAAACACACATTTGCAGGCCAATACAACCACTAAACCCACTTGTGGCTTCAGAGCGACTTTACCGGCCACCTAGATAGAAGCATATCCACTTCTACCCTGAGAATGAGTGGATTGGAGCAACACTTCATCCTCGAAGAACCACCTTGACAAGAACTATCACCCCAAATCAAGACCTTCGACTGTTGCAGCCCCACTGGTAAGCTTCTGAAACTTTCTATCTCTACTTCTAGTTTTCCAGCGAATCTCCGTTTGAGCTCGTTTCGGACTAAAAAATGACGAATTAAAGTTTGGACTGTAGGAAGGTGGAGAAACCGATTAGTATCATGCTAGGAAGTAATTAACAAGGATTGAAGGATCAATTTGATGAAATCAGAGCTCGGGACAAAGGATGGATGAACTAGGGAAACATTTGGGGGAAAAATTGGAATTTCTAAAATTTCGAGAGCCTATGTGCAATTTTCTGAAAATTGAGGGCAAATGGGTAATTTTAAAGAAATTGGGGATCAAGTTGTAATTTTAAGAGAATTGGAGACCAATTGGTTATTTTTTGGGAAATTTGGGGCAAATTGGTAATTTTGGGGAAAATGAGAACTAAAGTGTAATTAAGCAAATTTTTGGGTTTTCAAGTCCAAAAAGGAAACTTTGTGAATAATTACAAGTCAATAAATTATAATATTGGTATTTAACTGGGAGTCAATTACCATGAGGGTAGAATGCGAGAATGTTGGAAATAAACTGAGACTTAATGTTCATTGCTCGAGATGATGTAGGTACGAGAGGAAGCGTGCCAACCTACAACCGCAAGACACCCGTGAATACGGACAAACCAACTCGAGAAGAATGAATCGTTGTACACCGGGTGAGTGGGTTTAGCATCAACTTCAGTTGGACGAATGGGCACTTGTTTTCCGAATTGAAAACAATTTTTCAAGGGTCGTTCTCTCTTGACTGATTATACAAGCTTGAACATTTTGGGAGATGATCATGACATGAGTATGAACCACGTGATAATAGGACTAGAAGTTTTATAGTGGGTCAAAGGCCAATGGACAATGGGCTCAGACCCATTTACAAGTTAAACCTTATAAACCAGAACACTCTCATAAATAGATAATTGTATGTGTGTGTCCGCTACTGTGTCGAGGCCGGGCAAACAGATGGAATAGTTGGGCAAGTAATTGCTAAGCCGAAGCCAGGTCGACAAACCTGTTGGGCTAGCGGTCATAAAGCCGAAGCTGAGTAGTCGGACCTGTTGAGTCAGTAGCCCCAAAGATGATGAATATAACTAACAAAACTATTGTTTGTGCATGTGATAAGTTTGAAGCCATTGAGGTGCCCGTTGTGGGGTAGTGGTGACTCCAAGGGCTACTGGACGACCCAGAGAGTATAACAGAAGTTTTTCGTCCAGTACATTGAGAAGCTCAAGGAGTTTCATGCGCACTGAGATCGTGGTCGGAGGGGGAGAGGTCTCGTCCCACATTACGGACACGGTATTGTGCGGGTATGAGGGTCGGACAATTGATGTCCACTTAGACTTAGGGTAGACGTCATGGACTTCTATTAAGGTGGATGGTAAATGCGCTCCAGTCCACAAGTGGAGCAGTTAAGGACTGCTCTACGAATGTGTGAACCATTTTGATAAAGGGCGGTCGAATTGTGTGTGAAATCAAACTAATGGTTTAAATTCAAATGTAAAAGCTAAAGTACATTGATAGCTAGCCATTCACTGAGTTATGAGACTCACCCCCTTCCTTAACCATTTTCATGGAGGTACACGGGCCGTGAGAGCAGATGTTACACCCCGACCCAGTTTGGTCGGATCCCTGTGAACAACTCGTCACTCTCCCAGTTTATTAAAGGGTTTCCCCTTATCTTAAACTGTAAAGAGTAAGGCGTCCTTTAAACATGCACCTTCTTCCTGGAATAACATAATCAAAACTGCATAACATTTTAAATTCATCATACCTATCTCACAGGCATCTTAGTTGATGGTCTTTAAGGGTAGGCTTTCCAAAATCTCCTAAAAGGGATATAAAGGAGGGAGTGAGTACGACTACTTAGTGAATGATATTCAAATCTTTTAACTTTAAAAAAAATATTTATATGGAGTGTGCCAGACTCCTTTCTTTTCAAAAATCTCTTTATTTAAAAATTCGGGTTTTCCATTATTTCTTAGTTACTACGGTGTGTCATCACCCAACACACATCCTTCATCATGAAGGTTACACACATTCACAAGTCAGTATCAGTACTGAACCCGCTAGTGGCTTCGGAGCGACTTTTCCTGCCACCCGGATAGAAGCACGACCACTTCTACCCTGGGAATGAGTGGATGTACGTGACATCCGACCCTCAATCCCAAAATCGTTTCTTCGTGTCTATATGAGGATAGAGACCTCATCTTGTCCCCACCCCGGTCTTATGCGCTTGGTGTTACTCCAAATTTCGCACAGACACCCGGAACGACGAACTGCCCTTATAGCCACCAGGTCATTCAGTTCCCTTAAGACGCATCACTACCCCTCATAGGCGTCTTGATGATCTCATACTAATAGTGCATGCACACACAATATTTTCTTATATTGCCATGTAATTTGTGGTGCCACTGGTCCAACGGCCCCGATTCTCAACTCAAACTGCAGTCATTTGTCTTGACTAGTCCGTCGACCTGTCATGTCGCACTACCACTAGTTGACTGAGCATGTAAGTCCTATTTTGGTACCATGGCCAAACAATTCACTTATTAAGTTTTATGGCACATATATCATTTTCGTTTACGAGCTCCTACTCGTGCCACCTAACCTTGGGCCCACTATACGAGATTTTCAAAATTAGGCATTTAGCCCCCAAGTTCCAAAACCGAGGCCCCCGACCTATAAGAGCTATTCGAGCTCCCGTTAAAAAGGTCTCCCAAATAGTTTAAGCATTGGTACACATTCAGGGGAGAACACTTCCAACAAAATAGGTTTTCACTGTCCATTATACCAACCGGTATAAGGACATCTTCGTTCATAACCGATGAATGGGTTTTCAACTTCCTTCGAGTAATTCTCATCATACCAACCAGGTATGATCTACTTACAACTTATAAATAGTTTTTTCGTATAATTTTTAAATCACTTTCTCTAAGTGGTGATGATTAAAATACCACTAACAGTGGATTTTTATACCGAGGCACTTATCATTCCCAACCGGGTATGATATATAATCCCACTCACAACTGGTAAGTGGTTTTTAATTTTAAGTTGTGCTCATCATCCCAATCGGGTATGATGTTTGTAAACCCACTCACCCGTTAACGTAGTTAATTCCACTAATCCGGTTCTTTGTATTCACACGAGCTCGTCCATGCTGGCGTTCCCGATACTTCGTGTTCCTATACGATATGAACATCCTTGTTCACTATAACTCGACTTAACAACCTTCATTCATTTCCAATAAATGAGAAAACCTAAACTTTTTAGTTATTTGCAATTAGATTCCTAAAGTTATTTTTTTAAGTCCCCAAATGTCGGTTTTTCCTCAAATTGAGTCCCGCAACTTTTAAAATTTATCTTGGGACCTCAATTTATTCAATTTCACAAAAAGGGGTTTAATTTCCCAAATTTCCAATTTGGTCCCCCAACTTTTCCAAAATGACCATCTTGTCCTTCCTTTACAAAAATGGTAATTTTTTGCCCCAAAAATTCCAAAATTCCTCAATTGGTCCTCCAACATTATTTTCATGCCCAATTGACCCTCAATTTCATAAAATTGCATTTTGGTCCTTTGAATTTCAAAAATCCCCAATTTTCCCCCAATTTCAACTCTTCAACACTGCTAAATTTGATTTCATCAAATTGACAGATCAAACACATCTAATTGTTGAAATTGGAGTTGAAATTGAGTTCCTACATGTTCATATGTTTCTAAGGAACTTTAAATCGCAGATTATAACGCCGGAATGAGCTCAAACGGAGCTTCACCGGAAAATAGACTATAGAGAGTGAAAGCTTTGATTTCTCATCGGTGAGGGCACAACGGTCCGAGCTTTTGATCTAGGCAGATAGCTCTTATCTTGAAGTTCATCCTAGAATCAAGAATCGCATCAATTGATTCTGAATAGCCATAATGAAATTCTACCGGTTCTCTCTCTAACATTGGCCGAAAATTGTAGAGGGGAGCTGAATTGGCTTACCTTTCAGTCCTAATTCGATTGTGGGAGGGCTGAGGAAGTGTTAGGAAGGCTTGGTTTGGCCTGAGGAGGGCTCGAAATGGCCAATTTCAACTCTGCCAAAACAGGGCAACTTCGGTCCGCTGGAGCTGCTTCACTGTTCCATCATGTCGGCGCTTCTCCAGTGATTCTCGGATTGACTAGAGTTTGCTATCAAATAGCTAACTTCCCCCCGGTTCTAAAGAGCCTGACCTCTCCTTCCGAGGTTAAGAAAAATGTTCAAGTCGAAACTCTAGTTTAAGCTTCACCAGGAAATGGTGTAGTAGAGAGAGAGAAAAGTGTTATGGCTATTTATGATGAGGCATACCTTCGCATAAAAATTTTTTATCAAAATTTCGGGTTATAAAAAAAATCATACTTCCTAGGAGGTCACCCATTCTTACACTACTCTCGGGCAAGCATGCTTAACTTTAGAGTTTTTATGGATTCTTGTTCACCTAAACCAATTTGGTTTTTCTCTTCTTATTTGTCTTAAGTTTCTTTTCCAAGGTTTAATGAACCCTTTGGATTACCTGAAAGTAAATTTCCAAATTGCTTGTTCCCAAATGATCAGTTTCGTGAACTGGTTCGGTTTTTCTCACTCAATTTGACCGGTTCTTTTCCCGATTTTCCTTATCTCAAAAGGGTGGGGTTTACAGTAGAGGACAAATGAACGAGCTTTGACAAGAACCTTTTCTCCAATCTCCGAAAGTGCATTCGGGCTCTATGGTACTGGGAAGAAGTCCCCTAGCCACCACCTCCTTTCAGTCCGAGAATCATCGGAGGAGCGTTGGAAGCTAGTACAGTACCGTCACTCTAGAGACCCTGAATTGACAGAGAATCTCGAGCTGAATTCTGACCACCTCCGACCTTAGGTGACCGAGCCAAACCTCTAACAGCTCTCTTCGACCAACCCCCGACTGCCAGGAGCCCTCAAGGTAAGCCAATTCTATCCCATTTCGCTAGAATAGTGAAGTTGCAGAAAATGGAACATTGAAACTTCTCTCCTCGAATTCTTTATGCTCAAGCAGCCAATTGACCCGAAGTTTATCCTGGGAGAATACCCACAAAGAGCACTGGCCACCCTATCTAGAGCTCAGACCACTGCCCATGCACCGGTAAGAAAACTAAGCTCTCTCTCTAGAAAACTTTTTCGATTAAGCTCCGTTTAAGTTAAAAAAATGGATCAATTGAAGTTGTTCAAAATCCATGATGATTATAGGGAGATGGGGGACAAATAACAACATGCTAAGGGGCAATTAACCAAGTTTAAGCGATCAATTTGAGGAAATGAGAATTTGTGGGTCAAAGTACAATTTTGGAAAAATTTGAGTGAATTGGGGATTTTTGAAAAAAATTGGGAGCCGAATTGCAAATAATAAAAAGTTGAGGACTTGAAAGGAAGTAGAGAGAAATTAGGGACCCAAGAGTGGAAAAAACCTTAGGGAGCTAAGTGATAATAAATGGACATTGGGGACCTAAGTACATTTTTTAAGATTTAGGGGCCTAATCGTAATTATGATATAATTAAGGACCAAATTGCCGATATGCCAATTATAGGATTTTTCCTACAAATAGTACTGATATGAATGCCCAGGTTGTACAGGACAGGCGGTTCAAGGATCGTGCACGAGAGCACGTGGCCAGCCAAGATACCGTCAGGAACAAGTTACACCACCCAAGGTGAATGGGTTTAGGATCATGCTCGGTTGGACTGATAAGTACGATATTCCTGCATTAAAAATGATTTTCCTGGACTGCCCTCCCTTGAATGGTTGAACAATCTTAAAACTTTTGGTAGGCTATCTGGATATTGCATGGAACATGCAATAGTCGGGTAATACCATTTGAGTGGGCCCAAGGCCAATGGACACGAGCATGATCCCATCAATAAGATAAGGTTTTTATTCTTGAAAGCTCTAAAAAAATTGGATAACTATGTGTGAATAGTTATTGAGTCGAAGTCGGATGAATGAACTCGTTGAACTAGTAGATGCTGAGCTGAAGTCGGGTCATCAAACTCGATGGGCTAGTAGTTATGAAGTCGAGCTGAGTTTTCGGGTCTGTTGGGCTAGTAAAACCAAAGATAACGACTGTAATTAATGAAAACTATTAATTATGCATGCATGAGGTGCAGAACCATCGACACACCCGATATGAGGTAGTGGTGGTTCTGAGGGCTGTTAGATGACCTAGGGAGCATGAGGACGGTCCGTCGTTCAGTATGTTAAGAAGCTCTGGGAGCTTCTCGCGCACTGAGACTGAGGTCGGAAGGGGAAGAGGTCTCGTCCCACATTGCGTACATGAAGTATGGCTCGGGTCTGAGGGTTAGACGAATAATGTTCACTCATACTTAGGGTAGAAGTTATGAACTTCTATTGGGATGAATGGTAAAGGCGCTGCGGTCCACAAGTAGAACCGTTAGGGACGAGACTATGAATGTGTAATCCCTTTTTATGATAAAAACGGTATATGATTGTGTGCCAACCCGATGAGGGGTAAATAATGGAACACTACGGATTAATGGAAACCTCAAACAAATCTATTTTTAAGATTTTCCACTCACTAAGTTGTAAGATTCATCAACTCCCCTTAATATTTTTTCAGTAAATACCAAGCCTCGAAACCCAAATCCAGTTTTGTATAATAACATTAAAGGGAACAAATATAGATAATACGTCTGACTCTTCACGATTTAAGGGGAGTGACTACTCGAGGTTAATGAGAGGGGTGGGTTGATCGCGAAGTTCCGACCAAACTGGGTCGGGACGTGATAGAAACGGTGATAGGGAATGTGCCAAGGCAAAGTGGACAATGAGGGAGAAATTGTCCAATACCACCGGACGAGGAAGAAGGAAGGGAAGTACGATGTAGACATTATCTAGGAAAATTGAATGAATACTCACGAATCAAGGAACAAGGAAGACAAAAAGGAAATGAGGGTGAGTAAGGGCAACCCTTCTTCCTCTAGGATAGTATGAGCTAGAGCCATATAAAAGGGATGATCATTCTTTCCCTAGCACAAGGCCAATTTGAGTGTAGTTTGTAGTTAGACTTATGATTTTAGTAAGAGAGATGCTCATAATTTGATTTTCTTTGACCATGTGTCACGACTATCAATCCAACAAATCTTGTTGAATTTGTACATGGTTGGAGAATAATAACTATAGCTTGTCTCACATATTATTTGCATTCCAAATTCTTTAGCTTGTCTCACATATTAGTTGCATTCGAAATCCTTACAACATGCAAATTAATATGGGTGTGCAGGGAGGAATCCCATTATGGTTATAAGCTATGGTTGATCACTAACCTTGTAAGCAACATAGGTTGGATTGGGAGTGGGAATTAAATTATCTCCGTCTAATTTGTCAACCGTTCTAGGTTATTAGGTCACTTGGATGATATTTTACGCCACAAAAAATATTTGATTTCATAGTAATGGTGTTGACACCAATTGTGTTTCTAATAAACAAATTAACTTGGGTTAGTTTTACAGATATTGAGCAATTGATGATAGTGAGTGATGAGACATGATGATGAGAATTGTCTGGAGTTAAGATATTGATGTTGTTAAGAATATAAATAGGAAGTTTTTTTTTTGTATATTGACGGGTTTCAATGTATATGAACATATGTTCCTCTCATATAGACAGTAAGAGACTTTACATGGATATAAATGAGACTGATCATATTTTTTAGGGTCTTATTATCACTAGTAGTATTTATGTGAAGAGTATTATGGTATTCTAAGGGTTAGTTCAATCGATGTTGATGGTTATTAAAGTAGATGAACATTGAGAATAACATCATTGCACCAAATACCTATAATATGAACCGTAACTGGCATGTCAAATTAATTAATCTAATGTATCTAATGTTGATTTTGAGCTTAGAGCCAATGAGCGGAAGATATTTTCAATGTCCATCTCCAAAGAAAATGGGGGCATCTAAAACTGTGTGAGGGAAACATGTTTTTGACACTAGATCAATCTCAAGCTTTTGACATCGTTCCAGTATGCAGTTCTACATGGATCCTCCTCCTGACGCGAGCTTGTTGAGAAGAGCAGTGATGAGGGCATCCCTCCTCTCAGCCCTGGCATCCTCCCTCACCCTCATCTGCTCCTCCCACTGCCTCCGTCTACTGTCCATCTCGATCCTCTCCTTCTCAATCATTTCCATCCTCTGCAGCCACTCCATCTCCCTCATCCTCCGCTCCTTCTCCCTCGCCTCCAACGACTCCCTCCATTGCGCCTCCATCTCCTCCTGCTGCTTCATGAACTCCTCCAGCAGCTTCACCAGGTGATCTCCGCCCCTACCATTGCTAGTTCTTGCCTTCTTTGTCATCTTCTTCTTGTTCTTCCTGCTGGAGCCTCCAGGGTTCTGCAGATACGCCCCCTCGCTGTCCTGGCTCCCGTCCTCTTCGTTAGAGGACAGCCGTGACGCCATCTTCTTCTTCTTCGAGCCGCTCGCTCTTGTTTCCTCAGCTTCAGTCCACAGCGTCATTTGCATCCTTGTGGAGAAGATTGCCTCAATATCGTTATAGAAAGGGAACTGCTGCCTCATAACTTCAGTTGGTTCCGTCGTCTCGCATCCCTACCACCATATAAACCCGTACATGTTTGTTGAGATGGATACTATTTCTGTTCCCATCAAATCAGACGGAAGTTCATATCATATGAATATGAATATGAAGAAAGTTTATGTCACTGAATGAGTTTTTGAATACCGAATAGTTTGTACCCTTAAAAAAGTAACAACATACGCATACTTAGAAGTGTTCTTAATAGATCCTCCTCCATGCCAAGCATATTGTTTCTTAATCAGCATTCCTGTGACTAAAACCTCCTGGGTTTCTTCTAGTGTTCTTAATAGTCGTAGTATTTGTGAAATTCATTGAGTATTGTATTATATAGTTTAGTTATGATATTAAATCTCAAATACTAATACAATTACTGGTTAGCTTTGATTCTTCCACTAATAATTAAGTGAATCATACAGCTATTGAAAAAGATCTGGCTAAATAATCAGCAGAGCCACAAGCTAAGGGGTTGATCTCTATGACAAAGAATTCCATGATCTATATACACAGCTATTTGTTAAGATCTATGGATTAATAATTAAAGGGTATCTGCAGGTCTTAGTGAGTAAATGGGTCTGGCGGGGGTACCTTATATCGCGTGACGAGATTCTTCCATTTGAACTTGCACTGATCAGGGCTCCGGTTGTACCCTAGATCCTTCATCTTGTTCGATATAACCTCCCAGAGGGGCTTGTTCCGTCTGGCTTCCATGAAGCTCAGGTCAAGCTCCGCCCTTATCGTCAGGAAATCCTTCGTCTCCTGCAGGCTCCATTGAGGAAACCGATCGGACGGAGAATTTCCGGCGGCGATCCTCACTTGCTGCTGCGGCGCTTGTTGAGGCTGAGGGTTAACATACCGATAGCTATGACCGTAAAGTCCTTCCATCAGTCAATCTATATATATATATATATAATTGTATGAAGGCGGTATCGTGTATCTGTGTATGAACGATGTCACAGACTTGCACCGGAAGGAATGTACAAGTCTAAGCTTTCAGATGATCTCCCGAGGTGAGAGAGAAAATAGGACGAGAGTTGGGAAGGCAATATTTATATATGGTACCGAGTGTGAATCCTCCACATATGAAGGCGTAGAAGGAACTGGAATTTCTGAACAGCCATCGTTATTGTCTTCTTAATTCAAATTCAAACAGAATATGATATCCAAAAAAAGCCAAATAGATTATGTAGAAAAGATTATAACTTAAAATCTCAAATATGGAGAAAATTACATGATAATTTAATTTCTATGCAAATATTTTATTTTAATTTAATATGTATCATTAATAGTTTAATTTAAAGATATTTATTTATAAAATATAAGTTATTAATAAAAATTGGAATAATTAGTATTTAATAAATTAGGAGATAATTTGTTAGCACATTTTAAATTAAATAAGTAAATTATCAAAAATAATAATAAAATTATTATTTAATAAATTAGGAGATAATATTCTTTTAAGACTATAACATTTTTCTTGTTTATGTGATCTTAATGGTTATATTATATCCTTCCACGCGCATGTAAATTAAATGTGGGGTAGATGAGTCGTTTGTTTTCTACCCCCATATTTTCTTTTCTTTGCTTTATACCCCATATTTTCTTTTATATCAAAATGGCCCAAAAAAAATTATTTTAACTAGCGAATATTTATTGATTATTATCCATTAAAAAAGCCTAACCTTAATATTGATTCCTATTCCGGCTTTAGAAATTGTCCTTTTACTTCCGAGCTGGCACCAGGAGTGGTCAACAAGATAGTCCGAGTCGGTCCATCGTCGGTCTCCATCAGCTCAGACGCGGAAACGCTGGCTATCCGGGGAGCACCTTCATGCTCTGGGTGTATGCATGGACCGGGAGTACCTTTGGATCTATATCTACGATTGCGAATCGTCAGGCTGACCGGAGACATCCATGGTTGTGGCCAATCATAATTAAATGTTTTTTTAATGTCCTTGTTATTTAAATAAATATTTTATATTAAACCAATATTGAATTTATAATCTCCGGTGTAAATACAAAATTTATAGTGTGTTAATGAAATGTTCATTGATTCAAAGCTGTTTTATAATTTTAAAAATAAGCATTTTAGTTTAAATAACTTCAATATTTCAGTTATCACATAATATTGTTATGATGTTTACGTGTAATCATTTAAAATTTGAGTGAAATGATTAAAATATTTGTGAAAATGCAAATAATTTGATTAAATTATTAAAAGATTTAAATGTTAAATAATGATAAAATCAACTTTTAAGTAATTAAATAGTATATATTGTATCTTTAAGAAAATACTTTTTGAAATATTCATATATTTACATTTTAATTAATCGTGTAATATATATTTAAGTGATAATTATAGTTAGATTTTTTGAATTTTGATATTTAGTTAAGAATATAAAATATTATAGTTATGCGTGTATATATAGTATGACTTTAACTCTAATTCTTGTTTTATATTTTTTATGATTACATGTATATGAATCAACGTGGACATATCCAATAACGTTTTCAAGTGGAAACATAATCATTTGTAAGCATATCAAAAAAGTTAAATTAAATGCAAGGAAATAATATAAATCAATAAAGAATTAGATAAAATGAATCTTATTATATTAATTTACTATGCAATCATTTCTGAATTATTTATTTTTTAATACATCTTCTTTTACGGTATATATATATATATATATATATATTTGAATACAATGTTTAGAAAATTAATGGTAAATTAAATAAAATAGAAAAGTATTATAATTATATAATATTTAAATTATGTATCACTTACTCATTAATTATAATTTTAAAATAAAAATATTTATCTTATAACATAGTTAGTGAAAATAGTAAGTAAAGTAATTAAATATTAAATATAATATAATAATATTATTAATATATAAAAATGAAAATATTATATATTTTTTAAATTATAAGTTTTAAATAAATATTTATATAAAAAAATTATCAAATTTTAATATTGTCTAATATAATGTATAACCAAAAGAAATTACTCCAAACAACACAAGGTTGGTAGAGCAAAACGCCCTAATTCAAACAACATCAGGTTGATTATCCTGTGGGATTCCAGTAGGACAATAGTTCTCGGTAAATTCATTAATACGTTCCATCCATCAATCAGATTCTATTCTCCCGTATTAACCTACTGCTCTTGAATCTGTCAACATATTTGGGCCAAAAAAAATCTGTAAGCATAAAGTGGGTTCAAAAGTTGGTATACAAAAATAGTATTTGAAAGATTCTCATTCAAACAAACACTAATCTATTAAAGATGTTGGATTTATGAATTATTACTAACTGATTAAAGGATTGGAAAACTGTGGAAAATTCCAAATTTTAATGGGAAGCGTGTGAAATTATTGGAGGTAAAATGATGACAAATGGAAGAGGGAGGCCTTTTCTCCAATACCTATGGAATAGAAGATACACAATGTATAGTCATCATTGTTAATGAACTACTACTCACTAACTATTCATCCACCCTCCTCCCCTTTCATTCACAAGGAGCATACTCACTCCAACTTCTCATTAATACATTTTTGCAAATTATCCTTGTAATAATGTACATAAATTCTTTTTATGTCAATATTATACATAAATTCATCTAACACTAAGGAAAATATGCTTTCCCGAAGAGGGGGCAATGGTATCTTGATCAGGTACGCCGAGTTCTGCAGCTTCTCTAGTGCGTGCAACAACCATCCACGTCCACTTGGAATAGGATGGGTACAGTACCCCCCACTACAAGGGCAACCCCACGTAAGAATCCCGCGTTTCACTTGTCGCACTCAGTTATGTGACTTGGGCTCTGTCCGTCATATTATCACTTAGCCATGCATGTATGTTATGGTGTGTCATAGTTGTAATCATGATCTTTTGAAGTGGAGGGTGATTTTAGTGTAATCTTTCAAAATTAGTACAAAATGTATATCTAATATGCATATAAGGAGCAGCAAGCATTTCATTTCATTTCATTCCTTTACTTTCCTTTCCTTGAAAACCTTAAAAAATTCATTAGTCTAACTTCATTTTTCTCATGTAAGAAATTTTAGCTGAGCGAAAGATTATTTGTGACCTTGGAAGCTGATCAAGATAATTTGATCTATCTTTCCTAAGATTATTCATACAAAAAAGATCTAATAATTAATTGACAAGTGGTATGAGCTTTCATTAGTTAAAAAAAAGCCTAATAAACATTTTTATTGAAAATTATATGATTTATATAAGAACATCTCTGTGTTTCAAATCCTTCTACCAGTTAAGTTCCTATCATTATTTAGAACATTAACTTGAGCATTATACCACAACAGAGTTAAATCCTCCTTACTTGATAAGATGAGATGTAGATCATGGCCTACATATGTATGGCTCCTTCTACCCCTCCCCTCTTACCTAGACTTCATTGGGTTGTATCCTATTATTTGTTACTGCCTTGGTGCTAAATGGAGTAGCTGGTATGGTATAATAGTTTGAGGTACTCGGTCATCCAAATAACTGATTACTTATAAGATGAATATGAAATTGCACAATATATCTTACTAAATTAAAAATACTGTTATTTTCATAAAATATTCCTAAATCAGTATTTTTTTTATATATCTAAAAACTCTTTATCCCTTGAAAATGTTTTTCCCTAGACTTACTCATGAACCTAGTTAACAAACATACAAAAAAAATGTAATATCTCCCTGATCAACAATGCATTAAACAACCTATCATTTATTTATAAATCTCTCATTCGCTAACTTTCCATTTTTAACCTTAGACAATTTATTTCTAGGAATTATAGAGTTAGCAACATCCTTGCAACCTTTAAAGCTAACTCTTTCCAAGATTTCTTTGGCACATCTTGATTGATTAATGAAAATACGTTTTGATTTTTGTATTACTTCAACACCAAAAAATAATTTTATTTTTCCTAAATTAGTTATTTCAAAATTTTGTTTGGGCAAAAAAAATTATTTCAAATTAAAGTCCTATTATCAAATTTTATTTTTACAAACAAAATATATTCACTAAATCACTTTACAACACATTATTTAATGAATCACCCCTCAATTCTACTATACCATGCCTTTTATGCATGATTTAAATTGTACCATTTTTTTTCCAATTTATAAAATTTTAATTATTTTTCTTTTATTATAAACTCGTGTCCATTTATAATAACTTTTTTCAATTTTTCATATAAAAATACACTTTTTTACATATAATTGACATATAATCCAACTTTTATTTGCATTTAGAGCCAAAATAGTTTTAATAGTATCTTATCCATCTACTAGGATAAAAAAACCATCATAATATATACCATGTTTTTTACTATATCCATTCACCACTAACCTTGTTATATGTTTGCTTATTTTCCCATTCTCATATCGTTTATTTTTAAAAATCAATTTTATAGTGACTTACTCCTTAGGAAGATCCATCAATTTTCAAATATTGTTGCATTTAATAGCTGAAATTTATACTTCCATTACTTCTCTCCAAATTTGATTTTTTTTATAACTTTTAAATAAATCATTGGATCATCCGTGTTAGATAGTTATCCATCCAATAAAATATCCTTCTAACTCTTCTTTCCCTATGTTGTTCTAGTATTATTTCATCATTTCTTCAACTTCATCTAAGACTATATTTCTTTGTACTTCTATTTCTAGTTGTCATATATTATTATTATTTTTTCATTTCACAAACTACTTCTAGACCGAGGACATATTTCTTATATATTTTTTTTATTTTTCCAATTCCAAGTTGCCTTTTTATAAAAGCAAACATCACTACTAATTAGAATTCCCTTAGATATATGAGCATATAGTTTATATGCTTTAATCTCTTCCCTTACACCTAAAAATACACATTTTGTACTTAAATTAGCTAATTTTGTATTAAAAACACTTCATATATGTACATACAATATACTACCAAAAAGTTTAGAATATCCTGCGTATAGTTTTTTTCGTCGAAGTATAGAAGTTATATTTTTTTAATTAACTAGTTGAACACTTATTTAATATATAAACTCTCCAATTAACTGCCCCACTACAATTTTTTAAGAATTTCTTTATTAGCCAACATATATCGTGTCATGTTAATTATGGTAAGATTTTTTCTTACAGTCGCTCCATTTTGTTGGGTGTATTTTACCTTAATTATCTTTTAATAATTTGTTCTAAATAAAACAATATTAAATTTTGTTTACAAAAATTCTTCCCTACTTTCTACTTAAAAATGTATCATTTTACATTTTTTCTCAACTAAAACTTTAAATCATCTAAAATATAAAATATATATGATTTTTTAATAAAAAAATATATTCAGTTTTCATACCAAATCACGAGGAAAAAAATGAGAATATACATGTTTCCACCATTTGACTTAGATGTAATATGTCCACAGACATGCATGAATGAATTCCACTTTTTTTCACCCTCCATTTGCTCTATTTTGGAATAACTCCTCGGTTCTTCACATAATTATGTTTCTCCAAGGAGTTTTGGAAAAACATTTACCAAATTTCTCCTTGACAAATCATTTAAGTGAAGATTATCATACCTTTTATACAATGAATTCATTATTTTATCCATTTCAACTTGGAAGAAAGGTGGTTTTGCTTCATAGAAATATCTTCTTTAGGAGCTTTCTTCTTGTTGAAGGAATCTTGACATTGTCATTAGGTAGAATTAACTCGGTTTCTGATGTGAAATATTCGATTTAAAGACAAACCCGACAGATAAAACACCTTAAATAATTGTGATAAAAAATTACATTTTCGAAATATTTTCTAATATGATTACAAAGCCCTTGGTCAGGTGGTAAATCTTGCATACACATTTAATGATTGTGATAAAAATTACTCAAGACAGTTCTCTATACATACTATGGGGAAACATATGGAGCTTTTCTTGGAAGCTACTTCAGTTGGATTACTTAACTGCTTACAAGAATGAAATGTTTTATGTCACTATTTTCTTGGCTTCATTTTGGATCTTCTCTGATTGGTATTTGCTCATTGTTCCTGTGTTCATAAGAGTAATATCTGTTATGCAGAGATGCTTCTCAAGTGCCATCAACAAAATTTCCCTATTATAATTATGCAAACTGCTACTAATCACCAATGTTTTTTGGAGACAAAGAGACTGTAAAGCTCCATTCGGATGGTTATATGATTAGAGTCTGATTCATCTTATAAATTTGGTACGATAGAAAGAAAGATTTCTGGCGTTGGCTGTATTCTCAGTATGTATATACATTGATTGTCTTGATATGCAAAATACATATCATGCATGCAAGAAGATAAAATTTTCAGGGTAGCTGTGAGGGCCTATATTTTTGGGCCGACTTTATTTAATCTTTTATTGGACTGGTGAGATTTCTTAAATACTTCATGTTCGTTCAAGGGGAGAAGTGCTGAGAAATTATTGGAAGCTCATATTACATGGCTCCGGAGGTGCTCAAGCAGAATTATGGGCCGAGATAGATATTTGGAGCAATGGTGTCATTCTGAGTATTTTGCTATGTGGGAATGCTTTTGGCTGGCAAAGTTGTTTCATTTTCTCTTGCTGCCATTGCTGCAAAAAAGTTGAATTTTCTTTATTGTTTTGTTTTCTTTAACTGCAAATATTTTAATTCGCTTAAGTTTGCCACTTCTGCAACTTTCTTTTATATTTCATCCTATCCCTTTATTTTACAATTATAAAAGAACATATTAAAGAATAGTCATTCAAATTGTGAGAGGAAATAAGTGGGAGAGCGGCCTGTCACCTTTTTGCTTCTTGTTTTACGACCTCCCTGCCCTTTTTAAGTTTATTTGGATTAAGAGGTTTGTTGAAATTTGAATGAAAACTTTTGTAGTGATATAGAAAGTAGGTGAAATGAATGGTTTATAGTATTATAAACCATATTTTTTATTCAGGGGAGTATTAATTAATAAAATATTAAAGAATAAATTTATTTTTAATTAAATTATAAGAATTATTAAATAATATATTATATAATTAAATCAAATTTTATTAAATGTATTATATGATAAATAAATTATTAATATAAAATAAAAATATATAATTATATTTATTACATTTTATAATATAATCAAATTATATAACAAAATTGAGTTATTATTATGATACAAAAGTAATTAACTTTAATTATATAATGATAGTTATATATATGGTATAATCATAACAATTAAAATAATATATATGCATATAATAAACTATATTATATACATACAATATATATTTTATATAATATTATTAATTTATAAATTTATTTAAAATATATAATAATATAAATAAAATTGAAAAATAATATAAATATATAAAAGGGTATTAAAATTCACTCAAATACTCAAAAGTAGACGTGCTGAGAGATGTTGTAAATGAAAATCTTTATTTTATTTTATCAAAAAGGGATTTTTGAATCCTTTCAAATCTCTAACCATACAAATGGCTGCATGCATTCATGAGAGATTAACCATCATAAGGGAGAGGAGAGAAATTGATAAGAGATGTAAAGATGGAAAAAAAGATATAACAAGTAGGCTTGCCAAAAAATTAGATCTCGACTGATCGAGTCTCAACCACCCGAACTAAATTCGAATCTCAACTTTGGCTAGAGTGACTCAGAACCTTTAGTTGGTTTGTTATTTAAAACTTCAAATTTTGATTATTTATTGGGTTATTTGAGTGAATTGAGTGAGCGATTTCGTGTTAAATTATTATTAATGATAAATAAAATAAAAGAGAGAATATTAGGGTTTAACCTAACTCGGGTTAACTAGGGTCAAACTCGGTTGCAATTGGACAACCCAAGAGTGTGATGTAACACCAAGATTTTTTAATAGTAGAGTATGACATAAATATGCTGAAAATAAAAGTTAAATTGAGAATGAGAATCCGATTTGGTAATTGGGATTTGATCGGATCGAAAGTCATTTCCCGCATAAGGCATCGAGATTTTCGGAAAGTCAATTTGGATAAGTCAGTATCGAAAATGGGCATAAATGAAATTATCGAGAGATTCGGAGATAAGAAGAAAATCATTTTAAAAATATGTGAAATTATAGAAAAAAAGGAAAAAGGGGTCACTAATTCGACCTGACTGCCGCGTCCGACCCAACTTGTCTGTTCCACTACTCAATCCCTCTAGAAATCTACAATTAATATGCTATGAAAAATCGATCAAATTAACTCAATTTTTGGTCAAATTGCACACAATCAAGCTTATATCCATACAACTCCTATAATGGCCTCCATGTGAAATTAATTACGTTATCTCCTCCCCATCATATATAATTTTACTCTTAAAGTCAGAAAACTCGTTCCCAAAAATATTTTCGACACTTGAGTGGTCGACCGAGCAATACTCCATTTGACCACCAAATTTAGGAATTTTGGTGTCAAAATTCCGTAAGGGAGTCCTATTGAAGTTTGTGGCCAATTTTCGACCTGCAAGTGGCTGAAAAATGATGCAATATAGTCGTTTTGGTTGACTTTGACTTATGATAGAGAAACTATGTGATGTCGCCACCCTTACAAGGCCAAATTCGGCCAGGTCTGACCACCTTTATAATTGATACCGTTGCTAAAAGAAACCCTTGCCTCTTCTCTATCTTCCACAACCTTTGAAAGACCTCTAACAAGGGGAGTTTTGGTCGCCATGAGCCAATTTTCTCCAACCAGTCTGTTCTGGAATGTCCGACCACCACTCTTTTGAGGCCAAATTCAGCGTGCTCTAACGACCACTTGGTCTACAACAACCACATATGTATATGCATTGGATTCAAAACACTTACCCTTCGGCCATCGGTGATGCTCTCTTTGGTGTGTATTTCCGACCAACCCTCAATTAGCCTAGTTTCAACAATTTTATGAAAATTATCAAATTCGATCATGGTAAGAACCCCAACTCCTCCCATGAACCCTTAAGAGATAAATGAATGTATATGGGGTGGAGTTACAAAATTTGAAGTTTATTTAAGTTATTTTCAAAGTTTGGGGACTAAAGTGCATAATTTAAAAAGTTTGGGGACTAGTTTAAAAAATGGAAAAAACTTGTGGAATAGTCTCTAAGAGAAGTATTAGGGGCTAGGTGGTGATTTTGGGGCAAATGGAAGTGTCAAAAATGATTTTTGAGAGTTTAAGTGCAAAACGATTTTTTTGGAAAATGAGAGGTAAAATGATAAATTTTGCTTAAAATGGGTAAAATGGTCATTTTGCACCATGAATAGCAAGTGACCCATTTGTATAAGTTATGGGTGAAAATAATAGTTTTGAAAAATAAAGGGGGCAAAAATGAAAGTTTCTCAAAAAAGGCAAAATCATAAACAGTGCAAAGTTTGTGGCCAAAATGTATTCAAAACTTGGAGACCAAAATGAGATTAATACAAATAATGGGGACTAAATGGAGAATTTTTTAAAGTTTGACTTCTAAAGGGAAGAAGTTTAAAGAATAAGGGTATTTTAGTAATTTTTAAAAAGTTAAGAGGTCAAAAGCTAATTTTAGAAAATTATGAAGTATGAGTTTAAAAAATGTATAAAATTAGGTGCACTAGAGTAAATGGAGGAGAAGAGGTAGAACTTAAAAATTATGAATATATGGAAAATGTAGCATGACTCGGTTCTTAGTGGGACCAAGCTACGAGGTAATAAGCACACATTTAGAAATTTTAGAATGATATAACATGGTGTATCAAACTAATCATGATATCATAATATAATTTGTATAAAAAAATGAGATCTCATAATTTGCAAGGATCATACTTACTGAGATAATTGGAAATAAAGACGGGATAAATATAATTCGAATATAAAATGAGTGGAATTATCATTGATGATTCTGATTGTACAGTTCGAATTTTCTTTACAAGTTTTCTTAAACATAA
This sequence comes from Trapa incisa, assembly GCA_030064435.1. Classification (NCBI taxonomy): domain Eukaryota; kingdom Viridiplantae; phylum Streptophyta; class Magnoliopsida; order Myrtales; family Lythraceae; genus Trapa; species Trapa incisa. The sequence goes on along the minus strand of CM057775.1, from coordinate 4,821,699 downwards.
TCGTTAGCATTTTTAATAATTTGGAAAACATGAAAAAGAAATGAAAGAAAAATTAAATGGTGTTATATATATTTATACAATGAATTGAGAAAAAGAAGAGTGTGAATATAAAATATAACTTGTGAACAAATAACATGCACACTATTAATGTGAAAATAAATAATTGATAGATTGATTATATATGAGCTATATAATAAAAAAGATATTAGTAAAAAAGGCACATTAAATAAAAAGGGAATTAAAAAAGGATTTGATTGAATGTGAAGTGTTTATTGTGCATGTTTTTTTTATGAATTTTATGATATGTCAATAGTTCTATTTAGATACAAAGTATTTATTATTGCATACTTTTTTATACATTGTTATATGTTGGCATGCTTGTGATATCTATGACAAATTGGGTATCAACATTACATCTATGAGAGATAATATAGAGTGACAAGGTTGATTGGGAACGAAGTAATAATGTGAACATGTGTGATATGAAGGTTCACAGGTCGCACAATAATTTATGAGGGGTACAATTATGCCGGAGTGCGGGGTGGATGGTAGGCAGTTGTGGCACAGGTATACATGTGTGCAGGACGGACGGTGGGCAACCATGGCACATGTATACCTGTGTGCAGGGCAGACTGTAGGCAGCCATGGCATAGGTATACCTATGTGCTAGGTGGACGATGGGCACTACCTTGACATTTCAATAAGTAGACGAACCTCTTATGGTATCATATGATAACGTAGTGTAACACACATATCCTCACCACCTCAAGCACTCATGTGTGAGAACTCGAAGGACATGATTGAGCCATGATTAATTGTGATTTTATATGATATTAGATTAATTGTTGCAATATGATATGAGATTGCTTATTTGAATAAGTTGAATTGAAAATTGTTATGAGAGTTGCTTGTAGAGATAAGTTGAATTGAAAAATGATATTGAAACATTGCGATTGAGGTTAAAAGAATTCAAGGATAAACAAATTGATAGAATTATATAAATAATTAAGTCACAAGATGGTTAAAATTTAAAATTACTCTATGTATGATATTTTGAGTAGAGAACCAGAGATAGACTTATGGAGTGATTAAACATATGTAAACCCTTTCACTGAGTGAAGAGCTCACCCCTTCCAAACCATTTTTCAGGTAACAAGATCTAAAGAGGATCACACACTATAGACTTGAGGTATATAACTCGGGTTCAATAATGGCTATAGAATTTTATTAGCATTGTTATTCCTACAAATTTCCTATATATTTTATAACTATATTATTTTAAAAAGGAAAATTTGATGTAGTGCAAAGTTGTTTAATATTTTGAGCTTTGTAAAATTAAGAGAGTGTGATGGGTGTCATAGAATTATGATAAGTTAAATGGTATCCTATCCCACAATTTTAAAACAAGTTTTTTAAAATGGAAGAATTTGAAAAAATAGAAAACATGAATAACTATTTATTTATAATATTAAATTATTAAAAGTACTAATCAATACTTATTTTTTTGCTCTCAATACTAATCAATACTTAAAATTCCCTAAAAATGGTCCAAAAAAGGGACTATAATATACATAATGGACAGCTAAATAGAAATATATAGGTCAATGGATAACGTGGTTTAGAGAGCCGGGAGATAAGCAATGGAACTTATGAGAAGGGGAGATTCTATTAAGGAATACTAAATAATTAAGAATATACTCCAATTACTGTCAGAAAACTAAATTAGGAAAAGAGAGAAAAATAATATATTGATAGAAAGACTGAAAAATTGAAAACAACTTATTTTTTTCACACACTAAATAATCAATGATATACATGTCTATTTATACTTATTTATATGCTCATATGGTAACTACCTTAAATAGAATATATGATATAATCATAATTATCAAGATTATATCATAACTACTTTAAATATCTATGAAATCTTATCTAATAAGATTATATCGTAATTAATTTAAATATCTTATACTATTTCAACACCCACTCAAGATGGGCTTTAAATATATATCATTCCCATCTTGTTACAAATATTAGTCCACTCTTTAGGTCATAACCCTTTAGTTAAACAATCTGCTAATTGTTCACCAGTCTTCATATAGTGTAGCTCCACTATTTTGCTCTCAAGTTTCTCTTTTATGAATAATCGATCAATTTCAATATGATTGGTCCTATCATGTTGAATTGGATTGTTAGCAATGCTGGTCACTAATTTATTATCACACCATAACTTAGTGGGTTGTTTTCTGAATAAACATAACTTTATCAATAAGTTCTTTATCCATATTATCTCACATATGCCTTGAGTTATAGCTTTGTATTCTACCTCTGCCATTGATCTGGCGACCACCTCTTGTTTCTTACTTCTCCAGGATACAAGATTACCTCCAACAAATATGCAGTAGACTGATGTCGATCTTCTATCTTCTGCACAACTAGCCCAATCAGAATCACAAAATCCTTCCACTCTAGTATGACCTCAAGACTCGAACCAAAGGCCTTTTCCCAGGCTACTCTTTAGATATCTCAATATTCGCATAACTGTCTCTCAATGTTATGTCCTAGGATGATGCATATATCTACTTACAATACTAATCTTATATGTGATATTCGATCGTGTGTGACACAAATAGATAAGTTATCCCACAATTCTCTAGTATTGTTCTTTATCCACTAGGTCCTCTTACTGAGCACATAGCTTATGATTTGGTTCAATTGGAGTGACAACAGTTCGACAACCAACATCCGTGTTTTAGTAAGTAGATCCAATACATATTTTCTCTAAGAAAGCACTATACTTGTCCTAGACCTGACTATCTCAATACCGAGAAAATACCTAAGTGGACCCAAATCTTTCACTTCAAATTCTTTGCTCAATTTTTGCTTTAGTCGCAATATCTCACCGCTATCATCTCCAGTTATAATAGTATCATCTACATATATTGCAAGGATAGAAACTCGACTATTTGAGTGTCGATAGAAAACTATGTGATCTCCATCACACTGTTGATACCCCCATTCTAACTACTGCATGTTGGAATCGGTCAAACCACGCTCTTGGTGATTGCTTGAGTCTATACAAAGACTTCTTAAGTTTACATACCCTCTCAATGGTCTTCATCATATCAAATCCAGGTGGAATCTCCATATACACCTCTTCTTGTAAGTCTCTATGCAAAAATGCATTATTTACATCTAATTGATGTAATTTCCATCCAAAGTTGGCAGCACATGATACGAGTATTCTAGCAGTACTCATCTTAGCAGCTGGTGCAAATGTCTCATCATAATCTATTCCATAAATCTGGTTGTAGCCTTTTGCTACCAATCTTGCCTTATACCTTTCAACATTTCCTTTGACATTTTGCTTAACAGTTAATACCCATTTGCATCCAACAACCTTTTTTCCACTTGGAAGTAATGTCAGTTCCCAAGTCTTATTTTTCTCTAATGCATGCACATGCATTGCTGTAAGGCACTTTGGATCATTTTTTGCCTCTTGTCAATTTCTCGGTATGTGCACTAACTGTAATAATTTGTATGCAAGTGGGACAGATGCATATGAGACATAGTTAAATATATCATGTTTATAACCATATCTAATTGGAGGTTTTCCTGCATTAGCTCTAGGTTATTTACAAATAACAATGTGGTCTAATGCAAAATCCTCTTTGTAGATAAATACGATGAGAACTCTATATTAACATATTCAGTACCATTATTTGTATGAATAGTACTCACTTTGGCATTATATTGAGTTTGTACCGAAGCAAAAAAATCTTTAAAGCAAACCAATGTCTCAGATTTATTTTTAATCAAATATACTCATGTCATCCTTGAGTAACAATCAATAAATGTAACAAATCATCTGAATCCACCAATCAAATTAACTAGACATTGTCCCCAAATATCAAAATATATCAACGAAAAAGGTGAAATACTTCTTAAACCCGTTGAATAATAACGTATTCTTGTGTACTTTCCAAACTCACAAGCATCACATACAAGCTTGCAACGTTCTACATTATTCATCAAATCAGGTATTACCCTCTTAAGATTCTCAAAAGATAGTTTACCAAGACGATGATGCTCCAATATAACTTTATTAATCACTTGTTCAGACAAAGTAGTGGTTAAATCTACGTCATACTCTTCTCTCTCATAAGATATAACAATCCATCAAGCCTTTGTCCAGTCCCAAGTATTCTCTTGGTATTCCTTTCCTGAATGACACATGAATCTCGATCAAAGATTACTTAACAGTTCAATTGGTCACTGATTGCACTAATTGATAATAGATTAACAGCAAATGATGGGACATGTAAGACCAATGATAATGTAATTGATGAAATGCATTTAATCGAGTCGAATCCTCTAACTGGTTGAAATGTGCCATCAGCAATTTGAACTCTCTTATGGGAAAAAGGTAGACAACAAGTATATGTAATAAACTCTACTGATATTCCTGTCACATGTGTAAATGCGCCTAAATCAATAATCCATTATGTGAAATATGGTTAAAAGAAAATGCATGTGCAATAGTACCTGAGTCAGCATTAGTATAACGTATTTCATCGTTTAAAATGGCAGCACCTTTAGCACGATAAGTTTATCCCCCAAATCATCCATGACCTCGACCTTAGGCTCCATGTCCTCTAAGGCTATGACTTGTTCCACCCCATGTAGGAATACGTGTCGAGGAACAATTCCAGTTAATATGTCCATTCTTCCCACAATTATAGCATTATCGGTTGTTAGTAATCGATTTTAATATAGCAGAGCAAACTGGTGTTACTAAGATCTCAGGAGTGTTCATAACTTTTTGTCTTTACTCCTTAGAGATTAGTGGAGCAATAACATCTTTCATAGGAGGAATTGGAGATTGATGGCATATCATTGCTCTCTTGTATTCATATTATAGGTTTAGTCCCCTTAGGAGGCGAATCACACGTCGTCCCTCCATCCATGCTCTAATAGAAGCTATATCTAAAGGACTAGATGTAATCAATGGATCATAATAATCAAGTTCGGACCATAACCTTTTCAGCTCAGTACTATACTCTATTATACTTCGCTCCCCCTACTTTAGTGCATCCAACTTATCTCCAACCTCAATCACGATCATCATATTCCTAATACCAGAGAATTGAGTTGCTAGAACCTTCCATACATCAAACGCTTTACTAATACCTTCTACCAACCCCACGATAAAAGGAGAAAGTGATCCTATTATCCATGCAACCACTAGAGAATTTGTCACTCTCCATACTTTCCATGATGTATTGGTAGTATCAGTGGGTTTTTCATATGAGTCGTCAATGTAATATTCCAAATATTTTGACTCTAGTATGAGTCACATCCTTCTTGACCAACTCGGATAGTTTTTCGTTCCTTCAAGTCTCTTCTCTATTGAGAGTAATTCCAACTTCAAATCTCGATTGGGAGTATGGTTATGTTGAGGCAATACATCATCTCTTCCTACAAGCAATTTGGCCATACCTTCTAAAATTTCCTTCAACTCCCTTCATGTTACTATTGTATCAATTTTCTCCATTTTCTACGACAATCCAGCTATGTCGTGTCTGAAATCTTCAAATCAAACAAAAAACTTTAAAATAGCAGAAAACCTTGGCTCGAATACTATGTGAGAAAACTAAATTAGAGAAAGAAAGAAAAAGAATATATTGATAGAGATGTCATATGAATGAGAAATTAAAAACAACTTATTTTTTTCATACACTAACTCAATGATATATATACCTATTTATATGCTCATATTATATGGTAACTACCTTAAATAGAATATATGATATAATCATAATTATCAAGATTATATCGTAACTATCTTAAATATCTATTATGTAATCTTATCTAATAAAATTATATCGTAACTAACTTAAATATCTTATATTATTTTAACAATAACATAATGACCCCAAGTATATCCCGATTTGACAACATGAAAAAATTACGTTCATGTTAATAAAATTTGCAACCATAAGAAAACACCATGATATAGGGCATGGGTAAAACTACCCAATGAAATAAAGAATTTTGAATATATATATATATATATATGTGTTACGAAATGGTAGTGAAAGGGGCTAGTATTAGAAGAAGGCAATATCAGAGTATGTGACAGGGAAAGTCTTGGGTAATGAACCTTAATATAATAAAAAATTGATGAGAAAAGAATGGTTATACATAAATACAAAAGAGATATGTGTTGACAGTATGTACAGAGTACCACCCTTGAAGTCGTGAAATGGAAGTAGTATTCCTCCATCATTTAGTATGTGATCGATGGTCCTATTAAAGAAAAGGGTGGTTAAACCCCTCATAAGTTGTGAGTCAACTAACATACATTCAACACTTGGATGGTCACAATAATATTAATGGATGACTCAAGAATGGGGAACACGCATAAGCATCCTAGGTGTACTATAACTCGAATGGTGATAATAAAAATATTTTATCAGTATTACAAAATAATTATTGTTATGCTTAAACTATGAAAAAAGAATGTGAGAGTGGATACTATAGATCTCAATAGTCGATGAATGAACTAACCTCAATTGAAGGGAAGTGATGACATTTGAAAAACTAAAAAGTTAACATTATTCATATAGAAAATATAATGTTGTAATCATATGAGGTATTTTAGGATACACAAAGTGTAACAACGTGTTTGTGTTTGTGCGTTGAACATAAACCAAATGTGAACTATGTTCACAATAGATAATAAACTAGTGTTAAACATAAATTAAGTCAACTCACCATGTCAACAAGTGCAATCAGTCATGACTTGTCATATAGAAAGTGCATTGAGTCAACATAAAATAGAGACATCTAAAATAATCAATAATTTACGAACGACACATGAAAATTAATGATAAACTATGGTTGAGTCCAATCGGATTACCATGTCAAAAGACACAACAAATCATATGATGATGTGTGGCAAAGACATATGTCAGCCAGACCTGACAAATTTAAATCCGCCAATAACTAGGTGCCACATGGCAATAACATAACAATCCACTTACGCACAAGTCCAATTAACAACTATGAAAAATAAGATAACCAATAATTGAGTGTCATGTGGTAGATCAAATTGTTAGAAAGTGACGTGGACCCTGGGATAAATTTCACGTCAACTAACCTAACAAATCACTATATGTCATATGTCGACTCATACGAGTAAACATGCCCACACATGTATAATGTCATTTTCCTCAGATTTTAGTTGTCGTTGTAGTTGATCAAATAAGAAGAAAGAGGTGGTTATGATGCAACACTTTTCCAGCAAAGGAAGATCTGATCTATAAGTATCGATTTTGGGCAAGTGGCAAGTTGGCATGAGTGGGGATTAAAAACCCTTCAAGTCCATGAGCTCCCTATAAAGAGCTGCTCCACCCCTTCATTCTTCACACCTCAAATCCTCTTGAAACATACACTACTCAATTTTTTGATGAGCTACAAATCAGATATCTCACAAGGACCTTTTACAACAAAAAATGTGCTCATAGATTTTATAGATTCTTATGGAGGTCCTCTACATGACGTTGTCCTAGCCTGAGCTTGACAGTGATCAGAGAAGTGTCGGAGCCACCGCATAGTAACCTTGCCCCCAAGGATTGAAATTGTGCACATTATTCCTAAGGAATTCTAGCTAATTCCTAGGCCAAACTTAGTGGGGCCAACCTCCTAGAGCTTCCCAAGTCATGCCTAAGTCTTTCCCATATAATCTCGGTAAATCCCTTCATCATTGTTTGCTGAAATACTTAGAACTCTTATTGTAAATGTTGAATTCATTTCAAACATGATTATAGACACCTTCGCCAATCAATTGAGGTGTTGTTTGATCATAGAGAATTTCCAAGAAGGAGAGCTAACTTCCCACACCCTCAACCCCGGCTACGAGCTGCCATTGGTAAAACTTTGAAGCTTTGTTTATCTATAATTATTTTCTAGCGAATCTCTATTTTTTGTCATTTCGGGGTCAAATCATTTGATTTAAACCTTAAAATGATCGTGTGTACATGATTAAGATGTTTTGGTTGAAATTTGAAAGTTTAAACTCGGTTTCATGAAGAACCAAGTTTAAGGACAATTTTTCTAAATTTGAAAAATGATCGAGACACAATTGCAAATAAAAAAATTGTGGGCTTAAATGTAAATAAAGAAAGTTTAAGGACATAAAAATATGTCTAAAAAGATATGGGGACCCAATTAAAAAATTAAGGAAACTTAGGGACTTTTTGCAAATAAATGAAAGTATAGGGTCCTGAGTTTAAATATTTTATGAAATTGGGTCGAATTACAAATAAGGCTTATTTTGAGTAAACTTCGAGATTAAGATGAAGTTAAGGCACGAGTAGAGGAAAATGGGCCCACCAATTAACAAATTGAGCAAATCGAACCCTAGGGCAAAAGTATAATTATTGGGAAATTACGACACAACATAAATATATGTCATATGAGCCGACCCAAAAATATTCATGAGGTATATGTGGTGTGTTTTAGGGCTTACTCCTACGAGTTTGTGTATATCGAACACAAAGAATTGGGAATTCTTGTAAGATGATAAACAAGTCTCGGAGAATTAGTGATTGAGATTTCAGACATCACTTCCAATTAGACAAATGACGCATATTATTCGTAATTTTATAAATTTTGAGTATTTTTTATGAAATATTTAGGAAAGATGAAAACTATATGAATGTAATATTTAAAAATATTTTCCTAAAATACGATCCAAATCTCAATATCAACATAAAAACGAGTTAAGACCCACTATTTTTAAACAACTTGAGCCAAGTCCCAACCTTTAATAAACGTACTATGACTATTGCCTAGATAACAAGTCATACCTCATTGATAAAGATACATATGTAAGTAAATATAAATAATGTCCAACTAATGAGAAATGAGCAACGGTAATAATTAAAAAGCTTAGAAACAGATCAAGCCTCACAAAATTTGATTAAGAATAATATCAATAGAAAGATTGACCAGATAACAAACTAAATTTAGTTATAAAACTATTGATTGATTTGTGTGTATTTAAGGTATACTAGGTAGTAATAATTACTAAGGACTACTAGATTCAGATAAAATAAAAAAAGATAATTTTTTTATTTTCAATATCTTAAGACCCAAAAAGTCATAATGAGCATTTAAAAAATTAATAGACTTATTTAATGTATAATAATATCTCTTATAAATATTTTGAGTATATATATGCTACCAGTTCAAAACTCATCATGCTAATAATTAAAACATAATTTTTTTCAATATGATATTATGTGACATCCTAAAATTATTTTTTTAAGTTATTCTTTAAAACAAAATATTAATAATAATTTTGAAATTATTTTGAGTATAACCCTCACTTTTATTGTATTGAAGTATTTGACAAATACATTACGAAAATGTATTAGGTATAAAAGTTTATCTATAATTGATAATCTTATTACTATTCATTCTTATGCTTTTCTATGTTAATGGAAATATTAATAATGGTTTCTAGTATAAATTTAGTCCACTTAGTATCATTTTCTATGTAAAAATCTTCTAATAGTCTCCACCCATCAATATATGACCCATCTCATTTTAGCTATAATTGATGTCAGCCACATGGGTCACATAATCAAAATAATCATCACAATCAATTTTAAGTATACATTGCAAAAGTCTCTCCCATTTCTTAGTGTTAGACTACTGTTTGGTTTTTATGAGTTGCATGCATATCTTGATCATCAAGGTTGATAAGACTATTAAAATGTTATCCATCACTTTACGAGCATATGGACGTACAACATTATAGTAAGCATTATTTCATCCTTTCTAAATTGCCCAATAATGGACATGTCATTTTTAATTGTTTATCTTGATAAGGATACATATTTTAGATATTTTATTTCAGCACAAATATTATATAAATGGCAATTTCTAATACTTCGAATATTTAATTTTTTATTCACAAGTAAAGCATTTAAAAGTGCTATGCACTTAGTTTTGTACGTTGGACGCATTGACTTCTTAGGAGTCTGGTAGAGAAAACCCTTCCTGTAGACCTTTTATGGGGGTCTAAATTTCATATCCTTGCTTGTTGGTTAATTAAATAACACATCCACAGGTGCTCAAAATTTCATCCTCAAAGTTTCATCGGCACACATACATATGATTTAAGTGAAATATTAGTCGAGTATACTTGGTATGTTAGCACACCTTCAAGAATTGATTGAATAAGTTTGATAGTATTGTACCATATTGTTATCTACATCCTATTATTTTGGTGGAAATGCATAGAAAATATATGATCCATGTTATTTGTGGGCCCATTTACAAAGAATGGTGTTCATATTACGAGTTATTAATCTAAACCAAACTATAATAAGTTTGTATAATAAAATTATTCATGTGTAATTATATAATTAAATTGTATAATTTATAAATTATTATTGACTACTTATATTTATATTGTGTAGATAGATATGAATAAAAGACTATTTCAATTGGAAACTCTTTTCCTTACCAACTTTTCAATAAAATACTAAATCTAGTTATAGAGAAAGTAACCTCTACGTGCAACTACAACTAACTCAATATCTCCTATTAACTTAATATAGTTCCCTTTCAAACTTTTTGAACAATTTAGAAGGTTTTTCATGCATATAATTTTTTTTACATAATTCTTATTAATAAATAAAATAAAAAATTATTATATTTTTATAAAGTTGTAAATATTTAACTACTTAAAATTTATTATTTTTAAGTAAACATTAGTTTAATCCATTAGCTTCTCAAATGGTATTATAATTAATAGCATTCGATATTATACAGAAAACCTAACTAGTAATTTATTAGAGTATGAAAAAAGAAAAATAACCAAATGGAGATAATTGTTTCACTTATTTAAAAATTGAACCTGACAACTTTGTAGGTAAGGATGGGTATTAAGTTATTAATTTTAAGTATATATGTTATGTATCGATATATAATAAATTCTTATAAATTAATATAGTATAGTAAAATATAATCCTTAACTAATGTAAAATGTTTTACACAAATGAATTACATATTTTTGTATAAGAAATTTATTTTAGGACATTCAATTCTCCTAAGTCAAGACCACAAATTCTTTAGGTGGGGTGAGATATTAATAAAATATGAATATAATTAAATAAAAACGAATTAAATAGTTATATAAAGGTTTTATACATAATTAATATGTGATGAGTTTATCCACATGATTTAAAATACCAATATAATTAAATAATATATCAAATCCAACACGTGTGAATAAAAATAAATATTTAAAAAATAATATCTAATAGTGACAGACACAAATCAGAGGAAAAGTTCAAACACTTTCTAGTAACAGTTGGTCGGTAGAAAATTTTTATTTATTTTATTTTTAAATATTAACTATATATATATATATATATGACATCACATATATCAAGTGTATGGTATACTGTATACTGTATAATTGCACGTGATTCATTGAACATCTCATTAGTTAGGTCAGTATTATTGTTAGATTTAGATGAAACATTGAGGGGCATACAATATAGTAAATAAAAAAAATTACATTATTTAAGATTAATCAAAATATTTCAAACAAAAATAATGAAAATACTTGTACTGTTTTAGATAATTAATCTAAAGCACTTTATAATTACAAATAGTGTCTGCCTACGTAAAATTTTAATCCAGCATATATGCATATATATACTGGTGCAAAAAAATATATGCATATATAGATGCATTAATACATTCAATATTCAATATGCATCATATTCATATTTGACATGTGGTGGAATCCTACAGGCGAGAGGAGTTCCCAACTTGATGGCATTGTCGGCAAAAAGAGCTCCCAACATGATGGCAGTGTCGGCAAAAGGATTTCCGGCCTTGGCGATATGGCTTGTCGCCATATACCGACTTTCTTACCAACAATCAAGATTTATAGTTGGCCAAGTGGATTCTTATCGTTGATCGAGGCACATTTAACTAATTCATTTTAATAAAAAAAAATTTATGCATGATCCCAACTTACTATTTAATTTATTAAAAATATACATAAAATAATAATATGATTTTTGAAACATTTAATAAAATAAAAAATTATTTTGAATATATATATATAATTATATAAGTTATATTATTTAAAAATAATAATTTTTAAATATATAAATTTTTTTGTCACCTAATAGTATTTTCTTATATTTTATTATATAAAAGAATAAGTAAACGTAATTGTAATTATATTTTGTACAAGTATAAAATAAAAATAATAATTCGAGATTATTATTTTTAATTATCCGAAATTATAATAATTATATTATGCTCGTATATTTTAAATAATATTAAAAAATGGTAAGGCGTAAGTATATAAATATTAAATACGATGAAAAGTGTTTAAAATATAATAATATATTAGATAAAATAAATAATAATTATTAATTTATAAATTTTGCACTATTTAAAAATGATTAATTACTGCTCAAATTTTTATAGAATCACAATAATTTATCACAATACTCTTTTTAAATGAAATTTATAATCGAAATATCATTTTCTAATCTCTCATTACAACATTTTCGCATTTTTTACTCAAAATAATCAATAACGTATTCAGTCATCTTAATGTGCAGTAGTGTGTGACTAGGCAAGAAAGGGGGCAAGGAATAGGCACAACCAAATGACAACGGTGGGAGTCTCCATAAGAAGCGAATTTCATGGTACTTGCAAGTATTGCCGGGGAAGGTCATTTTAAAGATAAGATGGGAAGGGACATAAATGCAGAAAGACCAGAAGTCGGCATAAAAATGATACATTATCTCTCGATCAAAAGGAAAAAAAATGAAGAAAATGGAAATAAGGAAACTATTGTATAAGCAAATCAGAGTAGTTTGCGTTCTTCTATTATTTATTATAATATAAGTAAATTAATATAATTAATTATATTTTATTTTTGAATTAGAATAAGATATATTAATCGTACTGACATAAATATTAAAATAATTTATATATTGCGCTTTGTGGTGTACCCTTTTCCACCACAAGTTATTGTTCTAGTTAATGAGAGCGTCTCTAGTGGATCCACTATTGCAAATTTGATATCTTTGTGACACGATTTTTATATCACTCCAAAGCATCTTCTTTGAATTGCAAAGAATTTATGCGAGTGTTTAAAAAGTGACAGATAAATTCGTCGTTATGTCAAAAACAATAGTATACTCACATTTTTCGAACTACTCCTATGGATTTCAGCCAACTCGTTCATTTTTCGTCAGTTGCCAGTATTCATATTGGTCGTATGTGGTCAAACCCCTCATACATAGCCTGACCCGTGCGGCGTGTGTACTGGCAGTGCAAGGACCATTGGATTAGGTGTATACCTTCCTTTTCTTTTTGTAATCATTACCATATAGTGTAGGGTGTCTTAGCTCGTCTAGTAGTTGATCGTGTTTATTTATTTTGCATATCAGAGTTAACCTGTCATTGATTTGGTCAGCCCGGAAATGGAAGAATTTGCATATCACATATCACGAAAGTACGTTGACAAAATGGTAAGATAATTCCATACTCACCATCTAGTGCCAACTGCACTCCATAGGCTAACAAGAAAAGTGGTGGTTGGTTGCAATATAAATTGATTATTAATCTGGAGAGTTCTAAAGTGGTGAAAGACATACTTCAGTTATTTAAAAGTTATCTCCTTCAAGCAAAATTGTTTCTCCATGGAGTTTATAAAGTTTGGTATGGTGGACATAGATAACCCCTAGTTTTATAGGTCAAAACATGTTGTTAGCTCCTTGGGACGGATAAAAACCTTTGTAGTAATTGACCTTATGTCTATGCCCATACGAGTGCAAATTTATGGATTTGTCAGAAACCACATTATAGTAAATAATAGAAGGCAAATTGGGTAGATACGAGGTACTGTCCTTGAAGTGGATGACCCATATAACATAGGGTTATATTTAAGAGTTAAAGTCATCTTGATCATATCTCACCCATGAGTCCCGGAGTATTGAGCTGCAATCTAGCAGGAGAGGAACACTTGGTGAGATTAAATACGGGAGAATCTCTTCTTCTTAACTCACTCAATCAAACATTCGCCTAAAGACCCATGTGAAGAATCACTCTTTCACCCTTGGATAAGGGCCCCCACAGGCAAGAAATCCTCTTTGATTATCCAGGGTTACCCTCTAAACTCTCTACGGGATCCTAAATAGAAAGCGACAACAATCAACGCATCATCTGGCAATCGGGCTACACACTCTCCTCATCCTAAGACGCCTAATGTTATTCATATCTTAGGGAAATGAGGGTTGGAGAAGCGTTACCGCATATAAACCTCGTATTGATGAGGCTAGAAGAAGGTCAACCATTCCGTAGGAGGGGTTGTATTAGGCCCCCCCTTCTCAAATCTAAAGTGCGTTATGCCATGGAAGTTCTTCTTAGCTCCCCTTCTCATATTTGAGCTATTATCTGTTGGGAAGGGACTGTTCGATCCATCGTCTAATTCAGTACTAGAAATGTCTGAAAGATAGTCACCTGAGGTCGTCCTCCTCAGATATATGGTTATTGGGGTCCAATGACGCCTTGTCTGAAAATATATATTTTTCTAACTTATCCAAATTACTTGAAGCATACTATAAAACTTATATGAAAAGTAATATTTTGGAAAAGTTTTAAATGGTGAGAAAAGTTTAGTATTTTGTTTATATATTGAGGTCAAACACATGATTACTTAATTGTTAAAGAATGCATCACACTGCTAAATCGAGTTAAAGAACTCGAATATAATTAAAGGATATACAAAGCATTCACTTTTTTATTTTTTCAAAATATTTTATACTAAGTTTTTACAAGTGAAATTTAGACTTTGAAAAAAGTTTTCTAGAGATAAGAGTAAAATAATTTGATTTTTGAGCCCTATCTCATCTCAATTATACAATTATCCAGATCTCCCTATTATAGTAATAAGATAGTATAACAGTCTGGTTCAAAAAACTGACCAGGTATGATAAATCCACTTGTTATGAGCCACCTGAGTATTGAAGAAGGTTATTTTCTGACTTTAAAAATATCATACCTGGTCTGATTTTCAAAGATTGTAAAGGGGAATTCTCATTTATTGGATATATTATATTGTTGGTGCTTAAAATCACAATAATAGAATGATTTTATTTGACTTTTATTTATGATTCTAAGTTCTTTCAAATCATTGGAAACCTTATTTGAGTACTCAAATTAAGCTTTCCCAATACATATTTATCAACTATCAATTTTCCTATTAGGTGAGACTTTTCACTGGATACATTATCATCTTAACTAAGATGAATTACTTGAATTTTATATATTCTTCTCTTAGATTTTCCTCTTTGTTTACGAACTGTTGATTCAATTTGAGTTCGGTCAACTATTTTAATATATACAAAGAGAAGTTGATTTTGATGAGTAAGTGAGAACTAGTTGAATTTTGTGCGACAAAACACATTTTAATTATTGAGAATTTTAAGATTTATCCTAAAATCTTCTAAAAATGGGTGTAAAACATATGATTGAAAAATTAAAAAGGATTCAATTAAATTAGAAGTGATTAGTATTAAGTTATGGGAATAGAAAAATCTAATACAATTAGAGGGATACTAATGAATAGCATCTTACACATAAGTTGGGGATGGATAATCACTCCCCTCCTTGATTTTTGGAGCACCTTCACCTACTACAGCATAAGTTGGGAATGGATGATCACTTCCGTTCTTGATTTAGGAGAGTGAGTTCTCTCGGATGATCCTACTATGGATGTTTAATTTATAGTAAAAAAATTATTTTATTTTATTTTATTTAGATATAATTTTTATTAATATCCCCATTTAATAGTACCCATTTATAAAAATTAAGTAAAAATGTTCGTGTTTAAAATTATAAATAAAAAAATATCTATAAATTGTAATTATAAGTTAAAAGTTTGTGTTAATAGAGCAAAATAATAAGCTCACACTTCAAATAAACTATCACACAAAATGTTCCTAGGTTATCTAAGATTTTAGACGAAAATCTTCATTTAATAGGCATCAAATTGAATAAAATACAGTGCTTCTTAAATTATTGGGATGTTAAGACGAACACACCCAAAAAAATTATTTTACTATAATTCTTTTAATTATTTCAATATATTCACTTTTACATTAATAACTTTAATAAAGTTCTTATTATTAATAAACACTAAACTCCGGATGCTCTGTTTAACTTTGTCAGACCCCTCATTTCCAATAGCTAACTCTGCATGTTTTCTCTATCACTAGAAGGATGGTCAAGGAGACCAGCAGGGTTATACCAATGGCAATGTGAAAATTGGACCTACGAGCCCGAAGGTGATAGTGAAGTCAATCACGGGGCCGTCCATTTATCATCTCATCCTTATCCTTGAAGAGATTAGATACGTGGCCTCAAGAGTCAAGAGTGACTAAGTTTTGAAGCACGTTTTTTATTGCCAACTCACTAAAAGAAGGAAACAGGATCAAAGAAAATTACCCACCACTCTGTTTTTTCTGCTTCCTTTTCTTTAATGCTACTTAATCCTGTCAGGCACTGAGATGATGTGAAGAAGAGAGGTATTCAATTCCGATGTCGACTACATCACACAGGACTAGACTAGAGATAGCTGTCTCTTTCCTTCACCCCCTCCATGTACACACATGCCCTCTTTAGCTCCGCTTCTTTCTCCCTCCCTATATATACGTGCAATGAAGCAGAGTCACCTCCACTCGCACTCAATAGACCTCTTTGTCTTACCCGCTAGCCCAATTTCATCAGTGCCTAAGGAAAGGTCTGTATCTTTTTACAAGATCCAGGGAACCGTCCTGTTTTCTTCTTGTTTTCACCGATGCTCTGTTTTTCGATAATAGCATCGTCCAAAGAGAGCCTGTGAGCAATTTCGCGCATCTTTCGATAATATCATCGTCCACTCCCACCACCCACAGGCCATAAGCCCGGCGCCATAATTTTTGGCGTTTCCCTGTTGCACGTCCACTTCGATGGTGCTACTCGCATTTCTCCATCTCACATACATAACCCCACCTATAATTAAGTCATCAGTCCACAGGTCAAGAATGGAACAGGGCAAGCCCCATTACAGAGACCATCTTATCACCATCTGCTCTTCTTTTTCTTCCTCCTCTGAATCCACAGAAGGGAGAACCGAAGGTCTGTGTCTGGATAGAAGAGAGATGAGCAACCTGCAGAGCAGCTGGCCAGAACCGATCGTGAGGGTGCAGGCTCTCTCGGAGAGTGGCATAAGCTCCATCCCGGAGAGATACATCAAACCGCCGTCGGACAGGCCCGAGAATCAGCGCAGCCTCCCTATCCCGGGGGCGGCGAACTTACCGGTGATAGACCTCCTAGGGGCGGAGGGGAAGGCAGAGGATGCATCGGCCCTGGGGGAAGCGTGCAGGGAGTGGGGATTCTTCCAGGTGGTGAACCACGGGGTTAGCCCGGAGCTGATGAGGGCGGCAAGGGAGGGATGGAGGGAATTCTTTCACCTGCCCATGGAGGCCAAGCAGTCGTACGCCAACAGTCCCTGCACCTACGAGGGCTACGGCAGTCGCCTCGGCGTCCAGAAAGGGGCCGTGCTGGACTGGAGTGACTACTTCTTCCTCCACTACCTCCCTCCCACCCTCCGCGACGAGGCAAAGTGGCCCTCTTTCCCTCCTCACTTCAGGTACGTCAATAGATCTCTCTCTTCCGCCCCCTTCCTGCACACATGCATATGTACGTCTCTGTCTCTGTCTTTGTACAAGTATATACACATGTATTTGATAAATCTCGAGCCAGATTATGTCCCTTTAGCCGATTACCTTTTCCTCTCTTATTATAATAAGTAATATTATAGAAACCCAAATGATAAAATTGAAGTTTATGAAATCTTAATCATTAGATAATATAGAAACTCGCCAACAGTCAAGTTCCATGGAAAATCTCCTATAATTTACACGTTCTACTGCATATAATGAGAAGCGTAGGAGGTGTCTTTGACCCGTTGGAGTTGGCTGAGACTTATTAAAGTAGAGAAAGATCCGTATGTCTGGCCATGGCCAGTCACAGCTGGGCATGGCTCAAGGAAGGGCTAGTCACGTGTTTAATTAGTGAGGACGTGCATGGCGCACGCCCGGTCCCGGTGGTAGATGCTTTTATAGGGTTGGTGCAGCTCAGACATGCACTCAGATCCATCACCTAACACGTCTCTGCCAATTCCTATTTGGATATTTTTGTACCTCCTGCCGGCCCTACCCCATTATAAAAAAGTAGTATTTGTGATAAAAAGGGAAAGCACATGGAAAAAATGTGCTTAATCAAGAAGGGTTTTATTATAAAAAGAATGGGCTTTAGTTTTTTCTTCCTTGTATACAATTATTTATTCCATTTTACTTACTACTTTGGCAGCTTTTACTTTTGTCTAGTGAATCAAGATGTTCTATCTTTCATTGAATAGAACAAATCTTGATGTTCTGTCTCTTTCCCCTGAGTTCTAAGTTGATTAATCAAAATCAAACTGTATATGGCAAAATCAGTTTGGAGGCATTAAATTTGAAAAATACAGTGTAAAAATGGTCTTGAAAGTGCGTGAACCATGCAAGAACTATATCACATATTTAGGTAAGATAGTTTGACATCTATTAATAGAGTAAATATTTGATGAATATTACTCTATTATATAATTAAATAAGAACAAACAAAATAGATAGATAAATATATTGTTTTAAAAAAAATTTAATATTATATTTAAATAATCATAAATATTTTGTGATTATTTTTATAGAATCTTATTTAATATCACGTAGGAAAGTAATATTCAATTACTATTTAGTCCGGCCAAACCAGCTTGTGAACCTGAAAATATAATAAAGAATAAATTATATAAAAAAGTTGTACTGCATACAATAATTAAACATATGGTTTCTATAAAAAGAATGCATCACAATAAGTCGTCATCCCCTAGATTGGTGAACTCAACTACTTGGTATTTATTTCTTGCCTCCATAAAATAATATACTGTTGTTGTAGTTGAAAGACAAGGATTAATTTATAGGAATTTTTTATTGATGTCAGTAACTTGGTAAATTTTATCAAAATATCTTTAATATTATGGATGTACACAAAATTTTCTCTCAACATTATAATCAATATTAGGAATCAATTATTTTATATTTTATTAAACTAAGTATAGTTTGTTGTCACAAAAACTAAGCTTTAAAGTAGATTAGAGTAAGTGGTGTTATAATTTGGTTATGAGTTGAGATATGAAAAGGGTTATCTAGGGTTGGTGAGAAGCTACCAACCTAACCAAATTCACACATGCTTTCACGACATCTGGTAGGGAGTTAAAACTATGTGCACATATATCATGTTAAAAGAGAATATTATTCAAATTTCCAATTATGTAAGTCACAAAAAAATGCCTGGTTATATCACATATTTTAAACACCTTCAACTAATTCCATGGATATAATATAAAGTTTCAGTGGACCATAATGGGGTCTTACTAGTAAGATAAAGATCAATCCAATTAGTATAAAATGAATCACCTATGTTAATTGCATCCTATCAATTCATCATCATGCATGGCTTGTTCCAAGATTTGAGATCCCCAAGGTCAACCCCTCATTTTGATATTACTTAATTTACTTTGCCCTCTAAGATGTGTCACATTTGGCAAGAAAAGTTTCACATATTTAATTAACTCAAGTGGTGATTCTCTTTATAAGTAAGAGTGATATCAATATGGGAGTTATTGAATGTTGAACTAACTGAATCATTAGACTCTATCCACAAATGATAGAGAAATAGAGAGTGGTGATTGAATGCAAACAATTATTTTATCGACTGAGTTTACAATTCAAATTAGATACATTATTAGTTGTGATCTAAGACACCCATAGATTTTGTACTAGAAGGGATTTGACTGTATATTCGATTGCTTGCTCTATAAACCATCTATTCAATAGCAACCCTTTTGATTGAGCAAAAAAAAAATAGCAACCCTTTTGTGGCTTAATTTTTTTTTTTGCTCAACAACTTTTGTGGCGTAATTAAAGACCTCAAAGGTCATAAAATCTATGGAACACTTTTAATGGTAAATGACTCCCTGGTCCCATGAGAGAAAACTAATAATTAGTCTACAAATATAAGATGGGCTAGTGATATAATCTTTAGATAAAGGATGATACACAAAATACCCCTCTTAGGCTATATCCTTAAACTAATTGGATAGTGGCTTCATGAACAAACCAAATAAGGACGATAATGAGTCTTTTTTAACATAACTCTAGCCAGAAAGAATCGAGTAAAACAGCCATGGAAGGAAATTGAGTAGCATGTAACCAAACACAACTCATAATCCATATGATATATTGTCCTAAAAACCTCCCTACATCAACTACTCTTCTCAAATCATTTCAATCAACTAAATCATAGTTTTTATATATAAATCTTATTAGTACTATACGGTGAAATCCGTGATCTATTATAAATATTAATCAATACATGAATTATTTATTAACAAAATTTTGATATATTTTATTTGTTATGTCTAGATACAATTCTCTGTAAATTGGTAAAATAGCATATGGTAACCTTATTTTGATATAAAATAGTGGGTATATTAATTACAGTAAAATTAATAGTACGGAAAATTAATAATATAAAATGTATGCATTTTTTGTAAAAAATTTACACTTTTTTATAAATATCAATAAAAAGTTTACAACTTTAATACTAAATAAAAAATATTTGTACAATTTTTTTGGAGAATCTCCAACTTGATCTAAGATTCAGTGTAGTTACATTGTGATACTAACAATTATTTTATTTACTTCTATTATTTCCACATTCCATGAAAAATATGTTGGAATGAATGGTTATGGACCGTGAAAACTGGTAATCAAGTAGTAAAATAATTATGGACCTAAAAACTGGTAATCAAGTCGTAAAATAGGCTTGATGTTGTTTATATTAAAAATAACTAATT
The DNA here is from genome assembly GCA_030064435.1 of Trapa incisa. Taxonomy (NCBI): domain Eukaryota; kingdom Viridiplantae; phylum Streptophyta; class Magnoliopsida; order Myrtales; family Lythraceae; genus Trapa; species Trapa incisa. The sequence continues at coordinate 4,800,647 of CM057775.1, read as the reverse complement.
GAATTTTATAATTTATTTTTTTCTTCAATTTTTTTTAAAGTTATTTTTAAGAGTTAACATATCTTATTATGAAATATTTTTAAAAATATCAATTCAAATAATTTATATATTATATATTATTCACGCATTCTTGATCTGGAACACGTTTACTTACCAACTAACTTAGGTGTCGTTCACACATTTATTATTACTTTTTTTTTAATTAATATCATTTGATTCATTCAAATAGTATTTCTCTTGAGTCACATGAATAATACATGAATTCATCAAATTAATTATAATGATATAATTTATCTCTTAATCACAAGTATCATTATTAGCATTATCCTAGTAATATATAACTCCCATTTTATCATTATTCCTAATTGTAGCTATTATCTCCCTATTATTACCAGAATTAGAAAATATTTTCTCTCCTTATAATCCTACTTTGATGCAAATGTCATCCAAAAGATATTATGGGGTATATATTATATAAATTTAATGATTAACTTCTACTTGACCAATTCTTCTATTAGCACAACAATATCCTATTCCTTCAACCCTTATTTACTTGTTCAATGAAAAATACAAATATACCATTTAAGGTGTAAGTTTGTTACCTATTTTTAAAATTTGATGGAAATGTGTTCTATAAATTAAATGAAATGAGTTATATTATCATATTAGGTTTTAACTCTAATTTTTAATTGTAAACCTTATTCTATTATTTCTATTTTCTATTTTCTAAACTTTTGGCTGTAGTTACTTTATTAAACCTTATACCTTACTAGGTGAATTAAATGTTTTTTTTAGTTTTTTAGGTATTAAATGTTTAGTTATATACCCATTTTATAAATTTTAGCGTAAATCATTTTATAAACATTAGTATTAGTACATTTTATAACTATTTGATTTTATATCCATTGGTCTATAAAATTTTATAAACACAAAATTTATACTTATTTCATAAATAGTAAAATAATTTATTTTATAGATATTACTTTTAACCTAATAGACTCATGTGTTAGTCATTTTTTTTTATAAATATGAATTTTAACACTTTTATAAATATGAGTATTGAGTATTAGTCCTTTTCCTAATATTAGTTCTATTTATAAGTTGCGCTCTGTCTATTTTATAAACGTGGTAAAGGGTGGAATTTTCACCTATTTTTAAACAATTCGAGTATATTTTAAGCTATCTAATCATCTCAGTACCCTTCCCGTTTTTTCAATAAAAGCATTTGCAGTATATTTTCTATGTATATCTTAAAAATATTTATAAAAGTTGGATGAGAAGATGGGAATGAGAACATCTCACGTCAACACAACCAAACAGCCCATAGATTACTTTCAATTACTTAGTTTTTCGGTACCTCCTCCCCTTTAGATTAAAAAATAAAAAGGACAAAATGGGTGGAAATTTTTCTATTTTGGGAAAAAGGACAAAATGGGTGTGAGTGGAGATGTGTTGCAGGTGGAAATGGTGAAAAAAAATAGCTACAAATGCAACTGGCCAGAAACTGCAGAAAGGCAAGGGACACTCTCTCCCTCTGAATTTTGAAGAGAGAAGCCCTATGCCTCTCACTCTCTCTCTAAGTTCCCGAGTCATGTACCTTATATTACCCGGCTTCTAATTTATCTTTTTTTTCCTCCTCGAGGAGGTGGTGAATAATTTTCAGGGAGCTGATCGGAGAGTACAGCAAGCAGGTGGTGGAGCTAGGCGGGAGGGTGATGAAGGTGATGTCGAGGAACCTTGATCTACCGGAGGACCGCCTCCAGAGGGCCTTCGGAGGCCACGATGTTGGGGCCTGCCTCCGTGTGAACTTCTACCCAAAGTGCCCTCAGCCAGACCTGACCCTAGGGGTGTCTCCACACTCGGACCCCGGCGGCCTCACCCTCCTCCTGCCGGACGACAACGTCCCCGGCCTCCAAGTACTGCGCGGAGATTCCTGGGTCACCGTCGAACCCGTTCCTGACGCCTTCATCGTCAACATGGGAGATCAGATGGAGGTCCAATATATATATATATATATATAATATTTGAATAATATGATTGAAGGGGTTGGTAAAAAAATATAGTCAATTTTATACATATGTATTAGATATATTTTTTTTTATTTCCGTAAAAAAAATCTCAATAAGAATTTGATACTTAATATATTGTTCATGTAATTAACCTAATTTCATACACTTCTAGGCTTTAGTTTGCCACTAATGTTCATCTACATGGCATATTCTTGCTAGATTACAGATTGTGAGCAACGGGATCTATAGGAGCATCGAGCACCGGGTGATCGTGAACTCCGAGAAAGAGCGTGTGTCGTTGGCCTACTTCTACAACCCCAAAAGCGACGTACCAATCGAGCCAGTGGAGGAGCTGGTGACGGAGGAGAGGCCAGCATTATACCCGACTATGACGTTCGATGAGTACCGGCTCTACATTAGGACCAAGGGTCTCAGTGGCAAGTCTCAAGTCGAGTCTCTGAAATCAACAAGATGATCATCTAACATGATTAACTCAATAACGTGCGTGCATGATGATCATTATGATACTAATGCACCTCATGAAGTGCATGTATGTGAAAATTCTATTTTTGGGAGACCTCAGGATCATGCATCTATATACATATATAGTTGTTGGATGTGTGCTTATTTGTGTATTTTATTTCTGGGTTTTGCCTACAAATATCAGACGTGAACTATTATGTCCGTCAAGTTGGTTTGCATATGAGTTAATTGGAGTGAATATTTGTACTCCATTAGTGTTCCCAAGAGATAACAACCTACACTGGTTCATGGAATTGTCCTCCGAGAAATGTTTAAGTAGAACCGCCAGAGTATGGGAATTCAAGTTATATAGGGGTGGTTAATAGAAGGATGTGTATAGAAATATGTCATATATGCAAAGGAAATGAGGAAAAGTAAGAAGTAAAGCAAAGCCTAATCTTTTTGTGATATTGGATACTTAAGAATTAGGTTCTAAGATTGACTGTTGTGAGTGGATTCATGGTAGTTTGACAAAATGTGAGAAGTTTAGGGGCGATGAAATAGTGTTAGATATTGGAGAAATAATTGTACAAAACCAAATGCAGTTTTGTGAATGAAGATAAGATATAGAAGTGGTAGAATTTTTGTTTGTTTGCAAGTACAAACAAGTATAATTCACAATTAATTTATCTTCCCGTAGAGATTGAAGGATAATTGAGTGAAATGAAGAGCTCAAAAAGAACTTCTTATAAGGGTGATAGGTTCGATTCAATAGGCTAGCCCAAACTCTACACGATAAAAAGGGATTGAGTTAAACTTATTGGAATTGAGTTTATAAAGGTGTGCTAACATAACTAATAATGGGAGGACTTATTAATTTGTATCATATCCAATCATTACAACCAATTAGCCCAATAAAACAACAATCAATTTGGTAGTTTAGTTATGCTAAATTTAATACTAATTTTTCATAAATTGTCACATAGATTTATTACTAAAACTCAATATGTGCACATGTATTTAGTATTATATGTTTTTCAACTTTATTGCTATTACCATAAAATTAATATTTAATATTATTCACTTGCAATTTTATTGTTATTGCGATAAATTTATTTAAACAATATTTGATTAAATATTAAGAGTGTAAAAATTTTGTTGTCAAACAATGTACTTCAAAACAATAATAAGATACCATTTTTAGAATTGAGAATTGATTTTTTTTTTATGAAGAGAAAGAGTAGAATGTAGGGAATTACCACTCAAATGACCTCCCATGAGGAATAATATAAGAGGGAATGCCTCATGCCAGGGAACCCAATGCAAAGAGTTCCATAACCAATGCAATTTGGTTGCCACATTTTTAACATATAAGGAAGTCATACATAGTTTGAAACTAATAAGAAGGAGAACAGTTACCTATGAATAATGCTCGAACAAATCTAGAAGAATAATATATGAATTAGGTCTTAGAAAAAAGTGTTAGACAAATACTCAATATCAAATCCGGGACTTTTGGTCTAATAACATGTTATAAATGCCAAATGCATGTCCATGGCGACGAGATGGAAGTCCCCGGTATCCTCACACAAACTTTTAAACTTTCGGAATTCGGAAATGGTTTCGACTGCTATAAAAATCGGACAAAATAACTTGTATATGATAGACATATATGCTCGACAATGTCAAGAAACCTAATAGCTCATAACCCTTGGGAGACGAACAAAGGATATAAGCTCAAAGGTGAAGGACGCAATTTGTACCAAAATGATGGATAGGATAAGAAAAATATCAAAGAATACGACATATCCAAATTGGTAGTAGGGAATGGTTATCATGGGTTGGATGCTATTAAAGTGAAATTAAATTTCACAAATTTTAAAGATAAATATTTAATTGAAAAGTGGGAAGTGAAAATCTGACTAATCCAGTGTTAAACCATATTAAATCATAACAAAACGAGAGTAAATGATTCGAAAATTCATTTTTTAAGGTAACCAAAAAAAAATAAATGATAAATAAGACCACCACTATATATATAAAATAAATTTAGAAATTAGAGAACTGATCAAAACAAACCATATAAAAAATAAATTTAGAAATTAGAAAACGGGTGAAATCGAACATAAATTAGCTGAAAATAATTCTAGTTTATTAGAATCTGGTATAATTGAACTGGTCGACTATCTAACTGGGTCATTACGGGCAAAACTGAATAGTAGACCAATTCGCTGGGTGTGCTGACCACATCAACAAACACGTCCAACCAGTAGACACCACGTAGAAAGCACATCTAATCAACAACCTAACACATCAATCATTGTGTGACATGCTTCAGTAGTTAATAATTAATAGAAGATTTGACAGTAGTTAACAATTAATAGAAGATTTGACAAACCACACTAGACTGACCAATTAAAAATTGTCACGTGAAAAATATATTGGGTCAGTAAAAACATATTGAGTTAGTAAAAAACTCAAATATTTGAAGTAACTGAACAATAATGAAATGACATGTGGCTGTAAACTAAATAATAAATCCTTTTTAGTGAACATAGCCAATCTTGAAGGGACACATGTTGGAGGAACATTTACCAACTACCATATTTAAATCAACCATTTAAAGGTGTTATGTAGTAATATCACAACTAATAGAATGTCGCTACGTAATAGGTCAAATAGTTAGAAAGTGACACGAACATTGAGTGAAATTCTGCATAAACAATTCTAACTAATCACTATTTGTTATATAATATTTATGAAAACTCCTAAACCTGGTAAAAATGAGAAAATTCCAAGAGTTTAATTTTATAAATAAAAAAAATATCACATATATATTTTTTAGTATGAGCTAACTAGAGTATATGACCTTCCAACTAAAAATCTTTTTAGTATGATATTATATTGTAATATATTTTCTTAAAAAAAATTTAATTATTTTTTAATTTTTGAAGAAATTATTGTTCATTTTTCAAAATTAATTTTAAGCTTTAATTCATATCGATTCTACAGTTTGTGAAATTACCCACTATTACAAAATCGGAAGGATGTAACAATCGGAAGGATATAACATGTTATTTACAAGCACAAATAGGAAAATTAGGTACAGGTGTAACAAATAAAATGATATTAGAGTTCAAATTTTGAAACTTGAATTTTAAAAAGTGAAAATGTTTTGAAAAATAAAAGTTCAGAATATAATATAGTATCTAAATCTTCTGAAAACCTAGAAACTAACAAAAATAAAATTCCCGTAAATAATAGACAAAAGGAAGAGGGTACAGCACTCTATACCTACTAGACCTGAAACTTCTAAGAACACTTCTACTGAATTTGTGGATTCTTAATATCCACGAGGAACAATCTCGTAGATTGTTATCAAGGAAGGGAACATTTGATAACTCGATTCCAAGAATTTCAAAGGAATGTGAGTTGACATCTGGTCAATGAAAGGTTACAAGCCTCTAGTATTAAATCTAAAGGGAAACCAAAGTCCATGACACCACCCTTGTGCGAAAATTATTAGAAGTACCATATAAAGCCATGTCAAGACCTTTTTGTGCCTTAACTGTGGGCAATACGACCACTATGAACCAGAATATCAAGAGATAATCTACGTTATTTAGGATGAATGACAAATTGTTTCTAGTTTAATGCTATGTTTAGATCTAATAATGTAATAAATCTTATGTTACGACTTTCAAGTGGAGAATAAAATATTTTTCCTATAAATTCTTGTGTATGTCTTGAGTAACTAAAGAAAAAATAAGCAATGGTACAAGATGCAACTTTGATAAAACTAAGAAGATCGTTAAGGTTCCTTGATACTAAGGAAAAACAAAACACAAAACTAATTGCATTAAAGATAGGATGATAAAATGATCCGAATGGTAGGGGTATGAAAAGACATACTTTGGGTCACTTTTCAGGCTCGCTAGCAACGGATGATTCTTTATGTGCTTCTGCTTCCTTTTCTGAAGTGCCAGCATCCACTGTCTGAGTTTGATTCGAATAGGCTGGATTCAACTGTGTATCCACCATCTGAGTTTGACTCGAATGCGCTGGATTCAACTGCTTATCCACCGTCTGAGTTTGACTAGATAGTGCTGGATTCAACTGTGCATCCACCGTCTGAGTTTGATTCAAATGCGCTGGATTCAACTGTTTATCCACCGTCTGAGTTTGATTCGAATGCGCTGGATTCAACTGTATATCCACAGTCTGAGTTTGACTAGATAGTGCTGGATTTGACTGTGCAGGACTGGAAGCCTGTGAATAATCTGTAATCATTCCAAGGACAGCTAGCACAGATCTGAGACAAGAATTGCAATTAGAAGATGGTATATAAATGAATGATAGGTAGAGCAAGGGAGAATGAGAGAGACCTGGGGAGCGAAGAGCGAATAGGAGGTTGTGTGGCATGGGCTACTAAAGGGTCCTTCAGTGCTGGTATCCTATTTAACGCATTCTCAAGTTGTGCTGGAGGCAGCTGAAGGAACAGATGTGCAGAGGATAAGAAGCGTGTAATCACATGATCCAAAGTTAATATCAATCAGATGTTAAGTTGGAAACTAAAGGTAGCAAATCACGCTTAATATTGGCACACCTGAAGCAACACAGGAAATGACTGTGGCTTTGTTGATTGTGCACACTTCAAAAATCCAACCCATAACTTGGAATATTTCCATATCTGAAGATGTATACTGGATCAGGATCTTCACCCAATTACTTGAAAATCAGAATATAATGATAAAGTAAATAACTAAACATCACCTGCTTATGGACAAGACGAGAAAGGATGTCCATTATAAACTCCACCTGTAAGGTGAGTTTGCAATTTAGAAAAGGCAGCAAGTACATAACAGCCAACAACATATTACCAAGTAGATTAAGATAAAAATGAAAAATAAGGGGAAAAGGAGTTATTTTGACATGATTGCTCTCAACTCACAGTGGATACTCACCAGCCCAGGAAAAGCACCTATTGTCTGTAATACAGTGCGCATGAATAACAAAGGGAGGGGAATTTGTTCAACCTACAATATCAGAAGTAGCAGATCTGTCAAAACAACACAGATAGATTTACATATATTGAGATGAAGGAATCCAGTGATCCAACTGATACAGACCAACTGATTCAAGACCTTCGCAAGAACTTGTTGGGTGAATAGTTGTCTTAGCTCAAAGCAAATGTTGCATGCACCAGTCACCTGCCCAAAAGAAATATATTATGAAGAAATTAAAAGGAAAAATCAGGGGAGGAAGAGGAGGAAAGAAGAAATCACAGGACAGAGGAGGGAGGAGATATGAACCTTCTTAAGAAGAGGAGGAGAAAGAGAAAGTGGAAGAGGAAGAAGAAGAGGATAAGGATGATGAATCACATGACATAGAGAAGGGATAGATATGAACCTTCTTCAAGGAAATTCCATCTCTATCAGGATCAATTCCATGAATAGCAATTAAAATTCCTGCAGGAGTTACTGGAGGGTCACCCTGACACGATGATCCCTGTAAAACAATGTTATTAAGACAAAACAGAGCAAATTCCAAATACACTTAAGATGGCCATCCTAAGGGAGAAAAAAATGGTCTTAACAAGGTGAACCCAAAAAATGAATTTATTTCAAGGTAATTTGTTCTGAATGATACCGTTAATATACGTAAAAGTGCTGACTGAAATTTCTCAGGGGGCAGATTCACAAGTTGGGGAAACATCGTCAAAACCTGATGAAGAAAGGACAGTCATGAAAGATAAACAATGCATGCAAAGAACATATATAGGGGGAACAAGCACCTCATTTTCCTGTAAGAATGGAAGCACTGGCATCAGGATGTCAATGTCCTGCATTCAACACAACACCAAAGAGATCAACCAAAATGATATCCTACTTTGTACTCTTTTATAGAAAATTGTCGTACCATCATTTTAGAATCATATAGCTTCCTGACAGTCTGTATTAATTCAGGAGACGGGACTGTTCCATCAGTCAGAGTTTGTAAGACCTGGTGATGATAGGAGTAGAGTCACTGAGTGTCATATAATTTTAGATCCAATACACATTTTGCAAGTTGCATTAAATTACAAACCTGTACAAGAAGGTTTAGACTTCCGCATGGAGCATCAGCTATTATACTAAGGAGTTCAGGTGAAGCACCCATTGTGCGAACAAGAATTGGGATATGACGATGAATTGCCTGCAATATCCAGTTCATACATATAAGAAAAGAAAAAAAACTGAATGCAGCTATCGCAAATCCGCATAATGGGAGTAAACAGGAAAAAAGTCGAAATGAAAAATGAAATAAGTTACGAGAAGGGTTTCTACTGAAATATCAACTTTGGCACCAACTTTCTCTCCATGAATGAGAGGATAACAGCAACTAAAATGTAAACATTACTACCGACCACTCTCTATATTCAAAATAGGAAAAATAATACTCTTAAATATTCCAGTTGCATGAGATTAACATTTTACTAAAATATTTGATAGCTTATCCCACAAAATGATCACAGGAGAAAAGGATAATGAAAAATGAAAACCGTGTATATACAAACCTCTTTGGCGGCCTTTGATGTGCTCTCATACAGAGTAAATATATGACGGAAAAGAGAGTGCTTCTGCCAATGAGATTACATGAATAATCATGAAAATATGATAGGCCGCTTTATAATTGTCAAAATAAGGCAATTGAAAGCAACAGATACAAACTTTAGTGCAGAGAGCAAAATAAAGTGATGTGCATCTCTGGGCCTCAGAGATGGAATCTGACATGCTCCCCATAGTGGATGACTGATGTGCATCAGATTGAATATCTTTAACACCAGGATCTCCTACCAAATTTTCTTCTGAAACTTTTTCCAGAAGTGAAATCTGATATCAACAAAGACAAAAAAAAGTGTAACTCATTTAAGATGGATAGAACTAGAGAGATCAAACAGGAAAAAAGGGAAAGGGTCACTTGACTATTTGTATGAGAACTTAACATCCGATTCGAAACTTTTTTTTATAAAAAGAGTATTAAGTAATAAGCGCCCGTAAATTCCTGGCTTTAGCATGGCAGAAAAACTGTACCTTCAATGACTTCGTCTTGGAATTTTCATGTTCCATCTTATCTGAGAGGACACTGTTAGAGACAGAGAGCAATGTCTCTTTTGCAAAATCTTCTATTTGTTGGCAAATGCATGATAAAGGGTAAAGCTTGTTTGCAACCTTTAAAACAGAACAGTTATTTAAGGATTGGATAAACTGCACAAGCAAAGATGTGACAAAAAAGGATTGTTATCTTACCAAGCGTATTGCTTTCATTCGCACCTCGTCCAATGGATGAACAGTGCACTTTCATAGAGAAAAAATAAAAAATAAGTATGTATGTCGGGTAGATATTAAAGTGTATACATGGACATTCAGAGATGAGTGCACATCCTAAATTTGAATACCAAGAAGCTGTAATTCATAGGGAAAATGAACAGGAAAGAACACTTCCAGTTTCAAATTGCATTATTACCTGGGTCAACAAATATAAAAGATTTGTATATAAAAGCTAAGGCATAAAAATTTTCTGTGGCCTAACAAATAATAGAGTATCAAAATTACAAAATGTGTAAATTTACAAAACCAGTGGAATTCTGCAGTCCATTGGAGAGGATGAAATAAAAAAAAGACAAGTCAAAGCAACAAATTTTGTAAACAGTCAAAACAACAAATGCACAGTAATTTTCACAATGAGAATTGGGAAAACCTGCAATGCAATCTTCAAGCAGGTATCTCGCATAGGAGGTCGTAGCTGAATAAGATTCCAAACAATACTAAGACCTTGAGTGACCCGATCTCCACTTTGTGATTCCTCTGGTTTGCCCACAAGATCAGGGGAACATATGCACTCTAAAAGTTTCAAAACTGATGGTGGTAGATAAGGAACTTCAACTAGTAATCTACTAAGAGATTTGTCAGATGCTGGATATGAATCCCTTAGTGCTTCAGCCTGCAGTTACAATTAAAAAAAATTAGCATCTCATTTTGTAATCAATAACTGCTGAAGGAAAAAGGGAATGAAAGAATTAGAAGACCCACCACATTTAGAAGGAGCATTTCATATGCAGATGCAGCATTTCTAGAAGAAAAGAAGTTGCTTTCTACTTCTGACTCCCCAAATAGCCTGTAGAGGAGCTGTAATGCCAACTCGTGACCCTGAACAAAGTGAAAACTCAAGTCAGCACTTTCAATTTTCACAGACAGGACAAACAAATTGTGACCTTATTATTGGTCATATACTAGCAACTAAATCCACTTGAGATATTTCACATAAACTACACCTATGAAGATTTCTCAATAAAAGCTCCATAATAATCATTTAGAAACTGACCTCGCAATTTGCATAATCTGAGACAATATGCTGTTGTAAAAGTTTCCAGGGTTCCAACTCCAATGGAAACTGCATATCCGCAAAGATCTTATCTTAGGCACCTTATGAGTAAAAGAAATGTCCTCAGGACTTGTAATATTCAAGCAAAGTAATGAATTGGTGATTTTCTTGGTATAGAAAAATTGAATATTTTGATTTCAATGCAGAGGTATGCGGTGTAAAAAACACTACTACATAGGCAGTACATATGTTTAGAGTTTTTACTGTATTTTTGCCAAAGAAGTTTATTATGAAAACTAAAAATTTGAAAGAAAATGGGAAACCTCCAAGATCCAAGAAACATTACCTCAAGCCCCATGTAAGAGAGCAAAGAGGATCGAGCTTTTGAACCACCGGCAACTTTAACATCCTTATATGCCTCAATAACATGGGCAAAAGCCAACTTCTGCAAATGATCTTTCTGATCTTCTGGGAGATTTACAACAGGTGCTAACATCTTGGGAAGGGCAACATGATATGAAAAGCCAGAAGACATTGCAGTAGAGGAAAATGGGATGTTCCCATCGATAAAAAAAGGTTTAGGACTACGTTCCTCAGATCTATCATTTGAAAGAGATGGAGAAATCTCCAGAGGTGGTTTCCCAGTCCGGCTATTATCCCGTTCATTACTAGTCGCTTCTACATCAGTGGATTCTAATGAGGAAGCAGCCACAATTTCTGATTGCCCGTTGGTATGGGTAGAAGAAGCAAGCCCAGGTATATCACTCTCTATATCCTCGACTTCATGTTGCATATCAACTGAGGCAATAACATGGCCCTTTTTTAGACCTTCCAAAACATCAGAAGATAATGGTACAGCGGCAGTGTATTCAGAACTTTCAGCTCCATGAATAGTCTCATCATCAACCATTTGTATCCCATCCATGGTCATAACCTGATCCTCTTTTTCTCGTGGAAGTTCCTGCAATTTTGTGCAAAAGATAGATCATCTTACACCGTATTACAGTGAATCATTTAAAATTAAAAAAAAAATAAAAATGTAATGTAAGGAGTATTTAATATAGCTGGAGCAAAAGATATAGCTCTCTGACCATAAAATCATCAGGCACATTCTGCTGAGCATCAATCAGGGAAGCAATCTCAGGAAATGCAGAGGACAGTGTGATACTATCTACTGGTGATACTTCTTCATTGGCATCGGGGCGCTCAGGTGGGAGATGGCACATGTTAGACATTACAACCTCTGCCAGCAAGTCTGCAGAGACGCTTGAAATAAGAATCTCTAATAATGCTGTAGCCTTTTCCCCCTGAGCAACAAGAGTTGCAAATGTGGCAACAAGTTGCTGGGCAGCACTAGAATCTCCCCCCACCTTGGAAGGTGGAGGAGGTCGGCTCGAAGAATGTTCTTCCAGAAAAACACTACACTTCCTCTTCAACTCATTACTTGATTCCTCAGAAATACTTGGACTTGGTTTGACACGTTTACCGGAAGTATCATCATCAGAATTGAGATCAGGCCGAACATCTGCTATCAACCTTTTTTTTCCCTTCATATCATCGGCAGAAACATAATCCATGGCCTTAATACCATGTTTTTCATCCTGCCAAAATGTGAGCTCCTCGTCAAGATGTTTCAAACAATAACACATGTCATATGTGGTAGAGCTCAGCATGATTACACCTTTGAAATATAAAATCTGAAAAGATATTGAAAGGGGCATTTACAGGAGTGATTAAAGAGCTGTCTTTCCCCTCCACACTTCCATTCGCATTGTAGTCTTGTTCAAGAGATTCATTAACTGAGCCTCCATCTTCAAGCTCTCTCAAGGCAGAATTGAGACGATCACGCCACTAAAGAATTAATTTGTATGAGTATCTATTGTATACATATTTATTAGGCTAAAACCTCAAACAAGTTAGAACCCATAGCACAATGGCTCAATTTAGACACAATCATTTTATTTTGCTCAATTCACAAACAACTCAATTTTTGTAAAGTGCCTTTGAACTGAACAATTAATGGAAGGTTAGTGCCTAAATTGACTCAAACAAAATATTTGCACACAAAATGCACCGCCGCACAGAAATATTGTACCTTATTTGTGATTTTAGACAATTTATTCTTATATGAGAACTTGATGACAGTTTTGACACAATTTAATGTTTTGGAATAAAAATATAAACCATTCATTTAATTTATTCCATAATCATGTTACTGATATGAATCCATCCATGAGCTCAATATGATGAATTCACATTGGTATTGGATGAATGACTAGAGTTCATTGGACAAGTATCAAGCATGTGCATAAGCTATTTATGAAATTACTTGAACTCAAGAGATGCTTGAAATTTTAAGATAAAAGGGTTGATTACAAGTGCATATTATCTTGTGATTTCAACAACTTACAATATTGGTTCCTGGTTCCTTATAATCAATGGGTCAATATTCCTTTTATAATATCAGTCGAGAATTCATCATCAACAGGTCAATATTCTCACCCTCATAATCTCCTTTGGATGATCCCAGAAGTTATTTTTATCAATTGTTGTTTAGGTCTTGCTGCACTTTTCGTCCATGTTCACATCAGCTACAATGAGAAATTTTTATTTTTCTGTCCCATGGACTCATCTATCTTCACAGATAACCATTAAATAATATTTTTCTACATATTTTTTTCTTTGCATTTCCAATTATGTCTACTAAACTGTTTCCACATTGACTCATTTCCCTCCAACTTTGGGCATATATCATTACACTCACAGAAATCCAAAATTTCCACTCATTGCAATACTTCATCCATTTTCCTCCAACTTTGGCAATTATTTTTTCACTCTCACATAGAAATCCAAAATTTCACTTTCAATATGATACTTCGTGTGGAATATTATCATAATAATTAAGCTGAAATTATTGTCGGATCTCATTATGAAAAACTAAAAATTTTAAGTCACAGTGATATACAATCTTAATTAATTTTTAATTATATTGTTACAAAAATATTTTTATTTATCATCTAATTTAACATTTCATATAATGAAGAAAATTAATGATGGACGCTTCTATAGAGCATCTTTTTATCTTTTATATTAAACAAAAAATGAGCAATTTTCACATATTATGCATATTTATTTAGTGCAGTTCAGTTCCATTTGTATTAGCTACATCCATAAAAGTTCTTCTAATAAGCACCCTTGTTTAATTATATAATTTGTGATATTTTAAACTAGTAGTTTTCTTTATCCAAATATATAGTATTTTACAGTGATCTTAGCCACACTATATATATGATATCATTTATCTATATTGACATATCTTTCTTTTCAATCCACAGGGTATTATTATATGGGTGCAAGAGGTAGTTTTGTATATTTTTCACACATACCAAAACTGCACTTTTACTTAATTTAGTTTATAATACATCACATAGATCACAAGAGTTATTTTGTAATATATCATTTATAACTTCCCATCCACACTACTACACATTCTCCACTTTTTTCTCCTTTTCATCTTCTTCCCTGTAATTGCCACAATTTCAATTTTTTTTTAATTATTTATTTCAAGAAAATGAATTTCAATTACTATATGCATATATTTAGATCATTTATTCAATCAAAGTGAATTAATATTTTTCAGTTATTTTTGAAACAATTTCCATGCATCATGAGGCCAAGACACTGGTTAATTTATATGTAACAATGTGCATATGCATTAACTGGATGTTTATTGAAATACAAATCATGATATATTTTACAGCTAATAGTATAATCAAGATTACATATATGTAAGAATGATATGGCTACAGTAGATTTGTTTTGGTAGATATACATATAAAGTAGATAAGAGAGTTAAAAGAGCAAAGACCATGTAATATGTAAAATTAAATTCTCTTCTCTTCTTTTATCATCTCTTTTTCTCATACATTGACCCCTCCAAAAAGAAATTTTACTACTTACCACATATTATATATGAAATTTCAGAATAAAATATTAAATTCTTTGAGAAAGTAAAGGTAAAAATTCAAGTAAAAGGAGTACCGGCGCAGCACCAGGATGTTTGCTTTCCATGCAGGAAAGAAGAGCACATTTTAAACTGTGGCGTGTTCCATAAATATGTACACCATTTACAATATGGCTAGTAGGATGTAGCCCAAGAAGAACTGGTAAAATACGTCCATAGAATGCAGGCCTTTTCTTTGCAACTGCAGAGACACTAATGAAACTCTAATTTGTCACAAGAAAGTGAGCATTCAACAAAATATCTCAATTTTGGGTAAAATATAAGTAGAAACCAGACCATGTAGCAACCATTCCAACACTCCAATCAAAACAAATTTGAAAAGGTAAAGTTGCTTAGCCTTGTAACATGCAACACAAGGCTAGCTTTTTTTTTCCAGCTGAGTACACAAGACAAGATTTGCTCCATCAAGCATCAACTTGATGGCCAAAAAAACATCCACTCCAAATGTATCCCAACAACTATAACAGAATGTAACTTATCCTTTGAATTATAAAGAGAAACTATAACTGTATTTTCAATACCTAACCCTACCCAGCACTTGCCTTCTTCCTTTCATGTTAAAAATCCCCTACAACATAAGTACTTAGCTCCAGCATTTGATATCCCATGCTCAAGTATTTACTTTGACTTTGTTATGTTTAAGTCCTAAAAGGAATGCAGGCATAAATTTGGCACTCCTCTAAGTGTATCACTATTTCACATAAGGCATGCGTCATTGAATTATGGTATAAGCCAAGTATTTCAAATGCAATGATGTATATTGAATACTCACCTATTTAGAAGCACTATGATTGTCAAGCTACTAAGGGATGTTACTGTAGGAAGACGTAACTGATCAAGCATTAAACCAAGACGTTTACTAGCTTCAATAGACAAATCCCCAATATTGAGTACAGGATGACCTCCACGAAGCCAAGATATGTTGAATTCTACCAAGTCTCCTGCAACCAGAAGAGGAAGCCTGAAATAGTCAGTTAACACCAGTGGAGTGCCTAAAACCAGTTGACCAGGCACCTCAAAGAACAGAGAAATTTAATCTTCATGAATCCCTCATTATCACTCTTAACATAGATATCACCTGGTTTTCTTTCAAAATATGAAAGTTTCATTCTGTGCATAATTTCCTTCTAGGAAATTTTACCTCCTAAGTTTTGACGAGATGGGGGCTCTAAATTGCCGTTTGGGTCAGGTGTGTAGAGAAGAATGACTGCCTCAACAAACTTCAGTGCAAGCAATTTGACTCCATCACTTCCCGGCTAGTGAGCATGTCATCAATATGAGTCAAAAGCACACAAAACAATTCCCAATATTGGATACTAGAAGTTGATGCATACCTGGGAAGTAATCGAATAAATTTTGTCCTTGAAATTCAACATCCAAGCCCAGGATGACTCAAGAGAAACATCCACTTCACTAGAGTACAGACCCTGCAACACCAAATAATGTTATAGCTATCGTTCTGAAATAGTCACTTTACAAAACTCAAACTTAAATGTAATCACCCAGAGGAATTAACCTGCAATGCAATTTTCTCGAAGGTGCAGCGAAACAAGTTAATACCAGAAGCAATTGCCTGTCGGGCGACCGGTGGTGACTTATCTTTCAATACAGAAATCAAAGCAGGGACTATTTCCGGCAGAAACTCCGGCTGCTTCACCCCAATATCGCCGGCCACTCTGCGCGAATCAAACAACATAGAACATAAGAAACAATCCAACAGTTTCAAGAGAATCAAACCGATGCGGTAGTACAAACGATTTAGCGGATCGCACTTGACGATGAACTTGCGCACGGGACTGGAGCTGTCGGAGAGCCTCTGGAGGAGCTGGGGCAGGAACTCGGCGATCAGAACGGGGTCGTCCTGGAGCAAATCGTCCTTCACGTGACCGAGGTGGTGGAGCATCGACGGGATGTCAATGGCGACCGTCGCCGAATTCAGGGAGCGGGCGAGGCGCTCCCTCGGGGTGAACTTGTCCACGATGGCTACCATCTTTGGGAAAATCTCGAATCGATCCGGAGAAGGGTGGATATATCAAGGCATCAATAGCTGCGGGAATGGAGAAGTAGGGTTTTAGAGAGGGAAACAACGAATTTGAAAGAAGGGAGAGGGGATGAGAAGATGGAACAAAAGGGCTCAGCTTGGTGTCTTGGACCCGACACAGCAAGATCGTTGGTTCAGTGAAACTAATCGCAAGGGGCTCCAGCTGCGGTAAAATTCGTGCAGGTGCCAAATATGAGTTACCAAAGTATGTGTTGTGTGAGCCGACACATACGGTCCCATTTGGTTTTGTACCATTGATTCATCATGTTGATAAAACTTGTGCTCTTGTTAACTTTACATGTCTCCCTGCCTATCTGCCCTGCCTATCTGCCCTGCCTAAATTCTTCTATTTGGAAGATAGTATTGTTTTTCCTCTTAAACTGTAGTGCATGGCAAGTAGTATACTTGATTATTTTGGAAGTAGTGGTGGTGTAAATAGATGCCGAGATTTTCGTAGTTGACCACGGGCATGAACCCTACCCAAATTTGGATCTTATAGATCCCAATAAGCAATGGGACGAGGACCCGATTCGATAATCGGGTCAATTGTACTCTATGTGCATCTGAATTTTGGATTCATTAGAACCGAAATTCGGATAAAGGGTCTACATAGGGTTGTAAAAATTTTGGCTCAGGTTTTCAATGATCCGAATTATCAGGTCCAATGAATCCGTGCCCAATCAAAACCAAAACTGATAATCATGTCTATTTTAGCGGGTCCGGACCCCCAACCTGATATTGTGCACTAGCTAGTCATTTTAATTTTACTAGCGTTGTATTCCGATATTTAATCGGGTACTGGGAAATCATTGGTCTCCTCCCACATCCGAGTAACAATAATTTGTGAGGCATGTTTCAAACATGCTTTTGAGCTTTCTCCCAATTCATGATGTCGAATATATTAATGGGACCAGGACCCGTTTTTGATGAATGTAGCTCTGACTACGCATCAGACTGTGCAAGCTTGTAAGATGTTTCAGCACGAGCCTTAGTGAGTGATCTAACAGCATCATCCGTGTAGTAACCCAGCAGCCTAAGAAAGTTGAAGAACTGAATCAGGTTCAAGCAGAGTCATTCATCATTCAAAGTGACTACACAGAACAAAAATATCCCCGCAAAACAAACACACACAAAAGTGTAGATGGTACTCCTGAAAACATAACAAGTTGGACACACAGCACACCTCGGAGGCGACGGGGAGTCGGGGCTGGGGTCCGGTGATGCTCGGGCAAGGAGTCAGGGCTCGGACTCGGATCCGGGAATGTGCTCGAACTCGAGCACGTGAACGGGGCTTTGGCTCTATCTCTAGCTCATGTGGTGCTCCTCATACTCGGGCCCGAGCTCAGCTCGGGCGCGCCGGCGGGGACTAGGGCGGGGCGGGCTTCTTCCTTACTTCTCTGTCAGACGCTGGGGGAGAACGGCGGGTCCATTAATTGACCCCAACTTTAAGTTCACTTTATTAGACCCGCGCTCACTGGACCTTAATCTCGGGTCCAGCCAGTGAAATCCAAATTTCGAGTCGGGTTTTTGTTGGGTCCTGACCCGCGTAATCTACAGAACCCGGGCCCAACCTACAAAACCGCACCTGAACTAGGACCCAACCAGTTTCGGGTCTGCTCGGTTCGGGTCTCGAGTCCGTTGACATGCCTGAATCAGGGGTGTGGGGTCCGACGTGTCTATGTTTGTCCTTCCCTCCATTGATACCACTCGCGAGAATATTCATTTTCTAGTTTTTTTTACTCATACCATGCAATTTACCTTATGCAAACCGGAGAGACTACATAGCGGATTATGTAGGTCGTTTTAACACATAAGTAACGAATTGTCTCCAAAGGAAAGGGGGAATTTGGTCTCCCAATAACGAGATTCAGACAAAACAGGACAGAACCATGGATGTCGAGAGGTTATGATAATGCTTGACTCAGGCATCTTAATAGATACAGCAGAGACACCAAAAAACATCTAGGGTGCCTTGAATGATGGTCACAGCTATGGCAGCTTCTCCTTAGACCGCCTATTGGCACATGAGGGTGTGATTCATCTGACTTACATTTTCCAGATCTGCCAACCGACTTCTGAATTTTCGGTCTTGCCCTCGACCAGGAAGGTTCCCGGAAGGTGTTGGACACCAATGATTCGTTATAGTTTACGTGCATGGAGGAGAGATCAAGAATAAGCAACAAATCACGCAAGTCCATTGAGCCACATGATAAAGAGACGTTATATTGGATCTATCTTATGCTTTATGTGAATCCAGTCAGTTATGAGAAATTTGGCTCCTTGTTAATAATGGAAATAAAAAGATGGGATAATATTATACCACAAGATTCATAGTGGGGAACAACACGTAAAAACATGAGAAATATTAATAAAAATGTGAGATATTAGTGATGTAGACAAAAATAAAATAGAGGAAAAGCTTTACCATCCACAATCACGTGCAGACAATTTCATTCATTCTAACCGGTAACTGACCCACTTCTAAGATCCTCGGACTCCTGGTCCATGTGGGGGCACACACAAGATTCCGTGGTCCCGCCCAGATTTGAACCTGGTGGTGGGGCGAATTTGATCAACTTTTTTTTACATTCTTACTTAAAATCACGTCATTTGGTATGCATGACAATTTTTTTAATACTACTTATCCGATCAGTTGTACTATTACGATTTTTTAAATTCCTATATAATACCAAAATAAAACAAAGTTCTGATTTTAAGTAGGAAAAAAAAACCACGTTTAGTTTTCGAGGTAATTTTTTGACCGGCTGAGCAAATCGATAGCGTTATGATTCACGGGCCAGAAAGATTCGATGGTCATTGGATCCGATTCCGTTTAAGCACGAGAGCCGAGAAACGAATTCCAACCTACTCAGTTGGACTCGGTCGCCCGATCCGGTCCCGGAACGAGTGAATTGCTACCCTAAAAGAAACATGGAAGATATATCTCTTTTGTGTTTATGAGAATACGAAGATGACTCTTCTTTCTTCACACTGTCAAACAGCGTGCACCTTGCTCACCTAAAATGACATTTTTTATGGGCAAATTTCCATTCCTTTTTCCTTCATTATTGGTGTCATTACACTCGAGCACGTACGATAATGTCATTACTCTCATGCAGAACATATGGTTGGGTGTGCACATCGCCGGACAGACAGGTCGCGAAGTGGGGTCGGTCAGGGTGGGTCACAGACTAATGGTGTCATGTATGGAAAGCGTAGTTTCCAGGAAATTTCCGACGATGGTTACGATGTACCGTAGGTTGTCACTTATCAATGGTTGTGTCAACCTCTGTTCTCAGCCATGCATTCAACACATGATCATGGGATTTCTGTGGCTATAGTAGCTTAGGAGGAAAATGAGGCTCTTTCAAAGAATAGCTACAAATCTTTTCCAATCAAATCCCCATTAAGTATTCCATCTTCCCAAAGAATTCACTCCATAGTCAACTGATTTTTAATGGGTGACATTAAAATGACTTATATTTTCAGTTCGATTTGATCAAATAAAGGACTAAATCCGTTATAGGTTTTACTCTCACATCTTGCATGCCTAAGTTAAAGCAAAAGAGAGGAACATACGGTTATTACAATATAACTATTTGGAATAATAATTAATGGTGAGATTTATTTTTACGGCAGTTTTTTTGACTGAATTTAATTTACTATTGGGCGAGAGAGCCGGTTACATGTGCATGACACGTGGAAAACTATGGGGCCCACACATCAAAGACAAATCTAGGAAGCTTCCTAGAAAATTCGTCTACAGAAAAAGACATCTACCTTTATAAGTACAGTCTGGATTTCTTTCGTATGTCATTTTACTAATTAAATGGTATTTCGATAAATGAAATATAATTTTAAAAATTAAGTTTAATGATTTTATTATCTTCAAATAAAAATAATTAGGCAAAAAAATTGAACAGCACCACAGCATATATAACGGTGTAGAGCCTAAGACCGCAACGCTCACTAACAAGCACTGTTCCATCAAATCTCCAAAGACGACAGACCGTAAGGATATCCTCTCGCCCGAAGAAGGACGACCTCCCCTCTAGACTCCGAAGAAAATGGCGTCGTTGAATGAGCCGTGGATGGTGGAGAGCGGACTCAAGGGGAGCAGCAAGGAGGCCGGGAGGTACTGCCGCACGGCCCACAACATGTCATCCTCCTCTCTGAGGAAGAAGTCGGAGATCCGTCTGGTGTCGAAGGTACCCTGCCGCCTCCTCCGGCAGTTTCTGACCAACCTCCAGGAGGTCATCCTCGGGACCAAGCTGTCGATACTGTTCCCTGTAATCCCCCTCGCTATCGTCGCCGAGTGCCACGGTTTGGGAAGAGTAAGCAAAATTGAACATTCAGAATATAAAGGATGGTCAAACTCAAAACTTAATGATTAGAATCTTTTGTGCTCATAGAATATATATATATATATATATATATATATATGCAAATGAAGAATCTTTTACATCGTCTTCTTCATGGTCTTCATGGAGTAATACTGTGAATGCCATGATCAATGTTATTGTTGGGTCTGAGTCATTAACTTATATTGCTTATTTGCATGCAGCCATGGGTGTTTGCCCTCAGTCTGCTCGGCCTGATCCCACTCGCAGAACGTGTCAGCTTCCTCACAGAGTATGGCTGGCTACGAAAGACTAATACTTTAAGCAGTATTCAGCATGGGATTCTGTTCTTTGATGATCCAGTTTACTAATTGACTCTACTTCTCTTCTTTGTTTCAGGCAAATCGCTTACTACACAGGCCCTAGAGGTAATTGCGGTGTTTGATTATCTCTTCTAGCATCCATATTTCTTGGCTAAATTACCCAAAATGCATAGAATTATCCAAAATTTCTCATATTAAAAGAGTTGAGAAAGGGATTTATATATCATTTTAATTAATTAAATAAGTAAATTTTATAATGTTTTAGAAAATTAGTAGTCTTAGTAGTGACGTCACGTAAGAAGATTATTATGCTCAGATTTTTTTATGATGGTGTGCAGTGGGAGGTCTTCTGAACGCAACATGCGGGAATGCGACAGAGCTGAT
Source organism: Trapa incisa (assembly GCA_030064435.1). NCBI lineage: Eukaryota > Viridiplantae > Streptophyta > Magnoliopsida > Myrtales > Lythraceae > Trapa > Trapa incisa. Next base: position 4,778,700 of record CM057775.1, on the reverse strand, counting down.
AATCGCAATATTCGCTCTGAGCCAGCGGAAGATCGATGTGGTGAAGTACTCCCTTCTGGGCTCCATCCTCTCGAACATCCTCCTCGTCCTCGGAACCTCCCTCATCTGCGGCGGCCTCGCCAACCTCCGGAAGGAGCAGAAATACGACCGGGTATACGTACTCTCATCTTTGATTTTCATGGCCTCATTAGATCCATGTGATGATCTTTTCTTACTCTGTCTGGATTGTGGAATGAATATACAATTACAGAAGCAAGCGGACGTGAACTGCCTGATGCTGCTCCTCGGACTGCTGTGCCAAATCCTGCCGTTGCTGTTCCAGTTCGCGGGGCCTTCCAAAGCTGTAACGGCAAACCCTACGTTGCAGCTCTCGCGGGCCAGCAGCATCGTCATGCTTATAGCCTACGGCGTCTACATCTACTTCCAGCTCTTCACCCACCGGCAAATGTTCGAGGCTGAGGAGGTGTCATTTACTGTTTGCCGCTATCTATCTGTCTATCGTAGATATTTATGGGAAAAGCAACGACATAGATAGCCAGTTGAATATGATCCGATTCAAGCAGGATTCTGACGAAGGCGAGGAGAGCTCGGAGGAAGCTGCCGTGATCGGGTTCTGGAGCGGGTTCGTATGGCTCGTGGGGATGACCCTTGTAATAGCATTGCTGTCTGAATACGTGGTGGACACCATCGAGGTATATATATATATATATATATATATATATATATATTGGTTATTTCTGTCCCTAAGCCTACATGCATCGTTCGTTTTTTACGTTGTTGATCGACGAACTCTTCTCTGAAATTTATACGGTCGGTCAGGTGGCATCGGACACGTGGGGACTGTCGGTGAGCTTTCTCAGCATAATTCTGCTGCCAATTGTGGGGAACGCATCTGAGCACGCTGGAGCCATCATCTTTGCCTTCAAGAACAAGCTCGTGAGTTTCAGTACTTGTCGAATAATTTGATCACCCACGTAATTAAGGGCCAACCCCCTTGGTCCGATAAAGCATGAAGCTGTGGGAGTTTGGAAGGAAAATGGAAGCTTTTCTGACCTAATAAAAATGTCCCAACTACTTGAACCGCAGGACATAACTTTGGGCGTAGCTTTGGGCTCTGCAACCCAGATTGGCATGTTCGTGGTAATGATATTAAATTATATTGACCTTCTCCTAATGAAATCGACTGTTCATGCGCATTTCCTCCCTTTCGTCCTCTCATTTTGGGTTGTAAGCTTTGTCAGGTTCCATTATGTGTGATTGTTGCCTGGATAATGGACATCAAGATGGACCTCAACCTCAACCTCATCGAGACCGGTTCTCTCGCCCTGGCCATCATCGTCACAGGCTTCACTCTACAGGTGCGAAAACTACTGCAGTCCGACCCAATACATAAAAATAACATAACACGGAGAAGTCCGACCCAATTCCATCACCTATTCTTGGCCAATGATAGGATGGAACTTCTCACTACATGAAAGGGCTCGTCCTGCTGCTGTGCTACATCGTCATCGCTGCCTGCTTCTTCGTGCTTAAGACCCCCCTAAGTGAGCACCCGTATCTCTCTCTTTCATTTTTTTATGATGAAAATAATGATATAAAATAAGAAATAATTTTTCTATGGGATTCACTTGATGATGGGTCTAACCTAAAAGCTTCTGCAGAGCAATCGAGCCCCAACAGGCTGAGCCTCCAAGTACCCACAGCCGCCGGATTGGCCTTTTAGAGTTCAATCAAAAGGCAAGTGTTCACCATTCATTACTCAACGCTAATCCTACATTTTCAACAATACATAACCTATCGTCAAAATTTATTCCAGCGTTCCTATATTAATCACGCAGTTTTTCGGCCGGTCCAGAGGATTAAGAGAGAGAGATAGATGCTCGAGCAAGCTAAGCTGATCATGCCGGCCACCAGGACCCACGTGACGGAGAGCATGGAAGATGAAGATACTTGGTTATTCTTTGATTTTCATAGTCTGGCTGGAAGAACGAGGACCCACCGAGCAACTTTTGCTACATAATATATATATATATATATATATATATATGATCAGTATGATTCTTATGAGTAGTATCTATATTAATTAATTAATCTGTAGTGCTGCTGCTGATGAAGACCACACCAGTGTAGTGGGAAGATTTTGGCAGTGCGCAAATGGATGATGTCTTTTGCCTCTAAATATGAAGCTCGTATTATTGTCATTAGTTTAGAACTTAGATCACATGGGATTATACAAATTAATGGAAAATATTTTCTAATAATTAAATTAAAATAAAGATCCTTTATTTAAATTAATTTTTACATAAATTATTTATTAATAGTTCAAATAACATATAATACTTACTAATAATTCAAATTATAAATAACTCATTACTTGATTTTTACAAAGTGTGTCATTTATTTTAATAATTAATAAATTTTTTGGATTTAAATTGTACCAAATAAGAGATTCTCACCGGAATCTTTGGAATAAAATATTATATAAATTCAAAATATTTGGATTAAATAAAGATATCGTAAAACTTGAGAAATTTATATACTTACTTCTGTAGAATCACCAAACTTTTAGCTAAAAAGAGAATTATAATCACTATATCAACAATTGGACTTTTTGTTTCTAATTTAGAAATAAAATAAATGGTAATAATTATAACATATAATTTTATAAAATATATTAATATCTTATAAAGATACAATAATTCATAAAAATTGGATAAATCCCAAAAAGTTGTAAATATTATGCGAAAAAATAACAAAAACAAATATGCCCAATTTGGTTGTTATTTCTCAAATTTTAATATTACTGTAAAATTTTAAAATATCATTATTAATTTGATTATATCACATTAGTCTAAAATAATTATAATAATTTATTTTCTTTATTTTAATGCATATAATTTTATTAAATGCCTATTTTGATATGATATTAGCCGTAAAATTCAAAATTTTGTCGGGAATTAAAAATTGTCGACATTTTAGAATATAAAGATTATCCATAACCTACAAATAATATATTTTATAAAATAATTGTATCATTAATACGATAAAAAATAATATTTCAACTTTAACACAAAAAAACAGAATTATCTTTGACTTTTGAAGTAATTTAACCCCAAAATCCAAATCTGTTTCAGGTCTCAGCATTTAATTGCCAATTAGAAAACGGAATTACTCCTAACGCTCTTCTTTTCTTCCGCTGCTGCCTCCTTCCTATTACAGTAACAGACGGTGCATCATCTTATTGGCGCCTTATCTCTTCCTTCCCCTTCACCAACCTCTGCACAAATCTCCCTCTTCCCCTTTTCATTAGCTTCTGTTCCCACGACGATGGGAGACGAGAGAGGCGCACTGGTTGTTCGCGCCTTGCCCAAATTAAAGGCGTCGCACTTCGCTCTCCCCGACTCCGCCAGCCACGGCTCACCGTGGCTCCTTGAAGCTCAGTCTCCGGTCCCGGGCGGCCTGAGTTCCGTCTGCAGGAGGTCCAGCATCGTCAATTTCGTCTCGCTCACGCTGGCGGAGAAGCCGGAGCGGAGGGCTTACGAGCCCTCGCTGGCTCAGCTGCTGAACCACCCCCTGGCCATCCTGGCGGCGTACGTCCCGAAAGACGCCGCCCTATTCATCGCCGGAGCCGTTGCTGGAGCTGCGGCCAAAACCGTAACGGCACCTCTTGACCGCATTAAACTTCTTATGCAGGTTTCTCATTGATACTCCACCCCTTTACTTTTAGTGGACGTGTCATCAATTTCTCGTTTGAATGTAATGAATTCCGTAATGTCAGAAAGTCTATGCTTTTTATATGTTCTTTATCAGATGCAAATGTATCTTTCGATAGCAACACATGATGAACTGATTAGGAGTTATGGCCTAAAGTTCCAATTTCTGAATAGCAAATAGTAGAATAGAATGTCCGGTTAAGCTTTGGAATTAATTACATAACATGTCTTAACTAGTTGCACAATTTTTGTTTCTTCTGTTAGACTCACGGCATACGGGCTGGGCAACAAAGTGCAAAGAAGGCCATTGGTTTCATAGAGGTAATCTGACTTGACCCGTGAAAGATATCAAATTCCATCCTCTGTTTCATGAATACCCAAATGTTTTCTAATTGTGATAACTCTCCTGGCATGACAAATGGGTAACGGTTCAGTTTTTCCGGGAAAGAGTTAATGGCCTTAGACTGCCCTTTCTTTTTATGTAGGCTGGTAAGCACTACCTAGTAGTCTTGACGGATTAAGCTCTCTAATTGCTTCCTTAGTATCTTGTTAGTGTTCCTGTCTTTTAAAGCCCCTTTTTTTTTATGAACAACAATGACATTAAGTTTGTTGAGACTGTAGGCTATCACAATAGTAGGGAAGGAAGAAGGAATAAAGGGATATTGGAAAGGCAATCTTCCTCAGGTATTCTTTCTAATAACTTTTTATTAGTAATAAAGGGGTATTGGAAAGGGAATGATCTAAAACTGTCTTATGTCCTCCAGGTTATAAGGGTTATCCCTTACAGTGCAGTGCAACTTTTTGCATATGAATTCTACAAGGTAGTTTACCAAGTCTTCTCCGTGCTGGTCTTTTTGGATGCTGGCCAGTAAGATTTATTTCCATGCACTTTTGTCTATTCTCTAAATGTAATATTTTCACTCTGGGTTTTTTTAGAAACTCTTTAAAGGAAAGGATGGTGAACTTTCTGTCATTGGAAGACTTGCTGCTGGTGCCTGTGCCGGGATGACGTCTACATTTGTAAGTGTACAGTGAATGAACCAGGAAAACAGTTTTCTTAAGATTATTATATTTTAAAGACTATTCATTACCTTGATTTCTTACTAATTTTCTTGCCCATGTTTGGGTTATTTTTTGGTGGAAGTTCACTTCTTTCTTTTTAATGCCAGATAACATACCCCTTAGATGTCTTGCGGTTGCGTTTGGCAGTGGAACCAGGGTACCTCACAATGTCACAGGTAATGTTCCTCTGGAAAATCCATAATCATGATGAACCCTCTTCTTATCCAGGCAATATTTGAAACATCTTCCTGACTATTTTCAGGTTGCATTGAACATGCTGAAAGAGGAAGGAGCTGCATCATTTTATAACGGTCTTGGACCTTCCCTTATTGGGATAGCTCCTTATATTGCAGTCAATTTCTGCATGTTTGATCTGTGAGTTGGATTGCCACAATTCTTTCTTGCAATATGAATGATTGAAATTAACTTGTTAAGATATGTCTCTTTAATACTTTACAGTGTCAAAAAGGCATTACCAGAGGAATACCAAAAGAGAACTGAGGCATCACTTCTCACTGCCTTGGTCTCAGCTGGAATTGCCACACTCACGTGTTATCCCCTGGACACAGTGAGAAGGCAGATGCAAATGAAGGGTACACCTTACAGGACTATTTTGGATGCCTTTCCAGGCGAGTCTGCAGTAGTTTCTCACGCACAGATAATCTTTATGTTAAGAGAAGATGACAGAGCACACAAAATTTTGCCCAGTTCTTTCTTTATGTTCAAGGTTTTCCCTTTACTTGTCTAATAATAGACAACATGCGAATGAGAACCGAGAACTGAGAGAGGCATGCTGGCGATCATGCTAAGTCAATTTTAGGCTTTCATTTTACCAATTAGTTCCTACATCATTTTCTGCTGCAAATACCTCTTTATGGTTATTTTTTGGTTCAGACCTACTTCAATTTACTATTTCCTTATGGAAGGACATGTTCACCTAGATTCCTAGTTGACATGAATCTATGCTGATATTCTAAATGCGGTTTCTTTGAAACTTCTAATACAGGTATTATTGAGCGGGATGGAGTTGTGGGCTTATACAGAGGTTTTGTGCCAAATGCCTTGAAAACCCTACCAAACAGCAGGCGAGTATATTCTTTTCATTTCTTCATCTTGTTTTCCATTTTACACTGGACACCACAAGATGATAATAAGATCATTTACATAAGCAGTTGTTTCAAATGTATATTAACCCCACTCAACAGGTATTATATGTTTGCATGCTGTTCCAAATCTGATTTACACATACATAAATTGCCAGAAAGGCACAAACCATTGACTGGATCATGGCATAACCCGATCCGAAAATTGTCAATGAACGTGCTTTCCTTCTGTTTTCTGCAGCATTAGGCTTACAATATTTGATGCTGTGAAGCGATTGATTGCCACTGGCGAGAAAGACTTCCAGAGAATCATGGAGGAAAATCGGCAGAAGCAGAGTGACAATGCTGGTAGTTGAAGTGTCTCATTCTTGGTGACATATTTGCTCTTGGTAGTTAGCCCAAATTCATCAACTACCTGGTCCTGAGCTACTCCTGCATCTACTTCTAGGAGTTATGGTTAGATTTCAATTTTGGAACGTGCATGTAGTGCAAGATATTAGATGGTAAGGTGAGAGTCTCGGGTAGAATATGCTGACCCTGAGTATATGAGGCCAACATTGTTGAACTTCAAACTGCTTTTTGCAATTTGCATTATTGTGGTGTAATGCCACAATTTTCACCTTTTCTGTATCTTCTTTTAGGATGTGATCGATGTAATAAGAGAATATATTACTATGGCAAAGATTTGTGAAGCCACCGATTATTTTTGGAGTGTCTTTCCAAGAGATGGTGGATGGAAACTGTTCCATTTTCACGGTAAGACTTTAAATTGTAGTCTGCAATGCCCATTTTCTATTGAATATAAAATGTATCCCAACATCTTCAAGTTGAAGTTCTTTTAAATGAAGTTAGCAACAATAAATTAGGAGCAATATAGTGTGCAGTACTGCTATTTATCATCAATTCCAGTTCACTTTAGTGGAATTTAAATCAAAGTGATTTTCTTTAGCTAGCTGAATCCAGTTTCTATCACATTCTTAGCCTCTGTTGATAAAATTTTTGAGCAGCCAAAGGACATTCTCCACCGGAGTAGTGACTTTGAGGTTCTAGTGGTATTCGAGGTTTGCACTTAAATTGTTTGTGATCTGTCATTAGCTTATATGATGGCACTTTCTATTTTTCCATTACTAAAGATAACTTTATTTGCCTTCCAGGTGGGAGCAACGAGTTTATCAGTCCTGAGAAGTGTCTCGGAGGCATATTGGCTCCATGCAGAGCCTACTGGAGACGGAGAAGGGGTTTTGATGATTTCATGGATCAACTGGAGGAAGCAGGCTGGGACGTTCATAATATGAAGTTGAAGGATCCCCCGGAGATCTTAATTGATGAGATTGTTACATGTTGATTGTTTTGATGAAGACGAAGCAATGATCAACCGGACGATCATTAGAGCTGTTGGGGAGGCTTTCTTTCTTCTGCTCTTGTCATCTGCAATCATAATCATTGGTTGCAATCTCATTATCATCATGGGTCTCAGTCATGTTGGAGAGCTCAACCTTCTCATTTATAAAATAATATAGTAAGGCTTTATTCTTCTTCTTTTTTGGCCAACGACAGTAAGACGTAATCCATTGAAACGATAGACAGTCCAGTCGTCGTTTTCATCATGAGAAAGAGATACCCACGACCACAAGTATTGGTGAGCATATTACTTTGTTTTATCAGCGATGAGGACATATCGATTCCTAATACCCAAGTGGCTGAATTCACGCAATAGGATTTTATAGGAAAAACCATACAGGAGAGATTTCGTGCATGGCCTACACGTGAGGATAATGTCAAAAAAAAAAGCCAAAAAAATGAGAAAAATCCATTTTGGTCTTCTGACCATTCTATGGCTCCGCGGTGGAGATAGAAATATTCAATAATGAACCCATGATATTAGATTCTTGATGAGAGAGATAATATTCAACACGTGTCTTATTTTAGCGATTGACATATATTTCACTGAATATTTACTTATTTAAAATGAATTAAGTCTATTAATTAGCACTAAGTCCATAGAAAATAGTATTTTTTCGTAGAAATTATTTACTAGATAAAAATTAATAACATACTGACTGACCTATTAAATTCAAATCGGTTATACCAACTTTCTGACAAATTATATTTCAAAATTAAAAAAAGGGCAATAGGCAAAGTGGCTTGACGTACATCAATAATTGCTTTCACTTATATTTTATTTCATTTTAGAATTTTAGCTTCATTTACAGTTACGTGTGAAGGAAGCAAAAAAGACTGGGAGCCAGTTACTGCCACCGCCGATCTCTCCGCACAATCCCTATATCAGTACAGAGAGAGAGAAAGAGAGAGGGGGCATCGTAACTTTTTGAGTTAATCATCATCAACCTTGAGCTGATCAGCAGGTAGAGAGCTACCAGAATTTCTCTAGTTTATATGTTCGAGGAAATTCTCTGATGGTGGGAAGGAATTTGTCGGAAAGAAACAGAAGGAGAAGAAGAAGAAGAAGAAGAATAAGAAGAGAAGGGAAATGTTGAAATCGTTCAAGGATTCTCTCAAAGCCCTTGAGGCCGATATTCAGCTTGCCAATACTCTGTAATTTCCTCTCCAACTCTCTAGTTCTTAAGAAAATAATAAAAAAAGATCCACCACCTTTTCATGCTTGGAGGTCTGTGCTGTGCTTATTGATGTATTTTTGCTTCGATTCCCTTTTATATGGCTGTTCTGATTTGTTGAATAAACCACGCTTGCTTATGACCACGGACATGTTTTTCTTCTTCACGGAGGTTCAGAATTCATCCCTCTTTCTTGTTCTATAGAGAGTGTTTGTCTTCTTGTACTGTGTCTGTAGCTTCTTTTGCTTGGTTCTTTTGTTTCAACACCATCCCTACGTTCCTAAATCTGAAGCAAAAGGAGAGGTTTTGACCAATTTAAAGCTGTTGCTTGCACAGTACCATGTGATTAACCTGTTCTGAAGTTGTTCCTCGTAATTCTCTGCAATTCGTCAGCGCTTCCGGTTATCCTCAGGCATACGACGGTGGGTGTCTTCAGATGAGATTATCGTACTGCCCGGCCGCTCATTTCCTGATGTTTCTCGTCCAGTGGACTGATTGTCGACTTGCCGTTACCTTAGGATTACTTAGGATTCTCATTTACAAGGTAAAGGTTTGTTTTCCGAAACTATACCGTATTTTTCTTTTAACCGATACTTCACATACCAGTTTTGATCTTCATCTGCGGTAGGTCTATGTAGATGGCAAGACCACCATGTCTGTCCATGAACGGAGAGCCACCATTAGAGAGTTCTATGGTGAGTACACTGCTGTAATTTTTTGTGTTCTGTCCTCTTTAACTTTTGAGAATGACAACTTGAAGTTGCAGGTGTAATATTTCCTTCTCTGCTGCAACTACAAAGAGGGATAACTGATCTGGAGGGCAGGAAGCAGAAAGAAGTATGCGTAAACAAGTACAGAAGAAAAGATGACACGGGCAAAGGAAGGCTCTCTATAGCCGATCTAGAACGAGAAGAGGAGTGTGGCATTTGTATGGAGATCACCTCGAAGATCGTCCTGCCAAATTGCTGCCATTGTCTGTGTATGAGGTGCTATCAGGATTGGTATGCTGCATTCATTCCGTCAAGATCTGAAGTTTTCTGCCAGTTAACTGATACGAAAGGATACGACTTTGTTTGAAACCATAGTAACAATGAATACCACAAGCAGTCTATGCTGGCTATGGCTAGTTTATGAATTCACGGAAGCAGTTGAATTGTTTTCAGGCGATCGAGGTCCCAGTCATGCCCCTTCTGTCGGGACAGTCTGAAGAGAGTCAACTCCCATGACCTGTGGATCTACATGGCCAGCAGTGAAGTAACCGACCTGTCTTCTATCGCGAGGGACAGCATGAAGAGGCTCATCATGTACGTCGAGCAGCTGCCCCTCCTTGTCCCGCCAGATCCAACACACATCTCTCACCAGTACCCTTACTGTGGGTGATCTGAACTGCTGCTGGTGACGGTCCCTTCTGGTGGGTATAAATAGCATACTGCTTGCTGTTGATCGTACATATGTGTTGACATATGGAGTGAGTATTATCAAAATTTATTGAAGTGGGAAGTTGGAATTAGGCTAGGCCGCTGCTCATTGTCTAATCATTCCACTGGGATACCCCGTTAGAATTGTAGATATAGTGTGGCATTCCCGGTGTTGCTCACTTCATTGATTCAGTATGTATGGTATGCAAATGTATTAGTCGATAGATTGGGTATCGCCGTCTCTTATGGATCATCATGATTCACGTCATCATAGGCATTTTAGTTGACGTGAACATGATGTGGCAATCGAAAACTCTAGTTCCCAAATTTCCTTCTACATGCTCGACTCAGCTCCGTCACGATTTGCTTGCCAGCGAGCTCTTCATCTTTCCACCTACCTCATGCTATTCTGCGCCACCGCTGCTGCTATTGCAAGATCGAGACTCGTTCTTGCATTCTAGGCCGAACCCAACCCAACCAACCTTGAAGGATCTTGAGTGCTGCAAAAGATACAAAGGCAAGTGTTACAACACCCTCCCCAGGTGTTGGGGTGTTTGGAGTATCGAGTAGGCATATTCCAATGCAGGAAATTATGATATTATGCTCAAAATTGCCTACAGTATGATTTCCCACCAAATCCTCTAGTCTAGTGACTCACAATGAATCTACGAGAGCCCTACAAGCCGAATAAAATTGCAATAAGGAGTAGTATGGTTGGGAGTAACTTGAATAACTAAATGATCTAAAATAATTTTTAAAATATTATTTCACTATTGTTTTTCCTTATTTGCTTATCCTTTATTTAGAACTAATTGATAAATTATTAGCTCTTATTATTGTTATAAACCAATAATTGTATTTAACTTAATCACTTATTAAATCTAATTTCATTGATGTTACTGTTTATATCATATATTTTTTAATTTTCTTTCATATAACTGGAATTGGGTATTAAATATAGTGAGAGAGTGTATAATAGATTTAAATTTCGGTCACCCAAAATCAAGTGCTCCAACTTATATTAAACGGAAGTTGAAGGGGTAGTTGCGAGCTTATTTATACTTTTTGTTCCATGAAAAAAAAGACCAAAAATTAGACTTTTCAACTACCTTTTCTTTATAGGTGCGGGTAAAAGACAACACTGTCTATTTTTTTCAGTAGGCTGGCTTCAAAGGAAATGTCGGGCAGAAAATATGAGTTTAACCATATTTTTGGTAGGTAAACATGGATCAAGAGCTGGACTTTCTCTCAGATTTTATTGACATTGCTCATTCCCATATATGAGTTCTGGATTTCCCAATCTTAATCTAATTAAATGGGATGAAAATATTTTAATTTTTTTAATAAGAGATAAGAAGGGAGTTGTTAGGATTTTTTTAGTAACATGTAATTTGATACAAAATCGGAATTTATAGAACAATTTTCTCAATGTGTTATTCAAAATACTGGGAAGGTATGAATATTTACTATTAGTTAGATTAAAAGTAAAATAATGAATTAATTTTGATCCGGTGCATTCACTCGACTCAATTCTATTTTTTATATTTATTTTTTAATTTTATTTATTTTCACATTTATCTTTAAATTATATTTTTTCCATTTTCAACTATTTTTAAAAAATAAATCACAATTTTAAGTGTAATTATGTATTTCCAAAATATGGGTTACACTTTTAGTTTTCACATTTCACCGGTAAAAATAACATTTAAACGTTAATTGGGTTATTGAAAAAATGTGTCAAAATGAGTAAAGTTATTTATTTTTATATAATTATATATGCAAATCAGTACACTTTTATGTTTTTATTTTTTGTTCATCCAATATTATTGATGTGCAATAAGTGGATATTATGGTAAACAAAATCGGTCCATTAGTACCATATTTGGGACTCAAATTATAGCCTATTGTTATAGAAGAACATACGAACTACAGTATACATTATTCTTGTTTAGGAAAAATAAAATATATTGATATATTGGTAATATATCACTTGGTAAAATTTTAAAATATTTTATAAAATCAGTGTATAAATTTTGTTTTCAACAAATAAATTAAAATGTAATGAGTGGAAGATATAGATTTATATTACACTAATTTGTATGTAAAATAAATTTTGAGACAATAGTAGTAAATTATCAAATAAAACCTATATTTAATATGTGCATATTTAGGATGCAGCAAATAATTTGTGTTAAATTTCATAAAATCATTAATGTTCCTTCATGGTAATATATTTGAAATTATTAGAATAAAATTATCAATAAATAAAGTGTTTCTAGATTTATATAAGTGGTAATAATTTATTTAAGCATAATAATATATTTTTTTTCATTTTATCATATCTTAGCCAAACATTATTGCTAATACTAAATAATATTGAATCGATTTATGAAATCTAGTTATTAATTATTTTATGTCAAAAAGTGACATATAAATGCTCATAAAATGAATTTTTGGATAATATTATTATTAGATTATCCCACTTAAGCCACATAAGTAATTTTGATGAAAAGTTTATACCATCATTTAATTTGATAAGAGGAAAAAATATTGTACATATTTAGAATAAACAAAAATGATTACACTAGATTTGATATAAATAGTAAAATTATGTAAATTTAATTTATGCGTACTGAAAAATTATATTTAAATATGTTATTAGACCTGAAAATCAGTCCATAGCATCAACAAGTTAATTTTTTTTTGTTCTTATTATTTTTCAATACAATCATCTAGAGTGCTTGTGTATACAGTTCGGGAAGGATCTTTGAAATCAAATTAGATGATTAGAAATGCTACACTTGCAAATTCTGCAACGTGCAGCTCGCTCCCTTAGACAAAGTTGTGTTCAAGTTATAATGAGAAGTTCCACCGGGATTTTATTGTTATTCAAATAATAATACTTTCCATAATTCGGTGTGACTATGATCTAAATAAAAGTGTTTTTGTTGGATTCTTACCATCATCTAATAAGGGGTAACTAGTTGCGGCTGAGGGAAGTAGAGTAAATTATTCTTTGCGTGCTTGTGATTGTGATTGAGCAAAGTATTGATTTTCATCTAATGTTTGTTTGACTTAATTTTCTTCACAAATAATACGCATCTTGATTTTTATCTTCTGATTGAGCATTTGAAATTGATCTAGTCACAACCATATATTTTATTTTATTTTATATTGCCATGTTCAAGGAAATATTATATCATAGTTTAGGAAATCAGATACTTTGAGATGAATTTGATGTTCCGTGTACTTGAAATAAGCTACATTTGATAATCAATTCCATTTTGGATCTATCTCCTAAAATTTGAACTAAAGTAACGTTCTTCTTCATTCATGAAGTAAAGTTTTTTATTGGGTTTGAAATTATGTTCTCTATTTTATCTAAGGATTAGTTCTCCATTATCAACCCAATCAGTGTAGCTAGAATGACTACTAAGTGAATGGAGCAATTTGTAATTCTTGCATTTTTCTATGGTATCCTTCATGCATTTGATAAAATATATATTGGGAATTGACTACATATGTATTCCAAGGTCCTCTCCTCTGGTAACATTTTCTTTTTCTGGTGTTAGGAATTACTGGGCAGGAATGGAAGGTGTTATCTTTTTAGTGACCTGTGAGTATTAATCCAAATGTATTTTATTAATATATACTTATTATTTGAAAATTGAACGCGTCTCTATTCAAAATGTCACTAGGCTATCTATACTCGCTTTTAATTTTATCTCTAAATAGAGTTAGAACATTGCCTAAACTATAGTATTGTTAGTAAATTCTTTCTCTCAAATGTGTACAAGGGCTATTGACTACCATATGTATTTTATTTAATGTTTTATTTTAAGAAAGTAAGTTTGGTAGGCATCAATACATATTAAAAAATTACGCCTAAGAATAAAATACGTCTTTGTGACAGGATAAATGTTACCATTGCAGAAGAGACAAAAGACAACACTGAAATATTAAAAGTTCGTGACATATTTTGCGTGAGATGTCGAGCACTTTTGGGGCTGAAATATGTAAGAAACAATCCTTAAAATATTTAAATATTTAAAATTTATTATTGTGATGTTTCTTATTTAAGTTAATAATTTATTCCAGGATCTTATTAAGATTAATTTCTTAATGCACGAGGTTATACCATTCCTATTAGAAAGGTTAGGATAAACTAGATGACTCATACATAATATTTACTCTTCATGATTTGTTAGAGTCTTAAGCTATAGTAATGATTATTCTTGAGCAGGTCCAGGATAGTGGGACCTGGAGAAGGGAATGATGGTGAAGCATATGAGAGTGATAATGCTGACTCTTATCAAGATGAGAACTATTTTGAAGTTGACTCTTATGAAGATGAAGAAGATGTTGAGGATGCCCATGAAGATTACTCTACTGAAGATGATTATTTATCATGAGGATGCTTAAGATGACAAGTAGTGGTATCATTACGGTTATTCTTAAAATATATAATGTTTGGAATATAATCATAAATTGTTTATACATATTACATGGTACATTTTTTAATAAACTTTATTTTGTTCTCTTTATTTTTCTTTCCCTTTATATATTTATATATATAATTGATTTTGATGTGTGCATAGTTCCAATGTCTAGACATTGTATCCCTTCCTCCTTTGATTATTAGATATTTTATTAAATTTTCCTCATTTTTATGTTCCATAGGTTGAGATTGTTGCCCAATTTTATTTTTATTGCTTGAAAATATGGTTTTATGGTTTGATATTGTAACTATTTTCTTGTTCACAACCTTTGGATTCATTATTGGGTGTGGAAATAATTTTTTTCTATCATAAAACTTGTGTTCCACTATTAGGTATTATAATTATTTTTATATTTTTGTTGAATGTTATTTATAGAATGTTGTAGTTTTTTCTTCTTTTCTTACTTTCTCTTGTTCTACTAATAAGTTGTGTTTTACTTGTCTTTTCCTCTCTCAAACTTTCAAATTTCATTGATGGTATTATAACCTCTTTTTTTATTTTTTGTTTACTTTTGTAGAATCAAAGTAATGGATATTGTAATTTTTTTTCTTTTTCTAGTGTTATAAGCATTACGTCTTCTTGTATGTATAGACAAAATGAGTGTTTTTCATTTACTTTGTTGATAGGAAGATAATTGAGGGTAGTCTATAAATGTATCAAAAAATACTTCTAATTGTGGATAGAGAAATATAAAAAGTTATTAGAGAACTTATCATGTTTGTAGGTAGCTTTCTATTTGAAGAAAACTTCTATCTCTTTGCATGCGAGAAAAATCCAATTCTTTGAATAAATTTTTTTATAATACATTCTCCATCATAGATTATAAATATAATCATACAGATGTTGAAGAGAAATGCATATAATTTTTAATATGAGGGGTTGATAAGACTGGAAGGTGATAAAGATGAAATGTAACTAAAGAGAATCATACATTATAAGTCTCATAGTTTAAATATCATCATTAACATACAATAGAGTAATCTCAAACTATGCAAAATAATGGAAAAAACTATAGTTGAAAAACTTAAAATTAACTTTTTCAAACCATTAATAGCATGATAATGAAAATAAATTTTAATCGGAAACCTCTAAATATATATGTGAGGAAATAAAATTAAAGTATTAACTCTCCACCATAATCACATCAGCACAATTTCAAAATTTTAGAACATAAGATATTGTAAATAAAAAATATAAACAAATTGAAAATTATTTTAGAGTAACTCTCCTTTTAGCCAACAAAATGAAAATAAATTGAAAAATAATGGATTAGAGATTGATTATTTAAAAATAATAAGATATATGATTACTAAATTTGATTACATAATTTATGATATTAAAGAATTAAGTGATACTTTAACTTTAAGAGTAGATGAATTTAATACAGTAAGATAAGATTTTGATGATAAATAGGGAAAATACAGCCATGAGTAACGATAAACTTGGTGGAAGAAATGGAGGTTGTGGTGATATTCAACGAAGAGGTAGAGGCATTTGGATGTAAATAAGACATCTATTGAATATTAATCATTTTCAAGTTCGGTAGAGGAGTGCAAATTTTGTTGAATTGGGAAATGTGGGAGAGAAGATGTTAATTATCTATGGTGAACTAAATAATAGATTTATATTGCAACAAATATATGAGTGGATGCTTGTAATAGTTCTCTGATTTTTAACCCTAAGTTCGTAGAATATAAATATAGTAGATAACTAAAAAATCAAAGTAAGAAAAATGAAAAGTGAACCTACTGATCTTAGTATTAACTAAGACGTATTATATCTCATATCTGAAAAATAGTCTGTTTGCATTTACTACATATATTAATATATTAGAAACTAAGTGCAATCAAATTTTTGTTGATTATATTGCTCAGTTGTGGTACCATATATATATATATATTTAAATTTTAAGAGTATAATTATTCTTTATTCAAAATAAATGATGAAATACTTACCTAAAAATTAGATCATTACATATTTGTTTGACAATTTAATAAATTTTAAACAATATATAGACAATTTATTTTACACATACACCTATTTTTATCGAAACCCTATAATCTGTCACTACTTATATTACTATAATAATTATTCAGTCAATTTATTAATAAATTTGAACTTATTTTATGAATTAGTAAGACATTTAAGATATTACTTATATTATTTTAGGTTATTTTATAATATGAGTTAGCCTATTTTCCTCCTTTTGTAAATGCTTAATATTAAGATAATTATTTATCATATATAATATATATTTATATATAAATATATATTTATTTATTTAGTAATTATTTACCTCTATAATATTAAATTATAAAATTTAAATAAACCTGATCAGATTTAATTTATTAAATTCGATTTAGTTAAATAATTATTTATATATAATTTTCGAAAATTTCAAATTCTAAAAATGTGGTATTACACCCTACATGACTACCTCTAACGCATTCCACAACCTATCCAACCATTATGCTATTATTACATTTAATGCATCATTTATCATTGTTTTAGTTCTTTTAATTGAGAATATTCTCAGTAGAAAACTAGCATTTTTGAATAATTTGTCTTAGAAGATTTTCTTTACTAACCCTGATTAGTAAATGTGACAATGTTATATCAACATTTATACACCACTTGCAATGTCTAACTTGTAAAGCAGTTATTTGTACAATTATTTTTTGTGAAAATGGAATTTCCTATCAAATTAGTAATTAAAATGAAATTTTAACTTTAAGTTATTCAATAAAAAATATTTGTACCAAAATAAAAAATAGCAAAATATTGAATTATAGATGATTAGTGACAAATAAATATAAATTTTATGCTTCATTTATTATTTATAAAAAAATTCGAATATATGAAGTGGATATAAAGAAAATTTTTGCTATTGAAAGAAAATGATTTTGAATTAAAATTCTATAAATATCTAATTAGTGTAATTAACTGGTTATGTAATAGTTATAAATCGACTAAAAACTAATATTTATATAATATGAATTAACTCAAAATCATTATAAACTGTAATGTGAATTATTATGTGATCAAATAAAGTATAAGACAAATTTGGTATTTAATTCAATCTTCATTCTATCCCTAAAATTTGAACGAAAATTATGTTCACTCCATTATTCATCTATTCCATATGTTTGATGTCCACTTGTGTTATATTGTCAATCCAATTAGTTTAGATAGCCTGTATATGCAATTAAATAAATTTAATTTTTTTTTGCATTTTCACAGGTATTATAGGTGAATTTACTAAAATATACATGGGGAACTGACTAATAATGTGTTATCCTCCACTGGTAACATATTCTTTTTTCTGTTGTTAGCATTACATTGGCATGTATGTAAAGGCTTATCAATTGAGTGAAGTGTATTATGTTGTTAGTAAATGTTTTCGTGAAAAGTGGGTAAATGTTTTATTGGAGTTCCACCAAATTTATGTTGTTCAATGCACTTATTTTTTTTAGAAAATTCGTAGGCATCATTGCGTTTTAAAAATTGTGCTAAGAATAAAATATTCTCCATACAGCCTAAATGTTACAATATCCAAAGAAAATCCTCCTGTTGATTAGTTTAGTTTTTGGACATGAGTATAACATATTTATTATCGGCAATAATTGATTTATATTACTCTAATTTGACAATATAAATAAAATAAATTGAGAGAATAATTTTAAATTATCAACATAACCTAATATAATATTATTATCATAAATTCCATATCTTGTCAAGTAGGAGTCATATCACTTAATATTATCTACAATTGAGTTTATAATGTGACATAATTCAATTATGATAAAACATCAAGGATGGTGACAATTTTAAAAAATAATGTAAAATAGGTGCATACTTAGGACATACGAAATGCATATGATATTATTATTATTATTATTATTATTAATATAATTGAAATTATTAGATTAAAAAATTCATAAATCAAGTGTTTGTAGATTCATGCAAGTGTAATAACAAATTTAAACATGATATTTGTTCATTTTATGAGATGTTGTCCTAACATAACAAAATAATTGCAAGTAATGTTTTTGATATCCAACACAAGTACTTTTTTGTCAAAATTATTACAAATATAAAGTGGCGTAACATATGTTAATTACACATAATTTTTTTTATAAAAGGATCGAATTATTGGAGATATACTACATAAGTAATTTTGATAAAAAAATTGTACCATCCTTAACTTCAATAAGACGGGTAAATATGATGCTTATTTATAAAATACAAAAATGTTTGGACCATTGAGCATCAATGGTCCTATACATCACTCATTATTTAAAAATTGCCCTAAAAATAAAACATTATGAGCTATAGCTTAAATGTCATAATTGGAGAAGAGATGAGGAAGGACACATAATCATTCAAATGTCTTAGCCTTCACAACCATGCCACACGCTTCATACTTCAGCTAAATGGTTATCCAAGCCATTAGCCACGTGCCCTTACTACTTTACATGGGTCCTTATGATCTCACTTTGGCTTCCATAGTCACACCATGTTTTCATTACCAAATCTTGTCTCTCGTGACCTTATCCAGATCCTTATAATTTCTCTGGTTCTTATAGCCATAACATTGACGTTATGGCTTAATTTATGCTCTAATAGTATTTTTCTGGGCTCAGCTAGCCACAAAGACCTCAATCACAACAACTCTTATGACACTCTATATATCTCGGCCTTTATGATGATAGGGTCTTGTTCTTCATAATTTTATCTTGTCCTAGTAATCCTTCTCGGGCATGCACAAGGGAACTGGTTGTGAAAGTAGGATAATTCCCATAGTGTAATACTAAACTACTAAAATAATTTATCGAGTGTGCGGTCAAAGTTTTTTATTTTTAATGTGATAATCTTATATTTGTTTGACTTGGCCTATCTTGATTTCTGCATTCTTCTTTTATGGATGATTTGAAATTGATCTATTGATGATCATATATTTTATTTTGAGGATTATGAAGTTCTAGTGAAGGCAAACTTGCAATATTTTCCAAGTTAAGAAGACTCTTCTCATGCTCTCAAACATCAGTCCATCTCCAAAAATCATAATCACTTTTTATTGCAGTAATGTCAATGTTTTTTTTTAAATTTAAAGCAACAGACTTGACCCTAATGTGCTTTGAATCACGAGGACAAAGCAACCTTGTGAAGGAAAATAACATTTTCCCTCCATTGGCTCTTTATAACAACACATCAACCTCTTCCATGATTACCCTGAAAGGGACCAAATTTAAACAATATTAAGGAGCCCAAAGAACCCCTCCGGCAATGGTCCTGGGTTGTCACACACACCAGCGCTCTCTTCTCATCCCAAAAGCGAATTATTTTTTTCCATTGAACTATGAAGAGAGATCCTCATTATGCAAAGAGATCTTCCCAGAAAATGTCCTTCAGAAGGTTGATCCACTTACCATATATCCCGATCTTCTCCGCAATATTCTTCGCACTCATGATCATCTACGCCGACAACATCATCTCCAATCTCTCCCCCAACTCCATGGCCATCAGAAGCATTGAACTTTCAAATCTCATCCCTTCTAATTCAGTAACTGAATCTATCAATATCACCCACCCTCCGGCAGCAAGAACCCACACTGCCACCCTCCTCCCCCCACAAAACTCCACAAGGGAGGAAAGGATCGCGTGGCTCATGAAAAATCTGCCCGAATTCAACATATTCCAGAGAACCAAGTCGGATGAAAGGTTCCATGATGGGGTCGTCGAGTTCTTCGGGGATAGCAACTGCAGGACCCGGTTCTTCATGACGTGGCTCTTGCCGGCTAACCAGTTCGGATCGAGGGAGTTAATTTGCATAGGCAGCCTCTTCAAAGCCCACCCTTCAGGGTGCCTGCTGATAATATCAGGCTCCATGGATTCGACTCAAGGAAATAAAATCCTCGAGCCCCTGATCGAGAAGGGCTTCAGAGTTGTCCCGATCACCCCAAACCTGCCCTTCTTGGTAAATAACACGCCGGCAAAAGCTTGGCTCGAGGAAATGAAGAGCGGGAAAAGGGATCCAGGATTGATCTCTCTAGGCCAGAATCTCTCGAATCTCATCAGGCTTGCCATCTTGTATAAGTACGGTGGGATTTATATGGACACCGACTTCATCGTCCTGAGGAAGTTCGATGGACTTACAAATACGATCGGCGCGCAGACCATCAGGGACACTAGCTTAACCCTAAACAATGCGGTGCTGGTGTTCGAGCCTGAGCACCCACTAGTGTACAAGTTCCTGGAGGAGTTCGCCACGACGTTCAACGGCAACAAGTGGGGATTCAACGGGCCTTTCTTGGTCACCAGGGTAGTGAAGAGGCTGCAATTCAACGGAAATTTCACAGTTCTGCCGCCGGAGGCGTTCTATCCAGTGGACTGGATCAGGATCGGGAGGCTGTTCAGGAGCCCCAGGAACAAGAGGGAAGCGCAGTGGGTGGAAGATGAAGCAACGAGGCTGGACAGAGTTGCCTACGGCGTCCACCTCTGGAACAAAAGGAGCCGTAGTATGAAGATCGAGGAGGGAAGCGTCATGGAGAAGCTGGTAGCGAAATACTGCGCGATCTGCATGGGGAAGTCTGGTTCTCGAGATGAGATGAGTGAATAGTTCGGAGCCAAGATGCCCCGCGAGACGATGGCGGCCGTTGGGGGTCGTGGGTAGACGACGATTTGTGCTCTGGGTTGACATTGGACTGGACCTGATTTATATTAGGCCCAATTTGTATTGGGTAGTATTGGTCCAAATTTGTATTGGGTCTTATTGGGCTTAATTCATGAGCCCGTATTGGTATCCTTTCAATGTAGATAAACAATATAGTAAGACTCGTAGTTATCTATCACTGGTGGGCCAAAAAACGATGGTTATCTATCACGTATGTGATTTAATTGCTTCCTTTAATTAAATAAAAGTCCATTTATTAATTAAATTTGTTTATGTTTTTATGGGCAGTATTGTATTTATGTAGCTTGACTACTCTTTTTTTACAGGTGGTACAAAAAAATTGTGTCAATATTTATCGGATTTAAGATTAATGGTTCTTGCAACCACCCGCGGATGTTTATATTAGGCCTACATCCTCATGGTCTATTGGGTCCTCCTTAATTTAATAAGTGTCCAAATAAATTAATTTATTAATTTTATTAAATGTGTAGATGAAATAGTTTTAAAACATTTTTAATTTTAATATTACTAATTACATAAATATATAATTCACTTTAATATTTTTTAGAACAAAATTATATTATTTTGAGTCGGTGGGCCAATCTGATAAATTTAGAGACGGCCCAATAACAACGTATTTGGGCCCAACCTTAAAGGGCCATTATCCGTCTCATTGTGTTTGCCTGGTAAGAGTGGACTCGCAATAGGGGCAATTGATATTAGTGGCAAATCAATTTTACTGGTACAGTTGGTCACATCTTCAAATCCATTAACCATAAAATATACTTTAGATAGGAACAGAAAAGAAGGCCGGATCTATTTTTATTAACTCGAATTTGACCATTGGATCCCGTACCAACGGATTCGTTTTCGCCTGTGTGGACGGTCGTATCTCTCTTCTAGATATAAGGGAGGTGAGTAATATTTGCTAGGGTGGCTTTCTTCTTATAAGGGCATTTACGGAAAGTTACATAATCCAATTACATAATTATTAATAAATAAAAATTTAAAATAAAAAGTAGAGCCATAATTTATAGAATTGATTCTTATTTTGTTCGATTTAAACCTATTCGAATTTAAATTTGTAAATCTCAATTCGTATTTAGATAATTCGACCCAAATTAATAGAGAAAATAGTATAATTGTTCCATAACTCAAATAAATTCAAAATTGGATTAATTAATTTCCAATAAAAATACAAAATAAGTTAGTTAAATTCAAATTTAGATCGTATTACATGCATTATGCGAATAAGCTAAATTGGGGATATTAGTGATCATTTTTTCTTATTTTGAAATTATATTAATATTTATTTAAATAAATGTAAAGTTTTGGGGGGAAATAATCAATTACATTGATAAGAAATAAATTATTTTACAATAGGGAAATGTCAGGAAATGAGCCAATGCTAGGGGAGATTTTTTTTTCATTTTGCCCAATCAAATAATTATATCATATTTAATCGAATCAAAACTATAATCCCCACATTTGGAAAGGGTCCATACATGCATTGTTCTTGTCAAACACAACGAGTGAGTCGGATGACTTAAATAGTTCCTGTCATTTGCATTTGGAAAGGGTTCACAACTTCTGATGGTACAAGTTCCCACCGAGAATTTCTTCCTCATGGGAAATCACATTATCCCATTGGAACTCGACTGCAAGATAAGTGCCATTGCCATCCAACCATCATTTCTTGCTATATAGCATGTATTTGTCATATCAAATAGTTTATTAACAAGAATATGAGAAAATACTATAAAAAAATGTTTCAGATAATCAAAATAATAGTTCCAATAAATTTTTAGAACTTCTATGAAGGTTCTGAAAATCATGCACCAGCTAGTCAAAAGATGCTTCCATCACGCTAATATCATTGTCATTTTATTATAAGAAAATCATAAACTAATTTCTCTTGAAATAGGGCTATTTATACACCCATTCCTTGAATGTTTTTTTATGCACATCTTGGCAGCTGCAAATCACCATTTGATTTGAAATAACTTGGGCCAAGTAGATGTACGTACATCTGTCATATATCTTATCTGTGTGCCGGGTTCTCTGTTTTTGGCCAATCTAGGCTCACATGTGCCCCTTTAAGGATAGAATATTATGGAGCAAATATTGGCAGTGGCACGTGCCCGGATGCTGATCCATGTGCTAGGATGTCGATCCAACAAACAACCTTAGCCACGTAAATTTAAATTCATATATTTTAAATATGAAACAATAAAATATGAGAATACTTGTCCTCTTTCCCAATCTACAACTTGAAGCGACACAATAAATTGGGGCAGGAGGAAATTTTATATGATTTTGTCAAATGGCTCTACAAGTACATGAATCTGAAGATCATGACAGAAAAGATAGGCCAGTTGGGAATATATAAATTAAGTTAGTAAAGTTTGTCCTTGAAAAAACAGAAGTTTGATGTCATAGTAACCATTGGCAGTGACTCACATGGAGTTTTCTTGCTCTGTGATGTGATCTGCAGAAACATGATACAACCATTATATATGTGCATGTATGCATTAAAAGATAATTTGATATGATTAGCAAAAACTTTAATAGCAGAGGAGAATCTTCCATAATTCAATGATCCAACACGCACTAATCATTAACTAGTCCAAAAGGTGCACAAAAAAAGGAATACAATCATTCAAATCGAAGAGAAAATACATCACACATCTTTTATAAAAAAGGGTGGGGGATAAGAAGTGAGGGAGGGAAGGGACCATAGAAGCATTAACTTTGCTTCATTGAGCCTGTATTTTACAAACTTCTGCATTGCATTCATGGTATATCTAGAACTGTAATGAGCCCCATTACTTCAAGCTGTATGAATGAGGTGGGCATGGATCATATCTTAAAATCAGCCTCTAATCCAAAACTTGAACCCAGAGGATGTATCAGCCATTTGAACCCAATATGGCTATGTTACACAATATTAAGGGATTGAAAGAGATAGAAAGAGAGAGGGGTGTTGAGGTTCTTCTTTATGAGAGCTCAAATGGGATTAGTGCGTTCAGTGGTGCGCAGCTGCAACGGGTGGAGGACGTTTGCACTGGTAGCATTTGGCAAAGAGACCAAAGGTGTCAACTTGCCTGATGAAGTTTGTCATGCTGGCCCAACCACCGAACCCAAACCCGACTACGAATACCCAACCAACCACGAATATGTTAATCACATACATGGCGGTCCAGCTTGGTAGGAAGAATGGTGGCTTCTCTGCTGCATTCTGCAAAATTTTAACCATACAGAAGATCAATATCAGGGAATGATCTGAAAGAACAAACTATCAGGATGAAACCCATCTTAAACTGGGTGATCAACGGTTAATACCAGAGATGGGAGATGATATCAAACTATACATTTTGATTTAGACCACGAGGATTTTTGGTATATTAAAGTATCATGTAACCTTTTTCTCCAATGAGCATAAAAGGAATAACAAAAGGGGCCAAACATATTCAAACTCCTTGGTTAAGAATTAAAAAAACACAATACGAAAATTAATTTCATAAATTAGAAAGCCGACAAAGCGGAATAGGATTAATTTGGGTAGAATACCTGCTAAAGAAGACAACTTTTGGAAAGACAACCAGACTTGACTTTGAGGCAACATCATCAAGTCTTTAAACTTAAAGCCTATATAGTAAACCTCTCTAGGTGGCCAAAAGTTGACAGATAATGGATATATCCTTGGGATAGAGGGGTCACAGTTTTGGCAATTATCAGGCCTGACTCAGCATTTCTAGAGAGAAAAGCAGACAGTTTGATGGAGAGAATGAACGCAATCAACTCGGCCAGCTCATGTGAGTGCCAAAACAATAGCCCAATTAAATTGCAAGCTAGCTATCCAATTCTAATATTTTCAATGTTCCTATCCTTTACAAAAAGGTCTTGAGTTTAAACATCATGAGTCCATGTTGAATTGCTTTAACCGTAGTATAGTGAATGTGAATTAGTTAACAATGGATAAATTTATGAGCTGTGGGAGAAAGAAAAAAATAAAACAAGTTCTATATAAGCGGGAAGATAAGGACAAGTTGGAGGGGAATAACTAGATGGACAAAGACGCCCTACCCATATCCTTCACTTTCTAAAAAAATTCCAAATCCACTGCCTTAAATGCGCTTTGTACTACTCACATCCTCTCTCTCTCTATGAGAGTAGTCAGTGGGACATGGATGCTATTGCCACTGTGAAAAAAGAAATGAGACAATCAATGAAGGAATCCCCATGAATTAAGGGCATCACATGGACTAGGGACTACTGCCCACCCGCTCACCCCTGTCAGTATGTTATCCCTAGTATTAACATTGACCCATGAGGGAAGTTATGGTTTTGGTAGGGAAGTACCAAAAGGATATATATATATATATATTCCAGGTTAAATCGGAAGAATCAATTGTGAAGGCTGAAGTTACCTGGCGGGCTGAAGCCTTTCTGTATGTGAGCATGTGAGCAAGGGCCGGGATGATGTAGACTGTGAAACTGACCAGGAGGGCACCGACTGCAGAGTTGATGGGGCCAAAGAAGGGGAAGATAATGGCCAGGAACCATATTGGTATCACCACCGGCAGCCTACAGAACGCCCTCACACATATGCTCTTAGTATCGTGCATCCCGATCACTTTCTCCCACACAAAGTACAATGGTGTGCATGCGAATCCAAACGTAATAAACTGCATAAGGTCATACCATGCATGTTAGTCTTGGGGAACCTATGTGAAAAAAATATGTAGGAATCCTCCACTGCTATATTAAATTTAGACATAACCTGATGTATAAGCATCAAGATAACAGCAGTATCACGCCATCGGGTCTTGGGTAGAAGGGAGAAGGCGTTAGCATGGTCGAGCAGCTGGTCTCCAAATGCCCAATACATGGCCGAGGCAGATGGAAGAGTCAGAGTGAACACATAAAGAGTAGCCATCAGGTAGATGTACTTGAACTTCTGTGGCTTCCACATAGCATGCATTATTTCCCTGTCAGAGTTAAAAAAAAAAGGCAAGAAGAGAAGAATTAACTTTAACCCTGAGGCACAAAAGTAAATTCCTTTTTCCATGGAGATGGTGGGTGCAGATGAAAAAAGGCCAACTGCCAGACTGTGAACCCGATTTGCAGCTCCACTTTATTCTATTCCTTCAATCATTAAGGTCCTCTTTCCTCTATTCCTTTCGCATATCAATCAACTCACAGATGCATTAGGAATCATCTAATTGCTTGCTAATTTCAGCCGGAGAATTCAAACTTATCTCCTCTACAGGAAAAAGTAAGCCAACCACTGATGTTCATAGCAGCTTTAATAGAGCATATTATTTTCTTCAATGATATCCAATGATGATCATCCACATTTCAACTAAAATTCGAGCTAACCCAAAACTATTTGAGTGGTGAAACTCTCTCTTGGGGAATACTCTAACTTCATATTTCAAGACTTTGACTTTACTACAATTCACATATGAGTGATCAAGATTGCTGCTTGGCCCACAGCCATAGGTACAACTTAGGAACCATTAATGAATTACTGTGTTTGAGTTTGAGTTTCACATAAGTTAAGGTGTCTGCCTTATTAACAAAGAAATGGATTGTTTCCTTTTTTTAGTAAAAATACATCAACTGTAATTAAAAAACATCAAATTTGAAGCCATGGAAGGGCAGGCAAAAGCTGCAAAGAGACGGCCAAAATTAAGAAGGGTCGAAAAAGGTTAATAATTAAGTGTCCCCAGCAAAGAGAGAGGAAGGGGCAAAGAGATAGAAACCCATGGCAGATTTTTATAGTACGAATTGCAATATAAAAAAAACGGAAAAAAGGTCCTCGGATATAGCGGGAACTTACACTGTAACAGCATGGCCGCCGAAGGTGTAGAGGATGTTGGTGGCGCCGGTGAAGTAGAGCACCAACTTTGTCGGTCCAGAGTGAGTCACTCCCTCCACCTGCAACGGCAGTTCCGCTTCATCAGTAAAGGCTAGCGATTAATGGTTCTCAGACGTTCGATTTCAATGAAAGGAAGATCGTACCTGGCCGTGGACAAAGGCAGCGATGGCAAGGTACCAGGCGGTGTAGGTGGTCATGCCGAGGCCGAGGAAGGACCAAATCCGGTAGTTGTGGAAGGAGGGTATGAAGACGGTTGTGGCGCAGCATGCTCCGAATATATAGGTCCATGTCCTCTTGTCCAGCCGATCGTTGATGTAGTATATGTTGCTGCCAAGTGCCAATACAATATCAGATAGAGAGGGTAGAGAGAGTGTGAGTGAAGAGTATTCGAGAAGGTGGAGTGCAGTGATGCTCTCAAGAAGAAACCTAGCGCATGCGATGAGTTGAATGACGGATCCGAAGAGGAGGAAGGTGCAGTTGAAGGCGAGACCCACGGCCTTCCAGTAAGGTCCCAGCAGTCCATCAAGGACTTCGAACCACTGGACGATGGGTTACATATTAAATTAGTTAAGTCAGAAGAAAAATATAGCTCGAGATCAGTCATCAGTTGTGGAGAAAGATGAGATTGAATTTGAATATTTCCAATCAGCTGCCTGCTTTACTACCTGAATGACATGGTTCTTGAAGCTGACGTTCTGCTTCTCCTTGCGGGTCCGATACTCGATATACAGGACGCTGATGAGGTAAGCCGTCCAGCTCCCCAGTAACCCATAGAAGACTTGCAGGAGGATCCCCGACAGCATCCCCAGTTGCGAGAACGAATAGGGCAGTGTCAGAAGCACTTGCGCTACCTGCCATAAGAAAAATGATCCGATATCAGTATTAGAGGAGGAAAGGCAGAGGTAGAAGGTGATTTCAGTGGATGAATCCTGTTTACTTGGTTGGAGGCGCAGCTGAACCACGCATCCCAGACGGAGCCGCCATGCCACAGAAAGGCCTTGGCGCTGAAGCCGCCGCCGTGGGTGGCCTCCCCCTTCTCTTCTCTTCCATCGTGCTCTGTTTCGCTCATGTTGGAGGGCACTATGGCTTCCTCTGCTTGCTTCTGAGGCGACATTTTCCTCCCTCTTCCTTTGTTGCTTTGTTTTCGGTTGTCCCGTGAAAGAATATAAAGATGTGCTGCAAAAACATATAAAGGACACTCAATGAGACAAAATAGAATTAGGACACCAGCCCCTCTCAGCTCTCCTAGAACCAATCGAAAAAAAACCCAGATCTGAAAACGAGCAAAAAACATACAGGGCCATCGTTATCCCAAGAAAGAAATTCAAAAGGAGCATGTACTGAGATGAGACGAGACTACTGGAAGAGCCAAGTAGATCAGCCCTCTTGCTACAACCATTACCTTTCTTGGTTCTATGTGATGTCTCTGTCGGGTGGAAGAAAACCGCAGATCCGTCTATTTGACCCTTCCGTCTACCGATTTGATGAATCCTTGTTATCTTCTTCCGCCTGTAGAGAGCACTGTGGTATAATAAGTGAAACCTTCTCCAGCACTCGCAAGAACCTTTAATGCGCCCACAATCTGCTCCACGCAGAAAACCCAAGTACGGCGGTACAGACAGTGACAAAGAGAGCTAGAAACCTCAAAAGCAGCAAAATTCTGCTAGTTCGACGGCGGAGCAGATGGAGAGAGAGGGTATTTTTAGGGTGCTGTGATCATTCACCCAGCACAAGGGTGAGCAGCAGCACCAGCACCAGTAGTGTGGACATTTATGAGGAACTGAAATTCCTCACTTTTATCCCCGCTCTTTTAAGCACATAAGAAAAAGGTGAAAGCAAGCTTTTCATAGAGAGAGAAGGCATAGAGGAGTCCGGAGAGCACCACTTCTCAATCTACTAGAAATATATGAACAGCTTCAACGGCTAAGATCAGCTCATGCGTGATGGATAGTAGATCGAATTATAGAGGCCTCAAGTTGATGTTAACCTGTTGTAAATGGAACATGGGTGAGGAGAGGAGAGGAGAGGAGAGGGGACATGTTCTGCAATTAGAAAGGACGAATGGATTAAACAATTCCGGGTAGGGGTCAGCATGATCATGTTGATGTTGGAGGACCCTTAATTTCAACAGCAGACCCTGTTCCCATTTCCGCAACTTATGCAGGAGAAGATCTTGGTTGCAGTCAAAGCAAAGGTTGATGAAGAACAGCTCAGATCCAAATCCCCGTCAATATGGACACGTAATAATGACCCCTTAGCAAATTTATTCTTTTTAGATAGTCAAAATATATTAAATAATTCTTAAAAAAAACTAAGTTACTGTATTTTTTGCAAAATATTTTAAGAAAATTATAATTGGGTACTTAACTTTTAAAAATTGTCATGTTATATAAATTTTTAAAAAATATTTCAATTACGCGAGTGTCAGTTTTATTAATTTAACATAATAACATATTACTTAATATCTTATTATTATATATAATATAAAGGAAGAGGGGGATATGAGTGGAGGCCCCCGGGCCTTACCTACAACCCTCTAGCTGCCACTAGGATGGCAACGTCAGAGGAGTGATGGTCCAAAGATGGCCCCCGGTGGCCTCCTCCTTTTTCCAATCTTTTTATAAATTATATATATATATATTATCATAATAAAATAATTATAAGAAAGGAATATACAATTAGCATGTGTAACTTATATTGAAATTCCACACTTTACCTCATATGTCATCCATTTTATATATATATATATATATAGTGAATAGAGAAATGCACGAGAAATAAATGCATAAACGTAAAAGATATAAAATATTCGATACTTGCTCACCATTGATTGAAGGAGTGTATTGTATAAAAGATGTAAGACAAAATTTATAAAAAAAAATTATAATAGAATATTGTACAATCTACACAAACACATGAATTACATCACAGGAATGAACGACAGTTTTTGGTGGGAATCATTCAAATAACATGTATGAATATTTCATTTAATAAGTTTAATACTCCTTCCCAATATTAAGGGTAGGGTACTAAGATTGAACTTAGACCATAAAATGCGAAAACCCTTAAATGATAATTCCTTGGTCAGAATATTAGCTATTGTTAATAAAACGAACAATGCGCAAGTATCAGCTAATATATTCATGAACAAAATGATAATAAATCTCAATATACATGGTGTAAGTATGAAAAATTGAATTGGTAGTGAGATTATCACACCATAGAGTGGGTGGTTGAGAGAGAGGGGGGCCTAGTTTTTAGAGAAAAGGTTGAACCCAAATCAGCTCATTAGTTGTATTGGCAAAACTCTTGTATTCGACCTAAGAACTTGAGCGGGAAATGGTGTGTTATTTGTTAGAATTCTAGGATATGAGATTACGAACCAAAAAGATAGCGAATCAACTAATCGAACGACGATCATCGAGTTTACTGGTCCAATTAGCGTATGAGAAACATTGGAGACAAGCGAGTGAGTCATGCCAGAGAAAGAGTCCATAATTGAGAGTATATTGTAGATAGAGGAGAATTCGCTTGACAGCTGCCCAATGAACCGATGTAAGTTAATGTATTAATTGGCAGATTTGGTTGACAATATAAATGAGATATGGGCAAGTAAGATACTGGAGGGAATCAACTAGTTTTTGGTACATGGTTAGATTAGAAAGAAAAGTGCCATCAGTGAGAGAGAGAGACGGGTTCCGGTAGTGACAATGGTGGAAATAGGACGACAATGATCCATAGCAACATTTGAGAGAATATCATGGATATAATTCTGTTGGGTGAGATAAAGATCATTGGTATGTTATTGAACCTTAATGCCAAGAAAATGATGAATAGAACTAAATCTTTGATGAAGAACTCATGACGAAGGGGTGAAAGAACAGAAGTAACAGGGGTAGTAGGTGACCGATGTGGATAATATCATCAATATAGACTAGTAAGAACAAAATAAAATCTTTTGCACGATAGAGAAAAAGAGAGGTGTCAGCCGTAGAACGTTGGAAGAACATACGTGTCATGCCCTGACCCGCTTTGGTCAGATTCTCGTGAACAACACGCCACTCTCCCGATTTATTAAGGGGTTTCCTATTCTCTAAATCATGAAGAGTAATGCGTCTTTTTCACCTATATTTTTTCTAAAATAACATTAATCAAAACTAAATATAAATTTTACATACCTATCTTAAGGTTCAGCTATAGACAGATTTTTAAGGTTGGTTTCCCTTGGTTTCCTGAAAAGGGGTAAAGGGAGGGGTGAGTTCGATAACTCAGTGAATAAGTATTGGGTGCGAGTTTTCACAAAAATATCTTTAATCGGAGTGTAACAAACCTTTTATTTTCTTTAAAAAATATTCTTTTCTCAAGTTCTAGTTTTCATAACTTTTTTCCAAGGTTTACCAATTCTTTTTCAAGGATTCTCAAATCCTTTCCAAGGTTTTCAAACCTCTTTCCCATTTCCATATTAGGTGTGTTTCACAAACAACACACGTCCTTCATAAGGAAGGGTACATACATATTCGCGAGACGCAGTTACACCGATTGCACCCACTTGTGGATTAAAGCATCTTTACCATCCACCCTTATAGAAGTCCCTGACTTCTACCCGAAGTCTAAATGAACGTCTTTGACGTCCTACACTCATACCCAAAATACTTCATGTCCATATGAGGACAGAGACCTCATTCCGACCCCACCCCTGTCTCATGCGCATGAAGCTATGTCGAGCTTCCCTAATTGCTGGCACGACAAACTGCCCTTATCTCCACCATGTCGTCCAGTAGCCCCTAGGACGCATCACTACCCCTCTTGGGCGTCTTGATGATCCCGAACCTTAAGTGCATGCACAAACAAAAATTTTCATAAAGTCGTTAATCTTTGGTGCCACTAGTCCAATGACCCCGACCCTTAACTCGACCTGCAGTTGTTTGTCTAGACCGATCCGTCGACCTGGTCTTGTCGCACTGCCACCAGTCCATTGAGTATGTCGATCTTGTCTTGGTACCAGGGCCAAATCACATCATCCATTCATTTAGAAATTTCATGGCTTATCATCATGTTTGGTTACAAGCTCCTGCTTGTGCCAACTGGCTTTGGGTCCACTGTGCGAGATTTTCAAAATCGGGAATTTTAGCCCCCAAGTTCCAAAACCGAGGCCTCTGGCCTATTTGAGCTATTCGAGCTCTCATCAAGGTCTCTCAAAATTTTTAAGTATTGGCACACCGTCAAGGGAGAGCACTTCTGACAAAATAACTTTTTCACTTGTCCATCACACTAACATGGTGTGATGACATCTCCACCTATAACCGATAAGCGGGTTTTCTACTTCCTTCGAGTAAGTTAATCATACCAATCGGGTATGATTTACTTACAACCGATAAGTAGTTTTTCTGTGTATTTCTCACATCACCCCAACCAGGTGTGATGTTAAAATTCCACATAGTAGTGGTTTTTGCTTTCTAAAGTACTCATCATCCTAACCAGGTATGATGTGAAAAATCCCACTCACTCAATAAGTGCAGTGTATTCCTCTTGATCGGCTTTTTGCCAACACACGAGCTTATCATTGCTAGCGTTTCCAATCCTTCGTGCTCCTACACGATTTGGACATCCTTCTTTATTAACATTTAGCATAATAGCCACAATTCCTCATGTATGGGCAAAATGTCTAAAGTTTTCAATTATTTAAATTTAGGTTCCTAAAGTCATTTTCCTTAACTTTAGGTCACTAATACAAACTTTTCCCCATGGAGACTACCGTGGGGTAGCTGACTTCTCCCCGAATCTAAAGAACTCTGTCATGCCCCGACCCGATTTGGTCGGATCCCTGTGAGCAACCCACCACTCCCTTTAGTTCATGAAGGGTTTCGCCCTTTTCTAAACCTCGAGGAGTAAGACATCATTTTTCCTATTTTTCCTAGAATAACATTATACAAAACTGATAATCTTTTAAATCGACATACCTATATTTACAGTTTCCATACAGGGAGGTCTTTAAGTTTGGTTTTCCATGAGTTACCTGAAAGGGGTAAAAGGGAGGGGGTGAGTTCTACAACTCAGTGAGTGGGGGTTGAGAGTAAGTTTTCATAAACAAGACAACTTTAATCGGAGTGTGCCAAACTTCTTATTTTCTTTTAAAATATTCTTTTCTTAAATTCTGGTTTCAACACCTTTTCCCAAGGTTTGCCAATTATTTTTTTTTAAAGAAAATGTTTTCAAATTGGAGATTGTTAGACTCCATAATTTCTCTAATTTTTCTCCACTTTAAATTCTCGATTTTTCAAAAACACATCCTTCATCATGAAAATCAATCACACAGTCACAGGCCGGTATGTCCATTGAACCCACTTGTGGTGTCAAAGCGATTTTACCGACCACCTAGATAGAAGCATGTCCACTTCTACCTTGAGAATGAGTGGATGTTCGTGACATCCGACCCTCAATCCTATAACAATTCTTCATGTCCGTATGAGGACAAAGACCTCATCCCGACCCCACCCAGGTCTCGTGTGCTTGAAGCCACATTGAGCTTTGCAAGGTCACCTAGTTTGATGAACTACTTTTATACTCACCAGATCGTCAAAGGCCCTAGGACACATCACTACCCCTCTTGGGCGTCTTGGAGGTCCCGTATACACAGTGCATACACAATTAGTATTTTCATATCATACCATATAATATGTGGTGCCACTGGTCCAACGACCCCAACCCTCAACTCAACCTGCAGCTATTTGTCTTGACTAGTTTGGAGACCTGTCATGTCGCACTGCCGCTAGTTGACTGAGTATGTCGGTCCTATCTTGGAACTATGACCAAACAATTCATTTATTTAAAGTTTTATGGCATATATTTCATGCTTATTTATGAGCTCCTACTCGTGCCAACTGGCCTATGGCCCACTGTTCGAGATTTTCAAAATTGGGCATAATAGCCCCCAAGTTCCAAAACCGAGGCCTTCGGCCTAATAGAGCTATCCGAGCTCCCATAAAGAATGTCTCCCAAATTGTTTAAGTAGTGGCACACAGTTAGGGGAGAGCACTTCCAACAAAAATAAATTTTCAACTATCCATCATACCAACAGAGTTTGAGGATATCTCCGCTCATAATCGATGAACGGGTTTTCCATTTCCTTCGAGGAAGTTTTATCAAACCAACTAGGCATGATCTACTTACACTTAGTAAGTAGTTTTTCTGTATCATTTTTACATCACTCCTCTAAGTTGTGATGTTTAAAATACCACTAAGTAGTGGATTTTCATTTTGATGTGCTTATCATCCCCAACCGGGTATGATATAAAATCCCACTCAACTGATTATGCAGTGAAATTCCTCTTAGTTGGCTTTGTTGTCCTTATTTGAATTCGTCTCAGCTAGCGTTCTTGATACTTTGTGTTCCTATACGATATGAACCTGCTTGTTCAATATTTTTTGGCCTAATTGCCCTCATTCATCCAAATTGAATGAGAAAATCAAACTATTCCTTTATTTGTAATTAGACCACTAAAGTTACTTTTCTTTAACTTTAAGTCCCTAATGCCGGTTTTTCCTCAAATTGAGTCCCTAAACCTTTAAAATTCCTCTTGGGACTTCAATTTACCCAATTTCATAAAAAGGGGTTCAAGTTTTCCAAATTCCCAATTTGGCCCCCAAATTTTCCAAAATTACCATTTTGCCCTTCCTTTACAAAAATGGTAAGTTTTAACCCAAAAATTCTAAAATTTGCTCAATTGGCTCTCTAGCATTCTTATCATGCCCAATTGACCCTCAATTTTATGAAATTACATTTTGGTCCTTCGAATTTTTGAAAATCCCCAATTTCTCCTAAATATCCCCCAATTTCAACTCTCTAACACAGTTGAATTTGATTTTATCAAATTGACCAATCAAACACTTCTAATTGTTGAAATTGAAGTTGAAATTGAGTTTCTACATTTCATATGATTCTGTAGCACTTTAAATCATAAGTTTTAATTTCGGAACAAGCTTAAACGGAGTTTCACTGAAAAATAGACTGTAGAGAAAGAAAGATTCAATTGCTCACTGGCGAGGATACGACGGTCTAAGCTTTCTATCTGCACAGGTAGCTCTCCTCCTAAGGTTCCTCCTATGATAAAAAATGACATCAATTGATGCCAAATTGGATTATAATTCTGTCATTGAAATTCTGCCGACTCTCTCTAACACAGGTCGAAAATTGCAGAGGGGGGCCGAATTGTCTTACCTTTTGGTCCTAATTTGGCCGCAGGAGGGCTGAGGAAGTGTTGGGAGAGCTTGGTTTAGCCTAAGGGGGCTTGAATTGGCCAATTTCAGCTCAACCAAAACTTGACAACTTTTTTCCGTTGGAGCTGCTTCACTATTCTATCACGCTGGCATTTCTTCGACAACTCTCGGAGTAAACGGAGACTATAGGCGTGTAGCTGACTTTTCCCCAGTTCTAAGGAATCCGACTCGCCTTCTTTGGCTAAAAAATGACCCTATATCAAAGCTCTAGTTCGAGCCTCACTGAAAAACTAAGCAACTGAGAGGGAGTGAGCTTTTCAGGTGTAGAGAGGATGAATGAGGAGGGGATCTTTATATAGGAAGCTTGAGGACTTCTTTGCTGTCCAATTGGCACCTTAATGGCGATCATTCATTACCTAAAATTCCCTGGCCGAAGACTTTTTAGCTTCGCCGGTGTTGCACAATTTTTTAGCGAGTGAACAGTGCTGTCATTTTAAGGAAGAAGACGATATTGTTCTGAATCGGACCAGATCGGTCTAAACCAGGTTTAAAGCTTAAACCGACCAGTTAACCCCCAATTCGACTGAATTTTTCAAATCTAAAAAGTTCAAAATTCATCTAAATTTATTTTCTATGTAGTAGTGGCCTCAAATCTCAAATTTGATTTTTTTAAGCCACCTAGAAAAATGAATTTAGAATCCGGTTCAATAGTGGTTCAATTCGGTTTGGATTCGATTCACCTAAACCAGTTTTTTTTCATCCCCTATTCATCCTAAAGTCTTTTTTTTATGACTTATATGACTATTTAGGTCACTCAGGATCTATAAATTCATCGGTTTACACTCTTTGTATTGGTCCCGGTTCATAAACTGGTTTAATCTGGTCGGATCCGGTTCACTCGAATCGGTCTAGTTTTTCTCTCCCAATTTGTCCTAAGTTCTTTTCCAAGGTTTGTGAACCATTTTGAGTCACTTGGGAGTTATAAATTCTCAGATTTTCCCATTTCCTAATAATCAGGTTTGTAGACCGACTCGGTTTTAAATTTGAAATTGACCGGTTCTTTCTTCGATTTTCTCATTATCAAAGGACGGGGTTTACAACTCTCCCCTCCTTTTAGGGGTTTTGTCCCCAAAATAGTTACATGTTAAATAATTAAGGGTAACTATCCCTCATCATACTTTCGGTTTCCCATGTCTCTTCCTACACGGGTCCGTTCTTCCACAAAACATTGACCATAGGAATTTTCTTGTTCCTCAAATTCTTGTCTCTCGGGTCGATGATTCGTACCGGTCCTGTCTGATAGGTGAGGTTCTCTTCTAGTTCCGTCGGAGGTCGGTCCAATACATAACTAGGATTAGGCTAATATTTCCAAAGCACTGAGATGTGGAACACATCATGTGTTCTCTGTAGGTCATGAGGTAGTTCCAATTTATAAGCTACCGGTCCTATCCTTTGAATGATGGGATATGGACCGATATATATTGGTTTCAACTTTCCTCTTTGTTGAAACCTAAGTATTTCCCTCCATGGGGATACTTTGGGGAATACTTGATCTCCCACCTCGAATTCCAGCTCTTTCCTTCGATTGTTCGCGTAACTCTTTTGCCTGTTCTGTGCTGTCTTAAGATAACTCCTTATTAATTTTATCTTCTTCGTGACATCTTCAATTAGTTCTTCCCTTTCTAACTTTCTTTCCCCCACTTCTTCCCCAAAATAGAGGGGTAAGACATGGTCATCCATAAAGGGCTTCATAGGGAGCCATCTAAATACTGGCTTGATAACTATTATTGTAAGCAAATTCCATCTGGCACAAGTATTTCTCCCAGCTTTTATTCATGGTGAGTACACACGCTCTCAGCATGTCTTCCAAGGTTTGGATTGTTTGCTCAGACTGTCCATCTGTGTGAGGGTGAAATGCTGTGCTCATATGAAGTTTGGTCCCCATAGCATTTTGTTGGCTGAAACCTGGAAGTAAATCTCGGATCTCTATTCGATACTTTACTCACAGGGACACCATAAAGTCTTATGATTTCCTTCATGTATAAGACCACTAGCTATTCTGTTGTGTCCATCACTTTTAAAGGAAGGAAATTAGCTAATTTGGTCAATCTATCCACTATAACCCAAATCGTATCTCAACCCTTTCTTGTCACTGGTAGACCCATGAGGAAGTCCATGGTGATGTACTCCCAAGTCCATGGTGATGTACTCCCATTTCCAATCTAGAATTGGTAAGGGTTGTAGCAATCTTGACGGTTTCTGATACTCTACTTTTATCTGTTGATAGGACAAACATCAGGCAACATATTCTACAATGTCACTCTTCATGCCTTTTCACCAGTATCCTTGTTTGAGGGTACGGTACATCTTAGTACCACCCAGATCCATTGCATACATCGAATCGTGTGCCTCTTCCAGAATTAATCTCTTCAACTCCTTATCTTGAGGCACACATACCTTACCCTTATAGGTTAGTACTTTGTCACCTCGCACGTCGTAGTCGGTTTCCTTTCTGTCACGCCCCGACCTGGTTTGGTCAAATCCCCGTGATCAACCTGCCAATCTCCCAGTTTATTAAACGATTTCCCCTTATTGTAAACCGTAAAGAGTTAGGCGTCCTTTAACCTTCACATTTTCCTAGAATAGCATAATCAAAACTGCATGAAATTTAAAACTTTACATACCTGTCTTACAAGCATCTTAGTTGTCGGTCTTTAAGGGGAGGCTTTCCAGTTTTTCCTGAAAGGGATATAAGGGACGGGGTGAGTACGATTACTCAGTGAATGGGTTTTTAAAAACTTTTAACTTTTAAGAAAAATATTTATATGGAGTGTGCCATACTCCTTTCTTTTCAAAAATCCCTTCATTTAAAAATTCAGGTTTTTCCACCATTTCTTATTTACCACGGTGTGTCATCACCCAACACACATCCTTCATCATGAAGGTTACACACATTCGCAAGTCAGTATCACTACTGAACCCGCTAGTGGCTTCGGAGCGACATTTCCTACCACCCGGATAGAAGTATGACCACTTCTACCCTGGAAATGAGTGGATGTACGCGACATCCAACCCACAATCCTGAAATCACTTCTTCGTGTCCGTATGAGGACAGAGACCTCATCCTGTCCCCACCCCAGTCTCATGCGCTTGGTGCTACTCCAGATTTCGCACAGACACCTGGAACGACGAACCGCCCTTATAGCCACCAAGTCGTCCAGTGCCCTTAGGACGCATCACTACCCCTCATGGGTGTCTTGATGATCCCATACTCATAGTGCATGCACAAACAATGTTTTCTTATATTGCCATGTAATCTGTGGTTCCACTAGTCTAACGGCCCCGACTCTCAACTCAACCCGTAGATGTCGCACTACCGCTAGTTGACTGAGCATGTCGGTCCTATCTTGGTACCATGGCCAAACAATTCACTTATTAAGTTTTATGGCACATATATCATGTTGATTTACGAGCTCCTGCTCGTGCCAATTGACCTTGGGCCCACTGTACGAGATTTTCAAAATCGGGCATTTAGCCCCAAAGTTCCAAAACCGAGGCCCCCGGCCTATCAGAGCTATTTGAGCTCTCGTCGAGAAGGTCTCCCAAATTATTTAAGCATTGGCACACAGTCAGGGGAAAGCACTTTTGACAAAACATATGTTTTCTCTATCCATTATACTGCCCGGGTATAAGGACACCTCCGTTCATAACCGATGAACGGGTTTTCAACTTCCTTTAGGGAAGTCTCATCATACCAACCGGGTATGATCTACTTATAAACGGTAAGTAGTTTTTCTGTATGATTTTCACATCACTTCCTCTAAGTAGTGATGTTTAAAACACCACTTAATAGTAGGTTTTCACACCGAGGTACTTATTATTGTCCAACCGGGTATGATATAAAATTTTCACTAACAACCGGTATGTGGTTTTTAATTTTAAGTCGTGCTCATCATCCCAACCGGGTATGATGTTAGTAAACCCACTCACCCGTTAATGCCGTGAATTCTACTAGACTAGTTCTTAGTATTCACGCGAGCTTGTCCTTGCTGGCGTTCCCAGTACTTCGTGTTCCTACACGATATGAATAACCTTGTTCATTATTACTCGGCATAACAGCCTTCATTCATTTCCAATGAATAAGAAAACCCAAACTTTTAGTTATTTGCAATTAGGTCCCTAAAGTTATTTCTCTTTAACTTTAAGTCCCTGATGTCGGTTTTTCCTCAAATTGAGTCCCATAACTTTTAAAATTTATCCTAGGACCTCAATTTATTCAACTTCACCAAAAAGGTGTTTAATTTCCCAAATTTCCAATTTGGTCCCCCAATTTTTTTAAAATTATTATTTTGCCCTTCTTTAACAAAAATGGTAAGTTTTGCCCCAAAAATTCCAAAATTCCTCAATTGGTCCTCCAACATTATTTTCATGCCCAATTGACTCTCAATTTTATAAAATTATATTTTGGCCCTTTCAATTTCAAAAATCCCCAAATTTTCCCCCCAATTTCAACTCTTCAACACTACCGAATTTGATTGATCGATCAAACACTTATAATTATTGAAATTAGAGTTGAAATTAAGTTCATACATGTTCATACGATTCTAAGGAACTTTGAATCACAGATTTTGATGCCGAAACGATCTCAAACGGAGCTTCGCCGGAAAATAGACTGTAGAGAGAGAAAGCTTCGATTACTCACTGGTGAAGGTACGGTAGTCCGAGCTTTCGATCTGGACAGATAGGTCTCATCCTGAGGTTCATCCTAGAATCATGAATTGCATCAATTGATGCAAAATTGGATTAGAATTTCGTCATTGAAATTCGGTCGACTCTCTCTCTAGCACCGATCGAAAATTATAAAGGAGAGCCGAATTGGCTTACCTTTCGGTCCTAATTCGGCCGTGGAAAGGTTGAGGAAGTGTTGGGAGGGCTTGGTTTGGCCTGAGGAGGGCTTGAAATGGCCATTTTCAGCTTGGCCGAAATAGGGCAGCTTCGGTCCGCCGGAGTTGCTTTACTATTCCATCATTTCGGTGCTTCTCCAACGATTATCGGATTGAATAGAGTTTGCTATCAGATAGCTGTCTTCTCCCCGGTTCTAAAGAGCCCGACCTTTGTTCAAGTCAAAGCTCTGGTTCGAGTTTTACCGGGAAATGGAGCAGTAGAGAGAGAGAGAAGTGTTCAGGTGTGAGGAGAATGAAATAGGGCTGACCTATTTATATATGCGTAAAACCCGTGCATTAAATGGGCGAGATTTATTAGTAGTATTAATATTGCCATAAATTATTGGTATTAATTCCAATAATTTAATTCTAGTATTAATTCCAATAATTTAATTTCAGTATTAAATTATTGGTATTATTTACAATAATTTAATTTAGGTATTAAATTATTGGTATTAATTACAATAATTAAATATATATATTAATTTATAGTTATTTATGATAAGGCGTACATAAAAAGTTTTGACCGAGATTTCAGGTTATAAAAAAATTTATACTTCACAGGAGGTCACCCATCCTCACACTACTTTCAAGCAAGCACGCTTAATTTCAAAGTTCTTATGGAATCTTATTCACCTAAACCAATTTGGTTTTTGTCTTCTAAATTTTCTTAAATTTCTTTTATAATGTTTAATGAACCTTTAGATCACCCGAAAGTTGTAAATTTCTATATTGCGTGTTCTTAAATTTAAACCGGATCGGTTTTCTTACTCGGTTTGACTAGTTCTTTTCCCGATTTTCCTTAACTCAAAAGTGCAGGGTTTACACT
This sequence comes from Trapa incisa, assembly GCA_030064435.1. Lineage (NCBI taxonomy): Eukaryota > Viridiplantae > Streptophyta > Magnoliopsida > Myrtales > Lythraceae > Trapa > Trapa incisa. Next base: position 4,737,783 of record CM057775.1, on the reverse strand, counting down.
TTCTATGTTAACTAGGTCCAAATAAGATTGAAGTTCTTTATCAGTCTTTTGTTGAGCCTTAATATGCTCGGTTAGACTGGGCCTCACTGCCACATTAGCCACCAAGCATTTTTCTTGCCATCCTCAAGTCCACCTCCATCCTTCCCAATTGTTGCAACAAGGGTAGGTAACTTGTCTTTAATTGTGCCACCTTAGTTTGATACTTGCGACTTAAGGCATTTGCTTCCACATTTGCCTTTCCAAGGTGATACTCTAACAAAAGATCATAATCCTTCACCAATTCCAACCGTCTCCTCTAACAGAGATTTAACTCCTTCTAAGTTAGGAAGTACTTAAGATTCTTGTAATTTGTGTATATCCTAAACTTAACCCCATAAAGGTAGTGTCACCATATATTTAGAGCAAACACTATTGCAGCTAATTCCAAGTCATGCATCAAGTAATTTCTTTCATGTACCTTCAGTTGTCACGAGGCATACGCAATAACCTTCCCTTGTTGCATTATGACACATCCAAGCAATTGTCTGAAGGCATCACTATATACTGTGTACTCTCCAACATTAAGATCAGGTAAGGAGAGTATTGGTGCGGTTGTTAGTCGAGTCTTTAATTCTTGAAAAAACTTCTCACAACTCTCATCCCATTTATACTCAACTCCCTTCTTGGTGAGTCGAGTTAGAGCAGTTGTGTCACACCCCGACCCAGTTTGGTCGGATCCCCGTGAACAACCTGCCACTCTCCTGGTTTATTAAAGGGTTTCCCTCTATTATAAACCGTAAAGAGTAAGGAGTCCTTTAACCTGCACCTTTTCTTGTATTAACATAAATCAAAACTGTATAATAATTTATATTTATCATACCTGTCTCATAGCGTCTTAGTTAATGTCTTTAAGGGTAGGCTTTTCAAAATCTCCTGAAAGGGATATAAGGGAGGGGGTGAGTACGACTACTCAGTGAATGGGTTTTCAAAACTTTTTATCTTTAGGAAAAAGATAAATTTGGGAGTGTGCCAGACTCCTTTCTTTCAAAACCATTTCATTTAAAATATCGGGTTTTATCACCATTTCCTTATTTAATCACGGTGTGTCATCATCCAACACACATCCTTTATCATGAAGGTTAAACACACATTCACAGACCAGTACGTCCATCGAACCCACTTGTGGCTTCGGAGCGACTTTAACGGCCACTCAGTAGTACATCCACTTCTACCTTGAGAATGAGTGGATGTTTGCAACATCCGACCCTCAATCTCGAAATCAATTCTTCGTGTCCGTATGAGGACAGAGAACTCATCCCGTCCCTACCCCGGTCTCATGCGCTTAGTGCTACTTCAAATTTCGCATGGTCACCTAGTACGATGAACTGCCCTTATACTCACCAGGTCGTTCAGTGCCCTTAAGATGCATCACTACCCCTCTTGGGCGTCTTGATGGTCCCGTACTCACATTGCATGCAATATAAATATTTTCTCATTTTGCCATATAATCTCTGTTACCACTAGTCCAATGGCCCTGACTCTCAACTCAACCCACAATTGTTTGTCTTGACTAGTCCGTCGACCTGTAATGTCACACTACCGCTAGTTGACTGAGTATGTCGGTCCTATCTTTGTACCATGGCCAAACAATCCTTTATTTAAAGTTATATGGCATATAACTCATGTTTGTTTACAAGTCCTACTCGTGACAATTGGCCTTGGGCCCACTGTACGATATTTTCAAAATCGGGCATATTAGTCCCCAAGTTCCAAAACCGAGGCCCTCGACCTATAAGAGCTATTTGAGCTCCCATCAAGAAGGTCTCCCAAATTGTTTAAGCATTGGCAAACAGTCAGGGGAGAGCACTTCCGACAAAATAGGTTCATTATCCTTTGGCCTAATAGCCTTCATTCATTCCAAATGAATGAGAAAGTCAAACTTTGATTTATTTGCAATTAGGTCCCTAAAGTTATTTCTCTTTAACTTTAAGTACCTAATGCCAATTTTTCCTCAAATTAAGTCCCAAAACTTTTAAAATTTCTCATAGGATCTCAATTTATTCCATTTCACAAAAAGGGGATTAATTTCCCAAATTTCCAATTTGGTCCCCAACTTTTCCAAAATTACCATTTTGCCATTCCTTTACAAAAATGGTAAGTTTCACCCCAAAAGTTCTAAAATTTCTCAATTTGCCCTCTAACATTTTTATCATGCCCAATTGACCCTCAATTTTAGGAAATTACATTTTGATCCCTTTAATTTTTGAAAATCCCCAATTCTCCCCCAATTCCAACTCTTTAACATAACCAAATTTGATTTTATCAAATTGACTGATCAAACACCTCTAATTGTTGAAATTGAGTTTCTCTATGTTCATACGATTCCATAGAACTTTGAATCACGAGTTTTAACGCCGGGACGAACTCAAACAGAGCTTTGCTGGAAAATAAACTATAGAGAGAGAAAGCTTCGATTACTCATCGGTGAGGGCATGACGGTCCGAGCTTTCGATCTGGGTCACTTAGGGTCTATAAAATTCCCGATTTACCATCTCTTGATTGATTCTGATTAATAAATTGACTCGGTCTTTAAACCGATTCAATCCGGTTCGGGTCCGGTTCACCTGAACCGATCTAGTTTTTCTCTCCCACTTTGTTCTAAGGTTCTTTCCCATAGTATTATAAACCCTTTGGATCACCTGGGAGTTGTAAATTCCCAAATTACCCGTTCACAAATTATCGGGTTTGTGAACCAGTTCAGTTTTCTCACTCGGTTTGACCAATTATTTTCCCGGTTTTTCCTTAGCTCAAAAGGGCAGGGTTTAAACTCTCCCCTTCTTTTAGGAGTTTTGTCCCCAAAACTTAATTATCAGCCTCGTATGAGGAATCATTTCCTTTGATGCCCCTTTGGTGTTTGCTTAACATGCAAACTCTTCTATTGTCCTTCCAATTAATCCTTTTTACAACCTTCACTTAAATAATTCCTTTTCCTTTATATTATTTACTTCTTCCATGGAGTTTATCATAACTAGACATACCTTACTTCAGGGTATATTCTTAGATTTTATCTTTTTTTTGTTTAGAGCAACATTTTTCTCTTTGAGGTTCCGTACTCAAGATTGGAAATTCCAAGATGACTAACCATTTCCATGTCTAGGTAACCGCTTGGTCGTTGAAACCTTTAGCTCGATGTTCTTTCAAGCGTTACGTACTTGTTTCCATGGTTTTTCTTTATTATTACCTTTTCGTCCTATTTTGACCCTTCCTTCATTTGTTGTCTATTATAACTTCAGTCCAAAACTTTTTTACATTCAACCTTGTCATTATTATTTGCCGACTCTTCCTTACTTTGAGTCATATTCTCCTCGGGATTGTTGGGCTTACATGCCCCTTACAACATGAAATTTTCTAGGACCTATCTCTATCCATTAGATTTCTAGAACATCTCCTCGAGGGTCTCTCTTAGCTTTTCGACCTTTCAGGGATCGTATAACTTCATTCCTCTTTTCTTTTGATAGCATTCCTCAACTATCATTTTTACCATTATCCTCTCCTCCATTATGCCTTTGAAGTTATGTCTCACATAACTGCATGGATTCCTCTTACCTACTCATCTTTCTCCAACTTCTTTATTGGGTCTTTTCAATTCCAATTGATTGGGTTTTCCCAATACTATATCGACGAGCTGGGATTCATCCTTTCTTAGGTCCATCCTCGTTCCCAATGACATCCTTTACTCAAGGATTTTACTTTGGCCTTAATCCACTCTTACTTATTCATAATTATTTCACAATTCTTTATACCGAGTTGATTTAGTTCGGTCTACATGACGATTTGCTTGGTTTGGGGAGTTTCCCTTTTTACGGTTTCATTCTCTACTATTTCCTTCAAAGTAGACACTTTCACCTTAGGAGTTACATGCTCAACCTTCTTACCATTTCTTAAAGGTTTCCTTTCTTCATCTCCTTACACCCTTTCTATATTGAGGCATTTGCCCGCTTTCAGTCCTCCATTGTCTTAAATTTTCCATTCCATCCCTTATTCCTTATTTGAGTAGCTTTTGATTATTGGTCTTATTTCGTATACTCCACCCTATGCCTAGCCATCCACTCTTTAGGCTCTATTGTGCGAGTGTGGACCACAATCCATCTTGATATTAGTGGTTGTTCCCCCTTAACCACTTCTTATTTAGGGAGCTTACTTTCCCAAGGTTTCTCGGACGTTCTTTCCTTTATTTTTTTATTATGGGTACTCTACTCATTCTTACTTGTTACGACATCTATTGATTCTATCTTTCTACCTACTCGTTCCTTGGGTTTAACTTACTCCTTAGGTTCTCCTAGTATGTTTCCCTTGGTTCTTTCATCTCACCATGCACTTTATTTGCAAGTTCGTCTTCTCATCCCTCGTCACTTGGTCTCATTACCTCTTAGTTGGGACATGTATCCCTCCTTAAGGTTTCCTTCCTTGGTGAGATTCTTTCCCTTTCTCCCAGAATTCCTTCTTCATTCGTTTCCATATGTATATATCCTTGAATGACATCCTTTGATGCCATCCCCTTCCGTTTACCTTTACTCTTGAAATCTTGCGGGTACATCCTTTGTACCCCCATCCTCATTCCAACTTGTACCCTTGTACACGTCTATTTCCTTTAAGTAGAGCTCAAGTCCTCCTTGTTTCCAAATCTCTTAATCGTTTTGCAAGAGGCTTACTTAATCTTCTCCTGGCTTTGAGTTTGGTCGTCAATCCGTTCTTGGCCATTGATCTCTTTAAGGATTTCCTCCATTCTTCTTTTCCAAATATTTGGCCTTTCCATCTCTTCCTTCTTTACTAGAGATTAAATTTATGACATTCACGAGGGTTAGTTTGTTAACTGACTCGTCCCTACTATTCTCCTTGTCTAATTATCTTGAGACAGTTGTCTCTTGAGTTTTCTTGTCTTTAATGCCCATCCTATTGCCCTTTTTAGGGTGTAGTCCTTACTACTTCCTAGTCCCCCTTATGGCGTCGTTTATTCTCCTTAACTATCTTGTTGTTACGATTTGCTTCCTTCCACTATATTTGTCCAAAACTTAACTTCTTTGCTTTTTCCAAAGCAAGTCATACTTATCATCCCAAAACATCCCATTTGTCGTTTGATGCTCGACTTGTCTTCTCTTGTAGAGGTGCTTCCTTCCTTGCTCCCAGATGGCCAGAAATTTCTTCTTAAGAATTCTCTTCATCAACCCTTTGTTTTATTTGCGATTGATCGAGGTCCTACCTTTAGTCCTTTTCCTCCCTCATCTAGTTGAGGCACACCATTACCCAATCATTGAGGGACAAAAAGTTTTAGGAACTCAAAATTTGCTTTCAAAATACGATTACCAACTTGAGGCTTTAGCTTTTCTTAAAGGAGATTAGGTCGGGAAGTACCCGTCATTATGCTAGGATGTTGAATAGCTTCCTCCTGGTTGTGGTTGAAGTTTTGAGCAGGAGTCATATTTAATGGGGTGGAATACTTTCGGATTCATGTAGCTGTAGAGGCGTTGTTCTTGGAAGGTATTGTTCTAAATCCTTGCGATGTGGGGCAATCCTTCACTTCTTGCCCCATTTCCCTTACACCTATAATAGGTTATCTTGATACTTGTCCTTAGTAGTGTTGAGCACTTTCTCGAGTAGTGTTCCTATTGTCCTTACCTTGTAACAGGTCATTTCCTTGCCTAGTAGTTACTACTAGAGTTCTCACTCCTTAATCACCTTGTCGGTTTTCTTGTTGAGCCTTCTTTTCCTATTAGTTTTCCCCTAAGAGTTCTCCTAGACTCTTTAGTCTTTTAGTTCATTTCCTTATTTGGGATGGGATTCTCCTCGGTCCTCGCGGTTTGTTTGGTTATTTTTCTTGGGGCAATCTTCCTACAATTGAGGTGTAGGCTTACATCCCTTTTTTTTAGAGACATGGTTTCAGGATCTTGGAATTCTTCATTAATGGAGAAGGAGTATAATATGTTAGGGTCCGAACCATATTACAAAAAGGTGGTTATGAAATAGATAGAGGGCTACAGGGTGTTTGATAAGCATCCTCAATGGTAAGGTTATAAGCCCTAGCTGGTGTTCCTGGTTTCAGGCTTGGCTCCCTTTGTACTCGGGGGGTGTGACCTCAATAGGTCCAAGCATCATCCTCTTGGATACTTTGTCATTTGGTCCTTGGGGATTTTTACCATGCCCCAGGCATTTGGGAAGTTTCTAGAGTTATCTTCCTACGAGGACAGGGTGCTGAGCAGAGTCATTCCTAGTTATCTTGTTTTCTCTCCTGGGAGCCATCTGAAAATTTTTTAAGATAAATCCTATCAATTACTATATTTTCTAGTCTTGATTATGTATTCGAGGAAACATGCTCTGATACCACTCTAGTTGTTACGCTCCGACCCAGTTTGGTCGGATCTCCGTGAACAACCCGTTACTCTCCCGGTTTATTAAAGGGTTTCCCCTATTATAAACCGTAAAGAGTAAGACATCATTTAACCTACACCTTTTCCTAGAATAATATAAATCAAAACTACATAATAATTTAGATTTATCATTCTTGTCTCACAGGCATCTTAGTTAATGGTTTTTAAGGATAGGCTTTTCGAAATCTCCTGAAAGGGATATAAGGGAGGAGGTGAGTACGACTTACACAGTGAATGGGTTTTCAAAACTTTTTATCTTTAGGAAAAAGATAAATTTTGGAGTGTGCCAAACTCCTTTCTTTCAAAACCATTTCATTTGAAATCTCGGGTTTTATCACCATTTCCTTATTTAATCACGGTGTGTCATCATCCAACACACATCCTTTATCATGAAGGTTAAACACACATTCGTAGGTCAGTACATCCACTGAACCCACTTGTGGGTTCGGAGTGACTTTACCGGCCACCCAAATAGAAGTACGTCCACTTCTACCTTGAGAATGAGTGGATGTTCGTGACATCCGACCCTCAATCCCAAAATCAATTCTTTGGGTCCATATGAGGACAGAGACCTCATCTCGTCCCCACCCTGGTCTCAAGCGCTTAGTACTAATCCAAATTTCGCACGGTCACCTAGTACGACGAACTGTCCTTATATTCACCAGGTCGTCTAGTGCCCTTAGGATGCATCACTACCCCTCTTGGGCATCTTGATGGTCCTGTACTCACAGTGCATGCACAATCAATATTTTCTCATTTTGCCATATAATCTTTGGTGCCACTGGTTCAACGGCCCCGACTCTCAACTCAACCCGCAGTTGTTTGTCTTGACTGATCCGTCGTCCTATCATGTTGCACTGCCGCTAGTTGACTGAGTATATCGATCCTATCTTGGTACCATGGCCAAACAATTCCTTTATTTAAAGTTTTATGGCATATAACTCATATTTTTTTATGAGCTACTACTCGTGCCAACTGGCCTTGGGCCCACTGTATAAGATTTTCAAAATCGGGCATATTAGCCCCCAAGTTCCAAAACCGAGGCCCTCGACCTATAAGAGCTATTTGAGCTCCCGTCATGAAGGTCTCCCAAATTGTTTAAGCATTGGCACACAGTTAGGGGAGAGCACTTCCGACAAAAATATGTTTTCACTGTCCCTTATACTGCCCGGGTATAAGGACATCTCCATTCATAACTGATGAACAGGTTTTCAACTTCCTTCGAGAAAGTTTCATCATACGAACCGGGTATGATCTACTTACAACTGGTAAGTAGTTTTTTTTGCATGGTTTTCACATCACTCCTGTAAGTTGTGATGTTTAAAATACCACATAGTAGTGGATTTTTATTTCGATGTGCTTATCATCCCCAATCGGGTATGATGTTAGTAAACTCACTCACAACCGGTAAGTGATTTTTAACTTTAAGTTATGCTCATCATCCCAACTGGGTATGATGTTAGTAAACTCACTCACAACCAGTAAGTGGTTTTTAACTTTAAGTTATGCTTATCATCGTAATATGATATGACGTTAGTAAACCCACTCACTCAATTTTAAAATTAATCATAAGACCTCAGTTTATTCCATTTCACAAAAAGGGGATTAATTTCCTTAATTTCCAATTTGGTCCCCCAACTTTTCCAAAATTACCATTTTGCCCTTCCTTTACAAAATGGTAAGTTTCACCCCAAAAATTCTAAAATTTATCAATTGGCCCTTTAACATTTTTATCATGTCCAATTGACCCTCAAATTTAGGAAATTGCATTTCGGTCCCTCGAATTTTTGAAAATCCCCAATTTCCCCCAATTTCTCCCCAAATTCCAACTCTTTAACACAACTAAATTTGATTTCATCAAATTGACCAATCAAACACCTCTAATTGTTGAAATTGAGTTTCTCCATGTTCATACTATTCCATAGAACTTTGAATCACGAGTTTTAACGCTGGGACAAGCTCAAACGGAACTTTGCCGGAAAATAGACTGTAGAGAGAGAGAAAGCTTCGATTACTCACCGGTGAGGGCACGACGGTCCGAGCTTTTGATATGGGCTGATAGCTCTTGTCCTGAGGCTCATCCTAGAATCTAGAATCGTATCAATTGATGCTGAATTGGATTAGAATTTTGTCATTGAAATTTGGCTGACTCTCTCTCTAACACTGATCGGAAAATGTAAAGGGGAGTCGAATTGGCTTACCTTTCGGTCCTAATTTGACCATGGAAGGGCTTGGCTTGGCCTAAATAGGGCTCAAAATGGCCGATTTCAACTCGGTTGAGATAGGGCAGCTTCAATTCACTGGAGTTGCTTCACTGTTTCATCATGTCGGAGTTTCTCCATTGACCCTCGGAGCAAACGGAGACTACAAGCGTGTAGTTGACTTCTCCCTGGTTCTAAAGAACCCGACCTCGCCTTGTTTGGCTCAGAAATGACCCTATATCAGAGCTCTGGTTCGAGCTTCACTAGAAAACTAAGCAACTGAGAGAAAATGAGTTTTTCAAGTGTTGAGAGGATGAATGGAGAGGGGCTCTTTATATAGGGAGCTCGGGGATCCGTTGTCGTATGTTTGGCACTGTTATGACAGGCATTGAAGACCTAAAACGTACCGAACGGAAGCGTTTCTTCTTCGCCGGCGCTGCTGCGATTTTTCGACGAGTGAACAGTGCTGTCACACTAAGGAAGAAGATGTCACTGTTCCGAACCGGACCGGACGAGTCCGAACCGGGTTCGAAGATTAAATCGTCCAATTCACCCCTCATGCGACTGAGTTTTTCAAATCTAAAAATTTCTAAATTCATGTAAATTCATTTTCTATCCAATGGTGGCCTCAAATCTCAAATTTGAATTATTTAATCCACCTAGAAAAATAAATTTAGGATTCGGTTCAATAGTGGTTCAAACCGGCCCTAACCGGTTCGGATCCGGTTCACTTGAACCGGTTTGGTTTTCATCCCTAATTTCTTCACAAGTCTATTTCCATGTCTTTTGGGACTCATTGGGTCACTTAGGGTCCATAAAATTCCCAATTTACCATCTCTTTATCGATTCCTGTTCACAAACCGACTTGGTGCTTAAATTGGTTTAATCCGGTTCGGGTGCGGATCACCCGAACCGATCTGGTTTTTCTCTCCCACTTTGTTCTAAGGTTCTTTCCCAAAGTTTTATAAACTCTTTGGATCACCTGGGAGTTGTAAATTCCCAAATTGCTTGTTCATAAATGACCGGGTTTGTGAATCGGTTCGGTTTTGTCACTAAGTTTGACCAGTTCTTTTCACGATTTTTCCTTAGCTCAAAAGGGCGGGGTTTACAAGCTGCTATTTTAGAAAAGTTTTGTACAAATCGTCTATAGTATCCTGCCAATCCTAAGAAACTTATTATTTCTGTAGGATTCCTTGGATCCTTCCAATCTGATATGGCTTTCACCTTAGCTAGATCTACTTTGACTCCGTCCTTAGATACAATGTGCCCTAAGAATCCTACCTCCTGTAGCTAGAACTCACATTTGGAAAATTTTGCATATAATTGATTTTCCTTTTATATTTCCAAGATTGTTGCCAAATGCTCTTTATGTTCCGACCTAGTTCGTGAGTATATAAGGATGTCATCTATGAATACTATCACAAACTTGTCTAAATGAGATTGGAACATGCGGTTCATTAAGTCCATGAAGGTTGCAGGGGCATTCGTCAATCCAAATGGTATCACTCTAAACTCATAGTGTCCATATCTAGATCGAAATGTCGTATTAGGGATGTCCTCTTCTCTAATCTTGAGTTGGTGATAGCCCGACCAAAGGTCTATTTTAGAGAAGTAAACTGCTCCTTTTAACTAGTCAAACAAATCATCTATCCTTGGGAGTGGGTATCGATTCTTGATGGTGACTTGGTTCAGCTTTTTGTAGTTGATGCATAGTCTCATGCTTCCGTCCTTCTTCTTTATGAATAGAATCGGAGCACCCTACGGAGATTGACTTGGACATATGAATTTCTTCTCCAATAATTCATCTAGTTGTTCCTTTAATTCTTTCAGCTCTGCTGGAGCCATGTGATATGGGACTTGGGATATGGGGTTCGTTCCTGGGATTATTTCTATGGTGAACTCCACTTGTCGACTTGGAGGTAGTTCGGGTAGCTCTTCTGGAAAAATCTCTAGATAATGTCTTACTACTGAAATGTCTTCAAGTTTCTTTTCCACAACCATGGCCAAAAAAGCTGTACAACCTTTCTGTATCATCTTTTGAGCTTTCAGATGGTACACTAATTGTACTTCATTTTTCCTTCTATCTCCTAGTAACTTTAGTCCTTTCATCTTGGGAATATGGAAGGTTACCATCTTCTTCCTACAGTCCATCTTTTCCTGATGGTTACTTAGCTAGTCCATTCCCGGGATTACTTCAACCTCTTTTAGGGGTAATGGGATCAAGTCAGTTTCGAGTTGGATTCCTCCAATTTTTATCTCACATTCCCTTAATTGTTTATTCATGTTTAAACCTTCTCCCAAAGGTGTAAGGATATTAAGGCTTTGTACTAGTGGGGTGAGCTCTAGGGGTACTTTCAAAACCAACTCTTCCTTGATGAATGATCTCTCTGCTCCAGAGTCAAGGAGGGCATGGACTTGTTGTCCCCATAGCTACAATGATTTAAGAAACATATGGTTTAGAAGGAATTTCCTTTATTAGATCCAAAGATGTTCAATTTACATGACTCTCTTGAACTAATTTGGAGGGTTTTGGAATGTACACGCTATAGTGCTAGTGTCTCCTCTAGTCTCAACCTGATTGAGGTTGTATACTCTAGCTGGTACTCTTGGTGTAATGTCTGGCCTGGGGTTTCTAGGATTCTCTTGAGGTGGTCCAAGAGTATTCCTCTGCTTGTTCTCCCTAAGGGTGGGACAATCCCTCGCCAAGTGCCCCAATTGCCCACATGCAAAGCAGATAAGGCATGCTCCCTCATGGTTCCTTTGACACTTTGGACAACGAGGGTTTCCTTGGGATAAGGTGGGGACTATTCTGGGGGGAGGTGGTGGCATGTCCTGTCTCTTTTGGAATGCTGTTCTATTTCCCTATCTTGGAGCATTATGTTCCTTCCATCCTCCCTGATGGTTTGGACCCTTATCCTCCTTTTTGGTCATTTGCTCCATTCGATGATGTCGGGTCTGCACCAGTCGCTCACATTCATGAGCCATACTGATTACGGCTGCCAGGTCCGTGGAGCATCCCAGTACCCCCATACAGTCTCTAATTTCCATATTGAGACTGTCAATGAACCTCTAACATATGTCTGCCGGCCCAGCTAGGTCAGGGCAAAGGGTCTTAACTCGATGAACTTTGTCTCATATTTTGCTATGGAGTTAAGCCCTTGTCAAAGCCGGATGAACTCTTGCTTCTTCTCGTTTAGCAGATGGGGCGCCAAGTACTTCTCCAAGTAGCTCTCCTCAAATTGTTCCCAATTAGGGATGGTGGTGTGCAGGTTTCGGACATTGTCCTACCATCGTTAAGCGCTTCCCTCTAGGAAAAACTCTGTCAGGGTCACCATCCTCTAGTGGTATCCTAACAATCTCCATTAGTTTCTTGATGTTGGTCAGCTAATCCATGACAGCTTCCACATCCTTTTCTCCAAGGAAAGGTTTACATCCAAGTTGTCGGAGAGTCTTGAGGCTTTTAGGAATGTCTATTGGAGTGGGATGGTTGACGGGAGGGTGAGGGGGGGGGGGGGGGGTGAGATTGCACTCCTCTAGCTTAACCCGAGAATTGGTGCCTGTCTCAAGGACAAGGTTAGGTTACCCAAATACGGGTGAACTCCTCATACAATCATTGGTGCTCCCTGCTGAGTCCAGGAAGAGTTGTTTGGGCTTCTCTTAGAGTTTCTACAGGTAGGGATGGTTGGGCAGTGTTAGAGACAGCAACCCTAGTTCTCTTAATTCCTTTCTTTGGAATCATTTCTAAAAATTTTAAATAAATCCTATTAGTTACTATATTTTCTAGTCTTGATTATGTATTCGAGGAAACATGCTCTCATACCACTCAAGTTGTCATGCCCTAACCCGGTTTGGTCGGATCCCCGTGAGCAACCCGCCACTCCCTTTGGTTTATTAAGGGTTTCACCATTTTCTAAACCATTAGGAGTAAGGCGTCCTATTTCCTATTTTTCCTGGAATAACATTATAAAAAAACTGATCATCTTTTAAACCGACATACCTATCTTTATAGTTCCCATGCAAGGAGGTCTTTAACTTTGGTTTTTCCTTGGCTACCTGAAAGGGGTAAAAGAGAGGGGTGAGTTCTACAACTAAGTGAACGGAGGTTGGGAGTGAGTTTTCATAAACAAAACAACTTTAATCGGAGTGTGCCAAACTCCTTATTTTCTTTTAAAATATTCTTTACTCAAATTCTGGTTTCAAGACCTTTTCCCAAGGTTTTCCAATTATTATTTTTTTAAAGAAAATGTTTTCAAATTGGAGTGTGCTAGACTCCTTAATTCCTTTATTTTTTCTCCACTTTAAATTCTTGATTTTTCAAAAACACATCCTACATCATGAAGGACAATTACATAGTCGCAGGCCAGTACGTCCACTGAACCCACTTGTGGCGTCAGAGCGACTTTACTGGCCACCTAGATAGAAACACGCCCACTTCTACCCTGAGAATGAGTGGATGTTCATGACATTTGACCCTCAATCCCGTTACAATTCTCCGTGTCCATATGAGGAGAGAGATCTCATCCCGACCCCACCCCAGTCTCATGCGCTTGAAGCTATGTTGAGCTTCGCAAGGTCACATGGTCCGACGAACTGCCCTTATACCCACCAGGTCGTCGACGGCCCTAGGACACATCACTACCCCTCTTGGGCGTCTTGAAGGTCCTGTACACATAGTGTATGTACAATCAGTATTTTCATATCATGCCATATAATCTTTGGTGCCACTGGTCCAACGGCCCTGACCCTCAACTCAACCTGCAGCTATTTGTCTTGACTAGTTTGGAGACTTGTCATGTTGCACTACCCCTAGTTGACTGAGTTTGTTGATCCTGTCTTGGTACCATGGCCAAACAATTCATTTATTTAAAGTTTTATGGCATATATTTTGTATTTTTTTACGAGCTCCTGCCCGTGCCAACTGGCCTATGGCCCACTGTTCAAGATTTTAAAAATTGGGCATAATGGCCCCCAACGTCCAAAACCGAGGCCTTCGGCCAAACAAAGTTATCCGAGCTCCTGTTAAGAACGTCTCCCAAATTGTTTAAGCAGTGGCACACAGTCAGGGGAGAGCACTTCTGACAAAAATAAAATATTAACTATCCATCATACCAACCGAGTATAAGGATATCTTCGCTTATAATCGATGAACAGGTTTTCCACTTACTCCGATTAAGTTTCATCATACCAACCAGGTATGATCCACTAATAGTCAGTAAGTAGTTTTTTCGCGTAATTTTCACATCACTCCTCTAAGTTGTGATGTTTAAAATACCACTAAGTAGTAGGGTTTCATTTCGATGTGCTTATCATCCTCAACCGGGTATGATAAAAAATCCAACTCACCCGATTGTGCAGTGAAATTTCTCTTAGCCAGCTTTGTTTTCCTTACTTGAACTCGTCTCAACTAGCGTTCTCGGTACTTCGTGTTCTTACATGATATGAACATTCTTGTTCAATTGAATAAGAAAATCAAACTATTCATTTATTTGCAATTAGGTCCCTAAAGTTACTTTTCTTTAACTTTTAGTCCATAATGTCGGTTTTTTCTCAAATTGAATCCCTAAACCTTTAAAATTCTTCTTGGGACTTCAATTTTCCCAATTTTATAAAAAGGGGTTCAAGTTTTCCAAATTCCCAATTTGACCCCCAAATTTTCCAAAATTACCATTATGCCCTTCCTTTACAAAAATGGTAAGTTTTACCCCAAAAATTCTAAAATTTGCTCAATTGGCCTTCTAGCATTCTTATTATGCCCAATTGACCCTCAAATTTATGAAATTACATTTTGGTCCTCCAAATTTTTGAAAATTCCCAATTTCCCCAAAATTTCCCCTAATTTCAACTCTCTAACACAATCGAATTTGATTTCATCAAATTGACCAATCAAACACTTCTAATTGTTGAAATTGAGTTTCTATATGTTCATACGATACCATAACACTTTGAATCATAAGTTTTAATGCCAGAACGAGCTCAAACATAGCTTCGCCGGAAAATAGACTATAGAGAGAGGAAACTTCAATTGCTAATCGGTGAGGGTGCATCGGTTTGAGCTTTCTATCTAAGCAGGTAGCTCTCCTCCTAAGGTTTCTCCTAGAATCAAGAATGACATCAATTAATATTGAATTCGATTAGAATTCTGTCATTGACATTATGATGACTCTCTCTCTAACATCGGTTGAAAATTGCATAGGGGAGCTGAATTGGCTTACCTTTCGGTCCTAATTCGACCGTAGGAGGGCTGAGGAAGTGTTGGGAGAGCTTTGTTTGGCCTGAGGGGGCTCGAATTGGCCGATTTTAGCTCAGCCAAAACAGGCCAGCTTCTGTCCGTGGGAGCTACTTCACTGTTCTACCGGTGTTTCTCCCACGACTCTCGAAGAAAATGAAGACTACAGGTATGTTCCTTTCCTTACTTTCTTTGGCTAAAAAATGACCCTATATTGGAGCTTTGGTTTGAGCTTCACTGAAAAACTAAGCAGCTTAAAGAGAATGAGCTTTTCAGGTGTGGAGAGGATGAATGAGGAGTAGGTTTTTATATAGGGAGCTCAAGGGCTTCTTAGCCGTCCGATTGGCTTCTTAATGGCAGTTATTCATTGCCTGAAACTCCCTGGCTAGAGACTTTTAAGCTTCGCTAGCACTGCGCGATTTTTCGAGGAGTGAATAGTGTTGTCATTATGAGGAAGAAGATGACACTATTTTGAACCGGGTTCAAAGCTTAAACTGGCCAGTTCACCCCCAATTCGACCGAATTTTTCAAATCTAAAAATTACAAAATTCATCTAAATTCATTTTCTATCCAATGATGGCCTCAAATCTAATATTTGAATTTTTTAAGCCACCTAGAAAAATGAATTTAGAATATGGTTCAATAGTGGTTCAAACTAGTCCAAATCGGTTCAATCCGGTTCGGATCCGATTCACATGAACCGGTTTGGTTTTCATCCCCTATTCATCCTAAAGTCCTTTTTCATGACTTATATGACTCTTTAGGTCACTCGGGATCCATAAATTCCCCGGTTTACCCTCTTTCTACCGGTTTCGGTTCGTAAATCAGCTTGGTTCATAAATTGATTCAATCCGGTTTGGATCCAGTTCACTCAAACTTGTCTGGTTTTTCTCTCCCAATTTATCCTAAGATTCTTTTCCAAGGTTTTTGAACCATTTCGAGTCATTTGGGAGTTGTAAATTCTCAAGTTTTCCCGTTTCCTGATAATTGGGTATGTAGACCGACTCGGTTTTAAATTTGAAACTGACCGGTTCTTTCCTCGATTTTCTCATTATCAAAGGACGGGGTTTACAAACTCGACCTCACCTTCTTTGGCTCAAAAAAACCTGAATGTCAGAGCTCTAGTTCGAGCTTCACCGGAAATTGGAGCAGTAGAGGGAGAGAGGAGTTTTCAGGTGTGAGGAGAAGGAATGGAGAGGAGCTCTTTATATAGGGAGCTCAAAGACTCTCTGGCCATCCGATTAGTGCCTTTATGGCGATCATTCATGGCCAAAAATGCCTTGATCGGAGACTTTTCAGCTTCTTGGTGCTGTTAGCTTTTCCGAAGAGTGAACAGTGCTGTCATCTGACAGAAGAAGATGACATTGTTCCGAATCGGACTAGACCGATCCGAACCGGGTTCAATTATTAAATTAGTCGGTTCAAGCCTGATTCAACTGAGTTTTCCTAAATTAAAAATTTATTAATTTATTATCTATCCAATGGTGGCTTCAATTCTCCAATTTGAATTTTTTTAGCCACCTTGAAAAATAAATTTAGAAATTGGTTCAATAGTGGTTTAAACAGATTCAGGTCCTGTTCACCTGAACTAGTTTGGTTTTCACTTCCAATGCAACCCAAACCCTTTTCTCTGACTTTTATGACTCTTTAGGTCACTTAGGATTTGTAAATTTCCCATTTTGCCCTTTCTCTAATGGTTGGGGTTCATGAACTGATTCAATTTTCTCACTCGATTTGACCGGTTTTTTCCTCGGTTTCGTTGTCTTTAAGGGATAGAGTTTACAATGCAAATAAAAAGGGTGCTCAAATGTGGAAACCATGCTCGAGTAGCCTGTTTTAGGTCATATAAAGAGCGGCGTAAGCAAGAAACATGATGAGGAGTGACAAGATTGACGAAACCAATGGATTGATCTATGTAGATCTCTCATCAAGGTAATTATGAAGAAACATATTATTCACATCGAGTTGATGGATGTCCTAACCATAAGAGACCACAATGGAGAGGATGACACAGATGACGATATGCTTGATATCAGGACTAAAGGTGTCAACATAGTCCAAACAAGGTTGATGAGAAAAACCCTTGGCCACAAGGAGCCTTATATCATACATATTAATGCAATATGATTGGTGTGTCTACAAAGTTGGCATGAAGGCTTGAGAGTGAAGTCAGAGGAAGTCCAAATGATTTGTGCAAAGTGGGCTTGGGCATGGATATGGTAGATGGCACAATATGATAGAACTCGGTAGATGAAGCACGTTAGAGAGGCCCATGTTCACGGCTCACTAGATGGGCAGGTGGAGATGAGCATTAATGCTCTAATACCATGAAACGAAAAATGCAGGAGGAAGAAATGCATAAACATAAGAGATATATAATCATTGAACCTTGCTCTCCATTTATTGAATGGGTGTACATTTTTACATCTCCCAAAAGGTTTAAGTAGTGGCACACATTTAGGGGAGAGCACTTCCAAAAAAATAATCTTTTCATCCATCCATCACACCAACCGGGTGTGAGGACATCTCCGCTTATAACCGATAAGCAAGATTTCTACTTCCTTACAAGAAGTTTATCATACCAACCGGGTATGACCTACTTACAACCGATAAGTAGTTTTTTTCCATGTAATTTCCACAATAGTCCATTCTGGTGTAATGTGTTTAAAATTTCACTTAGTAGTGGGTTTTCATTTCTGAGTTGCTTATCATTCCAACATCTTTACCATGTCCAATTGGCCCTCAATTTTATGAAATTGTATTTTTGTCCCTCAAATTTTTGAAATCCCTAATTTTCCACAAGTTCAACCTTCTAACTCAACCGAATTTGATTTCATCAAATTGACCGATCAAATGAGTTTAATTGTTGAAATTAAAGTTAGATTGTAATTCCTACACCTTCATACAATTCAATTGCACTTCGAATCGCACGATTTGACGCTAGAGTGAGCTCAAACGGGGCTTTGCCAAAAAAATGAACTTTGAGAGAGAAAGCTTCGAAAGCTTACTGTTGGGTGCGCGACAGTCTGGGCTTTCGATCTGGGTAGATAGCTCTCATCCCGAGGTCCTTCCTAGAATCAAGAATCACCTCAATTCAGGTCGAATTGAGGGAGAATTTAGGCAGTGAAAATCTATCGGTTCTATCTATCACTGATGGGATTTCATAGAGTGGAGCCAAATTGGCTTACCTTTCTGCACTAATTTGACCGTAGGATAGCTAAGGAGGTGTTGGGAGAGCTTCGGTACGCCGGAGCTACTTCACTGTTCCATCATGCCAGTGCTTCTCCGGCAACCCTCAGAGCAATTGGAGACTACCACCATGTAGCTGACTTCTCTCCAAGTCTAAAGAACCCGACCATGCCTTCTTTGGCTAAAAAAAGACCATATATTGGAGCTCTGGTTTGAGCTTCACTAGAAAATTGAGTAGCTGAGAGAGAGTGAGGTTTTCAGGTCTAGAGAGGATGAATGGAGAGGGGCTCTTTATATAGGGAGCTTGAGGACTCGTTGGTCATCCGTTTGACACCTTTATGACAGTTATTGATGGCTTGAAACGTACTGAACAAAAATGTTTCCTCTTCATCAGTGCTGCTTCAATTTTTCGATGAGTGAACAGTGTTGTTATCCGAAGGAAGAAGATGACACTGTTCCGAACTAGACCAGACCAGTCTGAACTAGATTCAAAGCTTAAACCGACCGGTTTAGGCCCGATTCACTGAGTTTTTCAAAATTAAAATTTTTTAAATTCATCAAAATTTATTCTCTATCCTATGGTGGCCTCAATTCTCCAATTTGAATTTTCTAAGCCGCCTAGAAAAATGAATTTATCATCCGGTTCAATAGTGGTTCAAACTGGTCCAAACTCACCCCTTCCGTATATCCCTTTTAGGAAATTCCGGAAAGCTTACCCTTAAAGACCATCAACTAAAGACGTCTGTGAGACATGTATGATAAATTTAAAATATTATGCAAATTTGATTTATGTTATTCCAGGAAAAGGTGTAAGTTTAAAGGACGCCTTACTCTTTAAAGTTTATAATAAGGTGAAACCCTTTAAAAAACCAGGAGAGTGGCGGGTTGATCACGGGAATCCAACCAAACCAGGTCGGGGCGTGACTAAATCGGACTATGACCTTCTAGGCGACGGAGTACTAGCCTACAAGAGTAGAGTATGTGTGCCTCAAGATAAGTAACTGAAGTGGTTAATTATGGATGAGGCACATGACTCTATGTATTCGATGCATACGAGCAGTACTAAGATGTACCGCACCCTCAAACAAGGATATTGGTGGAAAGGAATGAAGAGGGATATTGTGGAATACTTAGTCCGATACTTGTCCTATCAAACGATTAAAGTTGAGCATCAGAAACCATCAGTACTACTACAACCCTTACTAATCCTAGAGTGGAAGTGGGAGCACATTACCATGGACTTTGTCATAGGACTACCTGTGACCGGGAAAGGTCGAGATGCAATTTGGGTCATTGTGGACAGATTGACTAAGTCTGATAATTTTCTACCTATAAGAGTGATGGATACAGTGGAACAACTGGTCGTCTTATACATGAGGGAGATAAGACTCCATGGCATCCCGGTGAGCATAGTTTCGGATCGAGACCCCATGTTTATCTCAAGGATCTAGCCAAGTTTGTAAAGTGCTTTGGGAACTAAGCTCCACATGAGTATGGCATTTAATCCTCAGACCCATGGACAGTTTGAGCGAACAATCCAAACCCTAGAGGACATGCTAAGGGCATGCGTACTCACTATGGATAAGGGTTGGGAGGAATACTTGTACCTGATGGAATTTGCGTACAATAACAATTACCAGGACAGTATCCAAATAGACCCTTATGAGGCCCTCTATGCACGACCATGTCATACCCCCTTATTTTGGGAAGAGGTGGGGGAAAGAAAGTTGGAAAGGGTCGAATTAATCAAAGATGCCACAACAAGGATCAAGATAATTAGAAGTCGACTCAAGGCCACTCAAGATAGGCAGAAGAGCTATGTGGACAAAAGGAGAAAGAATCTAGAATTTGATGTGGAGGACTAAGTGTTCCTAAAAGTATCCCCATGAAGGGGAATACTTAGGTTTCAACAATGGGGAAAGTTGAAACCAAGGTACATCGGTCCTTATCCCCTCATCCAAAGGATAGGACCAGTGGCATATAAATTAGAACTACCTCTAGACTTATAATGAATACATGATGTATTCCATATCTCGGTACTTCGGAAGTACCAGCCTGATCCTAGCCATGTGTTAGACCGACCTCCACCAGAGTTGGAAGAGAACTTGACCTAACAAGTAGAACTGGTACGAATCATCGACCGGAGGGATAAGAAATGGAGGAATAAGAGAATTCCTATGGTCAAGGTTCTTTGGCAAAATGGATTCATGCAAGAAGAGACATGGGAGACCAAGAGCGTGATGAGGGATGGGTACCCTCAATTGTTTGACATGTAACTTGTCATGCCCCAACCCGATTTGGTTGGATCCCCATGAACAACCACCACTCTCCTGGTTTATTAAGGGTTTTCCCCTTCTTTGAACCATAAGGAGTAAGATGTCATTTAAACTTGTACCTTTCCTGGAATAACATTAATCAAAACTGCATAAAATTCAAACTTTCATACCTGTCTTGCAAGTTTAGCTAGCTGAAGATCTTTAGGTAGGTTTTTCCTTCGATTTCCTAAAAAGGGGTAAAGGGAGGGGGTGAGTTCGACAACTTAGTGAATGGGTGTTTGAAATATGAGTTTTCTAAAAATAGTTTAGATTTGGAGTGTGTCATACTCCTTATTTTCTTTAAAATCATTCTTTCCTTGAGTTCCCAGTTTTTCAAAACCATAACTTATCATTATGCATAATTAGTGTGTTTAACACTCAACACATGCCATTCATCAAGAAGGGTTCACACACATTCGCAAGATGCAATTACGCCGACTGCATCCACTTGTGGATCAGAGTGTATTTACCATTCACCCTAATAGAAGTCTCTGACTTCTACTTGAAGTCTAAGTGAACGTCTCCGACATCCTACCCTTAAACTCAAAATACTTCATGTCCATATGAGGATGGAGACCTCATCTCGACCCCACCCTAGTCTCATGCGCATGAAGCTACATTGAGCTTCCCTCACTCCTAGCACGACAAACTACCCTTATCTCCACCATGTCGTCTAGTATCCCATAAGATGCATCACTACCCCTCTTGGGCATCTTGATGGTCCTGAACCTAAAGTGCATGCACAAACAAAGTTTTCCATAAAGCCATTAATTTTTGGTGCCACTGGTCCAATGGCCCTGACCCTCAACTTGACCTGCAGCTGTTTGTCTAGACTGTTTCGTCGACCTGGTCTTGACGAACTACTGCCAGTCCATCAAGTATGTCAGTCCTGTCTTGGTACCATGGTCAAATCACATCATTCATTCATTTAGAATTTTCATGGCTTATCATCATGTTTGTTTACAAGCTCCTGCTCATGGCAACTGGCCTTGGGCTCACTCTACGAGATTTTCAAAAATTAGGCATTTTAGCCCCCAAGTTCCAAAACCGAGGCCTCTAACCTAATTGAGCTATTCGAACTCCCATCAAGAAGGTCTCCCAAAATGTTTAAGTAGTGGTACACAGTAAGGGGAGAGTACTTCTAACAAAATAACTTTTCAGTTGTCTATCACACCAACTAGTTGTAAGGACATCTCCACTCATAACCGATAAGCGGGTTTTCTACTTCCTTGTAAAAAGTTTATCATACCAATCGGGTATGACCTAGTTACAACCGATAATTAGTTTTTCCGTGTGTTTTCTAACATCACCCCAATTAGGTGTGATGTTAAAATTCCACATAATAGTGGGTTTTCAATTCCAAGGTACTAATCATCCCAAACGGGTATGATATGAAAATTCTCACTCACCCGATAGTGTAGTATATTCCTCTTATTTGTCACTTTGCCTCCACACGAGCTTGTATTTGTTGGCGTTCTCAATACTTCGTGTTCCAACATGATATGAACATTATTGTTCATTAACCTTTAGCCTAATAGCCTTTATTTATCGTGAATGAATAAAATCCCCAAACTTTTAATTATTTGCATTTAGGTTCCTAAAGTTCTTTTTCTTTAACTCTAGGTACCAAATGTCAATTTTTCCCAAATTGAGTCCCCAAACTTCTAAAATTCACTTTGAGACCTCAATTTATTCAAAATCACAAAAAGGGGTTCAAGTTAACCAAATTTCCAATTTGGTCCCCAACTTTTCAAAAATTACCATTTTGCCCCTACTTTACAAAAATAGCAAATTTGACCACAATAATTCCAAAAAAAGACCAATTGGTGCTCTAACATCTTTTTCAAGGCCAATTGGCCATCAATTTTGAGAAATTGCACTTTAGTCATCGAATTTTTGAAATCCCCAATTTCCCCCTTTCAAACTGGCTGAATTTGATTTCAACAAATTGACCATTCAATCGAGTTTAATTATTGAAATTAAAGGTAAAATTGAGTTCCTACACTTCCACATGATTCAATAGAACTTTGAATCGTGTCATTTGGGTCCAAATTGAGCACAAACAGAGCTTCGTCAAAAAACTAGACTTAAATAGAAAAGCTTCGAAAGCTTACCATCAAGGGTGCGACAGTCCGAGCTTTCGATTTGGGCAGATAGCTCTCATTCTAAGGTTCCTCCTAGGATCAAGAATTGCATCAATTCATGCTGAATTGGGGGAGAATTTGGTCAGTGAAGTTTCGTCGGTTCTCTCTCTAACACTGATTGGAAATTACAGAGGGGAGTCAAATTGGCTTACCTTTCTGCTCTAATTCAGTCGTATGAGGGCTATGGAAGTGTTGGGAGAGCTTGGTTTTGCCTGAAAAGGGCTCAAATTAGCCAGTTTTAGCTAGACTGAAATAGGGCAGCTTCGGTCTGTTGGAGCTGCTTCATTGTTCTATCACCTCGACGCTTCTTCGGTGATCCTCGGAGCAAATGGAGACTACCATTGGGTAGCTGACTTCTCCCCAAATCTAATGAACCCAACCTCACCTTCTTTGGCTCAAAAAAACCCCAATGTTGGAGCTCTAGTTCAAGCTTTGCCGAAAATTGGAGCAATAGAGGGAGAGAGAAGTTTTCAGGCGTGAGGAGGATAAATGAGGAGGGGCTCTTTATATTGGAAGCTCAAGGACTCCTTGGTCATCCGATTGGCACCTTTATGGTGGGCATTCATTGCTTGAAACTCCCTGAATGAAGACTTTTCAGCTTCATCGGCACTGCTCGATTTTCTGGCGATTGAACAGTGTTGTCATTTGAAATAGGAAGACGACATTGTTTCAAACCGAGTTCAATGCTTAAACTGGTTGGTTCAGGCCCGATTCAACCTAGTTTTTCAAAATTAAAAAATTGTAAATTTATCTAAATTTATTCTCTATCCAATGGTGGCCTCAATTCTCCAATTTAAATTTTCTAAGCCACCTAGAAAAATGAATTTAGCATCCAAACCAATTGTGGTTCAAACTGGTCCAAACCGGTTCAATTCGATTCAGATCCAGTTCACCTGAACCAGTCTAGTTTCTTTCCTAAATTGTCCTAAAGTCCTTTTCCAAGTTTTTATGACTCTTTGGGTCACTCAAAAGTTTTAAATTTTCCGATTTGCCCGTTCTCTAGTGGTCGGGGTTCGTGAACCGGTTCGATTTTCTCACTCGGGTTGGCCGGTTCTTTTCTTGATTTTCCTTAACTCTAAAGGGTAGGGTTTACATAATTGTTTTAGGGACAAAACCCCAAAAAGGAGGGGAGAGTTGTAAACACTGTCCTTTTATAATAAGAAAAATCGAGAAAAGAACCCATCATTTCCAAAGAGAGAACTAAGTCAATTCATAAACCTTAACCGATAGAAAAAGAGCAATTTGGGAAACTTACAAATCCAAGGTGACTCAAAGTCATAAAAGTAATGGAAAAGGACTTTGGAATGAATTGGAAGAGAAAACCAAAATAGTTTAGGTGAACTGGACTTGAATCGGTTTGACCCACCATTGAACCAGTTTATAAATTCATTTTTCTAGGTAGCTTAAAATATTCAAATTGAGGAATTTAAGCCACCATTAGATAGAAAATGAATTTAGATGAATTTATAAATTTTTAATTTTGAAAAACTCAGTCGAATTGAGATTGAACCAACCAGTTTAAGCATTGAACCCGGTTTGGACCGGTACAGTCCGATTTGGAACAGTATCATCTTCATCCTCCAAACAACGACACTGTTCATTCGCTGAAAAAATGAGTAGCATCGACGAAGGTGAAAAGTCTTCGTTCAGGGCGTTTTAGACCATGAATGAGTGCCACAAAGGTGCTAAATGCAAGAGAGTCCCTGAGCTCCCTATATAAAGAGCTCCTCTCCATTCATTCTCCTCACACCTAAAAACTCTACTCTCTCTCAATATCCCCATAGCCCTTAGAAAACCTTAACTAAGCTGAAATGTAAGCCAATTTGACCCTACTCAATTGTTGCAGGTCGGAGTTAAAGAGGGAAACTACAAAATTTCACTGATGAAATTCTCCCTCAATTCGAGGTCAATTCTAGGAATTCTTGATCCTAGAAGATACCTGAGGAAGAGAGATATTTTCCCTAATAGAGAGATTGGAACGTCGCACCTCCGATAGTAAGCTTTTGAAGCTTTCTCTCTCTACGTTCAATTTTCTGACAAAGCTCCCTTTGAGCTCAATTTAGACCCAAATGACGCGATTCAATTGAATCGTATAGAAGTGTAAGAACTGATCCATACCTTCAATTGGAGCAAATAACCTCGATTGAACGGACAATTTGATAAAATCAAATTTGGCCAATTTGAAAGGGGGGAATTGGGGAAAATTTGAGGATTTTCTTAAAATTGAGGGACTAAATTGTAATTTCCCAAAATGGAGGGCCAATTGGCCATGGAAAGGATATTGGAGGACCAATTGGTCAATTTTTGGAATTTATTGGTGTCAAATTGTCATTTTTGTAAAGTAGGGGCAAAATGGTAATTTTTGAAAAGTTGGGGACCAAATTGAAAATTTAGAAAACTTAAGCCCCTTTAACAATTTTTAGTAAATTGAGGATCCAAAGGGAGTTTTGAAAGTTTCAAGACTCAATTTGGGAAAAAGTTTGCATTAGGAACTTAAAATCAAGGAAAATGAACATTAGGAACCTAAGTGCAATTAACTGAAAATTTTAAGTTTAATTGTTCATACTTGAGGAACGAAGGCTGTTATACCAAGTATTAATATATAATGTTGTCCAAATCATGTAAGAGCATGAAGGACCAAAACGCCACCAAGAGAAGCTCGCGTCGACTTGGGAAAATCAACCAAGGACGGATGTAACGATTAATAGGTGAGTTGGTTTATTCACACATACCCAATTGGGATGGTGAGCACTTTAGAAATGAAAAATCACTTCTATATGAAATTTTAACATCACACCTAGTAGGAGTGATGTGAGAACCATGCGGAAAAACTATTTACCAGTTGTAAGTAGAGAGATCATACCCAGTTGGTATGATGGAATTCATGGAAAGAAGGAGAAAATTCGCTTGCCAGTTGGAAGCGCAGATGTCATTACACCCGGTTGGTGTGATGAATGAAAAATTATTTTGTCAGAAGTGTTCTCCCTTGACTATGTACCAATGCTTAAAAATTTTAAGAGACCTTGACATGAGCTAGAACAACTCAGATAGGCCAAAGACCTCGATTTTGGAACTTGAGGGCTAAAATGCCCGATTTTGGAAAATCACGTACAGTGGGCCCAAGGCTGGTTGGCACGAGCAGGAGCTCGTAAACAAACATGTGATATTTATGCCATAAAAATTCTAAATGAATGGAATGTGTAATTTTGCCATGATACCAAGACAGGTCAAATATACTCGATGGACTGGCAGTAGTGCGTCAAGGCTAGGTCGACAGACCGGCCTAGACAAATAGTTGTAGGTCGAGTTGAGAGTTGGGGTCATTGGACAAGTGGCACAAAGATGAATGGCATTGTGGAAAAATTATTGTTTGTGCATGTACTTGAGGTTCGGGACCATCAAGACGCCCAAGATGAGTAGTGATGCGTCCTAGGGGCTACTTGACGACATGGTGGAGATAAGGGTAGTTTGTCGTGCGAGCAGTCAGGGAAGCTCAACGTAGATTCATGTGCATGAGACCGGGGTGGGGTCAGGATGAGATCTCTGTCCTCATACGGACATGAAGTTGATTTTGGGTTTGAGGGTCAGATGTCGCGAATATCCATTCATTCCCAAGGTAGAAGTGGACGGGCTTCTATCTAGGTGGCCGGTAAAGTTACTCCAACTCCATAAGTGGGTGTAGTGGATGGGTTGCCCTGCAAATGTGTGATTCCCTTCTTGATGAAGGGTGTGTGTTAATTGTTAAACATACCTAATGTGGAAATGAGGAAAATGGTTTGAAAAACCAAGAATTTAAGGAAAGAATATTTTTAAAAGAAATAAGGAGTTTGACACACTATAATTAAAGATATTTTAAATATGAACACTCTCTCCCAACACCCATTCACTGAGTTGTCAAACTCACCCCTCCCTTTACCCATTTTCAGGTAACCGAGAAAAAACCCACTTAAAGACTTTCTAATATTTGAACGTGCAAGACATATATGTAAAGTTTATATATTCAGTTTTGATTAATGTTATTCCAGGAAAGATACAGGTGAAAATGACGTCTTACTCCTCACGGATTAGAGAAAGGGAAAACCCTTAATAAACTGGGAGAGTGGTGAGTTGCTCATAGGTATTCGACCAAACTGGATCGGGGCGTGATAGAAAATATTGTGATTTTCTATTCTATGAACAGTGTCATCATATGAAGATTGAAGATGACAATGTACGCACGCGTGCGAGCTACCACATGGCTCACAGTGATTGGCTGGGCTAGCTAGCGTGGTATCTAACTCAAGGTCTTGGTCAATCTTTGACCTGTTGACTTGTCACATGGTGATCTTCCATTGGTCTCTCGTGTTGACGTGGTTGCTGACTAGGTTTCGACCATTGATATTTTACCATGTGACATTCTCTAATTGACTGATTTAAATATATTAATAATCTTATGTAATATTCACATGTGTCACGTGACATCTCTGGATTGATTGAAGGTTTATGTCGTAGATTGCTACGTGTCACTCTTTGATTAGTTGGTTCTCTTGGACACCCTAATCATCTAATGACTTAGCGCACCATTCATGTGTCGCCCTCTGATTGGTGCATTTCGCTGATGTGGGTTTTTAGTTAGTCTAGTCATTGACTTTCACCACGTGTCACTATCTGATTAGTCAGCACTTATAGATACTGACCAAGCGGTTGACAAAATGCTCTCGCCATGCATCGCTTGGTGATTAGTCGCATCAGCTTACCTATCACCCACATGGAATCCAGTCTGTTGATCTTGTAAAACACGTACTATCAGACCAAGAAAAAGGAAATAGAGGCCAGTGATTAACTCATTTTGTGACTCTATTAGAGGGTAGAGTAGTAATTAAAATGGTGGAGTGAAGATTGGAAGCAAAGGTCATATAGGTGGAGGCATGTATTAGAAGCAATAAGAGAATATAGCAAGGGTAGAGTTGGGACTAAAGTGTGAGAAAATTATAATTTTTCAACTTTTTAAGAAATTACAAGTGATTATTTTAGAATAAAAAATAATATTAACTTAAAAAAACTCAAATATCATAATAGAAAATAATATACAAATAATGTGTAATCTTGTATTGAAACTCCATAATTTACCTTAGTTGTTATCATGTACAATATATAAGAACTTTAAATTATATACGAAATGTCAATTATAATTGAAAATATGTTTATTTTATAAAAATTTAACGGAGAGTAGATAAAGAATTCAATAGAGAGGAGATGGCATACTCCTTCATTAAGAGATATGTTATATATCATAATAAAATAATAATTTAAGTATTATATTTTTAAAATTTTAATGATTTATATCCGGATAAAACATTTTTAAAATTTTGTGTATCTATTACATAGTAATTTTTAAATATTTTTTATTAAATGGTAATGTTATGAATTTTTTTTGTAGGAATTGAGAAATTTATCATAATGTTAACATTTTATGTGATTAATTATTGACATAATAAGTAAAAATCATCATAATTTATTAAAAGTATTTAAACTTGGACTAAATACTAATTTTGACTGGCATTTTTTTTTGTTAACCTAAAAATTCCTAAACCCTAATCAAGTGGATTAATTTGGGTGTTTTGGCACCATTACCGGCGACTAGAAATTCGCGTTTCTGGGAATGTAAAACAATTATATTAAAATAGTCTGGTCAATTAAATTTAAGTCAAAATAGTTATTAGTTAATATAATTTTGGAATACCCATAATCAAATGATATTTATGCTAAAAATATTGTAATGAAAATTTTAAGTAGTTTTAATTATGAGAGAGTTTAGTCTAAATTATTGCAGCAGCAATTAGCCATTTATTATATAAAAGAATGTCCGCCATTGGCGAGAAAGTACGAAGGAGCGGTCAAATCGCGGCCTCACCCGCCGCCTAATAATAAACTTTTTGCCTTTCGACGCTGCCGGCGGAAGCGGCAGTAGGCGAGACACAGGGTGCTATGCCGGCCCCGCCGCCAGAAAGTCGGGCTGGCACGCTACAAAAGCCGAACACGCGCGTCTTGAAAGTTGATGTATCATACACGCTGGCAGGCTCATGATTTAAGGGGTGGGTGGATGGGTGTGGGGGCGGGGGTGCCTTATGATCGGATGGCTAGGATTTGTTACCCACAGTGGAATATGGGACCTCTACAAATCCGCCCTATCTTGGGATAGGATCCTCTCTTTTCCTTTTCCTTTTCCCTTTCCTTTTCCTTTTCCTTCAATAGAGAGAGGTATACAATCATTTAATTAATCGACTAATTTAGTATGATTTTTTTTTAATTTTGGTGGATTTATAAGCAAGGGGAGACAAATATATTGACCAAAAAAAGGAGAAGCAAATATGCCCAAAAAAGAGAGGAGAAAAAGTGAGGGGAAAAGAGAACTGAAAAAAAAGGAAGAAAAGATGTTGTCCTTAAAAAGAATCCGCACGTTTCCATCTCCGACCACCTGGTAGAAAATAAAAGCAGTTTTGTCGGTTCACCCTTCCTTCTCCGCCTACCGGCCCAATTCAGCCATCCCATCACATCTTTTCCATTCATCCCCAATGACCGTAAACCGTCTCCAAATCCAACGACTACAGCACGTGACACATGTCATCCGTTTTTTCGTTTATAACTCACAACCACGCACCCTATACAAATGGAAATTTTATAATATAAAATTTCAAATAAAGTACAAATTATGTAATTATTTAATTTGAATATTAATATTTTATTTTGCTCAATTTATAAACAAATATTTATTTGATTGTTCAAATTATTAATAATATTTACTAATAATTCAATTGTACACAAAATTTTAATAATATTTTATATTACATGTAAAATTGGTACGTATAGCTTAATTTTAAAAAATATATATTTTAATTGAATTATTAATAAAATATTAGCATATAAATTAAGTCAAGTAAAATATTTGACTCAAACATAATTGCAAAGTGTATATAAGGTTATTATTATAAAAATACGTTAAAATCTCAAATATATTTAGGAATTTGTGTGAAATATCTTAACTTAGATAAATATTTATTATTTAAGTTAATTTATGTACAATTCTTTGATGACAATAGGTTCAACTTACTGACAACTTCTATTGATAATCCAATTTTTTTTTTAAAAGTTGTTTTTCAATTGAAAAGATTTGTCCGTCAATTTGACCAAACAAAAGATTTACTCCTAAATTTGACTTTTCACCCATTGGTACAATTTATTTGAGATTTTAGCCTTAATAATTGGGAAAATTTGATGCAACATATGTTGGTCATAGAGATATGATGAGTTCATAAAATTAGGAAATTTTGAGTTAATGGGTTACTGAAGAGATGGTTGACTATTGATCTCCTCCTCTTGCACATAATATTAAATATATTGATGATGATTTGGTACACGAATTTGAGGGCACAGTGAATTTCATGGGAGCATTAACTTATATATTATAAAAATTGTGGGACTCCATATACCTTAATATTATATATGCCAGAGTGTAATGGGACGTCCGCCATTCCCGACAGAAAAGATTCATCCAAATCTAAAAGGCTCCAATTTTTTACCAGAATAAAGTGAAACTACACGAGCTGGTTCCAAGTAAAGCATAATACATACGCCACCCATCATAACTAAATATAAAATGATTTTTATATTAAGCATACCAATTTGTAATTTATCAAAGACGTCAAGTAGATCACTCTTTTAGGTATGTCAGTATTTTTTTAGAGTTGATATACTAAAAATAATTTAGTGCAAAAAATATATACTAAAAATAACACACTCATCAAACCTTGAACACGTATTCTTTAAATATTTTTTTAACACCAAAATATTAGTTCAAACACATTTGGGGACTAAATTATTAACTTTTTTTTTTAGGAATGTGTGAGTTGGAAAGAGAGATTTTTTAGGATTTGCACTTTCTTATTTGGATCAAAATTCGAAATTTGTTCTTATCACGTGGCACATTTCTCCCGTCACTTATTTTGAATCCATTTTTTAATATGATTGGGATACTAATAATTTGTAGGATTGATATCTGAAATTTAATAAGAATTCTTATATTTTATAATATATTATATAATAAATTATTGATATATGGCTATATTTACATACCATTTAATTGCTAAAATATTATGGTACAAACTTTTCAAAATGAAATTTTATATATTAAAATATTTTTAAAGTAATATTTTTTTATATAATCAGTTAAATGTTGAGATATACCATATGGTTTTGTATAAAGTATCATGGGACATTTCCACGTACTATTTGGATTGCTTGACATGTCGTCTCAATAACATTAAAATATAATAAAATAAAATAAAAAAGTAAGACTGAGAATGGTGGGATGAAGGTGATGGAGGACCAGGAGGGGAGGTCATACCAGGGTAAAGATATATGATGTTTCGTCCCTTCAATTAATAGAATAATTGAAATATTGTGGTCTATTACATAATATGGTAAATATATTAGAAAAATATTAAGTTTATATATATTTAAATTATAAAAAATTCAGTGATAGTATTATATTTTTATTTTAATTAATATAATAATATTTTTAATATATATTTATTATAGACAATTAAATATATTTTTAATAATTATTTGCAATTGAAGTATGATTTTTTATCTCGTAGAAGACAACTGTGTTGATTGATTGATTTTCTCTTAGAATCAGTTTTGGGTGATATCATTTGAGATGTAAATACAAGAGGTGACATTTATATTTACTTTAAATTATAATATATGACATTTTTTTTATAAATAACTAACAATCATTCTCTTACTATTCTATTCATATATGAGTCTCACCATAACATGTGTGCTTGCACGTAATCTACACGCAGGATATAAATGAACAATTAATAAATGTTTTTATATTATAAATATATTATAAAAATAATTTAAATAAATATTATATTAATTAATCACTTTTAAATCAACAATGTAATTTGTCATCTCTTACAACTCATCTACTGCTCCATATTTCTACCCCATAATTATAATTATAATACTCTTGATTCTAAATTTATGGATTTTAAAGTGGAATATGCTAACAGCATCCCTGATAGATCATAATGAAATGTGAGAATTGGAAACATAATGCTAGTTGTAATATTTTAGTTGAAATTTAAAATAAATGAATTATCATTATTCATATAAATATGTAATTTTAATTTTCTTATTATTAATATAATTTAAATGTTTCTATAATATTTCAAATTATATTCACTTTTCATATTATTATAAAATATTCTAAATTTAAATTTTATATTTTAAAATATATTAATTTATAATCATAAATTAATTATTTTAAAAATATTATAATTTAATTTATAAGTTTAAATATAAAAATAACTTTGATAAATATAGAATAAATGATCAGGTAAAGAAAATGAGGGAATGAAATTCAAATAGGAATGGAATAATAGTTCAATAGTCATTTCCATTTATATTTCATTCCTGCCTAACAAAATGGACCAAAAATCTTGTTGAATGGAATTATATTGAAAATAATTATTTCACCTTCCATCCTTCCGTTGCATTTATTGACGGGAATGATAAATCATAATATTTTATTGCACGAAAATCATTTGGAACTCATTCCTCCTATGTATTTATGCCACTCCAAAGCTGACACTTGGTCAGGTTGTCAATGGATCCGGGTGGGGGTGGGGCAGGCTTGGGAGACTCTATCCACCACCGGCTCCATGCAGAGGACTAGGAGAGTCATACCAGCCGGTCTCTCGTCTCTCATATGGGTTTTATATAGGAGATTCGGAGCAGACTCGTATCGGGCAGGTATAATATATATCCGATCCGTCACTTGAATAATTGTTGTAAGTATCACTGCCGAGTCAAATCACCAAACATAAATTCAAGGTGAGATGGAGCGGGTTGGGGTATTGGCTTTCTTATATCCCTACCCATCGTTCAGTAATTTATTCATGGGTTCATGTCATATAATTGATCATCCATTAATTGGTTGTTAGTACTATTAGTATAATAAAAATAATAAATTTACCATATAATTTTAATCATTTTAAAATATATTAAATATAATATTATACATAATAATAAAGTTAAAATATTTATACAATTTAAAATAATTGTATAAATATATTTTTAAATACTATTTTATGGAATATTATAATTTTAAAAAAATTATAAAATACCTAATTTAATTTCAACTATTGTAATGATATAATTCAAATAATAAGGCACGGAAATTCAAGATAATATTGATATTGTTAATATATAATATTTTTTTTAAGTCATAACAAAAATCAATGAATTATGAAGTAGCACGCAATTGAAAATAAATTTATTTAAAATATCAATGCTTAATTACATATTAAATATAAGAAAAGTGTTTATTATTTTTCTCATTTCTTCCTATTCTATTTCTCAAAGTATTCCTTTTACAAATTTGGTCTTATTCTTGCGTACTCAATTTCCTAAGAGGTATCAACATATTTATTAATCTTTTCTTTTACGCACATGGAAGAATTTATGCAACTTATTTTTGCTAGAAAAGTCATAGTGATAGATATTCCAGTGCAGTGCAGTGCAGTGAAACCCTACAAGCATCAAGTCTCCAACCTCTCTAGCTCGCAAGTGTATCGTCCAAATCTCTCATTATCTGAATGCAAATGTTACCTGATAATGTACCGAATTGAGTAAAATTTTCAAGATTACTTACATATGAATTTGTTAGAATATAAAAATCTGACTGGCACCTTCCATAAAAGCAAGACACCTTCTTCTCAAAAGCATAATACCATCCTTCTTAAAGTTAAGCATATTTGATTTAAAATAACATTTAATCCAAAGTTATACATCTTTTAATTTTAAGGTTTAAATATAATTAAAAAAACAATATTCCAACCCCAATTGATCAATGGTTTCAACCATGTCGTCACATTTCTCAATAAAAAAAATAATAAAACGCCTTATTTTCAGTGGAAACTTATAAAAAAAAACGAGAATTAACCGACCTTATATGATATTGACATTCACACGTAGTCAAACTTATAGACGCTTTCCTCACCTCTCGCTGAAGTTCGATCCACGGGGAGATATTATGCCGTAAACACGCGAACCTAGTTTCTCTAACAACGGAAATAAATGACCAAGAGTGCCTTTTCCCTTCCTCATTTAGCTTCTACTAAGCTAGTCCGACTCTTCCTTCCCCTTCCCAACCATTTTGATCCCAGATGCTGGTGCTCTTATTCTTAAAATAAACATAACTTGCTGCGGTTCTTTGCCGAAACACTATCTCCATAGAATTACGATAAATATGAGTTATTTTTTGCATTAGCAACGATTGATTTATTACACTATTTCTTTACTACATAAGTGGCATAGCCTCGTTCAATTCACGATGAGATCCACTATGTATCGACTTGGAATCATATTTACACATTTTAGGATTACAAATATAATCAATTAGACTAGAGATTAAAGTTAAACAAATAAATAAAATCGAATAGGTGAAGTAAATTAAGCCAGGTTAAAAATTATTCAAACTAGAAATATAAAAACTAACTATTTTTACTTAAAATTATTTTAAAAAGATTTAATTAATAAAAAAAATCAAGGTTTGGAAAAAACTCACACTAATAACTGGATTAAAATTAGATCAAATCGAGTAAAATAAAAAATCGGTTGAATTCTTCGAATAACTTAGTTAATGGTAAAAGTGTAATTTTTTACCTTAAAATCAAGAAAATTAGGTTGAAAACAAATCAAATTGGTACCAACAAATAAAAAATTAGTTAAATAGGTCAAAAAATTCTTTAAAAACTAGTTCAAAAGTATTGATCAACGATTTTGGGAAAATAGGCAGCATTATATTGGATAAGTTATGTTGTGTGACATACTCACACAACAAGTTTAGTCTTAAGTCAGGTCAATGGAAGTGATCAATCGATGTATGCCACTTGGTAAGATTTTACAATCAGTAATCACCTAACACAGTGAGACAGATGCCATCAATCATGATTCGCCATGTGATAGTACAATCGGTCAACAAATATTGAAATTTAGTTAGACAACCCCATCAATATGCACGATTAATTATAGTGCGTCACATAACAATTATGCTCAATGTCGTCTTTAACTTCATGCAGATCCTATTGTAGAAGAAAGGGGAAGATCAAGAAAGATTAAGTTATCAACAAAAAGTTTTTTCAACGAGAAAAACAATGCCAGTTAAGGGGTCTTTTTAGTCAAAATTTTAATTGAGGGATTTCCAAAATGGAAAGTTAAGCCCAATTGGACTGGAAACCATAGTTGAACCGAGACTAAAACTCAAAACAAGGATTATAAATTTAATTGGATCAGAAATTTAGGTTGAAAAAGAGAATGAGAATTGAGCTGGGAATAGAGATACAATTGAATTATAGATCGATTTCTCGATAAATAAACCCATATTTTGGGAAAAAGTCACTTTTTGACTAATTGGGGCTATGATTTTGGATTAAATTGCCGTGGTGACCAGAGAATGGCAAAAAAATGTAATTTAAAAAAAAAGAGAAGAAAGGGAATCGAGTTGCCCATATTCGAGTTGGGTCGAGCTAACTCCAAAACCACCCATGTGTCCCATTCATGCATGAGCGGATTGCGACCACACACTGTTAGAAGAATAGGTCAAATTAATTCAGTTTTAAACTAAATTGCAAGCCACAAAATGGAAGGATAAGATAAAATTTGACCTAGTAGTCACCATATGAGTTTAATTGCATGAACTCTCCCTAAACATATCAAATTTTAGATCTAAAGTTGGAAAACATGTTAGTGAAAACCTCTTCGACACCTAAGTGATCTAAATCCAAGTTCTCACTCACTTGACCACCAAATGAGGTGATATTGGTGTTAAAATACCACTAATGGATTACTCTTGAGTTATGTGGCTGAGTCCCGACTTAAAAGTGTTAGAAACTGTCACACAATGGGTCATTTTGACTGACCCATATTATGAATAGAAAAACTGTCAATTATTGTCGTCCTTTTGAGGCCAAATTTGGCCACCTCTCCACTACTACAACATGTACCAATTCCAAAATGACCGTCCATCTCCCCCTCCACCTCCACTAGCAATGGATGACATTTGGTAAAGGGAAAATCGACCACCACAAGCCAATTTCCACTGATTGGTCTATTCGGTTCTACCCAACCACAACTAGTTGAGTATCAAATTCTCTCAACTTCGGTGACCAGTTGGCCGATCACCACCACAGAATGACTCGTGTATACCTTAGCTTCAAAATAGCTCAATTCTGGCCAACTCTCAAGTTGTCTCTCCTAAGAATTAGTGATGTAATATCATAATTTAGGAAACCAAAATTTTCAATTCAAAATAAAATAATAATTTATTCTTGAGTTAGAAATCCAATAGAGTTGATTAAATATTTGATATAACTCAAATTTAAATATTGGAATATAACCAATTAAATTGAGATAAATTACTCAAATATCCAAGTCAAATTGAAAGTTAGTTATAATAAAATTATTTAAATGAATTAGTTTGTATAAATTAAAATTAATTTAAATGCAGCTAAATTAATTAATATCAACTGATTTAAAAAGGAGAATAAAAGGGCTAAGCTTGTAAAGAACCCAACATTATTAAAAAGAAAATGGATATGAAATACAACTTCACATGCAACACAAGTTTATGACCCAATCGAGAACATTAAATGGTGTAATAAGGCTTCTATCACCTATCCAACCATTTGGCATTTCATTGACATGGGCGCTCCAAGAATGCGAAATTTGGGAACAAGGGCCATGGTAAAATCTATCGACAGGGCTCATTGAAGGAATAACGTGGGAATTGTGAAATCTTTCACACATACCCTAACCCAAAACTGCAACCATGCAATAAGGGAATTAAGTACGCTACAAGATTATAAAATGCCTTTCTTATTGTTGTTTCCCATAGAATCACAACATGATACAAACTAACCATCAATATCAAAATGCTCTCATGTGATTAGATCAAGAATAATTCAGTAGTACCAAGAGAAATAACAAGGATAAACCGACTTAAATTACAAGAAGAGTGATCAATTACTGACACGAGTCTCACCTTAAGCTCTACACTCCTTTCATAGACCTAATTTGAGCTCCATATCAAGTGGAGTATTATTACTTGTATCAAATTCCAAACAAAAATAAGGTTTTGAGCAAAGTGCTTAAAAGTTAACTAAAACATAAATAATTAGATTAGAAACTCGAACTAACTTGTTGAGTTAAGGATGAAAGAATGAATCGAGTCATAAGTGAATCTCGAAGGAAATCTCAAGAGTGAGAACTCGATACTGGTATCTTGTTATCAAAAGGAAACATATAAGTTAGTTTCTTCCAAATTTGGACCCAACCTCAAGTGAAAGTGAATCAAATAAAAGGGGAGCCAAAAATCTTAAACTACAAAGACAAGACTTATTTGAGATATTTTATCACTTCCCTACATGGACAATCACATTGCTAGTGATTTAGTTCAACCTACAATATGTTATAGAGCTCAGTTACATCTTAGAACAATTTTCAATTCTGGAACTAACCAAGTGAAACAAAAGGAACCATCAATATATATATATATACTAGCTAAAGAAAATAACTAATCATAAACAATATAATAACTAGGTCACCCTCAGAATAAGGACGGGGCAAATGGGTAAAAAGATCATGAACTCGGGCTTAAGCTATAATAGGAAATTATTAAGAGAAGCTTAACCACATTGTCATATCATAGCCAACCCATTCCTTGCATAAATGTCTAACCCATAACACTTAGACGGACAAACAAGTCCCAAGATAACGTTGAATGTGATTTTTGTTATCGAGTCTGATTGAACCGATGATGCGATATTACTCGCATATTTAATATTTTAAAATATTTTTCCTCTTTACTATTTAAACCCCACTAAAAATTCTTTTGAGAAAATATATTCTCTATATTAGCATGAATCATGTTTATTATCATTTCAAAACATGATATAGATCCATTACTCGGTGTAGGAAATGGGCTAGGCCCATGGTCGATGGAATAAGTATTTGAATTATAATTATGAATTGGGCCCAAGGCCAATATTTTCAAAAAAAGTGGGCCTAATGCTATGCTTTGAAAATATGTGAAATTAGGCCCAAGGCCAATGTAAATAAGCATTGTACTGTAAATAATTAATTGTGATTATAAAGTTGAGCATGTTAAAATAATAAAACATGAGAATTTATGTGAAATGGGTCATGTATAGTAAATACTATCGAGCTGGTGGTGTGTCTCATCCCGTGGGGCTAATAGTACAAAGACAATTGATATAAGAGAAAACACTTGTATGTGTATGAGTTATTACGGGACCATAAGATGCTCGATATGGGGTAGTGATGGTTCTAAGGACTACCGGTCAATAAAGTCAGCACAAACAAAGTTATGGCTGATCCAATATGTCAAGGGGCTTTGGGAGTCCTATGTGTATGAGACCTAGTGAAGGTATAATGTCTAGTCACTATATAGCGAACACTTAATCGGTATATCTAGGGGTTGGGCTATAGTGCTCACACAAATAATTGGTCGATGTCGTAGTCTCATACCAATGGGTAGATATCATAGTCTCGTACCAATGTGGTAGAGGTTGTAGTTTCGTACCAACGTGGTTGGTAAAGTCGCTCCAAACTATAAGTGAAACAGATAAGAAGTTTGTTCTGCAAATGTGTGACTTTCTCCATCATAGAGAAAGTGTGAGATATGCTTGTCCAATACAAGTTTTTATAAATTAAACCTTAAAGCCTTGTTATGGACAAACCTAGTAGAAAAAGGTATTTTCTTGATGATTTGTACATAATTAAAGCTTATCAAATATGAGCAGTTTATATTTGAACTTCAATCCTTTTTGTTTAAATCTCATATTTTTCAATTCTTTCTTTTTAACAAATTAGAGTATTTGCTGAATTGTGGACATAACATCTCGGTGTCAACTAACCACTCTCACTGAGTTGTGAACTCACTCCCCTCTAATACGAAATTGAGATACTTTTTGGAGAAATGAAGAATTTGAAAGCCACAAATATCCCAAAAGTATGCCTTACATGTAGTGTTTGATCCCGATATAGTTTGTAAAGTTTATTTTCCAATTCCAACTAAATATTTTGGAAAACAACTTGAGATTATTTTATTTTGAGCCTTACATCCAAATGAGCTTATAATGATGAGGCATCTATTATTGTAAAATGAGCAGAATGTGGTGGGTTGTCTGCAGGTCTGACTAGGGAAACTGGATCGGGACGTGACAACTGACAACTACTCGAGTATCTATATTTTAGAAAGTTTTGGAGAACGACCAAATTTGGCTATGTTTAGCCGGGGTAAGACCCACACTCTTCCCATAAGCCATTAGAAGTATAATGAAAGTATTTGAGAGTGATTTGTGAAAATAGAAGTTTTTTTGGTCAATTTTCAAAATTTAGGGACTAAAGAGGAAAATTTGAAAAATTTGGGGCTAATTTGTGAAAATAGTCCCTAAGAGTATCCTCAAATTCGACTTGTTCTTGACCCAATTAATTTTTCTGAAAATTATTCATCCAATTTCCTATATATATTTTCTAAATTATGTAACACTTTCTAAAAAATCGGGGGGGGGGGGGGGGGGGGGGGGGGGGGGAGGGGGGCGGGCGGCGGGTGTTCAATCGATTTTGGCCATCTTTTGGCTACTTCACCTCCAATTCGACTAGTTTTTAGCCCAAATTATTTTTTCCTAAAAATTATTTATCCAATTTTATTTTTTTTATTTATATGGGTTTAAAAATTAGGACCGTATGCCCCAAGTTGGTCCAATCCGGAATCAAGTCGATTATCAATTATACTTTTTCCTGATCCTTGATTTCTAGCCCAACAAGATTCTTGGAGGGAAATTAATGAACTCTTCCATTGTCCAAGTTTATGGTTTGAATATGTTTCCAATCTAGTTTGAATCCAAATTTTGGTTCAACACCAGATTTCGATCCAATTCAGTTTTAAATATATGTTTCGGAAATTCCGATGTTACATATGTTCCCCATATGATCAATTGTAGTATTTAATCTAAATGAATCAAATTGCATATACGGGATCAATTTAGATATTCACTTAGCACTTATATACTATCTTGTAATTTCTAGAAGTTATAGTTTTGCCCCATGCATAATTCGCTCAACTTGCATGGCTACGAATCACTTTAACTGACATATTTCTAATAATTAACCATACTCACCAAATGCCATAACCATCTTTGGTTATATTGGCCAAAATACCTAAAAGTCTCTAAGCTTCCATTTAGATATTTAACTTTTTCAAATTTTGTATTTTGGTAACTAAATTGGGTAAAATTACTATTTTGCCATCAATATTTAAACATCTCTTATTTTAAACACTAGACTTTCCAAGTTTCTCATTTGGATTCTCAAATTTCCTTTGGGCTCATTTGGGTTCCTAAATTCCTTAAAATCACTCATAACTCCCCAAAGTTTTACTATTTACACTAAAAGTTTTAAGATGGGCAAAGTTACTATTTTGCCCATAAACCTCAAAACTTGTCTTTTTAGGACCCTAGTTTTCTCCAAATATTTTATTTAAACCGTTAGACTTATTTTAGTCTTATTTAGGTCCATAAGTTTTCAAAAATTACATCTAAGCACCCAAATCTCATTATTTAAACTTTGGTCCCTAAACTTTTTTTATCCAATTTAGGTTGTTAAGCATTCAAAACTCATCATCCAAGTTTGAAACTTTTTTCATTCTTTCTCAATGGTCCCTATATCTTCTACGAGCCACTAATAAAGCCCCCCCACCCCCCAAAAAAACCTTATTATCAAATGTATATTTTAAATTTATCAAAATTACACTTCAGTCCCACAATTTAGTTTTGTAACAAGATAATTCTAAAAAATTATTAAACTTGAGTATGATGTCCTAAGGACTCCTCTTAGACCATCATGGTCTCTGCCTGGTCAGGGTTGGATGGAACAATACTTATCAGGGCCAAAACTAAGGTTCGTAGAAAATAAAGTAAGAGTCGATTTAATGTTAGGATCTCATAGGGGATGAAGACTCGACTAGTAGCACTGATGGGCTGGAAAGTTGACTACTAGAGGATTTCGTAACAATTATTATACCATGTTATGACTAAAGGCTAGTCGGGATTTTCATGAATTTATTTGACCTCAATACTTACCCAAACCTTATGAGATTAGTTTGGTTAGAAGCTATGACCAAGAGGAGTCTCTTATATTTTTCATGGTAGTGTTTGGTAGTTGAGGCCACCGAAAATGGTCCAAGAACATGGTGCTCTTTTTCTGGCATTTGGAGCATAGTCACTATTTGATCACACCGGCGCTAGTATAGTGCATGTCGATGGTTGTTGGAAAGCTAACTCGAGTAGCTTTCCAATGACACTTAAATTACTCCATTTGGTAGTTGGGAACTAATGTTATGGCTTTTACAAGTTAGATCATCGAAAAATACAAGTCTATGAGTTTCGGAGAGTATTTTAAAAAATAGAGGACATCTAAGCCTTATATGGTTGAAAACTTGACTTAATTGGCTATTTGATCATAAATTACTTTCATCATTTCCTAGCCCATCTTCTTATAAGAATTAATTCATATGTTGTGGGTTTTGTAAATGCGATGAGGAAAAATCAGGTTTTCTTCGGGTTTCAGGTCGTCTCGCGAGTAAAGGGGATGTCGCGCGTGCACTTGC
This sequence comes from Trapa incisa, assembly GCA_030064435.1. NCBI lineage: Eukaryota > Viridiplantae > Streptophyta > Magnoliopsida > Myrtales > Lythraceae > Trapa > Trapa incisa. Next base: position 4,696,565 of record CM057775.1, on the reverse strand, counting down.
AGTACGTGTTCGGCCAGTTGAACATTATTTTGAACCAATTTCCAACTAATTTCTTGTTCAGTTTAGCCAATTCTGGTTATTATTTTTTATCGGTTTACCTCCAATTCAACTTGTTATTGGCCAAATTTATTTTTCTAAAAATAAGTTTTCTAATTCCACACTATTTGAGCTTAAACATTTCCATTTTCCGATTTATAAAAGTCTTAAAAATAAAAAAGTTTGATTGTAACACTAAAACTTCTGGAACTCAGGATTAAGCCAAAGTAGATTGGAAACTAAGGTTAAACCAAGAATGAAATCCCGTATAGAGAAAATTAATAAATGAGAATTGAAACCGAGAATGGAATATCAAATTGGGAATGAAACCCGAGTCAGGATTTGAAAATCAAATATGATCATAACCCAATGTTAGAAGTGGGAAAGGGAACATAATATTGAGAATATGGATGTGATTGGATTAGGGTTCAAACTCACGAGCATGAAAATAAAGTTTTGGAAAAAGCTGGTTTTCACTCGAATGAGGCCGTGATTTCGGATTAAATTACTAAGGGGAGACAAAAAGAGCAAAAATATACTTAATTTTGAAAAAAAGGAAAAGAAAGGAAGTTGGATTAGTTGGATCTAAGTTACGTCGACCCGACACACCCAACTCAATCGTGCGTGTCCAACTCTCCCCATGGAAATGATAATTTCACACCATTAGGTAAAACACTCAAACTAATTCGATTTTAAACAAAATTGCATGCCACAAAGCCTATGATTGACTTGACAACCTACCTAACGACCTAGAACAAAATTAATTAGCTTATTTATTCACCATCAAATCAAATTTTATACCGAAAATCTAAAAATTCGTTCTTGGACTCTCTCCCAAAACCTGATTGGTTCTACTCGAAATTCTCACTCACCCAACCACCAAATGAAGTGATATTTGTGTCAAAATACCACTAAGAAATATTTGGTAAATCTGATATATGCTTTATCATTTGGTTAATTTTAGTATAACTAATACAAGTAGTACGAGCGGACTTCTCTACTGGAGATACTTAGAAACATTGAGGAACGAACACGTTCTAGATACTTAGGTGAGTCGATTTATATACAACGAGTACTATTGTACCGATTATAGTATGAGCATGATGCCGCGTGAATAGAAATAAGTACCATACATGGCAATACACAGAAATATAGAGATTTTCTCAAAACATGGAAATAAGATTAGTTTTTACGAGTTTTTATTAAGTAGTCAGAAATTAATGAGTTAGCCAAAAAGTCATAAAATTCTTATAGAGACGTGTGAAATAAGAAATTTCTAAATGAGATTAATAAGTGAGGGGGACAGTTGGATAACATGTTGAACCCCATTAAGTTAAAGAAATACTATTGTTTATTGTGTTGTTAATTCATGTTAAATAACACGAGTAGCGGGTTTGGTTATATAGTATACCGCATATCTAATTAAGAATGATCATTTTATTATATGTATATGATCATATGTGTGATTATGGTTGACATGGGCAGACGAATTATGACACTAGTATGACACCTAATATATATTAGAGATGGTGTCGAGCGTATATGGAATAACCGAAATAGGGATACAGGTGAAGAGTTGGCTTTCCGAAATTCCCTAGGTTTATGATTAAGGTCCATAGTTCACTTGTGATCTTAGTGTATATTGAGTGAATCAAAGGATATAGAATATTAGATAACACATTATCGATATTTTTTTAAGGGGAACAGTTAATTAGGAATGCTCAAAGTAAGTGAGATTATATAACGCACGTACCTCTAATAGCCATGATATCCTCATGTGTGAGATATCGGGAATACGATGACGAGTCACCATGCTTGATGTTGTGATAACATGAGTTATATTAATAACTATATCTAGAGGAAGGTAATATGAGAATTCTCCTTTGTGGAGTACATATGCACATTACCACTCTACTCGGAGTCGAATGTTTGCGAACTCCGAGAATAATTATTTTAAATTAATGGATAATACTATATTATAAATGAAGAACTAAATACATGTAAATAAGTAAAAATATAAATAAGCCTTAATTAAACAATCGTGTGGAGAACGGATTGTAAACTATAGTGTAATTCGATTAACATATTCAATAAGTTATGTGCTTACCACTTCTCAAACCAATTATAAGTATTCTTACTATAACTACAACACCCAAGTGCATGTATTGTGATAAATGTACTGGAAATTATATAATATATTATTATCTTTTTAGGTAAATATCAATATGTACATTCCTAAAATAATCAAGGAATAAAAGTATATTTTATATTATTAACTTTTATGTAAATAGGTAAATTACTAAATTATCTATAGTATTTTAGGAATGTATGTCTAGCATATCCATTATTCTTTCCATTGCCATTGAATTATTTTGTATATGTACATTTATCTTCCCCTTCTAATATAGGGAAAATTGTTACCTTCATTCTCTTATTCTCAAAATTTCTTCAAAAACATATACCAAACCAACTCCACTATGCGGTCTAGTAAACTCTAGCCAATGGTGCATAAGCTTGAGAACATAAGAGAAATTTATTCATATATACATAATTTCTATTAGGGAGCGCAAACTAAACATTCCTATATTATGACAAATGAGAATATTATTACTTGTATCAATTTAATAGTCATTAAAGGTTTAGATATATCATGCAATTTCAATAGCTCATGACAATTTCATGAAAACAATATCAATAATTTGGTGGTCCTTCCTTGCAAATATGATAATGTTTCATACCATGCACCCATTCTTCCAAGAATTGATATCTTGAATACAAACCCTTATTTTAATATTGGTCTATATACTTCAATCCATGGTAACTCTCTAATTAGCATTTTTTTCAAAAAGTTTTGATACTTGTCGGTAGGGTAACTCCCTCCACTCCACATATGAGCTATTATATTATAAGTATAATTAAGGTATTTGAGAGTAATTAATAAAATTTTAATTTAATTTAATTAATTTTTAACCTTGAAAACTTAAGTGCAATTTTAGAAAATTTGGAAACCGGTTTGCAAAATGTGAAAATTGTGAAAATAATCCACAATGGTAGTGTAAGGTGTTAATAAGTGATTTCGGGACAAATATGGTATGTTTAAAGTTGTTTACATAAAATTTGGGACAAAACCCTAATTTTTGGTAAATTATGAGCAATAATATAATTTTGCTCAAAAGGGAGAAAATAGCTATTTATGCCCAAGTTGGGTTAAAATAGTTCTTTTTGAGCCATTTAGGGTAAAAATAGAATTTTTCAAAGTAAACTAAACAAAAATGAGATTTTTACAAATAAGGGGGGAAATTATAATTTTGCCAATTTTAGGTACCAAATAGTAAAATAATGAATCTTGGGGGATCCATAAGTAATATTTGAAAACTTAAAAACCCAAATAAATGTAAAGAAAATTTGAGTACCCAAATGAGAGATTTGGGAAGTATAGAGTAAAAAATGAGAGAGTTTGATTAAGGGCAAAATTATAATTTTGCCCTACTTGGTACCAAAATTTAAATTTGGAAAAGTTAAGTATATAAGTAAAAATATTGGATAATTTAGCATTTTAAAAAATATGACCAAATATATATATAAATTCGAAAACTAAGCTAGGGGCTTAGTTAAAGGGGATTAATAATCGAGTCAACCTAATTTAATGGACAAAATTATAATTTTAGAAAATTATGGAATGTTACTAATTACTTTTAAAATCAAGTATGATATATGTTTTATTATTTGGTTAATTATAGTATAGTTGCTACAAGTGGTATGAGCGAGTTTTTGACTAGAGATACTTGAAAACACCATAAAAACGTTTTGATTACTTAGGTGAGTTGATTTATATACGATGATTTCTAATGGATCGGTCATAATTTTTTACCAAGTTTTCTTAAATTAAGAATAATAATATAATAAAATAATAGGTTTTTATTTTATTATATTATTATAATAATATAATAAAATGATGAGAATGATATTGCATTTATAGAAATAACTTAATGTGAATGACAATACATAGAAAGATTGAGATTTTCTCTCCATATGGAAATTGGATTAGTTCTTACGAGTTTTTATTAAGTAGCTGTAAATTAGTTAGGCAAAGAGCCATGAAATTCTTATAAAGATATGTGTGATAAAAAAAATTCAAATAAGATTAACAATCAAAGAGATATTAGATAACATGTTGAACCCAGTAACTTAAAGAAAAATTATTATTTATTATGTTGTTAATGTATATCTTAAAGAAAAACTATTACTTATTATATTGTTAATGCATATCAAAGAATATTAGTAGCTAAGTTGATAAGATAACATACCACACGTCTGATTAAGAATGATTATTTTACTGTGTTTATTTGATCATATGGGTGATTATGATTGACGTGTGTTCATTTGAGAGTTAGGACGCTGGCATGACACCTATTGTTAGTAGTGGTGTTAGGAAATAAAGGAAGTGGAGAAGAGTTGGCTTCCATAAATTCCTAGGATGGAGGTTTATGGTTAGAGTCTAGGTATCACTTGTGATTTCAGTATAAGTTGAGTGGATCAAATGATGTGTGATGTCATATGTGAGAGTTAATCAAGGATGCTTCAAGTGGGGTATGTTATATAACACACATATCCCATAGTACTCAAATGCTTGTATATGAGATATGAGGGGATACAATGACGTAATTTTATGATGGTATGGGTTCCATCAACAATAATAAATGGGGAAGGACATTTGAGTATTCTCCTTATAGTGCAAAGTACTTAGACGTTGATTGTTTTAAATTAATGTGTGATACTATGTTATAAATGAGAAACTAAGTACTTGTGAATAAGTAAGAAAGTAAATAAGCCTTAATAAATAGATCATATGAAGATCATATCCTAAGTTATTTCGTGTCTCGACGTTGGTAAACACATTCATTGAGTTATGAGCTCACCCGCTCTTTCAAACTAATTATAAGTGTGTGCAAGGGAGTATAGAAAGCCCTACAACAGGTGCAACACCCAAGGGCATACAAGTGTGGAATAAAACCTAGAAGGTAATGCACAAATGCTAATTTTATAATTTTTTATCACTTGGAAAATATGTATTCATTTTTGAGCACACTACTAACTTTTATGAAAAATTTAAATTTTCATTGGTTTATGTATGTTTTTATTCTAAATCCTTTATTATATCGATACTACTTTCCTAAAGAACATTATAGTATCGAGTGGATGTAGTGAATTGCCATCATTTTTTCGACCCGACCCAAGAAATCAAAACTGGACATGACAACTTTAATTGTATTAGAGACAACATTTTCAAAACATAGGATTTTCGGAATAAAGTATTTTGGGATGGTTGAAAAATATCGAAAATAACACTAATAAAACTTTTGTTTATAATATAAGAACTTTATTAAAAAATAAAGTACCAAATTTTTAAATGAAAAAGTGTAGTGGTCTTATGGTATGGTATTAGGTAGTACAATGAGTAGTACATTCTCACATATGGTCATATATCCCTATGAGTGGCACAATAAAATTGGTAGGCCACCCTGTGGTGCACGAGATAGCTAGAAGTAGTAAAGTGGTAGTAAGGAAGTTCCAAATAAGGAAATCCAAGATTTAAAAGTTTACCATCGCTATAAAAGAAATTCATAACTTATCCCTAAGAGATGGGAAGTGTTATGCTGCTGCAGTTGAAATCGTCAAGAGTAGGTGTTAACAATGTATGCTACCTCTTAAATATACTTAAGGAATATCCCGTTAGGTTGAACTGAGAATGAATTCCTCACACAAGAGGAAGATACAATCATCTCAATAACATGAGTTGATAAATTGGATGAAGCTTAGGAAAGCTAGAGACTAATAGGATCCATATGGAGGAGTTATTAAGTGAACTAGAACAAGGTTAGGGGAGTGAAAACCTTAGGAAAACTAGAGACTAATAGGATCCATATGGAGGAGTTATTAAGTGAACTAGAACAAGGTTAGGAGAGTGAAAGTAATCACACTTAGGGAGATGCCATGGTACAAATGAAACCATTTAGATTCTTCATTAAGCACATAAGGGAAGTGCACCCATACATAAGGAAACTATCGGGTAGTAGTCCTAACTAACGGTAATATATTTTGGAAAGAAATAAATTACATGTTTATACTTATATATTAGATATAGTGAACGGTAAGAACGTGAAAAAATGATAAGTCCCAGTAAACCCTAAAATGTAAGAAAAGTTGAACGTAAGGATATTATCCAATCGAGTGAGCAAACCAGCGGATACATCACTCATTACTATTATGACTTAGTACTATTTAGTACAAATAATTTTCCTATGAGTAAAGACATAATGCCTCATATTACCTATTTAATTGAAATACTATAAGAATATTATGTGAAAAAGGATTAAATAATATAGAATATAAGAGATAGTTTTCCAAGTAAATAGGAAAGTATTATATGGGAAATGGAAATTATGGTAAATTTCCTTAAAAAAGAGTTAATAATAAGTGAAAATGGTAAAATTTCTAGTATTATGGAATGACACCATAGATAAATTATGATTAACTATAAAATTTACACTACATAAATCATATTATAAATCTGAGTTTAATTTTAGTATTTATTTGATATTTATACACTCTATTTTAATTTTTCTAAAATTACAATTTTAATTTTATTATGCCGTATGGATCAACGGTTTTAATTTATCCCATTCCAATATTATTATCATACTTATCAAGGATAATAACAATTTTTTGTTATATTTGTTAAAATATCTAAAATTATCTAAAATTTCACTTATATACTCAATTTTTTTCAAAATTTATATTTTGTTCACTAATTTAAGTAAAATTACAATTTTATCTTTTATAGTTTAAAACTTTCTAATTTTGAATACTATACTTTTCAAATCTATTATATATTATGTAGATGATCATATATATTTTGAACTATTTTGGTTTCTAAGTTTCTTATAATAATTTGTTGCAAATAATATACCGTCGCTTAAGGGATGATTATCCCAACACTTCATTCTCTTATTTGGGAGTTTCTCGTAGGAATATAAGAGTTTTTCGGTTTTTAAGGTAGATAAGAGTTTTTTGTTTATTAAGGTGAAGACCTAAAAGGTGATAAAAGACTATAAAGCACATGTTTAATGGCACAAATGTACTCACTCATTAGAGAAAATCAGTAAGTTGTTGCAAATATGAGATGGATAAGTGATATAATGTTGGTTGGATGATTATACACAAGTAACACCTCTCCTAGCCAATTAGATAGTGATATATTATATAGTATACAACCTTTGTATTATATAGATATAATAGTTCTTCTCTATTATTGTTTTTGACATAAATGGTCATCTCTCCCCAATCCACCATTGGCGACAAATTGTGCCAATCATATTCATTCAACTACCTTTAATTGATCTTTCAAAGAAATAAACTAAGAGTATACACATTTATTCTTGAGATACATAATGTTGTATTGGAATAACTCGGGGCAGTTTGATTACCTTGCCTAATGTCTCCATAAAAACAAACAAAGGTGCATAATATATTATGGTGGGTGTTAATCAAGATATATATATATATATATATATATATATATATATATATAAGCATCACCAGAAATATAGACTAGGGAGTGGACGAAAAAAAGCAATACAATTAATGCTCTTAACATTTGGAAGAAAAAAAAATAAACAACATATTGAACATTGGAAATCATGTATTTTATTTTTAGGAAGGAAGTGGAGCGCCCTATTATATTAGGGATCCTTAAAAAGTTCAAAGAAAAACGCACATAGGCAGCAAACCCATGTGAATGGCCCCATCGATTGCAACTCCAAAGGAAATCATACCCTTCTCCACTTCTCCAAAACGGAGAAATTTCAAATTATTCAACATTATATTTATATATATATATATATATATTACACGAGAATGCATCAGCATGATGATAAGCGGCACGCGGTTTTACGTACACTTGATCATTTTCCTCCAAGTATTTGTTATCTTTTCTTTGTTATTTTTTTTTCATTATTTCATAGGATTAGAAGAAATAAAAAATAATTAATTAACACGAAAAATTGAATTCACGACTTCTTAACGGAGAATGTATCGGATCATCATGGAAACCATGAGGGATCCACATCAATTTTAATTTAATCTTACACCAACAGAAGGTCTACTATCATTACGCGAGAGATTGCAAAAGCAGAAGGCCAAAAGCGTGTTTGAAGAGAAACAAAAGCTAAAGTTGTCGGCTCGGGTGTTTAACATATAAATTGTTTCCCGCTGGTCTGACGATGATGATGGAATGAGAAAGGAGACAAGAGTGGAAGTGAAGTGGAGGATGCCGTTCTTATTCTACCATTTATGAAGCGTTTTTATTTTTTTCCCTATCTGATTATTAAGTGGATTACAGAAGTACTATATGGATATTCAATGGCAATATCAAGTCATCTAATTACTAGCTATTCATGGGCTCGAATGAAATGAAATAGGACGATTACATTATTGCATGTTGGAATTTCAATTTATTAGAAGTTGCTGTACGTAAAGTTACACATACAGCTACGCTAGGAATTGTCGACCCATCACACATAGTGCTGACTGTGTTTACAGGAAAGGAAAGGGTAGAATGGAATTGAGAATATATGGTGTCCCCACTGATAAAATGAGGATGATTACTCTCCTTGAATCCTTCGTTCTTCTCTACTCAAACAGTAATATTAAATATGGACCGATTACGTTGTCGCCCACAAGACAAGACGGTGCAAGAGGATTGCCCCTCTTCCACCAATGGAAGTCTCTATCCCGTACCTGTCTGCTATGCGCACAAGTAAATGCACATCATTGTCCACACTCGTATAATGCTAGTCACAATAATGCAGTAATATATATATATATATATATAATATTATGCACTGTATTTATTTTTCGATTAAATCAAAAAATGAGCTAAATAAAGTATATACGTGTATTTGACTTGGATATGAGAAAGATATATGGCGATCTTATTTCCCATCAATCAATCAATCAATGGACAATCAATCATGTATCATATCATAAAATGCATATATGGGTGACCACCAAAAAGCCTCTCCACTCTCTCTCTCCCCACTTGCCTAGCGCTACCCCGCTGGAATTTATGAGGGGCACCTAACCTAAAGATACCGGCAGGCAGGACATACCATATGGGTATACCACACAAACACATCATGGGGGATTAGGGTTTTGATCCATGCTGTTCAAAATGACCAACTGGTCTACTTGTTGATTGAGATCACATCATGTCAGAATATGCCTAGTCTTAACACTGTTACTACTTCACTTCGTGTAGGGATCTGTAGGTCAGCTTGTTACTGATGGATCGATGTGGTGTGGCTCCAGTACAATTATATTGAAGCAATCATCATCAGTTCTAGATCTTACTGTAGGAACCATTACCTGATTCAGATTATAATGGCCAATTTTGCAGTTATACATCCTTAGAATTTGCCCCAATGCCCCGTCCCCCTCTAAATCATGCATAGTCAATGATCTATGGAGGATCTCTTTTTCAAGCCATGATGTCAAGACATATGACTCTGGTCTTTCACTGGGGTGTTCGCATGTTATGTGACCATTAATGGTGGATATCCCTCACCTTCGAAAAAAAAAATCTCCTTCCTAAGGTAATTTGGTATACTCTATCCATGGATTTGAGTGCCACTACCAATAAATTATAAATACTACTTGTAACAATTGGGTATAGTAAAGTGGGTATGGTGCAATCAAGAGATTGGACAGCTACTACCGAAGGGGAAAGGGAGTTATGAGAAATGTTGATCAACAGGTCAAACTTGGCTATATTATTATAATTAATGTGACAGAAGACATGACTAACAGGTCATACCATTATGTACCACACATTTGGAAGATGAGATTAAAAATTATAGAAGGCACGGCTATAGGTGGCTAGAAGGGATCAAAGACAGACATTCGAGAGGGGTCCAACTTATTATACCGATGTTCGTCCTACCAATTCAAAGGACAAAGACGGCTGCCCTCTAATAAAGTAGATTTAGTCGGTGTAATTCAACACATTTTTTTCTTAATTAAATAATTCGGGTTAAAATTAATTGAAAATAAAAAAAAGAATTTTATTCTTTAATTAGCCGATTGAGATTTCTACCATACTCCCGGTCTCATCTCATCGGTTCCTCAGGAGTAATACTCCATTAAATATTGTTTTAATGTTTAGTCGGTGTGATATCTTCCATCCCTGGATAAATAGCACGAAATTATATTGATTCTGCCTATGAGCTTTGGAGGCCTCCGTCTAGAAACATGATCCACATTCATCTAATGGGCCTTTATCACAAACTCTTGCATGGAAAATGAACAAGGGAGGCTGTGATATAAAGAATGGGCCACCCTCATGGCATGAATTAAAGAGTTATTTTTAGTTTTATATATACCCAATTACACATAATTACACATACTTATAGGATTAGTTTAAGAGAAACAATTTTGGATTCCATTCACCGACTTTATAGAATTTCAATGTATAAAATCTAATAAAAAAGGTTTTTTAGGTTATATGTATGCCTATCTTTTATTAGTTTTTCATCAATATCTTAATTTAATCTTGAAGTATTCTCTTAATGAATAATATCTTTTAAAAATGAAAATTGATACATTACACTGTTTAATTAATCATAAATTTAGGATCAAATAAAAAATTTTAATTTTATTTACTATTAATTATTTTAATGGAAATAATTTAATATAATTAGAAAATTTTAATTTATGTATAACAATAATTTATTAATTTAAAATTTTAATTATATTAAATTATTTTCATTACAATAATTAATATTATTGTAAATAAAATAATTATTATATATACAATTAAAAAATATTTATAATAAAATATTTCAGGTGTATAAAATAATATTATTACAAATAAAAATTTTATTATAAAAAATATTTAATATAAGTAATTTGTACATAATAATATTTAATAAAATGATTATTTAAATATGTATAATTATACTAAACAATTTTATTTACAAAAATTAAAATTTCTCATATAATTACAATTACGGTAAATAAAAATATAATTTTATAAAAAAGTAAATTATTTATTTTAAATAAATTAATATTATTATTTATTAAAATTATATATAAAAATAATACAATTTAATTATATATTTTGTAAAATTATATATATAATATAAATAATTATAAATGTGAAATTTATATCGTTAATTGATTAATTTGATTGTTCGGGTTCATTTTATAATAAATTGAATGAGTAAAATGTGAATCGAAATCATGTAGTAAAATAAATCCAACTCAAGTACAAAACACGTATATTCAACTCAAATTGGATTCGAGTAGAGTAATATAACTCAATTTAATTTAGATTTAAAAAAAAACGGCGGGAGCACAAAATGATTAAATTGAATCTCAATTATTTAAGTTGATCCGTCTGTATTTTAGATACGGATCTAACTTATAGATTGGAATCCCGTATTTTGGATTCCCATAGTCCATTATCATGTCTAATCTGACATGTTCTCCTAATAAATTCCTTATGTCAATGCCTACTGACCATTTCCTTCTTAGATAGAATCATTGTTATCTAGCATAGGTTTTTGTAGCTAACATTAAGACATCGTAGGAACGCAGGTAATGATAAAGATCATATGTGTCGACTCCTTCAAAGCAGTCACCGGAAAAGCTGGTATATGGATGCTTGATAGGGATGAGGATGACTCCTTTTAGCCGATGGCGGTACGTCCCTTCACTGTCGCAGGCCACTAGAACCTGAATGCTTAGCAACTTTACACGAGATGAGACTTGCAAGAGATAGATGATGAAATGATATTATTATTGAATTTGATTCAAAAATTGTCACCAATGTGTTTAGGAGGACCCGTACCGAGTGTTTTTGGCAGGTCTTTGTAAAAACGATTTTTAGACAACATCACTCATTCCAACATCTTTATTAGATATGTTTGGTCTCACCTTTAAACGACCACAATGTACCAGTTCTTGTCGGGTCATTTGGTAGTGGACGTCAGCTTTACTGTAACTTTCACGTTTGATATAAAAGAGGGATTTTCTGATATTAAAAAAAAGGACACATCAATGATAATTAAATGTAAAACTCCTAATTATAAGTCAATAGAGTTGTTAACTGTATCAATAATCACTCTTATACCATAATTACCTTTCTATTCTATATAACTGACTATTTGCTGTTCAGTTTCACTCTCTTCTCTCACCAAATGGGGTTTGCAACATAGTTTGTTTATATAGCATGGTTCTAATCTTCTATGGATGTATGGCTGGAGACGTTGACGGTAGCTACCATCCTTCAAAGACATGCGACACCTTCCTTCCCGGATCATCAACGACAAATTTTATTTACCGAAACACATGTTGGATATTTACTTGTGTGAATTGGCTAATTAACTTCATAAAATCACAAATAATTGGCATTAAAAGTTTGTTCATATAGCATGATTCCAAACATGTCTACCATTGCATTTGCATCCGGTTCTATAATCCAAACTTGAACTTGCATATATTGTAGGCAATTTTAATACCATTTTCTACTATTTTTCCAAGCAACTTGAGGTCGATCTATGTGTATTTCCTCCATCTAGGAGAGGAGATGATTTGCACTACACATCAGTAAATATATTTTGTTAAGCCTTTTATTGCTTGCTTGTAATATTTTTTATAATATAAATAAAATTATATAGTAAATTAAAATTGAATAAAAATAAAAAAGATCAAATTGGATCAAACGTAGAATGGGATCAAAATTTAATTTCCCAAAATTACTTAAAAATGTTAAAATATACTTTTGTATTAAAAGTAAAAATAAATAAATATAGAAAATAAATTAATTTAAAAAATAAAGAAAAAAAAATTTAAAAAGCAATCCATCCATTAGATAAAAGTTAAAATGGGTTAATCGACTAGCAAACTAAGTGAACCAACTAGAAAATTAGTTAAGAAATCAATTAAGCCAAATCAAATCGGCCAACCACATTGAGATGCCAAACGGAGTAAACAAATGCATTTGGCCGCCTTGAACGAGTTAACTCATGAGTCAATTATGTCGGCCAAGTTGAATCACCATCAACCTTCAGATAAAGATTTGTCGAGTATGGATCCCTTACTATGGGTGTCGTTAGCCGATAGGAAAATTTAATGCAAAGTTGTCTGGATGACAACCCAGGTATGGGCAAGCTGCCCTTTTATCCTCTGAATCTCCCTATAAAAGAATGATTGTTTATGATGCGACTTAATCCAAAAATAATATTAAGATGCTAAACTACCTCCACATATTCTCAGCTCCAGCAAACTCATCATCACTGGTGAGTTTTCTACCATTTCCCACGTCAACCTATTTTTAGCGATGTCTTAATATGTAAAAATGAACTAAATCAATCATGAGAACATGAGAAAGATGATTAGGAGTGTTACACCTAACTCAGTTTGGTTGAAGTCCCATAATCAACCTGTTACCCTTCCCTGCACTAAATTGGTATTTCTATCAAATAAATAAGGGGAAGGTAAAGGTTTATAAGCACACATATTTTCCATAACAAAATTTACAAAATAACTAAATAAAAATTTTCCTCCTGCTGGTACTTCTGGCTTGCTCCTCTAACTTTCACTTTTCTTGATGTGAGAGTTTTCCCTAAAAAAGGGTTTAGGGGAGTGGGTGAGTTCTATAACTTAGTGATGGGTAAATTTGGTGGTATACTTTAGGCAAACATTTTTGGTAGTTTATTTATTTACAACCATTATTTGTGTTAGTTCATCAAGGAAAAAACCATCATTTTATCATCAAAGGGTTCACACATTATTTATTTTCATAAGTTAAGAAATCAATTAAGCCAAGTCAAATTGGCCAACCACATTGATATGCCAAACGGAGTAAACAAACACGTTGGGCCGCCTTGAATGAGTTAACTCATGAGTCAATTATGTCGGCCAAGTTGAATCACCATCAACCTTCAGATAAAGGTTTGTCAAGCATGGGTCCCTTACTATGGGTGTCGTTAGCCAACAGGAAAATTCAATGCAAAGTTGTCTGGATGATAACCTAGGGTATGGGCAAGTTGCCCTTTTATCCTCTGAATCTCCCTATAAAAGAATGATCGTTTGTGATGCCACTTGATCCAAAAATAATATTAAGATGCCAAACTACCTCCACATATTCTCAGCTCCAGCAAACTCATCATCACTGGTGAGTTTTCAACCATTTCCCACGTTGACCTATTTCTAGCGATGTCCTAATATGTAAAAATGAACTAAATCAATCATGAGAACATTGGGAAGATGACTAGGAGTGTTACCCCCTAACTCAGTTTGGTTGAAACCCCATAATCAACCCGTCACCCTTCCCTGTACTAAATGGTATTTCCATCACATAGATAGGGGAAGGTAAAGGTTTATAAGCACACATGTTTTCTATAAAAAAATTTACAAAACAACTAAATAAAAATTTACCTCCTGCTGGTACTTCTAGCTTGCTCCTCTAACTTTCACTTTTCTTGATGTGAGAGTTTTCCCTAAAAAAGGGTTTAAGGGAGTGGGTGAGTTCTACAATTTAGTGATGGATAAATTTCGTGGTATACTTTAAGTAAACGTTTTTGGTAATTTATTTATTTACAACCATTATTTGTGTTGGTTCATCAAGGAAAAAACCACCATTTTATCATCAAAGGGTTCAAACATTCGTAGAGTGGTCCCTGACTGCTCCACTTGTGGACCAGAGTGACTTTATCGTCCACCCTTGGTAGGAGGTTACGCCTTCTACCACAAGTCTGTGTGATCATCAATTGCCCAGCCACAAACTTAGATTTCCTCTCCCCTTGCTTCCTTAGTCTCAATGCGCATGAAGTTCCTAGAGCTTCCTAACTCACTAGATGACAAACTTCCCTTATGCTCCTTGTGTTGTCCAGTAGCCCTTAGAACCAACACTACCCCATACTGGGCTATTTGATGGTTTCGTATCTCATGCATGCACAAACACAAGTCTTTTTAGTTAAAACCTTTTATCTTTGGTACTACCAACCCTCATGAGCTCGTTGGCTCGACTTCGGCTTGGTGCTACCAACCAAACGAGTTTGACGACCTAGCTTTGACTCGGTAATCACCTGTCCAACAAGTTTGACAACCATGGTCATGGCTCGATAGCTATCACACACAATTTACCACTCTTATGAGTTTTCATAGGATCTTACTCGACTAATTATCAACGGGCTTAAACTCATGCCCATTGGCCTTACGCACACTGGTGCAATTCTAGTTCTACTTAGAAATGGCTCCCAAAAAGTTTAAGTAGGTTCACATAATCAGGGGAGACTATTTCTAGAAAACGATTTTCAAATTAAAAAACGTGCTCATCACCCTAAACGAGTGTGATGCTGAAAAACCCACTCACCTATATTCCGATACTTGGTCGTCCGGGGGGTTTCCCAGCTTGATGTGCCTTTTCTTTGCATGTACTTGTAAGTTATCCATTCCTACAATTAATTGGGCAATTAGGCTCTAAACAATAAGATACTTGCACTTAAGACCCGTAACTTCCCAATACTTATGTTTTAGTCCTTGAGTATACCTTATTTTCAATTAGGTCCCTAATATTATCAAACCTTTCATTTAGGTCCCTAATTTCTTTAAATTTCCACCTTTGATACCATAATTCTCTTAATTATAGATAAACCCCTAATTTTTCAAAAATTGCAATTAAGTCTCTAAACTTTATAAATTTACAATTTGGTCCTTAACTTGAATTTCATCAATTCGACCTGAATTCCTCCCAATTGAGTTCTAACATGGTACTAATCATCTTCCTGAGGTCCCCCAATTCATTTCGAGCTTTAAAAGACTCATTTTGGCTTATAAATGAGCTCGAACGGAGCTTTGCTGGAAAATGATCCTAGAGAGAGAAAAATTCCATTACTAGTGTGGAGTCTACGATCGAAGCTTTCATTCCCACGGGATTCCTCTCATTCTGGGAATCCTTCTTGGATCAAACCTCACCTCAATTGGTTGCCTAAGCATTGAGAATTTCTAAGTGAAATTCTCAGGCAAAGTATACTATGAATAGTGAATTTCGGCGGAGGGGACTTATCAAGACAACTCAAGGTAGGTCAGGGCTCCACTAGGGGAGATTTGGGATGCTTGGTTTGGTCATGGTTGGTCCGGGAGTGACTCGAATGAAGCTCGACCGATTCTAGTCGTAGACAACCGAGGGAGCAAGGTTATTGTGCGAGCTCGTCAGCACTTCTTTGGCGATCCTCGAGCTAAAAGGAGGTTGCAGTGAGGTAGAGGACCTCCTCCCGATTCTTGGAACTCCCAATTTGCCTCTTGAGATCTCAGAAAGCCCCTTGTGGGAGCTTTGGTTTGCGCCTCGCTAGAACATGGAGTTGTCTATATTTCTAGGGTTGCCCGAGCGATAGGGAGGCTAAGTGGGGAGGCCCTCCTTATATTAAGGGCTCGACAACTATCTTGGCTAACGGTCGGCGCAAGACTCGGCACCAGACTCGCTTGATTGTGATGGAGGTGGTGGATTTTTCGGTAACTAGAGAATCGGTCTCTCTCCGACGATCGTACACTTTTCATCTACCCAAGGTTGAAGACAACACTTTGCTGCTTGTGCAAGTTTCGTACGTGCGAGCTGCTACATGGCACACTGTGATTGGCTGGCTTTACTGACATTACGTACAACTCAGTGCCCAAGTTACCCTTTGACTCATTGACCAGCCACGTTCCTCATGTATGAACGACTAAACTCAAAACTTCCAGTTAATTGCACTTAGGTCCCTAAAGTTTATTTTCCTTTACTTTAGGTCCCTAATGTAAACTTTTCCCCAAATTGAGTCCCGAAACATCCAAAATTCACTTTGGATCCTCAATTTACTCAAAATCACTTAAGGGGTTCAAGTTTCCCAAATTTCCAATTTGGTCCCCAACTTTTCAAAAATTACCATTTTGCCCCAATTTTACAAAAATGCCAATTTGACCACAATTATTTTAAAAAATTGACCAATTGGTCCTCCAACATCCTTTTCATGGCCAATTGACCCTCAATTTTGGAAAATTGCAATTTGGTCCCTCAATTTTACGAAATCCCTAAAATTCCCAAAAAATTTCCCCAATTTCAAACTGGTCGAATTTAATTTCATCAAATTGACCATTCAATCGGGGTTAATTCTCCAATTGAAGGTATGGATCTGTTCCTACACTTACATACGATTCAATTGAGCTTTGAACCGCATCATTTGAGTTCGAATTGAGCTCAAACGGAGCTTCACCAAAAAACTGAACTTAGAGAGAGAAAGCTTCAAAAGCTTACCGTTGAAGGTGCGACAGTCCGAACTCTCTATCGGGAAAGATAGATCTCTTTCTAAGGTATCTTCTAGGATCAAGAATTCCTACAATTGACCTCGAATTGAGGGAGAATTTTGTTAGTGAAATTCAATAGTTTCTCTCTCTAACTCTGACCTGCAACAACTGAGAAGGGCCAAATTGGCTTACCTTTCAGCTCAGTTGAGATCATCTAAGGGCTGTGGAGATGTTGGGAGGGCTTGGTTTGGCTGAAGGAGGGCTGAATTCAGTCGATTTCAGCTCGGCCAAAACATGGTAGCTTCGGTTCGCCGAAGCTGCTTCACTATTTGATTACACCGGTGATTCTCGGGCGATCCTTGGATCGAATGGAGGTTGCTATCAGATAGTTGACTTCTCATGAAGTCTAAAGAGCCCGACCTCACCTCCTAAGGTTGAGAGAAATGCCTAAGTCAGAGCTCTGGTTCGAGCTTCATCGGAAAATGGAGTAGTAGAGAGAGAGAGATAAGTTTTCAAGTGTGAGGAGGATGAATGGGGAGGAGCGCTTTATATAAAGAGCTTGGGGACTCTCTGGCCATTCGATTGTGCCTTTATGGTGATAATTACACCATAATCGAAGACTTTTCACCTTCACCGCGCTGTTCGATTTTTCGACGAGTGAACATTGTTGTCATCTGAAGGAAGAAGACGACACCGTTCTAAACTAGACCAGACCGGTTTGAACTAGGTTCAATGCTTAAACCAGCCGGTTCAAGCCTGATTCGACTGAGTTTTTCAAAATTAAAAAAAATTACAAATTCATTCTCTATTCAATGGTGGCTTCAATTCTCCAATTTGAATATTTTAAGCCACCTAAAAAATGAATTTAGAAACTTGTTCAATAGTGGTTCAAATCGGTTCAATCCGGTTCAGATCCGGTTTACCTGAACCGGTCTGGTTTTATATTCCAAATTGTCCCAAAGTCCCTTTCCATGGTTTTTAAGACTCTTTGGGTCACTTGGGATGTGTAAATTTCCTAATTTTCCCTTTCTCTAATGGTTGGGGTCTGTGAACCGGTTCCGTTTTCTCACTCAAGTTGGCCAGTTCTTTCCTCGGTTTCCTTACCTTTAATGGATGGGGTTTACAACTCTCCCCTCTTTTTAGGAGTTTTGTCCCCAAAACTTAATCCACATCCTTTGCATAGGATATAATTTCCCTCGTTGCAAATTTGAAGTTTATTATCACACAACCATTTCAGTTATTTTCACTTAGCCCCTTTATAACACGCACCTTAAGAATTTTATTTTCCTTTCCATTGCTTACTCATTCCATGGAGCTTATCCTAGCTAAGCATGTCATGCCCTCACTTAGTTTGGTCGGATCCCCATGATTAACCCGCCACTCTTCCGGTTTACTAAGGGTTGCTCCTTTTTAAACCGTGTGTAGTAAGGTATCTTTTAAACCTACACCTTTCTTGGAATAACATAAATCAAAACTGCATAAAATTTTAAACTTATCATTCCTGCCTTACAGGTGTGTTAGCTGGTGATCTTTGGGGTAAGCTTTCCGAGGTTACCTGAAAGGGATATAAGGGAGGGGTGTGAATTCAACAACTTAGTAAATGGGTGTTTAAAGTTGGACTTTTAGAAAAATAGTTTGAATGTGGAGTGTGCCAGGCTCCTTATTTTTCTTTTTTAAAAACATTTTATTACCAATTCTCAGTTTTCTTAACCATAACGATGCGTTTATCAATCAACACATGCCCTTCATCATGAAGGAAAACACACATTCACTGGCCAACCCGTTCACTGTACCCACTTGTTGCGTTGAAGCGACTTTACTGTCCACCTAGATAAAAGTAAGTTCACTTCTACTATGAGAATGAGTGGATATTCATGAGATCCGACCCTCAATCCCGTAATAAAACTCCCTGTCCGTATGAGGACAGAGACCTCATCCCGTTCCCACTCTAGTCTCATGCACAATGAAGCTACGTTGAGCTTCACAAGGCTTCTGGTATGACTAACTGCCCTTATTTCCACAAGGTCGTCCACAGCCCTGTGACACATCACTACCCCTCTTGGGCGTCTTGAAGGTCCCATAACACAGTGCATGCACAAATCAACAGTTTTTTGACATAATCCATATAATATGTGGTGCCACTAGTCCAACAGCCCCGACCCTCTACTTGACCTGTAGCTGTTTGTCTTGACTAGTCTGATAACCTATCATGTCGCACTACCACTAGTCCATTGAGTATGTCGGTCCTATCTCGGTACCATGGCTAAACAACTCATTTACTTAAGTTTTCATGGCTTAATAATCATGTTTGTTTATGAGCTCCTACTCGTGTCAACTGGCCTAGGGCCCACTGTTCAAGATTTTCAAAATTGGACATATTAGCCTCCAAGTTCCAAAATTGAGGCCTTCAACCTATATTAACTATTTGAGCTCTCGTCAATAAGATCTCCCAAAAATTTTAAGCAGTGGCACACAGTCAATGGAGAACACTTCCGACAAAATAAACTTTTATGTTGTCCTTCACACTAACCAAGTATGAGGACAACTCCACTTATAACAGATAAGCGGGTTTTCCACTTCTTTCTAGGAAGTTTCATCATAACAACTGAGTATGATCTACTTACAATCGGTAAGTAGTTTTTCCATATGATTTCCACATCAATCCTTTCAGGTGTGATGGTTAAAATATCACTTAGCAGTGGGTTTTCATTTCCGAGGTGCTTATCATCCCAATCGGATATGATATTAAATATCCTACTCACCCGATAATGCAGTGAATTTCCTCTTAGGTGGTTTGTTGCCTTTATGCGAACTTGTCTTAGCTGGTGTTCCCGATACTTCATGTTCCTATACGATATGAACACACTTGTTCATTATCTTTTGGCCTAATAGCCTTCGTTCATTTCAAATGAATGAGAAAACCAAACTTTTCATTTATTTACAATTAGGTCCATAAAGTTATTTTTCTTAAACTTTAAGCATATAGCTCTTGTCCTGAGATTCCTCATAGGATCAAGAATTGCATCAATTGATGCCGAATTGAGTGAGCACTTTGTCATCGTAACTCTGTTGGTTCTCTCTCTAGTGCCGGTTGAAAATTATAGAGGTTAGCTGAATTAGCTTACCTTTTCGCTCTAATTCAGCTGTAGGAAGGCTGTGGAGGTGTTGGGAGGGCTTGGTTTGTCCTGAGAAGGGCTCAAATTGGCCAATTTCAGCTTGGATGAAATAGGGTAGCTTTGGTCCACTAGAGCTGCTTCACTGTTCGATCACGTCGACGCTTATCAGGCGACCCTTAAAGTAAATGGAGACTATAGGCGTGTAGCTGACTTCTCCCCGAATCCAAAGAACCCAACCACGCCTTCTTTGGCTTAGAAAAATGTCCAAGTCGGAGTTCTATTTCGAGCTTCTCCAGAAAATGGAGCAATTGAGAGAGAATGAAGTTTTCTTCAGGTGTGAGGAGGATGAATGAGGAGGGGCTCTTTATATAGGAAGCTCGGGGACTTCTTGGCCGTCTGATTGGCTCCTTAATGGCGGTCATTCATTGCCTAAAACTCTCTGGCCAAAGACTTTTCATCTTCGTCGGCGCTACTTGATTTTCCAACGAGTGAACAATGGTGTCATCTGAAGGACGAAGACGATATTGTTTCGAACCAGACTGGTCTGAACCGAGTTTAAAGCTTAAATCGATCGGTTTAGGCCCAATTTGACCAAAATTTTTCAAAATTAGAATTTTCTAAATTTATCTAAATTAATTCTCTATCCAATGATGGCCTCAATTCTCCAATTTGAATTTTGTAAGCCTTCTAGAAAAATGAATTTACCATCTGGTTCAATAGTGGTTCAAACCGATTCAATCCAATTCGGATTCGGTTCACTTGAACCGGTTTGGTTTCCATCACCAATTCATGCTAAAGTCCTTTTTCATGACTTTTGTGACTCTTTAGGGCACTCGAGATTCATAAATTTCCCGGTTTGCCCTTTCTCTATCGGTTTCGGTTCATAAATCAACTCAATTCATAAACTAGTTTAATCTGGCTTAGATCCGGTTCACTTGAACCAGTATGGTTTTCTCTCTCAAATTTTCCTAAGATCCTTTTCCA
The DNA here is from genome assembly GCA_030064435.1 of Trapa incisa. Lineage (NCBI taxonomy): Eukaryota > Viridiplantae > Streptophyta > Magnoliopsida > Myrtales > Lythraceae > Trapa > Trapa incisa. The sequence continues at coordinate 4,675,086 of CM057775.1, read as the reverse complement.
AGGTTTTATGAACCCTTTGGGTCACTTGGGAGTTGTAAATTTCCCATATTGCCCATTCTCTGATGATCGAGTTCAGTTTTCTCACTTGGTTTGACCGGTTCTTGTCCTGGTTTCCTTAACTTCAAAAGGGCTGGGTTTACAAAGCTTACCTTACTTGAGAGTTCAAGGGTATATCCTTAGATTTACATCTTTCTTTTCTTAAAGCAAAATTCTTTCCCTTGAGGTTCTTTACTCAGGATTTCAGGATTGGGAGTTCCAAGATGGCCAATCGTTCTTGTGTCTAGTTATTCTCTTTATCATTGAAACCCCTTAGCTCAGTGTTCTTTTGAGCATTTCGTACTTGTTTTCATAGGTTTCGGTGTTATTACCCCTTCATCCTATTATGTCTGACCCCTTACAACTTCAGTCAAAATTATGTCTGACCTCATCATGCTTACCAATTGATTGTTCCTTACTTGAGTCACATTTTTCCTCGTAACTGTTGGGCTTACATGCCCCTTATAGCACGACATACTCTTGAACCTGTCTTTGACCATTTTAAATTTTAGAACACTTCCATAATGATTGTTCTTAACTTACCAACTTTCAGAGTTCATATAACTTCATACCTTTTTTCGTTTAGTAGTATTCCTCTACTATCCTTACTGTTATCCAATTAACTTACATAACCGTGTCGGTTTTCCTTACCCACCCGTCCTTTCCCAAATTCCTTATTGGATTTTTCCGGTTCTAATTATTGGGTTTCCAGATGATTTACCGACGTGATGGGATTCTTCCCTTCTTAGGTCCTTCCTCATTCCCAGTGGCATCCTTTAGTCAAGGACTTCCCCTTTCTCTAAATCCATTCTTACTATCTTGTGACCATTTCATTATTATTTATTCTGAATTGATCCCTTTTGGTCTACGTGTCGATTGCTTTATTTGGAAAGTTCCCTTCTTATGATTTTGTTCTCTACTATGTGCCTCAAAGTAGAGACTTTCACTGTTGGAGCTACACATTCAACCTTCTCAGCATTTCTTGTAAGTTCCCTTTTCTTCATCTCTCTACACCTTTTATATTGGGGCATTTGCCCACTTTCAATCCTCCATTGTGTTAAAATCTCCATTTCATTTCTTATTCCCTATCCAAGAACTTCCTACCATTGGTCTTATTTCTTGTATTCCACCCTATGCTCAACTGTCTACTCTTTTGGGCTCCATTAGGTGATCGTGGACCACGATCAGTCTTGATGTTGGTGGTCGTTTCTTTTATTCACTTCTAAAGTGGAGGGCTTACCTTTCCGAGGTTTCTCACATGTTCTTTCCTCTATTCCTTTGTTATGGATAGTCCGCCCCTTTCCTACTTGTCATTGCATCCTTTGTTGCTATCTTCCTACTTACATGTTCCTTGAGTTTAACTTACTCCTTAGGTCCTCCTAGTATGCTTCTCTTGGTTCTTTCACCTCAACATATTCTTTATTTTCTCATCCTTTGTCACTTGGTCCATTAATTCTCAGTTGGGACATGTATGCCTCCTACATGTTCCTTGAGTTTAACTTACTCCTTAGGTCCTCCTAGTATGCTTCCCTTGGTTCTTTCACCTCAACATGTTCTTTATTTCCTCATCCTTCGTCACTTGGTCCATTACTTCTTAGTTGGGACATGTATGCCTCCCCAGGGTTTCCTTCCTTGGGAGAATCCTTCCCCTTCTTTCCCAAAATTCTTTTTTATTTGCCCTTGAGGGCATCTAACCTTAAATTTACTTTCCTAACATCTTCATATGCCATCCTTCTTATTTCCCTTGCTTTAGAGATTGGGTGGATATGTCCTTAGAATTTTTCTTTTACTTGTATCTCATCACAAGTTTATTATTGTAGAAAATTGAACTTTTATTTATTGTAATGGTAGCAAATTACAGGGTTTTGGCTATATTTGTCTAGGGGAGCTATGGTACTAGGATCATTCCGTGCTTCTTCCTCGGTGAGGTTGTATACTCAGGTTGGTACCCTCGACGTAGTGGCAATGTCTTGTTCTCCATTTAGTGTCTTTGGGTTCTCTTGAGGTGGTTGATGGATACTTCATCATGTATTACCTCGAGGGGCTAGACAACTCTTTGCAAAGTGTCCAAGCTGTCCGCATTTGAAGCATGCTCGACATGACCCTTCATGGTTTTTCTAGCACCTAGGGCAATAGGGGTTTCTCCTATGTGGGGTTGTACTTGCCTTCCTTTGGGCATGATAACTGTCATTTCTCATAAAGAGCCTCATTCTTGTCCCCCATCTTTGCCCACCAGGCTCCCTTTGACTTCTCTGGCTATTTTGTCTTCCATCTTCCTTCTAGCTGGCTTGCTCTATCTGGCAGCATCTTGTCCGTACTAGACGCTCACACTCATGGGTCATGCTGATGATGGCAGCCAAATCCGTGGGGCATCCTAATACTCCCATCTGGTCTCGTATGTCCATGTTGAGACCGTCCATGAACCGTTGGCAGATATCTACCAGTCCGGCTAAATATGGAGCAAAAGGTTTTAGCTCATTAAATCTAGTCTCATACTCTAAGATGGTGTGGGATCCTTGTCGGAGTCGGAAGAATTCTTATTTCTTCTCATTGATCACATGCGAAGCTAAGTATTCCTCTAAATACCTCTCCTCGAATTACTCACAAGTAGGTGTAGTGGCATTCAAGCTTCTAATATGATCCCACTACCTCTTTGCACTAGCTTCCAGAAAAAACTCTTCCAAGATTACCATATCTTCTGATGAAATCCTGACTACCCCCATGAGTTTCTTGATGCTGGCTAGCCAGTCCATAGTAGTTCCAGCATCCTTCTCTCCTAGGAATGAGTTACATCCTAGTTGTCGAAGAGTTTTGAGGTATTTGGAGATGTCAACTAGAGGAGGAACATTAACAAGAGAGGAATGAGTTTTGATGTTGGCTAGCCAGTCCATAGTAGTTCCAGCATCCTTCTCTCCTAGGAATGAGTTACATCCTAGTTGTTGAAGAGTTTGAGGTATTTGGAGATGTCAACTAGAGGAGGAACATTAACAAGAGAGGGATGAGATTGTACTTCCTCAAGCTCAGCTCAAGAGTTGGTGTCCTGTTTAGGCCATCCAAACACTCGAGTGAATTCCCGTACAATCTCTCATGTTCCAAGCTTAGTCCAGGTGGAACTGTCTGGGTTTCTCAGGGAGTTTCTACAGGAAGGGATTGTTGGGCAGTGTCAGGAACTGCGACTCTTGCTCTCTTGGTTCCTCTCTTAGGAGCTGTAAAACCCATTCCTTGGAAACAAAGAAAAATTGGGAAAAGAACTGGCATAGGTTTATACATGAATAAATGAGTCGTTTAATGAACGAAAAATAGTTAACATGGGAAATTGGACAATTCCAAGTGACCAAAATTTCACAAAAACCTCAAGGAAGAATCGGGAAGTGGAATGGAAAAGAGAACCGAACCGGTTTGGGGTGAACCGGAACCGAACCAGACCAAACCAACATGAACCATAGTGAACCGGTTCACAAATTCATTTTTCTAGGTGGCTAAAAAATGTCAAATTGGAAAAGTGAGACCACCATTAGATAAAAAATGAATTTAGAAATTTTTAAATTTGAGAAAATCGGTCGAACCGAGTTCGAACAAGTTGATTTTCAAATTTCGGACCGTGAACCTGGTCAAACTGGACCGGTCAACGGTCTGACTAGATCGGTCAATGAATAGGTCAATGGCTAGTTGGTGCTACGTAGACACAATTAGCCAATGGGAGGCTGCCACGTGTCTGGTCAACGGACAGTTGGTGCCCATCAGCATGCCACGCATACACAAGCAACCAATGAGAGGCTGCCATGTGTCTGGTCAACCGGTCAATGGCTAGATGGAACCCAAGGACTGTTGGACAACCTAGGAAGCATAAGGGTAGTGTCGTCGTTCAGTAGGTCACGAAGTCGAGGAGCTTCTTGTGCACAGAGACCTAGGCAGTAGGGGGAATGAGGTCTCATTGCATTGATCGGACATGGTAGAGAAACTTGAGTTTGGGATTGGACCATTGATGTCCGCACAAACTTCGAGTAGAGGTAGCATCACCCTATCAGGGTGGATGGTAAAGGCGCTCCGATTCACAAGTGGCATGGTCGAGAACCGTTCTACAAATGTGTGATCCCTCCTATGATAGGAGAGCGATTATTGATAATGTGACTATGTGAAATAACATAAATGGATTAAATTTAAAAAAGATAAGATGAATTCAAGTAAAACGTTATAGTAGTTTCCCTCACTGAGTGTTGTACTCATCCCTCCTCCCTCCCTCAACCCTTTTCAAGACATCACCCCACCAAGAAGTTCCGGACGCGCTCAGGCCCTCAAGGTACGCTTCTTACCCCTAACTTAAAGTAAGGGTTCGAACATGAACACGCCTTCACCTTCCTTGCCTCATTCGGTAGATATACCTGAATGATACAGGGAAGGGAGGTGGGTTGATCACAGACTCCGACCAAACCGGGTCAGGGCGTGATAGGAGCCATCTAAAATTTTAAAATTTATTCCTATTAGTTACTATATTATATAGTCTTGATAATGTATTCGAGAAAACATGCTCTGATATCACTCAAGTTGTCATGCTCCGACCCGGTTTGGTCGGATCCCCGTGAGTAACCCGCCACTCACACTATTTATTAAGAGTTTCCCCTTCTCTAATCCCCGTGTATCTTTCCTGCAATAGCATTAATTAAAATTAAATATATTAAATCTTATATACTTGTCTCGCAGGTTCAGCTACAGGAAAATCTTTGGGTTTTCTTTCCTTTTGATACTTGAAAAGGGGTAAAGGGAGGGGGTGAGTTCAACAACTTAGTGAATGGGTGTTGGGTGAGAGTTTTCACAGAAACAACTTTAATCGGAGTGTGCCAAACTCCTTATTTTCTTTAAGAATATTATTTTCTTCAAATTCAGATTTTCAAAACCTTTTTTCAAGGTTTATCAATTCTTTTCCATGGATTCTCAAATCCTTTCCAAGGTTTTCAAAACCTCTTTCCCATTTCCATATTAGGTGTGTTTCACAAACAACACACGCCCTTCATCAAGAAGGGTACACACACATATTCGCGAGATGCAGTTACACCGACTGCACCCTCTTGTGGATCAGAGTGTCTTTACCATCCATCCTAATAAAAGTTTGTGATTTCTACCCGGAGTCTGAGTGAACATCACCAATGCTCAACCCTCAGAACCAAAAATACTTCGTGTCCATATGAAGATGAAAACCACATCCCAACCCCACTTCGGTCTCATGCGCATGAAGCTACTTTGAGCTTCCCTTACCGCTGGCACGACAAACTGCCCTTATGTCCACCATGTCGTCCAATAGCCCCTAGGAAACATCACAACCTCTCTTGGGTGTATTGATGGTTTCGAACCTCAAGTGCATGCACAAACAAAAGTTTTCCACAAATCCATTTATCTTTGGTGCCACTGGTTCAACGACATTGACTCTCAACTCGACCTGAAGTTGTTTGTATAGACCGGTCCGTCGACATGGTCCTGTTGCACTGCCACCAGTCCATCGTGTATGTCGGTCTTGAGTTAGTACCATTGCGAAATCACATAATTCATTCATTTAGAATTTTCATGGCTTAAACATCATGTTTGTTTATGAGCTCCTACTCATGCCAACTGACCTTGGACCCACTTTACGTAATTTTCCAAAAAAATCTGGCATTTTATCCCATATGTTCCAAAACCGAGGCCTCTAACCTATCTGAGCTATTCCATCTCTCATTAAGAAGGTCTCCCAAAGGTTTTAAGCATTGGCACACAGTTAGGGAAGAACACTTCTAACAAAAATATACTTTCCATCCATCACACCAATCGGGTGTGATGACATCTATGCTTACAATCGCTAAGCGGGTTTTCTATTTCCTTCGAGTAAGTCTATCATACCAACAGGATATGATCTACTTAGAACTGGTAATTAGTTTTTCCGCGTAGTTCTCACATCACTCCAATCAAGTGTGATGTCAAAATTTCACATAGAACTGATTTTTCATATCCGATGTTCTCATCATCCCAACCAGGTATGATGTGAATAAACCCACTCACCCGTTAACCGTGATGTGTTCATCCTCGGTTGATTTTCCCAAGTGGACGTGAGCTTCTCTTGTCGGCGTTCCGTTCCTTCGTTCTCCTATATGATTTGGACAACCTTATTTTTTAATACTTGGCATAAAAGCCTACGTTCCTCATGTACGAACGACTAAACTCAAAACTTTCAATTAATTGCACTTAGGTCCCTAATGCAAACTTTTCCCCAAATTGAGTTTCAAAACTTCCAAAATTCACTTTGGGTCCTTAATTTACTCAAAATCACTTAAGGGGTTCAAGTTTCCCAAATTTCCAATTTGGTCCCTAACTTTTCAAAAATTACCATTTTGCCCATACTTTACAAAAATGGCAATTTGACCCCAATTATTTTCAAAAAATGACCAATTGGTCCTCCAACATCCCTTTCATGGCCAATTGATCCTCAATTTTGGGAAATTACAACTTGGTCCCTCAATTTTAGGAAATCCCCAAATTTCCCAAAAAAATATCTCCAATCTCCCCCTTTTAAACTGGCTGAATTTGATTTCATCAAATTTACCATTCAATCGGGGTTAATTGCTCCAATTGAAGGTATGGATCAGTTCCTACACTTCCATATGATTCAATTGAGCTTTGAACCACGTCATTTGGGTCCGAATTGAGCTCAAACAGAGCTTTATCAAAAAACTAAAAGTAGAGAGAGAAAGCTTCGAAAGCTTACCATGGGAGGGGCGACAATCTAATCACTCTATCGGGGCAGATAACTCTCTACTTGAGGTATCTTCTTGGATCAAGAATTCCTATAATTGACCTCAAATTGATGGAGAATTTCGTCAGTGAAATTCTATAGTTTCTTTCACTAACTCCGACCTACAATGACTTAGTATGGTCGAATTGGCTTACCTTTCAGCTCATATGTGGTCGTCCAAGGGCCATGGGGATGTTAGGAGGGCTTGGTTTGGCTGGAGGAGGGCTAAATTTGGACGATTTCAGCTCGGTCGAAACAGGGCAGTTCGATCCCCTAGAGCTGCTTCACTACTTAATTACGTCGACGCTTCTCCAGCAATCCTTGAATCGAATGTAGATTGCTATTAGATAACTGACTTCCTCTAGAGTCTAAAGAGCCCGACCATGTCTTCTAAGGTTGAGAAAAATGCCTTAGTCAAAGCTTTGGTTCAAGCTTCACCGGAAAATAGAGCAGTAGAGAGAGAGAGAGAGAGGAGTTTTCAAGTGTGAGGAGGACGAATGGGGAGGAGCTTTTTATATAAGGAGCTCAGGAACTCTCTGGCCATCTAATTGATGCCTTTATGGCGATCATTAATGGCCTGAAATGCCCTGACCAAAGACTTTTCACCTTCGACGGCGCTGTTCAATTTTCCGGTGAGTGAAAAGTGTTGTCATCTAAAGGAAGAAGACGACACTATTTCGAATCGTATCGGACTTGTTCGAATTGGGTTCAATGTTTAAATTGGCCGGTTTAGACCTTATTCAACCGAGTTTTTCAAAATTAAAAATTTCTAAATTCATCTAAATTCATCTAAATTCATTCTCTATCTATTGGTGGCTTCAATTCTCCAATTTAATATTTTAAGCCACTTAGAAAAATAAATTTAAAAACTAGTTTAATAGTGGTTGAAACCAGTTCAATCCGGTTCAAATCTGGTTCACCTGAACCAGTCTGGTTTTCTCTTCCAAATTGTCCCAAAGTCCCTTTCCATGGTTTTTATGACTCTTTGGGTCACTCAGAATTTGTAAAGTTCCCAATTTTCCCTTTTTCTAACGGTTGGGGTCTTTGAACCGGTTCAGTTTTCTCACTCGAGTTGATCGGTTCTTTCCTCGATTTCCTTACCTTTAAAGGACGACATTTACACTAACGTGGCATCTTTGCCACGTGTCCGCTTCCTATTGGCAGGTTCAACTGACTCGGCTTCTCCGAAATTGATCATTGTCTAGGGACACATGTCACTTCCCTATTGGTTGATCGTTACTAAGGTGGATTTTCCTCATCTAACCATTGACCAAGGAGACATGTCGTGCTCTCATTGGTCGGTGCTGATGGGGCATGCTTCGCCATGCATCGCTCGCTGATTGGTCACACCTACTGACTAGGTGCTGACTTGGCACTAGTCCGTTGACTGGTTGGACCATTGACCGATCCGGTCAGACCGGGTTCAGTGACCCGAATTCGGAAATCGGCTGGTTCTGGCCTGATTCAATTGGTTCTCTAAATATTAAAATTTTTTAAATTCATCTAAATTTATTTTCCATCTAGTGGTGGCTTCAATTTTCCAATTTGATATTTTTAAGTTATCTAAAAAAATGAATCTTTGAATTGGTTCTATTTGGTTACAGCCCGATTTTCACATCCAATTCACCTCACAATTCTTTTCCATGATTTTTTAAGTATTTATTGGCCACTTGGGATTTTCCAAATCCATGTTCTGATCCTTCTTTACCAATTCTGTTTCACTTAATTCCTCGATTTTCTCTCAAAAATTTTCACTCCCTCTTTTTGGTTTCTCTTTCCAAGAGAACGGGGTTTACAACTCTTTCCACCTTTTAGGAGTTTTGTCCCCAAAACTCGTTATGTGTTCCCTAAGTAGTGAATGATTTCCCCTTCATTCCTTTCCCATTTCAGCCATCCAACCAACATGTCTTTGCCAATTGAATTTATTTGGGGCTTAAATTTCCCTCCATGTCTTGGGGTGTCTATTGATTTACCAATTATTGTTTTTCATTGCCCTTAATGGTTTCACTTGGCATCCACATTTGAGGAGAAGATCTCGTGGCAATACGACTTCCCACTTCCTTTTTCTTTGAGCGTTCCCTCTCTCATACAATTTCCCAGAGGCAAAATAACGCTATGGTTACTCTTTTACTCAGTCCTTTGAATAACTTCATTAAGGGATTTCTCTTCCCTTCAAATACCCACTTATTCTGTGTGACTTATTATGATCGAATTGTCTTACCTATTTACCCAACGATATTTTCTTAGATCTAATTCTTATGTCATTTAGGGGTAAGATTCTCTTTATAACCATTCCTAACTTCTCATCCTTTAGTGATCATAGGACTCCGTCCTTCCTGACCATATGGTAGTGTTCCTTGAATGTTGCTCAAGCATCTAATATATACACCCATGATTTGGCCATTTCTCTATTACCTTGTAGATCTCCCTTTCTTGAAATTCAAAATTTTTCAGTACCAAATCCTCACCATTTCTTTCATTAGATGGTATTTCCATGCTTTTCTTCTTACTGTGTTTAGAGTGTTCCACCACTCATTTCTTGTTCATGCATCTCTTCCATACATATCAATTTCCTTTACTTAGACGCCATGTCTTTCATGACCGTTTGGGTTTTCTTTATTTACTTGTCCTTTACCAACCTCCTTATTTGTCATTCTTGGTTCCAACTATCGGGTTTCCCGATCACTTCATGACTAGTCTGTAAATATACTCATGATTTTTCTCCCTCATGCACTTCCTCATGTTTGACGGAATCCTTACCTAAAGATTTTCGTTCCTTAGACCATTTCACGGTTACTCTCCCTTCACTCCTATTTGATCCCTTACAACATACTTATTGATTCCTTGAACTTATCTTGTGGGGTTCCTTTTGTTGGTCCCATTCTCTACTCTCGTACTTCAAAGTAGAGACTTCCATGTTTGGAACTATGCATACAACCTTCTTAACACTCCTTTTAGGTTTCCCTCCTTCATATCCTTACACCCTTTTATATTGGTACATTAATCCATTTCCAATCCTTTACCACATTTGAATTTTCCCTTCGAAATTTCTTTCTTATCCAAGGAATTTCTAGTTAGCGGGTCTTATTTCATGTACTCCACCGTCCAATCTTAAACTCCATTAAGTGGAGGTGGACTAAACTCTTTCTCCATGATGTCCACATGTCCTTATCATCCTTATTCCTTTAATTAGATCAATCACTCCTTTGATGAAGTATGTACTTCTCCAAAACTTCATTTAATCCATATTTATGGGTATTTGACCCATCAAAAATTTCACGACATCCTTGATGCCATTTTTTCGTTTGGTCGTTCATTAGGGTTACCTCCTTCTGTGGAATCTTGTGAGTACACCATTGTACTCAATCTTTATTTCCACTTGCATTTCATTTATAAGTTTACCTCCTCAATGGGAAGTCCGAGTATTTTGCTCCACTTCCTTGTAAAGAGTATCAAAAGGCTTTACTTATTCTCAGTTTAAAAGTTACTATTTTGGTATTAGCCTTTAAGGTGTTGTCTCTTTCGACCTTTAGTTGCCTTAAAGATTTTTTTCATCCTTCTTTTTCTAAGGTTTTGACTTTCACAACCTTTATACTAATAATTTTCCTTTGCTCATATTTATGAGCTTTTTGGTTAAGGTATTGCATCACATTGAATCCTGATTGGACATATCACGATTTAAGAGACAAAAATTTTAGAAATTTGAACATTTATTCATTATTGGAAAGGAGTACAATACATTTTGGGCTTTTGTCCCAACTATAAAAAGATAGTTATGCGGGAGGTTGGGAAGTACTTGGTACTGTACTATGATCTTGATGAGTTTACTCCTGGTGAGGTTGTAAACCCTTGTCGGTATCCTTGGCGTTGGGTTGGCTCCTCCCACATTTGTGGGTGCGACATTATTAGGTGTTGATACCACATTCCTTGGTGGTACTGGACAATTATTTGCATAATATCCCAACTGTCCACATCTAAAACAGGTTAGTTCCATGCATCTACCTTCGTAGTTTCTTCTACATCGTGAATATTGGGAAATCTTCTTTTGTGGATTTCTATTACTCCTAGGAAGTATTGCCATAAATTATCGGGGTATTGGACAACTTTTCACAACATGTCCTAGTTGTCCACACCTATAACAGATTGCTTTAGTTCATACCCTTTTATAGTTCCTCTAGCATCTAAGACATTGAAAAGTTTTCCTTTGTAGAGGCTTATTGTCCTACTTCTTATGAGACATTGTCATTCCTTTTATTCCTTCATAGGTGTGGTTACAAAACTTAAAACTTGCCATTTCCTTAAGAGGAGGATCACCTTAGTTTCCATTCTTGCATATGTTACGAATCCCGTGACGCCTTGTTTGTACCAACTATCCTAGGGATAACTTAGGGGTTTACACCTCCTCATCCTTGAGGTGTGCACCTCCTATAGGGCAATTGTTCTTTCTTTGTGGAAGTTGGGTTTCCTGAACATCTTGACAAATTGTTCATAGAGTTCCTTTTGCTTGGGAGTTACTCTCGGTGTAGTGGTTTGAGTCCTCTTAGACTCATGCACTCCCAATCTAGTTTCTTTATTTGCGATGAGGTTTTCCACAGGTCTTGGAGTGGTTGCGGTAGCACGAGTCCATTTGGTTTCTCTTGGAAGGGCCATTTCTACATAATGGAGATTTACTATTTGTTAGGGTTCTAGGACTTTAGTTTTGAAAACTTTGTTTGGAAAACTATGCTTTGATACCACTTAAGTTATAACGCCCCAACTCGGTTTGGTTGGAGCCACGTGATCAACCCACCACCCTTACCTATACTAAATTGGTATTTCTATCAAATAAATAGGGGAAGGTAAATGCTTAAAAACACATGTTTTCCATAATAAAATTTACAAAACGACTAAATAAAACTTTACCTCCTACGGGTACTTCTGGCTTGCTCCTCTAACTTTCGCTTTTCTTGACGGGAGGGTTTTCCCAAAAAAGGGTTTAGGGGAGGGGTGAGTTCTACAACTCAATGAGGGATAAATTTGGTGGCATATTTTAGGCAAACATTTTTGGTAGTTTATTTATTTACAACCATTATTTGTGTTGGTTCATCAAGCAAACACCCGCCCTTTTATCATCAAAGGGTTCACACATTCGTAGAGAAGTCTGCCACTACTCCACTTGTGGACCAAAGCGACTTTACTGTCCACCCTTGTTAGGAGGTTATGCCTTCTACCACAAGTCTGTGTGAGCATCAATTGCCTAGTCACCTAACTTAGATTTTCTTTGTGTCCGCTATTGTGGGATGAGACCTCTCCCCCCTACTTCCTTGGTCTCAATGTGCATGAAGTTCCTAGAGCTTCTTGGCTTACTGGAAGACAAACTTCCCTTATGCTCCTTGGGTCATCAAGTAGCCCTTGAAACCAAAACTACCCCATACCAGGCGGCTCGATGGTTTTGTACCAAGCGCATGCACAAATACAAGTCTTTTTAGTTAAGACCTTTTTATCTTTGATGCTACCAGCCCCCATGAGCTTGTTGACTCGACTTCAGCTTGGTGCTACCAGCCAAATGAGTTCAACGACCCAACTTCGACTCGGTAACCACCTACCCAACAAGTTTGACAACCCTGTTCATGGCTCGATGGCTATCACACATAATTTATCACTTTTATGTGTTTTATATTCTTATTACTCGACTAATTATCAATGGGCTTGAACCCATGCCCATTGGCCTTGGCCCATAGGCGCAATTCTAGTTCTACTCAGAAATGGCTCTCAAAAAGTTTAAGCAAGTTCACATAATTAGGGGAGACTATTTATGGAAAACGATTTTCAATTTAAAAAATGAGCTCATCACCCCAAACGTGTTTGATGCCGAAAAACCCACTCACCTGTATTTCGATACATGGTCATCCTGGGGTTTCCCAGCTTGACGTGCATTTTCTTTGGACGTACTCATAGATTATCCATTCATACAATTAATTGGACAATTAGGCCCCAAACAATAAGGTACTTTGCACTTAAGACCCGTAACTTCCCATTACTTATGTTATAGTCCTTAAGTGTACCTTATTTCCAATTAGGTCCCTAAGATTATCAAACATTTCATTTAGGTCCCTAATTTCTTTAAATTTCCACCTTGGACACCATAATTTTTTTAATTATAGATAAACCCCCATTTTTTTTTTGAAAATTACAATTCAGTCTCCAAAGTTTCCAAAATTATAATTTGGCCCTTAACTTGATTTTCATCAATTTGACTTGAATTCCTCCAAATTGAGTCCTAACATGGTATTAATCATCTTCTCGAGGTTCCCCGGTTCATTTTGAGCTTTAAAACACCTATTTTGTCTTATAAATGAGCTCGAACAGAGCTTCGCTGGAAAATAGTCCTAGAGAGACAGTTTCTCTTACGCCCTGACCAAGTTTGGTCAGATCTCCATGAATAACCCAACACTCTCCCAGTTTATAAAAGGTTTTCCCCTTCTCTAAAATGTGAGGAGTAAGGCGTCCCTTTCACCTATATCTTTCCTAGAATAACATTAATAAAAATTGAATATAAATTATACATACATGTCTTAAGGTTCAACTACAAATATATCTTTAAGGTTGGTTACCCTTAGTTTTCTGAAAAGGGGTAAAGGGAGGGGATGAGTTCAAAAACTCAGTGAATGGTTATGGGGTGCGAGTTTTCACAAAAATAACTTTAATCGAAGTGTGCCAAACTCCTTATTTCCTTTAATAACATTCTTTCCTCAAGTTTTGGTTTTTAAAACCTTTTCCCAAGGTTTACCAAATTCTTTTCCAAGGATTCTCAAATCCTTTTCAAGGTTCTCGAAGCTCCTTCCCATTTCCACATTAGGTGTGTTTCACAAACAACACACACCCTTCATCAGGAAGGGTACACACACATTCATGAGATGTGATTACGCCGACTACAACTACTTGTGGATCTGAGTGTCTTTACCATCCACCCTGATAGATGTCCCTGACTTCTACCCAAAGTCTGAGTGAACGTCTTCGACGTCCTATCCTTAGACCAAAAATACTTTGTATCCATATGAGGATGGAGACCTCATCTCGACCCCACCCCGGTCTCATGCACATGAAGCTATGTCGAGCTTCCCTGACTGTTGGCACAATAATTTGCCCTTATCTCCACCATGTCGTCCAGTAGCCCTTAGAACACATCATTACTCTTCTTGGGTGTCTTGATAGCCCTGAACCTGAGTGCATGCACAAACAAAGTTTTTCCATAAGCCATTAATTTGTGGTGCCATTGGTCCAACAGCCTCAACTCTTAACTCGACCTATAGCTATTTGTCTAGACGGGTCCGTCAACTTGGTCTTGTTGCACTGCTGCCAATCCATCGAGTATGTCGGTTCTGTCTTGGTACCATTGCCAAATCACATCATTTATTCATTAAAAGTTTTCATGGCTTAATAATCATGTTTGTTTACGTGCTCCGGCTTGTGCCAACTGGTCTTGGGCCCACTATACGAGATTTTCAAAACGGGCATTTTAGACCCCAAGTTCCAAAACTGAGGCCTCTGGCCTATCTGAGCTATTCGAGCTCTCGTCAAGAAGGTCTCCCAAAATTTTTAAGCATTGGCACAAAGTTAGGGGAGAGCACTTCTGAAAAAATAACTTTTTCACTTGTCCATCACACCAAACGGGTGTGATGACATCTCCACTTACAACCGGTAAACGAGTTTTCCACTTCCTTCCAGGAAGTTCATCATACCGACCGACTATGATCTACTTACAATTGTCAAGTAATTTTTCCGCTTATTTCTCACATCACCCCAACCAAGTGTGATATTAAAATTCTACATAGTTGTGGTTTTTCATATTCGAGGTACTCATCATCCCAAACAGGTATGATGTGAAAATCCCACTCACCCAATAACTGTAGTGTAATCCTCTTAATCGGCTTTTTGCCTTCACGCGAGCTTATCCTTGATGGCGTTCTGGTTCTTCGTGTTCCTACAAGTTTTGAACATCTGTATTCATTATCATTTGGCCTAATAGCCTTTATTTCTCATGAATGAACAAAATGCCCAAACTTTTAATTATTTGCATTTAGGTTCCTAAAGTTCTTTTACTTTAACTTTAGGTCCCTAATAACAATTTTTCCCCAAATTGAGTCCCGAAACTTTCAAAAATTTACTTTGCGTCCTCAATTTATCCACAATTTTAAAAAGGGTTCAAATTTCCCAAATTTCAAATTTGGTCTCAACTTTTTAAAAATTACCATTTTGCCCCTACTTTACAAAAATGGCAATTTGACCCCAATAGTTCCAAAAATTGATCAATTGGTCCTTCAACATCTTTTTTATGGCCAATTGGCCTCAATTTTGGGAAATTGCACTTTGGTCCCTCAATTTTATGAAATTCCCAAATTTCCAAAAATTTCCCCCCAATTTCCCCCTTTCAAATTGGCCGAATTTGATTTTCTCAAATTGACCATCCAATCAGGTTTAATTGCTGAAATTGAAGGTAAAATTAAGTTTCTACACTTCCACATATTTCAATGGAACTTTGAATCGCGTCATTTGGATCTGAATTGAGCTCAAATGGAGCTTCATCGAAAAACTGAACTTAGAGAGAGAAAGCATGGAAAGTTTACTGTCGGAGGTGCGGGGTCCGAGCTTTCGATCGAGGCAGGTAGCTCTTATCATAAGGATCATCCTAAGATCAAGAATTGCAACAATTCATGTCAAATTGAGTGAGAATTTTTTCAGTGAAGTTTAACCGTTTCTCTCTCGAATGTTGATCGAAATTTATAGATGGGAGCCAAATTGGCTTATCTTTCAACTCTAATTCGGTAGTATGAGGGCTGTGAAAGTGTTGAGAGAGCTTGGTTTGGCTTGATGAGGGCTCAATTTGGCCATTTTCAACTCAGCCGAAATAGGGCAACTTCGGTCCGTCGGAGCTGCTTCACTGTTTGATCACACCGACACTTCTCTGGCAATCCTCGGAGCAAATGGAGACTACTGTCAGGTAGCTGACTTCTTCCCAAATCTAAGGAACCCAACCTCACCATATTTGGCTCAAAAAAATGCTCAAGTTAGAGCTCTGGTTTGAGCTTCAATGGAAATTGGAGTAGTGGAGAGAGAGAGAGAGGAGTTTTCAGGTGTGAAGAGGAGGAATGGAGATGAGCTCTTTATATAGTAAGCTCGGTGACTCCTTGGCCATCCAATTGGCCTTTATGATGATCATTCATGGCCTGAAATGCCTAGAATGGAGACTTTTCATCTTCGCCGGCGCTGCTCACTTTTTCGATGAGTGAACAGTGATCTCATCTAAAGGAAGAAGATGACACTATTTCAAACCGGACTAGACCGGTCTGAACCGAGTTCAATGCTTAAACTGGCCAGTTCAGGCCCGATTCAACCAATTTTTTTAAAATTAAAAATTTCTAAATTTATTCTCTATCCAATGGTGGCTTCAATTCTCCAATTTTAATAGTTTAAGCCACCTAGAAAAATGAATTTAGAAATCGGTTCAATAGTGGATCAAACCGGTTTAGGTCCGGTTCACCTAAACTGGTCTAGTTTTCTCTTCCAATTCATCCCAAAGTCTTTTTTCATGACTTTTATTACTATTTAGGTCACTCGGGGGTTGTAAATTTTCCATTTTGCCCTTTCTCTAATGGTTGGGGTTCATGAATCAATTCAATTTTCTCACTTGGGTTGACCGGTTCTTTCCCCAATTTCCTTGTCTTTAACGGATGGGGTTTATAACTTCCATTACTCACTACTGAGTAATCGATGATCAAAGCTTTCATTCCCATAGGACTCCTCTCATCCTAGGGAACCTTCCTAGATCAAACCTCGCCTCAATTGGTGTCCTAAGCAATGAGAATTTCAAAGTTAAATTCTCGGGCAAAGTACTCTCTGAACAGTGAATTTCGGTGAATGTCGGTAGAGGGGATTACCTAAAACACATTAGGGGAGGTCAGGGCTCCACTAGGGGAGTTCTCAGATGCTTGGTTTGGTCATGGTTAGCCTAGGAGTGACTCGATTGAAGCTCAACTGATATTCATCGCATACAGTCGAAGGAGCAAGGTTACTATGCGAGCTCATTGGCAATTCTTCGGCAATCCTCGAGCTGAAAGGAGGCTGCAGTGAGGTAGAGGACCTTCTCCCGATTCTAGGGACTCCTAATTCACCTCTTGATGTCTCAGAAAGCCCATTTCTTAGAGCTTTGGTTTGTGCCTCACCGAAAAGTGGAGTTGATTGTCTTCTAGGGCTGCCTGAGCAATGGGGAGGTCAAGTGGGAAGGCGCTCCTTATATAGAGGGCTCGACAACTTCCAGGGATACCGGCTGGCGCAAGACTCGATACTAGACTTGCCCTATCATGCCCTGACCCAGTTTGGTCGAATCCCCGTGAGCAACCCACCACTCTCTCCCGGCTTATTAAGTGTGTTCCCCTTCTTTGAACTGTGAGGAGTAAGGCATCATTTATACCTGTACCTTTCCTTGAATAACATTAATCAAAACTAAATAAATTTAAACTTACATACCTGTCTTGCAAGTTTAGCTAGCAAAGGTCTTTAGGTAGGTTTTTTTCCTTGGTTACCTAAAAAGGGGTAAAAGGAGAAGGTGAGTTCGACAACTTAGTGAATGAGTGTTTGAAAAATGAGTTTCTATAAAGTAGTTTTGAATTTGAGTGTGCCAAACTCCTTATTTCCTTCAAAATTATTTCTTCCTTGAATTACCAGTTATTCAAAACTAATTTCCTCATTATCCACAATCGGTGTGTTTATCCATCAACACATTCCCTTCATCATGAAGGGATCACACATTCGCATTACAGCCCATCCACTGCACCCACTTGTGACGTTAGAGCGACTTTACCGGTCACCTAGATAAAAACTCATCCACTTCTACCCTGGGAATGAGTGGATGTTCGTGACATCCAACCCTCAAACCCAAAATGCAACTCCATGTCCATATAATTACAGAGACCTCATCCTGACCCCACCCTGGTCTCATGTGCATGAAGCTACGTCGAGTTTCCTTGACTGCTGGTATAACAAACTACCCTTATCTCCACCATGTCATCAGTAGCCCTTAGGACACATCACAACCTCTCTTGGGTGTCTTGATGGTCCCAAACCTCAGTGCATGCACAAACAAAGTTTTTCCATAAGCCATTAATCTATGGTGTCATTGGTCCAATGACCCCGACCCTCAACTTGACCTGCAGCTATTTATCTAGACCATTCTATCAACCGGTCTTGTCACACTACTGCCAATCCATCGAGTATACCGGTCCGATCTTGGTACCATGGCTAAATCACATCATTCATTCATTAAACATTTTCATGTCTTATCATTAGGTTTGTTTACGAGCTCCTAATCGTGCCAACTAGCCTTGGGCCCACTGTATGAGATTTTCAAAACCGAGCATTTTAGCCCCCAAGTTCCAAAATCGAGGCCTCTGGCCTATTTGAGCTCTTATCAAGAAGGTCTCCCAAAATTTTTAAGCATTGATACAGAGTTAGGGGAGAGCACTTCTAACAAAATAACTTTTTCACTTGTCCATCACATCAATCGAGTGTAATGACATCTCTGCTTATAACCGATAAGCAGGTTTTCTACTTGTTTACAGGAAGTTCATCAAACCAACCGAATATGATCTACTTACAACTAATAAGTAGTTTTTCTGCATATTTCTCACATCACCCCAACCAGGCATGATGTTAAATTTTCCACTTAGTAGTGGTTTTTCCTTTCTGAGGTGTTCATCATTCAAACCAGGTATGATGTGAAAATCTCACTCACCCGATAAGTGCATTGTATTCCTCTTTATCGATTTTTTACCTCCACGCGAGCTTATCTTTGTTGTCGTTCTGGTCCATCATGTTCCTACATGATTTTGGACATTCTTGTTTATTAACATTTGGCATAATAGCCTTTGTTCCTCACGTATAAACAAAATGTCCAAACTTTTAATTATTTGCATTTAGGTCCCTAAAGTTCTTTTTCTTTAAAATTAGGTCCCTAATGCTAATTTTTCCCCAAATTGAGTCTCAAAACTTCTAAAATTCACTTTGGGGCCTCAATTTATTCAAAATCATAAAAAGGGGTTCAAGTTTCCCAAATTTCCAATTTGGTCCCCAACTTTTCAAAAATTACCATTTTGCCCCTACTTTACAAAAATGGAAATTTAACACCAATAAATTTAAGAACTCAATCAATTGGTCTTCCAACATCCTTTTCATGGACAATTGGCCCTCAATTTTAGGAAATTGCATTTTGGTTCCTCAATTTTACAAAATCCCCAATTTCCCCCAAAATTTCCCCCTTTCAAATTGGTCGAATTTGATTTCATCAAATTGACCATTCAATCGGGGTGTATTGATTTAATTGATGGTATGGATCAGTTTCTACACTTCTACACGATTCAATGGAGCCATGAATTACGTCATTTGGGTCCGAATTGAGCTCAAGATAGAGAAAGATTCGGAAGCTTTCCGTCAGGGATGCAGCAGTCCGAGATTTCGATCAGGACAAATAGCTCTCATTCTAAGGTTCCTCCTATGATCAAGAATTACAACAATTTATGTCGAATTGAGGGAGGATTTGGTAAGTGAAATTTCGCGGGTTCTCTTCTTGACACTGATCGGAAATTATAAAGAAGAGCCAAATTGGCTTACCTTTCGGTTCTAATTTGGTCGTATGAGGGTTGTGGAAGTGTTGGGAGAGCTTATTTTAATTTGAGGAGGGCTCAATTTGGGAGTTCTTAGCTTGGCCGAAATACGGCAGCTTTGGTCCGTCAAAGCTGCTTCACTGTTTGATTACGCCAGAGTTTCTCCGGTGATCCATAGATCGAATGATGACCACCATCAGGTAGCTGACTTCTCTCCTAGTCTAAGGAACCCAACCTTGCCTTCTTAGGCTAAAAAAAAAACCCCAATGTTGGAGCTCTAGTTCGAGCTTCACCAAAAAAATGGAGCAATAGGGAGAGAGAGGTGTTTTCAAGTGTGAGGAGAATGAATGAGGAGGAGCTCTTTATATAGGAAGCTTAGGAACTCCTTGGCCGTCTGATTGGCGCCTTTATGGTGATCATTCATGGCCTGAAATGCCCTGAACGAAGACTTTTCATCTTCGTCAGCACTGCTCATTTTTTTGGCGAGTGAACAGTGCTATCATTTGAAGGAAAAAGATGACACTATTCCGAATAGGACCAGAACGGTCCAAATCGAGTTTAATGCTTAAACTGGCCAATTTAGGCATGATTTGACCGAG
This sequence comes from Trapa incisa, assembly GCA_030064435.1. Lineage (NCBI taxonomy): Eukaryota > Viridiplantae > Streptophyta > Magnoliopsida > Myrtales > Lythraceae > Trapa > Trapa incisa. The sequence goes on along the minus strand of CM057775.1, from coordinate 4,655,053 downwards.
TTTTTCAAAATTAAAAATTTATAAATTCATTCTCTATCCAATGGTGGCTTTAATTCTCCAATTTGAATTTTTTTAAGCCACCTAGAAAAATGAATTTAAAAATCGGTTCAATCTAGTTCAGGTCCGGTTCACCAGAACTGGTCTGGTTTTCACTTCCAATTCATCCCAAAGTCCTTTTCCATGATTTTTATGACTCTTTAGGTCACTTGAGATTTGTAAATTTCCCATTTTGTCCTTTTGCTAACGGTTGGAGTTCATGAACCGGTTTGGTTTTCTCACTCAAGTTGACCAGTTCTTTACCCGATTTCCTTGTCTTTAAGGGACGGGGTTTACAACTCTATCCTCTTTTTAGGAGTTCTTTCCCCAAAAATTATTCAACATCCTTTTTTTAGGAAATAACTTCCTTTGATGTCAACTTGGCATTTGTTTGACATGCTACCATTCCGGTTATTTTCACTTAACCCATTTATAACACAACCGTGTTGGCTTACACAACCGTGTTGGCTTTCCTTAACCACTCGTCCTTTCCCAACTTCTTTATTGGGTCTTTCTGGTGCCAATCATTGGATTTCCTAATGACTTATTGACACGCTAGGATTCTTCCTTTCTTATGTCTTTCTTCATATTTGGTGACATCCTTTACTCAAGGATTTTCCTTTTTCTCTAAACCCACTCTTACTTGCTCATGACCATTTTATGATTCCTTTGTTTGGGGAGTTCTCTTTTAATGATTTTCATTCTCTACTATGTCCTTCAAAGTAGAGATTTCCCCCTTATGTGCTATATGTTTGAATTTCTTACTACTCCTTGAAGGTTTCCTTCCTTCGCATTCTTACACCCTTTTGAATTAGAGCTTTTGCCCGCCTTTAATCATTTGCTGACGATAATTTCCTAGTTCACCCTTTACTTTCCTACCGAAGGTATCTCCAATCGTCGGGTCTTATTTCATGTACTCAACACTATGCACATCCTATTACCCTTCTTTAGAGTGTAGTCTCCACTACTTTCCGATCTTTCTTAGGGTCTCGTTTATTCTCCATGACCATAATGTTGCTACTAGTTGCTTCCTCCTGCTAGGTTCATTAGAAATCCCTATTTGGCTTCTTTGCTCTTTCGAAATAGGTAACACTTGGCAGTCCCGATATACCCTCAACCACTTATGGTTCTTTATGAGGTTCCTTATGTTGGGTTAAGCCTCTTATGATCCATCTGGTGGTTCCTTAGCTTCGAAACTTCCCTTTTTAAGGTTTCACTTCCTACTTTTATCCTTCTGCCTAGGGACTCCTGTCCTAGTTCAACCTCCCTAACGCTCCTTGGAGGTTTTTCCTTGTTTCCTTTCTTACACCCTTCTGAGATCGGTATTGTTATCAGCTCTTTATCCTTCCATGTCCTCTATCTTCTTTTTGTTCCTTATCCTCTCTTCGAGGAACTTCTACTAATAGGTTGGTTCCTATCACTCTATTTTATGTCCAGCCATCCACTCATTAGGCTCTATTAAGCGAGTGTGGGGCACGACCAGTCTTGATGTTATTGGTTGTTTCCCCTTAACCACTTCCGAATTGGAGGGCTTACTTCTCCAAGGTTTTTCGGATGTTCTTTCCTTTATTTCCTTATTATGGATAGACCACCCATCTTTACTTGTCACAACGTCCTTTGATGCTATTTTCCTACTTACCCATTTCTTGGGTTTAACTTTCTTCTTGGGTCCTCCTAGTATACTTCCCTAGGTTCTTTCACCTCAGTATGCACTTCATTTCCTCATCCTTCATCACTTAGTCCATTACTTCTTAGTTGGGATATGTACGCCTCCCCAGGGTTTCTTTTCTTGGAAAGGGTTCAGGCACTATTTGCTCAAGACCTCTTTATGTGAGACTTACTAAATCCTCTTCATGGTTTGAGTGTGATCACCACTTTGTTTTTTGGCCATTTATTCTTCAAGGATTTCTTTCATCCTTATTTTCCACTATTATGGCTTTTTCAACTCCTCCTTCCTTGTTGGGGTTTAAATTTATGAGCTACTCGAGGGTTAGTTCATTAACTGCCTCATCTCTACTACTCTCTTGGTTTACTTGTCTCGGAACAATTATCCTTCAATTTTACTTGTCTTTTATGCCTATCCTGTCGTCCTTTTTAAGGTGTAGTCCTTACTATTTTCCAGTTCTTCCTAGGGCATCTTCTCCTAAAGTTTCTAGTTACACTTCTCGCTAGCTCAGTCTACAACCCTACTTGGCTCATCTACTTTTCCAAAGTAGGTCACACCTTGTTATACCAAGACATTTCCTTGTTAGGAGCTTGTCTTCTATGGAGGAGGTGCTTCCTTCTTTACTCCTAGGTGGCTTGTAATGCCCCTTAAGGGAAAATTCCCTTTTATCCATATTCTACTCTATCTAGGTTTTCTTAAGGTCCTATCCTTGGTCTTCTTCTCGTGTTCCTTCGTCATATAATTGAGACACACGATCATATTATTGAGGGACAGAAAATTTTTTAGGAACTTAGAACCTTATTCATTATTAAAGTTAGAATACAATTTGGGATTTTAACATCTCTTAAGGGAGATTGTTACATTGACGGTATGGGAAGTACTCAGTACTATGCTATGGCCTAGAAGGATTTCTTCCTGGGTGAGATTGGGATCCCTAGCCATAATTGTGTTTCTTATATTGTTATCCATTCGGGCTTCTATAGGGGTGGAGGTGTCCCTATTAGAAGGTATCGCTTTGATTCCTTGCGATGAGGGACTGTCTTTTGCTATGTGTCCCACCCTCCTACACTCATAACAGGTTCTCTTGGATCTTGTCCTCCGTAATGTTGGGCATCTTCTAATGTAGTGTCCCCATTGCCCACATCTATAATAGGTCATCTCCTTGCATGGACCTTTGTGGTTCCTCTTATACTTTGAGCATTGCAGGGCCTTTCTAAGGGATTGCTGATGGTTCGATACTTTGTCGTCCTTGAGCTCGAACACCTTGGAGGCTTTTTTGTCAAGTCCTCTTTGACCTAGGGTTACTCCAAGAGTCCTTCTATACTCCTGGTTCATTTCCTCCTTTAGGATGGGGTTCTCCCTGGCTTCTAGGGTGGCTAAGGTAGCGTAGGTTTGTTTGGCTACTTTTCTTGGGTCCATCTGTAAATTTTAAAATTATTCCTATCAGTTATTATGTTATATAGTCTTGATAATGTATTCGAGGAAACATGCTCTGATACCACTCAAGTTGTCACGCCCCGACCCCGTTTGGTCGGATCCCCATGAGCAACACGTCACTCTCCAGACTTATTAAGGGTTTTCCCATTCCTTAAACCGTGAGAAGTAAGACGTCCTTTATTCATGTACCTTTCCTGGAATAACATTAATAAAAACTGAATAAATTTAAACTTACATATTTGTCTTGTAGGTTTAGCTAGCGGAAGGTCTTTAGATAGGTTTTTCCCTTGGTTACCTGAAAAGGGGTAAAGGGAGGGGATGAGTTTAACAACTTAGAGAATGGGTGTTTAAGAAATGTGTTTTTATAAAATAGTTTTGAATTGGAGTGTGAGAAACTCCTTATTTTTTTTAAAATCATTTCTTCCTTGAATTCCCAATTATTCAAAACCAATTTCCTCATTATCTACAATCAGTATGTTTAACAATCAATACATGCCCTTCATCATGATGGGATCACACATTCGTAGGGCAGCCCATCCACTACACCCACTTGTGGCATTGAAGCCACTTTACCGGCCACATAAATAGAAGTTCATCCACTTCTACCCTCGGAATGAATGGATGTTTGCGACATCCGACCCTCAAACCCGAAAAGCAACTCTGTGTCCGTATGAGGACAAAGACCTCATCCCGACTCCACCCCGGTCTCATGCACATGAAGCTACGTCGAGTTTCTGTGACTGCTGGCATGACAATCTACCCTTATCTCCATCATGTCGTCCAGTACCCCTTAGGACGCATCACTACCCCTCTTGGGCGTCTTGAAGGTCTCGAACCTGAGTACATGCACAAACAAAGTTTTTCCATAAGCCATTAATACGTGGTGTCACTGGTCCAATGGCATCAACCCTCAACTCGATCTACAGCTGTTCGTCTAGACCGTTCCATTGATCAGTCTTGCCGCACTGCCGCCACTCCATTGAGTATGTCACACCCCAACCTGGATTGGTTGGATCCCCGTGAACAACCCACCGCTCTTTCTCGGTTCAAGAGGAGTTTCCCCCTTCTTTTAGTCGAGAGGAGCCAAGCGAAATTCCAACCTTTTTCCCTAGAAGACATATATCAATTAAAATGTAAGCTTAAAAATAAATTTAAGCATACCTGACAAAGGGTAAGGCTCGGTGTTACTTCTAGTCATTTTCTCTTTTCCTGAAAAGGGGTAGAAAAAAGGGGTGAGTTTCTACAACTCAGTGAATGTGTTTTCAAAGGTCTACTTTTATTTTTTAAGGAAAAAACATTTTATATGGAGTGTACCAGACTCCTTTCTTTTCAAAAATTCCTTCATTTAGAAATTCGGGTTTTTCCATTACTCTTAGTTACTAGTGTGTCATCACCCAACACACATCCTTCATCATGAAGGTTACACACATTCGCAAGCCAGTATCACTACTAAACCCGCTAGTGGCTTCGAAGCGACTTTTCCTACCACCTGGATAGAAGTACGACCACTTCTACCCTGGGAACGAGTGGATGTACGCGACATCCGACCCACAATCCCAAAATGACTTCTTTGTGTCCGTATGAGGATAGAGACCTCATCCTGTCCCCACCCTAGTCTCATGCGCTTGATGCTATTCCAGATTTCGCACAGACACCTGGAACGACAATCTGCCCTTATACTCACCGGGTCATCCAGGGCCCTTAGGACACATCACTACCCCTCATGGGCATCTTGATGATCTCGTACTCATGGTGCATGCACAAGCAAAGTTTTCTTAAATTTTCCATATAATATGTGGTGCCATTTGTCCCAACGGTTCCAACCTTCAAGTCAACATGTAGCTGTTTGTGTCTACTGGTCCAGAGACCTGTCATGTCGCACTGCTACTAGTTGACTGAGTATGTCGGACCTGCCTTGGTACCATGACCAAACAATTCACTTATTAAGTTTTATGGCGCGCGCGCGCACACACACACACACACACACATATATATATATATATATATATATATATATATATATCAAGTTCTTTTACGAGCTCTTGCCCGTGTCCATTGGCCTATGGCCCACTGTTCGAGTTTTTCAAAAACTGGCATTTTAGCCCTCAAGTTCCAAAACTGAGGCCCCTGGCCTATAAGAGCTATTCGAGCTCCCGTCAAAAAGGTCTCCCAAATAGTTTAAGCATTGACACACAGTCAGGGGAGAACATTTCCAACAAAAATAGGTTTTTACTGTCCATTATACTGACCGGTAAAAGGACATCTCCGTTCATAACCGATGAACAGGTTTTCAACTTCCTTCGAGTAAGTCTCATCATACCAACTGGGTATGATCTACTTACAACCCGTAAGTAGTTTTTCCGCACAACTTTCACATCACTTTCTCTAAGTAGTGATGATTAAAACATACCACTAAGTAGTGGGTTTTTATACCGAGGTACTTATCATCCCCAACCGGGTATGATACATAATCTCACTCACCTGATAGTGCAGTGAAATTCCACTTAGTCGAGTTCCGTCCTTACCAAGTTGGACCTCGACTATCATTCCTGATGTCTCGTTCTCCTACATGAAATGAACATAATAGTTCATTATTCTTTGGCCTAATAGCCATCATTCATTCCAAATGAATGAGAAAAACCCAACTTTACATATATTTGCAATTAGGTCCCTAAAGTTATTTTTCTTTAAGTCCCTATTGCCGGGTTTTTCCTAAATTCGAGTCTCGAAACTTTTAAAATTTATCTTAGGACCACAAATCATTTGATTTCACACAAAGGGGTTTAATTTTCCAAATTTCTAATTTGGTCCTTCAATTTTCCCAAAATTACCATTTTACCCTTTCTTTAGAGAAATGGTAAATTTTTCCCCAAAATTTCTCAATTGGCCCTCTAATATTCTTATCATTACCCATTGACCCTCAATTTTGGAAAATTACATTTTAGTCCTTCGAATTTTCAAAAATCCCCAATTTTTCCCCCAATTTCAACTTGTCAACACTGTCGAATTTGATTTCATCAAATTAACCGATTAAACACCTCTAATGGTTGAAATTGGAGTTGAAATTGAGTTCCTACATGTTTATACAATTCTAAGAAACTTTGAATCGCAGATTTTAACACCGAAATGAGCTCAAATGGAGCTTCACCGGAAAATAGATTGTAGAGAGAGAAAGCTTCAATTTCTCACCGGTGAGGGCTCGGCGGTCGGAGCTCTCTATTTGGGTAGGTAGCTCTCCTCTAGAGGTTCTTCCTAGGATCAAGAATGACATCAATTGATGTCGATTTGGATTAGAATTTTCTCATAGAAATTCGGTCGACTCTCTCTCTAACAACGATCTGAAATTGTAAAGGGGGGGCGAATTGGCTTACCTTTCAGTCCTAATTCGGCCATGGAAGTGCTGAGATGGTGTCATGAGAGCTTGGTTTGGCCTGAGGAGGGCTCGAATTGGCCGATTTCAACTCGGCCGAAACAGGGCAGCTTCAGTCCGTCGAAGCTGCTTCACTGTTTGATCAAGTCAGCACTTCTCTGGCGACTCTTAGGATGAACGGATGCTACCACCATATAGCTGACTTCTCCCTGGTTCTAATGAACCCGACCTTGCCTTCTTTGGCTCAGAATTGACCCTATATCGAAGCTCTAGTTCGAGATTCACCGGAAAACTAAGCAACTGAGAGAGAGAGAGAGAGAGAGAGAGAGAGAGCTTTTCAGGTGTAGAGAGGATGAATGGAGAGAGGCTCTTTATATAGGGAGCTTGGGGACCCATTGACAGTCCATTTGGCTTAGTTATGATAGGAATTTATGAGCAAAAACGTACCAAACGGAGGCGTTTCTTCTTTGCCGGTGTTTCTTCAGTTTCCTAGCGAGTGAACAGTGTTGTCATCCCAAGGAAGAAGATGACACTGTTCCGAACCGGACCGGACCGGTCCAAACTGAATTTCAAGCTTAAACCGGCCGGTTCACCCCTCATTCGACCAAGTTTTTCAAATCTAAAAATTTCTAAATTCATTCTCTATCTAATGGTGGCCTCAAATCTCCAATTTTAATTATTTAAGCCACCTAGAAAAATGAATTTAGCATTTGGTTCATCAATGGTTCAAACTGGTATGAACTGGTTCGGATCCGGTTCACCTGAACCAGTTTAGTTTTCATCCCTAATTTCTTTACAAATCTATTTCCATGTCTTTTGTAGCTCCTTGGATCACTTAGGGTCCATAAGATTCCCAGTTTACCATCTTTTTATCGATTCTAGTTCATAAACCGACTTAGTCCTTAAACCGGTTCAATCCGGTTCGGGTCTAGTTCACCCGAACCGATCTAGTTTTTCTCTCCCACTTTGTTCTAAGGTTCTTTCCCAAGGTTTGTAAATTTCTTTGGGGCACAAGGGAGTTGAATTTCTCTATTTTGCCTATTCTCTATTGGTTCTGGTTCATGAACCGACTCGGTTCATAAACCGGTTCAATCTAGTTGGATTCGGTTCATCTAAACCGATCTAGTATTTCTCTTCCAATTCATCCTAAGGTTCTTTTCCATGGTATTATGAACTCTTTGGATCATCCGAGAGTTGTAAATTCCCAAGCTGCTCATTCACAAATGATTGGGTTTGTGAACCGGTTCTGTATCCTCACTTGTTTGACCGGTTCTTTTCTCGGTTTTCCTTAGCTCGAAAGGACGGGTTTTACAGAGTATGTCGGTCCTATTTTAGTACCATGGCCAAATCACATCATTCATTCATTAAAAGTTTTCATGGCTTATCATTAGGTTTGTTTATGAGCTTCTGCTCATGCCAACTAGCCTTGGGCCTACTGTACGAGATTCTCAAAATCGGGCATTTTAGCCTAGAAGTTCCAAAATCAAGGTCTTTGGCCTATCTGAGATATTCGAGCTCTCGTCTAGAAGGTCTTCCAAAATTTTTAAGCATTAGCACACAGTGAGGGAAGAGCACTTTTGACAAAATAACTTTTTCACTTGTCCATCACACCAACCAGGTGTGATGATATCTCCGCTTATAACCGATAAGCATGTTTTCTACTTCCTTTTAGTAAGTTCATCATACCAACCAGGTATGATCTACTTACAATCAATAAATAGTTTTTCCGTGTATTTCTCACATCACCCCAACCAGGCATGATGTTAAAATTTCCACTTAGTAGTGGTTTTTCTTTTCTGAGGTGCTCATCATCCCAACTGGGTATGATATGAAAATCTCACTCAACTAATAAGTGCAGTGTATTCCTCTTTATCGATTTTTTGCCTCCACGCGAGCTTATCTTTGCTAACGTTCCGATCCTTCGTATTCCTATACGATTTTGGACATTCTTGTTTATTAACATTTGGCATAATAGCCTTCGTTCCTCACGTATGAACAAAATGCCCAAACTTTTAATTATTTGTATTTAGGTCCCTAAAGTTCTTTTTCTTAAACTTTAGGTTCCTAATGCTAATTTTTCCCCAAATTGAGTCTTGAAACTTCTAAAATTCACTTTGTAACCTCAATTTATTCAGAATCACAAAAAGGGGTCCAAGTTTCCCAAATTTACAATTTGGTTCCCAACATTTCAAAAATTACCATTTTACCCCTACTTTACAAAAATGGCAATTTAACCCCAATAAATTTCAAAATTTGACCAATTGGTCCTCCAACATCCTTTTAATGGCCAATTGGCCCTCAATTTTAGGAAATTGCACTTTGGACCCTCAATTTTATGAAATCCTCAATTTCCCCAAAAATTTTCCTCAATTTCCCCCTTTCAAATTAGTCGAATTTGATTTCATCAAATTGACCATTCAATTGGGGTTTATTGATCCAATTGAAGGTATGGATCTTTGTTAGAAAATTGAACTTAGAGAGAGAAAGCTTTGAAAGCTTACTGTCGAGGGTGCGGCGGTTCGGGATTTTGATTCGAGAGATAGCTCTTATCCTGAGGTTACTCCTAGGATCAAGAATTACAATAATTCATGTCAAATTGAGGAAGAATTTGGTCAATGAAATTTCATCAGTTCTCTCTCTAACACTAATAAAAAATTACTCAATGGGGCAAATTAGCTTACCTTTTGATTCTAATTTGATCGTATGAGGGCTGTCGAGGAGTTAGGAGAGCTCAATTTGGTCGTTCTTAGCTCGACCGAAATAAGGCAGCTTCAGTTCGTCAGAGCTGCTTCACTGTTTGATTATGCCAGTGTTTCCCCGGCAATCCTCAAATCGAATGGTGACCACCGTCGGGTAGCTGATTTCTCTCTGAGTCTAAGGAACCCAGCCTTACCTTCTTTGGTTTAGAAAAACCCCATTGTCAGAGCTCTGGTTCGGGCTTCACCGAAAAATGGAGCAGTAGGGAGAGAGTGTTGTTTTCAGTTGTGAGGAGGATAAATGGGGAGGAGCTCTTTATATAGGAAGCTTGGGGGCTCCTTGGTCATCCAATTGATGCCTTTATGGCAATCATTTATGGCCTGAAACACCCTGAATGGAGAATTTTCATCATCGTCCACGCTGCTCGCTTTTCCAGCGAGTGAACAGTGTTGTTATCTTAAGGAAGAAGACGACATTGTTTCGAACCAGGTTTAATGCTTAAACCTATCGGTTCAGGCTCGATTCGACCAAGTTTTTTAAAATTAAAAAAATTTTAATTCATTCTCTACCAATGGTGGCTTCAATTCTCCAATATGAATTTTTTAAGCCACCTAGAAAAATTAATTTAGAAATCGGTTCAATAGTGATTCAAACTGGTTCAACTCGGTTTAGGTTTGGTTCACTTGACCAGTCTGATTTTCACTTCTAATTCATCTTAAAGTCCTTTTTCATGACTTTTATGACTATTTAGGTCACTTGAGATTTGTAAATTTTCCGTTTTTTCATTTCTCTAATGGTTAAGGTTCGTGAACCAGTTCTATTTTCTCACCCCAGTTGACTGGTTCTTTTCCCGGTTTCCTTGTCTTAATGGGACGGGGTTTAGACGCCCAATTGTGAAAGTGGTGATGGATTTTTCATTCATCGAAAAATTGGTCTCTCTCTGACGATCGCGCATTGTTCATATGGCCAAGGTTGAAGATGGCACTTTGATGTGCGTGCGAGCTTCACACGTGTGGGCTGCCACTTGGCACACTATGATTAGCTGGCTTTACTGATGCGATGTCCAACTCAATGTCCGAGTCACCATTTGACTCGTTGACCAGCTACGTGGCAACCTCTTATTTGTTACCAGTTCCAGCGTGGCCGCTGACTATACTCAGTCAGTATTTGACTGTGACACGTGGCATACTTTGATTGGCTGATTTAAATTAATCAGATTTCCCTTTTCGTGCGGTGCACAATTGCCACATGTCATACTCTTATTATCATATTTAAATAATTTTATATCTCTCATTGCGCATTGTGTATTGAGATATCAATTTCGGGTCAGGGCGGGTTTTGGTAGACTCATGCCTGACCCGAGGCTTGAGTACATCTATTTTTTTTAAATATATTTTTGTAATATATATTTTTTAAAAACAATAAAAATTTATAAATTATTGATGTACATTTATTATATTATTTTTCATTTGAAATATTTTTTGTAGAGTTGGCGAAAAAATTATATTGTATAAATAAAATTTACTAAAAATATAAAAATAAATACAAAGATAAGAGAAAAGTTTGTTTCACCAATTGAGATAAATGAAAGTTTTAAAAATAGCTTATATATTTATATTAATATGCATTATAATAATAGCTATAATAATAATAATAATAATATATAACCAATAACTTATTAAAAAAGAAAGTTTTACAACAAAAAAATAGAGTGAAAAATACCTTGATTGTTGAATTAATAAGGTAAAGTAATGATACCAAAAATTAGATTATTATTTCATTTTATATATACTATTTTTATTAAAAATAAATATTAATTTGACTAATTTAAAAGGTCAAATCTTAATATAAAATTTATTAAATGGTAATATGGACCCAATAATACAAACTTATATGGGTTAAAATATTTCTTTAAAATATCTAGTTTTTGTAAATTTCTTGGAGAAAATGAAAATGAGTAATTAAGATATTTAGAAAATCTTGCAAGTGAATTAAATTCACAAATTTTTATGTTTAACATCTATTTTAGTATCATGATATTAATAATGCATTTAAACAACATAGTTATTTTTTAAAATTTAACATGATTTTTTACACACTACATTTATCATTTTATCAAATGGAATATGATCACCATTTTCCATGAAAATTAAGTATGGCGAATAAAAAATTATGCACATCAAATTTAAAAGATGAACTGTCGAAGGATACATAATTCTTTATATTTAAGGTTAATAAAAAGAACCGTTTATATTTAAGATTAATAAAAATTAAATATTATTTAGTCACTGCAATTTTTAAAAATTTTTGGCATTAGCTCCGCATTTTCACATTATTCATAATACTTGTTATAATTAAAGTTAATAAAAATACCTTAATATACTTAAAATATTTAATAATTAGAAACTTCAATCAAATTATACTAAATACATAATAATGTGGTAAAACACAATACAAAATATAATTAATAATTAAACACCACTTTGTCCCGCTTGATCATCATCATCAGCACACATCATTTGAACCAATAAATCTTCATCCGTATCGTAATCAATTTTATCAATATTAGCATTTGCTAAAAATTTTGACAAATAAAATAAATTATAATAAGAGAACATATCGATATAAATACTAAACAATACTAAACAAATAACGCATCGGGTGCATTTGCTCTTATCTAACTTTGTGCACAAATAAGTGTTTTAACTGCTTCATCGGTAAGTCGACTACGAGATGGACTGATAATGTGACCGTTTATACTAAATACTGATTCTGAAGCAACCATTATAACTGAAATAGCCAATATGTCCTTAGCCATCCTTGATAATATTGGATATTGAGCAGCATTATTTTTCCACCAATGAAATCTATTGAATTCATCTGTATTGTAGATCACGTACTCATCCAAATATAAGTCCAACTCAAACTTTGATTTCTTTAGCTTCTTCTTCTTATCTTACTCAAATTTGATAAAATAGATTTATTTACTACAAGTTACTTTCACTACTTGTGCATGCATCATACTCAAATACTTGACTAGTGAGTTGGTTTACAATATTGGCATATTCAGCAAATAACATCTTAAATATATTCACTATTGTGCCTTCTTGATCTGCTACTTACTTTGATTATTTATCAAAACAATACGTTAAACTGTACACCTTTCATCGTGGATCAAGAATTGTTATAATTCTTAATATAACATAAACTTTCCACCAATATTTCTCAATTTTTTTCATCATTTCAGTCGTCATGATCTCAATGTAGTATATATCACAATACATCAATTCACTAACAGCAGCTTTAATCGAACAAATAATAGGCATGTATAAATTAGCGGTGGGATAATTTCTACCAAAAAATATAATGGTTGCGTCGTTGAACTCACTAAGCTTGCCAGTAATCTCATTTGCCAATGACCAATCTAATTCACTATGCAAACATTATATTGTGAGTAACACAATTTCAAACGAGGAAAAATATCTTTGTACTCTAATGCTACCTGCAACACGTTATAAGTTGAGTTCCAATGGGTTTTAGAATCAAGAGCAAGCTTATTACCTAATTCAATATGCGGTTGATGAGTAGTATGCTCAAATTTCTCCCACTTATTTGATGTACTAGTCCAATATATTATGTTTTCGCGTATATTCTCAATACTTTATACAGTTGTTTCCAATCCTGCTTTCACAATTATATTCGAAATGTGTGCATAACATCACATATGTAGTATCTATCCTCCCAACATCATTGAATTTAAAAGCAGTTTTTCAATAAAAAATTGTATCATACTATCATTTGTAGAACAATTATCTAAAGTGATGGTAGATAGTTTGGAATCAATATTCAAATCAATAAGAGAGATTGATATTTTTTTCACACAATACCTCACTTGTATGTGTACACGGTACATGAAATAGCCTACAACAAAATAAATATAAAAAATTAATAAATTAATATACTGAAAAACTACACACATTATTATATTAATCATTACCTTATTATATAGTTTTGTAATGTTCAATCATTATCAATGTAATGACCAGTTATCACAATATAACCCTTTTTTTGTGTCTAAGAAGTCCACATGTCACTAGCGATAGCAATCTCACTATTCAACTTCTCTAAAATCTTTTGTAACGCCTTCTTTTCAACAGCATATAATTTAATATAATAATTTCTAATTGTATTATGTGACATAATCTTGAATTGTGGTTGTAACTTCCCCACAAACTCTTTAAACTCGTAATACTCTACCATGTTCATCGAATATACATGCAGTATAAGCATTCGTACAAGTGATGATAGATAGTCTTGTTGATAAAAAATCTAGTCCCAACACGGCCTTTCTCCAATTGTAAACTTCCATCAACATATCTCATAAAATGTTGATAAATATCGAGTATTGTCCTTCTTGAACATTCCCCATATGTTTTCTCAAATGATTTGTACCTTGTTTACCATCTTCAACATACAAGTTTCCACAATAGTTGCATTTTGCTTTTAATATACCGTCAACTATAATTGTAATGTAATGGTCTCAAATATTAGAAGTAAATCTATCCCATTGAGAATTTTGGAATAGGACTATCAGATGTATATTTGGTACCTACAACACCCATAGATATCGATCTAACCACTGATTGTGATTGCACATTAGTCAGTGTCAGCTCATCACCATCTGCCATAGTGTATTACTGTACAAAGAAATAATAAATATAATTATAAATAAAAAAGAAAATTACAATTTACAAATTAACAAAATTGGGATTGTGTTCCAGTATTAGAACAAATACTAGTACCATGATCCAGCACTGGTGATGTGAACCCGCCAATATACTGACAACACCCTACACCAAATATGGAATAAACCCCAAAACTTTCACGACGCAAATAAAAAGAATGTAATATACATTTTTGATTGAGAAACAAGGTACGGATAGAAGTAAATGCCACATCAAACTCCTATAAGAAGAGCTCTTAGAAAACCTTGATAATAAGTTCGATTGCTTGAACGCCACAAGTAAAAACCTGATAAGTTCAAAAAGTTCTCTTAAAAGAGAAATAAGACATAAACTTTATAATATCATTTAAATCAAAGATCTGTCTTTACAATGCTCTGAAGTTAGCATTTTATAGGCACTTATGAATATTAGATATTCTCTAAATAAAGAAATAAAATATTATGGTTGACATGTCAACCATATAATATATTACTAATATATTCATTGTTCCCTTATTTAGAGATGTTTAAGATAATAAAATATTCTAGACTTAACATATTATCTTAGACATATCTAGAAAATATATTATTTTCTTATTTAATCTTCTTCTAGAAGATTTATTATATTAATAAATCTCTCATTCGAATTATATCCTTATTTAGTGCTATTATTGTACACTTCAATTGTGCTCCCAGCTTGGCTTCTTGTAATCGCTTCAATCAAGCCTTGCATTTCTTCTTTAATTCTTTTGGCCCTTTACCTTGTAATTGCACCTTGTGAATTGGCAGCACCCTTAGTTGGACTCACATCATTCTTTTGTACTCAAATCTTCAGTTTTCATGTCACCTACATCAAAGGGCATTAAATTAGTGACGTTGAAACTTACACTAACACCATACTCACCTGGTAACTCCAACTTATAAGCATTATTGTTGATGTGTTCCAACATTTGAAATGGTTCATCTCCTCTTGGAAGAAATTTTGACCGCCTTTGTTTTGGAAATTGTTTCTTCCTCAGATGAAGCCAAACCCAATCCCCGGGTTCAAATGTAATATTTTTACAACCCTTATTTGTTTGATTTTCATATGCTTTAGTCTGCCTTTCAATGTGCAACTTTGCCTTTTCATGCATTTGTCTCACAAACTCTGCCTTTCTCTTTCCATCAAAATTTACTAATTTACCAATAGGAAGTAGAGTTAAATCTAGAGGGCTTAATGGATTTAAAACCATATACAATCTCAAATGGTGAAAACTTAGTTGTAGAATAAATAGAACAATTATAAGCAAACTCAACATGTGGCAAATAATATTGCCATGATTTCAAGTTTTTTTTATTATAGTACATAATAAAGTACCTAATATTCTATTAACTACTTCTGTTTGACCATCAGTTTATGGGTGACGTGCTGTTGAAAATAAAAGTTTTGTTCCCAATTTACCCCCATAAAGTCTTCTAGAAGTAACTCAAGAATTTAGAATCATAATTAGAAACAATAGTTTTAGGCATATCATGCAATCTAACAACTTCTCTAAAGAACAAATTGGCAACATTCGAGGCATCATCAGTTTTATGGCATGGAATAAAGTGTGTCATCTTTAAAAATCTGTCAACAACCACAAACACAGAATCACTCCCTCTCTTAGTTCTTGGTAATCCTAAAATGAAATCTATGGATATATCAATCCAAGGTGCACTAGGAATTAGAAGAGATGTATACAAACCATTAGGTAGTTACCTAAACTTAGACTCCTTACATGTAATGCATCGAGAACATATTTTCTCAACATCCCTTTTCATGCGAGGCCAAAAAAATGTTCATGCAATATTGCCATAGTCTTAGCTACCCAAAAATGTCCCATAAGTCCTCCAACATGTGCTTCCCTAACAAGTAACTCACGCAAAAATGATTGAGGGATGCACAATTTGTTTTCTCGAAAAATGAACCCATTTTGCAAATAAAATTTTACAAACCCACCATTTGTACAATTTTTAATCACATCACAAAAATTAGGGCCTTTTGCATACAATTCCTTAATATAATCAAATCCAAGCAATTTAGAATCAATAATTGCAAGCATAGCATACCTTCAAGATAGCATATTAGCAGCTATATTTTTCTTACCTTGTTTGTACTTGATCACATATGGGAATGTCTCAATGAACTTCACCCACCTAGCATGATGCTTGTTCAACTTGTGTTGCCCCTTAAGGTGCTTAAGAGATTCATGATCAATGTGAATCACAAACTCTTTCGGCCATAGATAGTGTTGCAATGTTTGTAGTGTTCGAACTAGGGCATACATCTCCTTGTCGTAGGTAGAATAGTTGATGGTTGCTCCACTCAAATTTTCACTAAAATATGAAATTGGCCTTCCCTCCTATATCAATACATCTCCAATACCTACATCTAATGCATCACACTCAATTTCAAATGTTTTAGAAAAATTAGGTAAGGCTAGCAATGAGGCAGTTGTCAGTTTATCCTTTATCAATTGGAATGTGTTTTGTTGCTTAACTCCGCAATTAAATGCTACATTTTTCTTTATAACAGCAGTAAGAGGTGCAATATAAGTACTAAACTTAGGAACAAAACGTCTATAAAAACTAGTCAATCCATGAAAACTTCTTGCCTGACTTACCGAATTAGGTGTTGGCCAATCTCAAATTGCCTTAATCTTTTCCTTGTCAACTCCAATCCCTTCTGAACTTATAACATACCCAAGAAAGACAAGTTTATCCGAACAAAAGACACATTTTTTTAAATTGGCAAACAATTTATTTTTCCTTAAGGCTTCTAAAACAATTGTTAAGTGTCTTACATGTTCGTCCATGGTCATGCTGTAGATTAGAATGTCATCAAAATATACAACTACAAACTTCCCAATAAAAGTACACAAAACATGGTTCATTAATCTTATGAATGTACTAGGTGCATTAGTTAATCCAAAGGGCATAACTAACCATTCATATAATCCTTGTTTTATTTTAAATGTAGTTTTCCATTCATCTTCTTCTTTCATTCTAATTTGATGATATCCATTTTTAAGATCTATTTTTGAAAATAAACAAGATCCATTTAACTCATCTAACATATCATCCAAATGATGAATCAATGCACATTCGCCATTCGCACATTTGCTCGATAATCAAATTACCGTGATATTGTTAATAGCTAGATAATCAACGCACATTCGCCATGTTCCATCCTTCTTAGGGACAAGTAATACAGGCACAACATATGGGCTCATGCTCTCTCGAACATACTCTTTTTCCATTAGTTCAATGACTTGGCGTTAAAGTTCCTTTGTTTCCTCAGGGTTACTTCTATAT
The DNA here is from genome assembly GCA_030064435.1 of Trapa incisa. Lineage (NCBI taxonomy): Eukaryota > Viridiplantae > Streptophyta > Magnoliopsida > Myrtales > Lythraceae > Trapa > Trapa incisa. The sequence continues at coordinate 4,637,791 of CM057775.1, read as the reverse complement.
GCAGGTCAGTTTAGAATTTTTGCTCTAGGGATGAAATCAATTTAATATTCAATTCCTCGAATTGGTGGCAAACCTGCTGGTATCTTTTCGGGAAAAACATCAATAAATTCTTGCAAAACAGTAATAATATTGCTCGGCAAAGATCCGATAAGGTTATTAGTACTCAAAAAGGCATCCTTTTATATAAGTACAATAAAAGATTGTTGTGAATGTATAGCTCCCTTAATCTCATTTTTTCTAGCAATAAAATTATTTTTACTTTCTTTTTTTTTCAAATTCAGGCTTTTCTCTCTTTTCTTTCAACTCTATATTCTTTTTTTCTTCTTTCTTCTTCTTTCTTCTTTTCATTCACCTTTTTTCCTTTTTATTTGATTGTCTAAAACTTGCTTTGGAGTCAATGGTACAAGAGATATTGGTCTTTCGCTCATCACAAATGAGTACTTATTGGTGAATCCATCATACTTAACTTAACGATCAAATTGTTAGGGTCATCCCAAAATAATATGACAAGCTTGCATTGGTACCACATCACATAGTATTTCATCTTGATATCTTCCAATAGAAAATGCAACCAACACCTGCTTGGTTACCTTGAGTTCGCCTTGACCATTCAGCCATTGAAGTTAATATGGTTTTGGATGTTTTAATGTCAATAATATTAATTTCTTCACAAGCTCAGTGCTAGTTACATTAGTGCAACTTCTTCAATCTATAACAATGAAACAAATCATGTTGTTCACACAACAACTAGTATGAAATAAGTTTTCACACTGGTTATTTTCTTCTTCTTGGGCATGAGCACTGAGAGTTTGACTTGCTACTAATAACTCTCCTTCTTCAGCATACTCACTAGCATCCTCAAGTGGTGGCATATCAGGATCGTTTTCTTCTTCTTCATCCTCAGTCTTGGTCTCCCCATGAACATTTATCATCATGGCCCGCTTATTCAGACATTAACTTGCTACATGACCCCTGCCTTGGCATCGAAAACACTTAATATCACGATTTTTGTGAGTTGTAATATGAGTGTTACCTTATTTTTGGGTCACAACTTGCTTGGTTGTCTCCTTTGAAAGGTTGGGTTGATATTAAGTCGACGACTTCTCAACGTGCTTAGGGGTTAGTTTCCATGTGTTTAAGTGACCATTGTTTAATCCCCTCTTGTGTAAATTCTTCATCTTCAGTTGTTGTTCGACTTTGATAGCTTGGTGCATCATGTCTTGAAGCTCAACATGATATTGCATTTCCACCACATCAGCTATCTCATAGTTTAGGCCATATAAAAATCTGGCCATTGTAGCCTCTATCTTCCTCCGCATTAACTCGAATCATAGTAATATCCATCTCCTTAAAGTACTCGTTGACACTTTTGGATCCTTGGATAACCCTTTGAAGTTTATTAAATAACTATCGATGGTAGTGTGTAGGAACAAATCGTCATCGAATGATTGCTTTTATCTCATTCTAAGATTCCACACGACGTTCATGGTTTATTTTCCTATCCTTTACCAACTGATCTCACCATATTATAGCATGATCAGTAAATTCGACAGCAGCAAGTCTTACATTTTTCATCTCAGAGTATTTTTTTTTCACTTCTACAAATTAAACTACGTCATTTCATTTCGACCTTTCCGAAATGATGTCGATTTATTTTCTTCCCCTCCTTTTCACGAATGAAACGGCTTCATTTCTGCATTTACCAAATGATGGCATTTTATTTTCCACCCTCCTTTTTAATAAGCTTATTCCCCTCCCTCTCTCTCTCCAAGTAAGCCCTTTCTAATCTTATTCCCTTCCATTCGTTTGCTTCTATTGTTCTTCTTTACATTTGCATCAGCTTTGATCACTTCATCCCTTTCACGGATCACTCTCTCCTTGAAAATAGTGGGCATCTATCCACAAGCTCTATATTTTGCTGAGTTTGGTCTTCAATCCTCCTATCATTCGTAAAGAGTTGTCTAATATTAGCTACAAAAATGGTTGGAAAAGCATGTTTTATCTTACAGGGACAAGCTCGATTCATCGCTACTCACATATCATAGGCGGCAATAGAACTTTTTTAATATGATCTTCTTTATCTTCCATTGCATAATTTTGTTGGGACAAACAATGTCTCTTTTGCAGTAGAATTGTACCAAATTACTCGGATCGAATCGGATAGGGATCGAAAGCTCAAATCTTGAATCTCATTAACATGTCTAATTGTATGCAGCTGATATTTATTAACACCTAATTTACTGATACGATCCAATGTGAATATGTGAAGGATAAGTTTTATTTTTCTATTGTTCAGTTATTACTGAAATAAATTTTACTATTCTAATTATTAACCCTCGAAATCTTATTAATATAAATATATTAATAAAAATAAAATAAATAAAATTTCAAATAATATTTGTCATTCAAATTATATCAACACTTATTAAATTTAAATAAATAAAATAATCGAATAATATCTATTAAATATATAGTTTTTATTAAATTACATAAAATATTATATTTATATATTTTATTCTAGTTAATAATATTGAGTAATATTATAAACCCATATTTAAATTTTGTTAATTAAAAATATCTAAAATCACTGTTATTTAATATTACAAGTTTGTCTAACTCAGTAATAGAGCCCAAACTTTTTAGCTTTGTTATTTCAGGTTCGAGTTGGAGAAGGTAGTCTTTTTTTCATACTTTGTAGTCTAATGTGAAATTTAAAATTAATGTTAAATATATTATTTTTATATAAAAAAATGGTATGAAAAGTAATTTTTTTTAATATCACTGTAAAGCTGCGAAATGGGCCGACACCAACTGGTAGAGTGTCGTCCTTTAAAGTTGATGTCAAGCAAATTTAGTAAAGATGTTGTATCTTTAAAGACCTAGTCCAAAAATTAGTCTTACTAACGTGATTTCATAATTGGAAATCATGCATATTTATTTAAAAAATCAATTAAATTACATACTAGTGTAATTAATAATATTAAATCTAATCATATTCTTATAATATTTTATTGATATATATAGCGTATGTGATTCTTTGCATAAAATATGTACATTTTAGTTGCATGAGATATGGACAATACACATTTGAGATAATTATTAAAAGTATAAAATTATATATATTTTATTACTATCACTATTTATATAATAATTTAATAAAATACAATTACACTCACCAAATTCGATTGATTCAACAAATAAATAAAATAGTGTTAAATTTTTTATTCATATAAGAAATGAGTGTTAATGTATTTTTAGAAGTTATGATTAATAAGATTTCATCACTTACAGATATAAACTCTCCTTCCCCATTAGAGTAGTTAGAGGATATTTTATAACATCTCATATAGGTAGCGTAAAGTGCACAGAGTTTTAATTTTAGGAAGACTTTTTTTATTGTAGAATTAACTTGTCTTTAATATTATATAAGAAATAATTTATTATAATCTATTCAAATATATAATGTGAGAAAAAAAGTAAAATAGGATAAGTAAACTAATATTCAGTTGTACACTACATATTTCTTAAAACAATAGTGTTGATATATTAATAAATTGTATGCTCACCCCTTAAAAATGTATTATAGATGACACTGAAAAAAAAATTAATATATATGAAAGAACAAAATGTCTCGAGAAAACCCCAAATAGAAGGCGGTCTAATACACAGTTACAATATTTGAATCCAGCTCGGAAGGTTAACTTATAATTTTGGGATTTATTTATCGGATTTTTCTAGTTTTATTGGATACAAAACCAATGAAATCCAGTTGAGTTCGTTTGTATTCCATTGCACTTTAGCCATCTCAAACCCAAATAAAATTTTATCCGTTTTTACGAATTTAATTCAAATTATAATCGTCCTGCTATTATCTTCGGGTAATTCTTATATGCATTTGATTTAAATTAGATAATAATTTAAAATACGAATATATCTCTAATTTATTTCAAACAATCGGTTGAATATATTTATTTTAAAATTATATTGATTTATATAATTTAAGATAATTATTTTTATAATTTTATATATTATATATAATTTTACAAATTTTATAATTAAAATTTATTATTTTTATGTACAATTTTAATAAATAATAATTTATTTACAACAAATAATTTAATAATTTTATATAAGTAATTGTATAAATAATCATAAAAATAATTTATGTAATTAAATAATTTATTATAGTCAAATAGTACTTTTATTTATAATATTATCAACTTATGTGCAGTAACTATTTTATATAATTAAAAATTTTAAATTTTAAATATTACATATTTTATGTATAATAATATTATGTATATAGAATAATTTATTATAATTAAAACTTTTTAATTTTATGATACTATGTTATTTTATATGTAATAAAATTAATTTATTTAAATTAAATAATTTAGTATAATTATATACAATTTATTAACTTAAAATATAAATAAAAATTATAATTTTATATATTTATATACAACAATATTAATGTATATATTAAAAATAATTTACTATAATTATTTTTTAATTTTATATAAAATAGTTATTTTAGTGCAGTAAAAAAATTTATATATATTAAATAATTTAAAATAATCATTTAAGATATTATAATAATATAACAACTAACCATTTATTTACAATACATATTTTCTATAATTAAAAAAATTAATTTATATACATGTTATTTTATCTAAAACAATATCAATTTATATAAAATAAATAATTTATTATAATTAAAACTTTTTTATTTAATATAATTATGTGCAGTTAAATGTTTATTTTATATATAAATTTTCATTTATTAACTTATATAAAATAAATATGTTATATAATTATTTTTTAAATTTTATGTCCAAAAATATAATTTGTGTATATATAATAATTTATTATCATTCTTTTTTTAATTTTATATGAAATAAAATTAATTTATATAAATTAAATAATTTAATATAATTATATAAATGTATCTACTATAAATATTTTATACGATTAAAAAATTATAATTTTATATATAATATATTTTATTTATAACAATATTAATTTATCTACTTTAATAATTTATAATAATTATTTTTTTAAGTTTATTTGTACTATACATTTTTATTACTGTAAAATTAATTTATATAAATTAAATAATTTAAAATAATAATATAATATAATATATCAAGTTATATATCATATATATTTTCTATAATTAAAAAATTATAGTTTATATACATGATATTTTATATATAATATATATACACAATAATTTAATATAATTAATTTTTTAAAAAACTTATGAGCTATAATCATTTTAATATATACAAAACAATTTATTTTAATTATTTTTTTAAAATTTATGAGCACTAGTAATTTATTTAATATATATACAAAATAATTTAGTATAATTTTTTTCAATTTATAAGTAGTAGTCATTTATATAAATAATATTTTAAAATTAATTTATGTAAATTAAATTATTTAGTATAATTACGTACGATATATTAGTTTATAATACAATTAACAGTTTTAAAAATATATATATAATTATTTTTATGTTTATAAAATAATTTATTATAATTAATTTTAAAAATTTTATTTAGATAGGTACACAAAATAATTTAATATAGTTAATTTTTTTAATTTTATATATAATATAACTTACTGTAAATATTAATTTTGAGTTTTTTTCTTACAAAAAAAATTACCTTATTTTTTTATTAATTTAATTAAAAAAATTATCCCGGTTCCGATAAGATCTATACGGACAGATCTGACCACGGAGTAACGGTTAGATTAAAACCCAATAATCGGGTCGGGTCCAAACAGTTGGATACCATCAAGTACAAAGATTACACTAATACTGACCTCCAGATTTAACAGTTGGGCTCATACGCTACCATCATATCTAATTTTGAAGGATGAAAGCCGGGCCATGTCCCGGGCCCGCCCCATAGACCCGGAGTACTTGGACTACCGTCATAAGTACGGCTGTAGATATTTTTGTCGCCTCTAGTCATGTATGTATTTTAGATAATCATTAAATTATATATATATATATATTAATCTAATATATTATAAATAGATGTGTCAAGAGTAGTTGTTTTAAAATCCAACATTTCTAAGTGGAGATACATAATACAGTGTGTTCAATATCTCGAGAGCTACGTGCTAAATCTAATCTGCCTGCCTCTATGCACTTGGGCCCAATATTTCTACCTCAGCCCAATATTGAACTTAATAAAATGGAAGCAAAAACTTTTCCCCTTACCACAGTCCAATAGTTCTACCTCAGCCCAATATTGAACTTTTTTAAGTACCTGTATATGGAGAGAGTTTCATCTGCTCATTCATTTGCATCCATCCCCATTCACCAAATATCATCATCACATGGAACTTCAAAATTACAAGGGTAAAAACACGCCTCCTGATACATATCATCTCTTGTTTATGCTCAAGAGAGTTCCAGCACGTCCAAATAAGGAAACATAAAAATTTAAGATGGAATAAAATGTTCTTAACTTTGAATAATTCACATTTACCACCTGAAAATGACAGATTATATGTTCAATGCCTCATTCACCATCCTAGAGAAAAGCATCAAGTTCGTCTTTATATATGTATAACCAGTCACAAATATTCTTAGAAAGATACCAGATAATCAACTAAGAGATCCATAAATATTTTTGTAGTTTATGATGTTTTCGTCCTTGGTGGAGTCGCTCATGGTCATGGATAGATGGTACGACTTGCACCGTCCAAGTAAGTCATTATCCTCCATTGCCTTGTCAGTCGACTTCTTTAAGCTTGTCAGCATATCTATTACTTTAGCGGCAGCTAAGTGTTCAACCTCTTTGGTAACGCTGCCATACTTGCCCAGCTCACTCTCCTCCTCGTCCGACTCATAATTGGTCGAATGCTCCGGACTTAAAATTGGTGGAACTACATAATTAACAAGTTCAGAAATTCCAGCACATTTGATGCAAAAAATATGCAGATCAGCCCATAAGAAATAATTCAATTTCTTAAGATAAGATTTAACGCTAACAAGAATACAAGGATTCTGCGAAATAATTACTTTGGCTGCACAGTGCTCAAAGTTGGCTAGGGCATATAGCCACACTAGACTTGTCAACGGGACAGGTTAGGTTATAGCGGACTTACACTCAACCCGAGGGCGGATCCAACGATTGTTTGAATCCAAAATTTGAGTCTAGTGATCTGGATTCGAATTACCCGATATTCAGATGAAACTGAACCCCAAACTCATGTCCAGAACCAGGGACCTAACTAACCAACCTCGGATATGCTCGGGTCGGGACGGGATCTCGGGTCCATTTAACAACCCTACCACCCACCAATCCAGAACTATAGTTGGAGAGTGGTGTCAACTTGAATGAGGCAGCACTTTAGCCACTTTTAATGGAGGATCATCTTCGGCAAATTCATACCAGTGGCCTCCTCTCACCCCTTGAATCTTCTCAACACTCCCGCTAGAGCTTTCTCTGTTTACTGTCTTGGTAAGTGAGGGTCAAAAAGCAGGAGAGTGTTTTTGTAATTGGACTCTGGGGCGGATTGCATTTCAGCTCTGACTGCGGCCACATCATCGGTAATGTCTCAGCTCGGCAACCATGTCTGGTTATTTGGTTTCAATTGCCTCGAGTGATGAATTAAAATGGAGTAGGTGAGAATGGCCAGCGTAAGAATTAAGTGTCTTAGTAAGTATATATATATACTAAAGATAAAGTGGGAGAAGGAAAGGATGGATTTGTAATGATGATGTAGTGCTGATTGAGGGACAAGTTAGTGCTGATGAGACACCTTACATGGTTCAAGTCTTAATATGTATGGTGAGAGAGTGATAGTCCCCAACATTGGCTAATGTCTCGTACACCCCGTGACTCGAGATGTATTGCCCATTTCAATCAAACACTCGAACTGCTAGTGGGCGAATTATGTTTGAAGGTACATAGAGAAGGGCGGAGCCAAAAGATGGTCCAGAGAGATTTTTGCATGATAAGAATCACACAAACAGTTTTAGGCGGAGGATCCTACCGTTGCAATTGAGTCCCCATTCTAGTAGGACCCATTCTTCTTTACATTACTGGAAACACATATGGGAGTCTTACTGTACTTGGCACCACATGGAAAATTAAAGCCGGAGGGCATCAAATGGAGAAAGGAGATTTATTTTTTGCATATTGCCTTAATGTCGTTGTCTATTGAATTTTAATCATTAGGCACTTGCATTCTTCCCCTTTTACCTATACAAGCAATACATTTTCCAATATAGCAACATCTCATAAATTTATCCATTGGAGTAGGATAGAGATCTTAGATAATGAGCAGTAGGGAGGATGTATATGCTTAAATCTATTTGATAAATATCGAAGCTAGACTTTTCTCAGTGCATTCAACAAAATATTTTGCAATTTCTTTCAACTATCACAGGAGCCAAAAGTTCATTTTTATCCCCAAAAGCTTCCAGCTTCCCCTCCTTACTGCTTCCCTAATTCCATCGACTAAAAAAAGTTGAAAAAAAATCCGCAAAACCCTAGAAAGAAAAAAAAAAAAAAGCCATGAGAATCCCTCTTCTTCTTCCTCTCACTCCTTGGATCTTCTCAACACTCCCGCTAGAGGTTTCTGCTGTCTTCGTAAGTGAGGGTCAAAAACCAGGAGAGTGTTTTTGTAATTAGACTCTGCGGGCGAATTGTATTCCAGCTCTGACTTTGCCATATCAGATGTAATGTCTCAGCTCCAGCATCCATGTCGGGTTATTTGGTTTCAATTGTCCCGAGTACCAAATTAAAATCGCGTAGGTGAGCAAATTAAAATGGAGTAGGTGAGAATGTCTTGCATTAAGACTCAATAATTTTATAATTAACAGCCACATAATTAATAAAATTTTATTATCTACACTACTTAAAATATAAATAAAAAAAAGTTACACTTATCCTTAAATCTTATTTTTCTCCTTTCGAGTACATTAGAGTATTTAATAACGATTGGGAGATTTTATACCTCTATTACACATATGTGATAATGTAAACTACGCACATAATTTTTATTTTAAACAAAATTTTTTATTATATAATTAACTTGTCTTTTAACCTTATATAAAAAAATAAATTAATATATTTTATTTAAATTAATAATGTGGGACAAAATAAAATAGAACAAATAAACTAATATTATATATACATCCTATCAGTATAGATAACATTGCAACAAAATGAAAATAAGATGTGACATGTATATATTTATTATAATTATTAAAATTATATATATTGATCTAATATAATAATATTATTATATTTATTGTCAATTTAATAAGATACTTGCAGTAATCAAATCCCATTTATTGGGATCAATTAAATAATTTGTTGAAATTTTGATTTATATGTGATTAGATATTATGGCTAATATATTGAGTAGAAGATATATTATTTATTATGATATCAGTTTAGTAATTTAAATTATATATAAGGAAATACTCCATAACTCAAACTTTCTTTCCTATATTTTCTTTTCATTTTTTTATGGAGTAGGTAGATAAGTAATTGCATACATTTTTACATATTAAATGCATTTTTTCAAGAATAGATGTATTTAAATCCAACATTTAGTGCTGATGATTTAACAAGTAATTAATGTTTGAATGAATGAACTAAAATTGAACTTAAAATATAAGCAGAAAACTTCACTTTACTTGTACTCATATTCTCAAGAAGATCTTGAGAATTTAATGCTTCTTTTACTTATTCATTTAAGTATTAATATTTTATTTACTCATTCTTTTAAATATTAGAAAATGCACATTCACCCAATTTTGTTACATTTTATAAGTTAGTTAACACTAACCAAATATTAATTCTTACTCAATTGGTAACCCAAAACCTCAATATTCATTTATAACTTATAAATCTTTCTATTATCAAATATTACGATTATAAGTAAAACTGAAATTACAAATAAAAAGTACACATCCATAAAGTACTATGTGTAATTAAGATACATATCCTCTTGTTTATTCTCAAGAAATTTCATCCAAATATGACAACATAAAAATTTAACATATAATATTTTAAGAAAGATCAAACCCACATAAATAGGCTAAATGAAATGAAATTGATAAATGAATGAATTGAGAATAAGAGTTTTAGAGTAGGTAATTATATTGTTGAATAATTTTAATTACATAGATGGAAACTAAAATATTGGAAATTTATGAATTGATATCGTATTTATCTTGTAGTGAGTTTTTCTTATTTTGAGAGATATAACCCTTATCTTTCTGTTATTCTCATGCAAGGATAAGTTGAGAATCAACACCAATAAATAAAATGCTTAGGTAACTATTAACGATATATTATTTATTAAATTGATAATTAATTTTAATATTATTGATGCATGCCTAGAACACCAAATTATTTGTAAGGTAGATAGCCGGTAGATTGTCACCGATGAGAGTGGGAGGGTGCGGAGTAAAGAAATCAATGTCATGAAGAAGAGAATTAATTTATATGAGTTTAACAATAGAATTACCAATACTTTTGTATTCAACCTCAATAATGGAGCGAACAAAAATACGTTACTTTTTGGCACTTAATAAAAAATATTTTTGATCAAGAAATATGACAAAATTGTTGATGGATCAACGATCTTCAAGATTGTTAGCCCAATTTGCATCGGAAAAGTAATGAAGTTAGGGTGTATAACCACACCATTGATAAAGTCCATTGGAGGAGATACCATAAAAATATTGAAGAATTAGTTTGATAACAATCCAATATGTGGTAGTAGGTTGGTGCATGAATTGATAGACTTGATTAACCATATAAGAAATGTTTGGTTAAGTTAGAATGAGGTACTCAAGTGCACCAACAATGCTCTTTAGTGATGTTTTATTATAGAGAGATAAGCAGGGTAAAGCACATGATTACGTCAAAATAAGATCAGAAGAGTGAGGGCATACCTCAATGCCCAAAAAATTGTGAAAAGTCCCCAAGTCTTTGAATGAAAATTCTTGACGAATAGCAAAAATAATAGTCTAAAGGGGCGTGAACTAAACATGTGAGAATGATGTCATCTACTGAGACCAAGGGGAAGACAACAAATTTGTTTTCCCCATAAATAAAAAGAGACACATTTGCCATAGAACTACGAAATCTGAAGGTCATTACATAGTCAACTCAGGACAAATCAATAAAAATCGAAGGTTACTCAATGTAAACTTCTTCACTAAGGTGATCATGAAGGAATCCACTGTTGACATCAAGTTGACAAGTTGGCCAATTGTTTGAAAGAGTAAGGGAAATCACAACACAAATTGTTACTGATTTAACAACGAGACTGAATGTATCATTGAAATCAATGCCCTTCTATTGAGCATATTCCTTAGCAATGAGATGAGCTTAGTGTTGACCAATATAACCATTTGGATGTTACTTGATTTTATACACCCACTTGTAGCCAATAATGTTGCTCAGTGGGTGGTGGAATAAGCTCCCATGTTTGATTCCGAAAAAGTGCCAAATGTTTATCTGTCATTTCTTAAACCCAACATGAGTGCTTTCTAGCATGAGTGAATGTGATGGGTTCCTATAAAGTGACAACAAGAACAATAGTAGGGTTAATGTGAAAAACATATGAATGGTATGGTACATCTTGAGAGCATGTAACTGTATGTCACAATGAATGAGCTACTAATGGAGCTAGGTCATCCACAAAAGGAGAATTTTTTGGATCAACATCTTATACTAGTAACATTGTGTATGTGATAGTATAGGATGATCTCGAGTCAAGTGGTATGTAAATGAGGACATGAGGAGAATATGGAGTGGGGAAATAAAGTGGAGGTACTTACAATAATGATGATGGTATATTATTAGCCGAGAGGGGCCGTGAGAGAAAAGAAAGATCAACTCATTAAAATAGGTAGATTGATGTATGTAGATACCACATGTTTTGGGATCAAGACACCGAAATTTGTGATACCCAGAGTGTCATGCTGTGACCCGATTTCTAGGATCGGGATCCAATAACAACCTGCCATATCCCCTTAATGTTACTATGATTGGTACCTTATTGAAAATAGTAATGATAACACTAATGCCCAAAATAAAATACATCCATATTTCTAGTAGAAATCTAAACTTTTACGGTAAAAAATTGTAAATCTCGCATTTTTGAGTGAAGAAAAACTGGGAAAATAATCGGTCAAACCGAGTAAGAAAACCGAGTCGGTTTACATTTGAGAACACATAATATGGAAATTTACAACTTCCGGGTGATGTAAAGGGTTCATTAAACCTTGGAAAAGAAATTTAAGAAACTTTAGAAAACAAAAATCAAATTGGTTCAGGTGAACTAGATTTCATAAGAACTTCAAAGTTAAGCGTGATTGCCTAAGAGTAGTGTGAGGTCATCCCCATTTCATTTTCCTCACACCTGAACACTTCTCTCTCTCTCTCTCTCTACTACTCTATTTCCCGGTAAAGCTCGAACCAGAGCTTCGACTTGAACAAAGGTCGAACTCTTTAGAACCGGAGAGAAGACAGCTATCTGATAGCAAACTCCAGTCAATCCGAGAATCGTTGGAGAAGCGTCGACATGATGGAATAGTTAAGCAACTCCAGCGGACCGAATCTGCCCTATTTCGGCCAAGCTGAAATCGGCCATTTCAAGCCCTCCTCAGGCCAAACCAAGCCCTCCCAACACTTTCTCAGCCTTTCCACGGCCGAATTAGAACTGAAAGGTAAGCCAATTCGATTCCCCTTTACAATTTTCGATCGGTGCTAGAGAGAGAGTCAATCGAATTTCAATAACAAAATTCTAATCCAATTTTGCATCAATTGATGCAATTCTTGATTCTAGGATAAACCTCAAGATAAGAGCTATCTGCCCAGATCGAAAGCTCGGATCGCTGGTGAGTAATCGAAGCTTTCTCTCTCTATAGTCTATTTTCTGGCGAATCTCCGTTTGAGCTCGTTCCGGCGTTAAAATTTGCGATTAACAGTTTCTTAGAATCGTATGAACATGCAGGAACTCAATTTCAACTCCAATTTCAATAATTAGAAGTGTTTGATCGGTCAATTTGATGAAATCAAATTCGGTAGTGTTGAAGAGTTGAAATTGGGGGAAAATTTGGGGATTTTCGAAATTCAAAGGGCCAAAATACAATTTTATGAAATTGAGGGTCAATTGGGCATGAAAATAATGTTAGAGGACCAATTGAGGAATTTTGGAATTTTTGGGGCAAAACTTACCATTTTTGTAAAAGAAGGGCAAAATGGTAATTTTGGAAAAATTGGGGGACCAAATTGGAAATTTGGGAAATTAAACCCCTTTTTGGTGAAATTGAATAAATTGAGGTGCCAGGATAAATTTTAAAAGTTACGGGACTCAATTTGAGGAAAAACCGACATTAGGGACTTAAAGTTAAAGAGAAATAACTTTAGTTACCTAATTGCAAATAACTAAAAGTTTGGGTTTTCTCATTCATTGGAAATGAATAAAGGTTATTATGCCGAGTAATAATGAACAAGGTTATTCATATCGTGTAGGAACGCGAAATACCGAGAACGCTAGTAAGGACAATCTCGCGTGAATACAAAGAACCAGTCTAGTGGAATTCACGGCATTAACGGCTGAGTGGGTTTACTAACATCATACCCGGTTGGGATGATGAGCACAACTTAAAGATAAAAACCACTTACCGATTGTGAGTGAAAATTTTATATCATACCCGGTAGGGGATGATAAGTACCTCGGTATAAAAACCCACCGTTTAGTGGTATTTTAATTATCACTACTTAGAGAAAGTGATGTGAAAATTATGCGAAAAAAAACTACTTACCGGTTGTAAGTAGATCATACCCGGTTGTTATGATGAGACTTCCTCGAAGGAAGTTGAAAACTCGTTCATCGGTTATAAATGGGGATGTCCTTATACTGGTTGGTATAATGGACAGTGAAAACCTATTTTGTCGGAAGTGTTATCCCCTGACTGTGTGTCAATGCTTAAACTATTTGGGAGACCTTCTTGACGGGAGCTCGAATAGCTCTGATAGGCCAAGGGCCTCGGTTTTGGAACTAGGGGGCTAAATGCCCGATTTTGAAAATCTCGTACAGTTGGCCCAAGGCTAGTTGACACGAGCAAGAGCTCATAAACGAACATGATATATGTGCCATAAAACTTAATAAGTGAATTGTTTGGCCATGGTACCAAGATAGGACCGACATGCTTAGTCAACTAGCGGCAGTGCGACATGACAGGTCGACGGACTAGTCAAGATAAATAGCTGCGGGTTGAGTTGAGAGTCGGGGCCGTTGGACTAGTGGCACCATAGATTACATGGCAATATAAAAAAATATTGTTTGTGCATGCACTGTGAGTACGAGATCATCAAGACGCCCATGAGGGGTAGTGATGCGTCCTAAGGGCACTGGACGACCTGGTGGCTATAAGGGCAATTCGTCGTTCCAGGTGTCTGTGCGAAATCTGGAGTAGCACCAAACGCATGAGACCGAGGTGGAGACAGGATGAGGTCTCTGTCCTCATACGGACACGAAGAAGTGATTTCAGGATTGTGGGTCGGATGTCACATACATCCACTCATTCCTAGGGTAGAAGTGGTTGTATTTCTATCCGGGTGGTAGGAAAAGTCACTCCGAAGCCACTAGCGGGTTCAGTAGTGATACTGACTTGCGAATGTGTGTAACCTTCATGATAAAGGATGTGTTTTGGGTGATGACACACCGTTAGCTAAGAAATAATGGAAAAACCCAAATTTTTAAATGAAAGGATTTTTTTGAAAAGAAAAGAGTCTGACACACTCCATATAAATGTTTTTCTTAAAAGTTAAAAGTAGACCTTTGAAAACTCATTCACTGAGTAGTCGTACTCACCCCTCCCTTATATCCCTTTCAGGAAATCCTGGAAAGCCTACCTTGAAAGACCATCAACTAAGATGCATGTAAGACAGGTATGTAAAGTTTAAAATTTCATGCAGTTTTGATTATGCTATTCCAGGAAATGGTGCAAGTTTAAAGAACGTCTTACTCTTTACGGATTATAATAAGGGGAAACCCTTTAATAAACCATGAGAGTGGCAGGTTGTTCACGGGGAACCGACCAAACCAGGTCGGGGCGTGACAAAAATAGTGTGACAAAAAACTCTTCCAAAAATACATGTGAATATAGCAACTAATAAGCATAAAATTTAAAATCCGTACGCATACTCAGAGATTTGTACCTCAAGTGACGCGAGTGTTGAAGGTGTTTTCCCATACTTTTACTTCCACGTGCTCTTGTTCTCAACTATAATGGTTTTAAGAAGGGTGATCTTACAACTCAGTGAATGAATTTACCAACGTTGGGCAACTTCATGACTTACGACCCTAGACTTCATTCAAAATACATATACATGGTTTATTCTTTCAAATCCCATATATTAGATTGCTTTCATAAATTTTTCATCCCTTATGACTCATGCCTTAGTGTTATGCACATATGCATATTTCATTTGAGCTCATACTCACCTAACATTATAATAATCAATTGTTCCCATTATAATGAGCATGACCCCATCATGTTCCAACCAACACATATATAGTTAGTTGTATGGACGCCTATGATGTGTTCTCAATCATTTAAATATTATATCAGAAATCAAAGGTTCCCATTGGAATGAACATGACTCCGTCATGTTCCAACCAATAAATATAAAATTATATGGATGTCGAAGATGTAACCTTGATCATCTATATACTCTAGATGTCCCCTTCGACCATGCACTAAAGTATACCGTATATCTAGTTGTTCCTTACTATCATGCACTCTAATATATGAAGATCCCCTTGCATGAGATCCCATACGACTTGGAAGCATAATTTCACCCCCCCTTATGCATCGCTTCCAATCGATCTTTGATGTCAACACACATCACATCATGACCCGATTTGGTCGAATCCCCATGATCAACTCGCCACTCTCACGATTTATTAAGAGTTTCCCCTTTTCTAAACTGCGAGGAGTAAGACGTCATTTCACCTGTAACTTTCCTATAATAGCATTAAACAAAATTGAATACATTAAAACTTACATACATGTTTTTCAAGATCAGCTATAGGGAAGTCTTTTGGGTTTGTTTTCCCTTGGTTACTTGAAAAATGGGTAAAGGGAGGGGGTGAGTTTGACAACTCAGTGAATGGGTGTTGGGAGAGAGTTTTTTATAAACAAGACATCTTTAATCAGAGTGTGTCAAACTCTTTATGTCATTTAAAAATGTTCTTTTCTCAAATTCCAATTCTTAAAATCCTTTTTCCTCATTTCCACATCAGGTGTGTTTAACATTCAACATACGCCATTCATCAAGAAGGGAATCACACATTTGTAGGGCAGCCCGTCCACTACACCCACTTATGGCTTAGAGTGACTTTACCGGTCACCAAGATAGAAGCTCGTCCACTTCTACCTTGGGTTTGAGTGGATGTTCGCGACATCTGACCCTTAAACCAAAAATTAACTCCATGTTTGTATGAGTACAAAGACCTCATCTCGACCCCACCGTGACCTCATGCACATGAAGCTACGTCGAGCTTCCCTTACTGCTAGCATGACAAACTGCCCTTATATCCACCATGTCGTCTAGTAGCCCTTAGGACGCATCACTACCCTTTTTGGGCATCTTGATGGTCATGAACCTCAAGTGCATGCACAAACACTAGTTTTTCCACAAAGCCATTTATCTTTGGTGTCATTGAATCCAATAGCCTCGACCCTCAACTCGACCTGTAACTGTTTGTCTAGGCCGGTCCGTCGACTTGGCCCTCAAGCACTACCTCTAGTCCATTGAGTATGTTAGTCCTGTATTGGTACCATGGGAAAACACATAATCCATTCATTAAGAATTTTCATGACTTTAACATATCATGTTTATTTACGAGCTCCTGCTCGTGCCAACTAGCCTTGGGCCCATTATACTTGATTTTTTAAAAATCGGGCATTTTAGCCACACAAGTTCAAAACCGAGGCCTCTAGTCTATCTGATTTATTCTAGCTCCTATCAAGAAAGTCTTCCAAAAGGTTTAAGTATTGGCACACAAGTCAGGGGAGAACACTTCTAACAAAAATAACATTTTCACTTTATCACACCAACCGAATGTGATGATATCTCCACTTACAATCGGTAAGTAGTTTTCTCCTTCCTTCTAGGAAGTCCATCATACCAACTGGGTATTATCTCTACTGACAACTGTTAAGTAGGTTTTAGCTCAGTTCACATATCGCTCCAACCGAGTGTGATGTCAAAATTCCACTTACAAGTGGTTTTTCTTTTTTAAAGTGCTCATCATCTCAACCGGGTATGATGTACATAAGCCTACTCATCCGTTAACCGTGATGTGTTCGTCCTCGGGTGGTTTTTCAAGTTGATGCAAGCTTTCTCTTGCTGGCATTCTGATCACACTTGTCCCTACACGAATTGAGCAGCCTTTTCATTTAAGGCTTGACATAAAAGCCTAGGCTCAAAATTTATCGATAAATTGCATTTAGGTCCCTAAAGTTTATTTTTCTTAACATTAGGTCTCTAATGCAAACCTTTACCCAATTTGACTCCCAAAGTTTCCAAAATTCTCCTCGAGTCCTCATTTTACTCAAAATTGCACAAGGGGCTCAATTTTTCCAAATTTTCAATTTGGTCCCCAACTTTTCAAAAATTACCATTTTGCCTACACTTTACAAAAATGGAAATTTGACCCCAAATGTTCCAAAAATTGACCAATTGGTCCTCCAACATCTTTTTCATGACCAATTGGCCCTCAATTTTTGGAAATTGTAATTTGGTCCCTCAATTTCACGAAATCCCCAAAATTTCCCCCTTTCAAACTGGCCAAATTTGATTTTATTAAATTGACCATTCAATCAGGGTTAATTGTTCCAATTGAAGGTATGGATCATTTCCTACACTTCCATATGATTCAATTGAGCTTTGAATTGTATCATTTGGGTCCAAATTGAGCTCAAACGGAGCTTTGCTGGAAAACTGAGCGTAGAGAGAGAAAACTTCGAAAGCTTACCGTCGGAGGTGCGGCAATCTGAGCTTTTTATCTAGGCGGGTAGCTCACGTCCTAAGGTTTCTCCTAGGATCAAGAATCGATACAATTTACCCCGAATTGAGGAAGAATTCTATCAGTGAAGTTTTATAGTTTCTCTCTCTAACACCGATTAGAAATGACAGAGAGGGGCCAAATTGGCTTACCTTTCAACTCTACTACGATCGTGTGAGGGTCGTGGAAGTGTTGGGAGGGCTTGGTTTGGCGGAGAGCTGATTTCAGCTTGGCCGAAACATGGTAGCTTCAGTCCGTCGGAGTTGCTTCACTATTTGATTCTATCGATGCTTCTCTAGCGGTCCTCGGATCGAACAGAGGTTGCTATCAGATAGCTGACTTCCCTCGTAGTCTAAAGAACGTGACCTCTCCTTTTGAGGTTGAGAAAACTGCCTAAGTCGAAGCTCTAGTTCGAGCTTCACCGAAAAATGGAGCAGTTGAGAGAGAATGGAGTTTTTAGGTATGCGGAGGATAAATAGAGAGTAGCTCTTTATATAGGGAGCTCGAGGACTCTCTGCCCGACTGTTTAGCACCTTTATGGCACTCATTCATGGCTTGAAACACCCTGAACAGAGACAATTCATCTTTGCCAGCACTGTCCGTTCTTTCGTTGAATGAACAATGTCGTCATCTGAAAGAAGAAGACAACACTATTCCGAACCGGACTGGACCGGTCCGAACCGGGTTCAATGCTTAAACTGGCTGGTTCAGACCCGATTCAACCGAGTTTTTTAAAATTAAAAATTTATAAATTCATTCTCTATCCAATGGTGGCTTCAATTCCCCAATTTGAATATTTTAAGCCACCTAGAAAAATGAATTTAGCAATCAGTTTAATGATGGTTCAAACTGGTCCAACCCATTCAATCCGGTTCACCTAAACTGGTTTGGTTTTCTCTTTCAATTCATCCCAAAGCCCTTTTCCATGGTGTTTATAACTATTTGGGTCACTTGAAATTTGTAAATTTTCCAACTTGCCGTTTCCCTATCGGTTAAGGTTCATAAACCGACTCAGTTTTCTCTTTGGTAACGACCAGTTCTTTTCCAAGTTTTCTTATTATAAAAGGATGGGGTTTATACTAAAGTGTATCATATACCTAGTTGTTCCCTACTATCATACATTCTAATATATGAAGATCTCTCTTATTTCCCATACTCATATACAACATGTTTCTACTACTTATTACCATGATTCATACAAATGTCATGCACATGGAGGATATAGTACTAATTTAATTTAAGTAAATTATATACTCAATTCCTGATCGAATATAACAAAAAGTTTTCTCTAACTTTTAATTTTCAAATAAAAAAAGTTTCTTCTCATCTCAAAATAATTGTCTTTATTTATAATTTCACTATGAATTAATTTAATATTCAATTTATTATCTTTTTTAGTTTAAATTTTCAGTCTAATTTAGGTTACAAAAATTATAGTGTTACACTTTAGGTAGTGAATTATGAAAGGTCTAATTCATTGGTAGTTCAAGGCAAGAAACTTCGTTGAACACTTGTAGTTGTTGCAATATAGCCACCACTACCTTGAATTCTTAGTTCCGGTGATTTTTCTATGTGAGTAATCATATAATGTAGTGTTTAAGTTGGAGTAATTTTCATTTTGTTAGATCTAGACACTTGTTTGGTTTTCCTTTGTATCTATTAGGTTGTTTCTAAGTCTGGACACTTTTCTCTACTACTCAGCACTATAATATAGTAGGGGACCAACTCCATGTAAGCATTGGTTAAGTGGTCATTTTCCGATCATGTTGGGGTTGAGATATCTGATGACCTAGAGTGTTGCTCACTTAGGAGGTGTGCATATTCCATACTGTTCAGTGAAGGATCTATTGGAGTATAGTCGCCATTTCTATTGGTACCACCAAATTGGAAGTAGCACCAGTAGCACCACATAGGCAACCTCGTAGCTAGATGGGGCCAAAAGCTTTCTCAATTTGTCTCATTGTCAATGTTAGTATTGTGAGTGTATTCAACTTGTCTTTTAGGTGTATGGTCATTAATGATCAGTTTTGTTTCCTTCTTGTATATGCTCAACACTACATATTTTATAAGTGAGAGAACCTATCACATTTATAGCAAAAACAAAAAGAAAATAGTTCATATTTGGAGTATAGATATTTTGAGTAATGACTCACTATTATACTGGTATTATTAAGGGTGTCAATTGGAACAAGTCTTACTAGGTTCAGGCCAAGGGAAATATACCCCATAAATTTGATGATTGGTTATTAGTTACCATGGTTGGATTCGATGGCTTTGGCTCAAATCTAGATTGATTGATTTTGCAAAATCACCATCTTTTTCTTGTCCCATATAGATTTAAAATATATTTTTTTAAGAACAATAGTATTCAAATACCCAACCAATCGAAATTATATTAATTTTTTTATTTACCAATTTTGTTATATATTCAAATACCCAATCAATTGAAATTATATCAATTTTGTTATATATTTAAATATAAATATTATATTATAAAAATTAATTATGTAGGAAATTTAAAATTTAAAATATTTATTATCAACATAAATATAATAAATATTTTATATGAGTAGAATATTATAATTTTATATATAACATATTTTATTTAGAATAATATTAATTTATATACTTTAAATAATTTATAATAATTATTTTTTTAATTTTATATGTACTATATTTTTTGGTGTAAAATCAATTTATATAAATTAAATCATTTTAAATAATTATATAACATATTATAATATATCAAGTTATATATCATATAAATTTTCTATAATTAAAAATATATATAGTGTATGTACATGCTAGTTTTTTTAATTTATGAGCCGTAGTAATTTGTGTACATTATATTTTAAAATTAATTTATGTAAATTAAATTATTTAGTATATTTATGTACGATATATTAGCATACAATACAGTGAAGAATTTAAAAAAAAATTATAATTTTATTTTAAAATTATTTATATATATATAAATAATTTATTATAATTAATTGTTTATATAGTTAAACAAAATAATTTAATATAGTTAAATTTTTAAATTTTGTATATAATATAATTGACTTTAAATATTAATTTTGATTTTTTTATTTACAAAAAAATTACGTTATTTTTTTATTAATTTGATATAAAAAATTTGTACTATTCCAGTATAACCGAAAAGAACCAACCACCGAGTCGAACCGGCCATTGGGTTTAATTGTATACAGCTCCAACATTAAATACAATGATTACATCGATTGATCACTTGATTTAATGGTTCCACTCTGTACGCCGCCAGTCGACTTCTTTAAGCTTGTCAGCATATCTATTACTTTAGCGCATTCGGCAGCTAAGTATTCAACCTCTTTGGTAACGCTGCCATACTTGCCCAGCTCACTCTCCTCCTCCTCGTCCGACTCATAATTGGTCGAATGATTCGGACTCATAATTGGTGGAACTACATAATTAACAAGTTCAGCAATCCCAGCACATTCAATGCAAAAAATATGCGTATCAGCCCATAAGAAATAATTCAATCTCTTAAGATAAGATTTAGCGCTACCGGGCATTCAAAGTTAACTGGGGTATATAGCCACCCACCAATCCAGTAACCATAGTTGGAGCAAGTGGTGTGGAATGAGGCAACACTTGGGCCACTTTTTGTGGAGGATTATCTTCTGCAAAAGCACTCTAATCACATCCATAACTTTCCTCCCCCAACTCAACACCTAAAAATAAATTTAAAAAGGAAAACAGAAAGACTACTGTGTTGTTTTCTAACCACCTGGCCCCACGCCTACCACATGTCTCAAAGTGCTTGGAAACATTTAGATTCCCTTCCTCTCTCACTTCACCTCATTTCCAACTCCCTCCTCTCCGAGTTGCTATAATTTTGCAAAGGCACGATGCAAATACTGGATCTAAAATAATCACGGGATAGAGAGGTATACTTGCTAACGGATTCTTTATGGATCTGTGAGTACATGAATGGCCATGCTAGAGGCAATGGAGAGCTTCTTATCTTATAGTAGGCATGGCAGTGGAAGTGGTTAGCATTCTGGTGCTCCACTAGTATCTTCTCTTCGTCGAATCGCTCAATCACAGTAGTAGAACCATATCTTCCATGAGACTCTCTTTTTCTCCTTCCCCATAGCTAACTTCCTCCTCTCTTCTCACCCTTTGGATCTTCTAAGCACTCCCCACTTAGAGGTTCCTCTCATTTGCTGTCTTGGGTAGCTACAACTATAGACCTCCATACTTCTGGTCTATCTTCTCTTGTCATCAACATAGGATAGGATAATAATGTACATTAAGGGAAATTTTTTATTTCCCTGGTTCTAGTACATTAGAGTATTTAATAATTATTTGGAAAATTTATACATCTCTTACATATGTTAATGTAAATGTAAACTACACACACAAATTTTATTATAAGCGAATTTTTTATTGTAGAATTAACTTGTCTTTTTAACATTATATAAGAAATAAATTAATATATTTTGTTTAAATTAATAATGTGGGACAAAGTAAAATAGAACAAGTAAACTAATATTATATATATAGTATGAGTATAGATTACATTGCAAACAAACAATGAAAGAAAAAAAGTTATTATAACAAATAATAAGATGTGACGTGTATATATTTAACATAATTATTAAAATTATATATATTGATCTAATATATTATTATTATTATTATTATTATTATAATATTTATTGTCAATTTAATAAAATATAATTGCACTCATCAAATCCTATTAATTGAGAATTAATAAAATAATTTGTTGTGATTAATACAATATATGATGATATGAGTTGAGTCATTGAAAATATATAGAGTAAGTCCTCCATAACTCAAACTTTCTTGTTTAGGTTTTCTCTGCATTGTTTTGGTTTCTTAATGTAAAATAAAGTAGGTAGTTAAGTAATTGTAACATTTTGCATATAAAATGTATTATTTTCAAATCCAACATTGTGTAGCACAGTTAACCGGCACAAATCTTTTTGGTTCTTAAGAAAAAATAGTTTGAAAAGGTTCAATTGTCTTAAATAAATTTATAATTAGTAAATTTATCAGTTCATAAAAAGAATTTAATTTTTGTTGGCAATTATTTGTACGGCATTCCTATTTATATTGTTGTGAAGAAGACTATTTGACTTTTTTTTCTTTTTTTTTGTTTTTTAATCCAAATTAATTGGAGTAGCATGACTATGTTATTATTAAATTATTATTTAAATGTCATATAATAGAAAATAGAATAGATAAATATTTTTTAAGTCTAATAGATTAAAAAGTATAAAATTTCACCGAAAACTAACTATAAAATAAGTGTAGAATAGAAAGAAAGTCCCCGTAAAGGTTTTTTTTCTCGTTCATCAAATATTACTATTCTTAAGGATTACTGTTATTTATTTCAATTTTTTATAAAATTTTAATAACTATTTTTCATATTTTCATATCTATAAAGTATAAATGGGCATATAAAAAATTCTGTTCGCATCCGATAAACAATCACACTATTAGTTATTTTACTAATAGTAAAATTACTAATACGGTGATATAGTATTATATTATACTAGTAATTCTATAATTAAAGCATTTATATAAGGATTTATAGTGCAACAATGGTCTATTGATCCTATTTAAGTAAACTATTGAGTAAAATTTACATATTATTGTGGGAGAATGAGTTTTTCTAACAAGTTACATAGGGTAGGAGTCGTGTGCATCTTCAATTAGGAACATTCTATAGCCTTCCAGGGTCCTCGAGCTTGCCTGCAAGATCCTCTTAGCTTCCTAAGGGTTTTCAAATGCAAAGGAAAAGAAGTTGGACTCAACGGTTTCAATGCCCACTACTCGCCCAATATCCATTTGAGTGCTCCAATGATCCATTCCCAGATCATCTTATCTTTATAAAATCACCTTTTCAATAAGCAACGGCTTTGTGGTATGTTGGGGTTTTATGATGTAACCCTAATCTCTTGTTTTTTTTTTCAATAAAAGAGGAGCACACGCTAAAATAATACACGAAACAAATAATACCTATCAGGGAACCTGGCAGACCATAGTAAACTAGGGCTCTAGAGGGAATAGCCTCATCCTACTTGGAAGAGACGATTGACACAGGAGTGTTGAGCGGTAGCCAACCACCTTCCCGCATTGGCAATTATCAACCGAATCTTTGGCAATTTAGTAATGACTACACTACTAGCACAATGAAGAACATCAGAAGGGCACACTAATTGTGTTTTAGGATCAAGTAATTGGACCCGAAATTCTGTATGGCCCAGAGAGCAAACAAGGAATTCATGCAGCCCAAGGAAAGGGGAGGAGTCCAACCTTTGCCATGGGGCCAGATGTGGGGCGATGAACAGTGCAATCTGAAAGGGCTCCACAGTAGAGACAGAACTGAAAATCAGATTCTGGGGAAAGGCAGGCGTGATCATCACAGCAAGAAGGCTTACTTAGTTCACATTTATTTGCTTCTATACCAATATAAAAAATAATTAATGGTGTAGAACAGCAGAACATGTGGAAAGTGAATAGGTATGTTGTTTTATCCATTTTGCATTATCAGCTTGTTTGATGAGCTGCAATAATATGATTGAATTGCAAATAAGTGGGCCATATTTTTCTCAAGATACACGATAATTTTAGGGGAGAGGATGAGCATGTCGCATCATGCTGGGGATATGCATTTTTTTTTATGATAATACAAGTGCCATGGGAGCCACTCAAATGAGTGAAATTGATTGAAAATGTAGAAAGGAAATGAAAGATTTAGATTATTCGAGCATCTAGAGAGAGATATCAGTACAATGTCCAAGGCAGTCTTGCAACTGTAAGACTACCCTAAGCGCAACCCAAAGCCATGATGTATTCTTAGCTATTATTTTCATTCTAAACTCCAAGTTTGTTTCAGTATCTGCAGATGAAGTTCCAATTCTATCTTTCCTTTGTTCTATTTCTTAAATATATCAGTGCTGCTTCATTTGATGGATCTAAGACCAAGGCTGACACTTGATCATATTCACTAGCTTTGAAATAATGCAAGCGGGGATCTTTGGTGAAACATATTGGCATGGTCTAGACCTCATGATACATCAACAAGTAACAAACCTGGCACATCATTCACATAGATCAATCTGCCATTTAATACATTATTCTCCCGAAACTCTCATCGATCTCAGTTCCAATCCAATTGATCTGATATACCGTGTTACAGCCTCTGAACTGAGTCCCAACATGCATCTCCACTAGAAAATTCTTTGACTGAAACTTGTAACATAAGGTGATACACAGAGGTCTGGGTCATTGGAAACATTGGCAACTTTGCTTGCATGTAGCAGTTCTTCCTCTATTGCTCCTCCCAAAATCTGATTCTGATTCTGATCGTTTAGCTGTGTTGCAGTAGCAAGGCAATTATTATCAACCATGGAGGTCACGGGGGAAGGAGGGTCGCTGTTAGGGAGATGGCCTGTGGTGATGTCATGGATGCTCGATCGCCTCTTATCCTTTCCACCGCTAAGCTGCCTGATAAAGTACTTCTGCGCATGGCTCGCCACCTGAGTCGGAGTCCTAGTGGTCACGAAGTGGCGCGAGATGTTCCTCCAGTCCCCTTTCCCATACTTCTTCAGACCCATCAAGAACTGCCTGTCAAAATTATTCCAACTTCCACAGGAATAAGTATCGGTTCTATCAAATCTTGGGAAAGCCATGCTAATGAACCAAAACCGGAAAGTAAAGGAATTGGACGATTTACCATTATGGTTATAACCATAAATTTAGGCCAAATCAGAACATTCAAGGGACCCCTTTCTTCCTGTCCTGTTCAGGTCTTTTGATTACAAGCAAGTGGAGGAAATATACCTGTGTTCTTCTTCACTCCAAGGGACCCCTTTCTTCCTGTCCTGTTCAGGTCTTGTAGAGGAGGTTCCCCTCTTCCAGTAAGTGTTGTTATATTGATGCTTGGATCCACTGCATCCATTGTTGCTACCGCTAGTCCAGTCTAATGTGATGGAATCCCTTTGGTGTCCCGGACCAGGGAAGGTACCTGCCTCGATATCGCAGACATCCTCCACCAGCTCCTTGTAGTGCTTGATCACATCCCAAACCGACTTCCCAGGGACCATCTTTGCCACCTTCAGCCACTTATCAGGGGTGTCCACATCGAACAGGGCCAGCGCCTTCTCGAACATCTTGTTCTCCTCACTGCTCCATCTTGTCTCATTGGTCCCTTGGAAGAGCCAGCACGATTGCTGGAGGTAAGATGCTATTGCTGGTGTAAGGACTTCAATTCCTCGGTTCATATCTGATGAATCCTCTTAGTTTTGCCCCTGAAGATTTTTTAAAGGGTTATAACTTCAAAGTGCCATGTGAGTGGAACTTAAAAGGAGCCCGCTTTTCCTTTTCCCTTGTCGTGACTCTGAGCATAAGCTTTAGGGGAATCTCTAAAAGACCGACTTTCTCCAAACCGCGAGGAAAATTCCAGAACAGAATGAGTAGAAAGTGTAGAGGAGAGAGGACACCCTTAGATTCGAGTATTCTCTGACAAGCGATTGTAAAGCCTAGTCTTCCCACCCAGAGGAAAGGACACTGCAACGAGGAAGAGCATAACAACTTCCAGATTATTTTTTCGCTCAATACACAACAACTTCCAGTTAAATCAGAGAAATTGGAGTTACCAAAAAGCTGAAATTCCATCGGCGGCTGCTACAAACATAGAGGACCCCGCAGAGAGGAAAGTAGTGTCTAGTGAAATGGCCCTGATTTTGAACGAGGGAGGAAAAAAATTGGTGCGGTTGCTTTCTTGCTTTTGCATCTCTGAGTCTCGACTGCAAAAGCTGAGAACAAGTAAAGATCCTCAGTAAAAAAGAAAAAAAAAACTGCTGGGGCCTGGAGGGGAGCAAATGCATTCACTCAGCTCATCAACGGTGGTCCTGGAGGGGAGAGCAGAGGATAAAGGAAGAGAGCCAAATGGAGAAACAGCCTGTGATTGGCTGTGAATGCTGTCGCGGGTCAAACCTATGAAACAACTGCACAAAATAGGTATCCAATTTGTATTGTCAAATATTATATACTTATTTAATCTTTGTACTGATATTATTTTAAATTTTTTTAGATAAATAATTATACCCATAAATAATGCACCAAAATGATAAGAATGGACATAAAAGGGAATTTGGCTCATAATGGAATGGGAGATCATTCCCAGAGCCCAATTTGAAAGTGATCGGTTGGAGTGGGATGGGACACCCCACATTATTATTAGTGCTGTTTATCCTCTCCTCAACCACTCTAAGGTTGTTAAAGGTTATATTTCTTTTATTACTAAATCTAAACGACATCGTTTATAATAAACATATTTCTCAAAACCTCATCGTTCTCATCTACAACAATTGTAGAATTTAATGAAATGAATTGAATAAAAAATAATAACTATTTAAATTCAGTTTTTTTTCTATTACAAAAAGTTTTATTATATAATTATATAAATAGTTCAATTAACTAAACTTAACCGAATAATTTTAATTAATTAAAAAAATCGACTAGTCTAAATTTAATATTATTCCAATTCTCATCATCATTATCCTCATCACTAAATTTCAACAAGTATTCTTCTGTTAATAATTATACACCCTCAACATGTTTAGTCTTAATGACTCCATATCCCACTTGGAATTGTAATATGCATACATACTGGCATTTTTATTACAAGTTTTATTAGAATTATTAAGCAAGAAGACTCACCTTATTATATCCGCACTCTTAGTCAACATGATCAACCTCGCTTTCGTGACCATAATCAAAAAATCAAATTGTTTATTATTCCTTTTTCCTTTATCCCACCATCATCTCACTTTGATTTTTTTTATATGCTATCAGCATACACTCTATAATCCAATACTCCTCTTTTTGGATTTGCTTCAATAAGCTGCCCATGCATTCAAGCTGCTCGTGCACTCTTCTCCCAAACCATTCTTTGAGTTCCCTGACATCTGGAACACGCAGCAAGCAAATGAGTTCTAACTCTCTCACAGTTTATTTAGGCCACAATTTTAGTTAAACTAAATAACCCATACTACTTTCCCTAATGGGTCATCTTCTAGAGCCCTAACATTTTATTGGATATATTTATCTACTTGCATCATTTATTGGATTGACTATGGAGAATATTTTAAAATACTAAACCTAAAATTTGAATTACCGCATATTTATAATAAATTTTATATTATTTTATTTTTATATTATTTATTATAGAGCTTAATTTGTATATTATTAGAGTTATTATCACTCTAACTTGAGAATAACTCAAGATCTTATTTATCTATTAGGTTATTACTTAACTCAATATATTGGACTAGTAATTGATAAATCTCAATAATTTGTATAATTTCATTGTACTAGTAATGGATAAATCTCAATAATTTGTATAGCTATATTTCTTATTATTTAATTCTAATATTTTTATTTAATATGAGTTTAGTACATATTGGATTAAATAAGAGGCTAAAGAAAATAAAAAAAATTACATACTTATAGGAATTCGCTATTAACAAGTATTTACGATTGTATAACACATTCAATTCTATGATAGTAGATTTCATAAAATCCTTTTCTCTTTAAGTTTTAGGTTACCTCTTCCCATTGTCTTCCACCATTTGAATGATTTTATGCTTACCCTCAATCTACGTGCCATCTCAAATGAATAGAGACGATTTGAGGGAGTACTACCTTTGTCCAAATCGCGCTAAGATTTTCAAAGCACGAACGACGAAAAGGAACTTCAGCAATTTTCAAACTATGCATTATGGAATTAGAAGTAGTTCATCTAAGCCTTAAAGATGGGCTTACATTTTTTAGTTTCAAATTTTCAACTCAAATAGTTATCAACTCAACTCATCTTATTAGTTAATTATATGCAAATAAATTACTTATGGTCAAACTTGTAACATATGTGTACATATAACTATATTGTTCATACATATCAAAAATTGATCAATTTTCAAATTTCATAAATTTATTTCATAAACAGAGAAGACAATTATAATAAATTTTATTGGTATATCAATTTTGGTGCTATTAATTATATTACTTGTAATACTAGAATTTCTGAAAGTAAAATTTTAACTTAATTTAACGAAAAATCAAGATTGAACCTAGAATAGAAACCCACAACAAAAATTTATCATTGGGTCAAATTAGAAATCAATTTCTTGATCAAGAAATTATAATTTTTTTAAAGTCGGTATACACTATTCGAGGTCGACTAATATGATTTAAATTAACAAGAGAATCCAAAAAAGACAAATTTAATTTTGGGAAACATATGAAATTATAAAAAAAAAGGGTCATTAGATTTGGTCAATCCAATCCGAACATGATTTCCATTGTCTTATCTCGAATCCCTCGCACCCCTCCACTCATTCCTTTGTCTCATTTTCTATTGCATAACAGTTGAAAACATGTCAAATTAACTCATTTTTTGCTAAATTACATAACAAAGAATGTGATTAAGGTGAAAATTCTCATATCGGTCTGCACATAAGATTAATTGAGTTATATCCTCCCATGAGATCAAATTTCTCTCCCAATGTTAGAAAAATCATTCTTAGATACACCACATGCTACTATAGATTTGCCCTTCAAATTCTTCATCATTCAACTATCAAATGAGATAATTTTTATCTTAAAATATTGCTAATGGACTCTTCTTAAGTTATAGGACAGGGTCCCGACTCAAAAGTGGTCGGAAACTACCACACGAGTGTCATTTTATCGACTCTTTCTAGGACAAAAAATCGTACACGCAACGCCGACCTTTCAAGGACAAATTCCACTACTTTCTACCACATGTCCTATTTACACTAGTTCTAAAAGAACCTCCACCCCTCATCTACTTCCCATAAGTCTCGCCCTAGCTCCACCAAGGTAACTTCTGGCCACTTTGAGTTGATTTCCGATATTGGCTTTATTTTGTATTCTCGATTTTGGATGATCGATGCCAAAATTTGACTAGGTGCACGTCCACATGACCGATCACCACCATAGAATGACTAACCTAGAATTTGGCTACATTTTGCCTACACTCCGATCATCGGTCATGCCATCTCTAGTGAATATTTTTTTACCAAACTTCCAATAACTTAGTTTCGACTATTTTTGGACAACGACCAATTTCGGGCGAGGTAAGACCATCAACTACTCCCACGAACACTTAGTAGATAAATGAAAATATGTAGGAGAGATTTATGAAATTTGAAGTTGGTTGAGGTGATTTTTTATATTTGGGGACGAAAGTGTAAAATTTGAAAAATTTGGGGCTAATTTGCAAAAGATGAAAAAATTGTGAAAATGGTCCCTAAGGAAAGTGGAAGTGATTTTTAGAAATGTAGAGGTAAAATGCACTTCTATTATTCGGTCGTTGGTGACGTGACTTTTACTACTAACTAAGAACACGTGTTACGCTCTGATTGGTCAGCACTTCCCAACGCTAACCGAGTGACTGAGCGCGCTTTCCATGCGTCACTCATTGACTGGCCGCATCTACTGACTGACCTGCCTTAACCATTGACCAATTTAGTCAACCTGGGTTCGGTGACTCGAAATCGAAAATCGGCCAGTTCATGACTAATTCAACCAATTTTCTAAAATCTAAAAATTTTTAAATTTTTCTAAATTTATTTTCTACCTAGTAGTGACTTCAATTTCTCAATTTGACCTTTTTAAGTTACCTAAAAAAATCAATGTTTGAAGCAATTTTTCACGATTCTGTCTGATTTAATCCATTTAGGTCCCGACTCACCCTGAGCTGGTCTAGTTTTCATATTCAACCCCATTCATGGTTCATTTCCATAGTTTTTTATTTTGATTGACCACTTGTAATCTTCCAAATCCTCGTTTTGGGCTTCTAATTACATTTTTTGTTCGATTTAACATTGGTTTTCTCCCAAAATTTTCCAATTCTCATTTTCGATTTTCTTATTTTGAAGACCATGGTTTACAATATCAATATCTTCTCCTATTACATGAAATGTGACCAAATACCCTTATGAGGCGAGGCTTATACAAGTTTTTATTAAGTCTTAAATAAATGATGCTCAAATTAATTTAAATTCTTGAGTAGAGGTGTGGATTTTACGGAAATTCAATCAATCAAAATGATGTAATGTATCACAGGGTTCACAAGTACCACCATTATTTCTTATTCTCGGATACAACATGTTTCTTCCCCTATTATCATACTCGGTGTGTAGTTACAGTCTCTCCCTTATTTCCCATACTCATATACAACATGTTTCTACTACTTATTACCATGACTCATGCAAATGTCATGCACATGGAGGATATAGTACTAATTTAATTTAAGCAAATTATATACTCAATTCCTGATCGAATATAACAAAAAGTTTTCTCTAACTTTTAATTTTCAAATAAAAAAAGTTTCTTCTCATCTCAAAATAATTGTTTTTATTTATAATTTTACTATGAATTCATTTAATATTCAATTTATTATCTTTTTTAGTTTAAATTTTCAGTCTAATTTAGGTTACAAAAATTATAGTGTTACACTTTAGGTAGTGAATTATGAAAGGTCTAATTCATTGGTAGTTCAAGGCAAGAAACTTCGTTGAACACTTGTAGTTGTTGCAATATAGCCACCACTACCTTGAATTCTTAGTTCCGGTGATTTTTCTAGTGAGGAATCATATAATGTAGTGTTTAAGTTGGAGTAATTTTCATTTTGTTAGATCTAGACACTTGTTTGGTTTTCCTTTGTATCTATTAGGTTGTTTCTAAGTCTGGACACTTTTCCCTACTACTCAGCACTATAATATAGTAGGGGACCAACTCCATGTAAGTATTGGTTAAGTGGTCATTTTCCGATCATGTTGGGGCTGAGATATCTGATGACCTAGAGTGTTGCTCACTTAGGAGGTGTGCATATGTTACCATACTGTTCAGTGAAGGATCTATTGGAGTATAGTCGCCATTTCTATTGGTACCATCAAATTGGAAGTAGCACCACATGGGCAACCTCGTAGCTAGATGGGGCCAAAAGCTTTCTCAATTTGTCCCATTGTCAATGTTAGTATTGTGAGTGTATTCAACTTGTCTCTTAGGTGTATGGTCATTAATGATCAGTTTTGTTTCCTTCTTGTATGTGCTCAACACTACATATTTTATAAGTGAGAGAACCTACCACATTTATAGCAAAAACAAAAAGAAAATAGTTCATATTTGGAGTATAGATAAGGGTGTCAATTGGACCAAGTCTTACTAGGTCGAGGCCAAGGGAAATATACCCAATAGATTTGATGATTAGTTCTTACTTACCTTGGTTGGATTTGATGGCTTTGGCTCAAATCTAGATGAAGAGACTTTGCAGAATCACCATCTTTTTCTTGTCCCATATAGATTTAAAATATATATTTTTTAAGAATAATAATATTCAAATACCCAACCAACCGAAATTATATTAATTTTATTATTTACCAATTTTGTTATATATTCAAATACCCAATCAATTGAAATTATATCAATTTTGTTATATATTTAAATATAAATATTATATTATAAAAATTAATTACGTAGGAAATTTAAATTTTCGAATTTTGGGTGAAAAATTTTCAGCTAAACTTTTAAATTTTACGTCTAAAAATATTATATTACAATTTTAATATCTTGAATAAATAATAAAAATTACTAATAACTTAATTTATTCATTATAAATACTAATATTTATTTGGTTACACGTTCGAATACCTTTGAAAATGAAATACACTTTGGGTATCGGAACTGATGAAACCGGGTAAAATGATGAGGTCCAAAATGACCGGGTTCAGGTTGGCGCAGACCCGGATCTGAGTAAATTGTCACCCTAGGTTTTTCACCCAAAAACCATTCCAAGACTCTTGCCTATATGCTTTCCATTGTTCACAGTCAAATGATAATAGCCAACTTGTGAATTTACATTCAAATCAATATATATATATATGAGGTTCATTTGTTCATACGAACAAGTTGTGGCCCTCTATAGAATAGGGGCTCTTAACTAGAGATTTTTTTTCACTCAAACATCTTTGAACTAAAAGGATAACCAAGTTTGACATAAGGAGACAACTTTAAGTGAGTAGTTCAGTACCATCTAAGGACAGCCCAGATAATTCCCCAACTGACATTATAGGCATCAACTACTCTTTCTATCAATCTAGTTAGTTCCTCTATATCATTTCGAAATACTTAGGTCATCTAATGTCATCTCACCGCAATTTTTAGTGATTGTTCTCTCGACAAACTGCAATCAAACAAGTGGTAGGGTGGCCACGCCCAACCTAATCGGCCCTTGCATTATTAGGACACAAATGGCTAGGCTCAACTTCAAAATGCCAATGTGGAAATTGCCATAATCCAACTCTCTTCACCGAGGATGGTGGACATTATCCATGAGAGGACAATGGGTGTTGGTGTTGTTTTGGACCCTTGATGGGGACTCTACAGGAGAGGGGATAAACAACCATCAATTAGCTGAGCAAAAATGTTCCCGGATTCAATGAGGAGAATACATACCATATCTTGTCCTAGGTTGATAAGGGTCATTGTTGGTCGCACGAGATGATGACTCCGGTGGCCTCTTTCCAACGTCCGTTAGAGCTATGAATATGGTTTGGCCGGCGAAATCGGTGTGATGGCTTAAGTCGTCAAGTCAATACAATATTCAAACAAATGAATGAGAAAGTAGGGTAAATGGGAAGCTAATTGGAATTCAAACAACAGTTATGATCCAACGAACAGGGTGGCGACACTCGATAAGGGGAGAATCTCACGAATACACCATACTGGGGAGAGGAAAGGGCCTCAAATGAAGCGGATGAGTCCCGTCGGACGCCTGTGACTATGCATGTTGCCTCAAATGAAGCGGATGAGTCCCGTCGGACGCCTGTGACTATGCATGTTGTCCAAGTTCAAAACTCGCCATTAAGAAAATGCATGACAAAATAGTATATTGGCTTGGATGAAGTAGTCTCAAATGTTTTCGCTTAAAATAAAATTATATTGAATTTTGAACCCTCTTAATTTCTTTTTTCATCAAAAAACCATGAGTAATGCTCTGTATACCTATTGGAAAAATTACATACTTGGTAAAATGGTACATTTATTAATTAATAATAAATCATTTCATGATAATTTTTTAATTATTAATTTAAAGTATAACTCTTTTATAAATATTTCACTAAATCTATTTTATTTTTCATTTATTTTAAAATAGTATATTTTTCATAAATATCTAATTAATATTATTATAATATATATAGCAAAAATTAAAAAGCAAGTATTGTATTAAATAGACAATGCAATTACTAAATATATCATCTATTAAAATTTTACCAACTGGAATCATAAAAAAAATCATTGGTAGAATAGTTAAATGATAGTTTCCAAGTAAACTATCATATCATATCATATGTTCTATCATTGAAAATAAAAGTTGTTAAAAAGCTTATAAAAAATAAATACAGTAAATAAAATTTTTTATGAAATAATGTGTCATCTTAAAATACTTTATAAAAATGTATCATTAAGTAATAAATAAAAAATAAATATAGTATATATAAAATATAACATTAACTAATAAATTAAATAAATACATAATCATAAAATATTTTATAAAAAAATTATACCACTGAGTATTAAATTTTAAATAAAAAATGCTAATATTTTAGCATTTTCTATTTGTTAGTTATTCGCACAATATTTTTTTAAATATTTTATGACTGTGTTGTTAATTTATTGATAATTTATTTAGAAAATATCATTTATAAAAAAAAATTGTCAAAACAGGAAAAAAAATGCTAAATTTCCACATAAAGGACAAAGATATGTGATATTGATCTATTTTGGATAAACTATATATGTGCCATAGAGAATATTTTATAAATATAATATTTAAGTAAAACATGTTTTTATAAATGTGTGACATTATTATAAAAGTTATCAAATATATGTAAGATACTTAACATCCGATGATGTTGATATGGATATTTTTTATGATGTGAAGATAAATATTAAATATTTTAAAAATGAAAAAATACAATAAAAGATTACATAATGAAGGGAGTCATAGTCCTCTGAAGGGGGCTCACCTATTAATGATGTGATGATGTTGATATCAATATTTAAAATTCACATTGATTACATTTCTTATGCTTTTAGTTCAACTCTCCAAATGCATTTATATAAATCATCATATTCATCTATTCTTAAATATGTGACGTGCCATTTCTACATCAATTTTTTTTTATTTTGCCCCTAAGTGTTTATATCATATTTTTAATTTTATCATTTGATTATAGAACTCTTCCAAATTTGCATGTGTCCTTCACATATTGGAGATTTCCTTTTAGTTCATCCTAAAAACCATACCAAAATTTTACTCACAATCTCACTTGGGAGATAAAAAGAATATAAATTACTATATGGTGGTCTTATTTAAGTATGGATTAAAAATGTTATAATGTTATCACACAAATAAAAATTAAGTTGTTATATGAGATTGATTTATCTTGAGATAAGAGAAGTTATGAATTTACTTTATTTTTTTCCAAAAAAAAGATGCAAGCATTTATCTATATATAAGATAAGAGGTCATAATCAGTAGTTGTTGGTGTCCAATGGGGATTTGGTATTTCATACTCATCATGATGTCTCCCACTCACCCTTCTATCAAGTCCATCTATATATAATTGGTGAATTGGGTTTCATCATGATCATAATCACAAACCCACTTATAGGTGCATTTCCATTAGTAACGCAAGGCTCCTTTTCCATCTTCTCCCATGGCAAGATGGTTGCTTCATGTGAGAAGCAATTCTATTAATCAAAGGAATAAATGAAGATAGTAGTAGCTGCAACTTTCTAACTCATGTATCCTCTTTGAAGGTACCATCCGCTGAATAGACTCTTATTCTTAAGAAAAATAACAAAATACCTTTCATATTACATATATAGAAGATTGACAAGAAGAATCATGCAAATGTTAATCCCCTCCTACACACTTGCTTGCCAATAATTAGTATTGTTGTGCTCAAATAAATATTCAATAATTGTTATGGTAAAATTTTAATTTTTAAATATTGAAAATTGAATATAATATGCTCATATACAATATCAAACATTACTTAAAAATTATGATATACCAAAGATTTCGGACACCCTTGTATTCTTTTATATATTTAAAGGGATGGGATTAATAAGTTAATTTATTTATCAGTAATTTTTAGTCTTTTTTTTACCATACTTCATATGATATTACTCTCAAGTTGATTAAAAAATAGTCACATCCTCATTCTCAAAATTTTAATTAGCTACAAACTTGTGACCCACAACTTCCCATAATAGCTTTATTTTTCCTATATTTTTATTTGATTTTTTTGTACCATGAAATATTTTTTTATTTGATGGATAAAAACATTTTAAGATAAAATTTTCCTATGGTTTGGATTGCTATGATAAGGAAAAAGTAAAATATATATATAAGCAATAGAAGGTGAGGGAAATAAAAGAAATGGTGGTTGGACATGTTTTTATTTTAAGAGTTTTATTTATTAGTAAAGGAACGGACTTAAACTGAATTAGTTAAGATTAAATGTAATCTTTACATACTGAAAAAAGATTCTTTGTTTATAGAAATCGATCTCAGATTTATCCCAACCTTCTTATCACTTATGACAGGAGAAGGATGCTTCACCATAAGACTCACTGTGAAGGCAACTGTCAACAATCAAAAGTCGCCCTCCAACAACAACATAACTTAGCATGTCAGTTTAGGACAAGAGGATCAAATGTGACCAAATTTGTCCCTTAATAAAAAAATTCACAACAACCACATAATACTTTTTTCTACAGATCCAAGTTTCTAGAGCCTTATCCCCCATACAAGAGACGAACCAGCCAGCATTCAGTCCTTGTCCTTGGAACATGACTTTTAAGTAACATTTAAGAAAATAAACCCAGTTATGCAATTGAGCCCTTGATTTCCCCAAGAAGTCTTGACCCTCAAGATAGATTCACACAAAAACCAACAATGGACACCTAACCGTGTGCGATCTCAAAAATGACAAGGCAACAGATGCACTCTGCAATAATGCAATATATATATATATATATATATATTTAAGCTCAAACTTTTCCATTCAATCCCCACACTCATTAACACACTGCCAACCAATCTTCCCCGGAAGCAAATCTGAAAAGGAAAAGCTTTAAAGGAATAGCAACAAGGGATGGAGTTCTCGAGAGGGGCTGTAGTTCTTATGCTCGTTATGGTATTGAATTGCATCGCCCCAGTAGTTGTCGAGTGCAAAGTTCGGAAATACACGTTCAATGTAAGTTGGCATCAATACTATAGTTGAGTTTAGTTATATATAATATGGCTTGCATGGAATAATAATATTCAAACGGGACGGTATGGACATGCAGGTGGTGATGAAGAACACGACTAGGCTGTGCTCGAGCAAACCCATCGTCACGGTGAACGGGCAATTTCCGGGGCCAACGGTCCATGCCAGGGAAGGTGACAATGTGCTGCTGAAGGTTGTTAACAATGTCAAGTACAACGTCTCCATCCATTGGTAAGCCTCAGAATCATGGATCCCAATCTCCCAATAATGAATAAGAATGCAGTCCTGATCCGGTAGGTTATCATATCCAATGTTTTCTTAATCTGCAATAGGCATGGGATCAGGCAGCTCAGGACCGGATGGGCAGACGGTCCGGCGTACATAACGCAGTGCCCGATCCAGACTGGGCAGAGCTACGTGTACAACTTCACGATCACGGGCCAGAGAGGGACGCTCTTCTGGCATGCACACATCCTGTGGCTGAGGGCCACCGTTCACGGGGCGATCGTGATCTTGCCGAAGCGGGGTGTGCCGTACCCTTTCCCAAAACCCCACAAGGAGGCGGTCGTCATACTTGGTAATTAGAACTATCTATTAGTATCCGTTGCGTTTACTACCCTGGAACAGAGGTGGAAGTGAAGGTCCATTTTGCAATTACTTGATGAACATCTGGTGTGGTTTTTCTTTTTTCCCTGAAGCTGAGTGGTGGAAGTCCGACACCGAAGCCATCATCAACGAGGCTCTCAAGTCGGGGCTAGCCCCCAACAGCTCGGATGCGCACACCATCAATGGCCACCCCGGACAAGTTCCCAGCTGCCCTTCACAAGGTAATGTCTCCCAATGGATAGATAGTAAACATGTTATAGAGCTTACTGAATGGTACTTATCTGTAGATTATCTGTGTTTTCATCAATAGAGTGGTACTCGAATTTTGCAGGAGGGTTTACACTGCCTGTGGAGAACGGGAAGACATACATGCTGAGGATCATCAATGCTGCGCTCAATGAGGAGCTCTTCTTCAAGATCGCCGGGCACAAGCTGACCGTGGTCGAAGTGGACGCAGTATACGTGAAGCCCTTCAAGACGGGCACGATTGTGATCGCACCGGGGCAGACCACAAACGTCCTCGTCACGGCCGACAAGAGCTCCGGCAAGTACATGGTAGCCGCCTCCCCGTTCATGGACTCCCCCATCGCGGTCGACAACATGACGGCCACCGCCACACTCCACTACTCAGGCACCCAGGCCAACACCCAGACGACTCTCACCGTCCCACCCGCGAAAAACGCCACTGCGGTGGCCAACGGCTTCATTGACCGCCTCCGGAGCCTGAACTCGAAGAGGTACCCTGCACGTGTCCCGAGGAAGATCGACCACAACCTTCTATTCACCATCGGGCTAGGGATCAACCCCTGCCCATCATGCAGGGCCGGCAACGGCAGCAGGGTGGTTGCCGGAATCAACAACATCACGTTCGTGATGCCTACTACGGCCATCCTCCAGGTAGGGGTGAAATCGAGAATAAAAGAAGATACCATCAACCATTTTCGATCATAAAAAAGTCGGTAAAAATATTTTCGGACGGTTTTTTACCTAATTTTAATTTAAATTATCAATTTTCCTATTCATGTTTTTTTTACTTACACCCCTATCTCCAGGCGCATTTCTTCGATATCAGCGGGGTGTTCACGGCGGACTTCCCGGCAAACCCTCCGTTTCCTTTCAACTACACAGGAACTGCCCCATCGAACCTCCGAACGATAATGGCGACCAAGGTCTACAGACTGAAGTACAATTCAACGGTCCAGCTCGTGCTGCAGGACACCGGCATAATCACGCCAGAGAACCACCCAATTCACCTGCACGGGTTCAACTTCTTCGCCGTGGGGAAGGGACTGGGTAACTATAACTCGAAGACTGACCCGAACAAATTCAATCTTGTTGATCCGGTCGAGCGGAACACGATCGGCGTGCCCTCCGGTGGGTGGGTAGCGATCAGATTCAGAGCCGACAACCCAGGTATAATATATCCAACTAAATCAACCAAATAACCAACTCACTGACTTCCTATCGATGCTGTTGTTTGATCTTCGAATCTAAATGGGCTAAGCGTACTCTTTGGATTGGCAGGAGTATGGTTCATGCACTGTCATTTGGAAGTTCATACAACGTGGGGGTTGAAGATGGCGTTCCTAGTGGACAATGGGAAGGGTCCCAGTGAGTCTGTCCTACCGCCCCCTAGTGATCTTCCAAAATGCTGATCCTTTAAATTGAGAAGATGAGAAGAAAGGAGGGAGGAATTCAAGATTCTTTTTTTTTCCTTAAAAATATTGCTAAGATTGATAATAGTGTTCTTTTTTTTTCTTTTCCCACATAAAAAATCAAGAAATTTGGAACTTCATAGCTCTTCGAAATTAACATGTCCTGCATCTCCTAACCCATCCTGGTTAGTCCATCTGCTACTCCATTAACTTCACCAACTACATGATGTGTCCTGCATCTCATGAAGTTGTGGAGCAGCTCCCTACATTCCAAAATAATCGACATTAGAGGTTTATTTTCTGGTTGGGAGCACGTCAGCATCCACTCACGCATATGATCCAATGAATTATCGAATGAAAATCCCATTGTCCAGCTAGACAGAGACCGTCCATTGCCGCCCATAGCTCAGCGACCAGGATATTCGTAGCCCCTCGATTCCCAGCAAAGCCTACAATCTTTGTTGGGCATAATAAACAAATATTCTGCAAAGTATTCTTAAGAGACCAAGTGCCTTCCTCCAAATTAGAACATATCCAGTAAAACTTTTGATCCGATATGCTTATTGGTACACCTAGAGTGTTAAGTCAGTAACCATAGCATGCATTGGAAAATGCTGAAGAAAAAAGAGAAAAAAAGGGCGATCCTTTTATGTATGAAAAAAATATCGACTATGATGCATATCGTCGTTCTTGCATATCGTCTTGGATCAATAAAATACTCTGGAAAATAAAATCTTAGAGTAACAGAGCATGCAACATCTATCTTTATTCACGTTTGAATTATCAAAATCAACTTAAATTTAATCACTTACAAGAAAACTTCAATTTAACAAAATACCTAAACGGGTACAACTCAATGGGTATCTTAAACTTATAATTATCTCACTAAGACATAATCTTGATCCTGGATTCCCTTCATAGTACAGTTAGTTCGATTTAGAACTTAATTCAATTATATTTTAACTAACTAGTGATTAATTTAAGTAGCACCATTAAAAAAGATTTTTTTATTCGGTTAACTGGTTATTTATTTATTAAATAATATATAATTAAAATTTTATTTAATTATTATATAAGATTACATAATAAATAAACATAAATGATATTAAGCAATATTATTATATACCAATAGGTAATAATCAAAATTACATTATTCATATAAAGAAAGGAGAGAAATAGAGATGGCAAGGAGTAAGTTACTCTAT
Organism: Trapa incisa; assembly: GCA_030064435.1. NCBI lineage: Eukaryota > Viridiplantae > Streptophyta > Magnoliopsida > Myrtales > Lythraceae > Trapa > Trapa incisa. The sequence continues at coordinate 4,596,862 of CM057775.1, read as the reverse complement.
TCCATTAATAGACTATTGTATTTATATAGTTGCACTTTGAAGTATTCACATAAATGTGAGGGAGGGAGGTGTAGTTGTGCTATAAGGAGGTGAGGTTACAATAGCATGTAGTCCCTCACTAACTAGGACAGCATATTTGGCAACATCAAGGGAAAACTTTTGAATATTGAGCTTGAATTGTATAGAGATAGAGTTAAAATAGGGAAAAAGACAAACTTTAAGTAAAAATGTCAACTAATTAAGCACTAATACAAAAAAAATTAATTTACTTAGTACTAATACAAAAAAAATGGATTGGTATTTACTTAGTACTAATACAAAAAATTGGATTGGTAGGTATAAATAATAGAAAGATCATTTTACCATAGTAAAGTCAAAATAAGATTAAGTTCTCAAATAAAATATTAAATTAAAATATGCTTAATATTAATAATAATAATTATTTTATATCATGCTTTAGTGCTAGAATAGATGGTAGTGTTGTATTTCGAAACTTAAATAAATAAGATCAAACTACAAAAAAATTGTAAAATTACTAATAGAGTGATGATAATTCATATTATTCATCTAATCAAAATTAAAAAAATAATAAATAGTAGTGGGAGAATCACACCACATGAAAAGCCTATGATGAAGTGTGCCCTAAAAATATAGTAACATGTGCTTGATGACAATTCAATAGGTAAAAGTGGCATGGTGTATAAACTAACAAAACTGATAAACTACATAAAAAAGATCATATTGAGTAAGAGTGATATATTATAGTAAACCATAGATAAATATGTACTCATGTGTATATTTATATTGTTCGATATGAATGCCAAATAAATGATAATGAACCTCCGTATCAAAGTGGTATATGGCCTAATATATTTGAGAGAAAATTATTCACTAATAATTAAGGGGACAAAGAGAATGATCTAGTAATGATGATATTATTAACATAATAAAATATTTGGCACAATAAATAAACATAAATATATTAATCACGAACATTGGAAAACTCAATTGAATGAAAAATGAACTTAGGCATAGAAACTATGCACGGCACAGCTAGTATATGGCCTAATATATTTGAGAGAAAATTATTCACTTGACAAAGAGAATGATCTAGTAATGATGATATTATTAACATAATAAAATCTTTGGCACAATAAATAAACATAAATATATTAACCACGAACATTGGAAAACTCAATTGAATGAAAAATGAACTTAGGCATAGAAACCATGCACGGCACATCTTGCTTGAGGTCATAACAAATACACGTGGTGAGGGTGGCATGAAGACCTCCTTTTCATTCCTTATTTCAAGAGAGCGGGGTTTATATTATGTGTGTGAGCCTGAGTAGCCCATGTGTTGCACGGGTCAGAGTTGGCCTCGAGGTGCAATACCCGAATAACCCATGTATGCGGGACCTAAGTTTCCGATGCATGATTTACCGCTTTAATGATATTGTGTTCCAAATGAGAATAATCGGAGAGATTGAGAATAACCTGATTGTAAGGTAGGCTGCACTTAGGGATCATTTGAGATAGGAATCTCGGGGTAGTTAGATAAACTACAATATTCATGATTTAAATGGAGAATCCAATCAAGGATATAAGAAATTGAACTAGGTGGTTTACAAGGTATATCTGAGTCATAAACCATGTAGTTCACCGACGTCAGTGTCTCATTAAGTGAGCTATGAGTCACTCCCCTCCCCTAAAACATGGCCTAAGATAGAGACATAAGAGTGAGGATCCCCCAAGATTATCATGGTCTAAAATAGCCCTCTTCCCTATTTACGAGTGTTGTAATTTGTTGCTTATCAATTACTATATTCTCAAACTATTGTTAAACTTTTTTGGGAAACCATAATTTATGAAAAGTTTCAAATTTTCGTTGAAAAATAGAGGTGTATTTTCTGTTTTGAGTATTGGTTTCGTCAGTTTTACTTTAGTGAATGATCTCACCACTATAATATCGAGGCAATTGACGGGTTTGCACGAGACTATCGGTCGATGAATTGAGCTACGACGTGATACCTCAATTGTCGAGATCGATGCAGTTCGAAAGTTGGCTACTCAAGGAGTCTATGGCCACTTGAACTACGTTGATTGGTGGTCCAAGGCGCCTCTATTTTGTCTATTTTAGTTAGCTCATCAATTTCTCTCAATACTAAAGTTTGAAAGATTTAATTATACTTATATACTTACTTAAATTTAGCAAAGCTGGTGAAAATAAAAAGCTACTAGTACGAGGAATCAAATGAAATTTTCTAAGCCTTCGAGGGCCATCGTGACTATCGGAATTCATCTTCGAAATAGATATTCAGCCAAAGGTGCAATGCACTTTACAAGTTGAATTAGTAGAAACGGGAGCTACTTGGCTTTCAAAGAGAATTTTGATCCAAAAAAGACAAGGGAATATTCAAGCTTTATATGAATAGATTCTAGACTTACATGGCTATCAATTCATAGATTATTTGTGTTATTTCATAGCATGTAACTCTCTAGATAAATAAATTCTTTAAGCGGTGGATTTCGAATTGTTGGATGGGGTTTATCAGGTTATTTTTTGAATTTTGGATAACTATTAGAGCGAATACAATGACAGCGCATGTGTGTAAAGGGTGATGCCAACCGATTTGCATTATAGTAAACCGGTTTCTGGCAAATTTCTCAGTCTATTTAGCAATTTTTTGTTATTTTCACTCATTTTCTAGTTGGTTTTTGGAAAAATAAAAATATCTAAAATTTATATATTTAATTTACTATTAAATATACCCAAGAATGTCTCATTCTGATTTATTTAGCCCTATCTAAAAATTAAGTGGTTTTGTGGCTTGAGTCATTACGAATTCGGTTCACTATCAAACATTTCTTTGAATCCTTTTTAATTTACCTTCCCAATTTGAACTCATTTCCTAGTTTATTCGACTCGATTTTTGAATTAAAATTTACTCGATTTTACAATGTCAATCCCAATTTAGATCATATCAACCTCTATAATTAATTCACTAAAACTTATGGACCATACCCTAATCATGGTTGGTAATATGTATGTTCTTAATTTTATTGATAATTATAGTAAAAAAACTTGAATAAGTCTTTTTAACTAAAAAAATCAAAGGTTTTAGAAATGTTTAAGAAAATTAAAATTAGAATAGAAATAGAAACTTAACTAAATATAATATCTTTAACAACATATATTATATCAAAACAACTAATAACTATCTACATACCCAATAAAATAGAGTTATTAAACCGAAAAATATAATTTTAGTGAATATGGTACAAACATTATTAAAGGAAATAAATAGTAAAACGGATAATAAGTGTTCTGAATTGTAATTAAAGTGCATTAAAATTCTCACATTACTATATAGTTTTTGGATGTGTAGCTAATATATAAATAATAAAAATATAAATAAATTAAATGATAGAAGTAAAAAAAGAATATTATTAAGCTACATTAAAAATTTTAAATTTTATATATTATATAATATTGAGAAAAAATATAATAATAGTAAATAAATATATAACATTTATTGAAAAAAAATTGGAATTAGAAGCAAACTAAAAAGAGTAAACAAATTAAAATACTAACAAAATGAAATCTTTAATTCAAATGATATAGAAATAGTAAACAATCAACAAGCTAACAAACATACTAAGGAGAACACAATTTGATGAGTGTATAGATAATATGAGGTTCATGTTAGACACTAAGAATTATGACTACTACATGAAATAAGGAGAAATATTGACCCAATAAAATATTACCAAGTAAAAATAAAAAATAATCATGGAGTGATACAATAAATACTGAAATTAATGTTACAACAGATAAAAAACATATAAATTAAGTGATTTACCAAATAGAATTAATCTATAAGTAAAATAGATCTACAAAATAAAGTTAAATAAAAATGCTGATATATATAAATATGAAGTAAGGTAAAGTGATCAAAAGATACGTATAATATACAATGAATTTAGTTAAAATATTTTTGTGCCAAATCTCCTCTGTTTTGTCTTTTAACTTCCTATACAAGTTTTTCATCACTAGTGACAGGTGTCTCTCGAAAATTACTAAGGAATTCTGAAGAGGATTGGCACGGTCTTTCATCAAAATTATGGTATAGGCCGACTCAAAAGTCTTGGTAGAAGAGCCGAAAAAGATAAGCAAATAAAGAGAAAATGGCAAATGCAACCGCATACGACCTAATTTGCAGGTTGGCGAGGCAATTCCATTGTACACAGTAAGACAAACACTAAGTAAATATTTGACTACCTTGGCAGATCAGTCATTTAATCGATTTAAACATGCATAAGTAGACACTGCAAATGTATGATAACAAAAATTATTGTTTTTTAATTGGTGAATGAATAAAATATATATGGTCTACTTGTATTCATTTATATATATATAATTTATTTTCCATCTATTTGTAGTATTAATATTTTTTATCTAAGATGTCTTTAATTTATATTTATATACCTCATATACGTGCAGATTATATTAGTTAAATATTTTTATCGATAATATAATCTATTCATCGGTAATATACATTTTGAAAATGTAGTCTAAGTATTGTCTTTTTAATTTTACTATTCAACTTTATATTTTTAATGTTATTATTATATGTAAACAATTTTTTATATTAAAATATTGAAATGATTAAAATTATGCCGTATATATAAACTTGATAATTAGACGTGCCTAAATTTTTTTAAATAAAATTAATAAAATAGTGAAAATTTTAGAATTAGATGTAAAAAAAATTTAACTTATGCCTTAGTCAAATCTTATAAATATGTGTACCAAATAAAATATATTAATTATCTTCCTCCATCACAATATATTACTATATTATCATTTTCTACAAAATTATTTCAGTAATTTTGTGTTATTGAGAATTTATAAATATGAACCGTAGTTATGCCTAAAGAAAGTAATATAATAGAAAATTATAATTATAAATACGTTCTATAATATTTTTAATGCTGTTCAAATAATTTCGCACAACTTTTTCATGACCTAGATAAAATTATAATTTTTTATTATTGATCACATTTTTATTGTTTCACAAATGCATGTTTAAAATATAAAGTTAAATTAATGCTAAGTTATTATATTTAAATTATAATACAAAGATAAAATCCTATTTAAAATGTGCATATAAATTTGTATATTTAAAATTTCTCATAAGCTAGATCATTTATTTTTAGAATTATACGCTCACGGGTGGCAGGAGAAGAATCGTCTGTTTTGTCCTCCTGAATCTCTGTTACACTCATCTGCTCTGTTGTAGAATCCACGAAGTAGACGGCCTCTCTTCCCAATACTTCTCTCTCTTTCTCCTATCCATCACCCTCCCGGAGGCGATACTTCCTGTCCGCGTCACCATTTTTATCTCTCAAGACTCTTCCTACTCTCTGCACTGCGATCAAGGTGAGTCCCCTATATATGTGCCCCTCAATAGTAGTCTGTCTTTCAGGAACTTACCTTTCTTTTACATTTACTTTATCGATACTGCCGATTCTCGCATACCTGCCTTCTGAAGATTAGTTTCATTTGAGTTTGATGTTAATAACAATCAATCTCTCTTGAGGCTACGGGGCTCTTCTCTAACTACGATCCGACCTCAAATTGCATGCTTTTGAATCCTTTCACAATCCAATGGCTCGGGGATCCTGAGTCCGTGAATCTGTCTTTTCCTTTTCTTCTCTCTTTGCTTCATATTTTTAGCTTCTTCCTATCATTCTATCCATATTCTTCTTAAGAATAGAATATTTTGTAGTACGAACTCGCGAGAATTTCTTGCCATCATGATTGGAAGACGAAAGAGGTTGCGTGGAGTATCTCATGATCATGTGTGATATAGTCCGACCCACTATCTGAAAGTGATTTTTTGCACAACTAGCTGAAAGTGAAGTAGAAGTACTTATATAATATTCTCTTTGACACAAAAGTTGCGGGCTATTCTATTTGTTTATCCAGATCCAGCATATCAAGGCATATGATAGTATGTACTTGACTTGGATCACAGTATTCCGAATCTGCCTGTGGATCTCCATTGATTGATCTGTGCTTGACTTATGATGTTATGATTCTTTTCTTTCTAAATAGTATAAAATCAAAGAAGACATGGTTTGATTCAACTGACACATCTTTTAGGTTTAACTTAGGAAGATCCTTCTATTAAATAAAACAGAATAAGATTTTCTTGATATGGATTTCCTGTTGGGCGTTTATTAGGGCTGTCCATATGAGAAAAGTGCATATGCTGTCCTCCTCCTGAAGGTTTTTGATGCTCAATTCTGTCATGTAGTGTTGGGTTTGTCCATTGATAGGTGAATTCTACTGGCCTGCTGCTTTTGTAGTGAACTTCTGAAGGGGTTAACAACTCCAGATAGCACTGCTGGGGATGGCTGAAGATGATTTCCATACCAGTGATGGCACTCTGGACATCCAGAAAAATCCTGCAGACAAGAGGATAACTGGGAAATGGAAGGCTTGCCGCTTTATCCTTGGTATGCTTTAATTAAGACCACAACTATTTTCCACCCTATGTTTTTATGCTGTTGATTCTTTGTCCAGAACCCTTCCACCACCATGCATTAGGATACTTATTGGCTATTCTGCCTCAGGAAATGAATGCTGCGAGAGGCTGGCTTATTATGGAATGAGTACCAATCTGGTAAACTTCCTTCAGAAGCACCTGAACCAGGGCAATGTTACTGCTTCCAATAATGTCACCAATTGGTCGGGAACTTGTTACATCACCCCACTAATCGGAGCTTTTCTGGCTGATTCCTATATGGGAAGATACTGGACAATCGCTAGCTTTTCAATTATTTATGTTCTGGTGAGTGCTATAGGAGAGTAATTGTTCTTTTAACCAATATTTTATCTTGATTACATCTGGCCAGCTTTATTTTTTTATTCACAAGTGCAAAAGTCTGTTTGTTTTCCACTTCCTATTCATGAAACCCTCTTGAAAATTTGCAGGTTTTGCTCTGATGTGGTTGAAGAATTTCTCATATTCAAATACACTCCAACATCTATTCAGTTTCATTTTTTATTCACTTGAAGAACAAAAGTCTCTGTGTTTTCCACGGATCAGATTCATTGCTCGGTTTCTTGGTCACTCTATTCTTGAAACCTTCTTGAAAATTTGCAGATTTTGCTCTTATGTGGTTGAGGACTTTCTCGTATTGAAATGCACTTTCAGCTTAATTCTGTTATTTGTGTGACAACAGCATGACTTGGGTATTAGAACATGAGTTTATCTGCAAAACTTGTAGCACACTTTGCTAATGAAGTGATGAACCTGTTGATGATCATTTTTTCTACAGGGCATGACTCTCTTAACTTTATCGGTTTCTGTTCCGGGATTAAAGCCAAAATGTGAAGATGGTAAATGCTATCCAACATCTGGTAACGTCGCTGTCTGCTTTGTAGCCCTCTACATGGTTGCTCTGGGCACAGGTGGCATAAAGCCCTGTGTCTCATCCTTCGGGGCAGACCAATTTGATGAAACTGATGAAGCAGAGAGAAAGAAGAAGAGCTCTTTCTTCAACTGGTTCTACCTCTCTATCAACATCGGTGCACTCATTGCCTCCTCGATCTTGGTATGGATTCAGATGAATGTTGGATGGGGCTGGGGTTTTGGTATCCCAGCAGTTGCAATGGCCATGGCTGTGATGTTCTTTTTCTCTGGTAGCAAATTGTATCGGCTGCAGAAACCTGGAGGTAGCCCTCTCACGAGGATTGTACAAGTCATAGTTGCAGCTTTCAGAAAGATGAACATTGAAATCCCAACAGACAAGTCAGTTCTCTACGAGACTGCTGACACAGAGTCTACGATCCAAGGGAGCCGTAAGCTTGAGCACACGGATGAGTTCAGGTAATCACCAGAAATTCAATAAGTTGAATAGAAAGCCCGCGAGCTTCTTTATGCTGTCTAGAATTTCTTACAAGTGTAGATATTCTACACTTGAATCCTATGCTCACCTCTGTGTTTATTCTATGAAATGTACCGTGAAAATACACGATCAAGAATAACATTGTATGATGCTTGTCCTAGATTCAGTGTTTGATATGAAATGTTGGGTTCTACAGGTTCTTTGACAAGGCTGCGGTTGAGATACCAGATGAGCAGATAAAGGGCCCGGTGGATCCGTGGAGGCTGTGCACTGTCACGCAGGTTGAAGAGCTGAAGTCGATTGTTAGGATGCTTCCAGTATGGGCATCTGGAATTGTCTTATCCACAGTGTACAGCCAGATGAGCACCATGTTCGTGCTGCAGGGCAACGTGCTAGACCAACATATGGGACCCAACTTCGAGATCCCATCAGCCTCCCTATCCCTCTTTGATACACTCAGCGTCATCTTCTGGGCCCCCGTTTACGACCAGATCATCGTTCCATTTGCCAGGAGGTACACAGGCCATGAACGGGGCTTCACCCAGCTCCAGAGGATGGGGATTGGCCTTGTGATCTCGATCATCTCCATGATCATTGCAGGAACACTGGAAGTCATCCGCCTCGACTACGTTAGGAAGAACGACTTCTACGATTTGAAGTACATTCCCATGTCCATCTTCTGGCAAGTCCCGCAGTACTTTCTCATTGGCTGTGCTGAGGTCTTTACCTTCATCGGGCAGCTGGAGTTTTTCTATGACCAGGCACCTGATGCCATGAGGAGCCTCTGCTCGGCCCTCTCTCTCACCACCGTGGCACTTGGGAATTACCTTAGCACACTTCTTGTCACTCTTGTGACCAAGGTGACAACTCGGAATGGGAAGCTCGGGTGGATCCCTGACAATCTCAATAGGGGTCACCTCGATTACTTCTACTGGCTTTTGTCAATCCTCAGCTTCCTCAACTTCATTGTCTACCTGTTCATCTCAAACCGGTACACTTACAAGAAAGCAACAGGCAGGGCTCACTGATTAATCAACCAGCACTGTCAGGTTCTCTATATAGCTATTCTTAAGTTTATTCCATTTATGAATGAATGATCCAGTCATTTGGAACTCATATGTCTGGCTTTTAAGTATGCCCTATAAATATCTGGCCTGACTTATTGTTGTCTGTGAACCACATAGTTCTGTTTCTGATTCTTGTCTCTGGTCTGAAGAAGTGTTGGTTGAGCTGTTTGCACTTCACAAAGAGACACTCTAAATGTTTCAATTATCTTAACCATTGTGCATATATATATTATGTAAGACAAGTTTGGAAGATAATGTATGATATATATAATGGATATGAAATGAGAGGTCCAGAACAGTTCAAAACTCCATAGAAAAGAAGCTTCGAAGTGCTCTGCCGCTCCCATGTTTCTCGCCCAAAAGTTATAAAGGTGCACAAAGAGGATAAGAAGAAGGAGAATCAATGATTTCTCTCAGGGCGATTCAGACCTCATTCTCTCCGAAATCCCATGCATTTCCGTACAGCAAGACCGGACCTTTCAAGAATGCCGGAAGCTCCTTCCTCTGCTTCAGCAAGCCCGATGATTCCTCCTCTTCTTCTTCTTCTTCTTCATCAGATGATTCATCGGAGCAAGATGGCGACAAACAGAAACAAGATCTGCTAGCTCGGATCGTTATGCTCCAGACCCAGAAGGTCCGTCTCACAGACTACTTGGACGAGAGATCAGCTTACCTGACTAAGTTCGCGGAAGAGGCAAATGCTGAGTTCGACAAGGTCGGCGAAGATGCGCTCAGAGACCTCGATGAAGCTGCTAACAAGGTCAGGATTCAAGTCTCCTTCCTAGCAAATTCCTATAAAAAATGAGCTTTATTCAGTTAACCATCAGATGAGGGTTAGTATTGATAAAAAAATCAGATGGGGTTAGTGAGAGTAAGTTGTCCTGATATTTTTAAGGATGATTTAGTGGGTTTGACCTATTCTTTTGAACCCACCGATTTCTATTGGTATTAGATCATGGAGAACATCGAGAGCAGAATGCAAGCATTCAAGGAATCAGAACAGCTCAACAGGCTCGAGATAGAGGAGAATGACAGCAAGCTATCGGAGTTCGAGGATCAGATCGAAAAGGACAGGAATGAGGGGCTATTCTTCAAGAGCCTGAGGCAAAAGGTACCAGTGGAGAAGGCAAAAGCAAAAGAGGAGGCCAAGAAGATTGAGGAAGTCGTCAAGGAGAGCGCTGGATCGAGAACCAGGAGGACCATTTACCTTGGATTGATAGGAGTTTTAGTCGTTGCGATCGCTGATTCGTTCATCTCTTCTTCGCCAGACTGGAGGAAAGTTGCAGTTTTTGGGGCAATCCTTGTGGGGTTGCTCACTCAGTTGGGCTATGAACAAGGTGTGTCGTCAGAAACAAAAGGAATGCAAGACAATGGCGAGTCGGAGGCCAATGAAGAAAGGAAATGATCCATCTTCGCACATATTAGTGAAGCTGTATTGCTGTAATCCACACTACGGTGAACATGATGTAGCAGATCTCATAAAATGGTCAATACTAGAAATCAATCTTCTCACAGCCGTGCCTTGGGGATTGTTAAGCAGTACCATAGTGTTTTTGGTAGTTCAAACAAAATCTGATGAGGTAGAGGGGGCTGCAATTTCCATTCTATTCTTCATTGCAGGAGACCTCAAGAAGTTGAAATACTCTCTGATCTGTATTTTTATCAAGCTATCCAAAGAAAAACCTAGCCATGGTAGATTTGGGTGGCACTTCCCATGTGAGAATTCACATCGAAATTTTAGATTCTAGTAGAGTGGTTCATTGGTCAGATGGATCTGGAGATGATCAGCAGTAGAAGATGAAATATCAATTTCCCCTAAAAAATAAATGGGATTTTAGCCTTTTGTTGTTGTGGTGTGTTTACATGGAAGGGCTTGGAAAATGGACAAAATAGATTTCTCTTATGTAAAGGGTAAGTTTGGGCCCAGAAGGCCTATTGGCCCTTTTAGGTGGTGGGCATTAGGAAAAATTAGATAAATTTTTAAATGGTTCCCAAATTTTTAACAATAAATAAAACTAATATTTTTAACTCAAATAAAATAATAATATTTTTAATTTGACTCATATAAGATCATAAAGTTTTTCAAAATAATGCTCTCATATTTGATACATATCAAATTTATATGAGTTCACTATTGTGTATATAATTTAAAGTTATGGGTTCCAATCGATTATGGAACCAATTTGAACCATGTACCCTTTTGAAAAATTAATTTGAACCATACCGATTATCGAACCAATTCCAAGACGTGTACCCGAAACCTTTTCTCGGCCTGGCAACGATGAGGAAGATGTACAATTTGCGCAATGAGGATGATCAGGTGTGCAACAATGGCCAGATGGTGCAGGAGAAGTGCAATAGTAAGCGAAGATGACGATGGGGCGGCGGACAAAGACGTGTGCCATCAGGACTTGCAAATAATAAAATAACATTATTTTAATTAAATTTAAAATAGTTCCATTCCATTTGAATTGGTGCATCACGTGGCATGAAAATAGTTAATAATCACATTAATTTTTTAGTACAAAAAGTGAACCGTATAGTACTAATTCACATCTTTATATTCAACTTTATTTATATCAACAAGCACCTCATCAGCAGTAAAGACTCTCTTTAATAATACTATCCCTTTTCTTTTCTTTTTTTTCTGCTGAATTTGATAGTACTATTATAATCTACTGTTTGCATGATGATGTTGGGACCTCGTCTTCCAAAGTATACAATGTATTTATGTCAACTTATCGAATCCAACCTAAGTGTCCATCAAATGTACGTTTCAACGCTTGGTAGTATCATAGATTGATGCCACAAATGAACCATATCATAATTTTATTATTTGATGTGGGGTCATTTATGAGAATGAGGTATATGATATAATTCATTTGATACTATCATAATTTTATTATTTGATGTGTGAAGGGTAGTTTATAAATGCTACGTTGCTCTAGTATTACAATATACTGACGGACTGAAGATCTCTACAATCCTCTCCCATTTACAAATAGAGGCTCGCCATGTCTTCGTCTGGGGAGCGAAAACCTAGCAGAGATAACGGGACGATTCCGCCGTACATGAAGGCGGTGTCGGGGTCTCTCGGTGGGACAATGGAGGCGTGCTGCCTGCAGCCCATCGACGTCATCAAGACCCGGCTTCAGCTCGACAAGATGGGGGCGTACAAAGGGATTGCCCACTGCGGGAGGACGGTGGCGCGTACCGAAGGCGTCAGGGCCCTCTGGAAGGGGCTGACCCCCTTCGCCACTCACCTCACTCTCAAATACACCCTCCGAATGGGCTCCAACGCCCTTTTCCAGGGTGCCTTCAAGGACCCCAGCACAGGGAAGATCAGCAACCAGGGCCGCCTCATGTCTGGGTTCGGGGCAGGGGTTCTCGAGGCCCTGGCCATCGTCACTCCGTTTGAGGTCGGTTTTCTATTTCCAATTTTTTTCCAGATTCACTGGTAACATCAGTCAATAGTAATTTGGAGCTGCTCATGAATTGCTCCATCTCACTGTCCTTCATTGATAGAATATAGATTTTTGGTTTCCAACATAGGATATATGTTCCTATGGATCGGAGGAATAGGCAAAATGGATCCTATCATGCGGATCTTGGTGAATATGTGCTTTCCGATGTCTATTCAATTGGTGCAACTGGGATTTTAGTTCTTTATCAACCTCATGCACAGGAACTGATCCTTTTCAACCTCGTGCACATGAACTGTTCTTTTTCAACCTCATTTATCACCAGCATTACCTCACCGCTTGTCCTTGCAAAACTTGCCCTTTGCCAGATTTATATTTGCATCCCCTTCATTGAACGTCTCTTCATTGATTTTCACCATAAGATCTTTGAGTAAACCTCTACCTTCTTACATACATCAGGTCAATTTGCAGATGTCGGTCTCTTTTCATATAGCATTTTCCAAGTCTTCCTTGAAGTGCTTATATAAGAACATGGATGTAATATTGTTGGATTTATGCCATTCCGAGTTGCTTTATTTTGATTTTGATCTATTTGTTGGTAATCTGTAGCTGAGTTTAGAAACTTGGGGAATCTAAACTGAGCATTCAATTAATGCAGGTAGTGAAGATCAGATTGCAGCAACAGAAAGGACTAAGTCCTGAGCTTCTGAGGTACAAGGGTCCCATTCACTGTTCTCGGACAATTATCCGGGAAGAAGGTGTTCTTGGTCTGTGGGCAGGAGCTGCTCCCACGGTCATGCGTAATGGGACAAACCAGGCAGCAATGTTCACAGCGAAGAATGCGTTTGATGTCATCTTATGGAAGAAACACGAGGGCGACGGTAAGGTGCTCCAGCCTTGGCAGTCTATGATCTCAGGATTCCTCGCTGGAACTGCAGGCCCTTTCTGTACTGGGCCGTTGGATGTTGTGAAGACAAGGTTGATGGCACAGAACAGGCAAGGAGGCCAGCTCAAGTATAAGGGGATGGTTCACGCGATCAGGACAATCTATGCAGAGGAAGGGCTTCGTGCACTGTGGAAGGGACTTTTGCCTCGTCTCATGAGGATCCCACCGGGGCAGGCTATCATGTGGGCGGTAGCAGATCAGGTCATTGGGTTGTACGAAAGAAGATTCCTTCACGATGCTCCTTTATAGATGGGTATTCTTTTACTTGGCTATGAACATGTGTTGGGGAGGAAGAGAATAAATTGCTTTTGGTGTGTACCTTTGCTAGTTTCCTTTGCAGACATTGAAGCCAATTTTATCATCATTTGGTAGGAGGAAGAGAATTAAAGAAGAGCTAAACACAAGAGTATAGTACAGAATGCAAATGATTAATTAATTCTCACTTTTACACTTTAAAATTGTTTATATTGTTTATATAGAATTACACTACCCGACTATCAATTATAGTTGGTTAGGATTTTCGTGGAATATTTGTGGGAGAATAGAATAGGTGAAGTCTGGAAGACGAGGAACATGCTGGGAAGGATGAAGGATATGTAGTGGGGTTGTTCTTGTTAGATTTAGGGGCACTAAGGTGAAGGCATAACATTGTTGTTAAGGGAATGGTGGGCTACCTTACAGAGATTGACGACCCTAATACTGAATCAGCCATGTAGCTCTCAGAACTCGAGCACTCTGGAGAGCTTACATTCAAGGACACCAAGTCCGAGTTTGATAGGTTTAGAGAGTTGGTTTTTGTGCACTGCAACCTATGGATGAAGGGTACGTGCCAGATTATTCACAGTTAGAGGATTTGCCTCTTGAATTGCAGAATTAGTCCCGGAGTAGATAGAGAAGGCTAGGGAGTGATTAATCCATCATAGATAGATCTAATGCCATATTCTTTGCATATAGCAAAAGAATCAAATGTACAGTAAAAATTGCATGGTTGGATGTATTTTATCAGTCATGAAGGTGACCCAACTAGACTGACTTGTCAGGTGGGTTTTGTCGGATCCAAGCCCTTGGTCGGGTCCGAAAGCAGGGGACTGAAATACAAAAGTTTTTCAGCTTAAAAACAAAGAAGAGATGATGCCAAAGTGGAATGTGATTAGAGCACCAACATACATACATCTTTCGTAGTAAAAAAAATTGTCAAATGTGCAAGAAGATTCCAAGTGGAGAACGAGATTTCATGCACTGCACCATTTTTTAATCTAATCTTATATTATATTATAACTGCAAGTATCTTTTGTTTGCCAATTATTAGTTGGAGATCTCAGATAACATCGGTAATTCACCTCAAGTTAGCTTAGATGAAATTTCACTATTAACAGTTTCATTGATTTGAGCGAGCTCGATAATTATTGGTGGAACCAATCAATCCATACCATTCTTACAGGACAACAAAATGAAATGAAGACGGAAACAGGAAAGATGCCGGCGTTCTGCAATGTGAGCAAATTATATTCACTAATATTAATTTTTTTTCTCTCAATTCTATTATAGAGAAAAAACAAAATAAAAAATAAAAGTGCCCATCCATCACTAATCATCCTTACGGATTTATGCTCTCCAGCAGCCCTAGGACCAGCATAACCATTCTCATTCAATCTGAGCACTTCTTTCAGCTAATAGTTGAAATATCATAACAACAACTATTCATTAATTTCCAAGAGTGCAAGATGTCCGATGAAGATTATGGCGCCGATAAGGAATTGTCGACTACAGCGACCGACCTCCATCGACTTAGTCAGGGGCCGCTTATTTCTGTCACCGGAAGAGTAATAACATCAGGACGATGACGATGAAGTGTAGAATGACCGAGGCGAGCGGGGAAGATGAAGTTGTCGAGGAAAGCCCATTGACATTAATGTCGGCGACCCTGGTGCTGCTGCTACCTCTTTTTTCACAGTTATGGCAGCAGCAGGAAGAGGCGCCGCTCCCTGTGAGGGTTTGGGCCGATCTTCTTGTCCGTCGGTGGTGGCGCCTGGAGTTGAGCAGCAAGTCGACGAACGCACGGAGGATGTAGCTGTGGTGTTCGGACGGTGGCAGTATGCTTGCCAAGGCCAGGAAGAACGAGCTAGGGCCGTCGCTGTGGCTGCGCTGCTGTTGTGCTGTTGTTCTTGGAGAGGGGAAGGAGTCTCATATTTCCTCTTCTTCTCGGCTTCCTCCTTCAAACACGAGATGAGACGGGGGATTGTTGTTCCTCTATCTTGTTCTTTTTCTTCTTTGTCTATGTGACTGTGGTCGGTGGCAGAAGCCGTCACTAATAGTGACTCAGCGACACAGTGAGGATGAAAGAAGATGTGGGATTTTAGTTTTCCAGAAATGCAGAAGGCAGACTCGGCCATATTTAAATGTCTAATTTTATATTTAGCTAGAAGTAGACCTTGTTATATGGTGTGCATATTATAAAAAAAATGTTAGTACTCTATAATCAATATTAATTTTAAATTGATTTGAGTACTATAAATATACTAAATTATATTTATAAAAAAATGATAAGGGTGGGTCCGGACCTACCGTTCAGGTCCACTTTTCTGGGTCGGAGGCTCGAGTCACCGGTCCAATCTATGTATCCGAACTACGGGGCGGACTCGAGCAGACCCAAGGTTACTCGGGTCCGCTCGGGTCGGATAGGAACCCGGGTCTCACATTCCATTGACATACCTTGGAGGATGGGGTGAGTAAAGGGAGGAGGAGGAGAGAATTACCGTCCGTTGATGTAGACGGCCTCGGAGCAAGTGAATTCGCGGGGGCAGAGTGCCTTGGTGGTGACGCCGACAAGGATGGAGATGGTCATCACCTCCGCCACCCAGTGGACGCACAGCGGAGGAGCAAGGTCTCACAGATGGCAAAAAAAAATATGTAACGGTGGGTCCATCTGAACCTGCATCCGCTGGACCCGAGACCCTCGGGTCTAATTTACGGAGCCGAACTCGACCCGATAATTTTCGAGTTCGCTCGGATTGGGTCGGGGCTCAGGTCTCGGGTCCCATTGACCCAATGCTGCTCTCTCCAAGCTTCTCACGAAAGTTTCTAGATGTTTGATTGGTTGCCCCTTTCAATACTTCAGATAATAGAATATTAAAGTAGATGAGACTATAAGCAACTTATTGACCCAGTTGCCTGAATTAGTGGCTGCTTTTTTCTATACAAATTGATCACATATCACTTTAGATCATGGATCTCACATTGGCATTATTTTTCAATGGAGTCGTTTCGGAGATGTGCCCGTCAGCGACCTATTTTACAAGTTAGTATTTTTCCTCTGTCTCACATGAAACATCATTGCTTTTCCAAGAAAACAAAAACCAGTCTTTGCGGGTTTTCTTTGATTTCCAGTTATATTTGCAGCTTCTTCTCATGGGACTTGAATCTCCAGCTGAAGATTATCATCACCAACCACTTGTCAGATGAGAATCCCAATCTTCATGTGGCTCGTTTCTGTAGCACTCTATTCGGCCCTCTTCTCTGATTTCGGAACCTTGGACTATGCACAGTGCCTCCTCAGTGACCAGCAGCAGTCGCTTCTGCTCAGCATAAAGAAGGGTCTCGTTTTCAATGCCTCGCTGTCCACCAAGCTCGTGACTTGGAGCCAGGGCTCTACCTCGTGGGCGGGGGTGACCTGTGAGGGAGGCACAGTCACAGGGCTTGACCTGAGCAATGAATCCATATCAGATGGGATAAACAGCTCCTCAAGCATCTTCAGTCTCCAGCATCTCAGGAGGCTCAACCTGGGCTTCAATAGGTTCAACTCCACGACAATACCTCCTCGGATTAAGAGCCTGAGAAGTTTGGAGTATCTCAATCTATCCAATTCCGGCTTCGTGGGGCAGATTCCAATTGAGATGTCCTACTTGGTTGGTTTGACCAAGCTTGATCTGTCCACCCTTTATTTCCGTGGGAGTCCATCACTGAAGCTCGAGGACCCGAACCTAAAGATGCTTGTGGGGAGACTAGCCGAGATGAAGGAGCTCCATCTGGATGGGGTCAACATATCGGCTGCAGGAGAAGAATGGTGCAGATGGTTGTCTTCTTCATTGCCAAAGCTTGAGGTGTTGAGCATGTCTAATTGTTATCTGTCAGGGCCCATCTCTTTTGGATCTCAAGTCTCTGTCAGTAATACGATTGGTTAATAACAATCTCTCGACTGAGGTTCCTGGTTTCTTGGCAAACTTCAGGAACTTGACCACTCTGCACTTGAGCAGCGCAGGCTTGTCTGGCATGTTCCCTTCGAAGATCTTACTGGCTCCAGCACTGCAGAATCTTGACCTGTCGAATAACCCTTTGCTTCAGGGTTCCTTGCCTGAGTTCTCTACTGTCAGTTCCCTTCGGACATTAGATGTCCGTTTTACAAACTTTTCAGGGACGCTGCCAGATTCCATCGGTAATCTTTCTAATTTGTCCAGATTGGTATTGGCAAATTGCAGCTTCAGTGGGAAAATGCCAGACTTTACTGCAAGCTTTCTCAGCTCGTTTATTTGGACTTGTCAACAAACAATTTCAGTGGTCCACCTCCATCATTCAGTCATTCCAGGAATTTGATCCAAATTATATTTTCCCATAATGTTTTAAGTGGTGAGATCAGCTCTACTCAATGGGAATACCTTCAGAAGCTTGAGGTTCTCGACTTGAGTTACAATTCTTTGCAGGGAAGCATTCCATCATCTCTCTTTGCACTTCCATCCATTCAAAAGCTCCAACTCTCAAACAACCAAATGTCAGGGCAAGTTCAACTTATGGAGCATTCAAATTTCTCATCATATCAATTGGATACCCTTGATCTGAGCAGCAATGACCTGACCGGGCCAGTTCCGGCTACACTCTTTCAATTTCCAGAGCTCAAATACCTGTCACTGTCTTTCAACAACTTCAATGGCTCCTTGGATATCAATGTGGTTCAGAAGATCAGCAATCTCTCCTATCTCGATCTCTCCTACAATAACTTGGAATTAATTGCCAATGCAAGTGGCTCAGGAGTCAGCTCGTTCCCTCAAATGACAACAGTAAAGTTGGCCTCCTGTCAACCCAGCACAAGTTAAACCATCTAGACCTCTCTAGTAATAATCTCACTGGAGTGATACCAGAATGGATTTGGACATTAAAAAAACTTCAATACCTTAATCTCACATTGAACTTCTTCGAGTGTATGGAATTTGGGCCGCACAATCTTACTTCCACTCTGAGTTTGCTTGGTCTGCACTCAAATAAACTCGGAGGAAAAATGCCACCCTTGCCACCATTTGCCACGCTTGTGGATTACTCCAGAAACAAATTCAATTCATGTATTCCAGATGACATTGGCTCCAGCTTATCTGGGGCGATCTTTTTCTCTATGTCAGATAACAACTTTCAAGGGAATATTCCTGAATCAATCTGCCAGGCAAGGTATCTTCAGGTCCTCCACCTATCTGACAATTCTTTTACTGGAATAATTCCTCCTTGCATAGCCAATGCATCTCTGATGGTACTGAATCTTCGGAATAACAATCTATCTGGTTATATTCCTGAGGGTTTTCCAAGAACTTGTGGTTTGAAGACCTTGGATCTTAGTCAAAATCAATTGCAAGGGTCGATTCCCCTCTCTTTGTCCAATTGCACAAAGCTAGAGGTTTTGAACATTGGCAATAATCAAATGAATGGTAGTTTTCCATGCCATTTGAAGAACAAGATGGACTTGCGCGTCCTTGTTATGCGAGGAAACAAGTTTTCCGGCCAAATAGGTTGCCCCGAGAATCATGCTATATGGAACCTGCTTCAAATTGTCGACTTAGCCAATAATGCCTTCAGCAAGATGCCGCCAGAAGATTGTCTTCACAACTGGAAAGCTATGCAGGCTAACAATGATATCAATCGTCTCCAGCAAAAATATCTTGGACTGACTGGACTCTTTTATGAAGATTGTGAAGATTGTGAAGATTCTCACAGTTTTCACTTCCATTGACATATCAGAAAACAGGGTCTCAGGTCAAATCCCAAAAGCTTTTGAATCCTTCAGATCACTCCGACAACTCAACTTATCAGGAAACCAACTCTCAGGGCCAATAATACAATCCCCGGGGGCCATGAAAGACCTTGAGTCTTTGAACCTATCAAGAAACCTCCTCAACGGGTCAATACCACAAGCACTTGCTAGCCTCCCTTTCCTCTCATTCCTAAACCTGTCTCTTAATCAACTGGTGGGACCAATCCCGATAGGCCCTCAGTTCAATACATTCCAAGCTAGTTCCTTTTCCGGTAATGCCAGGTTATGTGGTCCCCCCTTGACACAAAAGTGCTCTGCCTCCAATGGTCTACCTCCGGAGAATGGCCCCAAGGCTCCGCCTCAGAGATTCAAGCTTGGTTGGAAGTTTATTATAACTGGTATTGGCTTCGGATCAGGAGCTGCAGCAACTGTTGCACCTCTTATACTAGGGGGAAGGAAGGGCCAGAACTGGTGTGACGGACGAATTGATAGGTTCCTCATGTAGTTTCTTCCAATCCTCAGGTTCACGTACACCATCTGGTATGACTATGAAAGTGAGGACCCAAGCAACAACGGATATGGTGGTGAAGATGGTCGTAATGATGGGCAGTTCAACCTTGAGGACGAAACCTCGAAGTACAGTTACTGCATATTTTGCTCCAAACTTGATCACACCATGAACAAGGTCATTCATGATCCTAACTGTGCATCCCATGACTCACCATGTAATTCTTCTTCCACTTGCTCATCACCATCCTCTCCTTAGGCATCCCGTCTTTTAATCTCTTCAGATTACCGTTCTCCTTGCCATGCTCCATTTTTGCAGTTCCAATTTCTAAGTATACACGTTAAAGAATCATGAACAATGATAATAAATCAGGAAACAGATCATATCATCTCGTCATGTTTATCTTTCGAAATAAAAGGGAAAGGAAACTCTGTCAAATTTAGTATGGATAGGCGATGAATCTACAGGGTTTGTGTTCGTGAAGTGCTTGCTATGTAAACATTCCTCGTGGGCATTTTGTCGAACAAGTTGCGACTTTCTGAATTTGTCTCACTTGAAGAGGTATTTTGAAGTACAGCAGATGCAACTATGTACAAACATATATATAAGCACGTGTGTGTATCATCTGGTAATGAAGAATGCAAGGATCATGAAGAATGCAAGGATCATGAAGAATTATCTGACATGTATGCTTCAATAATAATCTTGTCGGAGCCATGTCCTGTCTATGGACCCCACCCCAGTTAGGTTTCGACCCGAGAGAGGTCCAAAAGCCGAAGCCCACAACTTAACAACTGAATCAAAACCATGTCCAGACTTGGCTTTTAATTCGTACGGTCAAGCTAACTAATCATCCAGAAACCATAAATGCACAGTAATTGATAATTATAAATTAAAGTACATGATTATAGCTATATCACTTTCAATATCAAAAGTTCAATTTTCACTTACCTATATATTTTTCGATTGAGCACGAAACACCAATATTTGTATGAGCATGTCCAAATCAACGGCAATACATGGTACTAGACGTGACCAATTTCCCAATTATATTACAAGTCATATCCCATGTCTATCTGCAGTTACTATCATTATGTTGCATTCCTCTATGAGTCCAAAAGATCCATGTATGGAGCTAACCAATGTAACACAAGAAGATATAACATACTCAAGCACACCACGGTTTGCTAGTACAAATCATGAAGTATGAACTAACTTCTCTAGGTATTTGATCCTTCCTAAAACCTTTTCGTATCTTCACTAAAGGCAGAAGACAGTCTCCGGAAATTCCGCAAATTGCAGTGAATTACTAGGGTTCGCAGCCTCCACCATCCCTTGAAAACCATAAGACCGATCGGGACCAGCTCAGCTTCGCCGGAGAAGCTCATCTCGGCAGTCGTCGTCACAGCTGGACGGTGACAAAAGTAACCGTGACGGTCAACTTCATCCCCCATATATGGCTCCTTGGCTCGGATGGCGAGATGCCCGCCGTAGAACATCCTTGGCCCGGATGGCCAGAGGTCCTAAAAAATGAGAGATGGTATTGGTAGGGGACCCTTCTTGAAACCCAACCAGATCCCAAAGAAATATGTGATTCGTAGTAGTAAGAGAAGGGATCCTTTTTTCTGACTTTAGCTTCCACCCTTTGTTTCCTGCTTTTTGAACACGTCCGTCCTGCGCGGCGTTCCTTAGTTAACCTTTTGGTCACAAAGGTAACTAAAGAGACGCGGAGACTTAAGGTTTTTTCATCATCGGCACTTCTTTTCAAGGACCCTATCAATTTTATCTGAGCTGATACTTCTGCAGTGTGGAATCTTACGTTGACTGCTGTATGAAGTTCGAGATCTTCCAGTAGAAGGATGGACATGAGATGAACAAATGATTAAGCAATGGAAAAAAGGGTGACTAGATATCATTGAGGGAGAGGCTTTCACGGTTTGAATGCTTGGAGTAGTAAAATAATAAAATCGATAATTAAGTGTTAAATATTTAATATATACATATTAGTATAAATATTTGAAAATTAAAGTACTAAAATATAGTCTTCACTAAAAGTTTGTGGATATGGAAAATGGATTGATGGAAGAACAGGTAATCATTATAATAATATATTTTTTTTTATTGGACATTATTTATTAAAAATGAAAAGGAAAAAATGTTAACCACGGGAGTGACAACTTTTTAATTTTAATTATTATTTATTAGTAAAAAATGATATCATTTTAGTAAAAATGTGATGAAGATTATCAGGTAAACTTCAATTAGTTTCTACAAGCGTATTTTTAACTAATATTATATTATTATAAAAATAACTTACATCAAAATAATTCTTTTAATTTATTTTTAATTTTAAAAATTATTTAATTGTATTTTTGAGAAAATATTACCATTTTTTTTGTTTCGAATAACTCCTACTTTTCTTCATTATTTGAGTTATATGAACAGGGTAAAATGGCCCAATTAGCCCTAATGGGGCTCCTCTTGTCAAATAAATTTGAGTTAAAGAATGTCAAACCAATAGAGAATAAATGCCAACAACATGATCAATATCGGAGTGAATATTGAACTTTTAGGCGCATTGAATTTAGTGGCGGCACAGAATATGAAATTTCACCGTCCCAAGAAAACCAATCATTAATTCAAACAAAAACGCCTTTTTTTTTTATTTAAAAAATCCCTGAAACCAAATTTGATTGGCAATTACAGGTCCCCATGGGTGTCTTAAAAAACAAATACTTACATAGGAAAACCCGGAAATCAATCATCCTCATGAACTAGCACAAATTACCCAAGGAAAAAAAAACTACTAAGTGGATCTTAATCTACCCTCTGTCTCTCTAGCAGTGGAACCGCAATATCAGTAACAAACCAGGTTACTGTTACAAGTTGACCGTGACGCCTCTGGCGCCGTTAATGTACGGCGAGGCGGTCATGTTGATGTGGCTGGCCTCGTCTCCGGCCAAACCCTGCCCCGGCCAGTTGCTAGAGTGGGTGGGGTCGTACTTGTCGCCGTCGCCCCAAAGAGCGTAGGCCTCCTCTCCGTGGACGGCGTCGTCTCCGATCATGAGCTGTTCGTCGGGCATCCTCAGGGGGACGAAGAGCCGGATGAAGAGGCAGATAGCTGACGTAGCGAAGATGTTCCAGGCGATGACGAACAAGCCGGCCACGATCTGCTTCAGGAACTGGACGCCGCCTTTTCCACCGTAGAAGGCTCCCCTGGAGCCGGGGATCGGAAGGATCAGCCTGCACAGGGCCGGCTCGGCCAGCAGCCCCGTCGAAAGCCCCCCAAGGAGGCCGGCCACCGCATGGGTGTGGAAAACCCCTAGAGCGTCGTCCACCTACACTTACAGCTCAGCACTCTTATTTAGTAAATCAACCATTTTTATTTTCTTTGCGTATAAGATGATTTCAATGCAGACAACTCCGCCTAACAAAGTTAGACTTTTTCATCCACCTTGTCAACTTTTTTTTGCACCATCAACTGAACCTAAACTTCGAATGTGTACATTTGCCTACACTACGTGTGAAGTGGACTGATTAGAAAGAGGAAAATGGTGAGAAACTGCCTTCGCCTCCGCCTACATTTTTGCCAAGCAAAGAAGTCAAAAGTTCCAAATATTGGTGTGGAAACCCGCGGGCTAACAACGATATTGACATCAACTAGTACGGATTGAACTACCAAATTGCAGTGAATGCCCGCGAAACAGGTAGAAATACTATGTGATGCATACCTTTTGTAGAAGAGCCGATTTCTTGTGAAGGATCATCATCGACACCCACGGCAAGCTGCCGGAGAGTATTCCCATCACGATGGCCGCCCACGATTGCACCACTCCTGCCCCATCCACACGATTCAAATCCGTTAGCAATTGTGTTTCCAAGCCACGGAAAAGATTAGTGCAAAAAAAGCCACGGAAAGCTGCAGTTTTAAGGCTAAAACATAAACATGGAAAGCTGCAGTTTTAGAATTTTTTTTAATTAGAGGCGGACTTACCAGCGCCCGGAGTGATACAGGCAAGCCCGGTCATCATTCCCTGGACGGCTCCGATGACCGACGGCTTTCCGAAGAAGATGACGTCGAGGGTCGTCCAGATGAGGAGGCTAGTGGCGGCGCAGATGTTGGTGTTGAGGACGGCCATGGAAGCGGTGATATTGGCCGCGTAGGGGGCGCCCCCGTTGAAGCCGGACCATCCCATCCAGAGGAGGCCGGCCCCCGCCAGCATAAGTAGCACGTTGTTCGGCGGGAACCTCTCCCTGTCGTTCTTCAACCTCGGCCCCACCTGAATATTATAAAAACAAAATTATAGTTTAATGGAATATAATACTGAAATTAGTAAAAAGAATCTAATTAGTATCTTATTGAATTTAATCAATGGGGTTAATTATTCCCATTTGCATGCATTGACTATATGGGTATGGGTGTGCCTCACAAGTCGTCGGCTATGGCCACCAAAGAATTTGACTAGTCCATTATTCCATAGTGTCCTTGCATCCATCCAATTAGTGGTGATGAATGAGGAGAGAGAATGAAAGAGTTGTTTCTTTTATCTTTTTCATTTGTAATTTAGATGAAATTTTCAATATCGTCCTAAATTTTGTCAAATATCAAAATTTAAAAGATAAACTTTTTTTAATTCAATTCATATACAAATTTAAGTATACAAAAATTATTTAATAAATCTCAGTTATATACACACTTTAGAATGCTATTAATTTGAAATTTTAATGAAAGATCAATCAATTTAATGCAATAATAATTTTCATTAAGTTAGAATAGTTAATAAAAAGTTTTGTTAGTAAATTAAATTTTATATGACTATTGTACCTAAATTGAAGAATCTACAAACCTTATGGTCTAATTTGGAATTTTTGCTTCCTCGTGTTTGGCTCAAATTGAAGAGGTTTTAAAGTATTACTACTTACCCAGTAGGCCGCCGTGAAGCCGGCGATGCCAGAGGAGAGATGGATGACATAGCCGCCGGAGTAGTCGATGACGCCCCACTGGTAGAGGAAGCCGCCGCCCCAGAGGCTGAAGGCTCCGACGCTGTAGGAGAAGATGAGCCAAAGGGGGACAAAGGCCATCCAGGCGCGGATGTTCATCCTACCGACGACGGAACCAGCCACCAGGATCATGGTGATGGCGGCGAACGTGAATTGGAAATAGACAAGGGTGGCCATGGGGTAGAAGGGCTCGTTGGGGGGAGTCTCGATGGAGCCGTCGTCGTGGTGGATGACGCTTTCGGGGATCTTGGCGCGGCGGACGAGGTACTTCTGGCCGAGGGCCGGGGCGCCCTTACCCCAGAAGGGGAGGAGCTCGTCCCCGAAGGCTATCCGATAGCAGAGGAGGACCCAGACGATGAGGACAGCGGCGAAGGCGTAGAGGGCCATGAAAGCGGAGTTGACGGCCCACTTCTTCTTCACCATGCTCGCGTAAAGGATGACGAGACCAGGCATGCTCTGGAGGCCGACAAGAGTGGCGGCAGTCATCTGCCACGCGTTGTCCCCCTTGTTGAGCCACACCGGCACCGCCGGAGGGTTGGGCAGGTACGCCTCCGAGGTGGCCATCTGCGAAAACGGAGGCGAAAGGCCGAGCAGAGGAGAGCTATCTATAAAGAAATTAATTATAAAGGGGAGCCCTCGTCTCGTGGTTGTGGGTAGTTAGATGACCGAGGGTTTATAAAGTCTCCGGGCAGGAGGGAGAGGAGCTTGTTTAGTCGGCGGGGGGGGGGGCGGGGGGGGGGGGGGGGGGGGGGTCTTCCTATTACGACGACGTTTCACAGAGTGTCACTGTCATCTCCGTGCGAAGAATTATGTCCCGATTTGGAAGGCAATGCTGTGCTGCCCTGCGGCTCTAGTGAAAAAAATTGGACCGGCAATATAATGAACCCTCACGATCACGTCTGTGGAGCTTCATTTCGTTTGTTTTTTCCCCTTTATTTTCTATTTTTTGGGCGTAGACTTTAATTATATGTGGATAGGCAGAGATGCTTTACAGGAAAGATAATCCTTACCTAACAAAAGTTACAGCTCATCAACGACTTAGAAGGAATTTTTTTCAGTTGTACATATTGAGTGAGCATCTTATAATTATTTAATTATATATATTTGTCACAAACTTTGAGCAAGAAGAATTTTTGTGATGTGGCAAAAAAGTCCTAAACACATGAATTGAAAATTTTATTTTGAGTGGTTTAGTCATTCAATATTATTTTTAATAATTTAATCACCATTTTTTTTAATTTAACTAGTAATTTATTCTCTCAATTAATGCAAATCAATATACCTAATACATATATTTATACTTTTTTATATCACAAGTTTTCAAATATATTTATGATAAAATATTCTTTTATACATATTAAGATACATTAATAATAAATATTTATAATTATTTTCATAGTAAATACTTTTAATTAAAATTTTAGATAATTCTCAATTTATCCTTATCATCATGTTAATATTTTTTGTATTATTCTAATATTATGTCTCAGCCTTTTCAAAATTTATAGAGTATATAAAACTTATTTTTTATAATTTAAAAACTAATAAAAATTTTATATTGTATAATATATAAATTTAAAATAGATACTTTATTTCGAGTTAAATTAAATCAATTAATCGAGTATAAATTTGCAATTGGGGTGAAGAGTAGTGACAATAAAATATTGATATACTCATATTTTCAGGAATATATAACTGATATATTCTATATAGTAGCAAGTTAGTAAAAGTTGGTAGAGTAACTAGTTGGGAGAAAATTAGAAGTAAATTTTGTTGACTGGGTAATCATAATTTATTAATTTTTCCAAGTAATTGAATCGATAGGTTAATAGTGACTTATTAGCTAAAACAAGGGTATTTGGGTCCGGAGTTGGGCGAAAAAGATGTTATGTGCAGTGTATCAGCCGATCGATATGGCACTATAGTAAACCATTTTTCGACAAATTTCTTGGTAGTTTAAATATTTTTTATCTAGTTTTTGAAAAAATAAAAATATATAAAAATTTTAAATTTAATTTTCTATTGAATTAATTCAATAACCACTCAATTTGAATTTATTTTAACAACTTACAAATTTGGAATTTGTGACTCCACCTATATCGAACCCGATTTTCCCTCAATCCATGACTTAAAGTATCGAGATCATACTAATGATTTCTCATTACCCAAATTTGGGATTTATGACTCCACCCATATCAAACTTGATTTTCCCTCAATCCATAACTTAGAGTATCAAGACCATACTAATAATTTCTCATTATCCAAATTTGGGATTTGTGACTCCACCTATATCGAACCCGATTTTCCCTCAATCCATGACTTAGAGTATCGAGACCATATTAATGATTTTTCATTACCTTTATTCACCTTTCTTGGCCTCCCTCATATACCCTTCTTTCCATATAATTCTTACTTCTCCATTTAACTTTTAGTTTTTAATTCAATCTTACTTTCTGTTTTGATTTGATCTAATTATAAAGTTGAAATTTTCTTGATTTGATAGAAAACGCACGAGCTAGAAGTGGAAGATGAAACGATAAAAGATAGAATCGTTAAAGTGTCGATAAACTCTCTCATTTTAAAAAATTAATAATTAGAGTAATTTATCGATTTCAAATACTATTTCCTAGTTGTTATAAACTAAATTAAATAAGGGAACTAATAGGAAGAGACACAAGGGAAATTCTCATACCAAAGAATGGGTTTTGCCATGTCCTAAAAGTGTACCTAGGAGTTTAGCCAACCGTCCACTTAATAGAGTAAGTACCCTTCACCTACTATTTACCTGAATTGCCTAGCACCAGCTCCCACTCCCTACAACGAACCAAATTGGAACAATAATATAATACCTAACATTTAAGAAATTCATAAGTATGCCAAAATAGGAGTAATAATAATTGCTCTCCACTATTTTACTAAACTATGAAAGGTGACTAAAACCATATTTGAAAAGAAAAATAAATCAGATATAATAAAGTTATACTTGGCCGAATAAAAATTAAAAATAGGTAAATTACGAATTTAAATATATGAATTTAATTTAAATACTCATTTATTTATAAAATACTAATAATATATTATATGTATTTTAAAAATAAAAAAAATATTATTTAGAGTATTACATATTTTAAGTTGGGAAAATTCATGAAAATAATGTATTAAAAATATTATTATTTTATTTTAAATCATAATTTTAAAATAATAATTTTATTTTTAGTGGATAATATACTATTATATAATGTGTTGATTGGGTTTAGATTCGAATAGCCGATTAAATCTAACCTTAATTTAAATGGGTATGCGTATCAACAAGTCGAAATTATTTATTTAAATTTTGGATCTGAAAATATGTTTTAACAACATTATATGATGATGAAGAATCTACAATTCCAAAATTGCTCATTCTCCCCCTTTGATAACTTTCAAGCAACCAGTTAAGATCTTTCATATTTTTTCAAAATATATGGAAGCATCACTTGGAAGTAGCGCCCAGAAGAGAGGTTATATGATGATCATTGATATAAATGATTACAGATCTGAGCCAAAAATCATTAGATTAGAAAGAAAGCCACAGAGATGCCGTACCATTTTAACTTCATCCTTGATAATCCATATGATGTTATTCTAATAGTGCAAAAATATAATGTTGTTCTATAAGAGGTAATGCATATGACCATAAATCATGTTTTTCACATTTGTACACGATGGATCTACAATGAATAATAGTACTAAAGGGTTTTTTTGTTTGTAAGTTATGGTAATATATTGTTAATTGATACATAAAATCTCACCTTATAATTTGAACTTCAACCCCTTTATTACTACTTATTAATGAAACGTTGTGACACATAAGTATATATAAATAAATTCATATTTTTTTACTTATAAGATTTTACCATACGAATGGAATTTATGATCTTTTAATTATTAGTGAATAGCTGTGTGGTTATATCTTACACTATCTATGGATGAAGAGATGTATTCCAACTTTTATTTGCTCTTCGAAAACTTCAGCTTGGTAGAAAAGTTCACTTATAATGTACGATATTTGTTTATATGATTCCCTCTCACAAAACATGCTTTCTTCTTTTTGGTATAGATTTTTATTCACTTGATTTCATTTGCACTAAGATTTTTAATTTTTTTATCTCATTTATAATGAAAATTATTTTTTCATAAAAACTTATGGTATTATTTTTAATTTTAACATTATAATTAACATACGAATAATGAAATAAGATTTTTACATTCGCTAATTAAATTCACATGCACTTGAGACAAAATTAATGATTCAATTAATCTCTTAAAAATTCTCAAATTGTATCACATATTATTACAAGTAAAAAGATAATAATAATATATTATTATATTAATTTATTAATTACACAAGTAAAATTGATATTTTTATCATGATATAATAAAAGGCAAAAGACACCCAAATTTGGTGTTAATCCAATTGACAAAAAAGTTTGAACAAAAAAAAATATATATATATATATTTAAGCATATAACTGGATATTCATACATGTCTTCCTCTAACTATATTCACCGATCAATAAAATCTTAAGAGTTATATATATGTATATATATATCGGTTCAAGTGCTGTCAAAATTTTTGTGCAGTGCCCTTCGGGACACGTTGCATTTGAGACGGAAAAGAAGGTCAAAGAGAACAGGATAAGCTTCCTCCGATTGGGTGGACAATGTGCTTCCTCCCCTCCGATTCAGCTTGAGAGGTGCTCATAACGTATACGATGAGTAATAGTATTGAAATCGAGGCAGCAACACTATTGTTGGTGGGTATCACTCCACACAAACGGTGCATTCATCTATAAAATCATAAATTCAGATCTATTGTTTCGACTATTCACACTATCCCTATTAGTCTAGTGAATAAGGTAGAAAACTGGTGCAGACAGTAGATACGACAATACATATAGTAAGAGTGCAGTGAGTATACCCGAATTAGTGAAACTTTTTATTTTTAATAATATTGAACCAGTATAAAATAGCTTAGTTTCGGAAATTAATTATTGTAAACTTGTTTATTTATGATTAATATACTTTTTTTTTGCTCAGCCATTAATATATTATTTGGTAGCAAAAAAATGGTCACTTTATTAATAATTTTTACTTTCATTAATATACGTTGAAATGGATTTAAAATCGAAATTGAATCTTATATTTAAAATACTAATGTAATAATCATTCTACCAAAGCAGATATAATTAAAATATTTAATTAACTTTTACCAATAATTTAACAGATTATACTATTAATACAAATTATATTAATTATATTAAAAAATGAATTAGATGAAATTTGTAATATTTTATTTAATTTAAAATATATTTTTTTAAAACAAATACAAATTTAATATATATTTATACATAATAAAATTATAAGTAAAAATTATATATAATTAATATTTTATTTATTTAATTAAAAATAATAAAATAAATATATTATACAAATACATATATTATTATCTCTATTAATATATTTTTTAGTAAAATATTTAATTTAATTTATTTATATAATATCATAATTTATATATATTTTATTTAACCTAAATTAAATATAATTATTACTAACAACTCAATATATATAAATTTTAATGTTTTATTAAATATAAATTATATAATAAATATATATATATATTATATGATAATATACGAATATATAATTTAAATTTTACATTTTAGTTATAGTAAAATTATATAATTTACTAACAAAATTTTATTATTATAAAAAAAGAAAGATGTGTTTGTATAATATAATTAATTTATTATTTTAAATTAATTAAACAAAATATTAAGTATTCATAATTTTATTAAAAAAATACTTTTAATATAATTTATATGGATAGCCAAAATCGTCTGATTATAAATAAAAGTTAATTAAAAAGTTTAATTATATTTATTATAGTATAATTGTTATTATATTAGTATTTTTAGTAAATGTATATAATAATTTAAATTTTTTAATGCAAAACTATAATTTAGCATATTATAAACTTATAAAAAATAACAATATAATAACATATATTGAAAGTGAAAGTCAGCCTATCTTGAAATTGGAAGCACAATATTTTATAAGATAAAGTATTAGTCTAAAAAATTACTCAATTAATATTTGTTTTCTCTTATTGTATGATATTGAAAGAAATATAAAATCCTTTAATTGTACATAAGTTTATTTATTATAACTGGTGAGATAAAAATACCAAATGAGAAATAGAGGGTCTTTCACTATCATACAACAGGGGAAAGCAAATATTCATGTTGAAATAATAATATAAAAAAAATATTATAATATTATATAAGTATGAGATATCACATCTTATTAGTTTTAATATCTTATAAAGTTATAATATTTTCTCATAATATAAACTCACAAAATTTTATGATAATTGAATTCTCACTTTTTTAATAATAATAATAATAAATAAATAAATAAATAAATCAATCAATAAAAGATACATCTCTTATTTTTTATTTAAGAACACCATCTCTAATGCATTAAGACATTTCCTCGTTCCTAAAATTTGGCAATATAAAGAAAAAAATATAAAAAGAATTTCGTAAGATTGTGCATCAATTACTTATATGTAATTGAAGAAATGAATTAATGAATGAGCAAAAACATGTATACATGTCTATATTCTATTTCTCATCACAGTGAACTCCCAGCCATCATAACCGTAGACTATCTACCTCCGTAAAGAACCGGAGGAGAAGGTGCCAACGGAAGAGGATAAATTAGACTTGGACCATGTGCTGCTGCTATCCAATGTAAATACAGTCAAGAACTTAGCATCCAAACTGTGGGTTCGCCGTGATCCAGACGCTAATTCTAACACATCGAGAGCAGGAAGCGGATCGTCCCGGTTAAGGTACCGAACCACATGCCTCATCGTGGGTCGGGACTTGGCACTTGGGTGGGAACAAAGAAGTCCTAGCTGCAACACCAGCTTGACCTCCTCAACCGCATAGACGGAACCGAGCTTCAGATCGACCGCATCGAGAATTCTCCCGCTCCCGTGGCACTCGGCCACCCAATCGGCCAGTATGAAGTCTCCGGACCCCAGCGGCCGCCTCCCCGTGGCCACCTCGAGGAGAATGATGCCATATGCGAATACGTCGGAGCACTTAGAGGCCTTCCCGGCCCTAGCCAGCTCCGGCGCGATATAGCCTAAGGTCCCAACGATGTTCGTGGTGTGCGACATCTGGCTGTGATCGTAGAGTCGGGCCAGGCCAAAGTCGCCGAGTCGCGCGTTCATCTCCGCGTCGATAAGAACGTTGCTAGACTTGACGTCGCGGTGGATCACGACCTGCTCCCATTCCTCGTGGAGGTACAATAGCCCGGCCGCGATACCCTTCAGTATATGGAACCTATGGTCCCAGCTCAGCACTGGCCCGAGGCGGCCACGATCGAAGAGGAGGGAGTAGAGGCTGCCGTTGGGGATGTAGTCGTAGACCAGGAGAAGGTCATTCTTGTGCTTGCACCAGCCTTGCAGGTTCACTAGGTTCTTGTGCCGGAGCCGCCCTAGGCTCTCGACCTCCGCCACGAACTCCCTCATCCCTTGCATCGAGTCCTCCTTCCGCGCAATCTTCTTGACCGCCACCTCACACTGGTTAGCCAGCAGGACCCCTCGGTAGACCGACCCGAACCCACCGACTCCTATCTTCTCGCTTTCACGGAAGCCCTTTGTGGCAGCGTGGAGGTCCTTGTACAGGAAGCGGTGAGGGCAGTCCAGCTCCCAGTCCTCAAAGTGGCCCTGCTGGCTCCGCATCTTCCGCCGGACGACCGTGAAGCATATGAAAAATCCTAGCAAGCACAGCCCAATGGCGCAGAGTGAGACTATTAGGGCTACAATCTCCGGCCGAAGGGAGGACGAGCCCGCCTTTTCGGGCGGCGGCACTGGGAGCTGGGAGAGGTTGAGAGACGGGGCTGGCCC
Source organism: Trapa incisa (assembly GCA_030064435.1). Lineage (NCBI taxonomy): Eukaryota > Viridiplantae > Streptophyta > Magnoliopsida > Myrtales > Lythraceae > Trapa > Trapa incisa. The sequence continues at coordinate 4,564,028 of CM057775.1, read as the reverse complement.
GTTCATGGCGAAGCTCCACCCTAGCACGTAGTGCAGGCTGCCGATGTTTCGGCCAGTCGAGGCGGAGAACCCTACGAACATGCTCTCTATGAACACGTCGTCGGGAGCCACATTGACGGATATCAGCGGCTGCAGCGGCTTTGTGATGTTGAACGGAGAGATCGTGACGTTGACGAGTTTAGTCTTGGCGTCGTACTCGATCCAGGCCTGGATAGGTTCCCCTCTTTCCAGCGTCATGTCTTCCTTAACGTTGTTAGCAGTAAAATACGCAGCAGGCTCCGTCTTAATTGAGTTCATCCCGTTGACGTTGACACCAACGTGATTCCCTACCCTCTCGACGTCGTCGCCGTAGCCGTTGACGGTGTCGAACTCGATCACGAGCATGTGGTTCGAGGGGTCCTTGTCGGTGGACGAATTGAAGAGGCCGAGGTAGTGCTCTGCCTCGGCGCCGGGGAACTCGGTCGTCGGAGCTACCACAAAGGCGAGGCCGTAGCCCCCAGCATCGACTTGGCCAGGGATTTGGGGCTTGATGGCGAAGACGAAGTTGGTGCTGAAGGAGGAGACGGCGCTACGATTTGCAGGATCGATCATCTGGAAAGCGTCCTTGTAGAAGGCACGGCCCATGTCGTATTTCGACCGGTTGGTGAGCTTCAGGGCACCGCTGTTCTTGATGAGGGAGGCTCCGTCAAGGAGGAGCTGGTTTGTGTGGTTGAATCCATTGAAGATGAATTCTTGCTTGGAGTTGAGCTGAGAGACGGCAAGAAGAGGGAACGATAGTGAACAGGAGAAGAGAAGTAGAAGGTGACACGGTAGGGTTCCCATTTCCATGGAGGGAGAGAGATTGAGCAAAACAGAGAATTTTAATACCTTGAAATACTTTTTAAATGTAGCAAGCTTGTTGCCTTGGTCAAGAATGGCTAATACATTTGAAATGCCTTCTTTGGGCAAATACCACTGAGAAGATTCTTCCGACCACTGAGGTCAACTCGTAAAATCTCTGCAAGTGTCCAAATACATCGGTGGTGTGCGCCTATGACTGGAGTAGATTGGAGAGGAGGAGGTCAAAGTCAAAGAATGAGGTGGCACTCAATTTCAAGGTCGGGCCAAGAAATTAGGAATTCGTGAATCACTCCCCAATCCGGTGCCGTGTTGGGGGAGGAGAGGAGACTGCGTCATGAATCTCTAATATAGTGTTTGTTGAGCTACGTCTTTCTACGATCCCTCCATAGTCATTAATAGGCAGAACTTTATATTCTTTGGAAATGTGGTTCACATTCAATGAGATTGTGGCTCGACTCAAGTGGTCCACCTGCTGACCTCACAGCTATTTCGCTTTCTTTCATTAAACATGTTGACTACTTGTGTCCAGTGGATAAACTTATACATTAAAATAATAGAAGGTTTCAACATACTTTTCTGGGTCAATGTATGTTTAATAAATAATATTTATAATATAACCTATTTTAATTTTTAAAAAAACTATCATATGTAAAAAAATATAATAAAAGAGAAAGATAAAATCCTAAATTTCTAACTTTTTTATTATTTATTTTACCTGCTTATTCTTTGATTTGAATTGGGAACTTACACAACTAAAAAATGAAATATATATATGAATTCAATATTTTATATCTATTTTATTGTATTTTTATATATTTAATTATATAGGAGGTTTTTTTTACTTAAATTAGATTATAACAATAATATATTTGTATTTATGATATGTATCAAAATGAAAATTTAAGCACATACTTTGTTTCTTTATTATTTTCTTTCCTTGCTCCTTAACATTAAATAAAATATTTATAGTGAAAAAAAAATAAAAGTTACGAATTTGAGATTTCAATTTTTCTTTAATATTTTGTCAATTACATCGGTCTCTTTTATTATATTTTTATATATACTTAATTATATATAATTTTTTTACCATAGATTATGTAACACTTTTACCATAGATTTTTGTAATACAATTTTTATACAATATATATTATTAAGTACTTATTGTTAGGATTATATATTAAATATGGAGTCTACCCATAAACACATATCTTCATCAATTTCAGTTCACACCAATTTTAAAAACTATAAATTTGTTGCTAAGAAAAAAGAAAAGAAAATAAAAAGAATAATATAAGTGCAAAATTACAAACATACTAAACTATATATAAAGTTTTTGAAGTAAATAATTATTAGAAAATTAAATCAATAAAAATATAATAAAAGAAAAATTGGACAAAAAAAATATTAAATCTTAAATTTATATATATTCTTTTCTTTTATTAAGCTAGTTCAACAATTGAGTGTATTTACTAAAATCGTAATTTAGTGTTTATGATTTACAGGATAGTTTAAAATAATTATATGAATATTTTATAAAATATTTCATCATATTTAATGATGAGAAATGGTTTAAAGTTTCTACTTATGTGGTAGTATTAGATAAGCAAATAAAAGCTACCTTCCATTATGTAAAATTCTTATAATCTACATTTTATTTAATTTTTTTTGGAGGAATTACGCTAGAAATATTACCTTACATTCAGGATGAATATTTAGTTCACTAGGTAGACGAATACGATCACATACGGTAAATTTATCGGTTTACACGGAAGTGAATCGATTTTCAGTAAATTAATTAGTTGGTTAAATGAATTTTGATTTTTACTTAACTCATTTACTTACAATTCGACCAATACTTCGATACAATTTATTTTTTTAAAACTTTTTCATATAATTCTCTATAAATTGAGCTCAAAAATACTAATTTTTTTATTTGTATAACATCTCTAAAAATTTGGAATTTTACCTTTATAAGTTAATTCCATCCATTCTGATCATTTTTTTTTATTGATTCATCTCCTATTCGATTAGCCCAATTTTTTTTCTAAAAATTTTTAATCATATTTCACATTAATTGAGATAAATATTACCATTTTTATTTAACTAACTTCTATTTAAATTTGAGAAATTTTACCTTTAAGCAAGATCAATCCCTATTCGAACCAGTTTTAACTTGTACTCGATTCTTGATTTTCGATTAAACAGATTCGTTATGGTAATTTCGTGAACTTACTCATTTTTCAAGTTTAGGATTTGAACCGATTCCTAATCTAATATGATACCAAATTTTGGTGGTGAGTTTTTATTTTAGATTAATATTGGTTTCTGATTCAATTATACTTAAATTTTATATTTGAAAATTTTGATATTACAATTATAGTAGAGAAAATCCTCTAAAATTAGGGTTTTTAACTATCGTATAACATGAAAGTGCCCTCAAAGAGTAGGGATTGCACATTTTTATAATACGAATGCTATTGTTTGCCGTTAATTCTACATCTGTTGTTTCTCAACAAACTCAGGAGAGAAAAGTCTAGGCAAAGGAGGAACGAGCATGCGACAATCTTGAGCAACAAAGAACTACTATAAGTCGATAAACACTAACATGAGGGGCCCTACTCTTGTAAAACTAGTTTATTTCACTCACCCATACTTTTTGATCATATCCAAATTTGGGTGATACATTAAAATTTGTTATTATACCATGGGAGCCTTTTGAACTTGTTGAAAATAATATTTCAAATTGAATAAAATAGATAATTGTTGTGTGATTATAAAATTAGAAATATTACACTATTTATAAGTTATAACTTTAAGTAAATATGAATATTACTACTTACCGGTGTAAAATATTTTCTCCCGCACGGTCAAGTATAGATGAAAACTTGGATAAGTACTCCTAATGTCAAAGAAGTGAAACTAAAAAGATAAATTAGAAAAAACTAAATGAAATAAAATTAGACCGTTACTTATTACTGGAGAATACTTATTTTATGGGATGATCAAGAATAAAATATTATAGTGCAAGGAAAGAAATGGTCAATATCAAGCTAAAATAATAAAAGTTGATTTACATATCACAAGTTTGGTAGGGAGATTTGCTTAGTACAATCCTACCTATATAATTAGTTATTTTAATGGTAGAATGGATGGTGCCCAGAAGTAAATACTATCATTTCTCGTTTTTGGTGGACTAAGACAAGAGGAACGAAGGAAAATTAATTGGATTAAATGATTAAGATTGATCCAACTTAAATAAAACAGGACATAGGACTGAAGAACACTCACTATTTTAACAATGCAATAATCTATGTGGTCCGCATGGCAACTCCACTCCCTATGGGTTTGTACTTAAAAGGTAAATATTTTGGATAATCTAATTTATTGCAAGATTCTCTTTCTCTTGAGAGAAATGTATCATGAACATGGAGGGGTATTCATAAGGGCAAGGAATTGATCAAAGACGACCTCACAAACACAATATGACATCTTCAACATAATATCATTCAGTTTTACTTCGGGTGAGTTCGATTATCGATCCAATCGGAAGACAGTGGCAAGATTGCACCTCTGAAGCAATCTGCCAAATTCCATTGATTGTATCTAACAAGGAAGACAGACTACCGTAGACTTGAGAAAACAAGGGAGGTAACAATACTTTTGCCTACACCTATCTACATAACTAGGTAAGGATTGGAATGCATAAGACAAGGTCATCTATTGCAATGCCACGATAGATATGGACTAATCTCTAACATTTACCATGCCAACGGAAGGTAAGGCATTTCCTTTGGAGTGTATGTAAAACTGCCTCATCAACTAATGAGAATCTATGCATAAGAGGCTTGAAAGCTACTGGTGCATGCTCATTTTATAATGAAATTGAATCTATTGATAGTGTGATTTGCTAACTGCAATATGCTTATTAATGTAAAAATATGTTGTTGGTGGAGAGCATTGCATAACAGACGAAATGCTGCTCAATTAGGAATAACACGAAAGAATGGGGAGGATGGCCTACACTATCATACAAAACATGAAGATGTAATGCGAGATACATGGAGGGTGATAGCAAGTATGACCAAGGGGCATCTAAATGGGCAGCTATGCTAGAACAACCACTACCTAACATACAGTATATGCTCAGGCAACCTCCGGAGAAGATCTAGCACCGATCCCCAAGTTCCCCCAAGTAATACAATCAAGATCAAATGTGATAGCTCTTTCCTTTCATAAAATGAGGAGCGAGCACGAGTGAGCATCATAGCCCGGGACCATGAGAGACAGTATTGTTGGGAGGCAGCTATCAAGAATTTTTCTGCTGTAGTGCCTAGATCGAAGCAACGACCATAGTTTTTTTAGCTAAGGAAACAAACTCAATTTATACAAATTTTATTGCAGCAAATGGAAGTCGGAGACTACACCTCTTTGTCAAAGGGTTCCAATAGACTATCAATATGCAACGAGTAAGAATTAATTTGATGAATAGAAAAAGACGGAACTCAAACTCAAGCATGTATTTTTCTATTGTAACCATCTTTCTATCCAATTTTGTTATTAGGCACTCTTTAACTCTCTATTAACTCTCCATTTACAAATACTATACAATGTTTAATATACATGTGGGGTTTATGAGCAAAAAAAATCACGCAAAGGCGATTGGGGAGTTCTTATACGTTATAGAACAGGCGCACAAAGAAGCAGACTAGCCATGTCCATACGTACGCACGTATCAGAACAAAAGGCAGCACACCGAGATAAGAAGAGGGGTAAAATTGGCGAGATAACCATTCCTCGATTCAACATGGGACGATGCTGCAGAAGCATACGCATGAGAGGACATGGAGCTCGTCTATTATTCTTGGTGCATCTAGTTTCATTATATATAGTCCTATTTACATCTACATGGGGTGTCGCCATTAGGGACGCTGGCATCGCTCATACTTTGCAACTGGCATGGGATGCAATATGATCACCTGATACTTGGGCAGGACAATGGTCCAGATTGAACAGTGAAATCAAGTTAACCAGAAAGAGCTTATCCAGAGGAATGGAACAATATGCAAAGATGTAACAATGAGATGATAAGCTCATGGAATCTTAAGACAGGATAAGATCAAAATTTAGATTTGGGATAAAAGAATTTCCCAAAGGGTATAACTTACAGCTTCACTGTAAACAACTGCAAGTTTTATGATTATTACGAGACACTGCTAGCAAAGTAGGGGATTCGAGCTTGAGGATGTGATGGCAGATAAACCACTTGACTCATCAACACTCAGAGCCTCCACTATCTTTAGCAAGTTCTTACATATCTCAATAAAAAAACTTTTTTTTAGTGTTAGAAATTTGGATGGAAACTATTTAGACTTATTATATGGCATGAGAAAAAAGGCTTCAAAAAGACATTTGATATGGCTCTTTGCATTATTTTTTTCCTTCCTTTTAGCTTCTCCACATCTAACAGTCTCCCATAATGAAACCTCAAAAGGAAAAAGAAAAAAAATGAAGCTTTATCAGTCTTGTGGAGAATGATCTTTATTTGTCACTGGTACCTCTTCCTCTTCCCCATGAGAATACATCATTCCTTTATGTAACAGCAAGAGTGTGTCTCCACCCACACTGAACCTGAACTACTTTCTGCCTAGAAATGGGAAGATGTAAAACAATCCATGTAGAGCAATCCTTATGCTTTGAATTGATCCTGGCACTCGGGTTGGATCAAATACGGCCGAACCTGACCCGGTGGCCAGTCCCAAGCTTAACACAGACCCGGTCCAAGATTTATAGGAAGGATCCTAGATAGCCCGCCCAAGTTCTGTAGCAAGTACCCTGGATAGATAATTGAATGTATTACTTGTCACCAATTGGATTAAGGGATTTTAAGTGTAGGATTTGAAACTATTGAGAATAAGTAAAGAGATTTGGATTGAGGAAAAAATAACTTAAAATTCCTATATTTAAAATACAAAGTAAATATCCTTTATTGTTTAAATTATTTTAATTTATTTTTATTCTTATATAATTTAAATAATTTTATAAATTAATAATATTTTATATAAAATTATATGATATAAATATATAATAAAAATATTATCGGTAAAATATTTATAATATAATTTATTATATATTTATAATATTTTTTTATTATAATTATATAATATATATTAAGTATTATATAATTAATATTAATTCTTTATTATAATAATAAGTTACCACTAAAAAAAATATATATTTTTTGTTGTTATTATAAAGAAAAAAACGATTTTAATAAGTTAGATCAATTTAATCGAAATGTGATCTAAAACAGTGTGTACTAAATTCTAAACCGAGCGGTAGTATTTAAACCCATTTCGGATCATGAAAATAAACATAAATTTGGGTTCGGTGTTTAAAATAAATATATATTTACGTTAATTTGAAAATAAGTCGACAAATTTTAAATATATAATTATTTGATTATATTAAATTTTATATAATTTTAAAAAATAATAAAAATATATAATTTGTCTCTATTAATAGTTTTTTTATTTTTTAAATTCAAATAAATAAAAAAATAAGCGTGCAAAATTTAAGGATATTTACTTAACTATTGACTTTTATATCATTTTAAATAATAATAAAAAAATAGAAGTAGTTTACAAGATTTTTATTTATTTTTGGATTTAAATAAATAAAAAAATGAGTACATCTTTATCTATGTTATTAATCATTAATCATAATAATAAATTTAAAACAATCGAATTAATTTACCAAAAAAATTCCTAGACTGAAGTTCAGGTCCATTAATAGTTTTTTAAAAATTTTTAGATTAAAATAAATAAAAGGAAAATGTGTCTATACAAATTTAAATACACAATAAATATCAAGCTTTTGTATTTAATTACTTGAATATATTAAATTTGATATAATTTTATAAATTAATAATATATTTAAAACATAAATTAATCCATCGATAATATTGATTTTTATACAATTATAAATAATAATAATATATTTAAAACAATCGAATTAATCTCTTAAAAAAATTTAAAAAATCATTAATAAACCTAAAGTTTAAGTATATTAAAGGTTTTTTATATTAATTCAATTATTTTAAATATATTATTACGGAAAATTTTATTAAAATCAATATTACTGATTATAAAATTAACGTAAAATATTTAAGTGAAAAGTTTGAATCACTCTATACATATTTTTTATTTTATTTATTCGATTTTAAAAATAAAAAATTATTAATATATATTAATCGTATTATTTATTACTCTTTAAATACGAATTAGATTTAATATATTCAAGTGGTTAATTAAATAAATTTATGATTTACTTGTAAAAATTTATATTTATATAAACATATATTTATTTTAGTACATAAGTTCGAGCCCCACGGTCGTATGGGTTCAGAACCCGATTTGAGTTCGGGTACTCCAGCCCAGGTCCAATTCGATACTCGAAAAACTTTGGGCATCTTATTCGGGTCGGTCAAAACCCAACCCGACTAATTCACAACCATATATATTCATGAGATCATTGTGAATACAACTCACATATTTCTCTCGAGAACCATCGAGTTTGCGAGGACTGAGGAAAGGTCGAAGGAAGAGTATATATTGATGATCTTTTCAACGAAAAAGAGGGTTATATAGGAATAGAAGTAAGAGAAGATGCCCCTCCATTCCTCTTGTTGCTCTTTTTTAGATGTCGCTTTTGGAATCTCTGTCCTGTTCGTAGCTCTCCCTCCTCCCCACCAGCCCCCTCCCTTCCACTATCATGGTTTTTATGAGAAGCTTGTGAAGAAGTGAGATAGAGGTACCCTTTATTCCTCCCCCCACATGAAAGAAACCCACAGACTCGCACCATCATTTCAATTCAATTCAATTCGATCCAATTAAATTATCGCTCCTCCTTTTTATAATGGTTGATTGGTACACCTCTGACATCTTGATTGATTCTTCTTGGCAAATCACTGGCTTTTGGGTTACCCAAAAAGGGAGGAAAAAGGGGCCTTTCACCTTTGGTTTCTTCTAAGAAATTATTTTATAGAACTGAACTAGTGAATGTATGTTTATTACCTATTGCCCTACATCACACTGCTGGTCTTGGTTTTTTCCAGTTGTGATAGACAGACCGAGTTTGTATCTATCGTGTGCTATTTTCCATTCTATATTAAGCTTTCTGAGTGAACGTATTCTGTCAACAAAGGCATTGTCTTTGTATAAGAAGAGCTTCTTCTCATCCTTCTGCACAAAAACAGAGCAGGTGAATTTCACATGCCATCTTATGCGTTCTCTTAGCTCAAAAGGCCTATTATTTGTATATGGAAGAGCTTATGCAACAAAAATGAGAACATAACAAGTTGCTGCTCTCCAGCCTTTTCTTTGCCACTAACTTCATAGGGAACTGACCTCTTCATGTTTTGATGTAAAACAACAGTGCAGCTTGTTGTCCCATGGCGGAGAGAATGAGCAGCATCCGAAAAATGAGAGGCAAACTCATAAGGTTGGGGTTCCTCCAAGGCAGAATCTGTACAAGGAATTTGCCTCGATCATGAAGGAGACACTCTTTTCTGATGATCCTCTGCGTTCCTTCAAGGATCAGCCTCGCTCTCGCAAGTTCAACCTGGGCAGAAGTTACAATCTCCAAAAATTCAAGGGAGATCTCACCATTTCGAGCCTCTGCATTCCTCAGGTACAAAAATATCCTTTACCAGTCCAAAGCCTACTTGCACCATTTCTATCTTTTCAGAGTCGAGTATTGTTCCACTGTTAATCTATGCATTCATGGGAAGTTCAAGAGATATTTCCCTAGGACCAGTAGCTGCCATCTCCCTATTGCTAGGAACATTGATTCAGAACGAGATCGACCCTACAAAAAATCCACAGGAGCATCTCAGACTCATCTGTGACCTATGGTAATGGTGTTTTCTGCACTCCGTGTATCATCAGGTTGGGCTTCCTGATTGACTTCCTCTCACACGCTTCCGTTGTCGGATTCATGGGCGGAACTGCCATTACGATTGCTCTTCAACAGCTGAAGGGCTTTCTGGGAATGGTTTAATGGAATCGAATGGGATAGTAGCAGAAGAAGACCAAAATGGGCTCCTTCAGGACTTCCATAAAACCGCCCATTAGGTCATCTTGGTATTATTTGTCAGCCACCATTTTTTCAGTTCACACGACAAATAAAGATGGAAGAACAAAATGTCACTAATATGGACCGGAAGTATGATCATTTGGAGGACATGGACAAATGAACTTGGCCTACTACTCTCAATGGCCTAGAGATGTGGAATTCAGTCCATCGGCGTAGCATACCATGTTCCCCGGATTTTCTTCGAGCAGACCCTCCGTTTCCAATGCCGATGAAGCGCAAGCCTGGGGAACATGACTCCCTACGTATGCCCTACATATGTACCTCACAAAGTTGGGAAAATCCTGCACAGATCATGGAAATATTGCAGCAAATACCATCAGAAGAGTTGAGCTCGAAGCAAACGCGTAAGCATGGAAACGTGTGTTTTTTGGTGAGTGACCTCTTGGAGGGCTTGGCCATTAACGACCACCCACGGCACGAACCTATGAGGCGGGTTGAGTCGGGCGGTTTCATCAGCAAACTGCCGCTCCAACTGGCAGATTTTTTTTACACGATGTTAGATTGAAGAGAATCCAGATCGCAGTTTAAGGACTAGGAAAGAGAGAGTTAGAGATAGTCAAGAACCGGATAGCCCTTTCCACTGTTGTAGCAATTGATAGGTGAAGGCCCCATCTTGGCCTCTTCCAAGCAACCTCTCCAGTCATTGTGCCTGCCCTCAGTGGTCAACCTCTCCACGCAGTACACAAAGCTGAAGTGCTTTCTCTGCAGGAGATCGAATTGTTCTAGCATTTAGCTGATTTTGTGTGATTATTGTAGCTTTCTGCTTGATCCATAGGAAAGATCGAACGAACGACAGAAAGATAATCGTACTTACCACATCAGGATAGGAGTTGATTGCACAAGCCTCTAAGGTGTTCAGCAAGCATTCATCTGGTCCATGCTGTGCAACAGGCATTCATTGATATGGTCCCAAACAAGAATGTCATGTTAAGATCACAAAATAGATGAAGTCTAAACAAATGTTTCTGAATATCTCATATACGGATCAGGTCAAGCGAGTTTGTGCTCAGAAGCCTTTAATGAGAAGGGTCAGTCAGTGTTCACATGCTCAAGCTGCACACTTGTTGGTCATTTAATGGACCCCACAACCCACCATTCATCAAAATCCCCAAAGTATCCTACAAGGGTTGTTACGGACCTATGGTGGAAGCCTCCAGATTTGGATCTATGTAAAAAAGTACATGATTTAAATCAATGAACTCTTGCTGAAATGGCAATCCATGACCATATAAGAAGATCACGGTCATCGGACAGGAGGACCTAGTAGTATGTATAGAATTGCAGAGATCATTCATCATAATGTGCCGTTTTTTACCTGGCAACTGAAGGATCCATCGGCCTGGATCCAGCCATTTCCCCAAGGAATGAACCTCAGGTCGACGATGGAGATGAGCCCCTTATCGAACAACTTAACGACCGAATTCGCGATGAAGTCTGCGCAGTAAGGGCAGAGAGTCTCGTAGTACAGAGACATGGTCACCTTCTGCTCCGAGGAAACCGAACCGGGCCCCAGCAGTAAGATGAATGCAAGGGTGAGGCAAATGCAGAGATGGCGGATGATGGGAGAGGAAGAGGGAGATGCCATTCCCGTTTTCTTTGCAGGGTGTTGGAAGAAGAGGAGGGACAGGTGGGAGAGAAGATAGATAGTGAGTAAAGAAGTTAGAGTCTTAGATCTAACTCATTTATGGCCGAATAAGAATATATACTTTTCTTTGTTGCTGTTTATTGTTGAACTTCATGAGCTTTACTATGGCATCTTTTCACTTCTCTTCCTGGAACTTTCGATACACAACCAGTCATTTTATAGATAGAAATTGAATCCTAAATCTCATGATCTCCTCTCTGTTTTTGGATGTGGGAAAATGGGGACAATACCTCTGTGAGTGTGATCAGAGTTTCCTATTCTCAAGCAAGGAATCAAGGGATGACTCAAAAGAAAGTATTCACCAATTAAAGAAAAATAAAAGTGCAGCCCCCATATTGATATTGAAGGTATGGATAATTTTCAAGCAACCGGGAAGAGATAACAAGAATCTGCTCCTCACTTTCCCCTTGAGCTCACACCTTTGCTCCAAAGGAATAAAGACTTTACCTCAAATATTATTATTTGGGTATAATATTATTAATAATAATACTTACAAATTGAATATTTTTAAAACTTTCATTCTTATAAATTTATAATATTTATCTTATTTTCAATGTAAGGAATGTGAGATTAATATCGGCACAATGAGGCAACTCCATGTGATGTTCATGGCACAAATCAAATAGAAAGCATAGAGTATTACAACATATGACTTGAACAAAACTAAGTATTAACCTACTTGCTGAATCAACTTATTTTGCAGCATGCTTCTCTTCATATGCCCAAGGGTTGAACTCCATCTCCGCAGCATTGGCGTTTTCAATAGCATCTGAACTATTGAGAAGAGCTCGATGTTCTCCATATTTCCCATTGTACTTGTAAACTTCCAAATCACCCCAAGGCGTGGGACTAATTTCAGTCGTTAGATCGAACCACCTTGGGGTGAAGTCATGGCCCTTCAGTTCTCTGCGCCTCTTTTCGGATCGTTGCTTTTCTTCCAAGCTGAAGAGATCATAAAATGTACTCTAAGAATCAACCTACGCATTGCATTTATCAAAAGCCAAAGATGAGTAGTGTTCAGAAGTGAAGAATGGAACCTGCTCTTTTCTGCTCCGGCTTTGGACAGATCACCCTTCTCAAGAGCGAGTCTATCAGGACGTAATCGAGAGTCGGAGGCTAAAAGTCCCTCTGGAGCCGTCTCAAAGCTGTTTACCTTATGACCAAAGTAAGTGTATCGAAAACGGTCATCCTTCGGAGCTTCGGCCACCCTCCATGCCTGAAATCACACCCCCGTTAATCACTGGACTGGATAGCCTCACAAGGGCAGTGATGATAAAAAAAAAAACGGAAGAGAAGATGGATTCCCAACTGACCTCCTTCAACTCAGTTTCTGATAAGGGTTCCCCTTCTTTGTCACAGGGTTGATAGCTCACATACTCATTCCACTTTCCAGTTATCAGTATCTTTGGTTCTTCAGATGCATTGTAGACATAACCGTCTACTTCATAGCGACCGGCTCTGCATCAAGACATTAAAAAAATTCCCTCATTCATTCACCAGCTTTCCACCAAAGCTGCATACAGCAACTGATGACAAATCAGCAAAGATGATTAATCTTTTACCCGAACCAGCCACATGGTTGGAAATACAGAACAACTTTGTCTCCTGTGGTCAAGTTTGTCAAGATCATTTCCCCGGGCGAATCGAACCAAGTTCTTCCAAATATTAGGTTATTGACCTTTGTTGGAGGTGGCACCAAGTCGAGAAGAACTCCGGCTTTCTTGAGATGCACTCGTGACCTTGGGAGAGCATCCAGATAATCCAGAGTTAGTCTTACTGATGACTCAGAAAATATTAGTATATATTACTGCAAATCTACTTACCTTCCTAGAGGGTAAATTTCGACTGAGTTTCCGAGGAATTTGGTCTTCACCTTGGATGTTACATCATAGCTGAAATGCTCGTTTTCTGCGTGTGCTGCACTCACAGGAGGATGATGACTGACCTGAAAAACATGCCCGGGAAGTGGATTTTATATATATATCTACACCTTTTTTGTGGTTTTCTGCATGCTGGAAGAGAATCAGATTGGAAAGAGAAGGAGAAATAACCCAACTCACCTGTTCCGCGATAAAAGTGATGCCATCATGGTTGGCCATCTCATATGTCTCTCCCAGAATCGGATTGAAGGGTTTCCAAGGCCGCTCGTAAGCATAGTAGATGGATATAAACCATGAAACTGCAGATAGAAAAGATCATCATACGCCACACATTGGATAAGAAAAGGACTAGAGCGGATAAACGAAGTCCTTACCTGCATAGACTAATCGCATGTGAGGATCCTCACACTCGTCTGCCATGTCCAAGAGGTAGGAATACTCCATCATCTGATCAAACATTCCAAATCACAAATTACTCTATGTTACCACACGATGCATTCACGTATCGAAGCTTGGTCAGGATAGGGAAGAGGCAAACCTCTGCTATCCTCTGAAGGGTTGTCATGGGCTCAATAATGATAACTGGGAGCGTCACCATGGACGTGACATCAGACCCTATGTACTTCTGCATCATCTTCCAATAACTATCCCGGTCCTATGAAGGATTCAATCCAAACACAGTTAAGAATAGAAACCGGAGCAGCAAATTCAATCCAGACACAGTTAAATTCTACATCGCCTTTATATATTTCCTTTCATTATATGTAGAAGAAGTTCATGAAATCCGCAAGAAAAGAGAAGGGCCGGTGCAAACCTCGGCCTTCCATCTTCCTTTCCTGGCTTCCTCTTCAGCATCTTGGGTGCCTCCTTCTGGGTTAATAACCTGAAGACCCTCATAGCCCACGAGCCTATCGAGATGAACATGATGACCCATAAGTGAAAGTCGCCTATTTAGCACCAAAATCAATGGAAAGTGCCCGGGAAGGTGGAAGTATACCCACTGACAGATTTGGACATGGCGTTGCTGAAGCTGGAAAGGCTCGATGCGATCGAGGCAAAGAAGCCACCACCATTGTTGGGATCGTTAGGAGCCATCTCTTGATCAAGGATGCGGCTTGAGCCTTGAACTGGAGCTGAATCGTTTCTTGATGGAGTTGAGTTCCGTTGAGAGAGGGAGACGGGGAGATAGATTGGAGCAAGAAGCGAGAGGGGTCGTTCCTAATATGAAAGTGCAGGAGAAGCAAACAGGAGAACGATATTAATGTCTCTTCTCATTCAAATTCAAAGTCAAATTTGGAAGAAGAAGATCTTTCTATTCTTCCAGCCTGCTACCTGGTGCCTGCTGTGCTGGATGACGACGTGTCGTCCCAGGTGTAGGTTACGCACACATTCATTGACTGACACAATATCATTGATTTTTATCTTCCTTTATTAAAAATAAATAAAGAATAATATAATTTTAAAATAATAATAAATTACATATAATTTTTTATTAAATCTTATTTAAGTACAGGTATATGAATAATATCCCATTAATATTGTACTCTTTTTATTGTGCAAAAAAAATATTGTACTCTTTTTCAGGTATACTTGATCTATAAAGCTGATCTAGGTGAGCGCACGGATTCACCAGATTATAAATTATTTTCGTAGGATTATTATCATAAATTGTCCATTCATTTTAGTGTAATTAATAAAAAAAATATTACTCAAATATTATTTGGATTATATTTAATCAAGTATATAATATTTTTAAAACATTATATATATACCCAAAATGGGAATTAAACCCACCATAAAAATCTCTCTATTATACAAGTATATTTTTTAATAAAATTGTGTGGAGCTAGAACCCAAACAATTGCTCCATAGGTCATAATACCCCATTGTCTTTGTACTTATGTGCAAGCAGGTCCGCCGCATGACGATAACTTTGTGTAGGAGTCTCTCCAATATGGAAAATTCTTCCATATTGAATTAGGTTTGACCAATAACATAAAACATACTCAAAATTATGGAAAGTTCTATTGGACTAAAGAAGTTAAAAGATAGTATGTGGGTTGTAACTATTTTTTAAAAGTTAAAAGTAAACGGGTGAACCTAAATTTTTATATTATATGCACTTCCATAGTAAAACTTTTAAAATAATATATTTTTTATATTAAAACATTGATTTTGTTTACCTCTATCAATTTATCAATAAAAATATCTTTATTTTTTAATTAACCTCTATTAAAATACTAATGCCATTGATAAAATCTAAACATACTTTAATTTAAAAATTGAGAGAGAAGCTGAAGTGAGGAAGTTAATATAGTAATGTAAAATTTTAATTAATAATCAAGCTACTTAATTATTTTTTGTATAACAATTCTTATCTGTTTTATCTGTGTATTATAGCGACTTTATTATTTATCCGGGTAGTAAGTTGTAATTTCTAACACAAATATGTGTGTGCACAATTATCCAACTCTAATAATTCAATACGTATGAAACTCTCAAATCTCATTAACATATTATGATAACAAAGTTTCCCTTATACTCCCTAACTTGTCCATCAGCCCTTACAACCAACATTACCTTATATTGGGTGCATCGATGATTTTGTATCTCAACATGTACAACCAATATTCTTTTTAGTTAAGACCATTATTTTTTGTGCTACCAGTACAACGAGTTCGACTATCTGACTTTGACTCGTTAGCTAAATCACACAATTTAACTAATTATAAAAGTTTTAACAAGACTCATTTACCAAAAAATTGTCCACCGCTAGGCATATTTCTATTGGTCTTAGGCCCTATTTACAAGTTTTTCCAAAATACGGCTTGAGCCCACTGGTGCAATTCTAGCTCTATAGAATGTGTTTCATACTTGCAAAAAAAAATATTACAAAAGTTTTAGCTTTTGGTAATATAAAGGTATATACATCACCCCAAACGAGTATTATGCCGAAAATTGCACTAACTCGATTCTGTAACTCATTCGTCACAGAGGTATTTTCCGATTTTTCTAAGTTGTGATGCAATTTTAAGTAAAATCTCTTTCTTGTGCCTAATTATCATGAATAATAACTTATTCAAATTTTCCACTTATTTCCCTAAATTTTCTCCTAATTACATAAAAGTCTCTAATTTTATTTTATTGGTAATTAATTCACATTTTATTACCAATATTCCAAAATTCACTTTATTTGTAATTTCACGCTCATATAATTTTATAAAATATAATTATTTAAATTTTGCAATTAAATCCTTATACATATTTTTAATTACAAATAAATTTTCAAAATTATTTTTAATTATAATTAAATTTCAATACTCTTATTATTTAAAAATTGACCCTAAATTAATGTCAATTTCATGAAAATCCCCAAACTTTCAAAAATCCCTAATTTACCATATTTCCAAAAATTTGCACTTTACCCCCCGAATATTTTATTCAACAAATTGAATACTTAAAACTTGTTACTTCCCTCCTAACATGTCACTAATCACCTTTCTCATCTTCCTTATTCTAAGTTTTGAATCACCTCATTTGATCCAAAATTGAGCTAAAATAGAGTTTTGTCGGTAAATTTTGTATAGAGAGAGAAATCTTCATTTTTTTTACCAGTGAAAGGGTGGTTGTCGTAGCTCTACATATGAGTGGCTAGTGCTCGTCAAGATAATCCTCTTAGTATCAAATTTCGCGTTAATTGACAGTTTGAGCAAGAATAATTTAATTAGCAAAGTTTCTAAAATTTTTGCTTTGTAAAGTCACTGTTTCGGCAAATGGAGACAGGATTAGCTTACCACTAAGGTTCTGGGAGGTTGATGTTCGGCCGGGAAGTGCCAAGGGAGGGTCAACCTAATCTTAGAGGGTTAGTGGTGGTCGAAATTCAATTTGAAAGCTTTTGCTCAAATTTAGTCGCCGAAGTGGATGTACTATGCAACCTCATCGGAGCTTTACTGGTAACCTTTGAGCTGAACGGAATATGCACGAAGGTAGGTGACTATCTTAGGATTCCAAAGAACTAAATTTTGCGATCGGATGTGGAGAAAATGGTCAATACCGAAGCTCTGGTTTAGGGATGGTCGGAAAATGGAGCAGTTCACCTTGTTCAAGTTTTCGAGTGATGAGAATGACAAATGAAGATGAGCTCTTTATATAGGGAGCTCGAGTACTGATCGTTCTAGCCATCCATTTATCGGCTAACCATTAACTCCCCGATTTAAGGCCTTATCAAAGCCATTAAAAGCTTGTCGGAGTTAAGGCATCGATACTTCTCCCTTCCTGTTCAAAAAACTAAAGGAAGAAGACGACACGGTGCGCGCGTGTGCGAGCTTTGCACGTGCGGGCTACCATGTGTTATACTGTGATTGGTTGGCATCGTTGACGTGACCGCTCACTGAGCATCCGAGACACCCGTTGACCGCACACATGGCGACTTGTCATTGGTTGTCTATACCGATGTGGCCGCTGACCGAATCTAACAATCCGTTGACTATGACACGTGCCGTCCTCGGATTGACTGGTTTAAATTCGTTAGTTTTCCCTTCTGACATAATGTGTCATTGCCATATGTCAACCTCTGATTGGCTATGACCATCTGACATGGATTTGCCATGTGTCAACCTCTAATTGGTTTACTGTTCTCTGATATATTAGTCGACTGTTGATGTGACATCTTTACACATGTCAGCACCTCATTGGTCAGCCCTGTTAACAAGTATTCTTCTCAGTTGACCGTTGACTACGTGTCGCTTTCTCATTGGTCGGCCTTTAGTGACGTGGTTTTTCTTCGTCTAACCATTGACCAAGTACACGTGTCGTACTCTGATTGGCCAACGCTTTTAAACGTTGACCAAATGGTTGTCTAGGCGCATTTTGTCACGCATCGCACGCTGACTAGGCGCTGACCTGATAGGTGATCCGTTAATTGACTGGACCATTGATCGGTTCGGTTAGACTGAGTTCGGCCGACTGTTTTTATAAAATTTAAAATTTTATTTTCTACACAATGGTTAATTTAATTTCTAAACTTGATATTTTTAACACATCTAGAAAAATAAACTTTTAAATAACTTATTTACGATTAATACAGTTAAGTACAGTTCATATTAAACTGGTCCGATTTTTACATTTTATTTATTTAAAGATTTTTTTCTTTTGTTATTGGATACTCATTAATCAATTAAAATTTTCTAATATTTTAATTTTATTTTTTTTCAAAATTTTTAGTTCAATTAAATTCACGGTTTATGTTGGAAAATTTTTTATTCTCCATTAGGATTTACTTATTATTGAAAAACGGAATTTAGACTTTAACTTTACCTAGAAATCCAACCTTACAAAATAGGTGACCGAATAGAAAACCCCAGTACAACCCATGGAAATTTGGTCTTATTATGGAAAAGGCTTAGGGGAACTAACCTCACATGCATGTGTTACCCAATCAATATTGACACCCCAAATGGATAAAAGGGATGTGTTGTTGGACATTTAAGATGCACATTCTCCTTAGGTTGAAGTTAAGGTGGGCAAGTGGTAACGGATAAATGGCCTGAGAAAGACAACAATAAACATAAACCAGTCCAGAAGTAAAAATAGAGAGTTGAGCCAACTGGATTTCGCTTCACTCCATAGTTAAGATTGAGAGATTGAGTTGAGAGTCATTTTTCCTTTTTTGTACCCTTACAATTGCTAAATTAATTGTAAAAAAGGGTAACAAGACCGTTTAGGAAATTTGGGTCAATAGCCCATAGTCATAGTCCGATTTTATATGCCAAATTACATCAATCCTAGACAGTAGGCACACAGTGTCCTGGCCATTTATACCTAGGGTTTTTTCTTCTTCCATTCACACGCGCGCCAAAAACAGTGAGCAGCCGTCGAAGTCGAAGCTCTGCGGCGGATCCACCCCTTGAACTCGGGGACACTCTAAGATGGTCAGTGCACACAGTCTGTTTTAATTTCGTAATTTGAGGTTTCTGCTGATTGTGTATCGACTCGATCGTGTCCAAATGGAGCCGTTATTCACTATATAGGCTTTGCGCACTTGCTTCAGCGATTCTCGAATGTAGCTTGATTCAGGTTGTTGGTTAAGCTATGTACGTCTCTGAGACTGGAGATGCAAATTCTTTAGAATATATGCATAATTTTTCCAATTTTTGGGTGCCTAGATCAGTGATTTTTGCAGAAATGATTGGATTTCACTCTCAGCTTTACGTATTTAAAACTGGCCATGAAAATGTGGAGTTTGAATTTCTATTTGGAACAACTGCTTACAAATTTTTATACAGAATTTGTATCTTGGCAAGACGGTGATTCGTCCAAGCTTTGCAATCTCTCTTCTTTATTCATGACTTGTGAAATTGTTCCTACATCTGCATTAAGGATGCATGCAATTGCACATATAGGGACCTCTGACTTAGTTTTTAGGGTCTGATTTATCTCAATGACAATTGCAGGCTCGAGGACTGAAGAAACACTTGAAGAGACTCAATGCCCCGAAGCATTGGATGCTGGACAAGCTGGGAGGTGCTTTTGTAAGTAAACTAGTCTTGCTGGAGTTCTTGATTTTTTTATGTTCATATTTGGATCATTATTAAGTTATGGGTTGGTTCTGCAGGCACCTAAGCCTTCTTCCGGGCCTCACAAATCAAGGGAGTGCCTACCTTTGATTCTCATCCTGCGAAACAGACTGAAGTATGCCCTTACTTATCGTGAGGTCATTGCTATCCTGATGCAGCGGCATGTTCTGGTTGATGGAAAAGTTAGAACTGATAAGACTTATCCTGCTGGATTCATGGGTACGCCCACTGTATTTTATTATTTCTTGATCTTTCTTTTGTTTCAGAAGAAGGAAGACTTCTCTGATAGTGAGAAGATTGGAACATCTTAGAGTTAGGAAGTGGCTCTCCCCATTCACTCCGTGTTGAAAATATCACGTTGCCCTTGTATTTTGCTTCTTTTTAATCTTGACATGGTCTTTTAGATGTTGTCTCAATACCGAAGACAAATGAGAACTTCCGTCTCCTCTATGATACCAAGGGCAGGTTCAGGTTGCATAGCATTAGGGATGATGAGGCCAAGGTAAGTTTGGGCTCATCTTTTTCCACTCGTGGCAAGTTCCCTTTCAGTTAGTTGCTTCCAATTTCATATTGGTCTTTTGTCCTACAGTTCAAACTTTGCAAGGTCCGATCTGTCCAGTTCGGGCAGAAGGGCATCCCTTACATTAACACCTACGATGGACGCACAATCAGATACCCGGACCCACTGATCAAGGCCAATGACACTATCAAGCTTGACCTTGAGTCCAACAAGATCACTGAGTTCATCAAGTTTGATGTGGGGAATGTCGTGATGGTGACAGGTGGAAGGAATAGAGGTCGTGTTGGGGTGATCAAGAACAGGGAGAAACACAAGGGAAGCTTTGAGACAATCCACGTCCAAGATGCCACAGGGCACGAATTTGCTACTCGGCTCGGGAATGTGTTTACCATTGGAAAAGGTACCAAACCGTGGGTATCCCTCCCTAAGGGTAAGGGCATCAAGCTCTCCATCATTGAGGAGGCAAAGAAGAGACTCGCAGCCCAAGCTTCTGCTACAGCTTAAAAGTGTGTCCTTTGTTGAACTGCAATAGGATTTTGGTCAGGGAGCAGAATGTTTTGGAACTCTTTTGTCAGCATTCCATGCATGACTCTTTAACTGGTATTTTATACTCTGACCATTCCATTGGTTAGTGTTGGCTGTGGATCAAATGATTATGCTCTCTCTGCGCACCTTGGATCAGTATTCTCCCTTGTGCTAGATGTGTCCCAGTTCTTTTCTTAATGCTTTATAGCTATGGACAAGGAATAACTTATTTCCTCTACAATGATGACTCAGTCCTGCTCAGGTGCGAGGAGGGTTCATAGGGAAGATTGAGCTTTGAAAAATAAATATTCAGTAAGTGGTTTAGTTGGAAGAATCGATGTTGGGTATACCTGAATTTGAAGGGTAGCACATGGGGTTCAACTTATTCCGAATTTGGGTCTTCTCCCCATGTTCTAACCCCTAACCCCTAAGCCCTTCAATTATTTGATTGATTCGTGGGTTATCATTTCGTTAATTCTAGCCGAAATAAAGGGATTGAGGTTGATTGCATCCCTCTTGTGGTCTCCTTGTGAATTTTACACAGCCAACATTGGATTCCTTGGGTGTGCAATTATTATGCATTTGCCTCTACAAGGATGTCTCGGTTCGGCTCCCCGGGTATGAAATTATGCATTTTTTTTATAGAAGATGATGATAGAACACCATACCACATATCATATAGATCAGTCATAGGTTGATCTCTAATTCAATATGATTGCATCAACTACCGTCTTATGGGAGATTGCAATTTAATTGGAGGGAGGCACGGACCAAGGAACTAATAGTAAAAATCCAACCAACAGTTTGACCCGGGGACCCATCTTCCATGTTCAAAAAACAAGGCAGAATCTGTCTTGAGGAAGAGAAGAGTTTAAATGCAAACCTCCAAGAGAATCTGCCTGCTCTTCTCAAACCCAAATGTCCATCTCATTCTTTCTTTTGCCCACCTCGCTCTGTTTCTTAAATAGTCATAAAAAAAACTCTCACGCTTGCTTCCACAGTTCCACTGGCCTTCCTTCCCTTTACAACCTTCTCAGTACAGTTTGTGTCCCTACCATTTCTTAACCTTTGGGCCCTCTTTTTAAAATAACTTTAAAAAAAAAGGACAAACGTTGGTTGCTCAAAAATATTCTCATACCCAACAAAGGGACATTCCATTCGGTTGAGCTGCTCTTGTTGGACTTTTCCAAGGTAGAAAAGGTACGTATAGGTTATCTACCACGATCAACTCTTTGGGCTGCATCGCGGTTCAATTCCAATATGATATGACTCGAACCCGAGACTCTGCCTTATTAATGTTGTTTTGCGGTGTGTCTTGTAAGTGTTGTTGTTTAGCTCCTGAGAACAGTGTCTATCTAATCGGTGCATTGAAATCAGGGGTTGGGGTTGAAATAGATTGTATATAAGGGGAGTAAATCAAAGCAAGGGAAGCTAGAGTTAACAGAAGGGGAGGAAGAAATAAAAAACAGGGAAGAACAGAGACAGCGAGAGAGATGATTGAGTGGTGGGGAAGAAGAGGAGGAAGAAGTTGGTTTTGTCTCAGAAGCTCATTTCTATCACCTGCAAAGTCTACTCTCCTCAAGCTCACTACATTCCTCAGTCATAGGACTAAAGGTAAGAAATTCTATTGCTTTTTTGACACCATATTATTCTTGGCTCAGGGGGAGACATGAGAATTCATCTGGTTAGGTCAGTTGATAACGTGAGGACTCTTGCCTTGTGTTGTATGCCCTGCAGGGAATGCTGATGGACTTGTGGTCCTTTACAAGGATATGGAGTCCTGCGCTGAGTACTCGGACATAAGGGTGTTGTGGGAGATGGTTCAGTCTTCCCAGTCTCTCAATTACGAGACCAGAAGGGCCGCAAAGAAGAGCTGGGGATTCTGTTTTGGGCCATACTAAGAGAGCTTGTGAAATTTCAATCTACCCTTGTGCTCAGGAACACGACACGAAGTTTGAACTGTCATAGGAAATATCTATTGTGGATGTTATGCGGAGAGGAATAATGGTTTAGGGTAGGGAACCGCATACCATGCCGGCGAGTTCTTTTGTTGGTCCAGCAAAATTTTGAGAATTTAATGTAGAAACTTCAGTGCTGTTCTTGTACCCATAGGAAACCCAAAAAAAATTATTTCATGAGAAAATGAAATGCTCTGAAAAGACCAAAGGGAAGTGATCTCGTTTGATAATGCATGCTGGGGACAGGACCAACTTAACTGAAAAGCTGCATCTGCAAATAACTTGATGCCCAGTTGCTTGATCTCCTTGGTGAACTATGGCATTGACTATGCTCATAAGATGGGTGTCTGCATCAGCAATCTATTGAGAAGGAAAGTTTAGTTAAAGATGAGACCAGAGATTTTTAGTACTGATTGAAGGTTTTGCTGAAACTAATACGGCAACCAGCCGAAGCATGGAGTTATGGATTCCGCCTGCTCAGTTAAAAACTCTTATTTATTGGATTCTTCTTCCTTCTGGGCAATTATTACTATGTTTTTCCATCTGGGCAACTCAAACACTCGATGACAAGAGCTGTTAAGAAGATCTAACTGAAATTTCTGCACGAAAGGAACTAGATCATGAAAGATTCAACATGAGGGAAACCACAAACAAGGTTTTGAACTGTGCCTACAAAACTGCTAGTTAGTTTTGTGGAAGATTCGACGCGAGGGAAACTGTAAATTTGCAGTCGCTCATGTTGAATCTTCCATGTCCAAAGATGATAAATGCAGTATGTAGTATTATGCTGGCTGAGTTCTCCCATTGGTCAACTTCAGAGAGACTGATAGTTAATTTTGAACTGTCACCACAAAATCATCAAACTTGTTGAGATAGTGACAGTTGCAAGGCAAAAAATAACAGAAGCAGTAAATGCCAAGTTCATAAGATTAACAGCCACGGCATGATACACGGGGTAAATTATAAATGAACATCCAATATAGTAGAGAACAAATATATAAGACAATAATTATTTCAAATTAATGGTGCATATTGATGAAATAGGGATGCATGTGAAAAGCATATCAAAGCACCAGTGGTCTAGTGGTAGAATAGTACCCTGCCACGGTACAGACCCGGGTTCGATTCCCGGCTGGTGCAAAATGTTTTTAATTTTATTTTTGGAAGGGCTTATAAAAAAGAGATCACAACGGCCAACAGGGGAAGAATTGGCCCACTTCATGATACGAGAAGACATCAACTAGTTCTATTACCCATCAGTATATCACATTCAGCAAATCACATATGACAGATGTAATGGTCCATGAGTTCACCAACAAACCGTTTAGACTTATGGATACTATGAATAAGACGAATTGAGCAGGACATTAGAACTTATCCACCAGGACCCCATCTCTGAGGACCTCATATGCCTCTTTACTCCTGCTCTTCTTCACACCTGCAGTGAAGTAGAGCTTGGAGCCCTCAGCTGATATAGATGTCACTTTTACCCATATCATTACCTTCGTCTTCATCCCTTCTATATCAGCCAGCTTCCCTTTCTCAAGATATCCTGTGACTGTCGTGGAAAAACGTAAAACAGAGGAGTCCCTGTATCCCACTTCGCATATCGAAGGAATGAACACGGTGAGCTTTCCGGTCGCTTCGTTGAACTCGTAGTTGGTCGCATCACGAGGGAATATCCCTACCGCCAACCCGTAATCCTTTAGAAGTTCTGGCAGTGGTTTCTGCATTTTACCTGGAGAGGAAATATGACATCTTAATTGGCACTTGACATGAGGCTAAATGATGCTAGGTCTCCAGTGTAAGATGTTCTACTGACCTTTCAATTTGTTAACAAGCCACTTTGTTCCTTCATTGATGCTGCTGGACATAGACTAAAATTGCAAATTTAAGGGAGTGAGCAAAAACAAGAAAGGCAATGAATCTACATGGAAACATTTATTTTCCCATTCAATGATGAATCACATAAGTTGCTTTGCAACGCCTGAACAGGAACCAAACAATTGCACTAACAAGTTGCTAGTCATGTGATTCTATTCTTAAGTCACATGTCTCTTTAGTGATGCTAAGATAAGATTCAACAAAATACTTCACCAGAGGCCATGATACTTAACCAGTGTTACTTAAGATCATCCCAAAGCCATTAAAACTGACCGTGTATTCGGGGGTTAAACCGTGGAATATGCACAGTATCTTTTGGTATGGGATGATCTTTTAATCATCCAGATGATGATCATGTTGAGACAACATTAGTGACTTTAAAAGGCTTTGACTCCGAATTTGTCATTTTATTAAAATTATTTTCACTAGAAATATCATAGTCACTGACTTATCTCTAAAAGTCCCATTCACTCTAGGGTTATTCAATTAATTACATAAAAAAATCACAAATTTCCCCTGAATCGACATTGTGACCCATTCACAAAAAAAAATTGAAAGACTCGAACCATCCGATTTACTGCCATTTCAGCCTCTCAGCAGTATAGTCATTGGCAGCGGTTTTCATCACAAGTGCTAGATAAGGTAACAGATCTATGAGTGAGAGTGCTCAGAGGCTAAACAGAGAGATCCGTATAGTAAATGATTCTAAATTCAAAACTTAAGAATTCAATCACCGATCACAATAAGGATGAAACTGGCAACCCTAAATAAGATGACAACCCGGTGCATCGGAATTCGATAGGCAACTTAAACAGTAGATAAATGGAAACGGAAGCTAATACACGCAATTCAAGTGACAGAGAGTGATAAAGAAACATAATTACATTGAAATCATTGCCGATGGAGTCGATCTCCTTGTTGGCTCGCTGGCTGAACCAGTACGACCCAACCTTGTTCAGTATCTGATCCATTCCCCTCAAACGATAAATCTCACACTGGAAAACCTATCCTTCTATGCGGATCTCTAGTTCAACCCTCCCGCCCTCCAAACAGGAGCGTCTGACTGCGAATTGAGACCGGCAAAGCAATCGGAGGAGAAAGGGAGACTTTCTCGTGGTCTTAAGCGAGACTTTGTCATAAACACTTGCCCCTAGTTTTCCTTGTACTCTCATTAAAGAAAACCGAAAATAAAAATGAATTTCTATTTCTGCCCTTTTGAATGGCTATTTTTGTAATTTTGTAAAGCTGGAGAAGAACTTCTATTGGGTCGGGCCTCCATCTGTAGAATCTTTCACGGGCCTAATTCTCATAAGCAATATAATACGGCTGATATTAATAATTTTATTTATGTAAAATAATATTAATTAATTGATTGGTGGAGGAGTTGAACTTGAATGTGGTCGAAGGGGCCCTCCCCGGTGGGCACTCTCTCCGGCCAGTCCATGATGGGCTCGTCGAAGTTTGGTTGTCCCTCGCTCCCATCCCACCCCCATGGGCCGGTCGGAGGGAGTAGACCATCGGACCACCACATAGGGCTTATGAGCCTCCACTCTCTTGCCCGAAACCTATTTGGACGATAAAGGGGTTGCTAGGGAGGGCCCTTGCGTGATATTTTGTCCATCCACATTTTTTTGTATTTTTTTGTTAATTTAAGATTTTTTATAATATTATTCTTATATAAAAAATATATTGATACCATCCTTACATCATATGCATTTATCAACTAGTATGGATGTGATAACCTGTGTGATGAGTTAATATTTTTTTATGATTTTGTAATGAACTTTTATGATTTAAAAATTTTATATCAAATTGTTACGAGTTTAAAAAAATGCATTATTTGGTGTAATTTTTCCTCTAGGGTGATATAATTTTTGATAAAAAAATAATTTTTTTTAAATAAAGTGAAAATGTTTATATAATAACTTAATTTAAATATAATCGGATTAATACCATATTTTGTCAATTTTATATATTTATATTATATATCTAATATATATTTATAAAGAGAGAGTTGTAATTTTAAGTTTTATAAAATATTTGAATATTTTAATTTTAATTAATTGTGTAAATCATAAATTGATATTTCAATACTTATACCAGCTATATTTTCAAGCAACCTTTATTTTTTGCCCAATATTCCTCCAACACAATTTTTTTTTATTTTTTAACAAATTTAATTTATTTTCTTATTCTCTTTTCATTCACATAATTCATCATCAAATATATTTTAATTATAACTATCTTATATTTAAATATTCACTATACAATTTTTGTAAATGTCATATTTATTAATTAACTAATTATTACAAACATAAAATATTAATTGAGTAGACATTCAATAAGCTAGATTATCCATTAATAACTTTTACAATGAAATTATAAGATTTTGTGGAAAATACAATTATTTTATAAAATGTAAAATATCACGGGTTGAAATATGAGAAAATATTACGTTTTAAAATTTTAACTATAGATTAATATCAAGTATATGTATATTTGTTTATTAGTAATATCACTCACTCTACTCTCCTTTTAACACTTTTAAAAATTATACTAAGAAAATAAGAGTTACAAAGTATAAACTATTTTTAATGAATAATAACCAAGGTAAACCACTCGTATAACTCAAATAGATCTAAAACAACTACGGTTATTCACATGATTTTTATGTTTTTGTAAATATCATAAGTTAATTTATGAATATTTAAATTCGTAATAGATTTTAGAAAACTTTTTATTTTAAGTCGTATGTTTTATTGATTTTGTTTTGGTTTGACACTATTTTAGTATTGAGTGAATGTAACAATTGTTATGAGAATTAAATCATGATATGATAATTAAAGTAGTATTATGACTAAGTTTTTAAAACATACACATCATTTTGAAATGAAAATTTTTGGGGAAAAGTATATAAAAAAATGCTACTTAAATATCCTATATAACATAAAAAAATCTCAAATAAGAGTTATTAAGAGAATACACATCTAAGACAAAAACGTTTATAGATATAGCTTCTAGTAGAGGAACTTAGGGTGAGACGATCCTGGAGGAATTAGTGTGGAGTCAGTTGATTTACGTATTGAAATATAAATTTCTAAGAAGGAATTTCGTGTTGATAAACTTCCACGATTGTAAATGAACTCGTAATAGTTGAGGGCTTACCAATAGTTCATTCGAACTTTTGGAATACCACCTTGAAATGTGGGAATGACACCCCCTCCTAAAGAGATGAGTAAGGAAGAGTCTCCAAATGCTCCTTGCCGGAGGTAACCCTGATACAAGTATAGGAGAGGATATACTTCGATTTGCTATGACTAAAGGATATGAGACAATTTGGATGTCAATCCTATGGAGGCAAGAATAATGCCAATATAATTATGGATTGACCTAAGAATGTGAAGAAATACATGACAATTTTGGGTGTGCTTGTCGTATGAATGGTTATGGTGGTGTAATTTTTACTTGAGGGTCATCCTAGTTGCTGTTGGGAAAACATACGAATAGAGACTCAATGAGGAGTACGTGGCTCCACACTTGCTAAATGAGAATAAAAAATAATTTTGCAGTGTGTAAACTATGGTGATTATGATGAAATATGAGATTTAATGAACTACAATTTTTCGCATTGGATTTGGAGGGCACCGTAGAATATGTGAGAGATTCATGGATAGACTTTTATTAGATATCTATTATAGAATTGGGAGTCTGAGATGTCCTACTAATATGGTAGTTGTGATCAGTATAGAATATGTCCTACTAATCTGGTGGTTGTGATCAGCATGAAATACGATTGTGAATGCCTTGTCCATGACGAGCCTTGGCATGGACGGGCATAGAGGATTGTGAAGAGGAATGAAGGTGAAATGTCATTACCTACTTTAGGAAAATTCCATAGAGGAAATGAGAAGTCCTACAAGAGCAACCCCCATGCCCCTAACCACTTCTCAAGGTTTTTGAGCAAGAGACCCATTAAGATCCAACGACAATAGTGTAGCACGGATCATCCTAAGTGAGTGTTGTAGGAAGCAATATAAGTGTGAAGAATGGCCATCCCGATGTGATAGCTATAGAAAGATGCATGGAGGACTCTAATGAGGCCTCATATGTTACCAGTGAGGACAACTTAGACATATGTCTTACCATTGCCTAAGGGGTGGCCACTAGCCAGTAGACGCAACAACTCATAAATCTCACCGGCCCCTACACCAGGTGTAACACTGGAAGTTTCGAGTCTAGGGTTTAACCTTTTTAGACTAAAAAAATCGAGAATAAAAGGTTAAGGTGAAATCAACTTGTAAACCGGATCAAAACCAAGGATATGGGGAGTAGGTAAGACCACTAGAAATGACCTCAAATGATCCTTAAGGACATTAATTGAGGGGTGGAAAAGGCCGAGTGGAAAAACTGGCCAAATCATAGTCAAATCGATTTATTAGAAAATGCCTCGATTTTTAAGGGGGGTCTAAACAACTCCAAAATGGAGGATTTTGAGCTCAATCAATATAGAATGAGAAAATTGAAATTTTAGAAAAATAAATTGGGCTAATAACCGATCGAATCAGAGGTAAATCGACCTCGAAAGGGTTGAAACTGATCGAACCGGTTTTGAGTGACAAAACTCGACGAGTTTTAGAGAGGGCTAAACAAATCCAAATGAGGCGGTTCTTAAGTCCATTTAATAGAAAATTGAATGTAGAATTTTTTTAGTATTTTTATTTTCTCAAGAACCAGTCCCAAAAGAAGTTAACCGGACTAAAACTCGATGAATCGGTTGAGAAATTTACAATAAACTAGTTAGCTACAATATAGACCGGTTGGTGTGCTGTACTCATGCGCATGTCATCATCTTCGCCCGAACCCTGACCCGAATTTTGCAGAAAAATTGACAAATATCGGTAGACAACCTAGTGTCCATCGCTTGGGGAAATTAAATCATTCCCAGGGCTAGGGGCAATAGATTGATGAAATAGAGCTATGGTTGGATAATCACGTGAGTCTAGAATCTAACCATATAAATATAAGGTGTTGCCTCAACGAAATTCGATTGAAATTCTCTCTGGAACATAGACATGTCTCAACTCCAATGACCCGACTTGCAGAAAGCCTAGCTCTACCATTCGACCACCTTAGAATGCGATCTTGTTGTCCCTGAAAAGTTGAGAAAATCAACTTTCCAATGCCACCTCTCTCAACCTCAACTCTCACTCTATCGGTGTTGGCATGATCGCATAGTGACGAAGCTCCGACGGTTAGAAACAGAGTAGTTACTTCGAGGGCTAATTGTGGTGGCTTCAATTGTAAAAGCCGCCTAAATTGAAAATAAAATAAAATAATAATAACAATAATAACAATAGAGAACAAAAAGAGAAAGAGGAAGTCGCCGAAAAAGATGGAGTCTCTGGTGACTCGAAAACTGCTCCGGTCAGATCGCCGGGAGTCGCGTTAGAAGCCGAGTTTTACGCCGGCGGGTAGCCCGAGCAGTTGCTGACCTCCCTATATAAAGGGCACCCACTCATTCATTATCAGCATCCCACAATCAATCGAAGAAGAAGAGGAGGGAGTTTTCCGACGAGTTTCAAACCAGATCTCCAACGACGGGCAAAACCTCCACCAAAGGAGCTCCGAAGGGTGGCATTGGAATCGGGGAAGAATCCTCTAGCTCCAGACCTCCTCAAAACAACTAGGGAGTGCCCAGGAAGGTGTGAGGGAGATCGCACAGTAAAGCTGCTACAGAGCTCGATGCAGCGAGCTCCTGCCCGACACCACCTCGCCCCAACCGGCCCTTCCACCGCCCACCTTGGCCACCACTAACCACCTAACGTCCTCCCCAACACCCCTACATGCCATGGTAAGCTCAATTTCGTCTCCCCTCATCGGAATTTCAGAATTTTAGAGCTGTACCAACGAAACTTCTCTCTTCAAATTCCTGTAGTGCAGCAATGAATTACAGTAGAACTCAATTCCGCTAGGTTCCCCTTGACTAACTCTAGCCGCCCCTACCCCAAGCTTCGACCACCGCCTTTCCACTGGTAAGAAATGCAAGATTTCTCTCTCTACTCTAACTTTTCCAGCGGAGCTCTGAAAAGGCACGAAACTTAGAGAAATTCTGAAATTCGAAGTGCAGAATGATCGAGGAGAGCTGTAGGAGGTGATTAGAAGCAAGAATTGAAGAAAATAAGGACTTACAGGCTGCCAATTGGATGTGGTAAGATCCGAAGTGTCATGTGCTCAAATTGGGGAAGAAGGGTGAGGCCAATTTGGGGATTTTGGGGGACTTTTGTGCAATTTTCAAAAATTGGAGGGCTGAACGAAAATTTCATAAAATTGAGGGTATTTTCATGAAATTCACCCCAATTGAGGGTCAATTGGGCAAATTGGACAAATTTGGGGCAAAATGGAAATTTTGCAAAGTTGGGGGGACCAAAATGTAAATTTTGTAAAGTTGGGGGACCAAAATGGAAATTTTGCAAAGTTTGGGAAAATTGAGGATTTTTTGAAAATCAGAGATCAAATGGCGATTTGACAAAATTAAGGGTCTTTTAATGTAATTCCCTTCCAATTGAGGGTTCGTTGGACAAATTGGATCAAATGGATGACCAATTTGTAAAATTTGAAAAGTTTGGGGTCAAATTGTAATTTTTAAAAAATTTGGAGCTAAATGGCAGTTTTAAAAAATTAAAGGAAATCAGGGACAGTGTTGATAAAATTAAGGAGCCGAAGGGATAATTAGAAAAATTGGGGGTCGAATTAAGAAAAAAACAGTAATTGAGGAGGAAAAGATGAACACACAAACCTCGAGGACTAAAGTGCAATTAAGGCCAAATATGAAGGCTTATATGCAAATATGCCAAGAAGTACAATTCCTTAGTTTAACGCCCTAACAAGAACATCCATAACATGTAAGGACTGACTATTCAAGCACCTGCTTCTGGAAGAGTAACTGCGAGGCTAGATTCCGCTGGTGCGACCCCGCCAAAACCACCGAGTGAGTGGGAACTGATATGGTGTCCATTTCGATTGGAATGGCGATTTAAGATCTGAAAATTTGTTTTCTCAGAATTAGCCTCCTCTGACTGGATGACTCTATTTAAAATATTTGGGAGCTAATTCCGGGCTTATGCTCGAGATGCTAGTGGGCCCAAGGCCGATGGATACGGGCATGAACCCGTCCAAAACAAATATGTGATACATGAGGCTAAAATACCTGTATAATGGGAACTTGTGTGATACCCATCTAGCTAAGCTGAGTTGTTGAGCTTGTTGGGCCGAACCATTGCTCTGCTAAAGCCGGGTCATCGAACCTGTTGGGCTAGTACGCGTGGTGGGGCCGAAGCCGAGCTGGCATACTGTTGTGCAAGAGGGCCAAAGATAACATCTATAACTTAAAAAGCTTATTGATTGTGCATGCACTGTGAGGTTCAAACCATCAGGACACTTGACATGAGGTAGTGATGGGACCCAAGGACTGCTGGATGACCTAAGGAGCATAAGGGCAGTATCGTCGTTCAGTAGATTGTGAAGCCGAGGGCTTCCTGCACACGGAGACCGAGGTAGTAGGGGGAATGAGGCCTCGTCCTGTTGAACGGACATGGTGGAAGAATTTAAGTTTGGGGTCGGACTACTGATATCCACACAAACTCTAGTTAGAGGCAGCATCCCTCTATTAGGGTATACGAAAAAGGTGCTTCGGTCCACAAGTGGCGCGGTCGAGGACCGTTCTGCGAACATGTGATCCCTCCTATGATAGGAGGGCAGTTATTGATTCTGTGAATGTGTGAAATAATGGAAATAAATTAAACACCAGATAAATTCAAGTAAACTGTTATAGTAAGTTTCCTCTCACTGAGTTGTCGAGCTCACCCCCCTCCCTCTAAACAGTTTTCAAGAAAGAACACAACTGCTTCAGTTTTTTTCCTCTCAGACCCAAAACCAGGTATGTAAACCCCACACTTTTGAGTTAAGGAAAACCGAGAAAAGAACAGGTCAAACCGAGTAAGAAAACCAAGCCGATTTACATTTAGGAACAAGTAATATGAAAATTTACAACTTTCGGGTGATCCAAAGGGTTCAAATTGGTTTAGGTGAATAAGATTTCATAAGAACTTTGAAGTTAAGCGTGCTTGCCTGAGATTAGTGTGAGGATGGGTGACCTCCTAGG
The DNA here is from genome assembly GCA_030064435.1 of Trapa incisa. NCBI lineage: Eukaryota > Viridiplantae > Streptophyta > Magnoliopsida > Myrtales > Lythraceae > Trapa > Trapa incisa. Next base: position 4,530,887 of record CM057775.1, on the reverse strand, counting down.
AAGTATGAATTTTTTTGTAACTTGAAATTTCGGTAAAAAAATTTTATGCCTTATCATAAATAACAAAAAATTAATATATATTTAATTATTATAATTAATACCAATAATTTAATACCTAAATTAAATTATTGAAATTAATACAAATAATTTAATACCAATATATATTTAATTATTATAATTAATACCAATAATTTATGACAATATCAATACTAGTAATAAATCTCTCCCATTTAATATACGGGTTTTACACCTATATAAAGAGGTCATCCCCATTCATTCTCCTCACACCTGAACACTTCTCTCTCTCTCTACTCCTCCATTTCCCGGTGAAGCTTAAACCAGAGCTTCGACTTCAACATTTTTCTTAACCTCGAAAGTAGAGGTCGGGCTCTTTAGAACTGGGGAGAAGTCAACTATCTAATAGTAAACTCCAGTCAATTCGAGAATCACTAGAGAAGTGCTGACATGATGGAACAGTAAAGCAGCTCCGGTGTACCAAAGCTGCCCTATTTCAGCCGAGTTGAAATTGGCCATTTCGAGCCCTCCCCTCACCGAATTACGACGAAAAGGTAAGCCAATTCGACTCCACTCTGCAATTTCCGATTGGTGCTAGAGAGAGAACCGACAAAATTTCAATAATGAAATTCTAACTCAATTCGGCATCAATTTATACGATTCTTATTCTAGGATAAACCTCAAGATGAGACCTATCCACCTAGATCGAAAGCTCGGACCGTCGTGCCCTCACCGGTAAGAAATCGAAGCTTTCTCTCTCTATAGTTTGTTTTCCGGTGAAGCTCCGTTTGAGCTCATTCCGGCGTTAAAATCTGTGATTCAAAGTTTCTTAGAATCGTATGAACATGCAAGAACTCAATTTCAACTCCAATTTTAACAATTAGAAGTGTTTGATCAGTCAATTTGATGAAATCAAATTCGGTGGTGTTGAAGAGTTGAAATTGGGGATTTTCGAAATTCAAAGGGCCAAAATGTAATTTTATGAAATTGAGGGTCAATTGGGCATGAAAATAATGTTGGAGGACCAATTTAGGAATTTTGGAATTTTTGGGACAAAACTTACAATTTTTGTAAAGGAAGGGCAAAATGGTAATTTTGGAAAAATTGGGGGACCAAATTGGAAATTTGGGAAATTAAACCCCTTTTTGGTGAAATTGAATAAATTGAGGTCCCAATATAAATTTTAAACGTTACGGGACTTAATTCGAGGAAAAACCAACATTTGAGACTTAAAGTTAAAAGAGAAATAACTTTAGGTACCTAATTGCAAATAACTAAAAGTTTGGGTTTTCTCATTCTTTGGAAATGAATGAAGGTTGTTATGCCAAATAATAATGAACAAGGATGTTCAAATCGTGTAGGAACGCGAAATACCGGGATTGCCAGCATGGACGAGCTCACATGAATATAAAGAACCGGTCAAGTGGAATTCACTGCGTTAGCGGTGAGTGGGTTTACTAACATCATACCCGGTTAGGATGATGGGCACAACTTAAAGATAAAAATCACTTACCGGTTGTGAGTGAAAATTTTATATCATACCCGGTAGGGAATGATAAGTACCTCGGTATAAAACCTACTTTTTAGTGGTATTTTAATCATCACCACTTAGAGAAAGTGATGTGAAAATTATGCGAAAAAACTACTCACGGGTTGTAAGTAGATCATATCCGGTTGGTATGATAAAACTTCCTTGAAGGAAGTTGAAAACCCGTTCATCAGTTATGAACGAAGATGTCCTTATACCTGTTGGTATAATGGACAGTGAAAACCTATTTTGTCAGAAGTGTTCTCCCCTGACTGTGTGCCAATGCTTAAACTATTTGGGAGACCTTCTTGACAGGACCTCGAATAGCTCTTATAGGTCGGGGGCCTCAGTTTTGGAACTTGAGGGCTAGAATGCCCAGATTTTTGAAAATCTTGTACAGTGGGCCCAAAGCCAGTTGGCACGAGCAGGAGCTCGTAAATGAACATGATAAATGTGCCATAAAACTTAATAAGTGAATTGTTTAGCCATAGTACCAAGATAGAACCGACATGCTCAGTCAACTAGCGGCAGTGCGACATGACAGGTCAATGGACCAGTCAAGACAAACAACTGCAAGTTGAGTTGAGAGTCAGGGCCATTGGACTAGTGGCACCACAGATTACATGGCAATATGAGAAAATATTGTTTGTGCATGCACTATGAGTACAGGATCATCAAGACGACCATGAGGGGTAGTGATGTTTCCTAAGGGCCCTAGATGACCCAGTGAGTATAAGGGCAGATCGTCGTTCCAGGTGTCTGTGCGAAATTTGTTGTAGCACCAAGCGCATGAGACCGGGGTGGGGACAGGATGAGGTCTCTGTCCTTATACGGACACGAAGAAGTGATTTCAGGATTGTGGGTCGGATGTCACGTACATCCACTCATTCCCAAGGTAGAAGTGGTCGTACTTCTATCCGGGTGGCAGGAAAAGTCACTTCGAAGCCACTAGCGGGTTTAGTAGTGATACTGACTTGCGAATGTGTGTAACCTTCATGATGAAGGATGTGTGTTGGGTGATGACACACCGTGGTAAATAAGAAATGGTGGAAAAACCTGAATTTTTAAATGAAGGGATTTTTGAAAACAAAGGAGTCTGGCACACTCCATATAAATATTTTTCTTAAAAGTCAAAAGTATTTAAAAACTCATTCATTGAGTAGTCGTACTCACCCCCTCCCTTATATCCCTTTCAGGAAAAATTGGAAAGCCTCCCCTTAAAGACCGTCAACTAAGATGCCTATAAGACAGGTATGTAAAGTTTTAAATTTCATACAGTTTTGATTATGCTATTCCAGGAAAATGTGCAGGTTAAAGGATGCCTTACTCTTTACGGTTTACAATAAGGGGAAATCGTTTAATAAATCGGGTGAGTGGCGGGTTGATCACGAGGATCCGACCAAACCGGGTCGGGGCGTGACAACTAGAGTGGTATCAGAGCCTGTTTCCTCGAATACATAATCAAGACTATAAAATATTGTAACTAATAGGATTTATCTTAAAATTTTTAGATGGCTCCCAAGAGAGGAACCAAGAAAACTAGGAATGACTCTACTCAACATCCTACCTCCATAGGGAGACAACCCTAGAAGCTTCCCAAATGCTTGAGACCGGACTAAAATGTCAAAAGACCGAATGGCGAAGTATCCTAGAGAATGGTGCTAGGACTTATTGGTGGCACAACTCTAAGTATGGAGGAAGACGTTTATCAAGAATTCCATAGCTGCTTAGTTATTTTGCAACTATTTCCTGTGATAGGGTTGAAAGCCTAATCTTTTGTATCCCCTTGTTAATAAAATACTCAAATTCTCAAAACTCTCTCTCCTGATGATGCAATCTTGTTGGGAATATGGCCTAAGGAAAATAAAGCAAACCCACAGTATCCTGGAAGCTAAGGAAAAGTTACATCCCAGTTATGAAAGATGAATTAGGGAATTAAGAAACCTAGGAAGACTCTTACCATGACCCTTTAGCAAAGGAGATTCGGTAAGAAAACTGTCAAAGTGATCAGACTCAAAGAACGATAGAGCACCAAACCAATAGTAACCCTGGAAATGCCCTACTCGAAGGAAAGAAGGGACCACAACAATCTATGTAAAGAAATAACCTATTACAAGTATGAACGATTGAGACATTACCTGAAGAAGTGCCCAACCCTACTAAGACAAGTACCAAGATAAACTATTATAGGTGTAAGGAAAGAAGGGGTGTTTCACACCTCATAAATTCAAGGCAATACCTCCTCAAAACTCACGAAGGGCATGAAGGATTGAAGACCGATACCATGGAGTGGTTACGTAAACGGTTCACCAAGAGGTCAAGAAATGACAAGGTGAATGCAAAAACTTCTTGAGAAGGTCAAACCAAGAAGGATACCTCATGAATAGGGATAAGGTATATTAGTAGCATACCTAGGACCCTCTCATAAGGGGCAAATACAGAAAAACATCCCCCGGAGCTCTAGGGAATGACACAGTTAGAGTGAATAAGAGAAGGAATACGTTATGAAAGGGAACACCGGAGGGATGCATACAACCAAGTGCCTTGAATGAATCATTGGTTGGCAGATGGGCATAACGAGGAGTGCAAGGAGCCAAACCCTCATTAGAAACTACTTGAAAGAAGGATGTACCGGAGGCCGAGACTAACCTACTTTGAAAAAGTGATAGAATATTAGGTACAACTTCCTTTGGAAAATATAGAGAAGTCAAAGTGGAGATTCAGAATAACATAACAGAAGTAAGCAAACCATGACAACGAGATGGTCAAAGAAAATGAACGAACCCTAAGGAGGACCGGGAAGTAGTAAGGAATACACCCTAAAAAGGGCACTTGAAGGATCATTAAGGACGAGGAGATTAGAGAGACAACTGTCTCAAGAAAATTAAACAAGGTGAAAAGTAGGGTGAGACAGGTAACGAACTACTCTCGTAAGTATTGGAGAAAAGAAGGATGAAAGAAATCCTTAAAAGGACCAAGGGCCAATTAACAACTAAAACTTAAGCCAAGAAAGGAATAGGCAAGCCTCTTACATAATGGTTAAGAAAACTTGAAACAAGAAAGATTTGCACGCTCCATAAAGAAGTAGACAGATACTGGGTACGAATGAAGATGCGGATAGAGTATACAGGATGTGCCTGCAAGAATTGTGGAGTAAAGGTAAATAGGAGAAGATGACATCAAGGGATGTCATTTAAGGGTAAAAATCCCCTCGAGCAAATGCAAAAAGGAATGCCAAGAGAAAAGGAAAGAATCCTACCAAGAAAGTATCGTGATGTCCCAATATGACCTATTTGGAGAAAGAGCAGGAGTATCAAGAAATAATTCCAGAAGAACCGAGTAGAAAGAAGAAACTAGTAACTGTGGACAGCCAAAGAGAATGAATAAAACCCTAAGAAAGGATGAGATGCATTAAAGACTACACTCTCTGAAGAACAATGGGATGGGCATGAAGAACGAGTGATATAGCTGCCCAAGCAATTAGACCAGAAAAATAAAGAGAAGAAGACAATTAAAGAATTAGTTTTCGAGAGAACCATGGACTTAAACTACAACAAACAAGGGAGAAGTGAAAAGGCCAAAACGTAGGAAGAGAAGAATGAAGGGAAATCCTTAAAGAAATCGATGGTCAAAACTAGATTTATAGTTTAAAGTCTTTGAACGGTTAAGTGAGCCTCAAGAAGGGCGAACAAGAGATTTTGAAATAAGAAGGATGCGAACCCTCCTTAACATAAATTATTTAACGGGTTAGCATCAAAAGATGCTTTGACAAGTATGAATGATTGGACAACCCATACTCGGGTAATAGAGGAAAAATGTTCGAGAAGATGTTGGGAAAGTAAGTTCCCTAATAAGGTGTAGCTAAGAAGGAATAACCACAATTGGTAAGACAGGTCATAGCCCACACACGCATACGAAGCTTAAAGAGCAGATAACCAAGCATAGTGTGGAATGCACAGAATAAAACTAATAATTGAAAGTGTCCTATGTAAGGAACAAGGGTTAAAACAAAAGTTGTGGATAGAGAAGGATCCAAAGCAAAACAGATGAACTAACATAGATAAGGGTGCGAAGAAAGAGAGAAAGAACCATACAATGAATGATAAGGAGGTTGAACATGTAACTCCAAAGATGGAAATCTCTATTGTAAGGGACATAGTAGAGAACAAAACCGGAAGGAGGGAACCTTCCCAAGCAAAGTAATCGACACATAGATTAAAAGTAATTATTGTAGAATGAAGAATCATTAAGTGATTATGAGTAAGTAAAAGTGGATTAAGGAAAAAGGAAAAACCCTTGAATAAGGAATGCGAAGGATTTAAGAAGGAAAGTATCCTAGTTTGTTGGTAAACTATTGGGAAACCAAATAATTGGCACCAGAAAAAACTAATAAAGAAGTTGAGAAAGGACGAGTGGGTAAGGAAAACCAACATGGTTATGTAAGACATGTTGTCAAGATACGAATGATAATTCAGTAACAGTAAAGGTAGTTGAGGAATACTACCCAATTAAAGGATGGATGAAATTATATAGTCCTTGGAAGGCTGGAAAGTTGGAAACAACCCTAAAAGAGGTATTGTAGGAGTCTGATCGACTGAAACAAGTTCAGAACTATGTCATGTAAGTAAGGGACATATAAGCACCAACAATCCCGAGTAAAATGTAACTTGAGTAAGAAGGAGTCAATTGGTAAACATAACAAGTTCAAACATAAATTTGACCGAAGTTGTAATCAATGACGGATGAAGGATGGGTCAAATTGGGACGAAAGAATAATAACACAAAAACCTGTGAAAACAAGTATGTAATGCTCGAAAGAACGTCGAGCTAGTAGTTTCAACGATGAAGAGAATAACTAGAAAAAGGAAAGATTGGGCACCTTGGAACTCCCAATCCTGAAATCTTAAGTAAAATCCCCAAAAGGAAGAACCTTCTCCTAAATAAAGGGAAATGCGAACCTAAGAATATACATTAGGATTAATGAGCCATACATGCCTCGTTATTATAACTCCATGGAAGGAGTAAGCATAATAAATGAAAAGAAATTCCTTAGATGAATGATTACAAGGACTAAGCGAAAGAGCAATCGAAGTGTTAGCATGTCAAGAAAACCCGAGTTAACATTAAGGGAAATTATTCCCGATGTGGAATATATTGATTAAGTTTTGGGGACCAAACTCCTAAAAGGAGGGGAGAGTTGTAAACCCCACACTTTTGAGTTAAGGAAAACCGGGAAAAGAAACGGTCAAACCGAGTAAGAAAACCGAGCCGGTTTACATTTGGGATCAAGCAATATGAAAATTTACAACTTCCAAGTGATCCAAAGGATTCAATAAACCTTGGAAAAGAAATTTAAGAAAAATTAGAAGACAAAAACCAAATTGGTTTAGGTGAACAAGATTTCATAAGAACTTTGAAGTTAAGCGTGCTCCTAGGAAGTATGAATTTTTTTGTAACCTAAAATTTCGGTCAAAAATTTTTATGCGAACGTACGCCTTATCATAAATAACCATAAATTAATATATATTTAATTATTGTAATTAATACCAATAATTTAATACCTAAATTAAATTATTGGAATTAATACAAATAATTTAATACCGAAATTAAATTATTGGAATTAATACCAATAATTTATTGCAATATTAATACTAGTAATAAATCTCTTCCATTTAATACACGGGTTTTACACCTATATAAAGAGGCCATCCCCATTCATTCTCCTTGCACCCGAACACTTCTCTCTCTCTCTCTCTCTCTCTCTACTACTCCATTTCCCGGTGAAGCTTAAACCAGAGCTTCGACTTCAACATTTTTCTTAACCTCGAAAGGAGAGGTTGGGCTCTTTAGAACCGAGGAGAAGTCAGCTATCTGATAGCAAACTATAGTCAATCCGAGAATCACTAGAGAAGCGATGACATAATGGAACAGTGAAACAGCTCTGGTGGACCGAAGCTGCCCTATTTCGGCCGAGTTAAAATTGGCCATTTAGAGCACTTCTTAGGCCAAACCAAGCCTTATCAACACTCCCTCAGCCCTCCCATGACCGAATTACGACTAAAAGGTAAGTCAATTTAGCTACCCTCTACAATTTTCGATCGGTGCTAGAGAGATAACCGATAGAATTTCAATAATGAAATTCTAACTCAATTTGGCATCAATTGATGCGATTCTTATTCTAGGATGAACCTCAAGATGAGAGCTATCTGCCTAGATTGAAAGCTCGGACCGTCGTGCCCTCACCGGTGAGAAATCGAAGCTTTCTCTCTCTATAGTTTGTTTTACGGGGAAGCTCCATTCGAGCTCGTTCCAGCGTTAAAATCTGCGATTTAAAGTTTCTTAGAATCGTATGAACATGCAGGAACTCAATTTCAACTCCAATTTCAACAATTAGAAGTGTTTGATCAGTCAATTTGATGAAATCAAATTCGGTAGTGTTCAAGAATTGAAATTGGGGGAAAAATTGGTGATTTTCGAAATTCAAAGGGCCAAAATGTAATTTCATGAAATTGAGGGTCAATTGAGCATGAAAATAATCTTGGAGGACCAATTGAGGAATTTTGGAATTTTTGGGACAAAACTTACCATTTTTGTAAAGGAAGGGTAAAATGGTAATCTTGGAAAAAATGAGGAACCAAATTGGAAATTTGGGAAATTAAACCCCTTTTTGGTGAAATTGAATAAATTGAGGTCCCAATATAAATTTTAAAGGTTACGGGACTCAATTTGAGGAAAAACCAACATTTGGGACTTAAAGTTAAAGAGAAATAATTTTAGGGACCAAATTGCAAATAACTAAAAGTTTGGGCTTTCTCATTAATTGGAAATGAATGAAGATTGTTATGCCGAGTAATAATAACAAGGATGTTCATATCGTGTAGGAACGTGAAATACCGGGATTGCCAGCATGGACGAGCTCGCGTGAATACAAAGAACCGGTCAAGTGGAATTCACTGCGTTAACGGGTGAGTGGGTTTACTAACATCATACCCAGTTAGTACGATGAGCACAACTTAAAGATAAAAACCACTTACCGGTTGTGAGTGGAAATTTTATATCATACCCGGTAGGGAATGATAAATACCTTGGTATAAAAACCCAATGTTTAGTGGTATTTTAATCATTACCACTTAGAGAAAGTGATGTGAAAATTATGCGAAAAAACTACTTACGGGTTGTAAGTAGATCATATCCAGTTGGTATGATGAGACTTCCTTGAAGGAAGTTGAAAACCCGTTCATCAGTTATGAACGAAGATGTCTTTATACCTGTTGGTATAATGGACAGTGAAAACCTATTTTGTCGGAAGTGTTCTCCCCTTACTATGTGCCAATGCTTAAACTATTTGGTAGACCTTCTTAACGGGACCTCGAATAGCTCTTATAGGCCGGGGGCCTTGGTTTTGGAACTTGAGGGCTAGAATGCCCAGATTTTTGAAAATCTTGTATAGTAGGCCCAAGGCCAATTGGCACGAGTAGGAGCTCGTAAATGAACATGATATATATGCCATAAAACTTAATAAGTGAATTGTTTGGCCATGGTACCAAGATAGGACCGACATGCTCAGTCAACTAGCGGCAGTGCAACATGACAGGTCGACGGACCAGTCAAGACAAACAATTGCAAGTTGAGTTGAGAGTCGGGGCCGTTGGACTAGTGGCACCACAGATTACATGGCAATATGAGAAAACATTGTTTGTACATGCACTATGAGGACGGGATCATCAAGACGCCCATGAGGGGTAGTAATGTGTCCTAAGGGCCCTGGACGACCCAGTGAGTATTAGGGCAGATCGTCAACTAAGATGCTTGTAAGACAGGTATGTAAAGTTTTAAATATCATGCAGTTTTGATTATGCTATTCTATGAAAATGTGCAGGTTAAAGGGCGCCTTACTATTTATGGTTTACAATAAGGGTAAATCCTTTAATAAACCAGGAGAGTGGCAGGTTGATCACGGGGATCCGACCAAACCGAGTCGGGGCGTGACAAGGTACACCATTTCAGAAATTTTAGTTTTGTTAAATGTTATCCAGGGAAAGCATGACAGGTAATACGCCTATCTCTCTTGACCCCAAGGAGCCTTTCTTGAGGTTTGAGAAGGTGGTGGGTTGTCTATCAGACCTTGGCCAAACTGGGCTGGGGCGTGACATCAATGGTTGAGAAATATTCTTTAGAATCCTTACTACTAGCTTTCCATAGCCATTGACCTTGCTTGATTTGAATAAGTATAGAATGATAATTAAATCATTCAAGTTCTAATTCTTAGGTTAAGTGGGCAAGCTGACTAAAATTGACATTTCAGAAGCTATATACCACCAATCAAGGTGATTCAAGTAGTCGAACTCTTTGGAGAGTCAACTTTCCAAGCCCACCGGCCTTGATGGCAAAAGTGTTGTCTCTAATGAGTTTCCAACTTTTACTCATTTTCTATTAAGTTCCTGATCAAACCCGATCTGAGTAATTCTAGTCGACTTCAGCCAAACCAAAGTTATGATGGGATAGAAGGAGGCCGGGTGGATCTCTCCACTTAGTTTCATAATTTTTTGAGATACTTTGGTTATGGGTCAAAGGTTAGAGACTAAAATGTAAATAAGTGAAAATTAGGTACCCAAATAGGAATAAACTTTTTATGGGGTCTTCCTAAGAGGATAAATGAAGTTTTGGAATTGATTGGAAAGTTTGGTGAGGATAGGGACTTGGTTTTCCTATTGTGGAATATCTAGTGAACTAATTGCAATAAATGTAAAGTTAAAAACTAAAGTGCAAAAAATGGTATTTACGCGACCAAAAGGTAACTTTTGGACAATACAAGGGCCTAAACATAATTTGAGAAAGTTTAGGGACCCAAATGAGAAGAATGGTGGGATGAGAGAATCTCGAAACCCAAGTTGTAAATAAGAGGGGCAAAATGGTAAATTTACCCAACTTGGGGACCATTTGGTAATTTGGAAGAAATATAGCTTAGAATTATTCCAAAGCCTATTGAGGACTAAAATGAAACTAAAGGAAACTTGAGGGGCCCAAATGAAAAGTTTGGGAAGTATAAAGGCCCCAAAAATGATAAGTGTAAAAGAGTAAGGGCAAAATTATCATTTTGCCCAACTCGAGGACTATTGTGCAAATAGTGGGAAGTGAGACCTAGAAATGTCCTAGGATAATTGGAGAACTCAAGTGAGGGACTCATAAAGGTTTCGAGTCCAAAAATGAATAGTGGTTCGACGAGTAAGTCAAGTAAACCGAGCTCGAATGGTAAAACCGTAATTTATAAGGGAAATTCGATGTATCGTTTATAAAGTTATCGGGGTACTTGAACTGACCACATATATCTTGCTCTGACTTTTGTAGAGATGTACAAGAACTCCGAGTGACGCTCACAGACCCAGAGATAGGAGGAAACTATGTTAGAACGAACGAGTTTCGACGGAAACAGTGAGTGAGATTTTCGACTTCGCGTTTGATTGAACCGATATTGATTTACTCGTATTATAATAAATGCTAAGGTGAATATGCTGGAAAATGTATTTTGGGGAAAGCCTGTAAAAGCCGACACCTAGTTGTCTGTAAAGGGTCTGCGAAATAACCTGATCGGTTCTAAAAATAATGAACAAAAACCTTTAGTGGGTACGATTGAGTAGGAACCAAGTGTTAAAAAGTGATTTAGTGGGTATAATCACATATTGAAGCAAGGGTTAAAAAGTGATAAGATCCTAACACTCTGAAGCCATAAATATAAATAGAAAAGGTGTATAATATTTTTATAATTATAGTAGGTGTAAACCCTACCCTTTTGAGCGAAGGAAAACCAGGAAGGGAACCGGTCAAATCGAGTGAGAAAACTGAACCAGTTCACAAACCCGATCAATTGTGAATGGGCAATTTAGGAATTTATAACTCCCAAGTGATCCAAAGGGTTCATTAAACCTTGGAAAAGAAACTTAAGACAAATTAGAAAAAAAATCAAATTGGTTCAGGTGAATGAGATTACATAAGAACTTTGAAATTAAGCGTGTTTACTCGAGAGTAGTGTGAGGATGGGTGACCTCTTGGGAAGTATGATTTTTTTTGTAACCCGAAATTTCAGTCAAAAATTTTTATGCGAATACCTTATCATAAATAGTCATAAATTAATATATATTTAATTATTGTAATTAATACTAATAATTTAAGACCTAAATTAAATTATTGTAATTAATACAAATAATTTAATACTAAAATTAAATTATTGAAATTAATACCAATAATTTATAGTAATATTAATATTAATATTAGTAATAAATCTCTCCCTTTAATACACGATTTTACACCTATATAAAGAGGTCATCTCCATTCATTCTCCTCACATCCGAATACTTCTCTCTATACTACTCCATTTCCCGGTGAAGCTTAAACCAGAGGTTTGACTAGAACATTTTTCTTAACCTCGAAAGGAGAGGTCGGGCTCTTTAGAACCGGGGAGAAGTCAGTTATCTTATAGCAAACTACAGTCAATCTCAGAATTACTAGAGAAGCGCCGACATGATGGAAAAGTGAAGCAGCTCCGATGGATCGAAGCTGCCTTGTTTATATATAGCCATAAATTAATATATTTAATTATTGTAATTAATACCAATAATTTATAACAATATTAATACTAGTAATAAATCTCTCCCATTTAATACACGGTTTTATACCTATATAAAGAGGTCATCCCCATTCATTCTCTTCACACCCAAACACTTCTCTCTCTCTACTACTCCATTTCCCAATGAAGCTTAAACCAGAGCTTCGACTTTAATATTTTTCTTAACCTCGAAAGAAGAGGTTAGGCTATTTAGAACCGGAGAGAAGTCAACTATTTGATAGCAAACTCTAGTTAATCTGAGAATCACTAGAGAAGCGTCAACATGATGGAACAGTGAAGCAGCTTCGTTGGACCATAGCTGCCCTATTTCAGTCGAGTTAAAATTGGCCATTTTGAGCCCTCCTCAGGCCAAACCAAGCCTTCCCAACACTTCCTCAGCCCTCCCACGGTCGAATTACGACTGAAAGGTAAGCCAATTCGGCTACACTGTACAATTTCCGGTCGGTGCTAGAGAGAGAACCGGCAAAATTTCAATAATGAAATTCTAACTCAATTCGACATCAATTGATACGATTCTTGATTTTAGGATGAACCTCAAGATAAGAGCTATCTGCCTAGATCAAAAGCTCGGACCGTCGTGCCCTCACCGGTGAGAAATTGAAGCTTTCTCTCTATACAGTCTGTTTTCCGGCGAAGCTCCGTTTGAGATCGTTTCGGTGTTAAAATCTGCGATTCAAAGTTTCTTAGAATCGTCTGAACATGTAGGAACTCAATTTCAACTCCAATTTCAACAATTAGAAGTGTTTGATCGGTCAATTTGATGAAATCAAATTCGGTAGTGTTGAAGAGTTGAAATTGGGGGAAAAATTGAGGATTTTCGAAATTCAAAGGACCAAAATATAATTTTATGAAATTGAGGGTCAATTGGGCATGAAAATAATGTTGGAGGACCAATTGAGAAATTTTGGAATTTTTTGGGGCAAAACTTACCATTTTTATAAAGGAAGGGCAAAATGGCAATTTTGGAAAAATTGGGGGACCAAATGGGAAATTTGGGAAATTAAACCCCTTTTTGGTGAAATTGAATAAATTGAGGTCCCAAGATAAATTTTAAAAGTTACAGGACTCAATTTGAGGAAAAACCGACATTAGGGACTTAAAGAGAATTAACTTCAGGGACCTAATTACAAATAACTAAAAGTTTGGATTTTCTCATTCATTGGAAATGAATGAAGGCTATTATGCCGAGTAATAATGAACAAGGATGTTCATATCGTATAGGAACGCAAAATACCGGGAATGCCAGCATGGACGAGCTCGCATGAATACAAAGAACCAGTTTAGTGGAATTCACTGCGTTAACAGGTGAGTGGGTTTACTGACATCATACCTAGTTGAGATGATGAGTACAACTTAAAATTTAAAACCACTTACCGGTTGTGAGTGGAAATTTTATATCATAACCGGTTGGCAATGATAAGTACCTCGATATGAAAACCCACTATCAAGTGGTATTTTAAACATCACTACTTCGAGGAAGTGATGTGAAAATTATGCGAAAAAAATTATTTACTGGTTGTAAGTAGATAATACCCGATTGGTATGATGAGACTTTCTCGAAGGAAGTTGAAAACCCGTTCATCGGTTATGAACGGAGGTGTCCTTATACTCGGGCAGTATAATGGATAGAGAAAACATATGTTTTGTCGGAAGTGCTCTCCCCTGACTGTGTGCCAATATTTAAACAATTTGGGAGACCTTCTCGATGGGAGCTCGAATAGCTCTAACAGGTCGGGGGCCTTAGTTTTGGAACTTGGGGGCTAAATGCCCGATTTTGGAAAGCTCGTACAGTGGGCCCAAGGCTAGTTGGCACGAGTAGGAGCTCGTAAACGAACATGATATATTTGCCATAAAACTTAATAAATGAATTGTTTGGCCATGGTACCAAGATAGGACCGACATGCTCAGTCAACTAGCGGTAGCGTGACATGACTGGTCAACGGACTAATTAAGACAAACAACTATGGGTTGAGTTGAGAGTCGGGGCCGTTGGACTAGTGGCATCACATATTACATGGCAATATGAGAAAATATTGTTTGAGCATGCATTGTGAGTATGGGATCATCAAGATGCCCATGAGGGGTAGTGATGCATCCTAAGGGCACTGGATGACCTAGTGGCTATAAGGGCAGTTCGTCATTCCAGCTGTCTGTGCGAAATCTAGAGTAGCACCAAGCGCATGAGACTGAGGTGGGGACAGGATGAGGTCTCTGTCCTCATACGGATACGAAGAAGTGATTTCAGGATTGTGGGTCGGATGTCGCGTACATCCACTCATTCCCAGGGTAGAAGTGGTTGTATTTCTATCCGGGTGGCAAGAAAAGTCACTCTGAAGCCACTAGCGGGTTCAGTAGTGATACTGACTTACGAATGTGTGTAACTTTCATGATAAAGGATGTGTGTTGGGTGATGACACACTGGTAACTAAGAAATAATGGAAAAACCCAAATTTTTAAATGAATGGATTTTTTAAAATAAAGTAGTCTGGCATACTCCATATAAATATTTTTCTTAAAAGTTAAAATTAGATCTTTAAAAACTCATTGACTGAGTAGTCGTACTCACTCCACCCTTATATCCCTTTCAGGAAATTGTAGAAAGTCTACCCTGAAAAACCATCAACTAAGATGCCTGTAAGACAGTTATGTAAAGTTCAAAATTTAATGCAGTTTTGATTATACTATTTTAGAAAATGGTGCAGGTTTATAGTATATTTTACTTTTTACATATTATAATAAGAGGAAACCATTTAATAAATTGGGAGAGTAACGGATTGTTCACGGGGATCCGACCAAACCGGGTCGGGACGTGACAGTAGGCATCCGTTTCTATGGAAATTAAGATATAGTTTGTCGCGGAAAAAAAGATACAATTCAAATTAATAAAATGAATACGAACTATATAGAAAGAAATTATGGTTCATGATACAACCAATGGAGTTATGTTTCGCCGGGTCTAAAAGCTCGCAAACTTATGAACAAAGTAAAGATCCCAAATTACGTAATCTATATGTTACACAATATGATATTTTTAAAGCAAAACTTCCTATACCAACAAAAGTAATTGGAAAGGTAATATGTGCAAGAGTAGACTTTTTAAGGTATTAACAAATGGGTAATGGTGCAATAAGATTAGTAAGTGCATAGAAAAAAAAAACAAAAACATGGATATAACTTTCAAAGTAAAATTGGGATGAATTATACCATTCTCATATATGAGAACTAGTATAACACCTAATTATAAATAGAAATTTCTAGTTGTATGGGAGAAATAATGAAATGTTAAATTACTCGAATATAACAAATGAAATTAATTCAAAAATTCAGCCAAAAAACTTTATAGTAACATGACCTATAAAAATAGTGATAGGGTAGAATTAAGGGTATATTAAGAGTGAGCTGTTTATTTTAAATAAACTAAAAATGTATGATATAATTGAGTTTAATTGAAATATTAGTTAATTTTTGCGTTTATATTATTACATGTACAAATAATGTCAATATTCAAGTATTTATTTTATTAATGAATCATATTATATTAATCATATTATCGATGAAAATTCATGTTAGTCAATAAGATAGCTGGAGGGAAATATGATTGAAATAGCAATGTTGTTAATGACATTTGATTAAATGATATAATTTTTCTCAAATAAAAAAAATCAATTGAGATTCCATATTTTAATAAATAACCTTATATATATCACTTGATTTTTGTAAAGTATTGAAATATAATGAGTATTATGTGGCTAAGAAATAAATAGACCACTTGCTTTAGAAGCCTCTTCAGTCTACTTGCAATGCAAGTGGATCAACTAGTTGTTGAGGACAAAGCTAATTAATTGGACAAGTTGAATGCACGATGTACGTGTACGAGCGAGAGGCACAAAAATGCCACCATGTCTGTCCCTTCCTCAGCTCAGCAAGTTGGCTTGTTGCTGTCCAAATTGCATTTATCCCTCCCCTGGATTTGTTAAATAAATGGAAAATATGGGTGCTTAATATATTATGCCATTTTTTGTCAACTAATAAGGGATTCTACTTTACACAATTATATTTTATTTGTATATTCCCTTTAAAAAAACCCTAAAAAAAAGTTGGAAAAAGAAAATAAGCAACTTGGGCAAGCCCGAAATGACCATGGTACCCCTAGACCAGCCATGTTTTTCCATCTTCCGATGAGAGCTATTTTTATAAATTGTAAAAATATCAGGGAATAAATGAAGATATAAACGACATTTGTTTTAATTAATTTATATAATATGACAATGATTTTAAAATTATAAAAAGGAAAAGAAAAACATTATAATAAATGTCATTCACGTGAATTTTCTCTTACGGTCAAAGCTCATGGGGACATGATCCTAATATCACAACCAACAAGTTGGCCAGTTGCAATGGGGCAATAGAAACACCACTCGTCAACAGTTGGAAATGTGACCAGATAGCGGAGATAGATAGAGACTAAGAAGATAGAGACCATAAGCTCTCTCTACAAGTTGGCAATATCATATTGTCCTCTCTCATGCATATATATATATATATATATATTTGGTATCATTATGTAATTTATACGACCGAATTGGAAATCAAATCCGAATGGGTCATTTAAAACCTACTCGAATATAGGTTTCAAAAAACGGGTACTTTTTAAATTGTTTAATATTGAATTTTTTATTCCAATTATTTTTGAATTGTACATATGAACTCAAATCCGATATTCCTCACCCGAAATTCCTCGGATTCTGATCAGGACGGCACGGGTCACTGCAGGTCGGAGGTCTTTACCGGCATCACTAGTATATATACTTAATTCAGTTCTCTTCACCAAACCAAAAATCTTAAATAGTTCTTTATCAGCTTTTAAGAGAGGGAGAGGAGAGGAAGGAAGACAGAGATCTTATTATCATCCATGCCGTCTCCTCCTCAGTCCTCCATCCTACTCCACCGCATCAACGCGGCGCCGGCCGCTTCCCCCGCTCTCTACCAGACGCCGAGCAGCTGCCCCGCCGACGTCCCAGAAGTCGTCTCCGGGCACCACACCTACACGGTGGGACCCAACCAGTGCTGCTCCGCAGTCGTCCAGCACATAGAGGCCCCAGCCTCCACCATCTGGTCCGTTGTCCGCCGCTTCGACGCCCCGCAGGCCTACAAACACTTTGTCAGGAGCTGCCGCGTCCTCCTCGGGGATGGCGGCGTCGGTACCGTCCGAGAGATCCATGTCATCTCAGGCATCCCTGCGGTCGACAGCACCGAGCGCCTCGAGATCCTCGATGATGAGCGCCACGTCATCAGCTTCAGCGTCGTTGGCGGCGATCACCGCCTCGCTAACTACCGCTCCGTCACGACTCTCCACCCCTCCCCCTCTGGCTCCGGCACCGTCGTCGTCGAGTCGTACGTTGTCGACATCCCTCCCGGCAACACTCGGGAGGAAACCTGCGTCTTCGTCGACACCATCGTCCGGTGCAACCTCCAGAGCCTCACTCAGATCGCCGAGAACCTCTCCCGCCGGTAGATCGAGGCGCCTCGCTCCTACAGTGTTTAAAGCCATTGAGTTTGAAACGGATCTGGCCGGCAATCACCGGACGACTTCAGTCCAGTATACTAAAGAATCAAGTACCACCGTGGCCACTGCCGCACCTTTTTGTGCCCCTGAGGCATTCGTCAAACACCGATCTACTACATGGCAGCAGCGCACGGAGCTGGATATATATATCTCCTGTGACTGCCACGTCCTATCCACTGTGACAAACGGGAAACAATACCAGTTATGAGAGATCGATCGAGGAAATTGGAATTTTTTTCCGTGGTCTCCCTGTCAAACGTTGTTGCTGGTTTTTTTTTGTTTTGTTGGGTTTCTTTTGGTTTCTTAATTCTCTAGTTTGATGTTGGTATGCTTTTGATCTTCTTGTTTATTGCACGAATGATAGCCAAGGACACATTCAACTCCTTCGATTTTATTGATTTGCAATTTGCAGTTATGCCCTGTCCTCCCAATCTTCTTGATTGAGATCATCTTTGTTCACTTAGATGGCTGTAAATGCCTTTCATGTATGCCATTTCATGTGAAGTATTACGAATCCCAAGTGCCTAAATCCTGAGCATGTCCAATATCAGGCCAAGAGCTCAAGTTTTGCGTCAAGTGGGCATATTGATTGTATTCACCGAAGGTGGAGACACGCACTCCTAATCAGATACTGTATCTTCAAGAGCATATTCTAACCTAATGGAGGGATGAAGATACATAAGGATCAAGAGCCATGTCGCATGGTGGGCAAGAAGATGGATTATCATGAAATATATATCTTTTTTTTAACTTAATATTAAATTAACGTGATGGAGGAGGATCCAACATGCCCCTTATGTGCAACTTGGGCATTTGATGTAACCCAGAAACCAAAAAAGAATGAGAGAAGAAAACGAAGGCTTAGCTATTGTCTAAGAAAGAGATAGGGTTGCATGTTGCAAGTTGCCTCCACCTTCTTGTCTGACAAAAGAGATGCAACTTGCCTCCATCCCTCCCTCCCTCTGCTCCTCTCCTTCACCATTTTTATATTATATAGAAGACATTTCTTTCTGTAAAAAGAAAATGTGCATTATTGAGAAAGAGGGTCCCTCGTAATTAAAATATTATAAATTTATTTATAAGATTTTGGATGCCTTTTCATCTCTTGATAAGCTCATTAAGCATTTATATAGCCCAAAGAAAGTGCATGCGGTATGGTCCTTTCCTTCTTTTGTGCAAGTTGAAGTGGGGTGGGGGAGGCTTTTATTGAGGGAGAGGTTGGTCTCTCGATGTTGGTGGGGGAAGGCTTTGATGCTTGCTGTTGGCTGCCTTTTTGGAGCCAATCCATTGTCCACCGCCTACTGAGGCAAAAGGCTTCTAATATATTTATTGTGCACCTCATTTTTTTAATATGAGTGGAATGGGATTATAATATCCACAATAAACAAAAAAAATAGAGTGGATATCAATATCATACCCACCCCACTAATAGAATAAATATAAGTAATTCACATTATTAATAATTTATTTATTTTATTAAATATAACATAATTATTTTGATGCAGGAGTAAGAGTAAATATATACAAACTTTATATTATATATAAAATACAACACGACATAACTCCATGGCACCTACCCGACTTTGCCAAGAAGGTAGCCTTTGTCAATGGGCATTTGTGTTATTAGCCTTGGCCATTATATGTATAGACCATCCATAGTATATGGAGATGGAATATGGGAGATGCGTGCAGTATGTTTAAGGCTCAAATGGGTCGTCCTGTCAGTGGGTGGATACATTTGATTGATTTGATCTACACCGACAATTCTGTTCTACTCGGCGTATCATGAAAAACGCACCCAAAGACCTCGATGGACCACATGTACTAATAACTCCAAATTAAGAAAACAGTTTTTAAAATTTTTCCCATATGCTATGGGAATATTAATGTATGTTATTCTCTCTTTCACATTCACATAGGAATTCAATTTAAATTTAGAAATAATAATAACAATTAAAATTTTACCATAAATAGAGATATATAAAAATTATAACATAATTATTTAATTTAATAAGAAATGAATATTGATAAAATAATAATATACTATCTCTTCCACTCCATCACTCCACCCTTTTTCTTCTTAATCCAAACATAATCTTAGGTAATGGGTAGGTAAAGGGTAGGCAATGGCCACCCACGGACCAACCATGTACTGCTTTCTTCAGTGCTATCAAGGTAAGTTGTTTTTTAAGATCTTTCTAGGTTTTTTCCTTTAAGGGGACATCTAATTTCATGGACATTTAAATAATTTGGTTGATACTTAGAATAACTAGGGGCATTTATGTCAATTCAAACATTCAGATGAGGGTGATATAGACCATAATTATTCACCTCAAATTCAAGCCATTGTTAACTTTATAAATAAAAATAATTAAAAGTTTTTAGTTCTTTGGCATTAAATAAGAGTATAGCTTTTACTCAATAGCTCAAATGAAATTCTCAACCATTAGTTTGATCAACTCGGCTCATAATTAAAATAATTACCAATAAAGAACTTAAGAGGAAATCATTTATTGAACAAGCATGACAAGTAGTTCAAATTAATGATGTTTATTCCTGACATGCTTGCATTTGGGCAAGAGGCAGGCCCAATTGCCTTAAAATCAATAATTTAATTAAGGGTTAGGATTGAGCAAAAAAAATTGAGGATTAGGTAGTGTTGGTGACCGAAGTACATTTAATATGTACTTTGCTCATCGGCCTAGCCCAAAAAAAATCATTTTCTTCTTGTCCTTCGAGGATGATTGACCCTCCCCCTCCCCCCTCCCCCCTCCCCCCTCCCCTTTCTTTTTATTATTACCATGGTCATACATAATTAAACATAGCCTATCTTTTTTTTTTTGCTCAATAACATAGACTCTCTTGACTTGGTGTCAGTAGACAATGATTTACTTACTGTCGAGATTCGATATCAGTGAGCCTCTTGACATTTATACTGTCTCCCACACTTAGGGTAGGAGTGTGTTTAGATGAACATTACTCAGTGGAATATTGGACTAGTAATATATACTTGTGTAGAGTGAGTTTTGATTTTCATTGAAAGAGAAGAGAGCGAGTTTTTATGCATTCCTCTTCCTATATCTGTCTTAACTAGCAGCCAACAACCTGCTTTGACAGATAATGAGAAAGATGTTAATAGAAGGATATTTGCCACTTTTATCACCTTTGTGATTCCAGGTTGATTAGTCAAAAGTTTCTACATTGTTTGATCTATTCTATACCATAGATTTAAGGTAAGTACAACCAATAATGGAAGGGTTGGTCGACAGATGAGGGTCCAGTCATAAAAAGGAAGAAAAACCACCTCAACGGAGGAAGAAGGGCAAAATTCTTACTGACATAAATAAACATCCCCAATATTTTCCTTAGTTTACTCGATGATTTCTACCATAGAACTGGTGAAAAGGCTTGAAGTGTTCCCTTTTCCTGTCCTCCTAGGGAATCGACGATGCTGCCGAGGAAGTTTGAACGCTGAACCCAACAATTTCCTGTCATTCGAAAGCTGCATATTTGAATAGAGTAATTAATCCATTGTTTTGAGTTAATTTTTACTGTTACAAGATAGCTGGGAAAGCGATCTTCAAGGCTCTGCGGCAGCCTCGCTTGACCGCACTAGCGATGCAGCAGCGATGCAGCAGGAAGAAGACCCACCTGCATCTGCTGCTCGTCGTTCTTCTTGTGTCATTGGTCTCCTCTATCATTTACAACGAAAGCAGCATACGGAGAATCCACGAGGACCCAGATGGCGTCCCTCGGCGTCCGCGGGAAGGAGCTAAGTTCACGTACGTGAGGCCAAACCTCCTCGCCGACATCGATCATGCTCCAGGTACTCTCTTCCTTCTCGCCTTCCTTCCGATGCAGTCATCTAGGGTTTTTGAGCTACTATCAGTCAAGATGTTCATGAGTTGGTTTAGTCAGGCGATCCTTGAACCAGTTGGGTCACTTTTAAACGGTTTTTCCTTGCTGGGTCTTGTCGTAGTTGATGCATTTTTTTCTCTGATCCGAGCGTCGGTGGGCAGTTCTGGACAGGTTTAGTAAGTGCAACTCCACTAGAGAGTACGGCGGGAGAAAGATCAGCTGGTTTAACAGTAGACAACAGGGTACCGCCCCCAAGCAGCCGGGGAGAGTAGATTTGGAGGAGAAATGCGATGTGTTTTCCGGGAGATGGGTGTTTGACAATACTTCCTTTCCACTTTATGAGGAATCCAGCTGCCCGTACATGTCTGATCAATTAGCTTGCCACAAGCATGGAAGGTCCGACCTGAATTACCAGTACTGGAGATGGCAGCCTCATGACTGCAATTTGAAGAGGTGCTCTCTTATACTGGTTCAATCTTGTTTTCATCTTATCTGGTGTATTTCTCTGTGGGGTGAACTGATTTTGTTAAGTTGCATTAAGTAATCTGAGTGAGGATTCATGTTTGATTGATTGTTTGGCATTGCCCTCTTTAGCTTAGATATTCTGACTTCTTCACAAATTTCCATTTGGTTGGATCACATAATAGATGAAGAAGTAGGAAGTGAATGGACGAAATCTCCCTCATAGCAAAGACGTTCTAGTCAATTCCAGGGCTATTTACTATTGGGATGTTTTGCAAAAGGGATTAGTTAGATCGTTCAAGCTTGCTGAATCATCTGCTTGTGGGATGTTGTTTTGTACATCATTGTGCAGATGGAATGCAACTGAAATATGGGAGAAGCTGAGGGGGAAGAGGCTAATGTTCGTTGGGGATTCACTGAATAGAGGGCAATGGATTTCTATGGTCTGCCTCTTGCAGTCAGTTCTCTCCAAAGATAAAAGATCCATGTCCCCAAATGCCCACCTCACCATTTTCAGATCTGAGGTAATCCAAAGTTGCCCCCTTCATCTGTTTCACCAAAGTGATGGCTTTGTGTTGGAGGATCCGATTATGAATTTCATTAATCCATGTCATCTGCTTGGGAATTTTGAAGGAATACAATGCTACGGTGGAGTTCCTTTGGGCTCCACTTCTCGTGGACTCCAACTCTGATGACCCCGTGAACCATCGGTTGGGTGAACGGATAATCCGCCCTGATTCGGTCCTTAGGCATGCCTCAAAGTGGCAGCATGCCGACATATTGGTATTCAACACTTATCTGTGGTGGAGGCAAGGATCTGTCAAGCTCTTGTGAGTATCCATCCTCACTCTCAAAAGCCAGTAGAAGAAGAAAAGAAAGTACTGAACTTGTCTATTTGTTTCAGATGGACTGCTGAGGAAAACGGTAGCTGTGAAGAGCTGGATGGTCTAGGAGCCATGGAGCTTGCCATGCAGAGCTGGGCAGAGTGGGTGACATCAAAGGTGGATCCACTGAAGAAGAAAGTCTTCTTTGTTACCATGTCCCCTACCCATCTCTGGTAAAGCCATAAAACTCTTCACACTCTTGCAAACTCACACGTCCTGTTTCTGCCATTCAGGAAAATGCATGTACCTGTTTTCCACTCGATTGCTTTTGAGAATGACAATATCATTGGCCTTGGACCAATATACTAATGGATTCCTCACTGAACCTTTTAGGAGCAGAGAGTGGAAGCCTTCGAGCCAGGGCAACTGCTACAGCGAGAAGCTGCCTGTTGACCAGCAAGGCTACTGGGGCAGTGGTTCTGACATTCCAACTATGAGGATGGTCGAAAACGTCATTGCCAAGCTGGGTTCAAAGGTCTCGGTCCTGAACATCACACAGCTCTCAGAGTACCGGAAAGATGGGCACCCGTCAATATACCGTAAGTTCTGGGAGACGCTGAGTCCAGCCCAGCTGTCGAACCCGTCAAGCTACTCCGACTGCATCCATTGGTGCCTCCCTGGGGTGCCTGATGTGTGGAACCAATTGCTGTTTCATTTTTTGTAATCGGAAAACTAGTAATGTAAATTCTGAGAGGTTCCGTGATAATACTGATGTGCCATTGTGCTTCCACATAATTGGATCTTCAAATCTGATAATTGCTTGGCCGTGAAGAGCAGTTCTTTTTAGCGATCCCTGTTTTTCATACTCATACGAAAGAAAAATAAATTGAAACTGATCAACTTATCAAAGATTCGAGAGATCTGTAATCCACCATCCCCACCCAACTTTCACTCTTCCCTATTGTCTGTTCCCCCTCTATTTTGCACAAATCAATCAACTCAACTCGGAGAATGACGTGATGGAATGGAAATTGTTGTCGGGTTGGGTTGGAGACAGCGATTTCTTGTACTCTTGAGCTTCGAGTGAACTTCATCTACATACCCTTGAGAATTTACCTCGACTGAGTGGGCTCTGTTTTCTGCAAAATCAGCGACAAAGTACTAATGGCGACGAGATCGGGCCTGGATTGACCTAGAACCAAAGCTAGCTTCCTCCTGTTACGACTTCCACCACCGAGGATACTCTGCGAGCTCGACTCCAAGGGGAAACATTTCCCCTCCAACTTCTTGTTTCAACATCTGTTTTGCTCAAATCATTGGATCGAGCATTTCCGATGGAATGATCACACCTCATAACATTCCCAATAACTAGAGCACTAGACAAACTTCCTCCACCCTCGCCAATATACGATGATCCTCTCCTGCCTCGCTCCATGAGCTTTCACTCCCTATTTTCTAATCATGCCTTCTTTTAGTCCGAAACCTACAATTACTTGAAAAAATCACCAAATGGCCTAATGAGTTGAATGATTTATGGGTGAAGCATTTGGAAGGATGAAAGTGATGATAGCCATTAATTCGATAGCTAGCTAGCTATGTTTTTTGCTCTGTAAGGTTGAGTTTCTTCTTATTCCCTTTTGATGAAAAGGGTGCCTCATCATTGTATAAAGAGGATGGGCCTAACCAGTCTCCCTTACACCTTTCTGCTCCAAAAATCCATTAGAGAAAAACACAAAAAAGATGGGTTCCTCTCTCCTGATACTGCTAAGTCTATGTCATATAATCTAGATGCAGACTGACATCTCTCTAACAAGAGAAGGCGTTTTTTCATGTCTCTCTTGGCTATTTATCTATCCCTGCGATATTTTGATTCTCCAATTTATGAAATGTTATTTATTTTTATTTTTATATTATTTTTAGCGTATAAATAAAAATATTTCTATATAACTCATTTACTTATTTATATTAAAGTGTTGTGGTCGGTTATAATACCTATCACATCTTTCTCAATTTCACACCCCAACAATGGTGAGTATTTTAAATAATATAGTGTTGTAGGATCCAAGCTTTAAAATAAAACGCATGCAATAATTTTAGTAAAAAATTAAAATTTCCTTTAATAAATAATGTGATAAAAAAATTTATATAATAATATCGTAATACAATAATTAATAAGTATATAAATTCGTATATCAAATAAAGTTAGTTATTTATGTGATATATTATATTTTTTTTACTTATATAATCTTGTTTTCACTTATAACCCATATTTAATAAATTACTCATGTCTGGTACATTTCTTACAACTTCAGAATTATAGAGATTAATCCATGATTTCATATATTTTGTTGTTTTAATAAATATAACAACCCTTAGTATTCATATCTTGGACTTATATGAGTCAAGCTCTAGCCCTCCAATTACAATATAATAATTTATATGCATAGAATATCATATAAAGTCAATACTTGTTTAATTTAATACCTAGAAAATTATACCAATACTCAAGTATATATGTGAGAATGTAAGTCACATACTCTTATTACAATAGGCTATAGGCTATAACTCTCTCATATGATTAATACATCCCGAGTTTCATGACAATATTCCGTCAACTCCCCGTTCATTTCTCCGTACACATAAGTCTATATCTGGTCGGTCACCCAATGTAAAAGTGCATTCTGAAAGTCACTTATCTGAAATTATCGTGTAATCTAGAAATATATTCAATCTACTATTATTTAATATTTTTAATTACTGTGGCGTCAAACCTAACTCACAAAACTAGGCCCAATTTCTCAAAAGGTATATATCAAAGCACATTCGTATAAATACGAAGTATGCTCAAATTATATTATTTTAGAGTTAGGTTATTATTATGATATACTATACCTTTCAAACATATACGTATAAATTATCAAGCATATTCAAATTACAATTCTAAAAGTTTGGTTCTTATATCAAATTTTAATGAATCAAAATTTAATAAGTGTATAATGTACTTATTCATATAATTTAATTATTTAATTATTATTTGTTATAATTTATCAATATTATCTCCTCATATATTAATAAACTTGTCAATTTTAGTGATAATACATTTATTTAATTTTTTATTGTTTTTTAAAATATTTTTAAAGCATATATAATGCACATTTAGTAATTATAAAAAATGGTAAACTGTAAAGTATATAGGTCAATTTAATCGAAATTGCTGTAAATATTTTATTTCACAATTATTATAGATAATTGTTCATTTCACTATATTTCTCTTATCTCGGTATGTGAAGTACTATTAAGAACAATTGTAAAATTTACTATACATAAATCAATTTATAAGTGTTAGTTAATTTTGATTTATACATGATACTTATATATTATGTTGTAATTTTCTAAAAATGATGTATTTGTTATTCGGATATAGTTCGCTTGAATTGAGTGTCGGACAAATTATTTTAATTAACAATTTTTTTATAATTTTATTCTATAAATTATAAATTAAGCCCACATTTAACTTATTTATCAAAAATTTTAAAATTATTTAATTTTTTCATTTATATAATTAAAATTTTCAAATTTTACATTTTAATACTTAATTTTGGTCAACTCTCTCATTTTATACCATATAATTAACAAGTCTCATTTAAATATTCAAATTTCCTTTACACTCTTTTGGTTGCACAACTTCCTTATAATTATTTATGAGTTTTTAAATTTTATTATTTATACTTTGGTATATAAAATGAACAAAATTAACATTTCCTGTTACACTTCAAAACTCTTACTTTTGGGACCATATATTTCTCCAAATCTTCCATTTAGGTGGTTGGACTTTTTTTTATTATTATTTTGGTCTATATGTTTCCAATAATCACTTATGGGTAACTAAATCTTATTATTTACATTTTGCTACATAAACTTTTTATTTTATTTCATTTAGGTTATTAAGCATTCATTTTCAGGCTAAATAAGAAGATTCAAAGCATGAATAGATCGTAGGGATGTGGGGAAGATGATTAGTGACATGCTAGGAATTAATTAATCAAGTTTGCGAGATCAATTGGATGGAATAAGACTTTGGACCAAAATGAGCAAATTTGGGAAGTTTGATGGAAGTCGGGAGATTTTTGTCAAATTAACTTTCAATTAAGGGTCAATTGGTAATTTGGGTGAAATTGAGGGCCAATTGGTGATTTTGAGAAAAAATGGGGGTAATTTTGAAGAAATTATGGGCCAATTGGTAATTTTGGAAAATTTAAGGATTTAAGTATAAATTTGGGATTCTAATGACAATTATGAAAAATTTGAGGATTTTGGACAAAAATAAGGGGAATTTAGGGACTAATTTTAATTAAGGCACAATCAAATGCCTTTATACATACAAATTTTCTAATGTGAACGCTCGGACCATGTATGACAGGCGATTCCATGACCTGTGCAAAGGAGCACACAACCAGCCAAGATCTAGTCGGGGACAAGTTGAGATATATTGGATGAGTGAGTTTTAATATTACGTTCGGTTGGGCGGATTAGCGTACCTTTCAAATTGAAAACTATTTTCCGGAAATGCTCTCCCGTGATTATTTTGTTTTGGAAAATCAGTGGGTCATACGTTTTTACTTTCCTTGTTCTACCTAGTAGAAATACCTGAATTGAACAAGAAAAGGTAGCGGATTGCTCACGAGGTTCCGACCAAACCAGGTTGGGGCGTGACATATGATGTCCCTAAGGACTCCCCCTAAGTCAATATAGTCTCTACCCACTCGAGATTGGTTGGAACAATATCGATCAAGGTCAAATCTAAGGTTCGTATAAAATAGAGTAAGAGTCGGGTCAAAGTGAGATTCTCACCAAACATGGTGACTTGATGAGTGGCATCAATGCGGTTGGAAAGTTGACTCCCAAATGAGTTTATAACCACTTGAATAACCTCAATTAGAGGTTCGAGTAATCTGTAGTGGTTATTTTAATATATATATATATATATTATGACTATATATATATATATATTATGACTAAAGGCTAGTCGAAATTTAAATAAATTTATTTGACCTTAATATTTACCAAAATTTATATGGTGGGTTTTGAAAGTTAGAACGAAAAGGTGTCTATGGTATTTTTTGTAGCCTTAGTTCATCGACCAGAAAATCAAAAATAGTCTGAGAAAGAGCTATTCTGTTTTTTACCACTAGAGAGTGTGTATTATTTGATCAAGTTAATTCTAGTACATTTGTACTAAATGTTGGTGGGCAAAATGAAACTCAAGTAGTTTTTCAATAGCATTTTAATTACTCAATTTAATGGTCGAAAAAAATTATTATTTTCATAATTTGAGTTACCGGAAAACAAATATATATAAGGTTAAGAGAGAATTACGGTGAACTAACAATAAAAGTAGGGTCAAACTTTATATGATTATATTTTAAACTTAATTTGCTATCTTATTATAGTTTTTTTAATCATTTCATAACATGTAACTTATTGTAAAAATTAATTCATTCGCAATAGGTTTTAGAAACACGACGAGCAAAAATCATATTTTTTAACTGAAATCGGATTATCGAAATAGGTTTTAGAAACACGACGAGCAAAATTCATATTTTTTAACTGAAATCAGGTTATCGGTCGAGCATAGGGTACAATGCGCATGTGATGCACATACTAATTTATTTAATGGTTTAACACTATTCTAAATCATTTTTTAGGAAATTTTTCGGCTGTTTTGACTCATTTTAGATATTTTTATCTATGTAATTTAATTAAATCGACTTTTTACCTAATTTATTTTTTAAAAAATTTATTATCCAATTCAATTCTAATTGTGCTCAACATCACTATTTTCTATTTTGAATAACTTATTATAAAAATTATGAAGTTTTTTACACAAGTAATTTTAATTATAAATCAAACCAATTTTTCATTCAGGATTTTCTAATTTAAAAAATTTTCAATTCACTTATTAATTTTCTAAAATTACGATAGAACCAATTTATAATAAATTTTAATTTTCAATACAAGTTATATTTATAATTTACGTTTAAATGTTACACTAATAAACAAAATTTCTGATTTCGAATGTTTCCACATTAAATATTTTCTATTCACCCTATTTTTTAAATTTAATCATATGAAAAGTGGTATTACATCATATGGATAATTAAATTAGCTAAAAATAAATTTCATTTATAGGATATTGAAAATACCAAAATTTATGAATAAATGAAACAAATAAAAGAAACCGAGACGAGAAGTAGGTTAATAGTTGAGTTAATTTCATGGAAATGAATCATCAAAGTTGAAGTCCTTAAGAAGTAAGTGAACACTCGAATGAATTTCATAGTAGGGTCTCTAGTTAATCATCAATTGGCTCACCTAAGGTAAACCATGCACACGGCGGTCAACAAGACCAAATGAACTAGGGTTATGAGTTCCTATAACCCAAGTTGAAAGGGGATCTATATGAAGGTCCTCTCTCTTAAGTCAGACTCATTGAATGCGAATGCAATATTTGATTTCCATATAATAATTAAGAAATTGTGGGCCTAATTCTTAGGAATAGAATTTCCCGCCAAGAGGAGCTATCTAAGCGAAAAGCTTGGAATCTTTGAATTTATTTTGAAGATTGTTAAGAATATATAAATAAAAAAGGGAGATGGATAATGAATGAGTCTCCTGTCTCTCTGTATGCTATAAATATGGCCTATGTGCACTTGTCGGCTCATTTGTCTATCAACTAGCTGGCATATATTAATTTGATTTATATCCAATCGATCGATCAATCAACAGCTCCACTCCATTTATTTGTATTTTTTTTTAATTTAGTGACGAATCGCCTTCACGGGGTTTGTAAGGTCTGTTGGTGTGTGTTATGATACAAGGGCTCTTGGTCTCTTCCAAGTCTTCTCTTTCTTTTCAACAGACTGTTTAATTTGTTGGGTTAGATTGGTACTGATTTTCTTTGATTATAAATTATAAATTTTGGGTTCAAATTATTGTGAATAAAAAATATTTATAATAAGAGTTTTGATCTTTTAATTTATTGATTTAATACTAATTAAATTAGTACCATGTCAATATTATTCATGAATATAGATAATTCAGGACAAATAAGTCTTCTTCTTTGATGTTGAATTCTATCGGAAAGTGTCGAACCCGGATAATGAAAGGGGAGGGATACAACTACCAAAATGTGACTTTCGTTCACCCGCTCCTCCACATTGTATTATCTCCTTGGCTTATAGAGGAAGACCAGAGTGCCAGACTAAGGACCGAGGTGAATAAAGTCAACTATGGCCATGAGGCAACTTTGTTCCTACATCCTTTTATCATAGAGCTCATATCCGAAAATGATATAAATGTTAGTTTATATTTTGCTTTGAAAAATACTTTAACTTTGGTTGTTGTAACATCTTTTATCCAAATTCTATATTTTCTTTAAACCTAAAAATGTGTCGTTTTTTAAACTCCCATTAACACATAAGTTTGAATGACTCTCTATTCAAGTTATAACCAGCTTGACCCTACTTTGTACTCCTTTGTTGTAGCTCTATATTAATTTTATTATTGGGCACCATCAATATTTATGTCAAACCAAGGTTGAAGTATGATTTTATATAGAAAAAAAATGAGAATAAGAATATTAATTAGTAATTAAGAGAAAATAAATTTAATTTATTATAGGTCAGTAAATATTTATTTCGCAACTAAATTTGACCGTATATTAGTAATTAAAACGTTTAGGTCGTGTTGACTACTCAAGTTGTCCACTTTTAAGAGCCCATGTGTACACTTTACACATACACATATTCTGCATTTTTTCAATGTGCGCTCGCACCTTACCAGAGCCCGTGGCAGCCAACTTTATGATATATTTATATGCTCATAACTACCATATAATTTTAATAATATACCCTTTTAAATTTGGGTTAAAATCCTAAATAATATACAAAAATTTTCACAATAATTCAGTTTATGTATAAATAATTTTTAAAACTTAATTTATGTACAAAACTTTCATTAATATCTCA
Source organism: Trapa incisa (assembly GCA_030064435.1). Classification (NCBI taxonomy): domain Eukaryota; kingdom Viridiplantae; phylum Streptophyta; class Magnoliopsida; order Myrtales; family Lythraceae; genus Trapa; species Trapa incisa. Next base: position 4,499,983 of record CM057775.1, on the reverse strand, counting down.
ATTTAAAAAAAATATTTTTATAATAAAAAAGTGAGATGTTAATGATTTATTTTGTGATTTAAACAATTAGTGAAAAAAATTTAGATAAATAATTTTAAATAAAATATTTGTACTGAAATTAAGTTATTACACAAATTTGTAAACCTCATTGAGATTTCAACCTAAAATTTGATCAAATATATCATACTTACAATGATTAATTTAATTGGAATTACCTAAAACGAATAGTGTTCTCGAAAATAAAATTTTTCATTAACAAACTTGAATATGAGTATTATTTTTAACCAACGAATATTATTTTTATTTAATGAAAAAATATTAAGTATTATAATTAATATTGTAAATAATAAGGGTTAAGATAGTGTCATGCAAGAAGACTCGAGACTTTGGGGAGCCCAACCACTACGCTTTTGTTCTTAGTCTCGAACTTCAACTCTGACGTGTATATTGTCGTCATATATTTGATTAGGCCGTCTCATTGGCTGGCAGATTTGATTGAGATCCTACTAAAAAAATAAAAATAAAGCTAAAAATGCATTTATAATATTATTAATAATAAAACTTATCATTACACATAAATTTGAAAGACTAGTGCACCCTGAAAACAAGTTCTTTGGTGCTTGTAAAAAGAAGACATGATTCCCACATATTCGCCATCAGTAGCCCCATTCTCTAATTACATAATAAATGTATAAAATATAGTAAAGTAAGCTGTGACATTAAATTATGGGCCCCACTGCCACGTTGGTTTGGAGCTGACGCCGCTTAGTGACATGAGACCGTGAGATCACCTGGACGTTTTATCTTTCAGTGTAACAGTCTCGCACCGTTAAGCGCGTGCATACCAACTGTCATTTTGTTTCAAGGAAAGGGATGGATCTGGAAGACGATACATCCGACAATAATGATTTAAATATTAGATATTTATTATTATTATTATTATTATTATTAGGGTGTAAGAGTGATAAAAAAATAATAAAAATTTAAATGTGATTTATTATAAATATTAGGTTATTTATAAATTTTAGGTACAAAAGTTTAAGCGCATTCTACCAGCTACGCGCGTTGGAAGAAACCGGGCAGTGGGACACGTTAGATGTGGAATTTTCTTGCCTTCCCACTTGCCTATCCCCCATAAAGCCCCTTTCCTCTCGCTGCGCAAGAGAATCGCACACCACTAAAGCAATAACTCAAGAAATTGAAGCAGTCACCATGTTGCCGGAGAACCTATCGGCGGTGGTCCAGCAGCTGCTCCGCGGCCAGGACTCTGCTAAGAAGCTCCGAGACCTCCTGACCGTCGTCAGCTCCGTTGACCAAAAGAAGCCTCATATGAAGGAAGAGGTAGATGGAGCAGGAGGCGACAGGTCCCCTCCTCCGCTAGCGGCCAAGGATCTCCTCGGAGACATCTTCCAGTCGCTCACCAGCACTATCTCGATCCTGAACAACGGAAGCTTCGAGGAGGCCTCCCAGGTCCCTCCCGGCGGCGGCGGCCTCTTCAGCAACTCCGTGAAGTCCGAGGAATCCGAAGAGAGCAGCAAGTGCTCCACCGCCAGAGGTCGCAGAGGCTGCTACAGGAGAAGGTAACAGTAAGGAAAGGGGAAACCCTCTTCCATTCTCCAGTACATCTTCATTCATATATAATCAAGCGTATATGCATATATACAGTTTCTAATTCACATCAAATTTACAGAAAGATTTCGGATTCATGGACGACTTTGAGCTCTAGCTTGGTCGATGATGGACAACAATGGCGAAAATACGGCCAGAAGGCGATCCTTAATACCAGCTTCCCAAGGTACGATGTGGACTACTTCATTATAATTATTCGAATTAAATATCACAAATACACATAAAATATCTAGAGTATTAATTTACTCCCTTCATGAGCATAGCTTAATTTTACGCTGAAACCTATTCTGGTTTTTTTCCCGGTCAATTTTGTAACGCAGAAGCTACTTCCGGTGCACGCACCAGCTCGACCAGGGATGCCCGGCGAAGAAGCAGGTTCAGATGACATCGGAAAATCCGCCGGTTTTCCGTACAATCTACACCGGAAAACACACTTGCCGGAGCCTCCTGAAGCCGTCCCATATCATATTGGCCGACCCGAGAGTCCCTGGAGACACCTCCATCCTCCTGAACTTCGAGACCGGTCAATCGACTGATAATAACTCCAACACTACCACTGCTACTAGGGCTCGGATTCGTGGCGGAAAAACTAGGGCCCCCTTCTCATGCTCCTCGGCCCCTTCGGCCGCCGTTAAATGCGAGGCCAGGGAGGAAGCCATAGCGAATTATGTGAATGTATCGTGCAACAACCTGTGGTCTTCATCTTCGGAGTACGAGGGTTTCCCTTCGCCTGACTATACGCTGCTCGAATCAGCAATAGGATCCGATCAAGGGGATGTGTTGTCCAGTAATCAGAGCTTGGAAGTTAACATGGATCTGTCGATTGATGGGTTTGATTTTGAGGAAATGCTCGCCCATACTTTCTCATGAGGACACCCTCTACTCAATGGGCTAGACCCGGAATCGAATTTTTCGCTTTTCTAGGGTTTTGAATTTCGAAGTTCAGCGATTTAGTGTAAATATTCTGATCCCGTGTGACGCTTGGCACTTGTATTCATCCGTTAGCCTTCATGAAAAAGCTGATGTTATGCTGAAGAGTAGATCATGCGTCATCTGGCCACATCAATCAACTGCTGCTTCTGTCTCCGAGTTTCTGTATGCAAGGAATATGCTTGATCCTGTGATCATATATGTGAAGAAGATAGGTTGTTCAACCTTTCTATGCTTTGCCCATTTTCTAACACAAGAAGGTGACGCGCACATGCAAAAACAGGCCAAGCCGGAGTAGTGACAGATTATTAATTGTTGTAGGTTGGCTTGACATAATCGTATCAAGAAAAAATCTTACCACTAACGTAACGTGTGAACTAGGAAACCCCCCATCCACGTCTTGATTTCCGAAGACAATTAGTACGGTCATTTTCAGAGGCCCCATTATTAGATAATTAGTGGGGGACTGGTTGGAACTTCCAGATTTTGGTAAATTTGATAATTTAATATAAAAAAAGTGTTTTAGTGTAAATTTTTTAGATTAAATTGCCTTGATGGTTGTTTAAAAAAATTGCGTTGAAGGTATGAAATAATTATAAAAAAATAACAATATGACTTGAAATCTTAATAATTCATTTGGTATCAAATTATTTTACGCTAAATAAGTCTATTTTGTTAAATGTTTGGTATCAAAAAAGTATTTTTAAAACGTTTGATATTAAATTGTTACTTTTATAAAAAAAATATTAATACAAAAATATTTTTAAATATATTATCCATTACATATATTTCAATAGGTTCACTCAATTTTATGCTAAACATTAAAAAAAAACTTTTTTGGTATGAAAATTTTAGATTAAATTGCTTTCATTATACCAAATATTTACAAAAAAATGATATGTTCATGTAAAATATTTTTAAATGATTCGTTTGGGGTCACAATTTTAATAAAATAAGGTCATTTTGTGTCAAATTATAAAAATAAATGAGTATATTTTATTAAATATTTATTATCAAAAGAGTAATTTTATTTTTTAATAATAACTCATCATAAATTTGACATAAAAATATTTTTTAAATAATTTATTAAGAGAATAAATCACACATTTAATAAATAAATAGTGTACCGCTAGACTTTTATATATGCATTATATGGCTTATATGAAGCCACAACAAAGAAACTATTGCTTTTTATAAAGTTTTGGTATGATTAATATAAATTAAAATCTAAAAAAATGTATACAAATAAGCAGCAGCATTTGTACGGACCAACTTGGAGAGATTATGAGAAGCCATTAAAATAAATGCAATGTATCTATTTGAGTGGCTAAATTCATTCATTTCTCTCCATCTTATATAGATAAGGGTATCATTCAATTACAAGTACGTCTTCCAGCCAGCAATGTCCCTATCCATCTATTTCATGTAGGGCGCCATACTTCTCATTTTCTATTCGAGTCCGACTCGTTAGACGCCGCCCAACTGGTTCCACTTGCCTCGGATTTGGACGTACTCAACTACAGGATACGCCATGAATTCCAACTTAGGTTATATAAATTCCATAAAAATACAAGAGGTTAAGCTATTATTCTCAAAATTTATAATTAAGAATTAGAGCTAACTTGTGGGAAGTTCTCGAGGAAGAAAGCCCAGTAACTTCCTCTTTGGTAAATAAGATCTTACTACTGAAAATATTTTTGACATTTAATTTTAAAATCGAATTTAATAATTTTATAGATATTATTTTTTTGGTGTAACAGTATAATAATTAATTATTTTTACTCAATACCGGTAAAAAAACACAAAACGAGTTTCCCATTCACTAAATTTTATATTATTTAAGAGTAATATATACTTAAAAAATTATAATTTATAATTAGTGTAATATTTATGTATACCGGTGGTTCAGAGATAAACAATTTGAATGAAATTCCGACATATCTTTTCTTGTCATTTCAGGCAAGTATAACACCATCTGCACTATCTCTTCTCCTTTTTTGCTGGACATGTCCATGGGCTATAGTGTTGTGAGGCCACCTCTCGGTAGTATAACATCAAAAATTGTTCTTCTAGGAGCGGCATACCTTATAGCATCCGAGCCATATAAGCTGATGCAACATTTAGGGAGTATCAACCACTTTTCTGGGAAAACTGCATTATTCTTACTTCTTCTGCTGACTTTCTTGGACACCACCTCTAGTATATTAATATTAATAAAAGAGGTGGCGTTGCTAGCAGCAAATTATTTTATAGCCTTTATTGACATGAAAAGATTCTCACTTGCAATCTTATGTGTGAAGATTGGCCTCTTTCTTCCTCAATGCTTCACCATCAATTAATGTTCGAAAACTGCTGCATCTGTTTCTTCTTCTTCTTGGGCCTCATATTTAAGAGCATGTTCGCATATGAAGAGAACTATGGTTAGATTGGAGGTTTACAGAAAAGCCACAAACTCTCTTGCAATACCAATGCTGCTGTCTATGGCTTACGTTGGATTTGAGGTACTGATTCCCTTATCCAATAGTCAAGCATATTCACGGAATAAGCTATCATGTTATACCTAGCCCATGTATTTTCTTCCTTGTGATATGTGTCCTTAAGGTAACCCAACAAGTTATGAAAAACTTTTCAATCAATGTTGAATACGGAGACATGAACCAGATCATAGTTAATATTGGATGCTAACCCTAGGGACGTCAATTAAACGGGTCGGATCAGAGTCTATCGAATCTGGCTTAATCCGTACTAATTATATTCATTCGGGTATAAATGAATTCGACAATTAAAATATATTATATTAACAATTAAATTTAATCATTAAATAAAATTAATAAGCTAGATTATTATTAATTTTATTATTTTTTAGATAAAAATATTTTTAAAAAATAATCAAATTAATAAGGTTTTATTAGTTAATATTTTTTATTTTATTTAATGTATTATTATTATTTTAATATAAGAATGAAAATAATAATGATTAATTATGTATTTTTCTTATATATTTAAATTTAATTTTTGATAAGAAATTGATGACATTGAGAAATTGTTCACTATTATACCATGAAAACCAAAAGAAAATTGAACAATTATTGGAAATTGAAAGAATGAATGATCATGTCTATAGTACATAAGTTACAAAATATTATTCTACATGTTACTAGATAACATATTAATAATTTGATTCATTAACTTTAACTTCTTATTAATATTTCTTAATTTAGAAATTTATTTATAATTTAGTTATTTTGATGGGAAATTTTTTAGGAAATGTTGTAAACATCTCATAGTGCATTGATAGATACGGAGGTATTTGAGTCTCCAAGCATGGGCTCGTATCGAGCGTATATTCTTCTAAGAGTGTAATCATGTAGTGAGTCACGGGTTCTACTCGATTAAAGTTGTGCACGAGATTAAGGTTTTGATTGTTGCTTGGAGTTTAAGATGAATTCTGCCAGACAAGATATGGATGCCACTGACAGCGGGTACATTTATCATTTAAAATCATTAATACATAATAGAAAATTTAATATATAATTGGATAGAAAAGCCTATCATAATTCAAATTTTTATTTTTTATTTTTATTTTTAATACACTTATTTATTCTCTAAGTAGCAATAGTATTTTATATTTATGAGAAAATTCAGTTTTAAAAACATAAAGATTTATTTCTAAAAGCATATCTTTTTAATTTGAGATGTTAAGTTCACTCCGTATCTAAAATAGGAAGAATTATAGAGGAAAATAATTGTTGAAGGATAAATATAATAAAATGTCGTTAAATACAAATAAATAAATAATACGGAATATATAATATACTCTTATTTAATAAAATTATATTATATTATAATTAATTAAAACACTATATTAATTATCTAAAATAATATTTTATCAATTATTTTACATTAATTTTTAAATTTCTATTTTTCAAATTTTATTAGTAATTTTCATTTAAGTTTATTCTTAGTAATTATGTTAAAAAAAATTCTCTCGTTAATTTTGGATTACCCCAACCTCAACCAAATGTAAAATATGTACATTTAAATGGTTTGGTACACTAGCAAATAAGTTACCAAGTGATTTAAGTAACTTATAAAAACTTTTAGACTGGAGAGTATTAAATAAATTGTAATGTTATTTAACATACCAAAATTACACTATTATTCAAAATATTTACAGGGTTCAGAAAGATTCAGAAATTTCTCATAGATAAAAAAGAGATAAAATAAAGTGGAGTATAAAATATATATTTTTTTATTTATTTGTATTCTTATATATTTTAAATATATTTATATAACAGTAATATTTTATATAAAATTATATAATAAATATATTATACATAAAATATAATAATAGTTTACTATAAATTGATATATATGATTATAAATATTATTTCTAAATTATTTAATTTATATAAATTAATTTTACTACAAATAAAATAATGATTGTATATGAAATTAAAATATTTTAATTATATTATATTATTCCCAATACATCGATTAATATTTTGTACACTGGTCCCCATTTCCTATAATTAATTTTTTTAAAATTTTACGTATAATAATTAATTTCTAGGCAATAAAATTTATTTATGTAAATTAAATAATTTAATATAATTATATATAATGTACCAAATTATAATAAAATAAATATTTTATATATTTATATACAATAATATTAATTTATTTACGGTAAATAATTTATTATAATTTAATTTTTAATTTTATAGATAGTAGTCATTTTATTATAACAAAATTAAATTAGGTAAATTATATAATTTAAAATAATTATATATTACACTTAATTTATGTACCATACATATTTTGTATAATAAAAATATATAAATTTTTTTATAACAATATTTAACTACATAAAATAATTTATTATAATTAAAACTTTTCTTGTTCATGTTAAGTAAAATTAATTTATTTAAATTAAAAAACTTAATATAATTATATATAATATATTAACCTATAATATAATAAATATATTTTTTTATAATTTTATGTACATAAAAAAATTTATTACCTCTAACTTTTAAATAAAAGTATGTTCCAAAGTCATTTTGAACATCAATATCCACGTGATGTCTGTAGTATAATTAGTCATCTTGCCAATAACAACATTTCCATCACATATGTATGCATATAACATGCATTAATAGCGTTATGTGTGGTAAAAATATTACAAATTCAAACCATCCATTGCTGTTCTGACAACTGCAAGAATATGAGCTTTTTTACTACAAAGTAAAGTCTGTGCTTCAAATTTTTTCATCATTAATTTATGTCACCAGTATAAATACGAATAAAGTTTGAACATTTTTGCATGATTAACCCTAGACTAGAAACATGGAATGGAAGAATGGGAAGCAGGGTAGTAAAATGAAAAGATAGTCGTTTAGTGCTTCCTCTTCCTCCTCTACCTATCACCTATCATTAAATGCTCTGCTTTACTGTTCCTTTTTGTTTATTATACCCTCGGTATTCTCTCTCTCTATATATATATTATATATCATCATTAATGCATTCTCTGTTGACTGCCGGTATAGTGATCTTAGTAGTAATAGTAGTACAACTGTAAAGAAAGTGTGGAGAGAGCAGGTTGATAAATAAAAATGCTCGCACTCGCGACCTTACAGGCGCCTTTTCATCATTTCATGCTCGACCCCCACTTGAAATGTACCACTGTCTCATACTTTAATATGCTCTGCTTCATTCTTCTCCTCCTCTCCTCTCACCTCCAAATCCTCCCTTAAGCTACTCGTCTGATCACTTCTGCACTGTGCAAGTGACACGCTCCTCCTGCTCCTTGCTCTATCTTCCTCCCCAAAGCTTCATACCTCTCTCAAGCTCTTCGATGGAGTCTTGCCCCATTTAACAACACACAGCATGATCATCGGAGATCAATGGCTCTTGCTCCTCCGCCTCATCATCATCATCATCATCACCACCGTTCCACAGCTGGCACACTCTATGGACCCTGCTTTCAACGACGACGTCCTCGGCCTGATAGCCTTCAAGGCCGGCCTAATCGACCCTTATTCTAAGCTTGCCTCGTGGAACCAGGATGACGACAGCCCCTGCAGCTGGGCAGGCGTCCGGTGTGACCCCTGGGCCCACCGGGTCACGGAGCTCGCCCTTGACGGACTCTCCCTCTCCGGCCATGTCGGCCACGGCCTCCTCCGGCTGCAGTCCCTGCAGATTCTCTCGCTATCAAACAACCGTCTCAATGGGACCATCCTCCCCGGCCTCACGAACCTCGGGACTCTTCAGGTAATCAACCTGAGCAGCAACAATCTCACTGGAGCCATCCCGGAGGAGATGTTCGGCCACTGTGGGTCCCTGGCGGCTGTCTCCTTCGCCATGAACGGCCTCACGGGTAGGATCCCTGGCTCCCTGAGCACCTGCCAGACTCTTGTGGCGATTAACTTCTCCATGAATCGGCTCTCCGGGGAAATGCCATCGGAGATATGGAGCTTGAGAGGACTTCAGTCGATAGACTTGTCGGAGAACTTGCTCGAGGGGAGGATTCCAGAAGGTATTGGGAATCTCTACAATGCAAAGACTGTGAATTTATCAGGAAACCGATTCTCCGGTCGGATTCCCGAGGATGTCGGCGGCTATTTTGGCTTGGAGAAGCTCGATTTGAGTGGTAATTTCCTCTCTGGATCACTGCCGGAGTCGATCAGGAGGCTTGCATCAGTATCTTCCATTCGTTTGCGTGGGAATTCACTATCAGGGGTATTTCCATATTGGATTGGAGAGCTAAGAAGCCTTGAAAGTTTGGATCTTTCGAGGAATAGATTCTTTGGGGGGATACCGGAATCCGTAGGGAATCTTCAGCAGCTGAAGGAACTGAATCTTTCGATGAATAACTTCACAGGAATTCTGCCAAGTTCGATCTCGAACTGCATTGATCTATCAGTCCTGGATATCAGTCACAATGGACTGACGGGTGATTTTCCTCTTCGCATTTTCCGAAATAACAATCTCGAGGTGCTGGATGTTTCTTCCAATGCGTTCTCCGGAGAATTTCCGGCAAGAATCGGAACGGCTATGATCAACCTACAGTACTTGAATGCCTCCGGAAATGCTATTTCTGGTTCCATTGCGGAAAGCATCGGGGAGCTCCGCATGATTCGGGTTCTCGATCTGAGCAAGAACAGGTTGAGTGGATCCATTCCCACAGAGATCCAGAGGTGTTCTTCTCTGGTATATCTGTAAGTCCAATGAACATGCAAGCTTGCTGCATTTAGATACAAATGTTTCATCGGAACCTTATGTTTCATCACACCAAATTCTGCAGGGTCCTATCAGAAAACAACCTCACAGGCCCTGTCCCTCTGGCCCTCTCAAAGCTCTTCGGCCTCGAGTATGTCGACCTCTCGGTGAACCACCTCACCGGGAGCCTGCCAAAGGAGCTTGCCAACCTTACCCACCTCTTCTACTTCAACATCTCAAACAACAACCTCGAGGGCGAGCTACCGGTTGGTGGGTTCTTTGACACGGTCCATCCGAAGCCCATCGTGCTCAATCCAAACTCCAACTCGACCAGAGGCTCTTCATCATCATCATTATCAAAGAACCTACACCACAAGAGGATCATATTCAGCATTTCGGCCTTGATCGCAATCGGGGCAGCTGCCTCCATTGCCATTGGGGTCATTGCCATAACGATCCTCAACATCCATGTCCGGTCCTCCATGTCCCGTGCTGACCCACCACTTGCATTCTCAGGAGGAAAAGAAGAGGACATCAGCTGTTCTCCCTCGCCCAGTGAACCAAAGAACAATGGAAAGCTTGTCATGTTCAATAGAGATGCAAACTTTATGGAAGGAGCGGCTAATGCACTGCTCAACAAGGAATCTGAGATCGGCCGTGGTGGATTCGGCATTGTATACCGATCATCGATCTATGAGGATGGGCGGCCACTTGCCATCAAGAAGCTCACTTGCTCGGGTCTGATGAAGTCCCGGGAAGATTTCGAGCGAGAAGTGAAGACTCTTGGAAAAATCAGGCACCCCAATATCATACCCCTTGAGGGATACTACTGGGAGCCATCACTGCAACTCTTAGTCTACGAGCATGTTTCCGGAGGGAGCCTGCACCGGCGCATACACGATCAGATCACTACGAGTAGCTGCTTGACTTGGCCCCAACGGTTCAAAATAATCATCGGCATGGCAAAGGGGCTAGCTCACTTGCACCAGATGAAAGTGGTCCACTACAACCTCAAGTCAGCCAACATTCTGCTGGACGCCTCCGGCGAGGCTAGGGTCGGAGATTTCGGCCTTGCGAGGCTCGTACCAGCCTTGGACCGCTGCCTTCTCAGCAGCAAGATCCAGAGCGCCCTCGGCTACGTGGCCCCGGAGTTTGCTTGCCGGACGGTCAAGATAACCGAAAAGTGCGACGTCTACGGCTTCGGGGTCCTGGTGCTGGAGGTGGTTACAGGGCGGAGACCCGTAGAGTACATGGAGGACGATGTGGCTGTGCTAAGCGAGGTGGTGAGGAGTGCGGTGGATGAGGGCCGAGTCGAGGGGTGCGTCGACGGGAGGCTCGAAGGCTGTTTTCCGGCAGAAGAGGTGGTTTCGGTGGTGAAACTGGGGCTGCTTTGTGCATCGCCGGTACCCTCGAGTAGGCCGGATATGAGTGAGGTGGTGAAGGTCTTGGAGATGATCCGACGTCCTCCTGAGTCCTGAGGGTCCACAAGAAGTCCGGTGACAGAGTTCCGGCGAAATGGGTATCGAATAATCCAGATCTTATCTTGTTAAGGTCCGTTCTTTTTTCTTTTTCCCGAGGAGTTCATTGATGTCTTGTTGTAGTTACTGGATTCTCAGTAGTGGATCCAGTGAGGAAAATGGGCGAAAAGATGATCCATATACGAATATTTCTTCCAAAAGTTTTATCACGTTAGAGGTGCGGTGCCATTTGTGTATCACCATGACATTCATAGTTTCATGAGTAAAATATACTACTTGTGTAAATAATATGATTGTTGAAAGTATTAATAATAAATTAATTAAAATGAAAAAATATTATATGTATATTAAATTAATAGGTTATCAACTTTTAATATTTTATAATATTATATAGTACTATGAATTAAAAAGGTAATATGCAAGTATATATTGAGATTTTAACCATAATAATTTCCAAAGTCATTTTTTTGAGGGAAATAACAAGAAAAGAAAAAAAAAGATGGGATGGTTCCACCTCCACTCCACCTTATTATTAAAAGAGGAAAATCTACAAATAAGAATTAAATTAATCATTTTATTATTCTATATAAGAAATGATAATTACTGGATTGGATCGTCATTATAAAAATTAAGAAAGAAAAATAAAAGTAAGCCAGCCCAGCCAGCACATGTGCCATTAACTATGAAGTGCCTTAGAAGCAAAGCTGGTGAATATAATCACTCATCAACGCCTTCAAAGTCAAGTTCTCTTCCTCCTCCTCCCTATATTATTGTTAATGATGGAAAACCAATAGCGTCTCCCCCTTTCTAGGGCCACGCATACTCAATTGAATGAGTGAGTCCAACAACTCTCTCCATGTATAAGCACTCACTATATTTCTTCTAGTTTCCTACCACACAACTCCACGACTCAATCTCTTTCGTGTCGATAATTTAGATATTGCGCCTTTTAGAGACTTGCAGAAAAAGGAGGAAGTAAAGCAAAGCTGTATTGGAATGTGGGGTTGCCAAAATATGGCATTTCATATGTGTTTTGAGGGACACAATGATGGTAGATCCATGCACTGACTACTTACTGGCTTTCCCCAAAGGCGCATTGTCAGTGGCGCATGCATACACGTTGATCATGATGGGCAATGTACATGTATGATACCTTCAAGCTATACGGTGGGAAAAGAAACGCTCGTAGGAAGCGTTTGCACAAGCTAAAATTTCCAGGAATTGGTTCCATGACTTATCAGTAGAACCATACCTTATGTATAGGTGTCTTGGAATGGTCCCGAGGGTTTCAAGTTTAGAGCCACGGACCAGTCCGCGAAAATGCTCAAATGATTCCATCTTATAATGATCGCAGTCATACTGCATAGATTTATTATAAGGGAGTAGTGGTTTCTCATCTTATCATAGAATCAATCACTCGAAAAAAGACAGAAGAAAACCTACAGTTGCGCACACCATTTCCCAGATGTGTTACATTATGGGAGTGAAGAAAGGAAATTCCTAGATACAATCAGGGAAAGCTACATTCCAGCCATGGAAAAGAATGGAATGACATATTCTTCCTGACAGCACAAATGTATTATTCTGACATTGAAAACTTCTGCAAAGAAAAGCTGGACCAGAATGTTTGAACTTGTGTTTTGCGTGCAATGCTCGTCTGGAGTTGTGATGATGGACGAATTGAACTATACAATCTATCAGTGGAAGAAGACAAGGGTCACAGCAGAAACCATAACCTCAAGAGACCAAAAATGCTAGAATAGCAGTGACTACCCTCAAGTTTGAACCCTCAATATGACACGACAAACAGCTGGCTCTGCTTTCCCCTTTTGTTCTTGGTGTGCTTCCTAATGAAATACTCATTCATGATGACCCTCTCCTGTACTGTTGAGTCCCTAGTCGTCCCAATCATTTTCCCATCCATCTCTGTTTGCAGGCCGAGAGTTGAGGCCATTGGCAGAGATATTTCCGGTGTGAGGTCGAACTGGAGACTTCACTGAGTTCTCCTCATCCCAGTCATCATCCCAGCCCTGGTCCCAGCCTTCTGCTGTTTCTGGATATGCACCTGTGACAGTTTCTGCTGATGCCATTTCGAGCTCTTGATAAGGGACAGAGCCGTGCCTTCTCCTCTTTGTGAACGTGCAGCAAGCCCACACCCCCCCAAAAGTTACCACAGTAATAATCAGGAAGTATGCACCATTCACAGGAGTGAGTAACTCCTTGGTATCAGGGACATGGAAGAAAGGATTTCCCTCGGGCAGGGGAGATCCAATAACAATCTCACACTTTTTACTCCCAGTGCTTAATACAATTTTGGAGGCCTTCCCAAAGGCATCGGAGATATTGACCTGAGGGAAGAATAGGCAGTGAAGATGAACATCTTTAGTAAGAAAATGAACACTCACTAGTTAGATCTTGAGAAGGCCATAATACTCACAATAAGTATAGAACCGATACACAAGAATGTAACAATATTAAAAATGTAGAATACCTTGAATCTAATCTCTACAACTTAATAGTGATATCTCCAAAGAAGCAAGATACCAAAGACTGAGGTAGTCCTATTCTTGTTTGGAAATTCTTATGGAAGGTAGAACTAATTTCATAAGAACTTAAAGCCAGCTCTAGACTGTAATCCAGCATTAGCTGACGCAGATAGCTTCTTGCAGTTTCCTTCACTGAATCAATCATATGAGTTATCTACATTGATGAAACTCAGGGCAGAGCTTCATGAGAATTAATGACAATGGGAAAATGAAGCTTTCTTGCAAAATATATGATGCTGATGGCACGAGTATTCTACCTTGTCACACTTATCCAATAGTAAACACCATATTTTGAGAACCTCGGTGCATGAGTCTTGTTAAATTTTGATAGCTGTATGATAGATTAATCTGTTGCTAAGGCTCTAGACACCGTCAACATATAAAAAAGCAAAAGTTGTCCAAAAAGTCATTTATATCTCAAGCACTCTTTCCCTAACTCACACATAAGGAGTGCGAAAAATGATATGAACCGGGACATTAACCAAGACCTTATGAAATTATTGACCACTCGATATAGTATGACATTTTAATAAATAAAGATAAAAAAGAACAAAAAATTAAAGATGCTTCCTCTCCACAAATTAAGATAATGCAAATCTCAACAGATCATAATCAAGGAGGTAATCTGAGTAGTCGAAACAGATATTTAAGAAAACAAAGGATGCATACCTTGGTGGTCTGGTGCTTTGCTACTATAACATCCTTCTTATTATCTACTGCTGAAGTTGGAAAAGTAATGTCCACCTTCAAAGTTTCTTGTCCATCATTTTGAATCAAAATCTCCAGTTTCTCAGAACCTACTTAAATGGAAACTCATGAGTTATATATATTTAATATAAGCAACAGATTGATGGTTTATTCATGATGAAAAAGGCCATGAAATAGCTAATATCAATTAAAGGACCTGATAGCAACTGTAGCCTAAACACCTCTTTCTATTGGCCTCGTCTAGGAGTACAGATTTAGTATTTAATTATGGCACCAAGGAAAAGGTAATTACAAACTAATATGAGAGTAATGATAAAAACATGTTACAAAACACATAAAGCAGGGAATCTAAAAGTGGGCTCCTAAGAACAATTTTTTAAGATAAACATGGGAAGATAGAACATGCACAGTTGCTGTTTATGCTCCTAGGACTTCAAATCACGATGAAGCAAGTCTGATCAATTCTAGAGTATTGATGCACGTAGGAAAAGGTGCTAACCATAATTGCTATTTACGAAGCAAGTTCTGGACTATAACCACATATAGAAGAAGATGCTAATCTTATTTGCTGTTTATGCTCCTAACACTACTGCTGATAGACTAATGTAAACAGTGTGTAAGTTTTTTAAATGATACACTTTGTTACAACGTAACTGGGAAGATCTGAGATATAACATTAGCAGTAATAAGCATATACACTAGACCCCACTCAATTAAATTTGTATCCTCAAAATAGCACAAAAGGACGCTTGTGCCAGACATCATGGGTCCAACTCCTCCTGTCTAATTTTCATTCAAATACACTGATTATCTTACCATAGTTTCCTACAGAAAAAAAATCAAAGTATCATCAACATCCTGTAGAACAACTATCAGGTGCATAAATTTTATATCGTGACCAGTAAGGTAGAATAATTAATTTCATATCAACAGGATGAGGACCAGCAATTTGCAAGTAATAGGACATTTAGCATTTCCTCTAAAACAGGTAACATGAAGTGGGGATATACCAGATCCAAAATTCACAATGCAGCCCGTGAATGTATTCTGGATCTGGCACTTCTTCTCCTTGGCATCACAGTTCACAGCTCCAGTTGGAGAAATCGGTGTCTTGTCAATATCCTTTGCTGGATGAGGGATAGGTTTCTTGTCAATCTCATTCCCTTCAGGAGGAGGACCGGGTTTCTTTTCAATTTCCTTCCCTTCAGGAGGACTGGATTTCTTGTCAATCACCTTTCCTTTAGGAGGATTGGGTTCTATTGGAGTACCTGGTTTCTTGTCATTTGTACTTTTATTGTGTGTTTGGTCCAATGTATGGGGACTCATTAGAACAGTGACATTAGGGCTTGTAGTACTTGAATTTGTATTATCCTTTATTAACCCAGGGCTGTTGATACTTGATTTATCATTCCCACTCATTTTTGGAGCCAATATCTGACCACCCGGAACAGGATTTGGCAATGGCAGCACCTGAGCAGACAAAGTCATGCGATCCAAAGGTAGTCAGCAAGCCACCATAACTAGTAGTAAGCTCAAAACTTTCCATTTATCCCAAAAATAAGAACTATATATTTGTAACAAATTGTGTAAATAAGTAAGCTATTTGGAGGGTATCAACTTGCAGCTCCATCATAATATCCTTCTCACACGGCCTTTATTCATCCACAACTTTGACCAACTCATGCTAGCCCCAAACTAACTATTTCAAACACCACAAAGATATAGATAAGATTTCATATAAAAAGAAGGATTCTACCTGCGCTGGAGCAGGGTTATTGACAGACTCTGAAGCTACTAACTTCCGCCCATTCAGATCAAAGTAGAGACTGGGCACATCAGCAATCAACAAGAACACGGAAGCCACTGCAACGAATCCACGCCAGCCCATTACAAAAGTAACCTTATATATTTCCCTAAATGCCCGATCTCTCTTAAACAACCAGCAGCAAATGTTAAACTCGAGGGCCACAGCAGGACGCCAATAAAAATTGTCTCTTGTCAAGGGTCACAAGAAAATTTCAGAAAACTCAGCAGTAACTCGACAAAGCTGGAGATCAACCATCTTAACCTCCACGATGGAAGTTGATCAATAACAATAACAACAAAAAGAGTATCCGCTGATGCCAAACAAGAGGATTCAGCTGCACAAAACATATGATGACAGGAGCAGCTTGGATTTGCAGGGAATTTCGGAAAGTCAGAGAGCGATGAACACGATCAAGCGGCCAGCCGGAGAGAAGCACCGTTATTGAAAGAAGTGACAGAGACTCAACGTCGGTGGCCTACCGGGCCTCAATATGATTGTCTCACCGCCCCTTCTAGGCCCGGCTCAATTTCTATAATGGGCCTATCATTAGCTGTCAAGCTATTGATGACGATTCCTGAGGGATCTCATGCCAACTTCATCATCTTCGTGACCAAAACGTTGTAGCATAACTGCATACGCAAGTATTCATGCAATTGCGTCTACAAAAGGAAAAGGCAGCCCTGGCTCTCGATAAAGAGAAAGGTGCAAGCGAGATTTCTTGTTGACAAGACAGAGGACAAATTCTTGGCAAAAGGAAAAACCGAAAGGGCAAACTATGGTGTACCGATATCTAGCTTGAACAACTCTATCGACAGGTAGAGGATGGGTGTCATGTGAGCAAAACCTGATATTAAAAAAAGGATGATTAATGATATAAAAAAGGGCAGAAGAAGATGGCAACAAAGTGGCGCCCTTTAAGCTTGTCGCTCTCTTCGATGTCCGTTCGTCTTCATCGCCATATATGTCCGCAGTGAGCCGCGACCCACAGGGAGATGAGATTAGAAGACCACAGCGGTCTCGGCAAAGATGGAGGAGATAGCCATGGTCTTGAACGGGTTCGGGGACGAGCAGAGTACCCTAATGGACAAGTTCGAGAGGCTCACCTTCGAGGTCCAGCTCAACCAGGCCATCCTCGGTCGCAGCCTCTCCGAGCCCACCACTCTCCGCCCTCTGCCATCGCATGCAATCGCCCGCGACGATCGCCAGCCGCGGGAGGGACGACGGCGCCGCCCCGGAGGGATCGGGAAGGTCCTTAAGAAGCTACTGAGGCCGTTCCTCCTCCGTGGCGGCCGGAGAAGCAACGGCAAGAACAAGAAAGGTGCGGCAGAGGCGGCGTTGGACGACTACCCCACGAGTAATAATCTCAATCCCATTCCCGTTCCAGTGTATTCTAAGGCTTTTAGCAGATCATTGCGGCTCTAATGTACCCTCAGAATTACTTGTTGAGTGAAGCTGTGAGGGTGTGAAATGGTAAAGAAGCAATACTTCAAGGAGTGTTACGTAATTTCGTCCAAGCCTTCAAGTTCATCCACGATTCTTCAATCATTCCGTCCTTCTTCTTTGTTCCTTCTCACTCCCTCGGGAAAAATGCCAACTTCTCTTCTCCATCAATTTCAACTTCAACCTCTCTCCTCTCTGCACCATCAGCAGTACTCCATCATTGGAATCCGAAGCGCCCATCTCAGCAGTACCGAACAGAAGCCTTCGTCTTCAAGCGCGAATCGAACCGTCCAATCATGTCTAACAGCAGCGGAAGTGCAGCCCACAAAATTCGACGTCATCCCGCGTCGCAGCAGAAGAATGCACGTTCAACACTTGATTGAGCATATCAGAGCAGTGCACAAGAAGGATAGAGTCGAATTCCTCGACCGCATGGTGGCACGACGACAGGACTGCAGCGTTGGGACCGGCAGCTCTTTCGATCTGAACGACCTTCTAATGGCTCTGGTCTTAGCGGAGGAGCCTGATCTCGCCTTGAGAACCTTCTCCATCGTGTCAGTGAAGGGTCTATTGGTCCCTGATTCCTGGACATATTCCACATTGATCAGGTGCCACTGCATGAAGGGCCATCTGGATGAAGCTCAACAAGTGTTCGACTTTATGACTGAAAGTGGTTTTTCTCCAACCGTTGCAACAGTCACCGAACTGATAAACTCCTACTGCCGCAAGGGTGGGCTGAAGGGAGCCTTTGCAGTCTTCGACTCGATGGGTAGGATCGGGATTAGCCCCACCATTCAGACTTATAACTGTTTGATTAAGGGGCTCTGTTATGTTGGGAGGGTTGAGGAAGCGCTAGATATGCTCAAGAGAATCATGAACAACGGTCCGGTAAAGCCAGATATTTACACGTACACTGCAGTTATGGACGGGTTCTGTAAGGTGGGTAGATCGGATGAGGCATTGGAGCTGCTCAAGGAGGCCATGGAGGGAGGTTTGAGCCCGAATGTTGTCACCTACAACACGCTGTTCAATGGGTATACGAGAGAAGGAAGGCCGGGTAAGGGACTCGGCGTGTTGAGGCGGATGAAAGAAAGGGGCTGTTTGCCTGATTGTGTGAGCTACAGGACCTTGATCCATGGGCTGCTGAAGTGGGGAAAGGCTAGAGCTGCACTCAGGGTTTACAGGGAGATGGAAGGTTCTGGGTTTGAGGTTGATGAGAGGATGATGAATGTGCTGGTTAGAGGTCTCTGCAGGGCCTCACTGAAGGGCAGCAACGCCAACGCCAACGCCACTGATCTTCTAGAGGGTGCCTGCCAATTGTTTGGCAAGATGCAGAGTATGGACTTAGCAGTTGACTACAATACTTACGGGCTCGTGGTAAGCTCGCTCTCTGTTGGGAGGAGAAGTGAGGAGGCCCTGGTGAATGTTGAGAGGATGGTGGGAGAAGGGCTTTGGCCGAGGATGATCGATTTAGAGGGCGTGATCAAAGGGCTCTGCAAGGAGGGGAAGATTGAGAAGGCACTGTCTGTTTTAGTCCTGATGGAGGGAGGGAGGTATCCCAGAAGAAGAGTACCTTACAACATTCTGGTAACGGAGTTTAACAGGATCGGGATGGTCTCATCTGCTTGTAGTGTGTATGGGATTGCTCTGAAGAGAGGAGTAATTCCTGAGAAGAAGCCAAAATTGGGACGTGTAGTGTATCTATGACTGCTGCTATAATTTATGCAACCTATAATCAATTTCTGGGCACAAAATTTTGCCATCTCTTACCCTTACAACCGATGTATGTAGTGCCTGAACACTGAACACTCAAATGTGTTTTATATCTAAATAAACAAATACCCGAAGAAAAGATCTCAGAATAATCTTCAGACTCTCCTGCTGCTATCTATATCCTGGTGAAAGCAGCCTGAAGGATCCATAATCTGCAAACTGCAATCCTCATGCTCGACTCATGTATTGCCCAGTTCTGGTGTCCACCAGTATATTATCGCCTACATTTACGAATAATGGAACATTCACGGTGGCACCTGTCTCGAGTGTTGCTACTTTTGATCCTCCCCCACCTGTGACCAAAACATACAAGCCAAGCCCAAGCCGGGAACAATTTCCTTTCAAATGCAGTATATATATAATGTTGATGAACTGCCATTTTGGCTTCCCAGCAAAGAAACAATTACCCTTTAACTGTTAAATTCACTCTGATCCAAGAAAACAAAACATTACCTTGAACTGTGTCTCCCCTAACTCCAGGAGGGGCATCTACAACAGTCAACTGTACTGTATTGGGTAATTCAAAGTCAATGACCTGCAATAAATCCAATATTTGTAGCAGATGCATTATAAGCCACGGTTTCTATAGTTTATCTAGAGAGTGAACTCATGGCTCAAAGATCTGAATTACCTACCTTTCCATTCCAAAATATAAGATTGCAGTCCATACCCTCTTTGAGCCACTTGGTCTTGTTGCCTACATCAGCATCATTAAGACGGATTTCCTCAAATGTGGTCTGTGACATGTGGAAATCTTTTCAGTATCAAATGAAGGATACTAGGGAAACTAACAGAACCAAATGCCAGAATGTAAAAGGAAGAGTTAGGCCATGTGAGTAAGCAAGGTACCAGATCCATGAACACAAACTGCGAACCATCTTTGTAAGTAAACTGCCTGGTTTCCTTGAATACATCAGCTGCCTCAATCTGGTGGGTGAGGTAAACATCAGAAAGGCCATAGCATTGTATATAATAAATAGTATACATAGGATCAAATTTCTACAAGACCTTTCACTGCGAGCAAAATTTCATAGGTGTGCAAAAGATGAACATACAACAATGTCAAAAGCGATTATCTCATGTCATCAACATAAGGCATGGCACATAAACGTCCCAAGGAACTTCATTAGCGGTATCATACTGAATTTGCATCACACATTAATCGTTCAGCGCTCCACCAACTACACATTTTCAGGTAAAATTTGAATCTTGGAATTGTTTACCGAACTTCCAGCTCTAAAAGTCTTCTCAACAGTGTTCCCTGTTACGTAGTTCCGGAGCTTGGTTCTCACAAAGGCCGCTCCTTTTCCAGGCTTTACATGAAGAAACTCTACAGGAAAGAAAAGGACCAGGAGAGGCACAATGATGATTTTGCAAGATTAAAATCTATCATTGTCACCTGGAAAATTTTAATTAGATGAAAATCAGAGAAGCGGATAAAATTTAGTACCAAGAACTTTCCAAGGAGCTCCATCAACTTCAAGGTTGGTTCCCACTTTAATGTCATTGCTCGATAGAGCGTAGATTCCTGCGAGACACAAAGTGCAAACTTGAGAACCAACCTACTTATGGCACTAAAACTTTACCTCTCCAACTCACTCGTGCATATGGAGCGGCGGTGGGTGAATGGAAGAGTACGGAGATTGACAGGAAGAGCCCGGAGAGGAGTCGGATAAGACTTTGGCAGCAGGGAGTGATGAGATGCGCCCAGCATTCTTATGGTGCAACAAGAATATGAACAGAGGCAAGAAGGATATGATGACGATGAGATTGAAATGGAGAGCTAGTGGGTGATGGTCCAATTTGGGTCAACTTGGACAGGCCAGTGAGCTCGCTTCCGTTGGGCCGGAATTCAGATTCGGTCCGTTGTTGGTTCAGTATGCAGACATATCCATCAATTTTTTTTAATGATACATCGTATGGACATTCATTCATTTCTCAAGGTTTTTTTTGTAATAAATCCGATTAAGGTCAGCTGTATAAATTTATAAAGTTGGGGTATTAACGGAAGAAGCCGAGTTTGTGAATAAAGAATTGGTTGTGGTACGTAATGGATATTACGTAAAATAGTATTGGTTTTTGTGTAAATACGTCAACATATCCTTACATTTATATAGTCATATATTAACATATTTTATTGTATATCTATATTGTACTTGTATTTTTCAATAGTTGTAATTATACCATTCATATTGATATGTTTTGCTAACTCATCTCTATCCCCATACGCTGATACACATTCCATTTTAATGTATGGCCCCAAATCATTTGATCACTAACTTTTGACTTAACATCTCCTAAATTGCTCCTTATATCAATAAGTTTTTTTTATTTCAAGGATTATTTGTTTCTATCTCCCACTCAATCACTAGAGTGAAGGTTTTTTACCATTTTGGTAAAAAAAGTGACCAATATTCCTTCCATATCGTGACCTTATATATCATCTACTATAAAGAAACAGTTCATTACTTCTCTCAATATTTATTTGGTGCACATTAAAACTTACCATTTAAGATAGATAATAAATTTTATTATCATATTATTTATACGTTCTGTTTTATAGTTTATCTTTATTTAGTATCAATATATTTCGATTTATACATTTTTACCTTATATACTCGCTTATTTTTCCTTTTAAGTATCCAAGGCATATACCATAATTTATAAAATGAATATTTTATTCATTATTAATGGACCGTAATATAAGCTTTATTACATGAAAACCAATCAACTCTTAATATTCCCAATTACTTTGAGTTAAGAAACACTTCTTTCATTGGATGGAGGTTTCTCGATGGAAAATTGGTAGTAACATGCATTTTTCGTTCAATTGTACATTGATGAGTTAAGTGTCCATATTTTCTAAACCGGTAATAAAACAATCATCTCCATGATCCCCATGAAACCTGCCATTGAGCAACTATTCATGTTGGCTTCCTCTTCTTCTAAGGAGTTGTGGGTTGGAAATTCCTCTACTCCTTTCTTTGAGCCCTTATTCTTCCCCTCTAGGTCAATCCATAACGGGCGAGAATGACTCATTCGCATTCATAGGCTTCCTGCATAACAGATATTCAAGTCCTTAGGTAGGTTTTTAGGTTCTAATTTTGAGTGGAAACCCTTCAAAGTCCTCACATGCGGAGCATAAGTTTTCCTTAGCTTCTTTATAGGTTAGGGTTAGTTTTTTTAATTTTTCTCTAGTTTTGTCACTTCCTTCATTGTGAGCATTCTGGGAAATTCTTTCGGGTAGAACTTGAGTGTCGACAAATTCAATCGGGTTGTTCTTATAAATTTCAAGTCTAGGTGGTGTGGAGCAACCTGCTCTCTTCCTTGTGCCCATTTTTCTAAGTGATTATTTTTTTACTTTATTCTTTGTATTTTGAAAAGATTTTTATAATATATTGTTTTTAAACTTTTTATTTTCCAAAATATTTTTACTTTTAAAAATTCTAAATTTTAAAAACCTTGTAATATAATACCACTTAATTTGTTAAATTAAGACTTAATTTTCCAGTTTTACTATCAACAATATTTTCTTCAAAAATATAATCACAACTTTTAAAGAAAATTACTATAGTAAAACATATAGTAACAGGCACAAATTTTGATATTATTCACTTATAAAATTTAAACTCATGAGCTTTTTAGGATTTTTTTAGCTTTTCTTAAGTTAAAGAATTTTCAAAACTTAATTTTAAAACATAATATATTTTAGTTCATGTGTTATAACTTTAAAAGGTATAATTTTTTATAAATTTTAATAGTTATGGATGAAAGTGTTACCCACTTCATACTTCATACGTATTCATTAAATCATAGAATGATAATCAAAATATACACAAATATATATAAACTAAGTTACCAATCAAATAAATATATGTTTTAAGTGTAAGGATATCAAATAATAACAAAATGAAGTTACGTTATTATTTCACCTGTGTTTAGATCGAATTTATCAATCACTTTAGTATAAAGATATATCTAATTTTTAATATGATACATTCTCTTGATTTTTGGATTTTTATTGATCAATTTAGATTACATAAACTTCTGTTTTAATTTTTTTTACCAATTCTAGTTTAGTTTGAATCTTGGTTTTGTTTCGAAATTTTCTAATCCTTTATTCGGATTTACTTGATTCAAGAAATAGGGTTTACATCTTATTTTAGTTTTACCTTCTTGATTTTGTTATATTAATTTCATTAGCCATCTTTATATTTTACAAGTTGCATTGTTGCAGGTACTTCCAAAATTTGAATGTAGCTTAAGATGAAGTATTTTCCTATTTTGTTCGTGTCTTTAGATCTTGCTACCTAATGTGGTCAGATGAAGTGTTTTGGTATCATTCTTCATATTTTTAAGTATTTTTTAGATACAATCTTCCTTATTTAGTACTTGTTCTCCTTTTAATATTTCAATATGAAATTCAATAACATTCTACTATTGAGAAATGAACTCTAATAGAGATAATATTGAAGACAAGAATAGTAAATGAATAGATGACCATCACAATGGAATAAATGAAAAGATGGTGGTTACAATATAATTAATGTGTCGTATTTAATTTTATACATATATTATATATTATACACTATTTATCTTGAATGAATGAGATAAATTGTGATTGGTCGCCTTCTGCATCATAACTACACCTGATGAATCCTTACCATTTTGCAGTACTACTGCATCAAGATTTTCGATATTAATTTATGTGAATGAGGTTCTCTCTTATTATTCATCACTAGATTTTTGGCTTTCCTTAGAATTTGAATCATCACTCCCTTTATAAGTTAGCTGGTTTGTCTCGGGAGCACTATCTTTTGAGTGGTTGTTTATTTGTCATTAGAATCAAGATTGTTCTAACCACTATCAACAAATTCTACTCTAAGTACTTTTCAGAATTAGAGTTCTCTATTCCACTCTATTAATTTTTTTCATTCTGCTCATTTTCGGATGATAATTCATGTTCTATTGCATCTGATACACCGTTAGTAGTTTTTCTTTCTTTAGCCCCACACCGGAGCAAAATCTTCATTCACCATCAATTTTATTCTTGTAGTCATTGCTTTAGTTGAACTACTTTTTTCTCTTCTAAATCTATTATTTTGACTAAATAGCATCTCAAATCTCATACAACCAAAAGTTATCATCTCAAATTAGTCACATATTTAGATCTCGGTTTTTCGACAACAACTTCTCCATCACCATGTTTATATTTTATGTATCTCCATCCACAAGATGTCATTTTTATAATTGAGTCACCTTAATCGACCTCTCTTCCTACATTGACCATTATTCTCAAGTATCATTAGATCCCAACGATTTTTCTTCAAGTTTTGTTTGATCTAACTAGCATTTTTCATTTCTCTAAGTTCATTTTTTTTTTCTAACATTCAAATCTTTTCCCCACCAAAGTGGATGTCTTAGTTTCCCCTTATCTCTTTCTCTCTTCATCTTAGTTGCACTTGCACTTATTTGAACAAACACTACATCACTATTTGTGATACTTTTATCCCATATTTTAATAATTACAAAATCTATTTGAAATATTTACCGACAATTAGCAATTTTCTTACTTTTTTTACATATCAAACTTCTTTTAATACTTTATAATGGTTTTATTGCATATATAACTCACAAATCTAGTATACACATCATTATATCCTTTTTATTAATTAGTTTACTTTATATTTCTCATTTACTTGTATTCTCTTGTACAGTTTAATGTGCAAAAAATCATTCTTATGTCAATAATTTGACACTTTTTCACTTTTTACTAACTCGAGTCGAGCTAATGGGCAAATACATTCGGTTTCAACCTATTTTTTGACTTTATATTAATATTTAATCTCAATATTACTATCTATATTAAGATTCTGGGAAAATAATATAAATAATATTAAATATAAGAATAACAAATGAAAAGAAAATTATTACAATTGATCAAATGAAAAGATAATACTTACAATATTATTAATTTTGTAGTATTTAATTTTTTAAATATATATTGTAGATTATTTATTTTGAATTAAGAAAATAAATTATAATTTATTTTAAATAAATAATATAAATCGTATTTAATATTTTAATATAAAATTTAATAACATATACTTTTTAGAACTTTCCATATGAATTTATGTGTACTTGTTTTGGAAGCTTTACTTTATCACTTTGGTGAAGATCTCTTCACCAGCTTGATTCCCAAGTCCTTCAATGAAACTTCCCATATCACACTCTATATATATTTGAAAAATTATAAATATATCTGTTATATTTTGTTTTTTAATCATATCCCCATTGTTAAAAGTTTGTAGTATTTTTTTTAAACATTGGATTGTAATAATTTTTTTTAAATATTGGTAGTAGTTTTTTTTAACTTTGCATCATAACCCTTTTTTTATAAATTGGGTTGTAATTAAGGATAAGCAGTCTTTTCAAACTTCTAAACAGTTGGCGGTACTAATTTCTTGTAAATGTTGGGTATTTTCCATTTTGTAAATACCCGAATTATTTCTTGCTTTTAAATAAATTTCATCGATATTATTTTTATATTCTTTATAAAAACGTATGCATACCATTTATAAATTAGAAAATAAATAACTTTATTAATATAATAATATATAATGTCGTAAATTTAACTTATCTCGACATATACTTTTTTAATTCGTTAGCTCTTATCTCGTGTTTCAGCTAACATATAATTCTTCCACCTACAAATATTTTATATAACATGCTATATTTTATTCAATTATTGTAGGTTAATTAAATCAGTACAACTTATATTATTTATTAATTTTTCTGGAAATCTACCGTTTGCCCATTGTGTTTTGTTTATATGATTGGACTATTTGTCAATCTCACCCTTAACTCTGTAACTCTATGATAATTTTATCAAATTATAAAATTATTTCAAAATTTTGTTATATTTATAAATAAATTATTAAATCTTTTTAAATGTAAACTTAAATTCCTAAACTTTTCATTATTTATATTTATATTTCTAAATTTTATTTTTTTTATAATTCAATCACAAATATTTATAAATCTTTTATATAGATTATTATATTTTACTTTTAACTTAATTGGGTACTCTAATTCCTTTTTATTTGTATTCGAACATCTATTTTTTCTAAAATTATAAATTAATCTTTAAGTTTTCATTTTTTTATATTTAAACGTAAAATCTTAGAAATATAACATTTCAACATAATTGATATGTATAGCCCTAAAAAATTCTAAAAAATTCTGTTGTGTGAACAAATAAATATGTAAAGAAAATTATAAATTTGTTAGAAATATGAGTGATGTACGTGGCTAGTTCAAGTGCTACTACTAAGAAATGTGAACACTCGTCCTCTGCTAACTTTTCTTTATTTAGTTATGTTTTTTTAAGTGAATTTTTTTTTGTTAACGAAATGTTAAATTATAAGAGATTTCGTATATTAGTATTAAATATTTAAAAATACTAGTTATTGTAACATTTTTTTTAATAAATTGAACATATTTGATCAAATATTTGATAAAAAGTGATATTTTTGAAAGTTTGGTACGGAAGTGTTATTTGATCCAAACATTTGTTACTACCATTATAATTTGACCAGTAATAAAAGTACGCAAGAGGAAATATCCCATGTACTAGTGAAAAGAAATAGAATTATGCGTACATTTTTTTGTACGTGACGGTCTATCTTGTCAAGCTAGAGTTCACCAGGCCCAGCATGCCCAATGGTATTAAAGGGTCGTGCTCAACCGACCTTTTAAGCTCCTGGCCTAATATGCCTCAGCCCAGGTCGACCTGGCGAACTTTGCTATCCTCACGCGCTTGTGTTTGACATAACTGCAGTGCTCCCTATATACGCACGGCAAGTGGACCCAGCATAGAGTATCAAAATTTGTGTTTAATTTTAATTTTTTGTAATTTAATTTTATGTTAATACAATTTTATTTACATCTTTAAAATATATATCACACGCTAAGGCCAAATAGTAATGCCCAAAAGAATAAAAAAATTATATATCCGACTACAAATTTAACCCAACAATCATCCCCTAATTATACATCATTTATTAAACTAAATATTTAGTTCGGTTTCAGCTCTGATTTAAGAAATTAGGGTTTATAAAACTATATTGGATACAAGTTGGATGAAAAAAAATGGAAATAATTAATTCGAGTTGATATTTACTTCAACTTTTATTATTATTCCTAATAATTGAATTATTTTACTTGATAAATATTATTTGAATTTATACTAATTATTCATAAACAAGGATTATCATATAAATAAATACCAATTAATTTATCATTTTACTAAACAAATCCAGTGGAAAATTACAAAAAAAAAATCTACCTATAAAGACACTTATTAGATTAACTATTGCATACTAAATTTGATTAAAAAACTAAATTGAATTAAGAATTTTGAAAACGGAAAATTATACAAGATTTTATTCTTCTGTCACATATTATTTTAGTTGGTGTGCCTTATTTGACATAAAACCCAAATTTTCATTAAAAACAAATGATGTTGATCCCAATTAGGAGTACCAATGATACATCATACTAATGAGCAATAGAAGATGGGTAGACATTAATGTGTGTAGTAATATTATAATATTAAATTAAATATTTATATAATATAATGGATTTATATATGGTTAATAAAGTATTTAATGCGTAGATATTAATGTGTGTAATAATATTATAATATTAAATTAAATATTTATATAATATGATGAGTTTATATATGGTTAATAAAATATTTAGGTGAATATATAAGATAGATTAAATGTTACTAAAAATATATAATAATATATAAGAAGAATTGAAGGAAAATATAATAGTATTTGAAGAGTTTGATAAAAGTAGATGGAACTTATTTATAGTATAGGATGTAACTTGATTTTGGATATAAATAACATAATTTAATAATTAATACAACGTGTATTATTAAATATTTCCCCTAAAAAAGAAATAAATACATTATTGTAAAATTAGCAAAATGTGAATAATAAATTAAAATAGTTAAAATTTTAATATATATATATATATATATAGATTGATAATTTTTGTTTAGGTATGAAATTCAACCTTCCTATAGTTATATGTGTATTAAAAATAAGTGATACTTTAAATAAGAAATATATCTATTAGAAGAAGTAGTACACTAGAAATATAAGGAATAAAAAGCTGGCTCCTTATAAATGATGGAATTCTTGATATTTGATTGAATTTGAGTTAAACTTAATAAATATATTAAAGAAAATAAAATAAAAAGATAAGTCAAAATTTTGGAATTATATTAAAATAAGTTGAAAATTTCTCAAAAATAAGATATTTGTTTTTTGATATTAGAACAAATGTTATGATATTAGAGAGTCCATAATATGAGAAGTAAACTAAATAATGAAGAATGATTCATGATTAGGTGCTACACCTATATTTTATGAGATTTTCTGAATAAATCTTTAATACTATAAAAACTTAAAATATGGGAGTATAATTTATTGAAAGATAAATTTTGATAGGCAAAGTTTAAACTCGTACACAAATTTATTAATAAGTTACTCAATTAATTAATAATAGAGTTGTCTATTTATAAACTATAAATAATACAAATAATATTTCAAATAAATACCATGAAAAATAAGAGAAAAATGTAGAGATAAAATGTTTGTAATATTGTTACGATGACTCAATTGAATATTTGTAAAATATTTATATAGGTTTAATGAAGTATTTAAATAAATAGATAAAATAAATTAAAATATTATAAAGATAATTTAAAAATATTTGAGTAGAATATAAGGAAAATATAATAGTATTTGAATATATTTATTTTTTTGGTAGAAAAAACAAATTAATATTTATATAGGTTTAATAAAGTATTCTAATTTAATTTATTATCTATTACTTATATTAAATAAATTAAACTAACTTTACTATTAGAGTCATATAAAAATTGAGCATTGTATCTAATTAGATGTAAAAAAATACTCAATACAAAAAATTGTATTAAAAAGTAAAAATGACTAATTTTGTTACATTTAAAACCGTTAAAAAATTTGAAAATATTTCAATAACTAGATATAAATATGCACATATACATTATCTCGAACACATAATTTCAAACAAAAAAATTCGAATCCCATGGTAGGCATGGTCATGGTGATTGAACTTTGGATTTGTTCCATAGTTGGTCCAACAACGAGGACACTGGATGGGAAGGCGAATGTGATCTGTCATAGCAGAAAGAGGTACGGGTTCTCTGAATTAAATAAGGGTGTGGACAGGCATGCATTGTGCCTTCATTGGCTTCCACGACACACCATTAAATTCCAACATAGGAGCAAAAATCAGAAACCCTTTCTTTTCCTTTATGATCTATCCTATCTCTTAGCCCCAATTACCAACAATATATCCACACATTTCTTCACTTAGTCCTTATCAAAATCAGGGCGACCATGCTCTTCTTTCGTTGTCTCTATAAAACGATGAACTTGTGCAGCTGGGACCATTTCGCCATGTCCCCAATGGTGACTGCTGAAACATGGAGGATCTCCATATCGATCTCGACCTATATGACAGTTGCTTCTGACTAGGACAGAAACCCTACACCCTAAAATGAAGGGTCGAGTGGATAGATAATTCATTGCAAAAGGCACTGCAAATTTCAGTATACATAAAAATGGGGAGGGGAAGACTTAAAGGGGTCGTTCGATTCTTATGGAATGAGCATAATTGTGTCCCTGCAAAAGGGCCCTTCACTTTGCATTTGTGAAGAGCTCTTTTATTAGATGGTGTCACGTTTCTGTCTGTTTGTCCTCTCCTTTCCCACGACTCTTTTTTTATTTCTGGTTCACTTTTGAATAGACTAGAATTTGAATTAATAGGAGGTGGTGTCTTTATTGAGATTTCCCATTTCCCGGCTTCTTTTCTCATGAAAATGCTTAAACCAACCCATGAAGGATGAGCCAGCGTGGTTCGGATTCCCCATGGATATTCCATGGTAACCCTTCACTAGATGGACGTATGCAATGGTCATGGATCGAGTGGAAGCTTTTGAGAAGTGATTGATGGGCAAAGAAGAAACTTTTGAGGGTTTTCTCTTCCTTTTAAAAACATATGATTTACCTACCACATCGAGATTGAGGGCTTACACTAAACTCCTATTCTCACTTTTTTTTGTTTAGGGATAAAAGGAGCAAATATCTCAATATCTAAAGCTAACCATAATAATCAACATAAGTTGTACCACAACAAAGTACATAAAAATATTGTCGTCTAATTCCGTTGCCTTCTGTCTATAGTTGGCACACAAAAATCTTATGCACAAAGTGAAGAAGAAATATATATATATATATATAATTGGTAGATGGGTAAAATTAGGTATGTATACTGAAATGGATAAAATATTGTAGTAATTTTATCTAAGTAAATAGAAAATAAATAAAATCAGTAAAATTATTTAACAAATAAATAAATAATAAAAAAGACTTGAGGTGGGAAGGGATCACATCGGCTGTTGGAGGGGTTCGCTGACTACCCCCTCCTCTAGCAATATGCTCCCTAGGGGTTGACCACCTTGCACCGTTTGTTCAGTATATATATATATTTTCCTCTACCAGATTCAGCCTCTCATCATCCTCTCTTTATCCTCTCTAACAGCATTCTAGATAAGAGACATGACATCAACAGTTACTATCCAACCAAGTTACTTTATTACAATATTACTTCTACAAATATTTATAAAAGATTATTTTTATGCGCTCTTTGTTATTTCAAATGTAAATAGAAATATAATATTAGCTCATTTTATACATTATTTGAACTTATATATATATATATATGTAATTGTTCGAATTTATAATTAATTATTATCATTTTTTTATATATTCAATATAGTTTTTTTACATACAATCAATAATACTAAGTTTTTATAAATGTATTTTGAATTTGTCATGCATATAAATAATTAAAATAAAAATACATCAAAACTATCATATATTGATTAGATATTTAATTCTCTTTTTTTGAAAATTTTATTTTCACATCCATCCAATTACTATTTAATTTAAAATTTTGAAATTTTACACCCAATAAATTTCTAATTGTTTTTTTGCACAAATAAATGTCTAATTATTTTGAAAAAAAATCTAATTACGATGGCTATTAGAAACCTACGTTGGTTGTCACGGAAGAGTGACATATGCATCTCCAAAGGACAGTGAGCAATCCCGATCAAGATACCCAACATGTGACTGAAAAGCAGCAAATCCCGGGCGAATCTGCAAGTGTTTCCATGGCAGGACAGTCCAATACACGGTCCATCAACCAACTTAAGGGCATGCCAAGCAGAGTCCCCCTTTCTCTCTTCTACTTTATTACCATCTGCCCCTCTCATTTACTCTTGATTTCCCATCTTGGTCAAGCACTTGAAAAAGGTTAACAGTAACATAAACGGAAAAAAGGGAGTTGAATTAAATGTCAAAGACTTTGTTATATCTCTACCTTTTAACAGAGAGTCTTGCAAGAAATAGTTCTACTCTTCAAATCAGTAAACATGGTTTGAATTTGAATTAGTGAGACCTAATCCCCTTTATATTTGTAAATCTTGTCCCATCTCAACCTTCTTTCCTACCTACTTGGGTAAACCTTTTCAATGGAATTACTATTAACTTGTGTCACAAGTCATATGTCATATAGGTAGATGTCATGTTCTACTTTTGAGTCACCTTACAAACTTGCCATTAACATTTTTATAAACTATATAATAATGGTGATACTAAATATTTATATAACGTTGTATTTTAGTATCAAATATTTTCCTTTATCTAAATAATTAGTACTAAAATTTTATTGTTTTTTTGGGTACATACAATCTTATTAACTTCCTTCCGATGTTCAGTGGTCAGACCCAGACCCACAGGACTCATTGTCCTCTCCTCCAAGTATATATATTGCTTATATAAATGAAGTTGTTGCTCTGTGTGGTGTGCCTTCCCTCCCATAAGGCCATCGTATTAACAAACTTCTTTCCCTCTCGATAAACTTATTCTTCTTCTTGAAGACTGACCTGCAGGAGGAGGCAGAGAGGAAATGAGGAACGGTCGAAGGTTCAAGCTCTCAGACATGGCGCCCAACGTTTGGTTCTTCTACAAGCTCAATGACACCAGCAACAGATCAGCACCATCACCAAGCCACCTACCGAACTCCAAGAACAGCCCTTCGGTCCCTTCCTTTAACACCAAAAAGACTCTCCGTTACCACCACCATGCAAGTACACCTGATCTCCCTCGGAAGTCCTATCACTTCAACCGTAGACTCCCCGATAAGCCCCGGAGTCCTCCGCTGTCCAAGCCTGTCCGGATTCCAGCAAATTCGAGGCCCAAGTCAGCTTCCTGCCATGCTTCGAGTGACTCGACATGGACGAGGACTGAGGAGGACGCCGGCATCTCCTCCCCGGAGCTCAGGCTCGACCGGGTCCTCACTCCCGAACCACTCGCCAATCTCGATGAAAAATCTTTCACCGGGGAACCCGAGACGGCGGCGAAGCCGAACCACAGTTTTGAATCCTTCCCCAAGTTTTACCTGCCGCCGATCATAACGAAGCCTGCCAAGCCCAAGAACCATCACAATGTTGAGGATGAGAAACCGAATAATAAAGGCGCCGGAGATGGAAAATGCATGAGAACTTCCGGCAGAAGGTGCTCAGTCGTAAGCCCCTCCCCGAGGCTGAGGCTCAAGATGGTCAAATCTCCGAGGCCCACCAACAGGAGGCTGGCTCAGGCCTCCGCCGCCTCGGTGAAGAAGAAGCTGTGGAGGAGCATGGCGGTGGTGAAGTCGTCGTTTGACCCGAAGAGGGACTTCAGGGAGTCGATGGTGGAGATGATAGTGGAGCACAACATCAAGGCCTCCAAGGACCTGGAGGAGCTCCTCGCTTGCTACCTGTGCTTGAACACTGGCGAGTACCATGAACTCATCATCGAGGTTTTCAAGCAAATCTGGTTGGACCTAGCGGAGGCACCGATTTGGTCAAAGCCGAGCGCCGCCGGTTCAAGATCGAGGGAAGCCTTGGATTGATCAGCATGTCACCCAGCTCCCAGGTGGAAATAAAAAGAGTTGTTAACCAGTACTTGTATATGGTATTATAACTGAAGACGAAAAAGAAGGGTTTTGTGCATTTCAATCATCGTTTCTGACTGAATATGTTATTTTTATATCACTCTCACTCCCTATGAGTCCATACTTGGGCTCCCAATCAATGATGATTGATGATCAAATTAATACCAAGATTCTGCATAATCCTACACACACCCAATAACCCATCTCATATCTCATCAAGCAACGCCATCTCCTGCAACCCATATTTGCTCTTTAGTGTAACCCATTTATATTTGAAGTGCTTACAATGAACTGTTTTCTGTCTCTCTTCCATGCCGTGGCTGCAGCAGGGATGGAGTGGTCAAAATTTCACACATGTTGCTAGGATAAGGAAGTACAGCTCCATTGTTTCTCACTTCCTTTGTATTGCTGTTGGAGCATTGCAAGCGTCGTTATGGAAAAGAAAATCGGCTTCTGTGCAGGCCATGAGATCCATAAGAGTTTTCATGGCTGTCTGATTCATTCATTGATTCTTTTCTCTCTTTTTTTTTTTTTGTTAAAATCATATAGCAAGAGACAATACGTCTCACATGCTCACTATAGCAAGTAGCGACAAACAGAGGCCTCGAATTTTATTTTTATACAATATAATATAAAAAAACAGATATATCCGAGTGCCATCGTATGCATAAAATAATTTATAGAATTGGTCATATCCAATGTCTTCGGCTAGCTGTGGTCACATGATGCACAATTACCAGTAGTGTCGGTCATCTACTTGGCCGGCCTTGTGTCCCATGTATATGATGATGCTTGTGAACGAGTTAGACATCATGGAATTCTTTCTTTCAAGTTTCTGCGCGAATAATTCGTATGTCTTCATCACCATTACTTAGTGGATGAAGCCACCATTAAATTGAGCTTATCATATCTTGCAGAGATGCTGTCCTTGGAATTAATGGTATTGGTGGGTGAGCAAGTGGCCGAAAATTTGATATCAGTGGTTGGGTCGAAGAGTAAGTGGGTGGTGAAGAAGACATCTTCCGATCCGATCCCGAGGGAAATTTGTGCCGCACATTCTGGGTCTTGTTTTCCAGTTTCCTTCAATTAAAGAAAAGACACTCGGACACCATATCATACTACAGATTTCTCAGTATCTTCATTCACAGTAGATCTATGCAAATTTCATCTCTCCCTAGCACCCTATTATTTATGTGGGATGATGTATTTATTGTATATTTTGAAATTTACTATTATTTTTTCATTTCCTTGCCGAAGGAACTTATTCCTCTCAACCTGCCAAGCCAAATGTACAAGAAACTCCAACTCTTGTTGAACAGACATGCTCATCCTTAACCCAAAAACGTCATGAGTAAGATTTCATCACATGAGTAAACACAAACTTTCAAACACCATTCCACCCCCTTGCTTTAGTGTAAAACCCTAACATCCATGGGAATATAATAATAGTATAAACTTTGCATGATTACTTTCAATTTTTCACACGTAGGGATTGAATTGAAAGAGATCATCCCCTAATTCGACGATCATCGAGCTTGGTGGGAAATGTGAGTGTGTGTGCCCGCCAAAATCGCCCACTGGCAATATTGCTCGTACGTGGTAGAAATTCTAACCCGCACGCCTCCTATAATTGCACAGTGCTGGTGTGTGTCATTTGACCGGAGTGATTCAGCTCCGCCATGTGCGGTCACTATAATAATATAGTGAGCATTTATCTGACACCCTATCCCCCAGGCCCTGCCCTGCCATATATGCATACATTTTGTACTATAT
Source organism: Trapa incisa (assembly GCA_030064435.1). Classification (NCBI taxonomy): domain Eukaryota; kingdom Viridiplantae; phylum Streptophyta; class Magnoliopsida; order Myrtales; family Lythraceae; genus Trapa; species Trapa incisa. The sequence goes on along the minus strand of CM057775.1, from coordinate 4,464,557 downwards.
GATAAATTTATGAATATTCTAAGAAAGATACAGAAGGGGAAATCCAAAAAAGAGAATTTTTTTTGCAATTTTCAAACAGGAGAGAGATATAGGCCTTTCTCTCACAATATCTTTTTGAGTTATATAAAGTAAGTAAAGACCATTTAAGGTGAGAGGTACACTCATGTCTGAATTCAAATATCTACTATTCCTAGTATGTCCAAGAAGTATTCAATTTATTTTTAACATGTTCTTATTTCTGAGGGAGACATTGATTGTCAGCCTCATAGAAAAATTAAGGGTTGGGGGCGGAGTGCTGTGAAAGTGATTCCAAAATTAGACAAAAATCTCAGGAAGATCTTCATCTTCATTGAATGGTCAACTTCCACATGATCACAAATTATTTTGTGTCGGGGCATAAAACAATATTTTTTTGACATGGAGGACGACCATAACTCATCGTTCGTGCCCTAATCTGACAACCACCAGGACAGTGCGATTGATTAGTTAATTTCTAGACGTACTCATCACTATGGTGAGTGGCACCATGCACACGTGACATTCAGAAGTAGTTTTTATTACTCATTAACGAGTTTGTTCCAATTCCAAATACGATGATGCACACTGCAGCAGGCGGATTCCCTTGAGAGGGGCATTTCACCGAACTGGCCGAGGCATGGGGCCTGTCCATTACCATGTGTCCATGCGTCCCCGGCCATGTAAGGTCTGGAGAAAATTGCTGTACTGAGCTATTGGCAGTACACAAAACCATCTGGGAAAGTTCAGGTTTCCCGGAAATATTTTAAGGAATATCTGTCGGAGTGGGTTATGGGCCCACCTCGTAGTCATTGAAATGGTAAATAGCCACTTTTCTGGCTCACCATTTTCCCCTTCAGGTGACCCGTGCGAGCATCTGTCACATCCATTTCTGTTGTCGTGCTTGTGTATATAATCTAACCTTTTATTTTTATCTTTGATATTAGGAGCTTTCAAGAGAATTGAGTCTGGGCTTGTTAACACCAGACAAGGTCAAGAGAGAGTGAGACAGATCAAACTACACATGCAGGCGTGAATCATCCCTGGCTTGAGAAGATTCCCTCCTGGTTGGAGGTCACTTCGCATTGTGATGGACACTACAAAGGAGAGGACAATAGTCGGTCAGGAAAAAAAGGTCTGTAATTTTATATATCTGACAAAGGGAAAGTTGCCAGAGATGTCATCCACAATGACAATTCCACGCCAACCTAATGAATCCACCTCATCAAATCAAATTAAATAGAAATATATGCTGACGAAAATCTAGAAGCTAACCCACCCACAAAAGCTCAAAACCCATCATCCCATCCTATACCAGAAGCAACAAGCTTATCGACAAGACCATATATACCAAGATTATACAGTCGGGGTTTCAACGGAGCAAGAGTATAATGATCGAGCTCCTCCTACATGATGACATCTTCAAATTCTGGTATGTTTGTATATTTCTGTTGTTCTCTATTTTTGTGGTTTGTTATTGATTCTCGGAGTGCGTCCAACAATCATATAGCAGGTCACGGTCCCTTCCCAGCAGTCTCGGGCAGAGGTGGGAAATCATCCTCATTTTTCAAGTGATAAGATTTTTCAGCAATCCTGATATTATGACCACAATTATATATGAAGCCTAGCGTTCAATATTGAAGGCGCATTTATATACTTAATTCAACATTAAAAATCACAATCTTATTAGTACAAACTGACTACCCCATCCATAACTAAAACCCGACCCTTTTTCTAAAACATGTATTTTTAAAAAAGAAATTTGACATGCTCCACATTTTCATTGTATTTATAATATCTGTTGTATATAAAAATAGTAAAAATAACTTAAAATATGTTATAATTTTAAATAATTACAAAATTTAATAAAATTATACAAAATATAAATTTTTTTTGTAAATGACAATTTAAAATAAATTACACATTCATACATCGTACTTAATTTTGTGTACAAATTAGTGACTCAAATACCCTCGCTAATACTAAATTGTAATTTTAAACAAATTTTATAACTCAAACAGTTAATATATTCTTATTAATATTTGATAATATTAAATATTGAACATAATTTATTTTTCACCATTATAATATATTAAATCACTCTAAATATTCAATTAGCTTGTCATCCAAATATAAGTTGAGTTCAAAATTTGATACCATCAACTCATCAACTTATTTTTCTTATATTGTTCAAATTTGATAAAACAATAAAAAAAATACTTTTTATCTTAAAATTAATTCTACTTCTAATGCATACAACATTTTAGCTACTTTAAATAGTGCTATCTTCTCTACTATTTGCATATTTAGTAAATAAAAACTTAAATTTATTAACAATGGTTCTTATTTAGGCAACTTTATTTAGTTTTTAATATATCAAACTATTCAAAATTTATGGTAAATTAAAAATTGTAATAATTTATAATATTTTATTAGCTTTTTATCAATATTTCTCAAAATTTTCATTATTTCATAAGTTATTATTTAAATACCTAGTATAACATAATACATAGACATTTACTCTAACATGAATAATAGGCCTATATAAATTTAGAGTATCATACCTACTAATAGAAAATAAATTGGTAGTAATATTGAACAAATTAAATTATTCAGTAATTTTTTTTGTTATTTATTAATTTAATTCATTAATAAAATATTTGTAATATGTATAAATCGTAACTTTAAATAAATAAAATAATTTTTGTTCTATAATACTAATACAACATTTTATAAGTTGAGTTTTAACGAATTTTTAAATAAATAACAAGCTTTTTACTAGAATTATCTTTAGTTAAATGATAATTTTTTTTAATTTTTTCTTATTTGTTAGAATTAATACATAGATATAATATAATTTCACTTATATTTTCGATTTTATTTACAACTGTTTTCAATCCTACTTTTACCATCAAATTTATAATATGTGCACAAAAATTTATATACATAATTTTTTCACCAAAAAATTAATGAATAAAAATCAAATTTATTAAAACTTGTATTATTCTATAATTGGAAGCTTCTCATACATAACTTTACTTTTTTTTATGTACAACACAATACATGAAAAAAGTATATTAAAATAAACACAATAAATTTCATAAATCATAAATAATAAAAAAATAAATATAAATTTAACATTATTTAAATCATTAACTCAATATATAATATCCAAATTATTATCATTTTAATAGCTAATTATTACCATATAATATTTTTTACACTAACATAAATATGTCACAATTGAGCTAATAAAATTTTTATTTTTATCTTACTAAGTCTTTTTTTTTCAACTTAATATAATTTAATACAATCATTTTTAATCATATTATATAATATAACATTTAATTGTATTTATAACTTTTTTATAAAAAATTTTAAATCTTTATTACTCTATCATATTCAACCGATATATATATATATATGATAAAAATTTGTACAAATTACTCACTACAATCTTATTTATCAAAATTTAAGTCACCAATAAGATTTTTATCTAATTACAGACTTCTGTTAACATAATTTATAAATTGTTAATTAAATATCAGTTATTATCCTTATAAAATATTCTCTCAAATATTTTATCAAATAACTTACACATTATTTACCATAACTAATATATAGGCTACCATACAGTACTTAAAGTTAAATTTTAATTAGATTATAACTGTGACTTTCTTTTAAAACTCCTGTTCACAGAAACAACTCCACTTACTGAACAGCTTGATTATTAGTACTAGTGTTATCTATTCCAATACCTATAACACATATTTAATTAGATTCTATCCCTAATCGTGATTGTAAATTAATTAATATTGTTTGGTTACCGTTTGATGTATTAACTTAATAAAATTGGAATCGATAAGATCATGATACTAGTAACAGTACTATTATCATGTTTCGATACTAGTAAATTTATCAGTATGGTGATCCAGTTCCGGATCATGGTACGAGGACCGATTAACACACGAGAACTCGTAGTCGGGCTGGTGCAGGATTCGGAAGTCGGGGATTGGGCTTAGGCAGTGGGTGGGGGCTCGGCTCCGGCAGAGTCGGGATTGGCTGGGGTCCAAGGATCTGAGACGGGACGGGGGCTTGGGCTTGGATCCGCTCGCCTAGGGGTGCTCAGCAGCTCGAGTCGGGAGGTCGGGCTCGGGCGGTGCTCGGCCTCGGGCTCAAAAATTAAATAGTGCGAATTTTTTAATGGACCCAACCTCGGGATCCCTTAAAATGTACCCAAACACGGTACTCATCCGTATAAGTTGTAACCGAATTTTGGGTTAAGTCAGTGGGACCCAAGTAATATTTCAACAATCAAATTCAAACCTGTGCCTGAATTCGAAAATTTCGGATCCTGTCACATCAGATCGGAAACATTTATGAGTCTGGGTTGCGGGTTTCGGGTGAAAATAAAATACCTTTATGCACAAATGACGATTAGAAGTAGTTTTTTTTTACTTATTAACGAGTTTGTTACAATTCCAAATATGATGATGCACACTCTAGCAGCGAATTCCCTTGAGGGGCATTTCACCAAACTGACCAAGGCATCGAGACTGCCCACTACCATGCGTCCATAAGAGGAATTAAGAAAAATATGGAATATGACAGGCCATGTAATGTGTGGAGAAAATTGCTGCACTGAGCTATTCTATTGGCAGGACACAATACCATATGGGAAAAGTTGAGGTTTCCCCGAAAAAAATTGAAGGAATATATGTCAGAGTGGGTTATGGGCCCACCTCTGAGTCATTGAAATGGTAATTCGGCACTTTTCTGGCTCACTATTTTCCTCTGCAGGTGAACCGTGCAAGCTTCTGTCACATTCATTTCTCTTGTCGTGCTTGTGTTTATAATCTAATTTTTTTTATATATAAAAAAATTAGGAGTTTTGATTTAACTTTATTTTTTGGGTGCGTAGGTGTAGCACGCTTAAAGCATATATGGCATTAACAGTGTTGAATATGATATTTTTTAATAGTTAACTAGATAAATATATGCATTGCTGGTAATGAAGATCTATGTCAAGCCAAGCCAGAAGCACATTTGAGTACGTAACAAGGTGAAGAGCCAGTGAGACAGATCAAACTACACATACAGGCGTGAGTCTTCTCTGGCTTGAGAAGATTCCCTCCTGGTTGGAGGTCACTTCGCATTCGCATTGTGATGGACACTACAAAGGACAGCACCATACTCCCTCAGGACCCGTCAGGAAAATGTTATCTTTTTTCAGACACACACTCGTACATGATATGATATGCCAACTCCTGGCCATCACTTAATTGACACGGATAACATTGGAAATTGTTCTAATTCTCAATATTATCATGCTTAATGGAGTAAATCAATACCATGCAATTTTTTGTATAAATTTATTTATAAAATTATCTAAAAAATTATTACCAATAGATTAAAATCTTTTATGTATTAGATTATAAATTGTAAACAAAGTTATTTTGTTACACCCGTATAAGAATTGCACATAAAATTTTCCACTTTCCAACACAGTTAATATGGTGCACTATTAAGATAAATATAAATAAAGTATACGATAAAGTGGAGTGCGACTTTCTTTTTACCATACTTACGGAATAGGTTTGCGAATATTTTTACTAATTTAGTTATTAGCTGTTTAGTTTATTTAATTTACATGTTTTTAATAAATGAGAGCAACATATATGAGATAAAACCGAGTATTCAAGAGAAGATACATTATAATCCTATCTATTTTTATTATTAAGTGAGGTATGTTATAAAAAAACTAGTAATTCTTAAAATAAATTAAAATTATTCTATTATATTAGAAATTTTATTCTTAATAATGCAATTTTCCTAATTAAAGCGTACTTCAAAATACATAACTTAAAAATCTAATACATATACTTTCTTACATTGAAATTGAAATAGAGAGTATCTTATGAAAAATATCTGTGTGCCTTTTTAGTATTAATACAAATACTAATCTGCGGTAAATTCAGATTGGGATAAATCTGTACATGATAGGCTTTCCAATTTTATAGGGATGGAACAAAATAAACAGTATGCAATTCTTAAAGATAAAATTAGCTCCAAGTACAAGGAGATGAAAATCTTTGTATCTCTCCCAAGGAGTGAAGATGACCTTCTTAAAATATGTGCTAAGTACGAATTCTAAACTATACGATATACTGTTTTTTTTATTACCAAAGGGTTGGTGTGCAAAAGTTAAATGATATAATGTTAAGGTTTTGATGGAGTGTAATAAGCTAGTATTAAAATAGTATCAAATGATGGAGAATATATTACGCCAAGTAGCCAAGTAGGACGGGGCTGGGTTCAATAATACTCATAATTTTAGCAATATTATGCTAATGAGAACGCCACATTTCTTTAGTAGAAACCAAACAATTTATGGAGTCGGTAATTAAGGGTCGCTACTTTAAAAACTGAGATATGATATAGGTTAGCTCAGGTAATAGAACATCATGAGCACCACAAATTACCTATTCGGGAAAATAATTACTTAATGCAGGCCTAACTTGGTAAATTGGAGATAGAACTGTACATGGGTTTGTGTAAACACTTGATACCGGCACTAAAATGACTCACTAGCCAAACTCCAGCTGGGACAACGGAACAGCAATCCGACCCTTTAGTCCACTCAGCCATCTCTTCCAATTGAAAAAAAAAAAAAGATAATTACTATATTAGATAGTTCCATTACACAAATTAAAATACTTCCAAAATTCCTTCTTAATCTATTTTAGATATATTATTTTACTATATTAAATTAAAATTTTAAATTTAATTAAATATTAATATAGTATTTTACTATTCAAATAATATTTTAGGATATTAATATATACCACTTTAATAATCAATCCTATTTAAATAAAAAATCAGCTTAAAATAGATATTTCGAACAAAAAAAAAGAAGAATAACTCTTTTCCGAAGAGTTTTTTTTTATTTTTTTTTCACGACCTGGCCGAGTTAGAAAGTAGCCGAGCCCTTTTTATTTTTGTTCCAAATAAAATCGTAGATAAAATAATTTTACTTTATTTAAAAATTTTAGTTTAACTAATAAATAGTTCATTCGTTATTGAAATAAAAACGAACTATTTACATATCTATGGTATAAAATAAATATAAAACATAATTAATTTCGAATATTAGAGTTGATAGAGCTGATCACTCCACTATTATATTTATCATAATATATAATTTCTCATTTTAAATAATGTTAGAGAATGTATTGGTATACTGATAATGGGTCGGGTATTTCCCTTCCATTGGGGAAACAATAGAATTAATTTGAATATTTTTTTCTCGTACATTCAACTCGGGCAAAAAACAAGCCGAGTTTCCGGACTTGGTTCGAGTACGGGTACAAGCCCACTAACTCCGATAACATGTTAGAGAATGTACTATAAACTGATAATAGGTTTTTTAGGGTTTTTTAGGGGTCGGTATTATATCTACTTAAAAGTTATAATTTGTAAATAGTGGTAGTTTTTCAATTTTAAAAACTCTAATTACTTTTTTTTTTATCTAATATGAGATATATTTTTAATAAAAAAAAATAAGACAACTTTTGTGGTATAATTTACGTGGAATGTGTGTGACAAAGCCGTGACCACCCATGTGAATCTACCATAGGAGTGATTAAAGTCTCAATAAATGCCGTCAGTTTTGTGATAAATATTAATCGATTAAGCATTTATTATTACGATATAATTGAGTACTAACTTTATGGTTTGCTTTTTGTAAAGCATAGATACTGTAGTATATTTTTGCTGAAAGAATTAATATAGTGGGTTAGAATATTGAAATGATGGAAAACAGACAAATGCTCCCCAAATGAGAATTACTGGATCCGCTGGAAGAATTAATATAGTTGATTGGAATATTGAATTAATATATAAAATACCTATTTTTCTGCTAGGGTGGGACAAGAACCAACGGGAGTGGGAATAGGAGGAAAACAGGTATTTTATATATCAGTCATTGAAATAAAAGCAGCCGAACAACTAAAATTGCCTTTTTTATCATATCAATAATTACTTTTAACCATATTCGAATTATCTTGATTAATAGGTAATCAAATTCGGTAGCTTACCTAATGCCAGGAGCTGGATACGTACAAGTATCATCGCATTATCTCACGATTTCTCGTTTATGGCATGATATGATTTCACATATAAATTAGAACCTCATTTTATAATTCATGGAAAGTATGTTACATTTGGAGCAAAAAAAAGGAGAAAAAGGTCTGTAATTTTATATATATGTGACAAAGGGAAAATTGTCAGCAATGACAATTCCACGCCAAACTAATGAATCCACCTCATCAAATTAAATTAAATAGAAATATGATGACAAAAATCTAGAAGCTAACCCACCCATAAAAGCTCAAAACCCATCATCGCATCCTATACCAGAAGCAACAAGCTTATCGACAAGACCATATATATACCAAGATTATACAGTCGGGGTTTCAACGGAGCAAGAGTATAATGATCGAGCTCCTCCTACATGATGACATCTTCAAATGCTGGTATGTTAGTATATTTCTGTTCTCTATTTTTGTGGTCTGTTATTGATTCTCGGAGTGCGTCCAACAATCATATAGCAGGTCACGGTCCCTTCCCAGCAGTCTCGGGCAGAGGTGGGAAATCATCCTCATTTTTCAAGTGATAAGATTTTTCAGCAATCCTGATATTATGACCACAATTATATATGAAGCCAGAATACCAGCGTACAACAGATATTGAAGGTGCATTTATATACGTAATTCAACATTAAAAAGGGCAGCTCTCATACCTATCTTGGCTGACCACATCAGAGGGTCTAGGCCTCTGAATTGCAGGGGTAGGAGGATTACTACTGGAGCTTCGAGGATGTGAAGGGACCATTGGCGGTGAATTCTGCCAATTGGAGCTTCCCATCTCAGGTGCCTGCTCAAATATAGTGTGGTAGATTGATCCGTTGGAGTACACCTTTGTCCTGGGGGAATCCGAGTCATTGAGATCTGATGAGGGCAAATGAGGTTTCCCATGGGCATCAGGAAGCCTTTGAATTCTATCATTGAAGGCCGCATCCACAGATGCTGAGCCACGGGTATTATCATTAGAGGGCTTCACTGATGGAGATTGTGGCCTTCCTCTTCCAGTTGTAGTCCGAGATCTGTAGTGAATCTGCAAGACATAATTTACATAGCAATAGAAGACCAAATAAGTCCTCTTCAGATGTCAAATTGTATCCCTCTACCTCAGAAGGAACAAGTTAATTATCTATTCTTCCATTCTCTGCCTGTGCAGATTAACACAACCAGCACATGTTCTAAAGTTTGTCATGAGTTATTTATTCTTCTGCACCCTACTCATCAACAAAGTAGCACCATAGACCACTAACAAGCTCATGAAACTAGGTAGGCCTTCACCTCTTCACATAGCCATTGAGAATGGCTGAACAATACGGGGGGAGTATGGCTGAACAATACGGGGGGAGTATGGCTGAACCATATACGAGGAGGGAATGGAAGATAGATCCTCGGATCTAGCAATCACATTGACCTCCATCTCCCATTTAACCACCAAATAGCAACCAGCAGCTCCAAAAAATTCCCTAATCTAAGTGGTGTGAATTGCACATCCCAGTGAAGTAAAGAGCATATTACCGTGTTTGGATTTGGGAAGTACATTCCAGTTCCTCGAGTTTTCCGAATCTCTTCCATTCTAAATGGTGGAACCTGTATCAATTGAGGATTCACAGGATGGTACGGTCTAGCAAGGATGAGACCATTGGTTTTTGTCTGTGAGGTCATATGCTTGTTCTGCACTGACCTTTCAACAGCATCCCATGGACTCTTTCCCTGCAACTCAGGGACAAAGGTTGGAGGAAATTGAAGAGGAACTTGAGTCGCATGTGCGCACTCCCAAAACCGCCGTGCACGTTGAAGATTAATCATGTGGCTCTCATAGTCCCCATTGAGATCTGCTAAGGAGTTTGAAGGTGTGAGACTAGAAGATGAAGCCTGGATGCTAGGATATGAAGAGTATGCATCTTCAGAGGAGCAAGAGATTGAACTCGAGAGTGAATGATGTTCTTGTTGTTCATTGATCGATTGCTCCTCGTTCCAATTCTGCTTCACATCTGTGCGTCCCTCAATGTGACTGAAGCTGTCTGCAGGCTCTCCACCTAAATCTCCATCTGTAGTTTCCTCCAGTCCAGTGGAAGAACTGGAGAGATAGGAGTGTGGCGCATGGAAAGCTTTATCTTCAGAGGGGGAAAAACACTCCACCACATCTGGAGTAGAAGGCCTGGAAGTTCCATCTGATGTAAAGGGATTTCTTGAGCTAGCAAGATCATTTGTGTCACCACAAACACGACCTGAAATGGAAGCTTCATCTGCAGATTTATCCTCATCCGAGAATGGAATGGGATCTTGAACATCTGGTCTCTGCCCACTTTCATGCCGATCCATTGTGTCTGAGAACATTTCCTTCAGTATTGAAGCTATACCATCCATTGACTCTGATACAACTCGCTCTAGTTTTTGGGCTCCAAATGCAAAGGCACTCTTTATCCGGAAATAGTTCCCTGTAGGAGTGAAAGAAGATTTCCATAGTCTCTCAATTGAAAGGCTTACTCCATTTTACATGAGCATGACCAGAAAAGCAGCTACAGAAGCATCTGAGGTTGCATTAATTGGGGATACACAAATATATAAAACGGACTATCCTTAATACTGCATATCTTAATGCATTAAAATTGTGAAATGGATATTGCACAGAATCGGGTATGTATATGTAAACATACCTATAAACATAATATTTAGGAATAGATCGCAACCTGAAACAAATAAAGAAAAAAGAATGCTACCTCTGCTTACACTGCGACCGAGATTATTATTCTCTTTCAGAGGATCAATGATATTAAGATGCTTTCTAATGAATGTCCGCTGGCTTATGCTTCCAGGAGAAGGAACAGAAAATGTTTCCATGCATGTCTTGAGGTGATCACTACTGAATAGGAGTTCTTCACAACTGTCCCCTTGTAGCTCAACTGCAACAGATACCACAATATCTTAAGGACAATAATGTTCGGCCATATCTCATGAATTAAATATCAGCTTTTACTGCTTACCAACAATTTCTGGCAATGATGATACAAGGACAGGCCCCTTCAGGCTAACACAGTAATTTTCCCAGTCAAATTTGCTATAGAAGTTCAAAAACTTGTACAAAACCTATAAATAGGACATGAGTATTTGAGTGAAAGTTATGCCCCTTCATCCTCACAAATTGGGATTGGAATAAAGTTAAGCAAACTCACCGCAAAAGGACCATCCAAAGATGAATGATATAGATGAAAAATATACAATATAAGAGTCTCCAAACCATACGTAGAAAGCAAGCCATGATGAGCACCAAGTATTCGACTCTCATAGTAGCACCATGCCTTTATTAAAAGAATGCTCCGCTTCAAGAGATGGTCTTTTCCAATGATGTTGTCGACCTGGCAAAGAAATCCATTGAGGAACTAACTTTCAAAGCAATCAGGTCAGACAATAGGGAAATGAAGATGATAATGACAAAAACAAATAAAGCTATACTGTTAATGAAAGATGCAGGAATAAGATTGACAAATTCCAATGGCAAATAACAAATGTAGATCATTTGGATTGATATGAAACTATATTACTAAAGATGCACATCCTTTCACAGCTCACAGACACCTGCAGGTATCATGTGAGCAGATTTACATAAGAATAGATGTTGCAGAAAACTGCTAGGCAGAGCAGGACACCACAGGTCCACAAACATGATTTATATGAAAGAGAAAGATTGAGAGAGTGGGAGAGAGAGCATTTGAGGCTCCTTGGAAGTAAACAAGAGTACAAGATTGTTTTCGATAGAGAATGGTGATCCCAAGAAAGCAGGCAATCTTAATTATTCAACATCCACACCTGATCCTCATTTACATTTGCATGATCTCAACAATAAAACAAATTAATACCTTCTCAAGAAAGCACAACCTACAGTTATATACTCAAATTTCTCTTTGTTTTTAATTTTATACAGAAATTAAAAGCTATTTCCCCATATTTAATGGCTTAAAACATACTTATTTTAATGGTTATCTCAAATATATACTTGTGTATTAGTGCATGTAGTGCCACCAAAATGTGCATATCCAATCCACACAAACACATCTTATTCTTTAGTTTATATTTACACTTTATGACTTGTATTAATATATTCAAATGTGGACTATATTTACATGTTATATATATTAGTAAATTATATTTTAAAGTGATGAAGGTGCCATTTACAAATATCTCATCACTGTATTTTCTAATAAATAAATAATGTATAATTAATTGAATATTAATTAGTTCTTATTTATTTTATTTATCCCTATTACTTATTTTTAAAAAAATATCATAATTCATATTCTTATATAATACTAATGAGCAATTAATTGTGCAATAGGACCCGGCACAAGCTGTGTTTAATGTGGAGATTGAGAGAGTGGGAGAAAGCATTTGAGGCTCCTTAGAAGCAAACAAGAGTATAAGATTGTTTTCGATAGTGAATGGAGGACCCAAGAAAGCAGGTAATCTTAATTATTCAACATCCACACTTTATACTCATTTGCATTTGCATGATCTAAACAATAAAACACATTGATACCTTCTCAAGAAAGCACAAAGTACAGAGACCACCCAGCTGATTGAAAGATATATCAACAACAATATTTTGAATGATGCACTTCACCAGTTTAACCTGAAATCAAGATGAAGAATGGAAGAATCTGTTTAGAAAACATTGTTGTAAAATGAGATTATGGAAGAAAATACAGGTATTCCATTTAAAGAACAAAATTATATATAGTTGTTTTATATTAGAATAGCAAATTCCCATCATTCCGAATCTTCAAAAATATCCAATATAAAATCTCAGAGGCCAATGGAAACTTATTCTCTTGACTTTAGGAAAAGAACTACAAATCAATTCAACCAAAATGACGACTGTTAGCCCCCGCTTATACTAGCCAAGATAGACAACACTTATTAAGTTGTGGCTTTTGCCAGATTGGAACTGCTACAACAGGACTGAAACAGAAAGTTAATACAGTGACTTCATATCCTAATTCATCAACTTTCTCTGAATCATAAATTTATAACTAGATATGTTTTTTTAGCAGTTTCTTATGAGTAATCTTTAACTAGATATCATATGAATATAAATAATGTCTCAATTGATAGCAGTAAGGAACACTGACAAAATTTAGAAGCATATCCACTAAAGGAGAGCAACCTCAGCACGAATTAACTGGACGTCCTTCACAATAAACTGAGCATTGCTGTTCCATTCTTCTCTATCAAGAACAGAAAATACTTCATTGGCCACTACCTCTTCAGAGTATATGCCAGTGAAGACTATCAAGTCAATGTCTCCATCAGGAAGATATGTCTTTAAAGGGACCGAGCCAAAGGAAAATACCTGTAAGAAGAAAAAATTAGGTGTGCCCCAGCCAAAACTATTCAGATGGTAGGTACCTTTAGTTCAAATTCAAAAGTCATTACTTTAGTTCAGACAAGATATTCAAACATGGTTATTTCAGTTCAGACATGCACAAATGAACTATGGATATCAAACAAAGCAAAATTCGCATATAAGTTAATGTAAAAATACATGGAACACTATAAACCTCCAAAGAGAACCTCTCAAGCATGGACGAATTTAGTGGGTTCATGGGGAATGGCCCCCTCGATTCTGAAATTTTTTTGTAGACTCTAGTATAATTTGACCTAATACATGTCGTTTAGCCGCCCCCAAAAAAAATTCCTGGATCTGTCCCTCCTGTGGAGGGTTCTCTCAAAATCTCCCAACGCTGAAGAGTCAAATCAAATGAAAGCATCCACTAATGCTTGAAAACTTTCATGTTTTTCAAACTATATTTCACTATATCAGCAGAGCTCCGAGTGTTTAACTAAAAGTTAACCATCCATATGTCAGCGGAATCAATGTGAGCAAAAAACTATTCGCAACAAGTAACAACCGATAAATAATGCTTTTCCGCGTTATACAGCAAAATGGTGAGACGCATGCGCGCGCTAAGGTTCGAATGTGATGTCAAAGGGAACTGATTGCTCCAATTTTTATCTACCTCACACCATGGATAAAATCTCAGAAGCCACTTCACGTAGTTGATGACGGCTGCCCTCCTGTGCTCGGAGACGCAAGTGGGGTGAATCCGAGTAATGATCCCCTGGGTAACGTCCTCCGCCACCTGAAAGTTATCGATTCTGCTTTCTGATCGAGTTGGTGACGGAGCCATCTTCTCCATGCCAGATGCGGCAGCCTCGGATGACCAACCTCGGAGATCACCCATGACTCGCAGGCGACAACGGCCACGGACCGACAGATATTGGGAGGCGGGCTACGAATCCCGCTGGCAGGAAGGCGAGGGAGGGATGCGGCGGCCCTGCGATCGGCAGTTGCACGGACGGGGAAAATCGGCTGAAACGATAACCAAATTGATAATGGATTTCACTGAGGGTGAAATTCGGCAAATTAGGAAGTGAAAAAAAAAAAGTTGCATGCAGGGGATCTCTGGCCGAGCCGCCGAGTCTATCGATGGACTATGCTCTATAAGACATTACTTGGGCCGATTTGGGCTTACAAGAGCCTTCATTCCAAATTCTACGGCCTCATTTGTCGTAACGAGGCTCACCTCTTACCAGCCTTTATCCGACCCAAACCTGAGTCTGAGCCTAAGCGCTGCGGGGGAGTTCCTGTTTGAAGAGGCACGAGCGGGAAGGCAACTTGACAGTTATCAATCAATTAGCCCTTCAATCTCCGCATTTACTTTAATTTCTACATTCCATGATTTTTTTTCAATTGAACTTTATACCATGAATTTAACTTTATGTCTTATGAATATAATTGTTGTAATTACTATGTAAATTACTTAATCTTTTGTATGTGATGAGATTATGGGTGTGTGATGTGAAATTGAAAATAAAAAATCCTTTACCTTATTATTTTTATCTTATAGATATTTATAAAGTTTTAAATCTTGCAATTATAAATGATTTGATCACTTCCTAACTTATAAATTGAATTTACGTTTTTGAATATTATAAAACTTTTATAATATAATGATCTCACATTTAAACTTCAACATTAAATTTAATAGAGCTGATTTATCTCTTTTTTAATTATTATGCCATACAAAAAAGTGAGTTTATTAATGTGTTGTAACTATAGGGTGACAATTGAATCTAAAATCCCTAAAAATGGGAATCTAACCTAATAGTTATTCATATACAATTAAACGATATAATTAAAATATATTTTTATAAATAAATAAATTAATACCAATATAGCTCATTTGCTAATTTATACATTACACGTTATCATAACTTAAAATGACAAATACAAAGTTTTATAAATATTTATTTTTTAATTTATTTTTAAGATTTATTTAAAAAAATAATAATCACTTTGAAGTGATATTTTTAAAATTATTTCTCAAAAAAATAATTATCATTTAATAATTTATCATAGTTTTGATTTTCATCATAAAACCCTATATCAATTCATAAATACATGTTAAGTAATTATCATGAATCAGTTATATCCCAAATGTCCTACAAACAATCAATTTAGGCTATGAAGGGATGTACACCACATGCTTACACTCACTCATGCCATAAAGATACACTCCCCTTCATAATTATATTGATGATATGTGATACACTCCCCTTTATAATTATATTAATGATATGTAATTAAATATTTACATATTTATGACAAGTCCCACCTTTTATAAATACACAAGTAGCCTCTTGTACATTTTTCCAAGAGTAAAAATGATTTGAAAATTATAATCATTGCATATTTATTCATCCCTCCCGTATAATCTATATATCGATACTATATTTTTATCATGTATGTTATATTTATCATTGTATAATTGAAATTTATTAATATATGCCAACACAAATATCACACCATTTTATTATAGAGATTTTCTTTTAAAAAAGTATCTCAGGTGCTCATGTGAGTCGTATACCCTTTTCCTTTATAAATAATTGGGCCTTAATCCCTTTTTATATATATTAGAAATTAGTCACTTTTATAAACGTTGAGTATTAATCTATTTTTTTTATAAATATGTGCCTTAGTCATTTCTCGTAAACATTTGTATTAGTTACTTTATAAACATGAGATTTAACCATTTCTCATAAATATGGATTTTAGTCATTTTTTATAAATATTGTAAATTGTTAAGTTTTCACCCCTTTTTAACCCCTATATATCTCATGTCTTTCTATAAAAAATTTTGTATTAGCTTTTATATCTATTTCTTAAAAATATTTTCAAAACATGCAAATAATCATTTTATAAAGTAATAGGTATTAGCTAAATCGGTTAAATTATACGCAAAGTCGAAAATCTCACTCACCCATTATTCATGACACATTTATCTTTAAAGTATTTTAAACCGTACTCATAGGTAAGTGTATATATTTCTACAAATAATATATATACACACTATTATCATATTCAAAACTTTATAGAGTTGTTGTATATCTTATATCACCCCTTAATTTTTCATAATTATGATTTTGCCCCTAAAATAGGACTCGCACTATTTGTATATTGGTGATTCAATTTCACTACTTTTTTCATGATTTTATTTGAATAATTTATCCAAAATGACACATAGATGGTTATTCTCCAAAAATTCTATTAAAGCCCCATTTTCAAAATTAATATTCTACCATTCTTTTTGCATAACTTTCATTTTTACTTTTTATTTTTCCAAAATAATTATTTCATCTATCACTTTTTAAAACTAGTCGTTATGTCAGGTTGTAAAATTATCATTTTAGTCCTATTTAGGTAAAAAAATACCATCTTTATAATTTTCAGGTTAAATTACCATTTTACCCATAATTTCTGAAAATTATTTTTTTCATCTCTATTTTTTCTCAAAATCACATACTAGCAGCTTGAACTTCCATTTTATCATATTTTCATAAATTCTTCCATTTTAGCAAACTAGCCCCAAACTTTTTAAATTTTATAATTTAGTTCTTAAATTTTAAAAACTATCCCAACAAAGTTTAAATTTCATAAATACATCCCAAATACTTCCATTAATATCTTAAGGGCACATGGGAGGAGTAGATGTTCTTATCCGACCAAATTTGGTTGAATTTGACAATTTTCCCAAAATGGCCGAAACTGAGCTACCGGAGGGTTGGTCGGAAATATTCATCGGAGAAGGCATAACCGGTGGCTAGAGGGTAGATGAAATGTACCTAAGGATCACCAGTGGTAGCTAAGGAAATATTCTACAATTACCTCGAACGATCGTTATCAAAAGTTACAAAACTAACCCGTCATTAGAAATCAGCACAGGGTGGGCAAAAAATACCTTGTCGAAGACCAGACAAGGCTTGTGGGAGGTAGATGAAAGACATGCCAATCTTTTGTCCCATGTGTCGATCGAAGGTGAAGGAATTTAGCCCCAAAAAGTCGTCAGTGTCACTTTATTTTTTAATCCTAAAAACTGACACCTAAAAATGGCCTCATGGGTGATTTTCGGTCACTCTCGAGTCGAGATCATCCATATAAATCAAGAGGAGTTCATTAGCTTTCGATTTACACAAAACTTAATTTATTTGGTGACTTGGTGAGGAAGAATTTGTGCTAAAAAGTTTTGATAGTCGGAATATCACTTGAAATTTTCTGTAATATCACATTTTAGGAACTCCAAAATTTCAAATTGAAATAAAATCGGAATGAAACTTACTTGGTTTGAGCAAGTAAGTTAAACGAATCTGATTTAAAATTTGAGTAGTTCAATAATTATATTTACAAATGTATTGTTTAAATGGGTAGATATGTTGGAGCCTATATTAAAAATATATACATATATAATATATATAAGACAATAAAATACGAGGATACAAATGTTAAGTTACATGAGCACAACTAACTATGTTAAACTTAAGAAGACAAATTACACATCAATTCAAAACAATCTAACTATATTGGAACCCACAATCAATGGTAAATATACCAGGAAATAAGGTGCAGACGCCTAACAACCTACATTAGAGGCTAAAAGCTATCCTCTTTAACGAAGCAAAATGTCCAAAGCTAATATGAAAAACACATAATGCACAATACCAACCATTGTAGCTAATTAAACCTCACTAAAATAGAGTATTACATAAACGATGACTTCCATAAAAGCCCTTCAAGAAAAATGAATGAGAGTGAGAATACGTACTTACAATTATGGTGGAGTTCATTCCTTTCCTTATCATATTTAGATTTGATACCAACTCCTTGAAATGGCTAGTACCAGAATTTTGGTTCATATATTAGTAGATATCCTCCTGCCAGCCAACATCCCTTACCAAGAGGTTCACTCCCTTGCTGCCTGTTATTTACCAAAATATACCACATACTCCAATTTAGCAGTTTCAGTTCATAGACATCAAGTAGAAAGGAATGAATGGATTATAGGAAAAAAAACCCTTTTAGTCTATTAATACCTTGGAGACAATCTTCAAATAACTACAAATAGTGTATGAAAGGTGTGCAAGGTTGTATAGAGAGTATAATCCACCATGTGAAAGAATTACATTATTCAAGAAGCAAATCCCATTCTAAAATCTTAGAACATAAGATAATTCATTAATGTTGAAATAGTATAAGTTATTTAAGGTAATTATGATATAATCTTGGATATTAAGATTATATCATATATTCTATTTAAGGTAGTTAATAAATAGACATGTATATATATTGAGTTAGGGTTTGGAGAAAATAAGGAGGTTTCAATTTCTCATCCCCAATGCCTCTCTATCAATATATTCGTTTTCTCTTACTCGAATTCAGTTTTATAACATGGTATCAGAGCTAAGGTTTTCTGCTATTTTTAAGGTTTTTTGATCTGAAGGCTCAAGATACGGCATAACTGAATTGTCGTAGAAGATGGAGAAAACGGATGCAGCATTAACAGGAAGGGAGTTGAAGGAAATTTTAGAAGGTATGGCCAAATTGCTTGTAGGAAGAGAAGATGTATTGCCTCAACATAACAATACTCTCAATCGAGATTTGAAGTTGGAATTACTCCTAATAGAGCAGAGACTTGAAGGAACAAAAAACTATTTGAGTTGGTCGAGAAAGATGAGACTCATACTAGAGTCAAAATATTTGGAAGATTACATTGATGACTCGTATGAAGAACCCACTGATACTACCAGCACATCATGGAAGGTGTGGAGGGCGACTAATTCTCTGGTGGTTGCATGGATAATAGGATCACTTTCTCCTTCTATCGCGGGGTTGGTAGAAGGTATTAATAAAGCATATGATATATGGAAGATTTTGGCTACTCAATTCTCTGGTATTGGGAATATGATGACTGTGATTGAGATTGAAGATAAATTGGATGCACTAAAGCAGGGGGAGCGAAGCATAATAGAATACAGTACTGAGCTGAAAAGGTTATGGTTCGAACTTGATTATTATGATCCATTAATTACATCTGATCCTTCAGATACAACTTCTATTAGAGCATGGATGGAGCGACGATGTGTGATTCGCCTCCTGAGGGGACTAAATCTAGAATATGAAAATAAGAGAGCAATAATATGTCATCAGTCTCCAATTCCTCCGATAGAAGATGTTATTGCTGCACTAATTCATGAGGAGTCAAGACAAAAGGTTATGAACACTTCTAAGATATCAGCAATACTAGTTCGCTCTACTCTAGCAATACCGATTATTGACAACCGACAATGCTATAATTGTGGGAAGAATGGACATATTAGCTGGAATTATTTCTCGACACGTATTCCTGCATGGGGTGGAACAAGTCATAGCATCAGAGGACGTGGAGCCCGAGGTCAAGGTCGAGGTTATGGACGATTTGAGGGACAAACCTATCGTGCTAAAGGTGCTGACATTTTAAACAATGACATGTGTTATGCTAATGCTGACTCAGGTATTATTGCACATGCATTTTCTTCTAAACCATCTTTCACAGAATGAATTATTGATTCAGGCGCATCTAGACATGTGACAGGAACATCAGTAGAGTTTATTACATATACTGGTTCTCCACCTTTTTCCCATAATAGAGTTCAAACTGCTGATGGCACATTTCAACTGGTTATGGGATTCGGCTCGATTAAATGCACTTCATCAATTACATTATCATCAGTTCTACATGTCCCATCATTTCTAGTTAATCTATTATCAGTTAGTGCAATTAGTGATCAATTGAACTGTCAAGTAATCTTTGATCGAGATTCATGTGTCATTCAGGAAAGGAATACCAAGAGAACAATTGGGACTGGACGGAGGCTTGATGGATTGTGGTATCTTATGAGAGATGAGTCTAGCACAGCTTTAACCACTACTTTGTCTGAACGAGCAATGAATGAAGTCATATTGGAGCATCGTCGTCTTGGTCATCTATCGTTTGAGAATCTTAAGAGGGTAAGGCCTGACTTGATGAATAATGTAGAACGTAGCAAGCTTGTATGTGATGCTTGTGAGTTTGGAAAACATACAAGAACACGTTATTCTCCTACTGGTTTAAGAAGTATTTCACCATTTTCGTTGATACATTCTGATGTTTGGGGACCATGTCCAGTTACTTCGATTAGCGGATTCAGATGGTTTATTACATTTATTGATTGTTACTCAAGGATGACATGGGTATATTTGATGAAAAATAAATCTGAGACACTGGTTTGCTTTAAAGATTTTTTAGCTTTGGTGCAAACACAATATAATGCCAAAGTGAGTACTCTCCGTACAGATAATGGTACTGAATATGTTAATAGAGAATTCTCATCGTATTTATCTACAAATGGGATTCTGCATTAGACCATATGTCCAGATACACTAGAACAGAATGGAGTGGCAGAACGAAAGAATCGACACTTGTTAGAGGTAGCTCACACACTTCTATTTACAATGAATGTTCCAAAATATCTATGGAGTGAAGCAGTATTGACGGCAACATATTTAATTAACCGGATGCCTTCTCAGATATTAAACTTTCAATCTCCTTGTGAACTTTTGATGGGACACAATATATATGCAATCCGTCCTCGTGTATTTGGTTGCGTATGTTTTGTGAGAGATCATCGTCCCACAGTAACTAAACTTGATCCACGTGCATTGAAGTGTATTTATGTGGGCTATTCTAGCACTCAGAAAGGTTACAAGTGCTGGTGTCCAAGCGAGAGAAGACTTTTTGTGAGTATGGATGTAACATTTCGTGAGAATGAACCCTTTTATGGTGAATCAACAACGTCATCCACAGTGCTAGATGATTTGACTGAAGCACAACATGGAAATGAAGAGAGAATTAGTGATAATAAAGAAGATGATGTCATTGTAGGTATAATCCCATGTCCTAAGAGATTGAATATCAATGAAGGAGGGACCAATGAACCAGAATTGAAGGTTTATAGTAGAAGGAACAAGAGTTGTGCTCAGGGGGAGGAAGATAAAGAAGATGATGGAGAGCGACAAGAACATATACTTATACCACACTCATTGCCCATATATGTCCCAGATACCCATCAATCTTCTGACGATTCCTCATCATCACCGAATGTCCTAGATACCCATCAATCTTCTGATGATTCCTCATCATCAACAGATGTCCCAAATACCCATCAATCTCCTGACGATTCCTCGTCATCACCAGATGGTAATGAATCCTTGCCTATTGCTATTCGTAAAGAATCTAGAGCTAATGCAGGAAAACCTCCAATTAGATATGGTTATGAATATGATATATCTAATTATGTCTCATATGAATCTGTCCCATCTACATACAAGACCTTTATTGTATCATTACAGTTAGTGCACATACCAAGAAATTGGCAAGAGGCTAAAAATGATCCAAAGTGGCTTGCAGCGATGCATGAGGAGATGCGTGCATTAGAGAAAAATAAGACATGGGAGCTGGCATTACTTCCAAGCGGAAAAAAGGTTGTTGGATGCAAATGGGTATTCACTGTTAAGCAAAATGCTGAAGGAAAGGTTGAAAGGTATAAAGCAAGATTGGTAGCAAAAGGCTACAGCCAGACGTATGGAATAGATTATGATGAGACATTTGCACCAGTTGCAAAAATGAGTACCGTCAGAATACTTATATCATGTGCTGCCAACTATGGATGAAAATTACATCAATTAGATGTGAAGAATGCATTTTTGCATGGAGACTTACAAGAAAAGATATATATGGAAATTCCACCTGGATTTGATACAATGAAGACCACTGGGAGGGTATGTAAACTTAAGAAGTCTCAGAGAAAATATCTATTGGATCTACTTACTGAAATAAGGATGTTGGGTTGTCGAACTGCTGCTACTCCAATTGAACCAAATCATAAGCTATGTGCTCAGTCAGGGGACCCAGTGGATAAAGAACAATACCAAAGAATTGTGGGACGACTTATCTACTTGTGTCACACACGACCGGATATAACATATGCGGTTAGTATTGTTAGTAGATATATGCATGATCCTAGGACAAAACATTGGGAGGCAGTTATGCGAATATTGAGATATCTAAAGAGTAGCCCGGAAAAGGCCTTTGGTTCAAGTCTCAAGGTCATACTAAAGTTGAAGGATTTTGTGACTCTGATTGGGCTAGTTGTGTAGATGATAGAAGATCGACATCAGGTTATTGCGTGTTTGTTGGAGGTAATCTTGTATCTTGGTGAAGTAAGAAACAGGAGGTGGTCGCAAGATCAATGGCAGAGGCAGAATACAGAGCTATGACTCAAGGTATATGTGAGATAATATGGATAAAGAACTTATTGATGGAGTTATGTTTATTCAGGAAAGAATCCATTAAGTTATGGTGTGATAATAAATCAGCGATCAACATTGCTAACAATCCAGTTCAACATGATAGAACCAAACATATTGAAATTGATCGATTCTTAATCAAAGAGAAACTTGAGAGCAAGATTGTGGAGCTACACTACATGAAGACTAGCGAACAATTAGCAGATTGTTTAACTAAAGGATTAGGATCTAAAGAGTGGATTAATATTTGTAACAAGATGGGAATGATAGATATTTATCGCCCATCTTGAGGGGGAGTGTTGAAATAGTATAAGTTATTTAAGGTAATTATGATATAATCTTGGATATTAAGATTATATCATATATTCTATTTAAGGTAGTTAATAAATAGACATGTATATATATTGAGTTAGGGTTTGAAGAAAATAAGGAGGTTTCAATTTCTTATCCCCAATGCCTCTCTATCAATATATTCATTTTCTCTTACTCGAATTCAGTTTTATAACAATTAATGATAAAAATCAATTCAAATCCCATGCTAAGAGGAAACCCATTTGCCCAATTTTCCTCCTATATTAAGTATAAAAATTAATCTTTGTCAAAGAGAAAGGTCATCATAACATACTACCATAACTCATTCCTGAAATAAATCCAATGCAATAACAATTTTATTTACAAACAATGGGACATGAATCAAGGATAACTACTAATGGTTATGTGAAAGGCACAAAATGGTTATAGAGATAATATATGAATTTAACAAGAAAGGAATTTCATAACGATGAAAGCATAATCATGGAGAGTAACCGCATTAAAGATACTTAAATGAATTATGTGGATTACCATAAAGTGACTCAAATAATTCAATGACATCATAAAAAGACCAAACTAGCATTCCTATATAAAGAGGCTTATATGAGCCATCATGGAAAAATGTACAAATGACAATCATCACACTAAGCATGAAGAAGCAATTAGAAAGGAAGAGCGCTATCTAACCCTCTAGTCCCTGTTCGCATCTAAAAAATCATCCCTACAATGACCAAACTAGAATTACCAGGCCAACACTTCACATCGAAGAAATCATCAATTCTAACATCCACTCTACAATAACCATAAATCTCCCTTGTCAAGTCAAGTCCACATGCTCTCTTAGAGTTACTAATTAGGAAAACATCACCAGCCAATGTCGAGCTTGAGAAAAGGAAGTTGACATATGACTGAAGGATGAACGATGAACAAGCTTGAGCAATCTACCAGACTGGGAAATTCGATAACTCCAAAAAAAAAATTGAATGGAAGCAAACAAACAACATAAAACAAGATTTCAATTAGAAAGATGAACCTGTACGCTGAGCTACAGGCAAGAGTGTGATCAATGGAGGCAAGGTAGGGAGCCTCAAACTACGATAGGGCCTCAATAATGGAGTACCACACCGAGAGTCAATCTGTAACAAAGAAAGATCAACTAACAAAGAGTTAAATAAAGTAGGAAACAATTATGTCACACCCCGACCCAGTTGGGTCGGAGTCTTGTGATCAACCCACCACCCTCTAGCGAACCATCCTAGCAATCCTACCTTGTTGGCCCGAAGAAGGTAAATGTCACACACCGACCCGGCCTGGTCGGAGTATTGTGATCAACTTGCCACCCTTCCTTGTACTAATTTAGTATTTTGACCAAATAGTCCAAGGAAAGTAAATGCGTCGAAGTGTACTTATTTTCCATAACAAAGTTTACAAAACAACTAAATAAAAGTTACGTGCTTATGGTACCTTTGGCTTCCTCCTACAGTCTCTGCTCATCATGGCGAGGTGTTTATCCTGAAAAAGGTTTAATGAGAGGGGGTGTGTCATGCCTCAACCCGGTTTAGTTGGATCTCCATGAACAACCCACTGCTCTCTTAGTTCAAGAGGGGCTTCCCCTTCTTCTTCTTTTTTTTTTAATTCAAGAGGAGCCAGGCGTAATCTCAACATTGTTTCCTAGAATAACATATATCAATAAAAATGCAAGCTCAAGATAATTAAGCATACCTAACAGATGGTAATGCCTGGTGTTATCTCTAGTCATATCTTTATTTCCTGAAAAGGGGTAAAAAAGGGTGGATGAGTTTCCACAACTCAGTAAATGGGTATTTTAAAAAAAATAAAGTTTCAATAAAATAGTTTTTGATTTGGAGTGTGTCAGACTCCTTATTTTCTTTAAAATTCTTCCTTCCTTGGTTTCTCAAATTTCAAAGTCATTTCTCATCATTAACCACAAACGGTGTGTTTAGCAACCAACACATGCCCTTTATCATGAAGGGATCACACATTCGTAGGGCAGCATGTCCACTGCACCCACTTGTGATGTCAGAGTGACTTTATCGGCCACCTAGATAGAAGTCCGTCCACTTCTACCCTAAGAATGAGTGGATGTACGCCACATTCGACCCTCAATCCCAAAAGAAAATTCTATGTTCGTATGAGGACAGAGACCTCATCCCGACCCCACCTCGGTCTCATGCGCATGAAGCTACTTCGAGCTTTCCTGACTGCTGGCATAATAAATTGCCCTTATCTCTACCAGGTCATCTAGTAGCCCCTAGGACACATCACTACCCCTCTTGGGTGTCTTGAAGGTCCCATTCCTTAATGCATGCACTGATTCAACAGCCTTGACCCTCAACTCGACCTGCAGCTATTTAATCTTGTCGCACTGCCGCCAATCCATCGACTTGGCCAAACACATAATTCATTAGAGTTTTCATAGCATAAACTCATGTTTGTTTACGAGCTCCTACTCTTGCCAACTAGCCTTGGACCCACTGTACGAGATTTTCAAAATCAGGCATTTTAACCCCCAAGTTCCAAAACAGAGGCCTTCGACCTATCTAAGCTATTCGAGCTCCCGTCAAGAAGGTCTCCCAAAAAGTTTAAGCAGTGGCACACAATAAGGGGAGAGCACTTCTGACAAAAATAACATTTCATCTGTCCATCACACCAACCGGGTATGAGGAAAACTCCGCCCATAACCGATAAGCGGGTTTTCTACTTCCTTCTAAGAAGTTCATCATACCAATCGGGTATGATCTACTTACAATCAGTAAGTAGTTTTTCCATGGGTTTTCTCACATCACCTCTTCCAGGTGTGATGTCAAAATCCCATATAGTAGTGAATTTTCATTACCAAGGTGCTCATCATCCCAACCAAGTATGATATAAAAATCCCACTCACCCGTGAATGTAGTGAATTCCTTTTAACCGCCTTTTTGTCTCCATGCGTGTAAACCCCGTCCTTTAATAATGAGAAAATTGGGGAAAGAACTGGTCAACTTCAAATATAAAATTGAGTCGGTCTACAAGCAGATTATTAGGAAACGAGCAAATTTGAGAATTTACAACTCTCATGTGACTCAAAATGGTTCATAAACCTTGGAAAAAAGAACCTTAGGACGAATTGGGGAAGAAAAACTGGACTGGTTCGAGTGAACCGAGTCTGAACTAGATAGAATCGGTTTATGATCCGAGTCGATTCATGAACCAGAATCGATAGAGAAAGGGCAAACCGAGAAATTTATGGATCCCGAGTGACCCAAAGAGTACCCAAAGTGATGGAAATAGACTTGAAAAGGAATTGGAGATGAAAACCAAACGGGTTCAGGTGAATCGGGTCCAAAACAGATTGAACTAGTTTGGACTGGTTTGAACCACTATTGAACTAGATTCTAAATTCATTTTTCTAGGTAGCTTAAATAATTCAAATTTGAGATTTGAGGCCTTCATTGGATAGAAAATGAATTTAGATGAATTTAAAAATTTTTAGATTTGAAAAATTCGGTTGAATGGGGGAGGGGGGGGGGGGGGGTTGAACCGACCGGTTTAAGGTTTGAACCGGTCCGGTCTGGTTTAGTATAGTGTCGTCTTCTTCCTTCATATGACATCACTATTCACTCATCGAAAAATCACGCAGCGCTGATGAAGCTAAATAATCTCAGGCCAGGGAGTTTTATGCAATGAATGACCGCCATTAAGATGCCAATCGGACGTCCAAGAAGTCCCCGAGCTTCCTATATAAAGAGCCCCTCCTCATTCACCCTCTCCACAACTGAAAAAGCTCACTCTCTCTCAGCTACTTAGTTTTCCGGTGAAGCTCAAACCAAAGCTTCGATATAGGGTCATTTCTGAGCCAAAGAAGGTGAGGTCAGGTTCCTTAGAACCGGGGAGAAGTCAACTACATGCATGTAGTCTCTGTTTACTCCGAGAGTTGCTGGAGAAACGCCGACGTGATAAAACAGTGAAGCAGCTCTGATGGATCAAAGGTGCCCTATTTTTGTTCGAGCTGAAATCAGCTAATTCGTGCCCCCTCAGGCCAAATCAAGATCTCCTAACACTCCCTCAGCCCTCCCACGGCTGAATTAGGGCTGAAAGGTAAGCCAATTTTGCTCCCCTCTATAATTTTCAACCGGTGTTAGAGAGAGAGTCGGGTGAATTTCAATGAGAGAATTCTAATCCAATTCGACATCAATTGGTGTTAGTCTTGATCCTAGGAAGAACCTTAGGAATAGAGCTACCTACCCAGATAGAAAGCTTAGACTGCCACGCCCTCGCGAGTGAGCAATCAAAGCTTTCTCTCTCTATAGTCTATTTTTTGGCGAAGCTCCGTTTGAGCTTGTTCTGGCATTAAAACTTACAATTCAAAGTGCTATGGAATCGTATGAACATATAGAAACTCAATTTCAACAATTAGAAGTGTTTGATCGGTCAATTTGATGAAATCAAATTCGGCTATTTTAGAGAGTTGAAATTTGGTGAAATTTTTGGGAAATTGGGGATTTTCGAAAATTTAAAGGATAAAAATGTAATTTTTATTAAATTGATGGTCAATTGGGCATGATTAGAATGTGAAAAGGCCAATTGAGAAATTTTGGAATTTTTGGGGTAAAACTTACCATTTTTGTAAAGCAAGGGCAAAATGGTAATTTTGGAAAATTTGGTGGCCAAATCAGGAATGTGGGAAACTTGAGCCCCATTTTATAAAATAGAGTAAATTGAGATCCCAAGAGGAATTTAAAAAGTTTCGGGACTCAAATTGAGGAAAAACCGACATTTGGGACTTAAAAGAAAAATAACTTTAGGGACCTAAATACAAATAAAGAAAAAGTTGGTTTTTCTCATTCATTTGGAACGAATGAGGGCTATCAGGCCAAAGAATAATGAACAACCATGTTTGTTTCATGTAGGAAAATGAGACATCAGGAACGCCAGCTTAAGTTAAGCTTGCTAGGGAAGGAAACTGACTAAGTGGAATATCACTGCACGATTGGGTGAGTGGGATTTTATATCATACCCGGTTAGGGATGATAAGTACCTCGAAATGAAAATCCACTACCTAGTGGTATTTTATACATCACAACTTACAGGAGTGATGTGAAAATCATGCGAAAAAACTACTTACCGGTTGTAAGTAGATCATATGTGATTGGTATGATGAAACTTCCTTGAAGGAAGTGGAAAACCCGTTCATCGGTTATGAGCAGAGATGTCCTTATACCCGATCGGTATGATGGATAATTGAAAACATATTTTGTAGGAAGTGCTCTCACCTGACTGTGTGCCACTGCTTAAACGATTTGGGAGACCTTCTTGACGGGAGCTCGAATAGCTCTTATAGGTCGGGGGCCTCGATTTTGGAACTTGGGGGCTAACATGCCCAATTTTAAAAATCTCGAATAGTTAGCCATAGGCCAATTGGCACGAGCAGGAGCTTGTAAACAAACATGAGATATATGCCATAAAACTTTAAATAAATGAATTATTTGGCCATGGTACCAAGATAGGACCAACATATTCAGTCAACTAATGGCAGTGCGACATGACATGTCTCTGGACTAGTCAAGACAAACAGATGCAGGTTAAGTTGAGGGTTGGGGCCGTTGGACCAGTGACACCATAGATTATATGACATCATGAGAAAATTGTTGATTTGTGCATTTAGTGTGTTTATGGGACCTTCAAGACGCACAAGAGGGGTAGGGCAGTTAGTTGTACTAGAAGCCTTGCGAAGCTTGACGTAGCTTCAAGCGCATGTGATCGGGGTGGGGTCAGGATGAGGTCTCTATCCTCATACGGACATGGAGAATTTATTTCGAGATTAAGGGTCGGATGTCACGTACATCCACTCATTCTCAGGGTAGAAGTGGACGTGCTTCTATATAGGTGGCCGATAAAGTCGCTTTGACGCCACAAGTGGGTTTAGTGGACGGGCTGACCTGCGATTGTGTTTTTGACCTTCATGATGAATGATATGTGTTAGGTGATGACACACCGCGATTAATAAGAAATGGTGATAAAAACAAAGATTTGAAATGAAAAGATTTTTGAAAGAAAATAAGGAGTCTGGCACACTCCAATACAAATCATTTTCCTAAAAGTTAAATTTCTAAAATTCATTCACTAAGTAGTCGTACTCTCCCCCTCCCTTATATCCCTTTTAGGAAATTCTGGAAAGCATACCTTTAAAGACCATCAACTAAGACACCTGTGAGAAAAGTATGAAACATTTAAAATTTTATGCTGTTTTGATTTATTTTATTCCAGGAAAGGTGCAGGTTTAAAGGACGCCTTCCTCCTTACGGTTTATAATGAGGGGAAACCCTTTAATAAATCGGGAGAGTGGCGGGTTGATCACGGGGATTTGACCAAACCGGGTCGGGGCATGACAATGCGAGCTTGTCTTGGCTGACATTCCCGGTACTTCGTGTTCCTACACGATATGAATATCCTTGTTCATTATGCTATGGCTTGATAGCCATCATTCATCACAAATGAATAAAATACCCAAACTTTTCAATTAATTACAATTAGGTCCCTTTTCACGCCCCGACCCAGTTTGGTCGGATCCCCGTGATCAACCCGCCACTCTCCTAGTTTATTAAAGGGTTTCCCCTTATTATAAACCTTAAAGAATAAGACGTCCTTTAAACCTACACCATTTTCTAGAATAGCATAATCAAAACTGCATGAAATTTTAAACTTTACACACCAAGCTTACAAGCACCTTAGTTGATGGTCTTTAAGGGTAGGTTTTCTGGGATTTTCTGAAAGGTATATAAGGGAGGGGGTGAGTACGACTACTTAGTGAATGGGTTTTCAAAGGTTTACTTTTAACTTTTAAGAAAAACATTTATATGGAGTGTGTCAGACTCCTTTCTTTTAAAAAATCCCTTCATTTAAAAATTTGGGTTTTCCCATCATTTCTTATTTATCACGGTGTGCCATCACCCAACACACATCCTTCATCATGAAGGTTACACACATTCGCAGGTCAACACGCCTATTAAACCCACTAGTGGCTTCAAAGCGACTTTACCAGCCACCTGGATAGAAGCACGACCACTTCTACCCTGAAAATGAGTGGATATACGTGACATCCGACCCTCAATCCCAAAATTGCTTCTTTGTGTCCACATAAGGGTAGAGACCTCATCCTGTCCCCACCTCGGTCTCATGTTGACAGGATGAGGTCTCTGCTACTCCAAATTTCGCACAGAAAACCTGGAATGACGATCTGCCCTTATACAAATCGGGTCGTCTAGGGCCCTTAGGGCACATCACTACCCCTTATGGGCGTCTTGATGATCCTGTACTTATAATGCATGCACAAATAGAGTTTTCTTAATTTTCCATGTAATATGTGGTGCCATTTGTCCCAATGGCTCCGACTCTCAACTCAACCCGCAGTTATTTGTCTTGACCGATTCGTCGACTTGTCATGTCGCATTGTTGCTAGTTGACTGAGCATGTCAGTCCTATCTTGGTACCATGACCAAACAATTCACTTATTAAGTTTTATGGCATATATATCATGTTCGTTTACGAGCTCGTACTCGTGCCAACTGGCCTTGGGCCCACTGTACGACATTTTCAAAATCGGGCATTTAGCCCCCAAGTTCAAAAGCCAAGGCCCCTGGCCTATCAGAGCTATTCGAGCTCCCATCGAGAAGGTCTCCCAAATTATTTAAGCATTGGTAAACAGTCAGGGGAGAACACTTCCGACAAAATGGGTTTTCACTGTCCATTATACCGACCGGTATAAGGACATCCCCGTTCATGACCGATGAACAGGTTTTCAACTTCCTTTGAAAAAGTCTCATCATACCAACCAGGTATGATTTACTTACAACTGGTAAGTAGTGTTTCCGCATGGTTTTCACATGACATTCTCTAAGTTGTGATGATTAAAATTCCACTAAACAGTGGGTTTTTATACCTAGGTACTTATCATCCCCAACCGAGTATGATATATAATCCCACTCACAACCGGTAAGTAGTTTTTAAATTTTAAGTTGTTCTCATTATCCTAACCGGGTATGATGTTAGTAAACTCACTCACAACTGGTAAGTGGTTTTCAAATTTTAAGTTGTGCTCATCATCCTAACTGGGTATGATGTTAGTAAACCTACTCCACCCGTTAATGCCGTGAATTCCATTAGATCGGTTCTTTGTATTCACGTGAGCTTGTCCTTGCTGGTGTTCCCAGTACTTCATGTTCCTACACGATATGAACATCTTGATTCATTATCTTTTGGCCTAATAGTCTTCATTCATTCCAAATGAATGAGAAAGTCAAACTTTCATTTATTTGCAATTAGTTCCCTAAAGTTATTTCTCTTTAACTTCTCTAATGCCGGTTTTTCCTCAAATTGAGTCTCGAAACTTTTAAAATTTATTATAGGACCTCAATTTATTCCATTTCACAAAAGGGGATTAATTTCTCAAATTTCCAATTTGGTCCCCCAACTTTTCCAAAATTACCATTTTGCCCTTCCTTTACAAAAATGGTAAGTTTCACCCCAAAAATTCTAAAATTCCTCAGTTGGCCCTAAAACATTTTATCATGCCCAATTAACCCTCAACTTCATAAAATTACATTTTGGTCCTTTAAATTTGAAAATCCCCAATTCCCCCCCCCCCCCCCCCCCCCCAATTTCAACTCCTTAATATTGCTGAATTTGATTTTATCAAATTGACCAATCAACACATCTCTAATTGTTGAAATTGAAGTTAAAATTGAGTTCCTCCATCTTCTTACGATTCAATAGTACTTTGAATCGCAAGTTTTAATGTTGGAAAGAGCTCAAATAGAGCTTCATCGAAAAACGAACTGTAGAGAGAGAAAACTTTGATTACTCACCGGTGATGGCATGTCGGTCCGAGCTTTCGATATGGGCAGATAGCTCTCATCCTAAGGTTTATCCTAGAATCAAGAATCGCATCAATTGATGCCGAATTGAGTTAGAATTTCATCATTGAAGTTCTTCTAGTTCTCTCTCTAGCACTGGCCAAAAATTGCAAAGGGGAGCCGAATTGGCTTACCTTTCAGTCCTAATTCGGCCGTGGAAGGCTTGGTTTGGCCTGAGGAGGGCTTGAAATGGCCAATTTCAACTCAGCTGAAATAGGGCAGCTTCGGTCCGTCGGAGCTGCTTTACTGTTTCATCACGTCGGCATCTTGTTGGCAACCCTTGGAGTGAACGGAGATTACAGACGTGTAGTTGACTTCTTCCCGGTTCTAAAGAACCCGACCTCACCTTGTTTAGCTCAGAAAAGACGCCATGTCAGAGCTCTGGTTTGAGCTTCGCTGAAAAATGGAGCAATTGAGAGAGAATGAAGTTTTCAGTTGTGGAGATGATGAATGGGAAGGGGCTCTTTATATAGGGAGCTTGGAGACCTGTTGGCCGTCCGTTTGGCACCGTTATAACTGACATTGAAGACCTGAAATGCCCCCGAACAGAAGCATTTCTTCTTCACCGGCGTTTCTTCAGTTTCCCGATGAGTGAACAGTGCTGTCTTCCTGAGGAAGAAGATGACATTGTTCCGAACCGGACCGGACTAGTCTGAATTGAGTTCAAAGCTTAAAGCGGTCGGCTCGCCCTCCGTTCTACTGAGTTTTTCAATTCTAAAAATTTCTAAATTCATCTAAATTCATTCTCTATCAAATGGTGGCCTCAAATATCTAATTTGAGTTATTTAAGCTACCTAGAAAAATGAATTTAGGATTCGGTTCAATAGTGGTTCAAACCGATTCGAACTGGTTCGAATCCGATTCACCTGAACTGGTTTGATTTTCATCCACAATTCCTTCACAAGTCCATTTCCATGTCTTTGTGACTCCTTGGGTCACTTAGGGTTCATAAAATTCCCAATTTACCATCTCTTTATCGATTTCGGTTCATAAACCGACTCAGTCCTTAAACTAGTTCAATCCGGTTTGGGTTCGGTTCACCCGAACCGGTCTAGTTTTTCTCTCCCACTTTGTTCTAAAGTTCCTTCCCAAGGTTTATGAATTTCTTTAGAGTACAATGGAGTTGAATTCCTCTGTTTTTCCCGATCTCTATCAGTTACGATTCATGAACCGACTCGGTTCATAAACCGGTTCAATCCTATTAGACCCGGTTCATCCAAACTGGTCTAGTTTCCCTCTTCCAATTCATCCTAAGGTTCTTTTCTATAGTATTATGAACCCTTTAGATCACCTGGGAGTTATAAATTCTTAAATTGCCCATTCAAAATTAATTAGGTTTGTAAACCGGTTCGATTTTTTACCGGTTTTCCTTAGCTCAAAAGGGTGGAGTTTACATCCCTAAATTTACTTTTCTTTAACTTTAGGTCCCTAATACCGATTTTCCCTCAAATTGAGTGCCAGAACTTCAAAACTTTACCTTGGGACCTCAATTTATTCAAAATTTCAAAAAAGGGTTCAAGTTTCCTAAATTCCCAATTTGGTCCCCAACTTTTCCAAAATTACCATTTTGCCCATACTTTACAAAAATGCTAAATTTCACCCCAAAAATTCCAAAAATTGATCAATTGGTCCTCCAACATCTTTTCCATGGCCAATTGGCCCTCAATTATGGAAAATTGCACTTTAGTCCCTCAAATTTTCAAAAACTCCAAAATTTCCCCCAATTTTAACCTTTCAACCTGATTGGATTTGATTTCATCATGTTGATCGATCAATCGAAGTTAATTGTTGAAATTGAAGGTGGATTTGAGTTCCTACACATCCGTACGATTGAATTGCACTTTGAATCGCATGATTTGATGCCGGAACGAGCTCAAACGGAGCTTCGCCAGAAAATTGGATGTAGAGAGAGAAAGCTTCGATGGGTTACCTTCAGGGGTGCAGCGGTCCAAGCTTTCGATATGGGCAGATAGCTCTCATTCTAAGGTTCCTGCTAGAATCAAGAATTGCCTCAATTCATATCAAATTGAGGGAGAATTCAGTCAGTAAATATTCATGGGTTCTCTCTCTAACACTATTCAAAATTCATAGAGGGGAGCTAAATTGGCTTACATTTCCGTTCTAATTCGGTTATAGGATGGATTAGGGAGTGTTGGGGGAGGTTGGTTTGGCCTAAGGAGGGCTCGAATTAGCTGATTTCAGCTTGATAGAAATAGGGCAGCTTTGGTCTGTCGGAGTTGCTTCACTATTCGATCATGCCGGTGCTTCTCTGGAGATCCTCTAAGCAATTGGAGACTACCACCGTGTAGCTGACTTCTCCCCGAGTTTAAGGAACTTGACCATGCCTTCTTTGGCTCTGAAAAGAACCTATGTCGGAGCTCTGGTTTGAACTTTGTCAGAAAATTGAGAAGTTGAGAGAGAATGAGGTTTTCAGGTGTGTGGAAGATGAATTGAGAGGGGCTCTTTATATAGGGAGCTTGGGGACTCTCCGGCCGTTCGTTTGGCACCTTAATGACAATCATTGATGGCTTGAAATGTACTAAACGGAAATGTTTCTTCTTTGTCAGTGCTATTCAATTTTCCGATGAGTGAATAGTGTTGTTATCTGAGGGAAGAAGATGACAATGTTTCGAAGCGTACCGAATCGGTCCGAACCAGGTTCAACGCTTAAATGGGTCGGTTCAGGCCTGATTCGACCAAGTTTTTTAAAATTAAAAATTTCTAAATTCATTCTCTATCCAATAGTGGTTCAAACAATGTCAAACTGATTCAATTTGATTCGGATGCGGTTCACCTAAAGCAGTCTGGTTTTCTCTCCCAAATCGTCCTAAAGTCCTTTCCAAGGTTTTTTATGACTCTTTGGGTCACTCGGGAGTTGTAAATTTCCCAATTTGTCTGTTCTATAGTGATCAGGGTTTGTGAATCGGTTTGGTTTTCTCACTCGGTTTGACCAGTTCTTTTCTTGGTTTTCCTTAACTTCAAAGGGCGAAGTTTATAAGGTGAGTTTCTACAACTTTGTGAGTGGGGGTTGGGAAGTGAGTTTTCAAACAATTAGTCTATCAAAACATTTTATATTTTTAGTTTATTGTAATCTGAGTTCATCTCTTCTTGAGCCCTTCCCCTTGCTCAGGAGGCATTTCAACAAGCATTTGCATGCCCTTTCTATCATAGAAAGGGATCACATGTTTGCAGAATGATCTTTGACCATTCCACTTGTCAACTGAGGCACCTTTACCATCCACCCTGATAGAGGTACACCGCCTCCACTTTAAACCCCATCCTTTAAAGGTAAGAAAAATCGGGGGAAAAACCAGTAAACCTGGGTGAGAAAATCGAGTTGGTTCACAAACCACAACCAATAAAAAAAGGGTAAAAAGGGAAATTTACAAATCCTGGGTAACCGAAAGGTGAACCGGACCTGAACTAGATTGAATTAGTTTCTAAATTCATTTGTCTAGGTGGATTAGAAAATTCAAAATGGAGAATTGAAGCCACTATTGGATAGACAATGAATTTAGATGAATTTACAAATTTTGAATATTGAAAAACTCAGTCGAATCGGGCCTGGACCGACTGGTTTAAGCATTGAACCAAGTTCGGACCGGTACATTCCGGTTCGGAACAGTGGCGTCTTCTTCCTTGAGATGACAACACTGTTCACTCGTCGAGAAAGTGAGCAGCGCTGGCGAAGATGAAAAGATTCTGTTCATGACATTTTTTGCCATGAATGATCTCCATAAAGGTGCAATTCAGACAGCCAAGGAGTGCCCGAGCTTCCTATATAAAGAGCTTCTCCCTATTCATTCTCCTCACACCTGAAAACTCCTCTCTCCCTCTACTGCTCCAATTTTTGGTGAAGCTTGAATCAGAGCTCTAAATTGGGCATTTTTCTGAGCCAAATAAGGCGAGGTCGGGTTCCTTAGATTTGGGGAGAGGTCAGTTAACTGACGGTAGTCTCCATTTGCTTTGAGGATCCTCGAAGAAGCACCGGCGTCATCAAACAGTGAAGCAGCTCTAGCGGACTGAAGCTGGCCTGTTTTGGCTGAGCTAAAAATGGCCAATTTGAGCCCTTCTCAAGCCAAACCAAGCTCTCCCAACACTTTCAAAGCTCTTATACGAATGAATTAGGGTCGAAAGCTAAGCTAATTTGGCTCCACTCAGTAATTTCTAATAAGTGTTGGAGAGAGAACCGACAAAACTTCACTAACTAAATTCTCCATCAATTCGACATGAATTGATGCGATTCTTGATCCTAGGAGGAACCCAGAACAAGAGCGACCTACCTCAATCGAAAGCTCGAACCGCCGCACCCCCGACGGTAAGTTTTTGAAACTTTCTCTCTCTAAGTCTAGTTTTCTGACGAAGCTCCGTGTGAGTTTAATTTGGATCCAAATGACACGATTCAAAACTCTATTGAATTGTGTGGAAGTGTAGGAACTCAATTTAACCTTCAATTTCAACAATTAAACCCGATTGAATGGTCAATTTGATGAAATTAAATTCGGCCAGTTTGAAAGGGGAAATTAGGGGAAATTTTGGGAATTTCGTAAAATTGAGGGACTAGAGTGCAATTTTGTAAAATTGAGGGTCAATTGGCCATTAAAAAGATGTTGGAGGACCAATTGGTCAATTTTTGGAATTATTGCTGTCAAATTGTCATTTTTGTAAAGTAGGGGCAAAATGGTAATTTTAAAAATGTTGGGGACCAAATTGGAAATATGGGAAACTTGAAGCCCTTTTGTGATTTTGAATAAATTGAGGTCCCAAAGTGAATTTTAGAAGTTTCTGGACTCAATTTGGGGAAAAAGTTTGCATTAGGGACCTAAAGTTAAGGAAAAAGAACTTTAGAAACCTAAATGTAAATAATTGTAAACTTTGGGCATTTTGCTCATACATGGGGAATTAGGGCTATTATGCTAAATGCTAATAAAAAAGGATGTCCAAATTGTGTAGGAGCACAAAAGATCGGGAACGCCAGCAATGATAAGCTCACGTGGAGGTAAAAATTCGATAAAGAGGAATACACTGCACTTATGGAGTGAGTGAAATTTTTCACATCATACCCGGTTAGGATGATGAGTACATCGGAAAGGAAAAACCAGTTGTCACGTCCTGACCCGGTTTGGTTAGATCCTCGTGATCAACCCACCACCCTCTTGGTTTACTGAGGGTTTCCCCTTATTTATAAACTGTGGAGAGTAAGGCGTCCTTTAAATCAAAATTGTATAAAATTTTAAACAATTCATACATGTCTTATAGGCGTATTAGTTGAAGGTCATTTAGGGTAGGCTTTCTGGGATTTTCTGAAAGGGAGATAAGGGAGGGGGTGAGTACAATGACTCAGTGAATGGGTTTTAAAAATTTTAAGTTTGAGGAAAAATGTTGGTTTTGGAGTGTGTCAGACTCCTTATTTTCCTTTAAAAACCTTTCATTTCAAACCTCGGTTTTTATCACCATTTCTTATTAATCATAGTGTGTCATCACCCAAGACACATCCTTCATCATGAAGGTCAATCACACAATCACAACCAGTACGTCCACTGAACCCACTTGTGGCATTGGAGCGACTTTATCAGCCACCTAGATAGAAGTACGTTCAATTATTCATATTTGTTTACGAGCTCCTGCTCATACCAACTAGCCTAGGGCCCACTGTTCGTGATTTTCAAAATCGGGCATAATAGCCCCCAAGTTCCAAAACCGAGGCATCCGACCTAATAGAGCTATTCAAGCTTTCGTCAAGAAGGTCTCCCAAATTGTTTAAGTAGTGGCACACAGTCAAGAGAGAGCACTTCCGACAAAAATATATTTTCAACTATCCATCATACCAACCGAGTGTGAGAATATCTTCGCTCATAACTGATTAACGGGTTTGCCACTTCCTCCAAGTAAGTTTCATCATACCAACCAGGTATGATCTTTCTCTAATTGGTTGTAAGTAGATCATACCCAGTTGGTATGATGAACTTCTTGGAAGGAAGTGGAAAACCCGCTTACCAGGTATAAGCGGAGATGTCATCACATTTGATTGGTGTGATGGGCAATTGAAAAAGTATTTTTATTAGAAGTGCGCTCCCCTAACTGTGTGCCATTTCTTAAAAATTTTGGGAGACCTTTTTGATAGAAGCTCAAATAGCTCAATTAGGCCAGAGGCCTCGGTTTTTGGAACTTGGGGGCTAGATTGTCCGATTTTAAAAATCTCGTACAGTGGGCCCAAGGCTAGTTAGCACAAGTAGGAGCTCATAAACAAACACGATGTTAAGCCATGAAAATTTTAATGAATGATGTGATTTGGCCATGGTACCAAGACATGACCAACACACTCAATGGACTAGCGGCAGTATGACGAGACAAGTCAACGAACTAGTATAGACAAACAACTACATATCGAGTTAAGGGTCGGGGTGGTTGAACTAGTGTCACCAAAGATTAATGGCTGATATGGAAAATTTTGTTTGTGCATGCACTAAGGTTCATGACCATCAAGATGCCCAAGAGGGGTAGTGATGCGTCCTAGGGGCTACTAGACGACATGGTGGACATAGGGCAGTTTGTCGTGCTAGCAGTCAGGGATGCTCGACGTAGCTTCATGCGCATGAGACCGGGGTGGGGTCGGGATGAGGTCTCTGTCCTCATACAGACATGGAGTTTCTTTTCAAAAATGAGGGTCAGATGTCGCGAACATCCACTCATTCCTAGGGTAGAAGTGGACGAGCTTTTATCTAGGTGGCTGATAAAGTCGCCCTGAAAACTAGGGAGAACCCCATACCAAAAGAGGAAATGAACCAGAAGTATAGGAGGACTTTTGGAGTAATCCTGGGTCAAAGAGGACTTGATAAGATGACCTCCAAGGTGTTCAGGCTCAAGGACAGCAAAACACCGAACCACTAGTAACCCCTTAGAAAGGCCCCACAATGCTCAAATTATTGGAGGAATCACAAAGGTCCACACAAGGAAATGACCTGTTATAGATGTGGACAATAGGGACACTACATAAGAAGATGCCCAACATTTTGGAAGACAAGACCCAAGAGGATATGTTATGTATGTAGGAGGGTGGGACACATAGCAAAGGACTATCCCACACCGCAAGGAATCAAAGCGATACCTTCTAATAAGGATACCTCCATCCCAATAAAAGCCCAAAGGGATAACATTACAAGGACCACAATTCCGACTAGGGATCCCAATCTCACACAGCAAGAAATCTTTCTAGACCATAACATAGTACTGAGTATTCCCCAAACTATCATTATAACAATCTTCCTTAAGAGATGTTAAAACCCCAAATTGTATTCTTACTTTAATGAATAAGGTTCTGAGTTCCAAAAAAACTTTATGTTCCTTAATAATACAATTGTGTGCCTTAATTTTATAAGGAAGTATCATGGGAAGAAGACAAAGGATAGGACCTTAAACCTCGACAGAGCAGAATATGGATAAAAGAGAATTTTTCCCTTAAGGAGCGTTACAAGCCACCTAGGAGCAAAGAAGAAAGCACCTCCTCCATATAAGACAAGCCTCTAACGATGAAGTGTCTCAAGATAACAAAGTGTGATATGCTTTGGAAAAGTAAAGGAGTCAAGTAAGGTTGTAGACTGAGCTAGCAAGAAGGTGTAACTAGAAACTTTGGTATAAAACGCCCTAGGGAAAATAGTAAGGACTACACCCTAAAAAGAATGATGGGATAGGCATCAAGGACGAGTAAAAATCGAAGGACAACTGTTTCGAGACAAGTAAACCAGGAGAGTAGTAGGGATGAGGCAGTTAATGAACTGACCCTTGAGTAGGTCATAAATTTAAACCCCAGCAAGGAAGGAGGAGATGGGAAGGCCATAATAATGGAAAAGAAGGATGAAAGAAATCCTTGAAGAAATACATGGTCAAAAATGAAATGATGATCACACTCAAACCATAAGGAGGATTTAATAGGTCTCACACAAAGAGGTCTTGAAGAAATAGTGTACCCTTTCCAAGAAGGGAAACCCATGGAAGGTGTACATATCCCAACTAAGAAGTAATGGACAAAGTGACAAAAGATGAGGAAGTGAAGTGCATACCGAGGTGAAAGAACCTAGGGAAGTATACTAGGAGGACCCAAGGAGAAAGTTAAACCCAAGGAATAGGTAAGTAGGAAAATAGCATCAAAGGATGCTATGACAAGTAAAAATGGGAGGGCTACCCATAATAGGGAAATATAGGAAAGAACATTTGAAAAACCTTGGAGAAGTAAGCCCTCCAATTTGGAAGTGGTTAAGGGGAAACAACCAATAACATTGAGATTGGTTGTGGCCCACACTCGCTTAATAAAGCCCAAGGAGTGGACGACTAGACATAAAACAAAGTGATAGGAACCAACCTATCAGCATAAGTTCCTCGAAGAGAGGATAAGGAACAAAAAGGAGATAAATGACAAGGAAGGATAAAGAGTGGATAACAATACTGATCTCTAAAGGGTATAAGAAAGAAAAGAAGGAAAAAGCCTCCAAGGAGCGTTAGGGAGGTTGAACCAGGACAAAAGTCCCTAGGTAAAAGGATAAAAGTAGGAAGTGAGACCCTAAAAAGGGAAGTTTTAAAGTTAAGGAATCACCGGTTCAATCATAAGGGGCTTAACCTGACATAAGGAACCTCATAAAGAGCCATAAGTGGTTGAGGGTATATCAGGACAACCAAGTGTTACCTGTTTTGGAAGAGAAAAGAAGCCAAATAGGGATTTTCGATGAACCTAGTAGAAGGAAGCAACGAACAGCAACAAGATGGTCAAGGAGAATAAATGAGACCCTAAGTAGGACCGGGAAGTAGTGGAAATTACACTCTAAGGAAGGGTGATAGGATGGGCATAGTGTTGAGTACACAAAATAAAACTAAACGATCGGAGATACCTTAGGTAGAAAAGCAAAGGGTGAACTGGGAAATTATGGTCAGTGAATGATTAAAGGTGGGAAAAAGCCTTAATCCAAAAGGGTGTAAGAATGCGAAGGAAGGAAACCTTCAAGGAGTAGTAAGAAATTTGAACATATAGTGCCTAAGGGGGGAAATCTCTACTTGAAGGACATAGTAGAGAATGAAAATCGTGAAAGGCTAACTCCCCAAACAAAGGAATCGTGAAATGGTCACGAGCAAGTAAGAATTGGTTTAGGGAAAAAGGAAAATCCTTAAGTAAAGGACACCACCAGAAATGAGGAAGAACATAAGAAGGGATGAATTCCAATGTGTCGGTAAGCCATCAGGAAAACCGATGGTTGGAATCGAAAAGACCCAATAAAGAAGTTAGGAAATGATGAGTAGGTAAGAGAAATCGGTACGGTTATGTGAGACATGACGTCAAAGGCAAGATGGATGAGAGGATAACTGTTATGCCCCAACCCGATTTGGTCAGATCCTCGTGATAAACCTGTCACTCCCGATTTATTAAGGGTTTTCCCCTTCTTTAAATCGTGAGGAGTAATGCATTCTTTAAACTTGTACTCTTCCTAGAATAACATTAATTAAAATTGTAAGAAATTTAAACTTAATATACTTGTCTCATAGGTGTAGTTAACTGGAGGTCTTTGGGTAGGTTTTCCCTTGGTTACCTAAAAATGGGTATAAGGAAGGGGATGAGTTCAACGACTTCGTGAATGGGTGTTTAAAACTTGACTTTCAGAAAAATGGTTTGAATTGAGGTGTGCTAGACTCCTTATTTTCTTTAAAACATTTCATCCTCAAAATCTCAATTTTTCAAAACCATTATTCCTCATTAATCATAGTCGGTGTGTTTAAAAATCAACACACGCCCTTCATCATGAAGGGATCACACATTCACATGGCAGCACGTCCATTGCACCCACTTGTGGCGTCGGAGCGACTTTATCGGCCACCTAGATAAAAGCTCATCCATTTCTACCCTGAGAATGAGTGGATGTACGTGACATTCGACCCTTAATCCCGTAAAGAAACTCCATGTCTGTATGAGGACAAAAACCTCATCCCGAATGCTTCCTTGAATGCTAGCACGACAATCTACCCTTATCTTCACCATGATGTCTAGTAGCCCATAGGATGCATCACTACCCCTCTTGGGTGTCTTGAAGGTCACGTACCTCAGTGCATGCACAAAACAACAGTTTTCCCCATAAGCCATTTAATCTTTGGTGCCACTGGTCCAACGGCCCCGACCCTCAACTCGACTTACAACTATTTGTCTCGACTGGTCCATTGACTTGTCTCTTTGCACTACCGCCAGTCCATCGAGTATGTTAGTCTTGTCTTGGTACCATGGCTAAACACATCATTCATTAAAGTTTTCACGGCTTAATCTCATGTTTGTTTACTAGCTTCTGCTCGTGCCAACTAGCCTTGGGCCCACTGTACGAGATTTTCAAAATCGGGCATTTTAGCCACTAAGTTCCAAAACCGAGGCCTCCGGCCTATCATGAGCTATTCGAGCTCTTGTCAAGAAGGTCTTCCAAAAAGTCTAAGTAGTGGCACATAGTCTGTGGAGAGCACTTCCGACAAAATATTCTTTTCATCTATCGATCACAACAACTGGGTGTGAGGACATCTCCGCTTATAACCGATAAGCGGGTTTTCTACTTCCTTCCAGAAAGTTCATCATTATAGCCAGGTATGATCTACTTACAACTGATAAATAGTTTTTCCGCGTAATTTCAACATCACTCCAGTCCGGTGTGATGTTTAAAATTTCACTTAGTAGTGGGTTTTCATTATCGAGGTATCCATCATCCCAACCGGGTATGATGTAAAAATCCCACTCACTTGTTAATGCAGTGAATTCTTATTGACCGGCTTTTTGTCTTCACGCGAGCTTCTCTTGGCTGGCATTCTCGGTACTTCGTGTTCCTACATGATATGAACATCCTCTTTCATTATCCATTGGCCTTTATTAATCACAAATGAATAAAATACTCAAACTTTTCAATTATTTGTAATAAGTTCCCTAAAGTTCTTTTCTTTAACTTTAGATCCCTAATGCAAAATTTCCCCCAAATTGAGTCCCGAAACTTCAAAATTTTACTTTGGTACCTCAATTTATTAAAAATTACAAAAAGGGATTCAAGTTTCCCAAATTCCCAATTTGGTCCCCAACTTTCCAATATTACCATTTTGCCCCTACTTTACAACAATGGTAAAATTGACCCCAATAATTCCAAAAATTGACCAATTGGTCCTCCAACATTTTTTTCATGCCCAATTGGCCCTCAATTTTAGGAAATTGCACTTTAG
Source organism: Trapa incisa (assembly GCA_030064435.1). Taxonomy (NCBI): domain Eukaryota; kingdom Viridiplantae; phylum Streptophyta; class Magnoliopsida; order Myrtales; family Lythraceae; genus Trapa; species Trapa incisa. The sequence goes on along the minus strand of CM057775.1, from coordinate 4,421,235 downwards.
TCCCTCAAATTTTTGAAATCCCCAATTTCAACCTTTCAACCTCACCGGATTTAATTTCATCAAACTGACCAATCAGTCAAAGTTAATTATTGAAATTGAAGGTGGATTTGAGTTTCTACACATCCATACGATTCAATTGCACTTTGAATCATATGAATTGATCTCGGAATGAGCTCAAACGGAGCTTCACCGAAAAACTAGACATAAAGAGAGAGAGCTTCGAAAGCTTATCGTTAGGGGCGCGGAGGTCCGAGCTTTCGATTTGGGCAGATATCTATTGTCCTAAGATTTCTCCTAGGATCAAGAATCGCATCAATTCATGTTGAATTGATGGAGAATTTGGTCATTGAAGTTTCACTGGTTCTCTCTCTAACACTAATCAGAATTTATAGAGGGGTGCCAAATTGGCTTACCTTTCTGTTTTAATTCAGTTGTATAAGGTTTGTGAAAATGTTAGGATGACTTGGTTTGGCCTGAGAAGGGCTCGAATTGGCCATTTTCAGCTCGGCCGAAATAGTGCAGCTTCGGTCCGCCAGAGCTACTTCAATGTTCTATCATGCCGACGTTTCTCTGGTGATCCTCAGAGCAAATGGAGACTACAATTGTGTAGCTCACTTCTTCCCAAATCTAAAGAACCCGACCACGCCTTCTTTGGCTAAAAAAATGCCTAATTCGGAGCTTTGATTCGAGCTTCATCGGAAAATGGAGCAGTAGGGAGAGAACGGAGTTTTCAGGTGTGAGGAGGATGAATGAGGAAGGGCTTTTTATATAGAAACCTCGGGGACTTCTTGAACATCCGATAGGCGCCTTAATGGTGGTCATTCATTACTTGAAACTTCCTGGTCGGAGACTTTTCATCTTCGTCGGCACTGCTCGATTTCCCGACGAGTGAATAGTGCTCTCATTTAAAGGAAAAATACTATACTGTTCTGAACTGGATTCAATGCTTAAATGGGCCACTTCAGGCCCGATTCGACCGATTTTTCAAAATAAAAAAATTGTAAATTTATCTAAATTCATTTTTTATCAAATGGTAGCCTCAATTCTCCAATTTGAATTTTCTAAGCTACCTAGAAAAATAAATTTAGAAACTGGTTCAATAGTGGTTAAATCTGGTTCAGGTCCGGTTCACTTGAACCAGTTTGGTTTTCACCTCGAATTCATCCTAAAGCCCTTTCTCATGACTTTTGTGACTCTTTAGGTCACTAGGGATCCATAAATTTCCTAGTTTACCCTTTCTCTATCGATTTCAGTTTATAACCCAACTCGGTTTTCTCTTTGGAAATGACCGGTTCTTTTCCCGATTTTCTTATTATCAAAGGATGGGGTTTACAACTCTCCCCTCCTTTTAGAGGTTTTGTCCCCAAAATAGTTACATGTTAAATAATTGAGGGTAACCTTCCCTCATTACACTTTCAATTTCCCATGTCTCTTCTTGCACGAGTCCGTTTTGCCACAGAACTTTGACCATAGGAATCTTCTTATTCCTCTGGACGATGATTTGTGTCGGTTCCATTTGATAGGTCAAGTTCCCTTCTAGCTTCGGTGGAGGTCAGTCCAACACATGGCTAAGATCAGGCTTGTACTTTTGAAGAACGGAGATATGGAATACATCGTGTATCCTCTACAAGTCTGGAGGTAATTCGAGATCCCGTTAAAAAGGTCTACCAAAAAGTTTAAGTAGTGGCACACAGTCAGGGGAGAGCACTTTTGACAAATATTCTTTTCATCTATCCATCACATCAACCAGATGTGAGGACACCTCCGCTTATAACCGATAAGCGGGTTTTCTACTTCTTTCTAGGAAGTTCATCATACCAACCGGGTATGATCTACTTACAACCGTTAATTAGTTTTTCCACATAATTTCCACATCACACCATTCGAGTGTGATGTTTAAAATTCCACTTAGTAGTGGATTTTCATTATCGAGGTGCTTATCATCCCAATTGGGTATGATGTAAAAATCCCACTCACCCGTTAATGCGGTGAATTCCTCTTGATCAACTTTTTGCCCTCACACGAGCTTGTCTTGGCTGGCGTTCTTGGTGCTTCGTGTTCCTACACGATATGAACATCATTGTTCATTATCCTTTGACCTAATAGCCTTCATTCATCACAAATGAATAAAATACCAAAACTTTTCAAGTAGTTGTAATTAGGTCCCTAAAGTTCTTTTTCTTTAACTTTAGGTCACTAATGCAAATTTTCCCCCAAATAGAGTCCTAGAACTTCAAAATTTTACTTTGGAACCTCAGTTTATTCAAAATTACAAAAAAGGTTCAAGTTTCCCAAATTCCCAATTTGGTCCCCAACTTTTCCAAAAATACCATTTTGCCCCTACATTACAAAAATGGTAAAATTGACCACAATAATTCCAAATATTAACTAATTTGTCCTCTAACATATTTTTCATGCCTAATTGGCTATCAATTTTAGGAAATTGCACTTTAGTCCCTCAAATTTTCAAAATCTCCAAAATTTCCCCCAATTTCAACCTTATAATATCGAGGTGTTTTTCATCCAAACCGGGTATGATATTAAATTACCACTCACCCGATAGTGTAGTGAATATACTCTTAGTCGGCTTGTTGTCCTTACTCGAACTTGTCTTAACTGGTGTTCTCGGTACTTCGTGTTCCTACACGATATGAACAATCTTGTTCATTATCATTTGGCCGAATAGCCCTCATTCATCCCAAATGAATGAGAAAACTAAACTTTTCCTTTATTTGCAATTAGGTCCCTAAAGTAATTTTTCTTTAACTTTAAGTCCCTAATGTTGGTTTTTCCTCAAATTGAGTTCCAAAACTTTTAAAATTCACCTTAGGACCTCAATTTATTCAAATTCACAAAAGGGGTTTAATTTTCCAAATTTTCAATTTGGTCCCCAACTTTTCCAAAATTACCATTTTGCCCTTATTTTTACAAAAATTGTAAGTTTTGCCCCAAATATTCAAATTTGTCCAATTGGTCCTATAACATCTTTATCATGCCAAATTGTCCCTCAATTTTATGAAATTACACTTTAGTCCCTCGAATTTTTGAAATTTCCAAATTTCCTCCAATTTCAACATTCTAACTTAGTCGAATTTGATTTTATCAAATTGACCAATCAAATGAGTTTAATTGTTGAAATTGGACTTCCTACACCTTCATACGGCACTTTGAATCGCACAATTTGATGTTGGAATGAGCTCAAATGGAGCTTCCCCGAAAAATTAGACTTAGAGAGAGAAATCTTCGAAAGCTTATTGTCGGTGGTGCGTCAGTCCGTGCTTTCAATCTGGGCAGATAGCTCTTGTCCTGAGGTTCCTAGTAGGATTAAGAATTGCATCAATTGATGCCGAATTGAGTGAGAATTTTATTATCGAAGTTCTATCGATTCTCTCTCTAGCACCCGTCAGAAATTACAGAGGGGAGTCAAATTGGCTTACCTTTTAGCTTTATTTCAGCTGTAGGAGGACTATGGAGGTGTTGGGAGGGCTTGGTTTGGCCTGAGAAGGGCTTAAATTGGCCAATTTTAGCTCGATCGAAATAGGGTAGCTTCGATCCGCTGGAGCTGCTTCACTGTTCGATCACGCTAGCACTTCTCCGGCGATCCTCAGAGCAAATAGAGACTATATACGTGTAGCTGACTTCTCCCCAAATCCAAAGAACCTGACCATGCCTTCTTTGGCTAAAAAAAAGCCTATATTAGAGCTCTGGTTCGAGCTTTGTCGGAAATTGGAGCAGTTGAGAGAGAATGGAGTTTTTAGGTGTAGAGAGGATGAATAAGGAGGGGCTCTTTATATAGGAAGCTTAGGGACTTCTTGGTCGACTGATTGGTGCCTTAATGGCGGTCATTCATTGCCTAAAACTCCCTGGCCAGAGACTTCTTAGCTTCACCGGCGCTGCTCAATTTTCCGGCGAGTAAACAGTGTTGTCATCTGAAGGAAGAAGATGACACTATTACGAATTGGACCGGACTAGTCCGAACCAGGTTCAAAGCTTAAACCGGTCAGTTCAGGCCCGATTCAACCGAATTTTTCAAAATTCATTTTCTATCCAATGGTGACCTCATATCTCAAATTTGAATTTTTTAAACCACCTAGAAAAATGAATTTAGCATCTCGTTCAATAGTGGTTCAAAGCGGTCCAAACTAGTTCAATTCAGTTTGGATGTGGTTCACCTGAACTGGTTTCGTTTTCATCTCCAATTCATCTTTAAGTCCTTTTTCATGACTTTTGGGACTCTTTGGGTCACTCGAGATCCATAAATTTTTCGGATTTCCCTTTCTCTATCGGTTCCTGTTTGTAGATCGACTTGGTTTTCAAATTGAAAATGACTGATTCTTTCCTTGGTTTTCTTATTATCAAATGATAGAGTTTACAACTCTCTACTCCTTTTAAGGGTTTTGTCCCCAACACAATTACATGCTAAATAATTAAGGGTAATTATCCCTCATCACACTTTCGGTTTTCCATGTCTCTTCCTGCATGGGTCCGTTCTACCACAGAACCTTGACCATAGGAATCCTCTTATTCATTAAATTCTTGTCTCTTTGGTCGATGATTCGCACTGATTCCATTTGATAGGTCATGTTCTCTTCCAGCTCTAATGGAGGTCAATCCAATACATGGCTAGGTCAGACTGATACTTCTGAAGCATAAATATGTGGAATACATCGTGTATTCTCTATAGGTCTAGAGGTAGTTCGAATTTATAGGTCATCGGTCCTTTCCTTTGAATAATGGGATATGGAATGATATACCTCGATTTTAACTTTCCCCTTTGTTGAAACATAAGTATTCCCCTCCATGGGGACACCTTGAAAAATACTTGATCTCCCACATCAAACTCCACATCTTTCCTTCGATGATCCGCATAACTCTTTTGCATGTCCTGAGCGGTCTTAAGGAAATTCCTGGTTAACTTTATTTTCTCTATAGCATCCTCAATTAACTCTACCCTTTCCAGCTTCCTTTCCCCCACTTCTTCCCAAAATAGAGGGGTACAACATGGTCATCCGTAAAGGGCTTCATAAGGAGCGATCTGAATACCGGCATGACAGCTATTATTATAAGCAAATTTCAATAGACACAAGTATTTCTCCCAACCTTTGTTCATAGTGAGTACTCATGCCCTTAGCATGTCCTCCAAGGTCTTAATTGTTCACTTAGACTGTCCATCGGTTTGAGGATGAAATGTCGTGCTCATGTGGAGCTTGGTTCCCATAGCACTTTGTAAACTTGGTTAGAATCTTGAAGTAAATCGAGGGTTTGTATCTCATACTATACTCACTAGGATACAATGTAGTCTTACTATCTCCCTCATGTATAAGACGGCCAGTTGTTCCACTGTATCTGTCACTCTTATAAGGAGGAAATGAGCAAATTTGGTCAATTTATCCACGATAACCCAAATTGCGTCTCGACCCTTCCTTGTCACAGGTAGTCCCGTGACAAAGTCCATGGTAATGTGCTCACATTTCCATTCCGGAATCGGTAAGGGTTGTAGTAGTCCTGATGTTTTTTTTATGTTCAACCTTTATTTGCTGACAGGATAAGCATCGGGTTATGTATTCCGCAATGTCCCTCTTCATTCCCTTCCACCAATACCCTTGTTTGAGGGTGCAGTATATCTTGGTATAGCCCAGATGCATTGCATACATCAAATCGTATGTCTCTTCTAGAATTAACCTCTTCAACTTCTTTTCTTGAGGCATACATACCCTACCCTTGTAGGTTAGCACTCCATCACCTCGCAGGTTGTAATCTAGTTTCATTTCTCTATTAACTAGATCCAAATAAGATTGGAGTTCCTTATCTGCCTTTTGTTGAGCCTTAATATGCTCCGTTAGACTGGGCCTTGCCACCACATTAGCCATTAAGCACTTCACCTGCTTTTCCATCCTCAGGTCTACCTCCATTCTTCTCAACTGTTGCAACAAGGGTATGTAGCTCGTCTTTATTTGTGCTATCTCGATTTGATATTTGTGATTTAAAGCATCTGCCACCACATTCGCCTTTCCGGGGTGATACTCTATCACAAGGTTGTAAGCCTTCACCAATTCCAGTCATCTTCTCTAGTAGAGATTTAACTTTTTCTGAGTCAGGAAATACTTAAGACTCTTGTGATCAGTGTATATCCTACACTTAACCCTGTAGAGGTAGTGTCGTCAAATCTTCAAGGCAAATACTATCGTAGCTAATTCCAGATCGTGGGTTGGGTAGTTTCTCTCATGTACCTTAAGTTGTCGCGAGGCATAAGAAATCTCATGTTGCATCAGTACACATCTGAGTCCTTCTTCAGATGCATTACTATAGACGGTGTACTCTCCCACACTTGGGTCAGGAAGGGAGAGTACTGGTGCGGTTGTCAGTCGAGTCTTCAATTCTAAGAAAGACTTCTCATAGCTCTCATTCCATTTATACTCAATTCCTTTCCTAGTGAGCCGAGTTAGAGGGGCTGCTATCTTAGAAAAGTCTTGCACAAATCGTTTGTAGTATCTTGTCAGGCCTAAGAAACTTCTTATCTCTAAAGGATTCCTAGGTGCTTTCCAGTCAAATATGGCTTCCACCTTTGCTGGATCTACCTTGACTCCGTCCTTGAACACTATATGTCCTAAAAATCCTACCTCCTACAATCATAACTCACACTTGGAGAATTTTGCATATAAGCGGTTGTCCTTCAATATCTCCAAGGTGATTGCCAAATATTCTTCGTGTTACAACCTGGTTTGTGAATATATGAGAATATCATCTACGAATACAATCACGAATCTATCCAAGTGTGGTTGGAACACACAGTTCATCAAATCCATGAAGGCTGCAAGGGCATTAGTTAATTCGAACGGCATTACTCTAAATTCGAAATGTCCATATCGGGATCGAAATGCCATCATGGGGTTGTCCTCCTCTCAGATCTTGAGTTGATGATAGCCTGACCGAAGGTCTATTTTGGAGAAGTAGGCTGCTCCTTTTAATTAATCGAATAAGTTGTCTATCCGCGGAAGTGGGTATCGGTTCTTGATGGTGAGCTAGTTCAACTTCTTGTAGTCTATGCACAATCTCATACTTCCGTCCCTTTTTGCACCCACAAAGACTGGCTAGGACATATGAAATTCTTCTACAATAGTCCAATTACTTCTTCAATTCCTTCAACTCTATCGGAGCCATACGATATGGGGCTTGGGATATGGGGTTTGTTCCTAGGATTATTTCTATAGTGAACTCCACTTGCCGACTTGGAGGTAGTTCGAGTAGCTCTTCTAGAAAAACCTCTGGGTAGTGTGTAACTACTGAAATGTCTTCAAGCATCTTCTCTTGACTCATCGTGGATAACCATTACCAAGAAAGTTGTATAGCCTTTCTATATCATCTTTTAGGCTTTTAGGTGGGACACCATTTGTACTTCACTTTTCCTTCAATCACCTTAGAACTTTAATCCATTCGTCTCGGGAGTGTGGAAGGTCACCATCTTCTTTCCACAGTCCATCCTAGCCCGATGGTTACTTAACCAGTCCATTCCAAGGATTATTTCAAACTCCTTCAAGGGTAATAGAATCAAGTCAGCTTCAAGTTTGATTCCTCCAATCTTTTCCTCACATCCTTTTAATTGTTTATTCTTGCTTAACCCTTCTCCTAGAGGTGTAAGGATATTAAGACTTTGTTCTAGTGGAGTGAGTTCTAGGAGTACACTTGAAATCAACTCTTTCTTGATGAAGGATATCTCAGCCCCAGAGTCAAAGAGGGCATAAACTTGTTGTCCCCATAGTTGTGTATATCCCGATTGAAGAAGCATATATTTCAGAAAAAAGCTTTATTTATTAAATAAAAATCTTCAATTTACATGATTCTCTTAAACTAATTTGGAGGGTTTTGGGGTGTACCCGCTACAGTGCTAGGGTCTCTTCTAGTCTCTTTCTGGGTGAGGTTGTATACCCTAGCTGGTACTCGTGCTATAGCGTCTGGCCTAGGGTTCCTGGGGTTCCCTTGAGGTGGTCTAAGAGTATTCCTCTGCCGGTTCTCCCTAAGAATGGGATAGTCCTTTGCAAAGTACCCCACTTGTCCACATGCAAAGCAGGTAAATCATGCTCCCTCATGGTTCTTCTAACACTTTGGACAGTGAGGGTTTCCTTAAGATAAGGTGGGGACCACTCTGTGGGGAGGTGGTGGCATGTCTCTTCTCCTTTGAAATGCCATTCTATTTCCCCATTTTGGACCGTTATGCTCCTTCCTTCCTCCCTAACAGTTTGGACCCTTATCCTCCTTTCAGGTCGTTTGCTCCATCTGACAGCGTCGAGTCTGTACTAGTTGCTCACACTCATGAGTCATACTGATTACTGCTGCCAAGTCTATGGGGCGTCCTAGTACTCTCATACGGTCCCGGATGTCCATATTGAAACCATCCATGAATCTCTAGCATATTTCTACCGGCCCAACTAGGTTAGGAGCAAAGGGTCTTAACTTGTTGAATTTCATCTCTTACTCTAATATGGAGTTAAGCCCTTGCCAAAGCTAGATGAACTCCTACTTCTTCTCATTTATCAATTGAGGTGCCAAGTACTCCTCCGAGTACCTCTCCTCGAACTATTCCCAAGTGAGGATGGTGGTATGTAGGTTTCAGACATTGTCCCACCATCGTTTGGCACTTCCCTCCAGGAAGAATTCTATCAAGATCACCATATCCTCTGGTGGTATCCTGGCGATTCTCATCAACTTCTTAATGTTTGCCAGCCAATCCATGGCAGCTCCAGCATCCTTTTCTTCGATGAAGGATTTACACCCTAGTTGCCGGATAGTCTTGAGATTTCTGGGAATGTCTATTGGAGGGAGATGGTTAACAGGGGGAGGATGGGATTGCACTTCCTCCGGTTCAACCCGAGAATTGGTGCCTGCCTCAGGGATGAGGTTAGGTTGCCCAAATACATGAGTGAACTCCTTGTACAATCTCTAGTTCTCTGCACTAAGTCTAGGAGGAGTTGTCTGAGCTTCTCTAGGAGTTTCTACAAGTAGGGGTGGTTGGGCAGTGTTGAAAACTGCAACCCTAGTTCTCTTGGTTCTTTTCTTCGGAGCCATTCTGAAAATTTTAAAATCAATCCTATTAGATACTATATTTTCTAGTCTTAATTATGTATTCGAGGAAATAGGCTTTGATACCACTAAAGTTGTCACACCCCGACCCGGTTTGGTCAGATCCTCGTGATCAACCCGCCACTCTCCTGGTTTACTAAGGGTTGCCCCTTCTTACAAATCGTGGGGAGTAAGGCATTCTTTAAACTTGCACCTTTCCTGGAATAACATAAATAAAAATTGCACAAAATTTTTTAATTTATCATATTTTTCTTACAGGTGCGTTTAGTTGGTGGTCTTTGGGTAAGCTTTCCAAGATTACCTAAAAGGGATATAAAGGAGAGGGTGAGTACAACGACTCAGTGAATAGATTTTTAAAGTTTAACTTTTAGAAAAAATGTTTGAATCAGAGTGTGTCAAACTCCTTATTTTCTTTTAAAAATATTTCATTCTCAAATTCGGTTTTTATAAGCATTTCTCATTACCACGGTGTGTTTATCACCCAATACACATCATTCATCATGAAGGTAAAACACACAATCGCAGACTAGCCCGTCCACTGTACCCACTTGTGGTGTCGGAGCGACTTTACCGGCCACCTATATAGAAGAACGTCCACTTCTACCCTGAGAATGAGTGGATGTTTGCGACATCCGACCCTCAATCTCGTAACAAAACTCCATGTCCGTATGAGGACAGAGACCTCATCCCATCCCCATCCTGGTCTCATGCGTTTGAAGCTACATCGAGCTATGCAAGACTTCTGGTACAATTAACTACCCTTATATCCACCAGGTCGTCTAGAGCCCTCGGACACATCACTACCCCTCTTGGGCATCTTGAAGGTCCCGTAACACAGTGCATGCACAATCAACAGTTTTTCACATAATGCCATATAATCTGTGGTGCCATTCGTTTGACGGCCCCGACCCTCAACTCGACCTATAGTTGTTTGTCTTAACTAGTCTTAAGACTTGTCATGTCGCATTGCCACTAGTCCATCGAGTATGTTAGTCATGCTTCGGTACCATGGCCAAATAACTCATTTACTTAAGTTTTCATGGCATATTAAACATGTTTTTTTATGAGCTCCTACTCGTACCAACTGGCCTAGGGCCTACTATTTGAGCTTTTCAAAATCGAGCATATTAGTCCCCAAGTTCCAAAACCGAGGCCTCTGGTCTATATGAGCTATTTGAACTCCCGTCAAGAAGGTCTCACAAAAATTTTATGTAGTAGCACACAGTCAGGGGAGAGCACTTCCGACAAAATAATCCTTTCATTTGTTTATCATACCAACCGGGTATGAAGACATCTCCACTTATAACCGATAAGCGGGTTTTCCACTTCCTTCCAAGAAGTTTCATCATACCAACCGGGTATGATCTACTTACAATCGGTAAGTAGTTTTTCCGCGTGATTTCTATATCACTCCTCTCAGGTGTGATGATTAAAATACCACTAAGCAGTGGGTTTTTATTTTTGAATTGCTTATCATCCCAACCGGATATGATATTAAATTTCCACTCACCCGATAGTGCAGTGAATATCCTCTTAGTCGGCTTATTGTCCTTACTCGAACTTGTCTTACCTGGTGTTCTCGGTACTTCGTGTTCCTACACGATATTAACACTCATATTAATTATTCTTTGGCCTAATAGCCCTTATTCATTCCAAATGAATGAGAAAACTAAACTTTTCCTTTATTTGTAATTAGGTCCCTAAAGTTATTTTTCTTTAAATTTAAGTCCTTATTGTCGGTATTTCCTCAAATTGAGTCCCGAAACTTTTAAAATTTACATTGGGATCTCAATTTATTCAAATTCACAAAAGGGGTTTAATTTCCCAAATTTCCAATTTTGTCCCCAACTTTTCTAAAATTACCATTTTGCCCCTATTTTACAAAAATGGTAAGTTTTGCCCCAAATTTTCAAAATTTGTCCAATTGGTCCTATAACATCTTTATCATGTCCAATTGGCCCTCAATTTTATGAAATTGCACTTTAGTCCCTCGAATTTTTGAAATTCCCAAATTTACCCCAATTTCAACCTTCTAACTCAGTTGAATTTAATTTCATCAAATTGACCGATCAAATGAGTTTAATTGTTGAAATTGAAGTTAGATTGGAGTTCCTACACCTTCATATGATTCGATTGAACTTTGAATTGCACGATTTGATGTTAGAATGAGCTCAAACGGAGTTTCGTTGAAAAATTAGACTTAGAGAGAGAAAGCTTACTGTCGGGGGTGCAGCAGTCCATGCTTTCAATCTGGGCTCTTGTCCTGAGGTTTCTAGTAGAATCAAGAATTGCATCAATTGATGTTGAATTGAGTGAGAATTTTATCATTGAAGTTCTATCGGTTCTCTCTCTAGGACCGGTCAGAAATTACAAAGGGGAGTCGAATTGGCTTACCTTTCAGCTCTATTTCAACTGTAGGAGGACTGTTGAGGTGTTAGGAGGGTTTGGTTTGGCCTGAGAAGGGCTCAAATTGGCCGATTTCAGCTTGGCTGAAACATGTCAGCTTTGATCTGCTGGAGCTGCTTCACTATTTGATCACGTCAATGCTTCTCCAACGACCCTCGAAGCAAATGGAGACTATAGGCATGTAGATGACTTCTCCTCAAATCCAAGGAACCCAACCGCGCCTTCTTTGGCTTAGAAAAGACCCTATATTAGAGCTCTGGTTTGAGTTTCACCAAAAATTGGAGCAGTTAAGAGAGAATGGAGTTTTCTAGTGTAGAGAGGATGAATGAGGCGGGACTCTTTATATAGGAAGCTCGAAGACTTCTTGGTCCTCCGATTGGTGCCTTAATGACGGTCATTCATTGCTTGAAACTCCCTAGCTGGAGACTTTTTAGCTTTGTTGCGCTGCTCGATTTTCCAGCGAGTGAACAATTTTGTCATCTGAAGGAAGAAGACGACACTATTCCGATCCGAACTGGACCGGTCCGAATCGAGTTCAAAGCTTAAATCGATTGGTTCAGGCCTAATTCGACCAAATTTTTCAAAATTAAAAATTTTTAAATTTATCTAAATTCATTTTCTATCCAATGGTGGCCTCAAATCTCAAATTTGAATTTTTTAAGCTATCTAGAAAAATAAATTTAGCATTTAGTTCAATAGTGGTTCAAACAGTTCAATCTGGTTTGGATCCGGTTCACCTGAACCGATTTGGTTTTCATCTCCAATTCATCCTTACGTTCTTTTTCATGACTTTTGGGACTCTTTGGGTCACTCGGGATCCATAAATTTCCCGGTTTTCCCTTTCTCTATCGATTCCGATTTGTAGACTGACTCGGTTTTCAAATTGAAAATGACCAGTTCTTTCCCTGGTTTTCTTATTATCAAAGGACGGGGTTTACATAAACTCTTTGGGAGACCTTCTTGATGGGAGCTAGAACAGCTCAGATAGGCCAGAGGCCTCAGTTTTTAAACTCGTGGGGGCTAAATACCCAGTTTTGGAAAATCACGTGCAATGGGCCCAAGGCCAGTAGGCACGAGTAGGAGTTTGTAAACAAACTTGAGTTATGAAATCCATGAGAAAATTTCTAATGAAATGGTTGGATGATTTCGCCATGGTATCGAATTAGTACCGACAGTATTCGATAGATTGGCGGTAGTGCGTCAGGGCTTGGTCGACGGACTGGCCTAGACAAACAGCTGCAGGTTGGGTTGAGGGTCAGGGTCAGGGTCATTGGACTACTGGCACCAAAGATAAATGGCTATATGTGAAAACTACTGTTTTGTGTGTACACTTGTGGTACGAGACCATCAAGACGCCCAAGAGGGGTAGTGATGGGTATTAAGGGCTACCGGACGACATGGTAGAGATAATGGCATATTGTTGTGCTAGTCAATCGGGAAGCTCGGAGTAGTTTCTTGCGCATGAGACTAGGGTGGGGTCGGGATGAGGTTTCTGTTCTCATATGGACACAGAGTTGCTTTCGGGTCAGATGTTGAGAACATCCACTTAGACACAGGGTAGAAGTGAACGGACTTCTATCTTGGTGGCCGGTAAAGACGATCCGAGCCACAAGTGGGTGCAGTGGACGGGCTACACCTGTGAATGTGTGTTCCCTTTCTAATGAATTACGTGTGTTGTCTGCTAAACACATCTAATGTAAAAAGGAGAAAAAGGGTTTTGAAATCTAAATTTGAGAAGAATTTCTTTTAAAGTAAACAACTTTGACATAATTTAACTAAAACTATTTATTTTAAAAATTCACTCCCAATACTCACTCACTAATTTATAGAACTCACCCCCTTTTTTATTCTTTTTTTCAGGAGTAATCATGATAAAAGAAAACGAACCCTCACTCGGGTATGCTGAATATTTGAATTTTATTGATTTATGCTATTAAAAGGAATAAGTTTTGAATTATGCATGAATTATCTTGATTAAAAAAAGGGGGAAACTACTTTAAAAAAAGTAAGTGACGGATCCAACCAAATCAAGTTGGTACGTAATATTCAAGTTTGTTAATATAAGATAACATATTTAAAAGATAAAAAAAAGTAGGGAAAATAATATAAGTAAATAACACTAATAAAAAAGTAAGTAGAAAACGAATAATTAACAATGTTGTGATTCGATATCAATAAATATATTTAATCAGTTATAAACTCATATACTCTTATAACTCTTTTAAGAGTTATACAAGTAGTACAAATATTTTACAACCAACTTCACTTTTATACATATGCAACCAAGATATAGTAGTTGATAAATATATACAAAAATTATTTTTATTAATTTTTAAGAGAGTCGTACAAGTAGTACAAAAATTTTGTAACCAACTTGAATTCTATACATATGCAACTATTGATAAATATACATAAAAATTATTTTTATTAATTTTTAAGAAAAAGTTTGTAAATATATTAGATTTATTATATTATTTTAGAAAAAATTAATTTCTATTAAAAATTTATTTATTTTATTCTAACCATTTATATTTTATCGATTTTATTTGGATGAGAGTATTAAGAATCGATGTTGTTATCCATTCCCCTACCAAAACAAATATGAATTAGTGATGATATGTATAATATATAAAATTAAATTTATGGTTAATTATTTTATTTAAATTATTATGTAAATATTATTTAATTTGAAAAAATAATATGTACTTATTATATTTTATTTAGAAAAATGGAAATCAGAAAGAATGATGAAGAGAATCATGTGTATGCTTTTTTTTTTTAATGATATTTTTAAAATAGAAATAAGCATGCTGATCAAACGAGGCATATTCGCAGGGCAGGGGTCGAGCAAGGGTGACTTGCAACGGATAGGGGCTTCCGATCGGGTACGGCAGTCCAGGAAGGTTGCGGGCATGATAGTGACGTCGGACTGTTTGCCACCCACTGCTGCATTCATCATGAACGGTCTCTCGTTTTTCCTTTTTATTCCTTCATAATCTCGTCTTACCTCCACACCCCATTCAAACATGTTCAATTTTTTTAAAGTTATTTTCTTAAGGCAAAAATTTACAATAAAAAAAATAATTTAATACTCTCTCCCATCAAATCAAACTATTTAAAAATTATATTTTAAATTTAAAGCAAAATAAAGCCGATTTTTAAAAAAGAAATATGGTAGTGTACGCTGCCGATGTCTCTTTTCCCCTTCAGGGAAGGAAAGAAAGAGGGAAGACTCAGAGTCTTACATTCCCAGGCGGGACCCGCACGAGTGAGAACCATCAGCTCACTCGCGATTCCACGAAAATTATGTGGAAAGGTGTAAACAGGATTGCAGCACCCCAGCAGGCCAACCGTAGGATCAAATCTTAGACTCCACGCGGTCAAAGCTTCGGCTATCCGACGGCTCAGGTCAAATGTGTGCTTGTGCGCTGACCTTAGTCTTAGACCCCATTCCTTATTGAATCAACGACCGCCAAGTCAATGGATATGAGGTCAATATATACGCAGAAATTACACAGTTGATGAGAAGAGAGAGAGAGAGAGCTTTATTCAAATGACGATTCTCCCTTACCGACCACCAGAGATTGAGAGAGTGATTGGGTTTTAAGCTTCCGTAAAATTTGTCCGAATGCGTTCAGGTTCTACGGGAGAAGGGAGATTGATCTGTCGTCGATCAGACTCTGTTAGGAGCCCTCGGTGATGCCTCCAATGGTCGATTTGTCCAGTCTGTATACTACGGAGTGAGTAGTAGAATTAAAGACTCGTTCCTGTAATCTCTCTGAGCTGTTCCGGAGAAATTTAGGTGATCTGTTCGTACGATCCTCGGTTTGAGGACAGGTTAGGTTCAATTTCGAACTGCCGATGTCATGGATCGTGTAGTCTAGGTTGTAGGTGATGAGATGGAGAATAAAGCAGTGGCCTTGCACACGGCGGTCAACGCGGTGCAGGCTCTGGGGCGGGGCTTTGACGTGAACTTCGATACGAGGCTGCTCTACTGTAAGGGAGTCGCTGGATCCCGGGTTGTCCAAATTGATGAGGAACACACGAGGAATTTGAGGATTGGCGATAGTTGTTTGATTATACCGGATGTTTCAAGAGACATCGGCATCGATTGTCAGTTTAGTGGGGAACGGCGGCAACAGTCGGGTATCTGCACCTATGATGAGGTACCTTACGCTGCATTTGCTTACAGTGATTCTTTCTCTGCTAGGTTTCTTGCTTGTGTTGTCTTGTAGATAGTCTGTGAGCACGTCATGTTGACTAGGGACTGAATTTTTTTCTTGTATACCTGAGCTCCTAGAAAAATCTTCATCGGGCGTTTCCAAGGCCATGTTAGCGGCTGTAAATTTTCAAGCCCCTTTATTATGTGCTTGCTTTTAAATACTTGCCTTTTCTCAGGAGCATAAATGGGTTATTAAATTCAGAAAAGGAAAGAATTTTGTATTTGAACGTAAGACATTCCTCTGGAAGATGCATATTTATTACTTTATGGCTATGTTTTCTGCCTGCTTAAGCATAGGTTGTTGTCAGTGTTATTCATATAGCGGTCTGTTGAATTACCATATGTCATTTAGATATGTTTCACCCTGTTACAATCTAGGTGTTTGAACATGTTCTCTTGTAAAATACTAAAGAGCCAACAATGAGCACAGCAACTTGAAACAATATCTCCAAGGATTTGATTCTTGGAAAAAATGGAACTTACCAAATATATATATTGATGCTAATTACATGGGCATAAAAATGGTTTACTGGCTCTGAGAAATCTTTGGATGCTACAGATGGTCGAGTACTTCAATAGAAAGGCCAATCTATCTGGGACCCATTCTTTAGGTAGTTTCAATGCTGCATTTAGCTTTACTGGATCAAGGAAAATTGATACTGCAGCAACAAAGACCCTCTCTGAAGATGGACTGTATATTCCACTGGCCAAGTTTGAACTTAACAGGACTAATCTAGTTTTGAAAGAAACTATTAAAATGGCAGTTCCAACTTTCTGGGATCCACCATCACTAGCCAGGTTAGATATTTTAATATTCAGGAAAGGGCATTAGTAACATACTCTATAGAGATCTTACGATTGTTCTATGATGTTGGCAGTTTCATTGAGAACTTTGGTACACATGTAATCACATCTATTACAATTGGCGGAAAGGATGCTATCTATGTCAAACAGCATCATTCTTCTCCTCTGTCAGCAATGGAGATTAAAAACTATGTTCAAGAAATAGGGAACCAGAGATTTTGTGACTCAGAAATTCATGCAACTTCAGGTCAAAATATGAAGGATAAGGTCAGTTCCACCATATTCTTTCCCATTCTTCCTTGATTTGACAGTAATTACTTCAATTAAAACCTTCTGTTCAATGTAAATTTTCAGTGTGTAGATCCTCATTTATTTAATAGTCAGGGGATATACCCTCAACCAGGTGCACCCTATCTCTCTGGGAAAGAAGTAAGTCAATGCTGCTTGTTGGAGATTGATTCTTTCATGTGGATAATGTATTCCTCTTTACTTTACATCAAAACAAAAATAATTGTCTATTAGAGACTTGTATATTTCCCGGTCTGTGAATAATTTAAATACAATTTCAGTTTTAACTGTTGAAGTTAGAATAAGCGGATTGAGGAAACTCTTCCTGTCAGTTGGCATTGATTTCTTTTTCTGAATCAAAGGTGGCCACTTTGGATTATCTATCCTTTCACAAAATAGTTCTCCTGCACACTCAAGTATATAGTACTGTGATTTAGTTATCTAATGACATGTAATTTAATTAGAAGAAAACTCCACTTTCAGCTCAACTGGAGCTTGGAAAAAAATGGGCGTTTCTAGGTTTCTATCATGAGTAGCTCATTAGGAGGCTTTGCTGTTTTAAATCCCAGTTATCACTGAAGTGAGAATAGGAGCAATATATGTTGGTGAGTTGATGTGAATCAATGAATTTTGAGACATCCTCTAAATTATCCTATGAGTCCATCCTTTTCTAAAATCAACTAGCCAGTGATGCCATGTCTCTATATTCTTCACATGCTATTTATTGTCATACGATTGCACAGGATGTTACAGTTATTTTTCGTCGGAGGGGAGGGGATGATCTTGAGCAAAGTCATGATCGATGGGCATTTACTGTACAGTCGTCTCCAGATATCATTGATATGTCCTTTGTTTCCATCACATCTCTCCTTGATGGAATTACTGGAAAGGAGCATCTTGCCAGAGCTATAAATCTTTATCTAGAGTGTGAGAGCATTTTCTTTTACTTTCAGTTTATTGCAATGGAGCCTACTGGATTGATGCACTTTAGAATGATTTATGATGGGGTTTCTACCCTTTGCAGATAAGCCACAGATTGAAGAGCTAAGATACTTTCTGGAGTTTCAGCTTGTCCATGTGTGGGCGCCATTGCAGGATAATATCCCGGGAACCCAAAGAAAGGAACCCGTTTGCCCCTCTCTCCAGTTTAGCATGATGGGCCAGAAACTGTATGTCAGTCAAGAGCAGGTGATACATCATTTCCGGATAGACACCTTCTGTCATCCACTTGAATCACTACTTAACGAACCATTACATATATATGGGACAAAGCCTTCTTTAATTGTATCAGATGAAAGATTGATTCTGCCTCTCTTATTGCTGAACTGTCTGCATATACAGATATCTGTTGGAAGGAAGCCCGTAACAGGTATAAGGTTACGTATAGAAGGAAACAAACATAATCGTCTCTGTATCCACGTACAGCACCTGGCTTCCCTTCCAAAGATACTACAGCCCTACTGGGACTCTCACTTGGCTATTGGAGCTCCGAAGTGGATGGGACCTGAGGAGCAGGACAGCCGTTGGTTTGAACCAGTCAAATGGAAGAACTTCTCCCACATCAGCACTGCCCCAATCGAGAACCATGGGGCCTTCATTGGAGACCTCTCAGGAGTCTCCCTAGTCACCGGTGCCCAACTTGGAGTCTGGGACTTTGGTTCCCGCAACGTCCTCTACATGAAACTCTTGTACTCAAGGCTCCCTGGCTGCACAATTCGGAGGTCCATCTGGGATCACTCCCCGGCTGGTAATCATAGCAAAGCAAAGAAGTCAGCTGCCTCAGGGAGCAACCCTGACTCTGCACCAGGTGACTCGAGCTCCACATCTAGAGAGGTCACCACAGTTGGCAAGTTGGCAAAGCTTGTCGATATGTCTGAGATGTGCAAGGGCCCTCAGGATCCTCCCGGTCATTGGCTTGTAACAGGCGCAAAGCTTGGGGTTGAGAAAGGGAGGATAGTTTTGAGGGTGAAATATTCCTTGTTAAACTACTAATTTGGAATCAGAAAACCACGATTATGCATTTCATGTGCAGCCAGGTGTTCCCCGCTGAGGTAGATAAAGGTGAGAGGACTGTGCTTGTAGCTGACAATGGAGATGTATGCTCGTTGTTCGTGTGCGAGGATTAGTGTAGGTAAGGGACAGAACAGAATGGTGTTGATTCAGAAGGGTATGGGTCTTAAACCTGCAAGCGGCTTTTCAATGCGTTCAAGCTGTTGCTGGTGCTTCAAGTTTTGGCTTCTCTTGGCCAAGTTTAGAATTCTCTTGCAAGCCCTTGGATGAGAAATATCAGAAAATGTAGGGTTAATAGGCCAAGTTTTAAGGTTTAGCAGTATGTGTATTTTAAACTGTACCAACTTTTTACCGTTAACAAATATAGTTGTACGTCAGTCTTTTCTTTTTTTTCCAAATAGTTAATACACTAAATAGGGTATGATTAGATGGAGATATTAAAAGATATTTAGTGGGAAAGGATTTAGAGAGCTTATTAGTAAACCTCTTTAATCAGCCCTTTATAAGGTAACTTAATAAAATAATAATATATTAATGTCTTTTAATTAATTTAAATTATTTATTGCATTTATATTTATTTGTGTATATATATTTTATTATTGTTTTTATATACATTTAATCTATTTCATGACTTATATAAGCCTACAAGTACACAAAATAAATTTTACCTCACATTATAATATACAATAATTATACTTTTACATATATATTTTCTCACGAGAAATATACAAATATCTTTAAATATTTTTTTGTTATTATATAATTAATTATATTTTAAATTGTAACAAACTTTATTATATTTCACTTATGTTGTATAATTTTTAAACATGTATATAATAATATGAATATATTTTATGTAAAATGTTATGGATGTTAAATTTATTAGTATATTTTTGTTATAAACAATATACATTTGTATGCATTATATTTTTTTAATATATTTTTGTCATATATAAAAATATTATATAATTATTATCATATAAAATTCTTTCTTATGACATAATTAAATTTATTGTAGAATTTTACTAAATTTTATATTTTATTTAAAATTATTATAATAATTGAACTGGTCTAAATGTACCAGTGGGATATGTAAATTTTTTTATCCAAGCATTTTCCGTTCGAATCTAATCCGTCGTCGAAAAAATATATAAATATTTATAAATAAATCCTTAACACTCTAATTTATTTTTATAAATGCGAATTAAGAGTTTGAATTTTTATAAAACTCGTTTGAATTCAGCGACAAACACCCGAATTCATATCCATGTAGTGTCGGGTTTTGATGGTCGGATCCGACCCGATTATCAGACATTCTTATAGAAAGATCATATTTATTTAACATATGTTTAATATATATTATCTTATATAATAAATATTTTATAATTATCATTAAATGAAACTATTTTGTAATGATATATTTAATTTTATTTTAAAATGTTATTAAAATACATATTTTATCCATTAATATTATATTATATTATATACTCTTTTAATATAATATTTTGACATGTTTGAATTAATATATTATGTGTTCTATACAAACTTATAAAAAAATGTATTCACCGTATTTTTATTATATAAAATAGTATAAAATTTTTTTGGCATAACTTTTATTAACTGCATTTTAATATTATATATAACATAAAATTAATATTTTAATTATTTATGAGTGAGAATATTATAGAAAAATAAAGTAATAACTTAAAAATTATTATTTGTAAGTGATAAAAATATTCAATATTTATATATCTTACTTAATTTTATAAACCCTAAAAATAAATTTTCATTTTCAACTTTCTTTATTTTTACTCAAATGTGCAAATAAAATGGATATACAGTATTGTAAATTTATAAAAATTAAACCAATATGCAACTTACCACCGGTTTAATATTTTTATTATATAATAATGCAAAACACAAATTAGTTTTTGATATACTAAAAGGTGGGCAAATAAAATAAATATGATAATGTGTTATAGTATTGTAATTTTATAAGAATTAAACTAATATTAACTTAAAAATCATAAATTGAAAGTTGTGTAACACTTTTAACCAATGTATTTATATTTTATCTATTTTAATTCATTCTTTCAAATTTATAAATAAATATATATAATATGAATATTATTATTATTTTTATATAAAAAATCACCATATTTCTAAATCGCCCATTTTAAACCCTTCAAATCACTGAATCCACTTAATGGTAAAATTTTGTACTAAAATTAAAAAATGTAGAATAGATTTAAGGGTCTAAACTTAAAGGATTATTATCAATTTTAGACCACAAAATTTTCTTTTCATTTACTGAAAAATGCATGCACTTTAACTATTATATAACAATTTTCTCTAACTTTTTATTGGCCTTTATACCAATATAGCTGAAACATAAATTTAGGAATTTTTTTAGTTAACTTAAAAAAATAATGAGATGCGGCCACAAATAGCAAAAATCATATGGTGCCCAAGTTATTGTATTATTAAAATAGTGAGAAAAAACCAGCCCAACACTACAAATGGCATCTAACCATCAACCATCCTCTATAAATAGAACTTATTACACTAGTTTAGGAGTTTAGGACAGGATGAACACTTGGGTCCTCAAAGTCCAACCTCCCCAACTGAAACCGGAATGCATTTATTGACTGAATTGGTGGGGGAATACATTTTTTTTTTGCACAATGTGGGGAATACATCATCGGATTGAATGATGCCCGCCCAAGATCAAGCCATCCTGCACTAAACAGTTGCATTAATTCCACATGCAAAACGTGCTTATCAGTTACAGTGGAACCCGAGGGTTAGGTGCCCCCTCTACGTTCTTTCGAGATCAGAGTTCGACGGACCATCGCAGACAAAGAAAAACACAACACAATTAAGATTTACACCACGCCTTCATACACACTTATAACACAATTTGAGAGGGTCGATAGGAATTTGACAGGCACGAGGCAATTTGTTCGTTGGTACTCATTGAATGCCCGTACAAGGGCCGTCGATTTCCATCACCTACCTTCTGACTTTGCGCACTCTGCGGGCCACAATTGATCACCAAATTTGCCATTTTAGCTTCGTGGAAAGAAGGAAGAAATGAAGGTTTTAGGTACACGTAAGTTTTTTTTTTCTGACATATGCATGAACCTTAAAACTGTTATAGGATTGGTTCTGCACTCGTCCCGACATGTTGGTACGCAACGCCTAACTTGTAAACTGTCTAAGAGTTTGATGATTCCAAAGTGAGTCGATTAAGCTCAAACATGATTGACGAGGCCGCAGTTGTTAGAATATTGTACGCAATACAGTGCATGTCATGTTTAGTGGAAACTGACAATATAATCTGAAATCCACGAAACATTGTTTATTTTTCAGGGTCTTCTAATGGCAAGGAAACCATAGTCTACCCATTTTCGGGCTGGGTGGGCGGTAGATTGCCATTAATTTTCTTCTTCCAGTAGCCGCCTATATACTACACCCATTCTGCGATCAGAAAAGAATTGGGCATTCAATTTCGATGACATTTAACGTTCAACTATCAGCCATACCACCCAATGACCCAATGGCACGTGTCACAAAACAATGCCCTTCATCCCTCTATAAGAAGCCCTAGAGAAGGATCACCTCTCACCCCATCACCACCCAGAAGTCATCAAGTCCCACACGCAAATCCACGACCCTCTCTGGATAAAAGTTCTTGCATATTACATTAAGCTAGCTAGCTAGTTATACCATCCATGGCGTCGATCTCGAACCACATCCTAAAGCTTACCAGCTGCCTCCTCGTTGTTTACCTGATCTTGGCCACCCCCAAGGCGATCACTGCTGCTATAACATGCGGCCAGGTGGCCAGCAAGCTCTCCCCCTGCCTCCAGTATGCCAAGAGCAATGGCGCTGGGCCCGTGCCCCCGGCGTGCTGCAACGGGATCAAGGCCATTGCTGCACTCGCCCAGACCACCCCGGACCGCAAGACAGCCTGCAACTGTCTTAAATCCTTCTCCAGCAGAGTCTCTGGCATCAACTACGCCACCGTGGCCAATCTACCCTCCAAGTGCGGTGTCAACATCCCATACAAGATCAGCCCTTCCACCAACTGCAACAGGTATATATATATATATATACACTAACATGCACATGCAAACAAAGATTTTATATATATTATATCAAATCGTGGCAAGGCCATATAGATGGAAAGTGGCTGACGTATCTTTTCTGGGTTTTTGCTGCAGCGTGCAGTGAGGTCATATATACACTACTCAGGAAGGATGGAGAGACTTCTTGGGCAGGCAATACTTACTATGAAGGAGAAGCTATGAAATTATAATTATATGTTAAAATGTGATGGCACTATGGATTCTGTTTAGGGAATCATATTTAAGTTTACGCCCTAATAAATATGTAATGAGTCTACTAGATCTATGCTATTCAGGCGATAGCTGGTTCCTATCCTATGTATGTCAAGGTGGTAGCTAGGGTGCTGATACATTCCTAGCTATTTACCATTATATATATAATTTGGGTAATTTTCATTTATAATTAATCATTATTTGTGGTGCCTCCAACAATAATTATTACAAATAAAAAAATTCTTCAAAACAACTTATGACGAATTCTACAACAATAATTGGCATAAAATATGTTTGGATTGAGTGAATAAAATACTATTTAAATTTAAAGATAAATTAAAATATATACCTCACTACCGTTGGGACAATAAGAGAGATTGCGCATTCAATGCCCAACGATCAATTAATCAGCCCCACCCATTCTTATAAGCCCAAGAGACCAAACAAATCCCACCCATTACTACTCAAATCTACTGGGAAGTGACACTCAGGCAGAGGTAGCACAATAAGCTTGCTAGCTGTGCCATCCATGGCCTTCACCCCTATCATCTTGAAGCTTGCGAGCTGCCTCCTCGTTGTCTACATGATCGTGGTCTCCCAGAAGGCGGTCACTGCCCTAACATGCCAAAAGGTGGCCCTCTTGTTCGCCCCCTGCATTTTTTCTGCCATTAATCATTCCCATCCCATTCAGGCGCCCGTGCCCGTGTTGTGCTGCAACGGGTTCAAGACCATCACTAAATCCGCCCAGACCACCTTCGATCGCCAGACAGTCTGCAATTGCCTTAAAGCCTTCTCCGGCAACGTCACTGGCATCAACTACGGCGTGGTGGCCAGTCTCCCTTCCAGGTGCGGCGTCAACATCCCATACAAGATCAGCCCTTCCACCAACTGCAACAGGTATATATATATATATATATATACAGATGCACATGCAAACAAAGGCTTCATATATTATATCAAATCGTGGCCGGGCCATAGATGGAAAAGTGGCTGACTTATCTTTTTTGGGTTCTTGGTGTAGCGTGAAATGAGGTCATATATGCACTGAGGAAGGAGGGAGGGAGAGATCTTCCTGGCGGAGGGACGAAGTAGAAGCAATGAATTTACCGAGGATTCTGTTTAGGGAGTATATGTGTATGCCCCTGGTAAATGTGTAATGAGTGGAATTACCTTGTAACTTCGACCTGTTCCTAGAATCATTACTCATACATAACCTATTTAATAGTGCTCCGGATCAGGCACCAGAACTCACTTGGTGACCCGGTTACCCGAAGCTAACTCAAAGCCCCATTAGAATCCGATCAGTTACCTCTATTGACCTATTTGCTAACTGCTTTATTGCCCTCCGAAATAACACAATTCGCTCACACGGCTGTGTTGAAATAGTATAATATATTTAAGGTAATTATGATATAATCTTGGATATTAAGATTATATTATATATTTTATCTAAGTTAGTTAATAAATAGACATATATATAATTGAGTTAGGGTTTGGAGAAAATAAGGAGGTTTTAATTTCTCATCCCTAATACTTCTCTATCAATATATTTGTTTTCTATTTCTCGAATCCAGTTTTATAACATGGTATCAGAGCTAAGGTTTTCTGCTATTTTCAAGGTTTTTTTATCTGAATACTCAAGATACAGCATAACTGAATTGTTATAGAAGATTAAGAAAACGGATGCAGTATTAACAAGAAGGGAGTTGAAGGAAATTTTAGAAGGTATGGCCAAATTGCTTGTAGGAAAATACGATGTATCGCCTCAACATAACAATACTCTCAATCGAGATTTGAAGTTGAAATTACTCCGAATAGAGTACAGACTTGAAGGAACGAAAAACTACTTGAGTTTGTCGAGAAAGATGAGACTCATACTAGAAAGGTTGCGTATGTTTTGTGAGAGATTATCGTCCCACATTAACTAAACTTGATCCACGTGCATTGAAATGTATTTATTTGAGCTATTCTAGCACTAAGAAAGGTTACAAGTGCTGGTGTCCAAGCGAGAGAAGACTTTTTGTAAGTATGGATGTAACATTTCGTGAGAATGAACCCTTTTATGGTGAATCAACAACGTCATCCACAGTGCTAGATGATTTGACTGAAGCACAACATGTAAATAAAGAGAGAATTGGTGATAATAAAGAAGATGATGTCATTGTAGGTATAATCCCATGTCCTAAGAGATTGAGTAGTAATGAAGGAGGGACCAATGAACTAGAATTGAAGGTTTATAGTAGGAGGAACAAGAGTTGTGCTCAGGGGGAGGAAGATAAAGAAGATGATGGAGAGCGATAAGAACAGATACTTATACCACACTCATTGCCCACATATGTCCCAGATACCCATCAATCTTCTGACAATTCCTCATCATCACCGGATGTCCCAGATACCCATCAATCTTCTGACGATTCCTCATCATTACCAAATGTTCTGTCCATTGCTATTCGTAAAGAATCTAGAGCTAATGCAGGTAAACCTCCAATTAGATATTGTTATAAATATGATATATCTAATTATGTCTCATATGAATCTGTCCCATCTACATACAAGACCTTTATTGTATCATTACAGTTAGTGCACGTACCAAGAAATTGGCAAGAGACTAAAAATGATCCAAAGTGGCTTGCAGCAATACATAAGGAGATGAATGCATTAGAAAAAAATAAGACATGGAAACTGGCATTACTTCCAAGCGGAAAAAAGGTTGTTGGATGCAAATGGGTATTCACTGTTAAGCAAAATGCTGAAGGAAAGGTTGAAAGGTATAAAGCAAGATTGGTAGCAAAAGGCTACAGCCAGACGTATGAAATAGATTATGATGAGACATTTGCACCAGTTGCTAAAATAAGTACCGTCGGAATACTTATATCATGTGCTGCCAACTTTGGATGAAAATTATATCAATTAGATGTAAAGAATGTATTTTTGCATGGAGACTTACAAGAAGAGGTATATATAGAGATTCCATCTGGATTTGATATTATAAAGACCACTGGGAGGGTATGTAAACTTAAGAAGTCTTTGTATGGACTCAAGCAATCACCAAGAGCTTGGTTTGACCGATTTCGACATGCAATAGTTAGAATGGGATATCAACAATGCAATGGATATCACACAGTTTTCTATCGACACTCAAATAGTCAAGTTGCTATCCTTGCAGTATATGTAGATGATATTATTAAAACCGGAGATGATAGCGATGAGATATTGCAACTAAAGCAAAGATTGAGCAAAGAATTTGAAGTGAAAGATTTGGGTGCACTTAAGTATTTTCTCGGTATTGAGATAGTCAGGTCCAGGACAGACATAGTATTTTCTCAGAGAAAATATGTATTGGATCTACTTACTGAAACAAGGATGTTGGGTTGTCGAACTGCTACTACACCAATTGAAACAAATCATAAGCTATGTGCTCAGTTAGGGGACCCAGTGGATAAAGAACAATACCAAAGAATTGTGGGACAACTTATCTACTTGTGTCACACATGACCGGACATAACATATGCGGTTAGTATTGTAAGTAGATATATGCATGATCCTAGGACAGAACATTGGGAGGCAGTTATGCGAATATTGAGATATATAAAGAGTAGCCCGGGAAAAGGCCTTTGGTTCAAGTCTCGAGGTCATACTAAAGTTGAAGGATTTTGTGACTCTGATTGGGCTAGTTGTGTAGATGATAAAAGATCGACATCAGGTTATTGCGTGTTTGTTGGAGGTAATCTTGTATCTTGGAGAAGTAAGAAATAGGAGGTGGTCGCAAGATCAATGACAGAGGCAGAATACAGAGCTATAACTCAAGGCATATGTGAGATAATATGGATAAAGAACTTATTGATAGAGTTATGTTTATTCAGGAAAGAACCCATTAAGTTATGGTGTAATAATAAATCAGCGATCAGCATTGCTAACAATCCAGTTCAACATGATAGAACCAAACATATTGAAATTGATCGATTCTTCATCAAAGAGAAACTTGAGAGGAAGATCGTGGAACTACACTACATGAAGACTGGCGAACAATTAGCAGATTGTTTAACTAAAGGATTAGAACCTAAAGAGTGGATTAATATTTGTAACAAAATGGAAATGATAGATATTTATCGCCCTGAGGGAGAGTGTTAAAATAATATAAGATATTTAAGGTAATTATGATATAATCTTGGATATTAAAATTATATCATATATTCTATTTAAGATACTTAATAAATAGACATATATATAATTGAGTTAGGGTTTGGAAAAAATAAAGAGGTTTTAATTTCTCATCCCCAATGTCTCTCTATCAATATATTCGTTTTCTCTTTCTGAATCCAATTTTGTAACAGGCTGCAACACACAAAAAGAAAGTCTGAAAAGAGAGATGAAAGGACAAATTTGAAATCCATTTGCCTTATAAGATGATTCTCACATTTACAAATTCACTTGAAAGTAGGAAAACATGCACTAAAACTTTTAGTGATTTCAGATTCCTCTTGTAAAGAATACTCATTTCTCCTATCTACCAATTTAGTGATTCATTTTTAGTTTTGCGATGATGGATTTGCTCAAGTTCTATGGTTTGCACCGGAATTGGCAAGGCAATTGAGCACAGAACACTCAAAACTTGTTTCCTATAACTTGGGGGCTCCCCGGACATGGATGGAATATGGTCCCACAAATGCTTACTCAATTTGCAGTGTGAAGGTGTTGGTCGATATGGTTCTTAGTTGGCCAGATGCCACAAATGCATGCTCACTCAATTTGCTCCACTAGTTTGGGGAGAACCAAAGAGAAAACGGTGTCTCATAATCCAAGACGTCCATATCGACCTCAGTAGGATACGAATTTGACAGAAGCCGATGTCCTATAGTTGGTCGTTGGAACTCAATTGAATGCCCGTACGAAAATGGACCATCTCCCAACGCTTACCCTCCAAGATTGCCACTGGGACAAAAGAAATATTGCCCATTCAATTATAGATAGATGAAATCCAACGCCCAACTAATCAATCCCACCATTCAATGAACTGCTGGCACGTGTCACATATCAATGCCCTCCTCCCTCTATAAGAAGCCCTAAGAAGCCCTAGAGAGCCATCACCTTTTACCCATCCACACAACCAGCACTCTCGGGAGAAAACAGCTAGCTTGCTTTTTATACCATCCATGGCGTCCACCTCAAGCCTCCTTAAGCTTGCGAGCTGCCTCGTCGTCGTCTACATGGCCATGGCCTTCCTCAAGGCAGACACCGCCGTAACATGCGGCCAGGTGGCCGGCAAGACTGCCCCCTGCATCCCGTATGTCAGAGGCAAGGGTGTTGAGCCTGTGCCACTGGCATGCTGCAACGGGATCAAGGCTCTCGCTGCATCCGCCCGAACCACCCAGGACCGCCGGGCAACTTGCAATTGCCTTAAATCCTCCATCCCTAGAATCCCCGGTATCAACTTGAAAGTGTTGGCCAGTCTCCCCTCTAGGTGCGGCGTCAACATCCCATACCAGATCAACCCTTCTACAAACTGCAACAGGTATATGCGTATATGTAATGTATATATACAAAGGCTATAAATAGATATAATATATATATATTAATATAACTGTGTCTTTTTGGGTTGTTGTTGCAGCGTGAATTGATGTTATACAGAAGGAGAGATCTTCAATGGCCGATGGTGTAATACGTATAAGCTATGAAATTATAATATATGGTAAAATTGTGGTGACACTTTGGCTTATCTCTAGGGAGAGTCGTACGTTCGTGCACACCCTAATATATATATGTAACAGTGTCTGATTACCATCTAGACTAGACACATATATCATTCATCTACAGCTAGTTGTTGTTTGCCATTATTATATAATTTAATGAGATTTTATGTTTCTTGTTTATTTATGGTATTGGATTCTTGGAATGGTGTTCGGAAAAAGTGCTCCTTGATCGACAGCTCAGTGAACCTAGGAACATACAAGGCATTGATTGTCTAACGTTATCCACGTAAAAAAACGGTGTCCGCCTATTTTTATGCTCTTACCTTATTTTTATCCACGTAAACCGTTCTTAGACAATTTTAGTAAATTCTCTTAGTTTATTATCTTAAAATATCGCTATAATATTATTACAATATTTTATAATTTTCATATAGAAAATCAACTTGATTAGAAAATTGAGGTCATTAAAACAGATGGAGTTAAAGAAATTTCTCTCCACATCCTTGTTTTCATATTCATCAACACAACAGAATGAAATTACAAAGCGCAAATATCATCATATCCTTAACATAGAAGTCACTCTACTTTTTCAATCTCACCTCCCCTCCAAATATTAGAATTTTGACTTTTAAGTGTTGTGTACCTCATTAACATATTAGTTACACGTACTCGTAAATCTCACTATCAACTTTTATTCTATCAATCACTTTATTATAAATTTTTTTCGTATTTTTTATTTTCTATATTTTTCTTATTTTCATTCTTATCAAACTAATAACTTTTATTCTATCAATCACTTTATTATAAATTTTTTTCGTATTTTTTATTTTCTATATTTTTCTTATTTTCATTCTTATCACACTAATAAGCTTCAACCTCGATCTATCCCTTATATTTTCCTTGAATACTCTTCTAGTTATAATTGCTATCCGTGTCTTGATCTTACCATTGGTTGTATCTTCATTTGCGGCATTCTTCACTTTCATGAATTCATATTTCTGTTCACGTCCCATGATAACTCCTCTCCCCCTCTCTCTTTTCATTCTTCTCTCTTCCATGTGGGACAACTCCTCCCCCCCTCTCTTTTCATTCTTCTCTCTTCCATGTTCCTCTCCAAGTAGTGAATGACTCGGGTATGTTCTCCTCCTCTTCTGGTACTGCTAATCTCACTCCTTCCTTCCTAGAGATTGGTTCTACTGATAGTTCTCCTCTAGCTTCTCCACTGTCACTACCTATTTCGCATAATTACTCGCTTTCAGGATAGTTCACTCACTCCTTTACGGTTTCATATTGATCACTATATTTTCCTTGCCTCTCCCTTCTAGAAACTTATACCTTCTCTCAAGCCGATTGCCATCCTTATTACTAAGAAGTCATAAATCCTGAGTTTTTTTACTATTCACTAAAATCACACTCAGTACATCGTTTTGGCCCCTAAAGTACGTTTATTATTAGCTGCAAATGAATTTACAAAATTAAATAAGCTCACATTCTTATCAAATGATTCTCTCAACTTCAGCGCTTGAATTATGATTATACATATATTCCTATCATCAATCACTATTGAGGTTATTATCTCTCTTTCTATCTTTATTTGGTTGGTTTATTCCTTAATTAAATGTCATTAATACATTTCTTTACCGGCATCTTACTCAAGAAATTTATATAGTACACCTGTGGCCTAGCTCTTCTTATGAGCTCAAAGAGCACCTGTACTTAGTTCCTTTGCATCAATTCCTTTCTCATGCATTTGAGTTTTCATAATTATATTGCAGATTACTCCCTATTTATTTATCTTACCTCAAAAGATGTCCTAAGTTTTCTATTAAATTTTTAAGCATTTAAATAATTTTTTTTGTATCGAGGTTTTCTCTCCCCCTCACTCATCTATATTATACAACAAAGGTACATAAAAGATATTCTGTGTCATACTTGTCCCCCCCTACCCTTTAGATGCCAATCTCTCTCTCATTAATTGAACTCATTTTCTCCACCCTTACTCACCCTCATCTTGCTTGCTCGATCTGCCAAGTTTAAAAATACATGCATAATCCTACTTTCTCTGAGGGTTTCAGTCAAAGTTTAAATTAAAGAGTCAAAACACCAAAGTGTACTATCGTTTTCTTTTTCTTGTTTGTTTTGACTGTGTGCATTCCAAGCTCAACATTTATAAACTACCATTACCCTGGAGCTTGTAGGATATATTAGCCAAAATAACTCACGTGGAAGCTCCACCTGCTGTACGTTCACTCAATTAAGTATTTTTCATTCTCTAAAGACTTGGGGACAAGAGACACATTCTACAGATGTTTCACCTAGTCATGCATATTGTAAATAATATTTTTTTTGTACAATTTATCTTATATATCTTTGTTTTATAGTTATAACAAAATGTATAAATTTAAGGTAATTGAATGAGAAATACACGCAGATAAATTCCAAATACCTCATTTAATTCTTCCCATTCTTTACTCTGCTTTCACATACACAGCCTATTCCATATGTTTCTTCTTCCATAGTCTAATCTTATACTCCAAAGATATAAGCTTAACTGTACATTTATATCTTTTAGTATGCCATTAAGTATTAATAATATTGATAATTTATATAACTATATTATACTTTTATAAATAGTGTGTATAATATTATTATATTTTAAATATTTTGTATTAAAATATTAATTTTAAAAATATTTTACCGTACAATTTATCCAATACGTTAATGAAACATGAAAACCAGGTCAATTGTGCCGTAGCCACATCAACATCGTGTTACATTTTTTTATTGAAATATTTAATACAACAAATTTAATCGATAATAATTATTAAAAATTAAATTATTAAAATGTAATATTACACTATTAATGTTTTCGGGTCGGTACAACCCGACATATCGGTTGGTCCTAAAACATCAGCCCTATCGCATTTTTTTTCTCGAGTATCAAGCTAGGAGTAAAGCCCGAATAGCCCGATCCAGGTTTTGCCTATCCCACATAACGATCTATCTCATGGCGACTGGATAATTGAACTTACATGCCGATAGTTTGTCGGATTTGATCAAACTTATCAACTTCGAGAAAAAAAAAAGGCATTCGGCCCCAGTCGCTAAAGCCCAACTTGTCCAGTCTAGTCCCCGGAGCAAGAAGACTGGCCTTAAATTACGGCCTACGAAGTATGACGTCACTTCATTCACTCATACAGGCCAAACAGTGCATCATATTGCCTGCTTGGCGCCGGCCGCAAATAAAGTAAGTTAAAATCCTTAAATTTTTAATCGTACTGACCCACAAATTTTTTTCTAATAATTCAAATTACACTATTCATTTTTCATAATAATATGGTTTTTAATAGAATAATTAATGTAATTTTTATATTTAAATTGATCGATGACACACCATTTTGTACTTTAGTTAAATATTTGATACAATAAAGTCGTTTTATATGTTACTCACCAACACTAGAGTGGGATAAGAACAAAAATAAAAAATTATTTATAAATTAAATAAAAAATTGAAAATTTATCACACAAAAAAAAATTTGTGACTTATTTTGGATTTTAGCACATTATTTTAAGGGAGACATTGATTTATGAAAAAATTTATAAAGTGCCACTTCTTATGAACATGGACGAAAAAGTCACAAAGTTGTATCCTTTTTTTATGTGGTGAGACCACGGTGCGAGAAATCACCGGGAAAGTCGGTCAACCGCCTTCATTTTGAAATTCATCAAATTAATTATAATTATATATTATTATTTTTTGATAACAAAATTGTACTGAAAATTCGACTATTATCCGTCAAGTCGAATCAAATTAATAATTTATTTTGTTTTTCTTAAAGCCATTCCAATTTCACCGCTGGGGAGAATAATATTGTAAATTAAATTATAGCCACCCTAAGTCATTAGATCTGATAACCTGTCCACGTCTGGGGCAGCCCGTGTTTCCGGTAATACTGATCTGGGCCGTCGACGAATCCCGTGGAAGGGGATCGGACGGGCAAGGATGGAAGTCAAAGAACAATCACGATCGGTCTCTTTGACCACACGGGAATCGTGATCCAAATAATAATACTAATAATTTGGGTTTTTGTTTTTCTAACCTTTGACTGGATTGTCACTTCATACGAAGCCGCCTTTTGTTGAACACCGAGGCGGGCGCATGTAATTACCATAATGCCCGTAATGATGCTAGCAACTCGTAAAGCATATTCCTTTATTATTATTATTTTAATAATTCACATCACGAATTACCTTTTTATCGTTTACAAATATTGGAATATAAATAATATTTGTACGATTTTATCTCCTTTAATAGTTTAAATTTAACTTGATTTCATATAAATTTCTCGAAAAATATTGGCATTTATGGAAAATTAAAAAAATAAAGAGTTGTAAAATGATATATTAAAGAAATTAAGCTAATCCAAACAAACGCACCCTAATTGATACTTATCCTTTTATGTTAAAAAAATGTATGTATCTTGTTAGTTTTGAAAAAAGTGGGATCCTTTAATTTAA
Source organism: Trapa incisa (assembly GCA_030064435.1). NCBI lineage: Eukaryota > Viridiplantae > Streptophyta > Magnoliopsida > Myrtales > Lythraceae > Trapa > Trapa incisa. The sequence goes on along the minus strand of CM057775.1, from coordinate 4,387,876 downwards.
TTATTTTAAAAGTTATAAGGGTAGAATAGTCTATTTCTATTTAAATTACTTGTAATATTTATTATTCAAATAACAATATTTTATCCTAACCCAACTTCACCATTTAACTCATTATTTAGACAACCCAAGTGAAAAAAGGGAACACATGAGGCAAAGAGAGGGGGAGGAAGGCCATGTCTGTTCTGTTCTGTTCTGTTCTGTTGTTGGAGGGCAGGAAATTAATAATGAGAATAAGAAAGTGTAGATAGCAAATTAAAAAGAAAGTGTGGTATTCTATGTTAGGTTTGACCACTGCTCATTGGCCTCCATCATTTTCCATTTCCATCCCTCTCTCCATCTACACACACAATTGCACTGACCCTTCATTTTTTTCTTCCACTTTTGCTTCCTTTGACTGCTTTTACCTGAAATCGCATGCCTGCGTCCTGAATTCAGCTCCGCCCAGCTCCAAGGATCCGAAATTTCAGGTTTTTTCCACTGCCCACCTCTTCCTTCATTGACTTGGGGATCGATTTCTAGGATTTTCTACAAGGGTCTGCTCATGATTGCACGAGTTAGGCGCCTGGGTGGCGAATCTTCTTCATGTTTAAAGCTGGAAATTCTGACCTGTAGATCCGCTTGTTGTTCCCATCTCTTGTTTTAGATGAGCTTTGGTGCTTTGACTCTTCTCAATTTAAAGCTTTGAGCCTGCTGTTCTCAAGGATAATCTGGGATCTTCTGCTTGATTAATTGACTGAATGGATTATTAGGATTTTGGGTTGTTATTGGAAATGCTGACGAGTCCATGAGTTCAATCTGTATTCTTGTCTGTTTATACCATTGGTTATCTTAGGCTTCGCAAAGTCTGTAATTCTTTGTTAAACGATTCTTCCCTTTGTAGGAGTAAGGAAGTGACTTCCTTTACACAAAGCATACTGCTTCCATTTCTTTTTCATTTTAGGCATTGCCCGGTGGTTAGATTGTAGAGTTCTTCATATTTTGTCTGTTCTTCATAACTTTGAACTTGCAGCCACATTATAGCAACATATTAGTTGAATTCCGATTATGGAGGTCTCTTAAGCTTAGATTCATGCTTACTTTTCTTGTGTGTAGAGGATAGAAGTACCCGTGTTCAATATTTTTGAGCTTCAAACACAATATGGGCTGCTTCACGGGATTGAAGATCAGGAAGAAGAAATCTGAAAGAACAACTTACTTTCAGCCCAATGAAGACCCCAAGGACCATCCGCCAGCTGTTCTACCCGAGCCTCAGTACCAAACTCGATCACTCCAATCGGCCCCGCCTAGTTTCAAGGCACGGGTGAAGCCTGTTCAGACTCTGTATAAAGAAACCAACAATAGGATGCGAGCACTCTCAGCACCCTCAACCCTTGATGCAGCAGAACAGGATGATTTTTCACCAGTTGAATTTGACGATATGGAAGATTATAGGCAATGGGTTTCTATGAAGGAACAGCAGCAGCAGCAGTCTCCAAACCCACAACCTCTCCCTCTTCCACCACAGCCACAAAGCAGTGGGGCCCTGAAGCCTATGGGAAGCTTCAAGTCTGTTTCCAGCAGTGGACCTCTCTACACCTCAGGGCCCTTGCCTTTGCCTCCTTCAGCAGCACTTCGCAATTTCTCATACGATGAAATCTCTGCTGCTTGTCATAAATTCTCATCAGAGGGGTGCATCTCTGAAGGCCTTTCTTTCGTAACCTATAAAGCTTCTTTTGGGGATGATGCTTCAGGTTCGAAGAAATTTGATGCGACTGTCACCCGTCTTCAGGCCTCTTTACAGGTAACCACTTAGTTGTTTCCTCAAGGTGCTGAAAGCTAGCTTTCTTGCTAAGTGAGCTTAACATCCTTCTGCCTCATGAGAAGTAGATTGATTGTGACATCAATATAGACCCGGTTGAATGGTAATAACATGCTGGAAATTGTTTGAAAGTAACTCGTGTTTTCCAGAGTGATCAACATGCCATAAATTTTCTTATTTATGTCGATGGAGACATCTTCTAAAATGCAATCGTCTACTAGTGAAATATTTTTCATGCACTTATCATAGTTCCTATCAATACTTTTTAATTACCTTGGAAACATTGAATTTCTTATACTATGTTTTCTCCTCACCTCATAGAGCACGAAGGAGTTCATAAATGATGTTTACACCCTGGCATCATTGCAACACCCAAACCTATGTAAACTCCTGGGCTTCCATGCACGCGAGGGTTCAGAGCAAAGAGCTTTGGTCTATGAGAGGCTCCACCATGGAAGCCTAGACCGCCTTCTCTATGGTAGATCCGATGGACCTCCAATCGATTGGAATACTCGCATAAAGATTGCCTTGTGTGCAGCTCAAGGTCTGACTTTTTTGCATGAAGAGGGCCCATTCCAGGTAATAAGTTAATGACTAGGGTGTATTTTGGGTTGTGAGTCAGTCCATTTTGGTACTAAACTTATGCATGATTTGCAGGCGATGTACAATGAATTTTCCACAGCGAACATTCAAATTGACAAGGATTTTAGTGCAAAACTTTCCGGATATGGTTGTGCAGGCCACATTCCTGATGTTGATATCTCAAACAACTCCACTGTATGTTCTTTGATTTGTCAATATTCTGTCATTAATCTCTTTGAATATTCAAATATGTTATCTTTTGAATTTAGTGTCTTAATATTTTCATTGAGATTGCATAAAATGACTAGATTTCTTCCTTCCACGAAAAGCACGAGTTTCCATGTTCTAAATGGAAAAACAAAATCTCTTCGGAAATATAATTTGCTGCATGACATTTCTTTTCTTTTTTCAATTTAACTTGAAGTGAATGAGTTGAACCCTGCCATTCATTTTTCCTTGTGGGAGATTAATAGTCATATTCTGATCCTTAATAATGCATTTATCTCAGGCTCTTGGTAACCTCTCAGTGGAGACAGTTGAGAGGAGGCTACTCACTCCAAAAAGCAACGTCTGGAGCTTTGGAATCGTCCTCCTTGAGCTCCTGACAGGCCGGAAAAATCGTGATGGACGTCATCCCAAGGAGGAAAGGAACCTTGTCAAATGGAGCCGTCCATTTTTGGCTGATGACTGTCGATTATCCTTCATAATGGACCCGCAGCTCAAGGGTCGGTTCCCTCCTAAGGCAGCCCGGACAGTTGCAGACCTTGTCCTTAAGTGCCTCCAAAATGAACCATCAGAACGGCCAATAATGTGGACCATTGTGGAACGCCTAAAGACCATACAGGACATGAAGTATTCATGCCGGTTTCCTCTACAAGAGCCCGCAGCCTTCGCGGGGAAGCAAATGTTGAGATCCCCGAGCCTCAATGTGATCATCACTCCAGCCCCAAAGTTGAGTTTCTCACCTTCCCCACCCTCTCATGCCCACCCCTTGATGTCTCCCAAGAAGCTGCCCGGACAAACGCTCCTCATGTCACTTCCTCTCCGCCAGTGCTCCTCAACCCTATCCATGGAGGAGCTATCCCTTCAGGAGAGCCGTAAGTCATCAGCATCTTCATCCCTCAGGAGAGCCAGTGTTGAGGGGTTCTGAGATTGTTAAATAGGAGTTCAGGGTCTTCCCCCTTTTTTTCCCATCTGTTTCTGATTCTTGTGAGTACTTATGGCCTGTATAGAAAGACTGAAGGTTTTCATTGGACCTTCCTACTTGAAAGCTGCAAGAGGGTGAAGTGAATGTGCGTTTGTAGATAAGAGTGCTGATTCCTCCGAAGTTCGATTCCATAATTATTATAGAAAGAATGCCCAGTTAAAAGAAATTCCATGTTCTCTATTTTCTACCTTTACTTCAACTTCAGCTCTATCTCTTTCTTTAAGTCCATTCATTTTGTTGGATATAATCCTTCAGTTAGCTGTTTCAGTATGATCAAGTGCTGAAGACAAGAAGTGGACTTTGACACGGCATTATGACAAATCATTGCTAACATGATCCTTTAACAGAATTGCTGTAAAATTCGATCCATAGAAAATATGGTGCACTGCTGAGATTGCACATAAATAGAACATAAGTATTACTCAACACTCACCTGCGGGACAGTTTCTGCCTAGACCTGGTCTTTACACCGGCAATGGTACAGAGTGTTTGGATCACCCTGAGTCCCGTAAATTTAGTGTGGAAATGCCAGAAGCAACATATAGTGGCACTTGCCATTCTTGGTAGGAAGACCAAGTCTAGACTACACTGCTCGCCTAAACTTAAGCGGGACAAACTGTACAAAAAAAAAACTAGAAATTGGGAGAAATCAGTGTCGTAGAGGGGAAGGATCCATTAGGTATCAGCTTGGCTCTGATCCCGTCCACTAGGCTCTTCTCTGACGTCCTCATCTTGCTCATCAAGCTTCTCCAAGACCTCTGAATCATTACAAGGATCTCTGTCATGGTCCTCTTCAGCATGCCCCTCGCTCTCCACAGGAGCTAGGTTCTGCACCTGCTCAGGTCCACCCTCTTGTTGCTCGGACACCAAGCTTGTGAGCCCGTTTTGCTTCAAGTAACTTTCAAGAGGCTGACTTGCTACCTTGAGTAGATTTGTCATGCTCACTTGACTCCACCTGACTGACGGATCTTCATCCCTAATAGGTCGGCTATTCAAGTCCAGTATCTGTCCTTTGCCGATGTCAAATGAGTTATCAGGAGGGTAATCAGTTGTTGGGCTCTGAGGCTCCGAAGAATCAAGAAAAGATAGATTTCTCGAGCTGCTATCGGCTTCAGCACTGTCTTTTGGGCCCCAGATCTTTCTGTTCTTCTGCTGGGTTATCTCCGCCTCACGCTCCGATTGGCGCTTCTTCTTCCGCATCATTAAGGTTTTGAAGCGGCGTTTCACCGTCATGCACACGTTGCAGTTGCAGTTGGGCTTGTGCTTGCCTTTCCCGCTTGGTGGTTGGATGCAGACAATGCAGGAGCAACCTGGACGATGCCTTGGGTGCTTTGTCGTGGCTGCAACAGACGGTGTTGTTCCAGCTCCACCTGGGATATCGCCGAGGAAAGCAGCATTGGCCAAGGTGTCGAGACCAGAAAACTCATTATCAGGGACAAGCTTGAAGCTCGTTGCTGCCAGTCTCTGCCGATTGGACTCTGGCATAATAGAAAAATTGGGAAAATTTCTTCAGAATGGCCAATCAAATGATCATGCATGATTCTTGGACAACAGAAGATTTCATATTCATGTCCGAGGTTTCAAAATTTGCCAATCAAATGACCATGCATGACTATTGGACCACAGTGGACTCTGTAGCTATGTGTTTTCCATTAGAAATAACCTCTTTTTGTCAATGAACTTCAATTTGGATATGATCAGTATAGTCAAACGTTTGACTAATATGGCTAAAAGCATCAAAGTATCATGATCATGCAATGTTTACAAAGCAAAGGAATCGTTTCTCAGGGTAGAAATTGGACAAATTCTACTGTCAAAAACATTCAGTAAGCACCTATTACTGTATACCTTTATTGAGCTTGAGCATATTTTCCAATTCCCTAGGACTTAGTTCCTCTGGTACAGAACAGGAAAACCTAATGCAGAAACAGCAAACAGCATCACCAAAAACTGTTTAGCTTGCTTAGTTTCATGGAGAAAACATATATAACTTATTTCTTGCCTGCTTTCATTTGAGGAATTATCGGAACACATCCACCTGGAGGGAAGAAGAATATCAACTGGAAATTTTCGCCATTTAGCACAATTGTCACACTGAGCCCACTGCTCTTGCATCCTAAAGAGTATAAGGTTAAGGTTGAAAACAGAACTTTAGAAAAATTCCTATATTTATTTCTAATTTTCCTGTCTTCATTAAAAGAAAGTCCCAGTCATTACCCGGTTGCTCGAACTACGAATATACTCCTTTTTCCAAAAATTGGAGGCTCCTGTTCAACAATCATCACATATATTACTAGAGGTAAAGAACAAACAGTAAATAGATTTCAAGAGAAGCAGCTAAAAGTAAATTTCCAAATGAATCCAAATTGAAGAGATCCTATAAATAAAAGAAGGGAATAGTCAAAATCTTCCTGAAATAATTACTCACGTCGTACTCTTCAAAGGTGTGATCATCAATAACAACTACACTTGGGTTGGAACTTAAAGGGGGGCGTAGCAAATCCTGGGCCTCTTCCCACGTCAGCTTCAGCTCCAAAGCTTCTTGACTATCAATGAGCAATCTTTTACTATTCATTCCTATATTCTTTGCTCTTTTTCTATCTGGCTCCAACAGTAATGGAGGTATAAAGGGTTCTTGGCCGTGCTCCTCGTGTTTTTCAGAATTTTGCCAGTTTGTGTCACCGCTTGTTGAAGTAAAATGCTTGGATAATGCACTTATATGTGGATCCACATTTCCTTTAAGTGATTGAAGGAGACTAGAATAGCCACTTATTATAGACAAATTCTCAGAACTTCCACAATAGAAAGGTTCTGCTGAGTGAACACCATTGGTCATTGCGGAAAGCTGAGTCCCCTATTAAGTGGATACAAAATTAGTACTGCACCATCAAAGTCTGATGACAGGAATTTGAGGGTAAAAGCTCACCTGGATTGCTACAGAAGCTGATGCTTTCCTAAATCCCATTATGAGTTTTCCTTCAGGATCCATTCGACTAAATGTAACTGCATAACAAGGAGAAATGCATAAACTACCTGTCTATAACAGTGATCAAGTAAAATGAATAAACAAACTTAAGGTTGTCTAGAACTGGAAAATTACTCAAGATAAAGGAAAAACAGAGATATGAAAACCATATAGTGTACAAGAGTTGGCATGAATAAGGGGCTATATTAAAGGATAGGATTAACATGAGTATGCCTGCTGGGAAAAAAGCTAGCAGTCAGAAGTAAAATGACAATGATATCAATCATGTTTCTTTGATTTTTTAAATTAGAATTATAAATGTGTTTACATTAATAAATATAAAACATTTTTCCTGTATGAGAGAATGGCCATTGATTATAGTGGATTTATAAAAGGAAGTACTTGTAACAGAGAACAACTAAAGATAAAGACACTAGGAACCAGATATCAAAATATAATTGTCATAATTCATATTTCCTCTATTAGTCAAACATTAACATGAAAATGCTTTTGCATAAACTAGGCTGCTGCAATAGTCAAGGAAGCATTAACAGTACCAGTATCTCCAGCTTGCAATTGCATAGACTGTATACAAGGAGTTACACCCTCCAAGACATACATCCTACTGTTGTTGTTGGGCCAAAATCTAAACTGAAACACCCATTCCTTTCCCTTCACATCTTGAATTCTCAAAGGAAGGCCTTCAGGTTGAGATATTGGAGGAAAATAAGCCTGTGCCATAGTTGCAACAAAAATTTATCGGCAACAAAAATGGGCAAACCTCAAAAATCCAAAGATTGTAACTTCATTTGTAAGTAGGGAACTGCACTAGAAAAGCTTCAAAAGTAGAAGTCAAATGGTTTTTTCAAGAGTATATTTACCTCAGCACAAGCTTTTGGCAAAACTAAGCGGCCAATCCGACCTGCATCACTGGCACTTAGTACTTTCTCAAAAAGTGGGACAATGGTTGAATTTGAGCTTAAGATACCAGAGTCAAGGAATAAGATATATCCCTTTCAGGAAGAAAAGAAACTAACTATGAATTAAAATATGTTCTATGATGGGACTTGCACATGCAAGATTCTGTTTTGTCTTACATTTAGATATAATGAGGTTCATCTTATCTTTTCTCCAAACTTTTGGCAAGTAACTAACTTCACTTTCTAACTGACCTCCAGATAATGAAAGTAGTGATATGTGTGTATATATATCAATTATATGATTGAGGCATAACAAGATGAAGGATACTCTCCTGAAATTTGCTGCAGTTCTTCATCTGTAATTCTGGGCCAGTATCGAGGGAGCAATTGATTCCTTCCCCGGCCTTCAACAGGAGGCCTTGCTACCCGAATCTGAGTAACAATTCCTCTATTTGTCTCTAAAGAACTGGGAGTAGCTGATTTAGGTGGCTTTGGTAAAAGATGTTGGGACCTGAACCCCTGCTGGGATAGTGACAATTGTCTACTCTGACTCCTTTCATCTATAGCCACTCTACTAAGAGGATTTGTATTTCCAGAAGGACTAGATAAAGACATGCTCAAGGTTGGATGGGCCAGTGGGTCGTCAACATTGTTTGCCTCTCCATTTGATGCTTGGTGGGAAAATTGAAAATGAGAATTTCCAATTTCCCCTGAAGAAGGTACAGCATCTTCCTGCTTCATTTGTGCAACTAGAGCATTTGGGTTATCCTGCTGAGATAGAAATGGGTGTCTAAAGTCCAACTTCTCTGTGCTACTGCCTGTTTGCAAAATCATTTTCTCAAATCCACCACCCTCGCAATGCTTGCCTCCAGGATCAGACCACAACCCTAAAGGACCAGCATTGAGTATGCTGAAATCAGTAGGCTTTTCATCACTTGTCATCTGCATTAACATACAAATTTATTACTGCATCCCTATATATATATGTGTGTGTGTGTACAAACTTGTCTTGAGGGACAAAGGTTACACATATTAAGTAATCTTACGGAGCGGATTCCAGAGCTTCTTGCACAGCTTGTACAATTCACGCCACCATTATCAAGAAGCTCTAACAAAAATCTGGAAGCAATGCATCCACAGTGCAGTCGCTGAAAATTTTGTGTTTAATCAGATAGCTAAAATACATGCCAAATAGGAGGAAAATACAATATATGTACATAATTTCATTGATTATTAACAAACCTTGCCACATGAGACGCAGTCCCTCCATCCAGAATCCTTGGAGTGGAATATGTCACAGAAAATAGATTGCTCATATGCAGACCTAGAAGCAAAAAGAGTTCTTTGATGCTGCTTGTTCTAGAGTAGAAGTCCAATACAGCAAAAAGGCCATTTACTAGAATCCTCTTTATCACGGACAGCAAAATAATGTTTCCATTACAAATCATCCACAAGAAAATGATCAGATTCCATGTACTCTGTCACTCAGTAAGAAAGCCCTGTAATCTAAGATTTACATCTCTTCTCCCATTAAAAGAAATGAATATATATATATATATATATGTGCTGCATCCTCAAAGATTCAAATATATATTCTCAATCAGGAGAAAGTATAGTCAGTTTCAACAGATCTACAAAGCATACGTATTGATACCAGAAAATTACGTGCGAATGCCCCAAAACAAAAGGATGGGATTTGAAAGCATCTTCGACTTTTTCAAAAAAGATTTTAATTATCTCAAAGAAATATGATTTCCACGTAGAGGCTCTTGCGCAAGCGGAAAAGCTCAAGAAGATGAAACTTCCCAAATCTGCGTCTATAGTAACAACCTACCGCAACGGGAGCATTAACGTGTCCAATTGATAGATATACGGGACAAAAACTAAGATAGTACAATGTCAGCGCCAGGACATGTATGTATGTGTAAGGAGCTGGCTGATTCAGACGGTGACATCGCACATCGATGATGAAAGAGCAAGGAAACGTTGTTCAGTACTGAAGAGCTTAATGAACTTTCACAGGAATAAAAGGGAGCAAAATCCCTGTGTTTCAACAGAAACAAAAGTAAAGACCATTGGCAGGGGAGAAGAAGAAGAGTCGAATAAGCGATACCCGCATTTATCGCAGAGATCGGCAGATTCACCGGACCGGAGAGTCCAGCCTTTCCTCCACTCCACCGAGGATGACTCCCCGCACAGGGCGTTCATGCATGTCTTCGACCCCATCCCTATTCCCCTAAAACCACCAGATATCGGACCAGGAGCAACAAACCAACCGGAGAGCCCCTATGATTCGAAATTCTAACCGAGTCAAGCCAGCTCGCGGTTAAGTCAACCGGCGGAGAGGCCGCGAGTCCCCTAGTAGTCCGCCAGAAAACAATACGCAACGCAACGGCAGGAGCAGAGATTGGATCCTGAAATCCGACGGCGTCACAGGCTAAAACAACAAGCCAGAGCCTGCAGCAAAGAAGGATTCGCCCTCGGCGACCGGCGAAGCGGAGGCGTTTTTTATTGGGAGAGGGGGAATGGAAGAAAGAGTAAAGCGTGTTCCATGCAATGCAAATGAGGGGAATTATACTAATAATAATATAATAATGAATAATATAATGAACCAGAATTGATTGAAATATAATGCATGCACGATGCTGAATGGACGATGCTTCAAGTCTCAGCCATCTCTGACGCTCCCACTTACTTACCCCTTCCCCCTCCCTTTCTTTATAATTTTTAATTCCATCCCATAAATAATTTCAGAAATTAAAGAGTAAATTAATCATAGACGGCAGTTGAAATATTCTCATTCCCATAATAAAATAATTTTTTTAAATATTCATATATAATAAAAGAATATGCTAATTAGGCCCGCATGCCTACACATCAAGCCTCTTGGTATAACCAACCAACCTACTTCATATGTACTGTCTATATTCTGTAAACTGCTGTAAATTTGTAACCCATTTGTATTGACTCGAAAAAAATAATTTTTGTTGATTTACTTTAGAACAAAAATATTTATTAATACAAAATACTTTCATTAAATTCTCACATTTTCAATGTCTCCACTAATTTCTTAAAATAATGTATACAATTTTGTGCAGGTAAAAGTTTCATTGAAACTTAAATTATATACAGATGTTTTTTTTAATAATTTAATTTAAAACACCCATTTTAAAAATTCAGCATTAGTTAATTTTTTTGTTAGTGATTGAATTATTAGTAAAAAATATTTTATAATAATAATAATAATAATAAAATATTTATTAATAAAATAATAAAATAAAATTTATATATACATTAAGTAATACAATAAATCTTTTTACTTAAGACAATAGGAAGGCAATAATATACGGAGGACCGACAACACCTTAAAGTGCGCCACTATGAAGGATGCCTTTGATGGTGTCCAAGTTGGACAAATTATACCTTACAATGCTTGGCGTGCCATGGAGTGAGCTGAGCGTCTCGTCAGATCCTATGTTTTTACGCGGATCTCCTCTTACTTTACACCCTTTTACGGATGCTGCCATCCCAGGATGCCACCAATTCTCTTGGGAATGACGACAATGATGACGCCAAAATGGCAATAGTGTGACGTAAGAGTGAAGAGCTGCACCGAGTGCGTGCACACCAACCACGGTGAAAGGGAGCCCCGACCGCACGCGTGCCGGTTGCGTGTGCTCAAGGTTATTTTTTTTCTTAGAACCTCTTTAAATGATGTTTTTATTTTAATACTAAAGCGAGACAGATCAGACAGCACCTTTCTCTGTATTAATCATACATCAATGACTAGTGACTTATTCCGGGTGATAGCATACACAGCAGATCTCAGCCGGCCTACACCTGTACATCATGCTCAACTCAAAGACTATCACCAGTCGTCGAATGCTCATCCTATCATCTAAACTCTACACTGGATTGTATTATCAGATTTGCTGCATGTATTTTTCTATATATATATATATATATCAAGTATTTGTTAGTGAACATCAAGATAGTATTTAGTTGGTTTAGTCAATTTCTCCTAATCTATTATTACATTTTGGTTAACATCTCCAACTATTTCCCCACCTATCAAAAATATAATTGGAAGTTTTTAGTATAAATTTGTGTAATGTAAAGTAACTTATAGTGATTTTTAAAGTTATAAAGAATAAAATGTAAATTTTGGAAATTTTGATATTATTTTATAAAATCAATAAAAATTTTGTAAATAGTTTATAAGTGAAGTACGATATTATTTTTGTAAAATTGTCACTTTCTTATTAATGTAGGAAAAGTTGTTATTTTTACATAAAAATGGGCTAAAATATTAAAATTTCAAATAGAATTACGAATAGGTCATTTTGAAAAGTGAAAAGGAAAAAATATTTTTTTTGTAAATAATAGATAAAATAATAAAATTTTCAAGTAAAAAAGAAAAATCGAGTAAAATATGTATTAGGGAGAATTTGTAATTATTAAAAATTATGGTATTGTATGAATATAATGATATAAATTAAATTTAAATAGTTTTGGATATTATAATTATATATATTGCTGTATAACACATATATATTAAATAACTATGTAAGTGGAGGATAGGAGTTATAATATTTTCGTTTAAGTGAGTTAATTTTCTGATATTATATTTAATTGTAACGTTGAAATTAATTTTTAATATTTTATAATATATATATATATATATACTTGTAAATATTTTAAGACATAAATAAAAAAATATATACGAATATCTTTATTAAAAAATGATAAATATCTGGAGCTATATTTAAAATTGGGTAAAAAATGATTATGAACTTTATTGTTTAAAAAGGGACGGAAACTTAACAGTTTAAAACATGTATAAAAAATTAATAATACATCATACTTATGAAATAGGATAAAATTCATTATTAAATGGGTTAAATCTCAATTATTATAAAATGAGTATACTCAAAACTGATAATTTCATATTTAAAAAAGAAGATATATCATGTTTATAAAAGATATAAAATCTAATATTTATAAAAGACTAATGATATGAGCAGCGGTATGAAGATGATTAAAGTTCAAATGATGAAAAGAGTAAGGTTGAGATTCAAACTTTTTATATGAAATAAATTAAGTTTTAATAAGTTATTTTTAAGAAATGTGTGAAAGTATGTATATAAAAAATGTATAACTGACTTTAAAATAAGTACTAACTTGATATTTTATTTTTAAAATGTTAATTTTTATATGATGTATAATTTAGTAATACGTAAATTGTTAAAAAAAATACAAATATTAGTCAATCACTTAGCAAGTTAAGTCTTACTAATATATTTATTATAATATATTTATTGATCTAATAAGTTATCCAATGAGTCCGGGTAGTCTCAACTAATAAATAAGTACCATCAATATATAATTATGACTAAGTGTTACATTTAGTTATAGTATGATGTTGGATAATATTGCATTTAGTTATAGTAAGCAGATGTTGGAGCATTACTATAAAAATGATCATTTTTATATAATGATTTTTGTAATTATTATAAGTACTAATTAGAGATCTTAATACCTCGGGTTGGGTGGGTTTTGGTGGACCCGTGCCCGACCCGAGCTTGAGTAGAGTGGATCCGTGCCCGACTCGAGTTTGAGTCTAGCGGATCTGTGCCCGAATCGACGTGAGACTTGGGTTCACATAGTCGGATCTATACTCGACCCACCTATATCCAAGACTCGGATCCGAGTCTCAGGTCCAGAATTTAGATCTGAATTCGCTGTTCGGGTCCATTTTTTTAATATATATTTTTATAATATATAATTTTTACTAATAATAAAAAAATTTAAATTATTAAAATATTATACAATAAAATAACATAACTAGTGAATTTACTAAATGTTAATTTTGAAGTAACGATTATAACTGTAATAGCCAATATATGCTTAGTTATTATTAATAATATTGCATATTGAACAATATTATTTTTCTACTAATTATATATTGAATTAATTTGTATCATGGATTACATAATTATCCAAATATAAATCCAACTCAAACTTTAATTTTTTTTAACTTTTTTTTTCTTATCTTACTTAAATATAATAAAATAATCAAATAAATTTATTTACTAAAATATACAACATTATACTCAAATACTTGAAATGTGCACTTTTATACAATATTGGCATATTCAGCAAACATTATCTTAAATATATTCACTACTGAATATATTTCTTAATTTTTAATTTACTTTAATTTTTTATCAAAACAATACATCAAACCATTCAACTTCAATTGTAGTTAAAAAATTGTTGCAATTCCTAATATAACACTAATTTTATACAAATATTTTTCAGTTTCTTTATTATTTCAGCAGTAATTACCTTCAGTATATAATATAATACATCTATCCACTAATATCAGTTTTGATTGAACAAACAATAAACATATATGAATTAGCATGAAATAATTTCTACTAGAAAATATATTGGTGGGGTCGTTGAACACATTAACCTTGTCATAATCTCATTTGTCAATAACTAATCTAATTCACTAGGCAAACATCTATACTTATATGTCACATAATTTCAAACTAAAAAAACATATTTGTAGTATCTGACCTACCAACATTGGCAGATTTTCAGTCAAAAATTATATAATACTATCAATTGTAGAACAGTTATTCAAAGTGATAGTAGACAGAAATAGTCTACAACAAAATAAATATAAAAAAATTAATAAATCAATTGTACCAAATAAATACAGAAAAAATATAAATACACATTATTGTATGAATAATTACCTCAATATATGGTTTTGTAATATTCAATCATTATCAATGTAATGAATGGTTATCACCGTATAACCATTTTTCTGTTTCTCCTCAATTCAACTATTTAACTTCTTCAAAATCTCTTATAACATTTTCTTTTCAATTGCATATAATTTAATACAATCATTTCTAATTGTATTACACGATATGATCTTGAATTGTGGTTGTAAATTCCCCACAAACTCTCTAAACCCGTAATTCTCTACCGTTTTTATAGATATTCATGCGGTATAAGCATTTATGCAAGTGATGAACGGTATTGTCCTTTTTTAACATTTTCTCATCTATTTTCTCAAATGACTTGTACTTTTCATAGTATTTGCATTTTACTTTTAATCTTTAGTTAAGTGTAACTCTAGTGTAATGATGCCAAACAATATAAATAAATCTAACACGTTGAGAATTTTAAATTTTAGTACTAGCACTACGAAATGAATTTATGATACCTACCATACTTATAAATTGAATTTTAGTATTAGAACTACCAAATGAATATATATGATATCCATAGGTATAGATACAACACTGGTTGTAATCTATGTATTACTAATAAAAATGTAATTTACAAATAAATAAAATTATAGATTAAAAATAAATACTTCAAATTATTATTTAATTAAAATTAAATATTTTCTTTTTAAAAGAATCAATAAAGAATTTTCATATAACATTAAAACAAAAACTTTTTGTAAACTAAGCTATACTGTAATAAAATAATTATATATATATATATATATTTATTATAAATTTATCTAAAATAATATAATTTTTTAAAATTGTACAAAATAAAATAAGATAATAAATTTAACACATAAAAGTTTATACTAAATAAGTAGAATGAATTCTAAAATAAAGGAGGAGCCTAACACATTAGCAAATATTGGAGGGAGAAGAATGAGATACAAAAACCAATACGGAGATAAGGCGATTTTCTCGATGACAACGGGCGGTAGGGTAACCACCACAGATGGGACGATAGGGGTAGCTCGGATGTCGGCGACGACGACAGCAACTAGTGGGCCAATTAAGTTGTAATTTGAATATGCCAATTCAAGTAATATTTTTATTTTTTTCACTTCAATAAAATATTTAGAATAAGATAATTCTTCGGTTTCAGCTAGCGAGAACTGGGCCCGCAGGAACTAAATCTCGGATCTAGCTAATGGAATCCGAGAGCGGACCTGAGTAGACCCGAATCTTCTCGTATTGCTTGGTCGGGTAGGGACCCAAGGCTCGAGTCTTGTGAGTAATGGGTCCAATTACATACACTCATTGAACTTAATTAGATGATTGAATAATATTTAGTGGCATGAATGTCCTATATTAATTATTTGAATTGATGTGTTGTTTGAAATTTGTGTGATTTAAATGGGATATCGATGAAACAATTCAATTATTCAAAACTTTAAATGAATGCTTTTTATTTTAAAAATAATTGTGAATATTATTTTAAAAAATAACCTATTATTATTGTGAGATTATAAATTATTTTAAAAAATGGAAAAAATTTTATATACTCAACTCCAGAAAATTTAAAGGATATTCTCACTGTGCCTAAAATGGATATAAGCATACTTAAATAAAATTTATAAAGGATTTTCATCATTTTTAAATATTTTTCATAATATTTTAAATATTTTATAAATTTATTCATTATATTTATAAATTTTTTTATAAAAAATAATTATGTTTTATGTTTTTATTATTGTATTATATTAATATCACCACTACTGCAAAATTGGAATTATTACAACCGGTTATTCAAAATGTGAACCAAAATTCGAGACGGTGCGTAAAAACTAATGTAGGAGCATATTATTTTTTTTTCCAATGCTACATTTTATATCGTATTTTTATTAAGATGTATATTCTTTGTGAATTGATAATGATTCCACTAAAAGTGAAGGGACGCTTGGTATCTCCATCCCAGTTACAATCTTACATAGTTTTAATTTTACTTTCCCAGCCAGAGGCCGCAAAATGCATACTTTTGGAGTTTAAGCAGGTAATATATTCAGCTATAATTGCTGTTTTTTAATCTAAAAAAATTAAGGGGCCTATTTTTGTGTTTTTATCTTTTTGGGGTAAGGCTTATGAGCTCCAAGGCAGGTAATATTATTTGTTGGTAGCTTGAGTAATGATGTAAGATTTATAATTATTGATGTAAGATTTTTGGGTAGTATTTATGGCATGATTGGGTAAATGAGGGTGTGAGTTCTCTTTACTAGTTTTTGAGCTTCGGTTTTCATTCATATATTATTATAATTGCATGGAGCCTCATTTTGGCGACCTCTTTGTTCTTAGAGAGCCTAAGACATTGCTGATGCAATTCCTTTGAGCCTCAGACAAGATAAGCTTGAGATGCTGTTGGAACAGGGCCTTGATGGGCATTGCCAAGGTTTGATTTTAAAATTTTATTCGGTAGTTACTTTTGAATGTAGTTTAGCAATGGAATTAGCTTGTTGTGTGCAAGCCTTGCTGGAAGATTAAGAGTCCCGCTAATTAATAGCAATGTTGATTTGTGATGGATGTGATCTTGCACATGTTAGTAACAATAACATGGGATATGTATATATTGTATAATGATCCATTTTATATTTAATGGGTTTTACATGAAATCTAATTGATATATTTACTGATAGAGTTTTAATAGTGTGAGGAAGATCTCGCATAGAGTTTAATTCGGTGAAAATTCTCAATTCATAATAAATTATATTATTTATTAATTTATAAAATTTTATCAAATATTTACTTCTAAATTTTAAAATTTTTGTAAATATATCTTTATTTTAACATAAATATTATAATTACAGGACAATTAGATCTAATATCTGATTTGGGTTTAATTAGATCTAAATTCGAGATTTTGATTTAGAACACGAAATTTGGGTTCAAGGCTGGGTTTCGTTGCACGAACTCGAACTTGAAGTTTGAGTTCGACAAATTCGAGTCTAGTGTATCCGACCATCTAATCAAGTCTAGATTTAGTTAGATAAATCAAAAGTTCAAATTTACACATACTCAAATTCATATGACCTAATTTCAGTTAAGTTTAAATTAGTCAAAACCTGACACAACCATGCCTATATATACTATAAGATCTTCAAAATATTTCACATAACAATTAATTTTTTTAGGTCAATCTAATATATCAATTCTAACCATTAATATATTATCTTCTATATGATATCTTTCCATTAAAAGATGATAATTTATCACATAGAAAGAAAATATAACTCTGGTTACTAAATCATATAAAAAAAAGTATCAAAGAATAAAATGTAAGGGAATCTCTCAAGAAATTTGGTTATATAAAATAGGATTATGCCAACAATTCCAAAATATCATCATATTTTTCTCATGCTTACCCTCCTAAATTGATTTAATGAATTAAGCAATTAGACTTCTCTCCAACTACTACATAAAAATTTTCAAGAGCTAGTTAAATATATTCAGGTATGACTTCCAACTATCTTATAGTAATCAAATCATCATGGATTGTTAACTCAGATACTTCTAATCACATGATCCACCACTTCTGAACCACATGTCCATATAGCAAATGAATCAACTTATAATATTGAAGGAATAGTAGAGACACAAATTTCTCATATGCCATTATCACCTCTCTTATATATTCTATCATTTTTTGAAAATCATCTTGACAAAATAATAAAATAATTATATTGCTTAGTTATCTTTACTCCAATAAAATACATTTTCCAAGAATTATGGAGAAACAAGTTGATTATCACTATATATAAGGACAAAGGATTACACTTTAGTACTATCAGTGTTAAGAAAATTCATTCACAACTAAAACACCCATCTCTCCAAGTTTTAAAAGAAATTATCCTCAATTTCAATATATTTCATAATTAGTATGTGAGTTATGCATACAAGGTAAACATACATGTGCACATCATTTACTAAAAGTAATTAATAATTCTGATACTTATTTCACATTAGTCTATTATGATATAGGGGTTTTTGTTAAGTTGAATCCATATTTGAATTTTATTATTTATTACTTTTGTGGATAATTTTTCTCATACTAATTAGTTTTTACTTATTAAATATAGATAGGAGGTCTTCAAAATTTCTCTTATTTTTGTTCTCTTGTGCAAACTCAATTTAAAATTATTGTTAAAATACTTTATAGTGATAATGCATGTGAACATTTTTCACATGAGTGAAGTTTACCTCTCATAATGATATACTTTATTCTTATACACCTCACCAAAATCAAACAGTAAAACTTAAAAAATCATATGAGTGAAGTTTACTTCTCATAATGATATACTTTATTCTTATACACCTCACCAAAATCAAACAATAAAACTTAAAAAACCAACGTATTATTGAAGTAACAACACACAATAATTATTCATAGACATCCTCCCCATTATTTTTTATATGATGTAGTTCTCATACCTTATCATCCACATATTTTTGTTGTGTTTGTTATGTTTATGATACTAGACCAGGTTGTATTGAACTTGATCATAAGTTTTAAGATATTTTAATACAAAAAAGGTTATCAATGTTATAGTCCAACTATTCAACTATATTTTATATCATATTATGTCATTTTTATAGAATTGATATAATTCTTTGAATTTATTCCATTATATCCATTCGAATATATTCTATTAGTTCTAAAATTTTCTAATATTCTAGTGAATTCTTCTCCCCATAAGCATAATGTATAGCTACCACCTCTTTCACTTGTAAATGAACCTCATATGCCTTTTATTACTCAGGTATATACTTATCCATGTAAGGATAATTCTATTAATATTATCATTGTCCAACCTATGCAGTGCCATGATACTTGTACTACTAAACCTACACTAGTTGATCTATTCATATATCCTTCCATTACTTTATCATTGGTGCATCATTTAAATATTTCCATTGATTTTTAAAAAGTATCTAGTCATTTTTCTAGCACCCGTTATTATATTAGTCATTTTTCTAGCACCACCACTTCTGTACTTATGTTATTTTATTTGCCCATTATCGTCTATTTACTTCCTGTCTTGGCAATTACCCAATTTCTAAGAATGTGACAGAAGCTCTACAACATCGAAAGTGGTTTTGTGTTATGTAAGAGGAAATGTCAATTTTTTTGAAGAAAATAAAACTTGAGACATTTGTCATCTACCCCTTGTAAACACATAGTTGATTGCAAGTGAATTTTTACCATCAAGGTTCACCCTAATGGATCCCTTCATCAACTTAGCATTTTAAGGAATATTTTTTTAATGGAAGTATACTTAGTTATTTTACACTTATTATATGAATTTTAAAAGTTAAGCTTATTATTCACTTTAAGGAAATTATTCAAACATACAAAGTACTATAGTCAGTCTAATCGAACTCACCGTCAATACTCCCATTCACCGTTAATCTTGGAACTCGTTCGTTCTAGAAGGGGTTTCGTACTCTCGCTCCAGCAATCTCTTATTTTTTCTACAATATTTAGCAAGACAATGAGATTAGTTCAAGCTCCTTAATACCAAGTACACCATAATTTTCTCAAGAATTTAAGGTTTCACCCCCACAAGCCCGATTTACTTGACCTACTAGTTAGAAAACCAATCCTTTACTAACATTCTCTAAGGCTATATTTGGATTAAGAGGTTTGGAGTGATTTGAAGGTGAGGTGTTAGGAGATGTTTTATAAGAGTAAATGAAGTGATGAATTTAGAGGTGTTAAATTTTTTTAATAATCCATAGTTTGGATGGAGATGAATTGAGGTGAGTGATTATTAATTAACAAATTAGAAAGGCAAATTTATCGTTTTAATTAAATTAATAATTTATTAGTTACTATATATATAATTAAATTATATTAAATATATTTTGTATAATTAATTTTTAAAATATAATATTTTTATTATATATTTATGTTATATAATTTTGTATAAAATATTATTAATATATAAATTTATTTAAAGTATATAAAAATAAAAAATTAATTAATTAATTAAGAAATAATATTATAAACAATAAATTATGGTATTGAAGTAATTTAAGCATTATGACACAATCTCCAAATACCATGGAAAGTGGGAGAAAGTGTAAATTGAGGGGATTGGAGATGATTCTCCACCCATACAAACCTCTTCATCCAAACATAGCACAAGTCTTAAAGTCATAACTTTTAAAAATTACACTTGTATAAGTGTTCATAATTTCCTTATTTACTATCTAGTAGCTATAATTTTTTAAATTTATAATTTGATCCTAACTTAGGAAAATTTACCATTTTGCCCTTATACTTTAAAACTTTCCTTCATTGGACCATAGACTTTCTTAAGTCTTCCAGTTGGGTCCCTAAATTTACTTAACTCCCATTGTGGTCCCCAATGTGCCTTCGAACACTTCTAAGTCTTATTTCTGATTAATTACAAAATAGTCTCTAAGTTCGGCAAAATTATCATTTTACCATATTCTTTACAACTTAGCCTTTCGGGACTAATTTCTTCCTTTATTTTTCTCTTTAGGTCCCTAAACTTTCTTTAATTCTATTTAGGCCCTTGTATTACCTAAAAATCACCTTTGAGAACACAAATACCTTTATTTGTACTTTAATTATTAACTTCTTCTTTTATTGCATTTAGCTC
Organism: Trapa incisa; assembly: GCA_030064435.1. NCBI lineage: Eukaryota > Viridiplantae > Streptophyta > Magnoliopsida > Myrtales > Lythraceae > Trapa > Trapa incisa. The sequence goes on along the minus strand of CM057775.1, from coordinate 4,366,975 downwards.
CTTAGGCATTTCAAATATGTCCACCTAATACCAGAATTTTACCAATCTTTCGAATTTGCCCTAAAACTTTATTTATCCTCTTAAGAAAATTTCATAGAAAGCTTATTTACAATTGGTTTCTCTAAATTTTACTTATTTATGTTTTAATCCCTAACCTCTAGTCCTAGCAAAACCACATCACAAAATTCTCAAATTAAGGTAAAAGGTCTCCCTAGCCTTACTCTAGGCCGTCGTAAACTATGTTTAGTCGGGGTCATCCGGAATAGTGACGATCAAACTTTAATGTAAATTGTAAATTGAACAAGCACGAGTTGGGTTGAGGCCGAAAACTCACTAGAGATGACACCTGATCGTTGGCACTATTGCAGTTCAAAAGTTGGTTCCACAAGTAGTATGTGGCCACTTGAACCACCTCAATTGGAGGTCTAGGCTGCCTAAAATGTTCATTTTAGTAAGCTATGTTATTACTTACGAAATCTAAAATTTTGATGATTTAATTCTAACTCTAACTTACTCAAATCATGTGAATGTAGTAGCAATCGAAAGCTTGTGCCACTAGGATTCTGTTGAATTTTTCTCAACATCTGAGGGTCGTCGAGGTTGCAGAATTCACTCCTCGAACAAATTATCTCTTTCTGGCTAGCATGGGTATGTTACTGTACTATCTCACAAGCACCAACAAAAAGAGTTGATGGTCAACAGGGGTGGAAATGTAAAGCTTTTTAGGGATACCAAGTTCACCAAAAGTAGTGGTGGGAAGGTGGTGTAATGCTCTATACAACTGTGTGGCATGAAGCACCTTTATCAGTTTTGAAAGATATATTAACATAGGATGGTGGTGATCCCTCCATGATGGAGCGGATATGTGTGACCAATTGTTTAATATAAGCCACAATGTTTGAAACCTCATTCCATAGAATAAACCATGTGAAAACATCAACTGCCTTAAAATAAACCCAGTAACTACCATTGAAAGTATACCCTGTTTGGAGCATGTGTTGACTCGTAGATATGACTTACGATATCAACTAATCTTACTCAATGGGTTATGTAGCTCACCCACTCATTGAGTCATGTAACACGTAAGGTGTTAAGAAGTCGAAATAACCAAGGTATGCCTACAGTTAATACTTAGTACCGGTGTTTTTTTATCAAACTTATTTTCCCATTTGAAAGATATATTGACAATTTTTTCTTCTTCCAAGCCTTAAGTGCTATCGAGTTTACAATGATGAGTTATCTATTGTTGTAAAACCGGGGGATGTGGCGATTATCTATAGGTCCAACTGGTGAACTAAGTCGAGCTGTGACAATGTTGATGATCTAATAATTACTGAATCTCCTAATACCCCTCTCAACATCACTCTTCTTGCTCTACAATGTGAATTATCTATCAAATACATGAGATATATCCATCATTTCCTTGGTATTTAAGTCAACAATTATATTTATGATATTTATCTTACTTAATTCAAGTACATTTGAAATTTATTATTTAAAGCCGCCGTATATACTTGTAAGTCCGTATATACGACCATTGCTCTTGGACTATGACTCTCCATCAAGGTCGAGGCACCTGTTTTGGATCTCATTTAGTATCGTTAGATTGTAGGTTTCATTCAGTATCTCACTATCACTAGTCTCGATTTTACCTATGTCGTCCATCATGTCTGCCAATTTATTTATCAACCCATTGATATTTTATTGGATTGTTGTTAAACACGTTATTCACTACCTTCAACTGACTCTTTATTTTGGCCTTATCCGCTGGCGTCACTCTTCTACCACTCTTCAATATTTCTCTGAAATTAACTAAGCCCGAAATCTCAATAAATGAGTGGATTTCCAAGAATTAATGTAATATGACATAATCTAATATAAAAGTTGAATATAATGTGACAACTGAACTTTTTTATATTCGATTTTTTATTCAAGAACTTGTTCTCTCATTTTCCAATTCTAACACTCTGTGCAATAACTTCTTGATGGTTAATTATGTTTTTTATAATTGCATCAAACATAATAAGATCAACTATAATTTTATTAATGAATAAATTAGTAGTAATATTTTTAGTATTAGCTTTATTAGTATTTATACTCAAATATATAATTAGGAATGTTAATTTATACTATCCGAACTCGAACCCAAACTTTAAATTCAGGTTGAAATATGTGTTAGCTTGATTCACTTAATTCATATATGTTCTTAGATCCAATTATAGTCATTCCATAAGAATGGAACAATCCCTCTAAGTCTTCCCCTCATGTATATTGAAATTTGCAGTGCCTTTTGCAATGAATTATCCATTCGACCCTTCATTTTAGGGTGTAGGGTTTCTACTCGACTAGAAGCAACGGTCTTATTCGTCGAGGTGGACATCCTCCATCTTTCAGCAGCCACCATTGCATCGTCGCCCAGATTTTTTGTTTGAAATTATGTGTTCGAGATAATTTATCTCTACATATTTATTTTTAGTTATTGATATATTTTCAAATGGTTATTGGTTTAAAAGGTAAAAAAAATTTACTTATTTCTTTACTTTATTACAATTTGTGTATTAATCTAGTTAGTAATATGTTTTTTAATTTTAGGTCTTATTTGATATAATACTCTATCTTTATATGACTTTAATAGTAATATTAATTTAATTTATTTAATTATCTAATTCTTATGTATGTCAAAACTTTAAGTAGGCTATAATTTTTTTTAATCAGCACCTGCCCCCAGTCCAATAAACTCAGGAGCAAACTAGCATATACTTGAGGAGTGAAGAAAGTGAACCCAAACCCAAAACTCAAGTTCAGAAGGACCCAAAGCTTGGTTTCCTATGGAAGCAACTGAGATCCTTCCATATAAGTGTATTCATAAATCAAATAGGTCACTTAATATATGGAAACTAAATTAAGTATGTTGATAACTAAAATTACTACCACTCTGGCGTCAGTGCCACAAACTCCACTGAAGAAGATAAATGTCATAAAATAGTCACTATCAAGTTTTTCTCGTGTAAACATATTGTTGCCGCCTCACTTCTCGGAGAGCTTCCATCGTGGGCGGTGATGAAGAAAGCCGTGTTGCCGGGAAACAGTGAATGGCTGAATTTGGATGCCCACCCACTAGATCAGAGCCTCGGGTCCAGTCATGGGGACCCGAAGTTTGGGTCTCGGGTCCATTGATGGACCCATACCCGCGTACTCTACGGGGTATGGACCCATTGTGTGCACCATAGAAAGCTGGAGGTCCAGCATGAGGCCGAATATTACACAAGTAGCGTCAGTATGAAAATACAAGTCCAAATAAGTGGCCATAATGAATATACAAGAAACAATCTTAGCAAGAATTTTAAGGCCATTATCCCTTTATCTCCCAATATATACAGCAGAAGTCGTATGAAAATACAAACAGCACGGCATGCGTGCTTTGATAATGGATCATCTGGCTCATATTTTGCTTTAAGATTCTGAGAGCCCTTTTGTAATTTCATTGGAAGATGGCTGAGCACTGATTGCATCTAATTTACAGGCATGGAGAGTGGTGCACAGATCTTGAGCCTCAAGAAACTGCTCTGCATTTGCAAGGACCAGCGGCCCATACTCAAACACCATCCTCTTACACTGTAATCATATTATTTGACAAAGAATAACCAGTGTCAGTAACAATTAATGAAACTGAAAAAAGTAAGCAGATACAGTACTTTAAGTCGAACTAAATCGGCAACTAATAATATTGTGCGTGTCTCAACTATTTTATCAGTTAAAATTTACTATGAATTACACCTTGCAGTTTGCCCTTGACACATTAAGAAAATCCATAAAGTTCTACAAACTGGGATATATGTCATAAGACCTCCGATAAAAATCTCCAGCTTCAAATGATGGGGTGACAGCAGTTTATCAAGAAAGAAATCCACCACTTCATATTTATTGAAGCTCTAGAACAATTACACAAGGTGTAAGTAACATCTAAATGCTTCCATGACAGTAAAGCTCACCTTTTTCACATATTTCTTCTCTACAGAATTGCAGAGGTGCATGAGCATCTCAATTATGTCCATCTGATTGTAACACAGAGAGGAAGAAAGAGTTTTCAGGGATGTATATCCTACTAGTATTACCAACCAAACATGCTCATGTAAAAGACTAGCAAACATGGGAGAGAAAGCATCGCCAACTTGACCATCCCAATTGCCTAGAAATCAACTCAAATATAAATTACTAATCGAAAATGCCCCAAAAGATTAAGGTTATGATGCCTCTGACCTGTGTGTCGGGATCCTTTAACTTATCTAGCACTTCAAAAACAACCTGATGACATAGCTGACAGCTATCCTCATTCTGGGCAGAAAGCAGAGTAATTTGTTCACAGAGATTGACCTTCTGACAAAATTCACTGGGTTGAATTGAGGAGACTTGTAAGAAGAATAATGGGGCGTAATAGTCCACCAAGGTAATGCACTAAAAAAGGGGAAACCAAAGGGCAGTGATGTCAGAAAACCAAAAGCGGCATCTAAGGTATTGTTTACATTCATATCAGCATTTAGTGATGGAGACAACAAACCTGCTGCTTGAAAGTGGGCATGCGAGAGCACCTCTCATGAAGCAATTGGAGCACCTCAGTCTGAGTAATATTATTGTTAAGGTAATCAAGTGCCTGAACAGCATATTCTTCACAGAGAGTACACAAGTTTTCATTCCTCGAGACATCTTCTGAAATAAGAACATCCCCTCATCATTGTCAATCGTAGTACCTCATTTGAACTCTCCCTCCACCATCATATATATGCTAATATACAATGATAAGATACATGCAGAATTGACAAACTATTTACAAACATTCATTCAAAGAGTACATGTTTGGTGAAGCCAAATAGTTTTATACAATATCCAGAGAAGTTTCTAAACAGAAAACTGCTTGGCAATTGCATTGAACAAATTTGAAACTCAGCCTCCAATTTATTTTAATATAAATTGCAGTGCTTTTCAATCAGTTATATAAATCATAGAGCTTGATTCCAAAACTAACAAAATGAATCCAGTGAATTAACCCATCAGAAGATATCTTTTTATTGATAAAAATCATGACTACCTTGCTGGTGTTGTTCTGAAAGTTGCCTTGCATGAGAGCTCCAGGCAGCACTCAACGTGAAGAGAAGAAGAAGGCATATTCTCATATCCATGACGCCTGAAAAAAGACCCAGACATATTAAAAGTTTATGGAAACAAAAAGAACTGTAAAATGAAACTCCTACAAGGGTAAGGATGACAGCCCTAATTTTATACAAGTAATCTCAAGTTCATGACCCGGCAAGATAAATAATCTGAAAAAAATTCTTTCACCCATGAACAAAAATCTAGAGGGTGGTGGAGCCACGAATTTATTTTCATATAAGCACATAAACGAATTGACATAATTACTGAAGGAAAACAGATTGTGCTGAAGCACAGTGGTTAAAGACAGTTTAATTGAAATCATAGTCAGTTCGGGCCGGATTAATCATTCTCCCTAGTCCATCTGAACCAAACAAAGGCAACCCTCTAAGCAAAAGCTCAGCAACTCCAATATAAACGAAAGTGCAATTAAAGATGCTTGCTTTAAAATTAAATCCAAAAGAAAAGCGAGTGCATATCAGAATGAATCAAAGTAAAGCTGACAAACGATGCCCTAATTCTTCTTTACCGACTTCCCAGCTCCTGAGATACCTTGCAGAAGCTAAAACGATCGACAAGTAGTATCTGACGCAAAGAAAACGACGGTAAACATATGAGACTAACAAGATCGTGAAGTACAAAAAAGAAACTGCCAGGATTGGACCCAAATGGTGCTGCGTCCGGCAAAAAGAAAACCCGAAAACTAGAAGGACCCGAGCAGCCATAGACAGTTCAATCCCAAATTTCATGGCGATAACATGGTAGATTACCTGGAGATGGGTAATCAGCTCATAGAAAGATGGAAAGGGAGATAAACTGAAAATTGTGTGTTTGTCCACTCCCAGCTATGAACGACCAAGCAGCAGCCAATCCCTGACTTTTTTTTATCATTGTGCACTTTATAGATTTTATTGGGTCAATTATTATACAGTTTTTATACGACAAATAGTATACATAATACATTTTACAATTTAAGGATAAATGTTAATACAAAAGGAATTAATCTATAATTTTTATCCCTAATATCTAACAAAATAAAGCTTTTTTTGGATAATAAAAGTATAAAGTGAGATATGGTTCAAGCAACCGATAAAAATATAATAAATTAATATTTTAGAGTTTGGTCAATTTTTTTATACCATGTTATAAATAATTGTGTCACTAGAGTGATGAAATTAAATTTCAGTATGTGATGTTGGTATATACTCTATTTTCATAAATTTATAATATTAATCTATTTTATTAAATATTATATTACTTTTATTAAGAATCTTAACCTATATATTAATTCATATGTCACTAACATTTATTCTTTTTTTTTGCTCAATTTCACTAACATTTATTCACTCGGCACATTATTGTCAATATTTTTAATATTGACTTATAGGAGAATGAGAGTATAAGTGTGCACATTTAATACTTGGTGATGCTGGAACTTATAAATTGTCTCCCTCTCTTCTCTTTTATAAACTCATCTCCTAGACATGTTTTCCACTTAAACATTGTGTATTATATTCCCAATATTTTCTAAATCTATATTTTTCTTCTAAATTTACTTGTTACAATTCTTTTTATTTTTAATTTCACTGTACATATTTCATTATTAAATATATTTACCGTATGAGCTATGAGTAAATATAGGCTCTAATGATCACTCTTTACTTCACATATCTTTTAGTTACATAATTTCACTTTTTTGTGGTATTATAGTATTGATCGTCTAGATACTACTATTATTAATAGTATCTTATCATCCACATTCCCTTTACAACATTGCACTTCTATATATTTCTTTTGTTAATAATGCCAACTTGACAAAATTACTCAAAGTTGGTTTCCACTTTTAGTTGTGAGGAAACTTTTTTTCTCTTCAATTAATTAATAAAAATATTTGAAGAATATGATATATTAAATCTAATACTTGTCATATATATATATATATACCATGTAGACACTCTTGATATTTGACATAAAAACTTATGCCAACATTACCTCTAGTTTTCTCATGAATTCCAAAAAAAATTTTATTCAGGATTTTTTCCTATTTTGAGTTTTTATTCTTTATTCTATATTTTATTCTTAATTTAAAATTAATTTTTAATCTAATTGAGTTTAAATTTTAGTTCAAAGTTGTAGTATTACATATTCAATTGGGGCAGTTGGTTGAAGTTTGGCCACGAGAGCTCGCACTTGCCAGTTAAATAGTAGACTTACCGTTAGAAAATGACTTGTGGTTGAAAGTCACATTGAAGCTATAAAAGACTTATGGATGTAGAGTAGAACTATGAAAGACATGCGGTACTAAAGGGGTGGCGGATAACTACATAATTTAACCATGAAATGTGGTCTATATGGCCCATTTAACTATCTAGAAATTAGAGTAAAATGTCATAATTTTTTATTAATTTTATGTTGATACTTATCATATAACTCAAAAATAATCTATTTGTAGTATTTTTAGATAAAAATTACCTTATTTGATGGTATAGTTAAAAATAATTTTAAGATGAATATTTGATAGTAAGTGGGTAAATAATAATGATTTTTGTAATTTTAGAAAATAAATTTGATATGATTAATTAAAAATAACTTAATTAATTTTATGGATACCAAAATGGGAATTTCTGATCTTATGGTGTCATCCGTGTTATTCCCCTTGCCCCCTTACTTTTCTTTTGGGAGAGGTGAGTTAATACATAATGAGTAAGAATATGATAGCCAAATAGTCATACAGATAATGTAGAGTATTTATACTTTTTTTGCTATGTGGAAGTTTGGTAAAAGTTTACTTTTTTTTGCATGGATACAATAACATGATTAAAGCAGTTTGAATAAGTATATGGAAAACACATATTAGCCAAAAGTGACAGTAGAACTCAAATACAAATAAAAAATTTTGTATATATTTTTGCACCAGGCCACTGAATATTAGAATTTCAAGTTGTTAGATGGCCAAATTCACATATTACCTTTTATTAGGCCAAGCATACAGATTAACAATTTAAGACGCACACAAATATCAAGCATTTATTAAGAAGATGTCATTTTACCCGCCATATATAGCTTTGTTTTCCAAATGGTAGGGTATTAACCCATTCAAATTTAATTATATCATCGGTAAGGTTCCAAACACTTACTTTATAATTAATTATAACTTTTAACACATTTTCAAAACAGTACATATCTATTATTTATTTACATTTTCAAAACAATCACAACATGGATTTTAGAACCACATATGGATTTTGGATTTTAGCCTCCTGCACAAGCAACGCACAAAAGCATCTCCAATTACTACAAGGAAATATGCACACAGCACAACCCTCCAATGCATTTTCATGGTGCAGTCTTACATTAACTTAAACAACAAAGCTTATATCACCAAGTCCCTCTCCTCCAAGAACCTACCAATCAATAATACCAGTTACTTGAACAAGCTTTTATCTCAAATCATACGCCGGCCACTTCTTCTTACTTTGTTTTGCCAGCAGCAATGACAACTGAGCAAACCCAAACTTCCTCCTCTTGGAAGGCAATCCGTGTTTATCCTGCTTGCCCAGCATATGCCCCAACGATATGCCGCCGCACCTCAAGGGACCCTTGATTGCCAGTTTCCCCGTGTCAAAGTCCTCTGCTAAGAACAATTTCCGGCTCAGTATTTGTCCAATAGAAAGTGTCTGCTTCAGAGCTGGTGGCGGGTGATCCATGGTCCGATCCAATATCTTTAGGACGACCGGATAAGAATCCCTCCTACAATCAGAATGTATAGAGTTCTCGAACTTGATGTGGTTATGCTTTGACCGCCGTCTACGGCCGCGATCTGGCCTTAATTTCCGGAGGGTCTCATCTAGTGAAAACTTCCCTCTGTTGGTAGCCTCGATTCGATTCAGTGCTTCCTCTAGCTCTTCCTTGCTTCTTTGGACTTGCTCAGTAGCTTCCTCCACCCTCTTCAATATGTCCACCTTTGACACTTTTATATCATCAGCTTCCTTAGTCTTCTTCTTATCCTCAATAAGTCCGACCTTATCACTCTTCATCCTTGCCTTAGTAAGCTCAATCTCAGAGATCGCCCTCTGAAGCTCCACCCTCGCAGCCTCTCCCACTTTCCTGAACTGCTCCGTCTCAGAAGTTAGCCTTTGCAGCTTCTCGGCAAGATCTGTCGCTAAATCTGACCCTCCCGGATCTTCCATGCCTTTTGCAGTTGGGGATATTTTGGAGGAATCGTGGGTCAACCTCTCACGTGTCTTCTCAAGGGATACTTTCTCCCTCTCGAGCTTCCTGTTCAACAACTCCACAGAGGATCGGATATCAGCAAGATCAGTAGTGGTCTTCGTCAGATTCAACTTAGCTTGCTTCAGCTCCGTCATGATTTTGCAGGGAGGAGCAGCGATCATGTTGGAGTTTCCCAAATGGTTCTCCTTTTCAGCCTCCTGGGAAGCTGGATCGACATCTTTATCCACCACGTTCGAATGTAAACCTGTGTCAAGCTCAGAAGCTTCGCTCTGCAGCCTCGTCTTCAGCTCCTCTACGGTCTGCTTGGTCGATTCTAGCTCTTTGAGGACATGCAATGCTTCCTTCTCCTTGAGGACGACATCTTTCTCCAGCTGAGCTGTCTGTTCCTCCAGCTTCTCTATGTCAGCCTCCTCCACGCTCTACAGACATATAGATCAAACAGGATCAGTAGCATGAAAATTAAATCGTTCACTCGCATCTAATCACCATGGGATGAAAAAAAATGAAAGTACCTCGGAGTCTCCAGATTCCATCTGGTGAGGGAGTTTCCAGTGACCGACACCGCCGAATCGGCTGATCGCTTCCTTGACGGAATCGAACGGCGCCGAGGTATCGACCTCCGCCCTGGAAGTGCCACCTCCTCCTCCCTCCTTAACACCGCCATTATCGCACTCCATTCTCGCAGCAGATTTTAGGGTCTGGGCTTCCACCATGGAAGAATAGAAATGCAAAAGCGACAAAACAGAAAATGAGAGTCCAAATGTACACTCACTTCACAAAACAATATCATTAACAGGGCAAATGTGACTGCTAATCTGTTGGCTGCTCGTCCGATGACTCTGGTCTTTGGTCTTGCACCAAATAACACGAGAGAGAGAGAGCGAAGCATGCAGAAGAAGCAGCTGAACTTTGTCGTCACTCAATGAATGGTCTGACAATCAGAGGGAAAGAGATAAAATAGCTCACCATCCCCTTGTTCGTTTGTTATTATATCGAGTTAGATTCCCAAAACTACCCCTACAAATAAGTGGGAATTGCGAGGTTCCGGACCGCGCGTGGAGTCTGCTGCTACCCTTCTGCGGAAAGCTCAAAGGACAGGAGTGGGTCAGTGTGGGTCCCGATCGAGATAAATGAGTGGACTCCTTTCTGATTCAACGGCTAATGCTTTCTGTCAACGGCTACCCCTCTTAACGGCTACCGTGCGCCTCTTTTTTTTTTTTTTTTTTTAATTTCTCCACGCGCGAAAGTCGAAAAGCCCGTAGAAGATGGAAGCCTCCATTGCTCTTCCCCTTTGGGCCACATTGTGTCCGGCCCGTTGAAATGGGCTGGGCCTATTTCATGTTTTAAGTTCAGCCCATCATTATAAGGTACAATCATTTGTGATGACTTTAATTAAAGGGTAAACATTATACTTGGATCAGTTGAGGTCTAGATACAAATCATATATTTAAATTTAACTGAATTAACAGATCATTCATAGTTTAATTTATAAATATATATTTTTAATAATTTAAATTATATATAATTTTCACCAATAACTCATTTTTTTGTAGAATGATATTTCTTTAAATTAGGCCATTAATGAAATAATTGTACATATATTGAAACAAAAAAAAAACATTTACATTTAAATTGAACTATCAAGGATACTTTTTTGAACCTTATATGACATTATAGCCTTATTATATAAATGATCTTGAACAGATACATCACAAACTAATCTAGTAGTTCACTTTGCTGCATTTCATGCGAATCTGGCCTTGGTACCCCGTGAGTGGCTTTATGTTCCCCATTTTTATCATGGAGTAGGCAAAATCATCCCAGAACAATTTTGGGTTATAGGCATAGCTCTTCACCAGCTGGTCGGTCGAGACACCGCCGAACAGTGCCTGATCGGAGGGCAGGAGCCCCTTTTTGTACAGAAGGTTGGTGAAGTAATTTACGTCGAACCTTGCCGGAGTTGAGTCGAGCCCTGAGAGATTGGCGTCCCCGTTTCCGGCTACCTGTGGGCAGACCTTCTTGAGGCTGTTCGCGAACCATGTGTCGATGTTGGAATCTCCGTAGATCCTATCCCTGAAAGCACGGCACTGAGAAAACCCTAGCGTGTGGCCGCCTGAGAGGACGACGAGATCCTTATCATCGAGCCCCTGCTTGGCGAAGGAGTTTATCAGGGCAGGGAGGTCCATGCCCGGCTCAGGAAGGTCACTGTTTGCTCGTTCTAGGAAGGCTTGTTTCGAGTCTCTTCTGCCCAGAGGAACCTCCCACCATGGCCCTCCAAGCTGCAGATGAAAATTCACAATTCCATACGGTCATTGGGTGATACATATATTTTATGCAAACGATACATGCAATCAGTTCTTCGGTTTTTACCGCAGTGACGGAGTCCCGGGCTGCAACAGTCAAGATATCGGCGCAAGAGACAACGGAGCGGCCGCATGTCCTGTCCACCTCTTTCTTAATTTGGTCGATCACCTCGAACCCTCTGGCCGATCTGAGATTAGCCCTGGCGTTCCTTTCGCTGTTGGGGTGCGACTCATCAAGGAGAACGGAAGCATCGCAACCCTGGCCGAAGATTCAAGATCATATCAGGATGGTTATTACCACGTCGATCAGATTAGATGTGCACATACGGTTAATATATATATATATATATATAGTTAGGGTTCGTACATTCACGAAGCAGTCGTGGAAATGCAACCGGAGGAGGGAGGCGCCCATACGGCGCTCTTTCTTCACGGCGGCCGAAACCAGACGCTTGATGGTCGGCAGAGCCTGCGGGCAGATACTTGCGTAGTAATCGGGCGTCAGTGAGCCATATGCCTGAGTTGAGGCGGCAGAGACAAGTACAAGAAGCACGACGGCAATGTCAAAGAAACGCGAAGCCATTCGATGGTTTGCCTTAGCCATGGCTGCTCTCACTTGTCTTCGAAAGAGTCGGTAATATGCTTCTACTGGCTATGGAGTAGTGATTGCTCGATGCTGTAGTGGTGCTCAAGCTCCAAGAGGCCAAGCCCTTATTTATAGTGGTTGCAGGATTAAAAGGTTTTCACATGCCTATGGGGATACGACCGAGTTCACTGGACTTGGCCAACAATACCATGTCTAGATATGATTTAATATGACTGGGAAATTATGTGAGTACGAGCATGGTAATATTCAATATTAGGCAAAAAAATTTGAATTTGTCTATGGGGGTAGGAAACGCGGTAATGGGTTTGCTTTTTCCTCGCTAGAACTCTTATTGCCAACTAGTACATGTCGTACGATCCAAGCAAACGGAGCAGGTAGGAAACACTGATAAATAAGTATATGTTTGTCACGGGAAATATCTCATGCATGCATATAAAGAAATCCAACATGTTGTCATACTATTTCTCCATATGATATAGACGCCGAAAACTAATAAGGGCTTAGAAAAATACAACGTGATAAAAAGTCTAAATTTATTATGCAGAAGCTTCAGTAAGTTGAGATCATTTTTTTTACTTACATCATGAGGTGAGACAAGAAAATACAGTCTCCCTTGCCTTGATCCTAGAAAGAAAATAGTAAGGGGTTAACATATTTTAGACCAATTTCTTGCAGCATTATGATCTACAAGGGCTTTTAAACTCTAATTGCAAGTTCACTTAAAGTTCTCCATGATCTAATGGACCATGCTCAAATAAAAGGGAGATGAATATCCTAAAAAAGTCTCAGCTTATTAGTTACATTTGAAGGAGAGGCAAAGTTGAGATTTACATAAAATTTTAGATTATCTCCGTTGTACATATTTGAGCCAGGTTCGAGAGGGTGCCACTCTCAATACCCTTAAATTGTATTGAGAATCTAAATTAGATAAAATAGATTATCATTATTTATTTATAATATTGAAAAATTTACACTAATTATAATTTATTACTTTTATATAAATATTGGTTCCAATTCTTTATCACTGTACTATACATTCTTAAATTGTATAAAAAATATATAAAAAATAGTGTATTTGCCCTCGTGCATAATTTGAAAAATCAGACTTATTTTCTATTCGTTTATATATAAAAAATTTTTAACTCGAGGTTATTATTTATATTCGTTCTATAAATAAAGAAGCGCACATGCATAGTATATATTTATTAAGTGTATATAGATGTTGAAAATATAATATAAAATTATGGAAAATTTATAAAATTGAAAATATTACGTTATTTTCAATTTATTAATTTTAATTAAATATATACTCTGACACCTTATCGTTGCATAAAAAATTTTTACAAATTGATCTATAACTTACTTTTTCATTAAAAAATCGAGAAATCCCTTATCACCGTATGGCAAGACATGTGCAACCTTTGTTTGAACCAGCAAGGTCCCCCATCGACACATGGATATTATGCCTAGCTTGTCCCACCCGGGAAAAGATCTTGAGTTTTGATTCCTTAGCCGCAACCACCATGCTCTCAACTTTTGGGATACAGAGGCCTTTTGAGTGGGCTTTCTAATTAGTAAATCATCTATCGCCTCCTCTCGTACACTAATGGCTCCGCCAAAAAAAAACAACTCCGCAGAAATTGTGCAATATCCGTACAAGCAAATTTTGCTTGAATTCCTCGCATTACAATTCTAAATATTGTTCTTTTGATCACACACCAGCACCAGGATGCTTACCACGCTACAATAGGGTTACATATAACGTACACAACATAAATTTCCTAAAGGTAAACATGCACAACTTTTATTGTAAGAGAACATAAATGGTCATGAACCCATACATCACAACCTGATCTAATAGTTCACTTTGCTGCATTTCAGGCGAATCTCTCCCTCGTACCCTGTGAGTGGCTTTATGTTCCCCATTTTTATCATGGAGTAGGCAAAATCGTCCCAGAACAATTTAGGGTTATAGGCATAGCTCTTCACCAGCTGGTCGGTCGAGACACCGCCGAACAATGCCTGATCGGAGTGCAGGAGCCCCTTCTTGTACAGAAGGTTGGTGAAGTAATTCACGTCGAAATTTACTGGAGTTGAGTCGAGCCCTGAGAGGTTGAAGTCTCCATTTCCGGCGACCTGTGGGCAGACCTTCTTGAGGCTGTTCGCGAACCATGGGTCGATGTTTGAATCTCCGTAGATCCTGTTCCTGAAAACACGGCACTGAGCAAACCCTAGTGTGTGGCCACCCGAGAGGGCGACGAGGTCCTTAACATCGAGCCCCTGCTTGGCGAAGGAGTTTATCAGGGCAGGGAGGTCCATGCCCGGCCCTGGAATATCACTGTTTGCTACACCCAGGAAGGCTTGTTTGGAGTCTTTTCTGCCTAGAAGGACTTCCCACCATGGCCCTCCAAGCTGCACATGAAAAGTTTACAATTCCATGTAATCATTGGAAGATACGAGCTTTGTATTTCCTAAGAAGAGTATGTCTTTCAGTTCATACCGCAACAACCGAATCCCGGGCTGCAACGGTCAAAACATCTGCGCAAGAGACGACAGAGCGGCCGCAAGCCTTGTCCACCTCCGACTTAATTTCATCAATCACCTCGAACCCTCTCGCCGATCTGAAATTAGGCCCGGCATTCCTTTCGCTGTTGGGGTGCGACTCGTCGAGGAGAATGGAGGCATCGCAACCCTGAGCAAAAATTCTAGATCATATTAGCATCACGTCGGTTAAACTAAATGCATATATATATATATTGCTAGGGTTTATACGTTCACGAAGCAGTCGTGGAAATGCAGCCGGAGGATGGAGGCGCCTATGCGGCGCTCTTCCTGCACAGCGTTCCAAACCACACGCTTGATGGTCGGCAAAGCCTGCGGGCAGATATGCTCGTAGTAATCGGGCGTGAGTGCGGCATAGGCGCGAGTTGAGGCCGCAGCGGCAAGGACGAGAAACACGACAGCCATGTCTAAGAAATGCAAAGCCATTGGGTTTTCCCTAGCTAGGACTGACTGCTAGATACTGTTGTGGAGTTCCATCAAGCTTGAAGAGGCCCCGCACTATTTATAGTGACAGTGGGGATAAAGGGTTTTCACGGATGGGTGGGGATGCAATGGAATTTACTAGACTTGGCCAATGAGACTATGTCTAGATAAGATTTAATATGTATGTAAGCACCATCACGGCATATTCCTTATTACGCAATACATTGAATTTTTTAAGGGTTAGAGAACAATATTTGGATCATGTAATAAAAAGAAAATTTACGCTCGTAAAAATATTTATTATTAATGTGTATTCACCTTTCCAATCTTAGGAGTATAAGTTTTAGATATGGGATAACATGACACAAAAAGATATTTCAAGCTTATAGCTAATAATTAAAGTCAACAATGGGAAAAAAATCTTAATTAAAACTAACTTTGTGGAAGAAAGTTGATCCATAAAAATGTTATTTGAGTACAAGCAAGCAAACTTCTCAAGAGTCTTTGACAAAGTATAGTACGATAAGTGTTAAAAATGGGAGGAACTGATATTTTCCAACAGATTATGAGCTAATTTTATAATAACCTCAGCCCCCTCGTGTCAAACTGAGCCGCCTGCCTTCTGATCGGTATGTTGACATAGTCCAATGGTGATTATCCAAGTCAACTAGAGATTAGGTGTGATAGAAAAGAACATGCCTCCTTCCTGCCCTCTTACATCATTTCCTCCATTCATTCACCTCCCAATGACCATCACATACATGGAAACCAATTGTTCAGATGGTCAAATTTTGATATGTCCATCGTACCAACACAACACATGAAAGTTTCAGGTTGGATAATAATTTCAAATTTTAATATAATTGAAGTGTTGTTTTTTATATATTTTTAATTAAGGTAATATTCTCCTACTATTTGGCCTAGGAAACTGCTGTTCAATTCAATGTACACCAAACAAATGAGTTAACTTAACACATAGGGCTTCCCCTTAGAAGGTCTACTAATCGTAAATAGACTTCTTCCAATTGTTCCACCTAACCCCTCCATTAATTTATAGTAATTAGTGTGAATTATAACCTTTTTTTTATTCGCAATATGTACTGATTCGAAGTTTACTTGGTCAGTGATAGGACCAAGTCGGGATATCTAAAGTGATTCAAGAGTACTCCTTAAGCTATGTTTCTCAAATACAATATAAATAATTGACACCAGCGGAAAAATGGATAACTTATGGTCCATTCATATGTTAACTTAGTCAATGATTTTTACCTGAAAAAAAGCTTAACCAACCACTTATAATATTTAAATTATTTCTATAATTATTTGATATTCAAAAGTTCATTGGTGGCAACCCACTAATTCGGATAAAAGATGTATTTGACCTAGTAACAAACAAATTTATGTAAACTTCTTAGTATGGTTTGACCTAGTTTTCCTTTCATGTTATCAAAAGTAGCTATGTTCAATGGTCTGTGGTCAAAGAATCTAGCGTGGAGTAACTTGGATTTAATTGTGCTATTATAGTTTCTTATGCTCATACAACAAGCCTATATTAGAAAAGAGAACATCGTCAGCATACTTTGGTATGTTTTATAAATGGGCAGATTCAAGGCATGATCTTGGGAGAACATCGTCAGCATCGTAAGTTGTAGTCGCGAGCCATTAATTCTTCCCCGGTATAAAAATGTTGTAATTCCTAAAATATTTGTTAAACTCCCAAAGTAATGTGTAAATTTTTTACAGCGAGCCATTGATTTCTTTTATCTGAGAGAGCGACCATTTCGCTGGCGTAGAGGCATTTTTTTGGAGAAGGCGGAGATGAGACCGCTGGGCTCAACGTAGGGGCTGGGATGTCGCTGTTGGCCGTGCTCAGGCTAGCGGTGGTGGAGTCCCTTCTTCCCAGTTGAACGGTCCAGGTCGGTCCTCCAAGCTGCACACTTTTATCCGAATTAGCACGTGAAAGTGAAGTGAACGACAATACATAATAGCACGTGAATCAATTTGTATAATAATTATCTATGTTATAAAAAGAGCATGTCTAATATATTTTCTATAGTGATCTTGCCTCTTAAGTCTTACCAAACTACTTGACTAAGTACCCATTTCCATTTGAATAATTTAAAGGTATACTATCTGTTTTCTCGCTTATTATGAAAATATAAAAATTAGATTAATAAAATGTTAAGTCAGTCTTTCCACAGCAAGACAAGATGAGAGATTTCAGTAAAAAAGTAAAAGGGAACAAAAGAGATGCGGCCTAAGCAGTAGGTGAGATTTCTTTGTTTGACAATGAGAGAATGCGTAGAAGTCACCAACTAATCCTTTGCTTCATACATATGAAATTGAGAAACAAACCCCAACATAATTAATTCATTCATGTCTCAATCACAGGATTATCAAAGTTATTGCCCTAGCTAAATCATTGGAAGTATTAAGTAACAAAAGTGAAAGGTGTGGGCGGAAAAGGAACTTTAAATGAGTGCATAAGCATTAAATTGAACAGGAATGGAAACTGGTTTAGAGTATAAAAATGGACTATGAAAAATTACATAAATTTAAATCCAAGAAGCCCTTTGATTGGAAAAAGTGTTTGGAAAAACTCCATGAAAAACCAGTTTGGTTCAAGATTGAACATGCTTTGGGCACATAATTCCCAATTTTTAGATACAATCATATAAATCAGAAAATGGTGATTTTTGAGTTGAATTAATATGTAATTGGATGAATAATTTTTTTAAAAATAAATTAAGTCAGAAATAGGTGGAATTGAAGGTGAACCGACCAATATTGATCGAACCAACTAAAATACAGCCAAAATTGATCAAACTGACTCAAACATGTAAAATCATGTATTTTTTTAGAAAAAATATACAATTCAAAAAATAAATTTTATTGAGCCTAATTAATAGAAAATTAGATAAAAGTTTTTTATAAACATAAATTGGGCCAATAATCGGTCGAATTGGAGGTGAACCGAATAAGAAAAATAAAAAAAATGGTTGATTCAACCGATTTATTCGTTAGAAATGAGTTTGCTATAGTGTGAACCAGGTGGTGTGTTACGTCGGGTGCATGCACGAGACTCTTGTGCACACACATGATCATTTCTTTCGTCCGACTTAACCCCGATAACTTGACCCATAACCTGATTTCAGCACGATTTCTTACATTCTACCTCCAAGGAGAATTAAATGAAAAGTAGGGTTTTTGGGATCCCATCTTACTACTTATGCATATGGGGTGATATACAGTTGGTCCCTAACATGACCGTATAAGGCTTGACCTTTCTCTCATAGGTCGATGGCCGAAATTCTCTATTGAAGTGAAAATGCTTAGTTTTTCGACGACCTCCATATTAGTGTCAATAACTTTCATTTTCGACCACATCATTCTAGTGGTATTAGAACCACACTCAAGTCAACTTTCAAACGACACCCCTTCTCGATGTTGACATGCCCTTTACTAGTGTTGGTGTGATCAAATAGTAATACTGCTCCATCGACAAAAAAAAGAAAGCAGTGTCTTTCAGACCTTACCTTAACCTCCCCGACGGCAAACCATAACCCAAAATAAGTCTAGATACTATTCTCAGTCCCCTCGAGTCAAAATCACTGACTATTTGAGTTGAAGGTAAGACTTGTAGTTGTGGTAATTCTTTGGAATTCCGATAACACCTTTGTCTTAATGACCCTCTATAAATCATATTTTTAGGCTAATCATACTCCATTTGTGTTGATTCAAGAGGACATAAATGCAAAAAATAATTAGCTTTTTAACCCTAATCATGCTGATGTCTAACTCGCCGTCTCAAGTGATTTCCCAACACTTTATGTGATCATTTCTGTTTTCCAGTGAAGGCCCAATTGTGGTCAAAACAACACTATTCTGGTAAATGCTAGCATGAAAGTGATCGTAAGGACTTGGGGAATTAGATTAGGGACAGTTTTGAAGAGTTTGTAAAGGTATTTTGAAGGAAAGGAAAGTTGTGGGTCTAAAATGTAATTTTCAAAAAGTTTGGGACCAAAGTGTTGTTCTAGGAAAATGAGGACCCAAATGAGACTTATTGAAAGTCTAAGGACTCGAAAAGAAGTCTTAGAAAGGTCAATGAATGGAAGAGGTAGCTTGAAAGTGGCTAGGAATCCAAAAAAAACTTTTGAAAAGTTTAGGGGTCAAATAGTAAATAAGAAAAAATTGGTATAAAGAGGAAGTGTTTGAGAAATTGAAGAGCCAAATGGGACTAATGGAAGTCTAGGGTCCTAAATGGGAGTGTTTGGATGTTTAGGGGCAAAATGATAAATTTTCCATTCTTAAGGACCAAATTATAAAATTTGAAAAAGTTTAAGTATTTAAGTGGAAAACTTGGAGACTTTTGGGCATTTTGACAAATATGACATAATATGGTATAACCATAGTTAGGTGAAGGAATTAACACAAGTGGGTTAGGCCAAATGAGTTCATCGATGCATGAGAATCATGCAAAATGGGTACGAGGAAAAACCATAATTTTGGGGAAATTAAGGGTTGAGATGTCAAAACTTCAGGTCGGGTCGGGTCGGGTTTTGCTAACCCACACTCTCGACGATGTGAAGGCGGGTCCAATGGACCCGTGCTTGAGTGGATCCGAAGTTTGGGTCCACTTGAGCGGGTCTAGACCCAACTCGAACTGTGAAACCCGTCCTCTCGAATCAAGGATATCAGGAAAAGAACTAGCAAATCTCATAAGAAAATCGAGCCATTAAATAAAATAAAAATGGTAAAGAAGGGTTAAAATGGGGAATTGGAAAATACCAATTAACCAAAAAGTCATAAAAATCATGGGGAAGAACCATTAAAGAAATTAGATGAGAAAACTGAACCGGTTCGAGGTGAACCAGACCTAAATCAGATTTAATCGAGTTAAATCGTAGTGAACCAGTCCAATAATTCATTTTTCTATTTGGCTTGAAAATGGCAATTTGGAGAATGGAAGCTACCAATAGATAGAAAATAAATTTATAAAATTTTAAATTTTAGAAAACTGGTCGAACTGGGCCTAAACCGACCGATTTTCGTCATCGTACCCGGTCGGACCGGACCGGTCAATGAATAGTATCATCGTCCTCCTTAGGATGACAACACTGTTCATTAAGGCAGAAATACTTTCATTTTCCGACGAGGGAATATTCCCTCCGATTATGGCATTTTTTGATTAGGATAAGCTCAACCAATATGAAAATTGGTAGAGCAGAGGGTCCCCGAGCTTCCTATATAAAGAGCTCCCCTCCATTCATTCTCCACATACCTCTAACCTTCGAAGAAGGAGAAGTGCTCCATTTTCTGATGAAACTCAAACCAACGCTTCGACTTGGGTACTTCTCTCAACCTCAGAAGGTGAATTCAGGTCCTATAGATCCTAGAGGAAGTCAGATACCTAATGACACCCTTCATTCCACCTGAGAACCATCGGAGAAGCGCCGACGGGTCTAAACAGTGACACATCTCTGTGGGTCCCAAAGTTGCCCTATTTTTTCGATCGGAATTTGGTCAATTCAGACCTCCTACTACCGAACCGAGCCCTCCCTTAGTCCCTACAATCATCACACAACCTTCGAGAGGGAAAAGGTAAGCTAATTCAAGAGAGAAAATGCTGAATTTTATTAACCAAATTCCCACTGATCCTGACATGAATTATAGCAATTCTCGATCCTAGATAGACCCTAAGGACGAGAGCTACCTTCCCAAATCAAGAGCTCATACTGCCGCACCTCCGACAGTAAGTTCTGGGAGCTTTCTCTCTCTACCTTTAGTTTTTCAGTGAGGCTCCGTTTAAGCTCGTTTTGGACCCAAAAACCCTAATTCAAAGCTCAATTGGATCATATGGAAGTACATGGACTAATTGACATCACAAATTGGAGTTATTAACCCCATTTGAAAGGCCAATTTGAAGAAATCAAATTTGGTGAGTAGAAAGGGGTGAAATTGGGGGAAAATTTTGGGGATTTCAAAAAATTGAAGGACCTTAGTACAATTTTTCCAAAATTGAAGGTCAATTGGCAAAGAAGAAGGTATTAGAGGACCAATAGGTCATTTTTGAAAGAATGGGGACTAATTGACCATTTTTGGAATGTTTGGGGCCAATTGGTAATTTTTGAAAAATTGTGGGACCTATTAGAAATTTGGAAAATATGGAGTACCGATTACAATTTTGAGGAAATTAAGGACCCAATGAGGATATTGGAAATCCTATGAACTTAATAGAGGAAGAAATAGCATTTGGGGACCTAAAGTCAAGGAGTATGAACTTTAGGGAACTAAGTGTAATAAAACCAAATATTTGGTCCTAGTTGCCAATATATGAGAATAATAAGGCTTTCATGCCGAGCTCTTCCTTATAAGGACACTCAAACCGTGTAGAGACACTTTGGACCAAAACGTGAGCAAAGGGGATCACGACTTGGACTTGAAAAACCAACTCGGGACAAACACGTCATAGTTATCGGGTGGGTGAGACATTTTAAACGTCATAACTAGTTGGGGTGATGAGCACACTTTTATTAAATTAAAAACCTACTTATTGGTTGTGAGCGGGATTATTTAAGGTTATACTAGGTTGATATGACGAACTCCTTTACTAAGAGAAAAGACTACAAAGAGTGGGAATTTCTCTCATCATACCTGGTTGGTATGATGAGTGCATTTTGAGTTTAAAAATCCCTTTTCAGAAATGATCTCCCATGACTGTGTGCCAATGCTTAAAACATTTGGGAGACTTTTCTGACGAGAGCTGAGGTAGCTCCAATAGGATGGAAGCCCCATTTTTGAACTTATAGGGGCTTAAGGCCCAATTTTGAAAAACTCGTGAAGTGGGCCCAAGGCCAGTGGACACGAGTTGGAGCCCATAGAAAAACATTAGTAAAAGAACCATGAAAACATTCATTAAAACTGGAAATTTTGTGTGACTTGCCATGGTACAAGTTAGGACTGACAAGGCTCGATGGGTTAGTGGCAGTGCACCATGACTAGGTTGACGGATCGGTCAGACAATCAACTGTAGGCCAAGTCGAGTGTCAGGGTCGTTGGACCGTCGACACCAAAGATAATGCCTAATATGCTAAGACTATTGTTTATGCATGCACTCTGATTCGGGGCCATCGAGATACCCATGAGGGGTAGTGATGGGTTCCAAGGGTTGTTGGATGACCGAGTGGCGATAAGGGCAGGTTTATCATACCAATTAGTCATGAAGTTGGTCGGAGCTTCTTATGCATGAGATCAGGGTGAGTGGATAGGATGAGGTCTCTGTCCTCATACAGACACGAAGTGATTTCAGGTCGGGCGCTTGAGGCATCATTGAGACTCAAGGTAGAAGTGGTCAGAATTCTATCAGGGTGGACAACAAAGTCGTGCTAATCCCCAAGTGGGTGTAGTCTAGGACTGCCCTGCGAATGTGTGTACCCTTTATGAGAAAGGGCATGTGTATGTTTGCTAAACGCCTCCCGAGTAAGGGGAAGTGCTAAAAAGAGCCAAAAACACACATAATAAGCAAAAAGGATGAAAGGCTTTGAAGAATGATGTGTTAAATGGTTTTGATAAACAATTTTTGAAAACTCACTCCCAATACCCGCTCACTGAGTTGTAGAAACTCACTAACTTTTTTTTTTTCCTTTTTCAGGAAAGGAGATAGACCCTTATAGACTTTCTCGAAGTTGAACCCTAAGTCAGGTATGCCTAGAGTCCTTGTTAATTACTAAGTTTTGTATAATGCTATTATAGGAAACTAGGTTAGAAGAACGCCTGACTCATTGCTGTTTAGGAGAAGGGGTAACCCTTCTTAGACCAAAGGGAGTGACAGGTTGCTCACGGGGTTCCTACCAAATCGGGTTGGGGCGTGACAACTAGAGTGGTATTAGAGTCTGTTTCCTCAAATACATTATCAAGACTATATAACATAAGAATTAAATGAAAACTACCTACCTTGTAGGAAGATTAACCCAGGAAAAGTAGCCAAACAAACTCGCTCTACCCTAGCCACCTCGGAAACTAGGGAGAATCCCATCCCGAATGAGGAAATGAACCAGGGAACTAAGGAGTCTAGAAGGACTCTTGGAGTAACCCCTGGGTAAAGAAAACTCGACAAGAAAATCGTCAAGGTATTCGGGCTCAAGGATGGTGAAGCACAGAACCACCAGCAATCCCCTAGAATGGCCCTCCAATGCTCAAAGTATAGGAGGAACCACAAAGGTCCATGTAAGTAAATGACCTATTACAGGTGTGAACAATGGGGACACTACGTGAGAAAGTGCCCAACACTACTGAGGACAAGTACCAAGATAACCTATTATAGGTGTGGAGGAATAGGACATAAGATGAAAGACTGTCCCACACCTTATGGATTTAGGGCAATACTTCCTAAGAACCATGTCGACTACTAGAGTCCAAAGGGACGAAAGGAGGCCACCCCAAGAACCACAACTTCAACTAGAGATTTCGACCTCACCAAGGAAAAGGCTCGTCAAGACCCTATTATAGTAGAGAGTACTTACCGACCATTCATTTGTAACTATGTCATGCCCTGACCCGATTTGGTCAGATCCCCGTGAACAACCCGCCGCTCCCTTAGTTTAAGAGGGGTTTCCCCCTTCTTTAACTTAAGAGGAGCCAAGCGTAATCTCAACCTTGTTCCATGGAATAACATAAATCAATAATAATGTAAGCTTAAGAGTAGATTAAGCATACCTGATAAAGGATAAATACTGGTGTTATCCCTAGTCATTCTCTAATCCTAAAAAGGGATAAAAAGGGTGGGTGAGTTTCTACAACTCAATGAATGGGTGATTTAAAAACAATTTTCAATAAACTAATTTGGAGTGTGCCAAACTCCTTAATTTTTTAAAAATCCTTTCTTCCTCAATTTCCCAATTTTCAAAATCATTATTTCCTCATTAACCACAGTCGGTGTGTTTAATAATTAACACACGCCCTTCATCATGAAGGGATCACACATTCGCAGGGCAGCTCGTCCACTACACCTACTCGTGGCATCGAAGCGACTTTACGAGCCAGTTAGATAGAAGCCTTTCCACTTCTACCCTGAGAATTAGTAGATGTACGCGACAATCCTAAAAAGAAACTCCTTGTCCGTATGAGGAAAGAGACCTCATCCCGACCCCACCTCGGTCTCATGTGCATGAAGCTACGTCGAGCTTTCTTCACTGCTGGCACGACAAACTCCCCTTATCTCCACCATGTCGTCCAGTAGCCCGTAGGACGCATCACTACCCCTATTAGGCGTCTTGTAGGTCCCATACCTCAGTGCATGCACAAAACAATAGTTTTCCTCAAAAACCATTTAATCTTTGGTGTCATTGGTCTAACAGCCCCAACCCTCAACTCGACCTGCAACTGTTTGTGTCAACTGGTCTGTCAACCTGTCATGTTGCCCTGCTGCCAGTCCGTCAAGTATGTTAGTCCTATATTGGTACCATGGCCAAACACATCATTCATTAAAGTTTTTATTGCTTAATGTCATGTTTATTTATGAGCTCTTACTCGTGCCAACCAGCCTTGGGTCCACTATACGAGATTTTCAAAATCTGGCATTTTAGCCCATAAGTTCCAAAACCGAGGCCTCCGACCTATCTGAGCTATTTGAGCTCCCATCAAGAAGGTTTCCAAAAAAGTTTTAGTAGTGACATATAGTTAGGGGAGAGCACTTTTCACAAAAATAATCTTTCATTTGTCTATCACACCAACCGGGTGTGAGGACATCTCCGCTCATAACCAATAAGCGAGTTTTAAACTTCTTTCTAGGAAGTCCATCATACCAACCGGGTATGATCTACTTACAATGGTTAAATAGTTTTTCCACGTGTTTTCTCACATCACCCCATCCAGGCGTGATGTTAAAATGCCACTTAGTAGTTGTTTCTAAATTCTGAGGTACTCTTCATCCCAACCGTGTATGATGTGAAAATTTCCACTCACCCGTTAATGAAGTGAATTTCTCTTTATTGACTTTTTGTCTCCACGCGAGCTTGTCTTGGCTGGAGTTCCCGGTACTTTGTGCTCCTACACGATTTGAACATCCTTGTTCATTATCCTTTGGCTTGATAGCCTTTATTCATCATGAATGAATAAAATAGCCAACTTTTTGATTAATTGCAATTAGATCCCTAAAGTTCCTTTTCTTGAACTTTAGGTCCGTAATGCCGATTTTCCCCCAATTTGAGTCTCGAAACTTTACAAATTTACATTGGGACCTCAATTTATTCAAAATTGTAAAAAGGGGTTCAAATTTCCCAAATTCCCAATTTGGTCCCCAACTTTTCCAAAATTACCATTTTTCCCCTACTTTACAAAAATGGTAAATTTCACCTAGAAAATTCCAAAAATTAACCAATTGGTCCTTCAACATCTTTTCCATGGCCAATTGGCCCTCAAAAATTTGGAAACTTGCACTTTAGTTCCTCGAATTTTCAAAATTCCCAAAATTTCCCCAAATTTCAACCTTACAACATGACCAAATTTGATTTCATCAAATTGACTAATAAATCAAAGTTAATTGTTGAAATTGAAGGTGGATTTGAGTTCCTACACATCGATACGATTCAATTACACTTTGAATCGCATGAATTGATGTTGAAATGAGCTCAAACGGAGCTTTGTCGGAAAACTGGATGTAAAGTGAAAAAGCTTTGAAAGGTTACTGTCAGGGGTGCAAGGGTCCAAGCTTTCGATCTGGGCTGATAGCTCTTATCTTGAGGTTTCTCCTAAAATCAAGAATTGCCTTAATTCATGTAACATTGACCAGAATTCACAAAGGGGAGCCAAATTGGCTTACCTTTCCGCTCTAATTCAGTCATAGGAGGGCTAATAGAGTGTTGGAAGAGCTTGTTTTGGCCTGAGGAGGGTTAAAATTGGCTGATTTCAACTCGACAAAAACTGGGTAGCTTCGGTCCGCCAGAGCTGCTTCACTGTTCGATCACGTCGGCGCTTCTTTGGCGATCCTCAGAGTAATTGGAGACCACTGTCGAGTAGCTAACTTCTCCTCGAGTCTAAAGAACCCAACCATGCCTCATTTTGCTCAGAAAAGACCCTATGTCGAAGCTCTGGTTCGAGTTTTGTCAGAAAATTGAGTAGCTGAGAGAGAGTGAGGTTTTTAGGTGTGTGGATGATGAATAGAGAGGGGTTCTTTATATAGGGAGCTTGGAGACTCTCCGGCCGTCCGTTTGGCGCCTTAATGGCAGTTATTGAGGACTTGAAATGTACTGAACAAAAACGTTTCCTCTTCACTAGTGCTATTCGATTTTCCGGAAAGTGAACAGTGCTGTCATTTGAAGGAAGAAAATGACACTATTCCGAATCGGGTTCAATGCTTAAACCGGTTGGTTCAGGCTCGATTCGACCGAGTTTTTCAAAATTAATTTTTTTTTAAATTCATCTAAATTAATTCTCTATCCAATGGTAGCCTCAATTCTCCAATATGAATTTTTTAAGCCACCTAGAAAAATGAATTTAACATCCGATTCAATAGTGGTTCAAAACGGTCTAAACCGGTTCAATCCAGTTCGGATCCGGTTCACATGAACCGGTCTAGTTTTCTTTCCCAAATTGTCCTAAGGTCACTTCCCAAGGTTTTTATGACTCTTTGGGTCACTCGGAATGTGTAAATTTCCTAATTTACCCATTCTCTAGTGATTGAGGTTTATGAACCGGTTCAGTTTTCTCACTCGGTTTAACCAGTTCTTTCCCCAGTTTTCCTTAACTCCAAAGGGCGGGGTTTACAAACTATCTCTCTCTTTGGAGATAGAGCCCAAACATATTGTACTCCTTATCAATAAAAACTCCAAATTTTCTAAAACTCTATCTCTCAAACAAAGACGCATTCTGGTACCTCAACTATATGAGGAGGAGTCACATGAGGCAAGAAGTACCAAATGTAGGACCTTGAGAAATAGCAAACGAAGGAGAGTATAGGGAATTTTCCCTTAAGGAGAGCTATAAGTCATCTAGAAGCAAAGAAGGAATCATCTCCACAAGAGAAGATAAGCCCTGAATATTGAACGATAAACAGGATGTCTCGAGATAGCAAAGTGTGACCTACTTTGGAAAAGCAGAGGAGCCAAGTAGGGTCACAGACGAACCTAGTAGAAAGAAGCAACTATTAACTATGGGATGATTAAGGAGATTCCCTAAGGAGGACTAGGAAGTAGTAAAGACTACACCCTAAAAAGGGCGATGGGATGGACATCAAGGGCAAGTAAATTCGAAAGACAACTATCTGAAGACAATTGGATAAGGAAAGTAGTAGGGATGAGGTAGTTAATGAACCGACCCTCGTAAGAATCATGGATTTAAACACCGGCTAAGTGAAAATGGATTAGCAACCAAACTCAAACCACAAGAAAGATTAGGTAAGCCTCTCAGAAGAAGGTTAAGAAATGTCGAAACAAAAAGGGATCAAAATTCATCCCTAATGAAGTAAAATTGTTGTGATTACAAGTAGGAATAAAAGACGAGGTACAAAGGATGTGCGAGTAAGATTCTCAAAGTAGCAGGAGAGGGTGACATCAAAGAATATCATGAAGTAGATTTAAGGTCAAATACCCTCGAAGACGAACGCAAAAGGAAATTTCGGGCAAAAAAAAGGAAGAAAGCCTACCAAGGAGGGGAGCCCTAGAGAGGCATACATATCCCAACAAAGAAGTAATGAACCCAATTGAAGTGGAATATAAGGTAAATTTGTAAATGGAAGGTAAGTTGGGATAAATGATCAATTACAAGGGAAGTGTACCCAAAGCCTAAGGATTAAAGTTAAACATAAGGAACAAGTAATAGGAAGATAACCTCAAATGATGACGTAACAAGTGAGAATGGGTGGAATACCCATAATAAGGAAACAAATGAAAGAATATATGAGAAACTTTGGAGAAGTAAGCCCTTCAATTAAAGTGATTAAGGGAAACAACCATGGACATCAAGACTGGTTGTGGTCCACCCCCACTTAATAGAGCTTAAGATTTGATGTTTGGGTGTAATGTAGTAAACATGAAATAAGACTTGATAATAAGAGATTCCTCGAATAAGAAATAAAGGAAAAAATAGGAATTTAAGTCGTCGAAGGACTTAAGACGAGTGAAAGCACCAATACAAAATGGTGTAAGGAAATGAAGGAAGAAAACCTTCAAGGAATGGTATGAAGGTTGAACATGTAGCTCCTAAGGTGTAAGTCTCTATTTTGAAGGACATAGTAGAGAATGAGACTATAAAAAGGGAACTACCCAAACAATGGAATTGACATGTAAACCGAAAGGGATCAACTCGGAATAAGGAACCGTGAAATGGTCACATGTAAGGATGGACTGGAGAAAATAAATCCTTAAGTAAGGATGTCATTGGACATGAGGAAAGACAAAAGTGAATGGGAAACCCGATGGTTGGAATCGAGAAAGCCCAATATGGAAGTTGGTGAAGGGCGAGTAGATAAGGAAAAACTGACACGATCATGAAATACATGGCATCAAAGGTAAAAGGGATGATAGGATAACACTGGTGGTAGTTGAGGAATAAGGGATGGAACCATAAGATCCCTGAAAACTTGGAAAGTTAAGAACAACCATCGAGGAAATGTTCTGGAACTATAATGGAAAAAAACAGTTCTAGAACATGTCATATTGTAAGGGACATGTAGGTCCAATAGTCCCAGGAAAATGAGACTCAAGTAAGAAAGAGTCAGTTAAGCATGACAAGGTCAAACATAAAAAAATTTGGACCAGAGTTGTAATAAACAAAAAGATAGAGGAAGGACCAAAATAAGATAAAAAGGGGATAATACTAAAACCCATGAAGTTGAGGATGAAAAAGCCTGAAAGGATGCTGAGCTAATGAGCTTCAATGACCAAGGCAATAAATGGAAACGGGGATGATCAGACGTTTATGGAACTCCTAACCTAGCGATCTAGATAAAAACTCTCAAGAAGAAGAGTCTTACCCTAAGCTGCATGAGGATTTGGAGCAAAGAAATGACATTGGACATGGGGGTAAGACGAGCCAATGATAATAAGTTCCATGGAGTAAGTGAATGATGGAAGGGAAAGGAAATCCCTTCAGCAAGGTGCCTTGGAGACTAAGTGAAAGGGGTAAACCCATGTGGTAATATACCAAAGTGAACCCTAGTTGGAGTCAACATAATTGATTCCCGATGGGAAGGGGGGATAATTACGTTTTAGGGATAAATCTCCTAAAAGGCAGAGAGAGTTGTGAAACCCGTACTCTTGGATCAAGGAAACCGGGAAAAGAACTGGCAAATCTTATGAGAAAACTGAGCCATTAAATGAAACAAAAATGGTAAAGAAGGGTTAAAATGGGAAATTAGAAAATCTCAAGTAACCAAGAAGTCATAAAAATCATGGTGACGAATCATGAAGGAAATTGGATGAGAAAACCGGACCAATTTAGGGTGAATCGGACCTGAACCGGATTGAACCGGTTCAATAATTCATTTTTCTAGGTGGCTTAAAAATGTAAATTTGGAGAATTGAAGCCACCACTAGATAAAAAATGAATTTATAAATTTTTAATTTTTAGAAAATTGATCAAATTAGGCCTGAACAGGCCCATTTTCATCATCGAACCTGGTTGGACTGGACCAATCAATGAACATTGTCATCGTCCTCCTTAAGATGAAAGTTGTAAACCCCATCCTTTAATAATAAGAAAAATCAGGGAAAGAACAGATTATTTCCAAAGAGAAAACCGAGTCGATTTATAAACCGGAACCTATAGAGAAAGGGCAAACCAAGAAATTTATGGATCCTGAGTGACCTAAAAAGTCACAAAAGTCATGAAAAATGACTTTAGGATGAATTGGAGATGAAAACCAAATCGGTTCAAGTGAACTGGATACGAACCAGATCGAATAGGTTTGAACTAGTTTCTAAATTTATTTTTCTAGGTAGCTTAGAAAATTCAAAATGGAGAATTGAGGCAACCATTTGATAGAGAATGAATTTAGATGAATTTAAAAACTTTTAATTTTGAAAAACTCGGTCGAATCAGGCCTGAATTGGCCAGTTTAAGCTTTGAATCCAATTCAGATGGGTCCAGTCTAGTTTAGAATAGTGTCGTTGTAAACCCCGCCCTTTTGAGCTAAGGAAAACCGAGAGAAGAATTGGTCAAACTGAGTGAGGAAACCGAATCGGTTCACAAACCTGATTATCAGGAAATGGGCAATTTGGAAATTTACAACTCTCGGGTGATTCAAAGGGTTCATAAAACCTTGGAAAAGAACCTTAGGACAAATTGGAGGAGAAAAAAACCAGACCAGTTCAGATGAACCGAATCCAATTGGATTGAACCAATTTATGAACCAAGTTGGTTCATGAATGGGAACCGATAGAAAAAGGGTAAACAAGGAAATTTATGGGTCACTTGTGACCCGAAGAGATTTATAAACCTTGGGATGGAACCTTAGAATAAAGTGGGAGAGAAAAACCAGACTGGTTCGAGTGAAACGAACCGGAACCGGATTAAAACGGTTTAAGAACCGGAACTGATAGAGAGATGGGAAACCAGGAAATTTATGGACCCTAAGTGGCCTAAGGAGTCACAAAAGTCATGGAAATGGACTTGTGAAGGAATTGGAGATGAAAACCAAACCGGTTTAGGTGAACATGATCCAAACTGATTTGAACCGGTTTGAACCACTATTGAACCATATCCTAAATTCATTTTTCTTGGTGGCATAAATAATTCAAATTTGAGATTTGAGACCACCATTGCATATAAAATGAATTTATAAATTTTTAGATTTGAAAAAATCGGTCGAATGAGGGGTGAACCGACTGGTTTAAGCTTCGAACTTGGTTCGGACCGGTCCAGTCCGGTTCAAAACAATGTGTCTTCTTCCTTCAGATGACAGCACTGTTCACTCTCCGAAAAATGAAAGCAGCACCAACGGAGAGGAAACGTTTCCATTCGATACATTTCAGGCCATCAATGTATGTCATAAAGGTGCCAAACGGATGACCAACGAGTCCCCAAGCTTCCTATATAAAGAGCCCTTCTCCATTCATCTTCTCTACACCTAAAAAGCTCACTCTCTCCCAGTTGCTTAGTTAGATCGAACTAGAGCTTTGATATAGGGTCTTTTTTGAGCCAAAGAAGGCGAGGTCAGATTTTTTAGAACCAGAGAGAAGTTAGCTACACGCCTGTAGTCTTCGTTTGCTCCGAGGGTTACCGAAGAAACGCCAACGTGATGGAACAGTGAAGTAGCTTTGGCGGACTAAAGCTGTCCTGTTTCGGCTGAGTTGAAATCCACCATTTCAAGCCCTCCTCAGGCCAAACCAAGCCCTCCCATGACCAAATTAGGACTGAAAGGTAAGCCAATTCGGCTCCCCTCTACAATTTCCGGCCGGTGCTAGAGAGAGAACCAGTAGAATTTTGATGATTAAATTCTAAATCAATTCAACATCAATTGATGCGATTCTTGATTCTAGGATGAACTTCAGGATGAGAGCTATCTGCCCAGATCAAAAGCTTGACCACCGTGCGAAGCTACAGTTCATTTTTCGGCGAAGCTTCGATTGAGCTCGTTCCAGCGTTAAAACTTGTTATTCAAATTGATAAAGAATCGTATGAACATGTAAAAACTCAATTTTAACTTCAATTTCAACAATTGTAAATGTTTGATCAGTCAATTTGATTAAATCAAATTCGACAATGTTAAGGAGTTGAAATTGGGGGAAAAATTGGGGATTTTCGAAAATTCGAAGAACGGAAATGTAATTTCCTAAAATTGAGAGTCAATTGGGTATGAGAAAAATTTTAGAGGGCCAATTGAGGAATTTTTGAATTTTTGAGGTAAAATTTACCATTTTTGTTAAGGAAGGGCAAAATGTTAATTTTGGAAAAGTTGGGGGACCAAATTAGAAATTTGGGAAATTAAACCCCCTTTTTATGAAATGGAATAAATTGAAGTCCTATGATAAATTTTAAAAGTTTCGGGACTCAATTTGAGGAAAAACCGGCATTAGGGACTTAAAGTTATAGATAAATAACTTTATTGACCTAATTGCAAATAAATGAAAGTTTGACTTTCTCATTCATTTGGAATGAATGAAGGCTATTAGGCCGAAGGATAATGAACTGAGATGTTCATATCGTATAGGAAGACGAAGTAACAGGAATGCTAGGAAGGACAAGCTCACGTGAATACAAATAATCGGTCTAGTGGAATTCACTGCATTAACGGGTGAGTGGGTTTACTAACGTTATACTCGGTTGGGATGATGTGCACAACTTAAAGTTAAAAACCACTTAATAGTTGGGAGTGTGATTTTATATCATACCTGGTTGGGGATGATAAGTACCTCGAAATGAAAACCCACTACTAAGTGGTATTTTAAACATCACAACTTGGAGGAGTGATATGAAAAACATGCGGAAAAACTATTTACCGGTTGTAAGTAGATCATACCTGATTTGTATGATGAAACTTCCTCGAAGGAAGTTGAAAACTTGTCCATCGGTTATGAGCAGAGATGTCCTTGTACCTAGTTGGTATGATGGACAGCTGAAAACATATTTTTGTCGAAAGTGCTCTCCACTGACTGTGTGCCAATGCTTAAACAATTTGGGAGACCTTCTTGACGGGAGCTCGAATAGCTCTTATAGGTCGGGGGCCTCGGTTTTGGAACTTGAGGGCTAACATGCCCGATTTTGAAAATCTCGTACAGTGGGCCCATGGCCAGTTGGCACGAGCAGGAGCTTGTAAACAAACTTGAGTCATATGCCATAAAAGTTTAAATAAAGGAATTTTTTGGCCATGATATCGAGATAGGACCAACTCACTCAGACAACTGGCGGCAGTGCGACATGACAGGTCGATGAAGTAGTCAAGACAAACAATTGCAGGTTGAGTTGAGGGTCCGGGTTGTTGGACTAGTGGCACCGCATATTATATGGCATGATAAGAAAATACTATTTGTACATGCACTATGATTACGGGACCATCAAGATGCCCAAGAGGGGTAGTGATGCGTCCTAAGGGCATTGGACAACCTAGTGGGTATAAGGGTAGTTCTTTGTACCATGTGACTGTGCGAAATTTGGAGTAGCACCAAGCGCATGAGACCGGAATGGGGACGAGATGAGATCTTTGTCCTCATACAGACACGGGGAATTGATTTCGGGATTAAGGGTTGGATGTCGCAAACATCCACTCATTCTTAGGGTAGAAGTGGACGTACTTCTATCTGGGTGGCCGGTAATGTCGCTCTAAAGCCATAAGTGTATTTAGTGGATGGGTTGGCCTGCGAATGTGTGTTTGACCTTAATGATAAAGGATGTGTGTTGGGTGATGACACACTGTGATTAATAAGGAAATGCTGGTAAAAACCGAGATTTGAAATGAAAGGTTTTTGAAAGAAAGGAGTCTAGCACACTCCAATACAAATCTTTTTCATAAAAGTAAAAGTATTGAAAAACCCATTCACTGAGTAGTCGTACTCACTCCCTCCCTTTATATCCCTTTCAGGAAATTCTAGAAAGCCTACCCTTAAATACCATCAACTAAGATGCTTGTGACACAGGTATGTAATCAATTAAAATGTTATGTAGTTTTGATTTATGTTATTCCAGGAAAAGGTGTAGGTTTAAAGGACAACTTACTCTTTACGATCTATAATAAGGGGAAACCCTTTAATAAATTGGGAGAGTGGTGAGTTGATCATGGGGATCCGACCAAACCGGGTCGGGGCATGACAACTTGAGTGGTATCAGAGCTTGTTTCCTCGAATACGTAATCAAGACTAGAAAATATAGTAACTAATAGGATTTATCTTAAAAATTTACAGATGGCTCCCAGGAGAGGAACCAAGAAAACTAGGAATGACTCTTATCAACACCCTGTCCTCGTTGGAAGACAACTCTAGAAGCTTCCCAATGCCTAAGATATAGTAGAAGCCTCAGAGGAACAAATGGGGAAACATCCAGTACCGCCAAGGAGTACGGTGCCAGGGCATGTTAAGGTCACAGTCCTATGTACAAAGGGAGCCATACCTAAAGCCAAGAATGCTTGTACAGACATATAATTTTACCAAGGAGGATACTTGCCAAGAAAACTGTAGCTTCCTATCTATGTGACTACTTTATGTGATAGGGCTAAAATCCCAACCTTTTGTATCCCCTTGTTAATGAAATACTCAAATTCTTAAATCTCTAGCTCCCAATGATGTGATCTTGCTAGGAAGATGGCCTAAGGAAAATAAACCAAACAAACCCACACTATCCTAGAAACTAAGGAAAAGTTACATTTCAGTTATGGAAGATAAATCAAGGAATTAAGAAACCTATGAGAACTCTTACCATGACCCCTTAGCAAAGGAGATTCAACAAGAAAACTCAAAGACGGCGAAGCACCAAACCACCAGTAACCCTGGAAAAGCCCCACTCGAGGGAAAGAAGAAACCACCACAATCCATGCAAGTGAATAACCTATTACATGTATGAAAGATGGGGACATTACATGAAGAAGTGCCCAACCCTACTAAGGACAAGTACCAAGATAAACTACTATAAGTGTAAGGAAAGAAGGAGTGTCCCACACCTCATAGATTTAGGGCAATACCTCCTCAAAGGTCATTAAAGACATGAAGGACTAGAGACCGAAACTATGGAGCAGGTTAAGTAAGCGGTTCACAAAGAGGTCAAGAAATGATGAGGTGAATGCCAAATTTAAACTTCTTCTTAAGAAGGTCAAACTAAGAAGGATACCACAAGAATAGAGATAAGGTACAGTAGAAGTATACCTAGAACCCTCTTATAAGGGAGCAAACATAGAAAAACATCCTCTAAAAACTCTAGGGAAAGGCACAATGAGAGTGAAGAAGAGAAGGAATACGCTAGGAAAGGGAACTCTGGAGGGATGCATACAACTAAGTGCATAGAAGGAATCATTGGATTGGTAGATGGGCATAATGTGGAGTGCAAGGCACCGACCCACCGTTAGAAACTTCTTGAAGGAAGGATGTATCGGAGGCCAATTATGACCTGCCTTAGAAGAGTAATAGAGCCAAATAACGAGATGTATTGGGATTTCAGGAATGAATCACCTTGGAAAAAGCAATGAAGCCAAATAGGAATTTCGGACCAACATGACAAAAGAATGCAAGTTGTTACAACAAGATAGTCAAAGAGAATAAATGACACCCTAAGAAAGCCTAGGAGGTAGAAGGACTACACCCTAAAAAGGTTAGTGAGATGGAAGTTAAGGACAGGAGGACTCAAGAAACAGCTACCCTAAGAAACTTAGACCAAATGAATGGTGGAAGAGAAGCAGTTAATGAACTAATACTCGGGAAAGCCATAATTGGAGTTCCAACAAAGAAGAGAGAGGCAGAAAGGCCAAATACTCGGGAAAAAAAGGATGAAAGAAATCCTTAAAAGGAACAAAGGCCAATTAATGACTAAACTCAAGCTAAGAAAGAAATAGGCAAGCTTCTCACATAATGGTCAAGAGATCTTGAAACAAGGAAGATTTGTAAGCTCTCTAAAGAAATAGACAGGTACGAGGTACGAATGAGGATGCAAAAAAAGTATAAAAGATGTGCCTGCAAGATTTGAGGAGTAAAGATAAATAGGAGAAGACGACATCAAGGGATGTCATTTAAGGGTAGAAATCCCCTAGAGCAAATGTAAAAAAAATGTTAGGAGAAAGGGAAAGAATCCTACCAAGGAAGGAAGCCTCGAAAAGACATGTGTATCCCAATTACGAGAAAATGAAACCAATCGAAATGGAAAGAATGATAAGCTCACAAATGAAATGTTGGTTGAGATGGAAAGATCGAGTACCAAGGAAAAGTACTCATGAGGTCCTAAGAAATAAATTAAACCAAAGGAATGGATAAATAGCATAGTAGCATCAAAGAATGCCATAACGAATAGGAGTGGGTGTACTACAATAATAGGAGAGTAAAAGAAAGAATATATGACGAATCTTGGAGAAGTAAGCCCTCAATTAAGGAATCAATTAGGGAAAATGTCCACTTACATCAGGACGAGTTGTGGTCCATGCTCACTTAATGGAGCCTAAAGAATGGACGGATGAGCATAGTGTAAAGTATATGAAATAAGACCAACAATAAAAAAATTCCTTACATAAGGAATGAAAGGAAATTTCGAGATGAATAAGGATTCAAAGTAGGAAATTACCTCAACGTAGAAGAAGGTGTAAGGAAATAAAGGAAGGAATATCCAAAGGATGGTAGGAAGGTTGAACATGTAACTCTTAAGGTTAAAACCTCTACTTTGAGGAATATAGTAGAGAATGAAATCGTAAGAAGGGAATTCATCAAACAAAACAATCAATACATCGAACAAAAAGAGATCAACTTGAAATAATGAATCGTGAAATAGTCACGAGCAAGTAAGAGTGGATTAAGAAAAAAGGAAGTCCTTGAATAAATGATGCCACTAAAGAAGAGAAAGGGCATAAGAAGAGAAAAATCCTCGTATGTCAATAATCGTCAGGAAACCATATTATTGGAATCAAAAGGACCCAAAAAAGAAGTTGGGAAAGGAGGAATAGGTAAGAGAAATCCATGCGGTCATGTGAGAAATAACTTCAAAGGCATGATGGATGAGAGGATAACGGTAAAAAGGGATAGTTGAGGAATGCTATCAAAAGAAAAGATGGATGAAGTTATACGATCCCTAAAAGGTCAAAAATCTAAGAGAGACCCTCTAGGAGATGTTCTAGAAATCTAATGGACAAAGACAAGTCCTAGAAAATGCCATGCTGTAAGGGGCATGTAAGCTCAACAACCCCGAAGAGAATATGACTCAAAGTAAAGAAGAGTCGGCTAATAAGCATGACAAGGTCGAATATAAAAATTTGGACTGAAGTTATAATAGACAACGAATGGAGGAAGGGTCAAAATAGGACGAAAAAGTGATAATAAAGAAAACCATGGAAACAAGTACGTAACGCTCTAAAGAACATCGAGATAAAGGTTTCAACGAACAAGGGGTTAACTAGACATGAGAATGGTTAGGTATCTTGGAATTCCCAGTCTTGAGTACAAAACCTCAAAGGGAAGAATGTGCTCTAAGCAAAAAAAGATATGAATCTTAGAATATACCCTGAAGTAAGGTATGTCTCATTATGACAAACTCCATGGAAGGAGTAAATAATATAAAGGAAAAGAAAGTCCTTAAGTGAAGGATGTAAAAAAGACTAATTAAAAGAACAATAGAAGAGCTTGCATGTTAAACAAACACCAAAGGGACATCAAAGGAAATGATTCCTCATGCAAGGTTGATAATTAAATTTTGGGGATAAAACTCCTAGAAGGAGGGGAGAGTTGTAAACTCCACCCTTTTGAGCTAAGGAAAACCCGGAAAAGAATCGATCAAACCAAGTGAGAAAATCGAACCGGTTCACAAACTCGATTATCAGGAAATGGGCAATTTGGAAATTTACAATCTCGAGTGATCTAAAGGGTTCATAAAACCTTGGAAAAGAATCTTATGACAAATTGGAAGACAAAAAAACCAGACCGGTTCTGATGAACCGGATCCAATTGGATTGAACCGGTTTATGAACCGAGTCGGTTCATGAATCGGAACTGATAGAAAAAGGGAAAACAGTGAAATTTATGGATCCCTTGTGACCTGAAGAGATTTATAAACATTGAGAAGGAACCTTAGAACAAAGTGGGAGAGAAAAACCAGACTGGTTTAGGTGAAACAGACCCAAACTGGATTAAACCGATTTAAGAGCTGAGCCGGTTTATGAACTGGAACCGATAGAGAGATGGTAAACTAGGAAATTTATGGACCCTAAGTGATCTAAGGAGTCATAAAAGTCATGGAAATGGACTTGTGAAGGAATTGGAGATGAAAACCAAACTGGTTTAGGTCAATCGGATCCAAACCGGTTTGGACTGATTTGAACCACTATTGAACCAGATCCTAAATTCATTTTTTAATGTGGCTTAAATAATTCAAATTTGAGATTTGAGACCACCATTGGATAGAAAATAAATTTAGAAAAACTCGGGCGAATGTGTGGTGAACCGATCGGTTTAAGCTTCGAAACTGGTTCGGACCGGTCCGATCCGGTTTGGAACAATGTCCTCTTCTTCCTTCAAATGACAGCACTGTTCACTCACCGAAAAATTGAAGCACTGCCGACGGAGAAGAAACATTTCCATTTGATATATTTCAGTCCATCAATTTCTGTCATAAATGTGCCAAACGGATGGCCAACGAGTCCCCGATCTCACTATATAAAGAGACCCTCTCCATTCATCCTCTCCACACCTGAAAATCTCACTCTCTCTTAGTTACTTAGTTTGAGCACCGATATACTATCTTTTCTAAGCCAAAGAAGGTGAGATCGAGTTCTTTTGAATTGAGGAGAAGTCAGTTACACGCCTATAGTCTCCGTTTGCTCCGAGGGTCGCCAGAGAAACGTCGAAGTGATGGAACAGTGAAGCAGCTCTGGACTGAAGCTGCCCTATTTCCGCCGAGTTGAAATCGTCCATTTTGAGACCTCCTCAGGCCAAACCAAGCCCTCCCAACAGTTCCTCAGCTCTCCCACGGCCGAATTAGGACTAAAAGGTAAGCCAAGTCGGTTCTCCTCTGTAATTTCTTGTCGATGCTAGAGAGAGAACCGACATAATTTTGATGATGAAATTCTAACTCAATTCAGCATCAATTGATGTGATTCTTGATTGTAGGATGAATCTCAGGATGTTAGCTATCTGCCTAGATTGAAAGCTTGGACCGCCATGCCCTCATCGGTGAGTAAGCGAAGCTTTCTCTCTCTACAGTTCATTTTCGGCGAAGCTCCGTTTGAGCTCGTTCCGACGTTAAAACTTGCGATTCAAATTGCAAAAGAATCGTATGAAAATGTAGAAACTCAATTTCAACAATTGAAAATGTTTGATTGGTCAATTTGATGAAATCAAATTCGGTAGTGTTAAGGAGTTGAAATTGGGGAAAATTGGGTATTTTAGAAAATTCGAAGGTCTGAAATACAATTTCCTAAAATTGAGAGTCAATTGGGCATGAGAAAAATGTTAGAGGGCCAATTGAGAAATTTTAGAGTTTTTGGTGTAAAATTTACCATTTTTGTTAAGGAAGGGCAAAATGATAATTTTGGAAAAGTTGGGGGACCAAATTGGAAATTTGGGAAATTAAACCCATTTTTGTGAAATGGAATAAATTGAGGTCCTATGATAAATTTAAAAATTTCAGGACTCAATTTGAGGAAAAACTAGCATTGGGGATTAAAGTTAAAGAGAAATAATTTTAGGGACCTAATTGCAAATAAATGAAAGTTTAACTTTTTCATTCATTTGGAATGAATGAAGGCTATTAGGCCGAAGGATATTGAATCGAGATGTTCATATCGTGTAGGAACACGAAGTATCGGGAATGCCAACAAGGACAAGCTCGCGTGAATACAAAGAATCGGTATAGTGGAATTCACTGCATTAACAGGTGAGTGGGTTTACTAATGTAATACCCGGTAGGGATGATGAGTACAACTTAAAGTTAAAAAGCACTTACTGGTTGGGAGTGGGATTTTATATCATTCTCGGTTGAGGATGATAAGTACCTCGAAATGAAAACCCACTACTAAGTGGTATTTTAAACATCACAACTTGGAGGAGTGATGTGAAAAACATGCGGGAAAACTACTTACCGGTTGTAAGTAGATTATACCCGGTTGGTATGATGAAACTTCCTCGAAGAAAGATGAATAAATTGGAAACGTGAATCCTTTTTTGTGATTTTTAATAAATTGAGGTTCTAAGGTGAATTTTAGAAGTTTTAGGACTCAATTTGGGGGAAAATATGCATTAGGGACCTAAAGTTAAAGAAAAAGAACTTTAGGAACCTAATTGCAATAAATCAAAAAGTTTGAGTATTTTATCCATTCACGATGAATGAGGGCTATTAGGCCAAGGGATAATGAACAAGAATGTTTATATCATGTAGGAACACAAAGTACCGGGAACGCCAGCAAGGACAAGCTAGCGTGAAAACAAATAATCGGTCAAAAGGAAATCACTGTGGTATCGGGTGAGTGGGATTTTCATATCATACCCGGTTGGGATGATAAGTACCTTATAAATGAAAACCCACTACTAAGTGGAATTTTAACCATCACACCTTAACGGAGTGATGTGGAAATTATTCAGAAAAACTACTTATCGGTTGTAAGTAGATCATACTCGGTTGATATGATGAACTTTCTAGAAGAAAGTATAAAACTCGCTTATCGGTTATAAGCGGAGATGTCCTCACACCTGGTTGGTGTGATGGACATATGAAAAGAATATTTTGTTGAAAGTGCTCTCCCTTGATTGTTTGTCACTGAATAAACTTTTTGGAAGACGTTTTTGATGGGAGCTCGAATAGCTTAGATAGGTCGGAGGCCTCAGTTTGGAACTTGGGGGCTAATATGTCCGATTTTGAAAACCTCGTATAGTGGGACCAAGGCTAGTTGGCACGAGTAGGAGCTCATAAACAAACATGAGTTTAAGCCATGAAAACTTTAAATGAATGATGTGTTTGGCCATGGTACCAAGATAGGACCGACATACTCGATGGACTGGCAATAGTGCGACATGACAGGTCGACGGACCAGTCGAGACAAATAGCTGTAGGTCGAGTTGAGGGTCGGGGTCGTTAGACTAGTGGCACCACAGATTAAATGGCTTACATGAAAAATTGTTGTTTTGTGCATACACTGAGATACAGGACCTTCAAGACGCCCAAGAGGGATAGTGATGCGTCCTAGGGGCTACTGGACGACATGGTGGAGATAAGGGTAGTTTGTTGTACCAATAGTCAGGGAAGCTCGGCGTAGCTTAATGCGCATGAGACCAAGGTGGGGTCGGGATTAGGTCTATGTTGTCATACGGACACAAAGTTTTCTTTACGGGATTGAGGGTCGAATGTCATGTACATCCACTCATTCTCAAGATAGAAGTGGACGAACTTCTATCTAGATGGCCGGTAAAGTCGCTCCGATGCCACAAGTGGGTGCAATGGATATGCTGCCCTGCGAATGTGTGTTCCCTTCATGATAAAGGGCGTGTGTTGGTTGATAAACACACCAGTTAATTAAGAAATGGCTTTGAAAACCGAGATTTTGAGGATGAATTGTTTTAAAAGAAAATAAGGAGTCTCGCACACTCCAATTCAAACCATTTTTTCTAAAAGTCAAACTTTAAACACCCATTCACTAAGTCGTTGAACTCACCCCCTCCCTTTTATCCCTTTTCAGGTAACCAATGGAAACCTATCCAATGACCTCCTGTTAGTCACACCTGCAAGACAGGTATGTAAAGTTTAAAATTTCATGTAGTTTTTATTAATGTTATTCCAGGAAAGATACATTTTTAAAGGGCGTCTTACTCCTCTAGGGTCAAAGAAGGGGAAAACCCTAAATAAATCGGGTGAGTGGTGGGTTGCTCACGAGGATCTGACCAAACCGAATTAGGGCGTGATAACATCACTGTTCATTAAGGCATAAATATTTTCCTTTTCCGGCAAGGGAATATTCTCTTCGATTATGGAATTTTTCAATGAGGATAAGATCAACCAATATGGAAAATAGTAGAGTAGAGGGTCTATGAGCTCCCTATATAAAGAGTACCCCTCCATTCATTCTCCACACACCTACAACCTTCGAAGAAGAAGAAATGCTTCATTTTCCAATGAAGCTTGAACTAGAGCTTTGAGTTGGGCAGTTCTCTCAACCTCATAAGATGAATTTGGGTCTTATAGATCACGGAGGAAGTCAGCTACCTAACGGCACCCTCCATTCTACCTGAGGACCACTAGAGAAGAGCCGGTGGGTCCAAACAATGACATAGTTCCGTCGGTCCCGAAGCTGCCCTATTTTTTCCGATCAGAATTCAGCCAATTTAGACCTCCTGTGACCGAACCGAGCCCTCCCTTAGTCCCCGCAGTCATCACACAACCTTCCTAGAGGGAAAAAGTAAGCCAATTTGACTCTTGTTTGTTGGAGCAGTTCGGTTATATAGAGAGAAAATGCATAATTTTATTAACCAAATTCCCATTGATCTTGACATGAATTGTAGCAATTTTTGATCCTAGAAGAATCCTGAGGATGAGAGCTACCTTCCCAAATCAAGAGCTCAGATTGCCGCACCTCCGATAGTAAGTTCTTAGAGCTTTCTCTCTCTACCTATAATTATCAAGCGAGGCTCCATTTGAGCTCGTTTTAGACCCAAAAACCCTCAATTCAAAGCTCAATCAGATCATATGGAAGTGAAGGGACCGATTGACATCATGAATTGGAGAATTAACCCCATTTGAAAGGCCAATTTGAAAATAAAAATCAAACTCAATTACTAAAAAGAGGTGAAATTGGGGGAAAGTTTGAGGAAAATTGGGAATTTTGAAAAATTGAGGTTCAATTGGCAATGAAAAAGGTATTGGAGGACCAATTGGCTATTTTTGGAATATTTGGGGCCAATTGGTAATTTTTGAAAAATTGAGGGACCTATTGTAAATTTAGAAATTATGGAGTCCCAATTACAATTTTGAGAAAATTAAGGACCCAAGGAGGATATATAAAATCCTAGGGACTTAATAGAGGAAAAATTAGCATTTGGAGACCTAAAGCCAAGGAGTATGAACTTTAGGGACCTAAGTGCAATAAAACCATAGATTTGAATCTAGTTGCCAATATGTGAGAATAATAAGGCTTTCATGCTGAGCCCTTCCTTATAAGGACACTCAAACCGTATAGTGACACTTTGGACTAGAACACGAGCAAAGGGGATCACGAATTGGATTTGGAAAACCAACTAGGGACGAACACATTATAGTCATCGAGTGAGTGGGACATTTTAAACGTTATACCCTGTTGGGGTAATGAACACACTTTTATTAAATTAAAAACATAATTACCAGTTGTGAGTTGGATTATTTAAGGTCATACCCAATTGGTATGATGAATTCCTTTACTAAAAGGAAAGACTACAAAGAGTGAGAATTTC
Source organism: Trapa incisa (assembly GCA_030064435.1). NCBI lineage: Eukaryota > Viridiplantae > Streptophyta > Magnoliopsida > Myrtales > Lythraceae > Trapa > Trapa incisa. Next base: position 4,323,674 of record CM057775.1, on the reverse strand, counting down.
TCTCATCATACTCGGTCGGTATGATGAGTGCACTTTTAGCTTAAAAACCCTTTTTTAGAAATGATCTCCCCTAACCATGTTCCAATGCTTAAAATATTTGGAAGACTTTTCTGACGAGAGCCGAGATAGCTCCAATAGGCCAGAGACCTCATTTTTTAACTTATAGGGCTTAAAGTCCAGTTTTGAAAAACTCGTGAAGTGGGTCCAAGGCCATGGGCACGGGCTAGAGCCCGTAGACAAACATGAGTAAAAGAACCATGAAAACTTTCATTAAAACTAGAAATGTTGTGTGGCTTGCCATGGTATCAAGTTAGGACTGATAATGCTCGATGGTCTAGTGGCAGTGCGTGAGGACTAGGTCGACGGACCGGTTAGGCAAACAAATACAAGCTAAGTAGACTGTAAGGGTCGTTAGACCGTCGGCACAAAAAATAATGGCTAATATTCTAAGACTGTTATTTGTGAATCCACTCTGATTCAGGACTATCAAGACACCCATGAGAGGTAGTGATGGGTTCCAAGAGCTTATTAACGACCTGGTGGTGATAAGGGCAGGTTTACCATACCAGTTAGTTATGAAGCTGGTTGTAGCTTCTTGTGGATGAGACCTAGGTAAGTGGGCAAGATGAGGTCTCCTTTCTCATATGGACATGAAGTGATTTCGGGTCGGGCGCCTGGGGTGTCACGCCTCGACCTAGTTTGGTCGGATCCCCGTGAACAACCCGCAACTCTCCCGGTTTATTAAAGGGTTTCCCCTTATTAGAATTCGTAAAGAGTAAGGCGTCCTTTAAACCTGCACCATTTCCTGAAATAGCATAATCAAAACTGCATGAAATTTTAAACTTTACATACCTGTCTTACAGGCATCTTAGTTGATGATCTTTCAAGGTAAACTTTTCGAGATTTCCTAAAAGGAATATAAGGGAGGGGGTGAGTACGACTACTCAGTGAATGGGTTTTCAAAGGTCTACTTTTAACTTTTAAGAAAAATATTTATATGGAGTGTGCCAGACTCCTTTCTTTTCAAAAAAATCCCTTAATTTAAAATTTTGGGTTTTTCCATTATTTCTTAGTTATCGGTGTGTCATCACCCAACACACATCCTTCATCATGAAGGTTACACACATTCGCAAGTTAGTATCACTACTAAACCCGCTAGTGGCTTCGGAGCGACTTTTCCTGCCACCCAGATAGAAGCACAACCACTTCTACCCTGGGAATGAGTGGATGTACACGACATCCAACCTACAATCTTGAAATCACTTCTTCGTGTCCGTATGAGGACAGAGACCTAATCCTGTCCCCACCCCGGTCTCATGCGCTTAGTGCTACTCCAGATTTTGCATAGACACCTGGAACGACGAACTGCCCTTATAGCCACCAGGACGTCCAGTGCCCTTAGGACGCATCACTACCCCTCATGGGCGTCTTGATGATCCTGTACTTAAAGTGCATGCACAAACAATGTTTTCTTATATTGCCATGTAATCTATGGTGCCACTAGTCCAACGGCCCCGACTCTGTTCAAAGGTCTCCCAAATAGTTTAAGCATTGGCACACAGTCAGGGAAGAACAATTCTGACAAAATAGGTTTTCACTATCCATTATACCAACTGGTATAAGGACATCTCTGTTCATAACCGATGAACGGGTTTTCAACTTCCTTCGAGGAAGTCTCATCATACCAACCAAGTATGATCTACTTACAACCAGTAAGTAGTTTTTTTTTCGCATAATTTTCACCTCACTTTCTCTAAGTGGTGATGATTAAAATACCACTAAATAGTGGGTTTTTATACCGAGGTACTTATCATCTCCTACCGGGTATGATATAAAATTTTCACTCACAACAGGTAAGTGATTTTTATCTTTAAGTTGTGCTCATCATCCCAACCGGGTATGATGTTAGTAAACCCACTCACAACCGGTAAGTGGTTTTTAAATTATAAGGTGTGCTCATCATCCCAATCGGGTATGATGTTTGTAAACCCACTCACTCGTTAATGCCGTGAATTCTACTAGACTGGTTATTTGTATTCACGCGAGCTTGTCCTTGGTGGCGTTCCCGGTATTTCACGTTCCTACACGATATGAACAACCTTGTTCATTATTACTCGGCATAACAGCCTTCATTCATCTCCAATGAATGAGAAAACCTAAACTTTTAGTTATTTGCAATTAGGTCCCTAAAGTTAATTCTTTTTAACTTTAAGTCCCTAATGTTCGTTTTTCCGCAAATTGAATCCTGTCGCTTTCAAAATTTATGCTGGGACCTCAATTTATTCAATTTCACCAAAAAGGGGTTTAATTTCCCAAATTTCCAATTTGGTCCCCCAATTTTCCCAAAATTACCATTTTGCCGTTCTTTTACAAAAATGGTAAGTTTTGCCCCAAAAATTCCAAAATTCTTCAATTGGTCCTCCAACATTATTTTCATGCCCAATTGACCCTCAATTTCATAAAATTGTATTTTGGCCCTTTGAATTTTGAAAATCCCCAAAATATTTCCCCAATTTCAACTCTTCAACACTACCGAATTTGATTTCATCAAATTGATCAATTAAACACTTCTAATTATTGAAATTGGATTTGAAATTGAGTTCCTACATGTTCATATGATTCTAAGAAACTTTGAATCACAGATTTTAACGCCAGAAGGAGCTCAAACGGAGCTTCGCCGGAAAACAGACGGTAGAGAGAGAAAGCATCGATTACTCACCGGTGAAGGCACAACAGTCCGAGCTTTCGATCTGGGCAGATAGGTCTCGTTCTGAGGTTTATCCTAGAATCAAGAATTGCATCAATTGATGCAGAATTGGATTAGAATTTCATCATTGAAATTCGGTCGACTCTCTCTCTAGCATCGATCAAAAATTGTAAAGGAGAGCCGAATTGGCTTACCTTTCGATCCTAATTCGGTCGTGGAAAGGCTAAGGAAGTGTTGGGAGGGCTTGGTTTGGCCTGAGGAGGGCTTGAAATGGCCGATTTCAGCTTGGCCGAAATAGGGCAGCTTTAGTCCGCCGGAGTTGCTTCACTATTCCATCATGTTGGCACTTCTCCAACGATTCTTGGATTGACTGGAGTTTGCTATCAGATAGCTGTCTTCTCCTTGGTTCTAAAGAGCCCGACCTTTGTTCAAGTCGAAGCTCTGGTTCGAGCTTTACCGGGAAATGGAGCAGTAGAGAGAGAGAGAGAAATGTTCAGGTGTGAGGAGAATGAAATGGGGATGACCTATTTATATAGGCGTAAAACCTATGTATAAATGGGCAAGATTTATTACTAATATTAATATTGCCATAAATTATTGGTATTCATTCTAATAATTTTATTTCAGTATTAATTCCAATAAATTAAATTTCGGTATTAAATTATTTGTATTAATTATAATAATTAAATATATATTAATTTATGAAAAGGCGTACATACAAATTTTTGACCGAAATTTCGGATTACAAAAAAATTAATACTTAAATTTCTTATGGAATCTTGTTCACCTAAACCACTTTGGTTTTTATTATCTAATTTGTCTTAAGTTTCTTTTCCAAGGTTTAATGAACCCTTCGGATCACCCGAGAGTTGTAAATTCCCAACTTGGCCGTTCAGAAATAATCTGGTTTGTGAACCAGTTCTGAATCCTCACTTGGTTCGACTGGTTCTTTTTCTGGTTTTCCTTAGCTCAAAAGGGCGGGTTTTACAACTCTCCCCTCATTTTAGGAGTTTTGTCCCCAAAACTTAGTTAACATCCTTGCATGAGCAATCATTTCATTTGATGCCCCTTTGGTGTTTGCTTAAGATATAAACTTTTCTATCGTCCTTGAAATTAGTCCCTTTTACAACCTTCACTTAAGAAATTCATTTTCGTTAATATTATTTACTCCCTCCATGGAGTTTGTCATAACTAGACATACCTTACCTCAGGGTACGTTCTTAGATTTTATCTCTCTTTTTGCTTAGAGAAACATTCTTCCCCTTTAGGTCCTGTACTCTATATTGGGAATTCCAAGATAACTAACCATTTTCGTGTCTAGTTAAACGCTTGATCATTGAAACACTTAGCTTGTCGTCCTATAAATCATTTCGTACTTATTTTCGTGGATTTCTTTACCACCACCTTTTCGTCCTATTTCGACTCTTCCTCCATTCGTTGTCTATTATAAATTCGGTCCAAATTGTTATATTTGACCTCGTCATGCTTATTAGTCGACTCTTCCTTACTTCGAGTCATATTCTCCTCGGGTTGTTGGGCTTACATGTCCTTACAGCATGTCATTTTCTAGGACCTGTTTCTGTCCATTTGATTTTAGAACATCTCCAGAAGTGTCTCTCTTAGCTTTTAGACTTTTCAGGGATCGTATAACTTCATTTCTCTTTTCTTTTGATAGTATTCCTCAACTATCCTTTTTTTTTTACCATTATTAACTCCACTTACTTAATTGTGTTGGTTCTCCTTACCCACTCGTTCCTTTTCGACTTCCTTATTGAGTATTTCCTGTTCCAATTAATTAAATTCCCAGATGTTTTACCGACATGCTAGGTTTCGTCCTTTCCTAGATCCATCATCATTCCCAATGATATACTCTACTCAAGGTTTTCCTTTGTCCTTAATCCCCTCTGATTTGTTCGCAACCATTTCACAATTCTTTATTTTTCTGGTCCAATCGTCTGGGCAGTTGTACACTCGTTCTTCATGCCCATCCTATTATCCATCATAGAGTGTAGTCTTTACTACATCTCATTCCTTCTTAAGGTTTTGTTTATTCTATTTGGCTGTCTATCGTTATTAGTTTTTCTCTTTCTACTTGGTTCTCCTGTTCCCTCCAAACAGGTCAGCCTAGGCCATTATGATCCTTCCTTCCTTGGAAATATTTTCTAATTAAGGGTTGGTTCCTTTCACTCCACATTGTGTCCATCCGCCCCTCCATAATTCCTTTTGTATAATTTCCTTCTTAGGACCTCATTTTTCCTTGGTACTCGACTTTTCCATCTCAACCAACATTTCATTTGTGAGCTTATCATTCCTTCTATTTTGGTTGGTTCCATTTCCTCTCAATTGGGATACACATGTCTTTTCAGGGCTTCCTTCCTTTGTAGAATTCTTTCCCTTTCTCCGGACATTCCTTTTTACATTTGCCTTGGGGGATTTCTATTCTTGATGTTGTCTTCTCCTGTTTACCTTTACTACTCAGGTCTTACAAGGCATCTTTTATACTCTATCTGCATCCTCATTCATACCCAATACCTGTCTATTTCCTTAGGGAGTGTATAAATCTTCCTTATTTCAAGATTTCTTGATCATTATGTGAGAAGCTTGCCTATTTCTTTCTTGGCTTGTGTTTGGTTGTTAATTTGGCCTTTTGGTTCCTTTAGGGATTTCTTTCATCCTTCTCTTTCAAAGTATTTGACCTTTCTGCCTCTCTTCCTTGTCGGAAGTTACATCATGGTTCTTCCGCGTATTAGCTGGTTAACTACCCTGCCTCCACCAGTCCCTTGGTTTAGGTCTTCTTAGGGCAGTTGTCTTCTCAAGTACTCCTATCCTTAATGTCATCTCACTGACCTTTTTAGGGTGTAGTCCTTTCTACTTCCCGGTCTTCCTTAGGTATGTTGGTCAGAGACTTCGATTTTTAACTTTTCTACTTTTTCCAAAAGAGGTAGTACTTTAAAATTATATCACTTTTCCAAAGCATATTAGTTTTGGCCTTTGACACTTCCTTCCCTCAAGTAGTTTCTAATGAGGGGTTGGCTCCTTGCACATTCACCAACCAATGATTCATTTTCACAGCGTATTCCTTCTCTTCTTCACTCTCACTGTGTCATTCCCTAGAGTTTCGGGGGACGTTTTTCTGTGTTTGCCCCTTATGAGAGGGTTCTAAGTATGATTCTCATGTACCTTATCCCTATTCATGAGGTATCCTTCTCGGTTTGACCTTCTTAAGAAGTTTTTGTATTCACCTCGTCTTTTCTTGACCTCTTTTTGAATTGTTTATGTAACCCGCTCCATGGTATCGGTCTCTTATCCTTCATGTCCTTCATGACCTTTGAGGAGGTATTGCCCTGAATCTATGAGGTGTGGAACACCCCTTCTTTCCTTACACCTATAATAGTTCAACTTGGTACTTGTCCTTTAGTAGGGTTGGGCATCTCTTCAGGTAATGTCCCATCGTTATTCCCTTACATGGATTGTTGTGATTCTTACTTTCCTTCGAGTGGGGCTTTTTCTAGGGTTACTATTGGTTTGGTGCTTACTGTTTTTGAGTCTGATCACTTTGACAGTTTTTTAGCTGAATCACCTTTGCTAAGGGTCATGATAAGAGTCCTCCTAGGTTTCCTGATTCATCTTCCATCACTGGGTTGCGACTCTTCCTTAGTTTCTAGGATAGTGCGGGTTTGTTTTATTTTCCTTATGTCATATTCCTAGTAAGATCACATTCTCATAAGATAGAGTTTTGGGGAATTTGAATCTTTTATTAACATGGGGATACAAAAGGTTGGGCTCTCAGCCCTATCACAGAAAATGGTTGCAAAATAACTAAGGAGCTATGGAATTTTGATAAACATCTTCCTCCATAATTAGAGTTGTGCCACCAATAGGTCCTAGCACCATTCTCCAGGATACTTCCCCATTTGGTCTTTTGACATTTCACCCCGGTCTCAAGCATTTGGGAAGCTTCTAGGGTTGTCTCCCTACGGAGGTAGGGTGTTGAGTAGAGCCATTCCAAGTTTTCTTGGTTCCTCTCTGGGAGCCATCTGAAAATTTTAGGATAAATCCTATTAGTTACTATATTTTTTAGTCTTGATTATGTATTCGAGGAAACATGCACTGATACCACTCTAGTTGTCACGCCCTAACCCGATTTGGTCGGATCCCCGTAAACAACCCGCCGCTCTCTTGGTTTATTAAAAGGTTTCCCCTTATTATAATCCATAAAGAGTAAGGCGTCCTTTAAACCTGCACCATTCCCTAGAATAGCATAATCAAAACTGCATGAAATTTTAAACTTTACATACCTGTCTTACAAGCATCTTAGTTGATGGTCTTTCAAGGTAGAATTTTCGGGATTTCCTGAAAGAGACATAAGGGAGAGGGTGAGTACAACTACTCAGTGAATGGGTTTTCAAAGGTCTACTTTTAACTTTTAAGAAAAACATTTATATGGAGTGTGCCAGACTCCTTTCTTTTCAAAAAAATCCCTTAATTTAAAATTTTGGGTTTTTCCATTATTTCTTAGTTACCGGTGTGTCATCACCCAACACACATCCTTCATCATGAAGGTTACACACATTCGCAAGTCAGTATCACTACTAAACCCGCTAGTGGCTTCGGAGCGACTTTTCCTGCCACTCGGATAGAAGCACAACCACTTCTACCTTGGGAATGAGTGGATGTACATGACATCCAACCCACAATCTCGAAATCACTTCTTCGTGTCCGTATGAGGACAGAGACCTCATCCTGTCCCCACCCCGGTCTCATGCGCTTGGTGCTACTCTAGATTTTGCACAGACACTTGGAACGACGAACTGCCCTTATAGCCACCAGGACGTCCAGTGCCCTTAGGACGCATCACTACCCCTCATGGGCGTCTTGATGATCCTGTACTTAAAGTGCATGCACAAACAATGTTTTCTTATATTGCCATGTAATCTATGGTGCCACTAGTCTAACGGCCCCGACTCTTAACTCAACCCGTAGCTATTTGTCTTGACTAGTCCGTCGACCTGTCATGTCGCACTGCCGTTAGTTGACTGAGCATGTCGGTTCTATCTTGGTATCATGGCCAAACAATTCACTTATTAAGTTTTATGGCACATATATCATGTTCGTTTACAAGCTCCTACTCGTGCCAACTGGCCTTGGGCCCACTGTACGAGATTTTCAAAATCGGGCATTTAGCCCCCAAGTTCTAAAACCGAGGCCCCTAGCCTATCAGAGCTATTTGAGCTCCCGTCGAGAAGGTCTCCCAAATAGTTTAAGCATTGGCACACAGTCAGGGAAGAACACTTCTGACAAAATAGGTTTTCACTGTCCATTATACCAACTGGTATAAGGACATCTCTGTTCATAACCGATGAACGGGTTTTCAACTTCCTTCGAGGAAGTCTCATCATACCAATCAAGTATGATCTACTTACAACTAGTAAGTAGTTTTTTTTTCGCATAATTTTCACCTCACTTTCTCTAAGTGGTGATGATTAAAATACCACTAAATAGTGGGTTTTTATACCGAGGTACTTATCATCTCCTACCGGGTATGATATAAAATTTTCACTCACAACAGGTAAGTGATTTTTATCTTTAAGTTGTGCTCATCATCCCAACCGGGTATGATGTTAGTAAACCCACTCACAACCGGTAAGTGGTTTTTAAATTATAAGGTGTGCTCATCATCCCAATCGGGTATGATGTTTGTAAACCCACTCACTCGTTAATGCCGTGAATTCTACTAGACTGGTTATTTGTATTCACGCGAGCTTGTCCTTGGTGGCGTTCCTGGTATTTCACGTTCCTACACGATATGAACAACCTTGTTCATTATTACTCGGCATAACAGCCTTCATTCATCTCCAATGAATGAGAAAACCTAAACTTTTAGTTATTTACAATTAGGTCCCTAAAGTTATTTCTTTTTAACTTTAAGTCCCTAATGTTGGTTTTTTCTCAAATTGAGTCCTGTCGCTTTCAAAATTTATGTTGGGACCTCAATTTATTCAATTTCACCAAAAAGGGGTTTAATTTCCCAAATTTCCAATTTGGTCCCCCAATTTTCCCAAAATTACCATTTTGCCGTTCTTTTACAAAAATGGTAAGTTTTACCCCAAAAATTCTAAAATTCTTCAATTGGTCCTCCAACATTATTTTCATGCCCAATTGACCCTCAATTTCATAAAATTGTATTTTGGCCCTTTGAATTTTGAAAATCCCCAAAATATTTCCCCAATTTCAACTCTTCAACACTACCGAATTTGATTTCATCAAATTGATCAATTAAACACTTCTAATTATTGAAATTGGATTTGAAATTGAGTTCCTACATGTTCATATGATTCTAAGAAACTTTGAATCACAGATTTTAACGCCAGAAGGAGCTCAAACGGAGCTTTGCCGGAAAACAGACGGTAGAGAGAGAAAGCATCGATTACTCACCGGTGAAGGCACAGCGGTCCGAGCTTTCGATCTGGGCAGATAGGTCTCGTCCTGAGGTTTATCCTAGAATCAAGAATTGCATCAATTGATGCGGAATTGGATTAGAATTTCGTCATTGAAATTCGGTCGACTCTCTCTCTAGCATCGATCGAAAATTGTAAAGGAGAGCTGAATTGGCTTACCTTTCGATCCTAATTCGGTCGTGGAAAGGCTAAGGAAGTGTTGGGAGGGCTTGGTTTAGCCTGAGGAGGGCTTGAAATGGCCAATTTCAGCTTGGCCGAAATAGGGCAGCTTTAGTCCGCCAGAGTTGCTTCACTATTCCATCATGTTGGCACTTCTCCAACGATTCTCGGATTGACTGGAGTTTGCTATCAGATAGCTGTCTTCTCCCTGGTTCTAAAGAGTCCGACCTTTGTTCAAGTCGAAGCTCTGGTTCGAGTTTTACCGGGAAATGGAGCAGTAGAGAGAGAGAGAAATGTTCAAGTGTGAGGAGAATGAAATGGGGATGACCTGCGTAAAACCCGTGTATTAAATGGGCGAGATTTATTATTAGTATTAATATTGCCATAAATTATTGGTATTAATTCCAATAATTTATGGCAATATTAATTCCAATAAATTAAATTTCGGTATTAATTCCAATAATTTAAATTTTTTATCGAAATTTCGGGTTATAAAAAAATTAATACTTCCCAAGAGGTCACCCATCCTCCTACTACTCTCAGGAAAGCACGCTTAGTTTTAAAGTTCTTATGGAATCTAGTTCACCTAAACCACTTTGGTTTTTATTTTCTAATTTGTCTTAAGTTTCTTTTCCAAGGTTTAATGAACCCTTTGGATCACCCAAGAGTTGTAAATTCCCAACTTGCCCGTTCAAAAATAATCTGGTTTGTGAACCTGTTTTGAATCCTCACTTGGTTTGACCGGTTCTTTTCCTAGTTTTCCTTAGCTCAAAAGGACGGGTTTTACATGGGGCGTCATTGAGACTCATGGTAGAAGTGGTCGGACTTCTATCAGGGTGGACAACAAAGTCGCACTAATCCCCAAGTGGGTGCAGTCTGGGACTACCCTACGAATGTGTGTACCATTTATGAGAAAGGCGTGTGTATGTTTGCTAAACGCCTCCCAAGCAAGGAGAAGTGCTAAAAAGAGCTAAAAACACACATAATAAGCAAAAAGGATGAAAGGCTTTGAAGAATGATGTGTTAAATGGTTTTGATAAACTATTTTTGAAAACTCACTTCTAACACCCACTCACTGGGTTGTAGAAACTCACCTCTCCATTTTTTTTCCTTTTTCAAGAAAATGAGATAAACCATTAGAAAATTTCTTGAAGTTGAACCCTAAGTTAGGTATGCCTAAAATCCTTGTTAATTAGTCAAGTTTCGTATAATGCTATTTTAGGAAACCAGGTCAGAAGGACGTTTGACTCCTCGCGGTCTAGGAGAAGGGGTAACCCTTTTTAGACCAAAGGGAGTGGCGAGTTGCTCACGGGGTTCCGACTAAACCGGGTCGGGGCTTGACACGAACTTGCAAGAACCTAAAGCTCGGGTCCTTGTGGAAGGACACAACTCAGGTCCTTATGGAAGTTCTCGAGAAGGACCTGTCTAACATCCTTATGGAAAATGAACGTGAATGACTATATTTGACATAAAATATTGTTTTGTCACTGTAATTTCTTAAAACAATTGGCATGAGTTCTGCATTTTCACCTCATTCATAATATGTTTTTTACTTAAAATTAATAAAAATAACTTAACAAACTTAAAATATTTAATAATTATAAAGTTCAATCAAAATATACGAAATACATACCAATGTCGTAAACCACAATACAAAATATAGTAAACAATCAAACATCGCTTGATCTAGATATTTTGTCAACAGATCTCATAAAATGTTGACGAATATCAAATATTGTCCTTCTTGAACATTTTTCTCAAATGACTTGTAACTTGTTTACAATCTCCAACATATAAGCTTACAGAGTAGTTGCATTTTACTTTTAATCTACCGTCAACTGTTACTTTTGTGTAATAATCCCAAACATTAAAAGTAACTCTACCCGGTTGAACATTTTGGATGTCAGTACTAGGACTAGTAGTTGCACCTCCAATACCTACAACACCTCCATGTGAGGACTCACGTGAGACAAGAGATAGTTAGGGGACCTGAAATGAAGTTATTAAAGAGTTAGGCTTTTCAAAATGGATAAATAAAAAGTTTAATAGTATTTTGGTAATTTTTGAAAGTCTAAGTACTAAAGTGTAAAAAAGTGAATAGTTAATCATATAATGAAAAACTTGAAACACTTTAGGGCCTTAAAATTAATATGGCCAAATAATTGGGGAAAAGTACATAGATTTAAAATGATGTAGAAATTGGTCGTATAAACATATTAGTTGAGACACGAATGGAGTGAGCTAGGCCCGATGTACAAAATTATAATTTTTGAAAAATTACAGTACAATACTAGAAATAACAAGGGGAACCAAATATCACCCAATGACGTTATTTAGTTTATGTAGTTTATGACACCATGCAGATATATGAGGATCGCCCTTCCCAAAACATTCAGAAACCCTATGGGATGAATATGTCCCAAATATAACACTAAGTGAAATTGACTGATGGCGAGTTCAATTGTACCGACTGCTGCACTTTATCGCACTTAATGAAACTATGATATTGTGCATGATGTAAATTGAACGTGTTTTTGACGTTTTCTCAAGAGCGTATGTGTGCATACGTATAGAGTTCGCATTGCAGACTATCAAGCCGGAGTGCTTTTATTATTAGTGCGCTCTCCATTTTCTCAAGAGCGTCTGCGCCCAGCAAGCGAAGGCTCGAAAGTCGGAGCACCCTAATGCGTGCGTAGTTTTCTCACTCCCTTCGCTTGCTTTTTTGCTCGCTGCTTGCTACCTTAAATCAATCAATTAATTCATTCAAAGGAACCTTTTACCGAGAATAGAAAGGGAGGACAGGTTGGTTCGAGGATCCGTTGGTCAAAGGAAGGGGGGTCCTGATTCCGGGACAGAGTTCCTCTCTTGTTAGTGTAGTGATACGGAGAATCTTCATGGACTGGCTTTCAAAAGACGAGTAAGAGGCGACCGATCTGTCTATTCTACCGGTAAGTGAGATAAGAAGTCTTTCTCGGGCTCGGGAAGGTATTGTACGCACGGGATTCCACCTCTTAGGAAGTCTCGTCTTAGGGAGAAAATCGTCTTACTCAATCACACCTCTTACCTAACAAAAAGAGTCATTCCGTATTTCCATCTGTTCATTTACTCGGAACAAAACTTTTTTTTATTGTAAAGAAATTCCTACTAAGAGAATGAACTCTTACATGGACTACGGGGGGCGATTCCTAGAAGACCAGACAAGGAAAGATTCCATATCCAATACTTCTTACAACCGTCCTAACAAACATACTACTGCAATGATTGGACCGATGGGATTGGAAAAGAAAGACCGGATTTCTTTATATAGGATATCACTTGCACTAAATGATTGTCTTGCCCAGAATTCCAGGAAGGAGACCGTACCGTGCTACCAATCGTGCTAAGAAAGGTGCTATCAAGCATGATTTCATTTTCTTTCTTTAGGTTAGGTCTGTATAACAAAAACAACCTATTTAGCTTATTCTTGAAATTGAAAAAGCGGATTGTTCTAAAGATACTTTTCGATAGCATAGGAAAGAGATTCTAGAATCTCTTAACTCTAGAAATAAGAAGGGAAACTAAATATGACCCAATGATGTAATTTAATTTATTTAGTGTATAACACCATGTAAATATACAAGAACTGCGCTTTTCAAAACTTTAAAAAACCCTATGTGATGAATACGTCCCAAATATAATACTAAGTGAAATTGATTGAGTGCGAGTTAATTGAACGTACTGCTACAATTTATCACACTTAATAAAACTATGATATTGTGCATGATGTAAATTGAACGTGTTTTTAAAAATTAGAGAAAATATTACATGATTGTATGATCACATAAGTAAATAGATAAGGGAGATTATTTGCTTAAGTAGAAGGGTTAAAATACCCATATTATAAAGTGATTCATAATATGTTATATTTAATGCATAATAACAAGATAAGTGGATACTAACGAGTGAGGACAGAGATTTGAGAAAATAAATGCATATTAAATTTAATACATTATAGTATGATATGTAGAGACGGTCGATTGAGGATTGAGCTCAAAGGAAATAATTGTGTATTATGAATGATATTATGATATTTAGAGACGGATGAATAATCATCAAACTCCGTGAAAATAAAGGTGTGTTATGTTTAAATACAAGAGATTGTGAATTGTTTGGTATATACCATTATTATCATTTGGGGTGCTTGACTACCCACCCTCCAGAGTGTGGGTCGATGTTAGGGATTGATTGGAAACGATGCATAAGCGATGATGGTATTATACTTCCAGGTCAGTCAATATACGTGTTAGTTGGAACATGTAGGCATGTTCGTTCCATATGGAATCGAGTACACATTCTCGACATTAATACAATTAAATATATGATTAGTTGGAATAAAACAGGGTCATGTTCATTCTAATAGATATAATTGATTCTTATGATGTGTGGCGAACATTTACTCTTTGAATGTACATGTATATATAAACCGATTGAAAAACTATGAAAAAATCTAATATAAAAAATATGAAAAAATAAATAATGTATAGATATTTTGAGTAAAGTACGAGATTGTAAGTTATTAAGTGATTTGATATCGATAAACTTATTTATTAAGCTGATCTTACTCCCCTCCCCAAAATGTGGGCACCTTCCACACCTGCGCAAAAGGTATAGATCTCTTAGTGTGAGTATAACTGTTTAATATTATATTTATCACATGCTATAATGATGAATTTTTAGAGTTTTTTATATTGATGAGAAGTATTCTAACCGTTTTCTTGGCACACTATTTTATACAAAAAAATTTAAATTTTTGTAAAAAAATATGATATGTTTTATTTTAAGTATTATTTATATCGGACTAATTTAGTAAAAATACTCACTATTTTATTATCGAGTGGACATTACAGCTATCATTAGACACGGACCCTAAAAATCAGACAAAAACATGACAAATTGTTTCAAATTTTTATAATTTACATCTTAATCTGTAAAATTTTAAAATTTTATAATTTAGTCGGCTAACTTTTCTTACTTATATTTTGGTCATAAATTATACATTTTTTCATAAATTATACATTTTTTCATAAATCATATTATATTGTCCAAATTTTTTTAATTTATCTTTTCATTTTTCTTATTTTTGTATTTAGTCTTAATTTTAAATAATTATATTTTGGTCACTAAAATTTCAAATTTTATAAATTGATATTTCAAATTTTCTTATTTGTAATATGAACCGTACTATTTTCATCTTTTACCTTATTGCCCAATAGTTAAAAATGGATGCTATAAATTATAATTTTTTATTAAATATTTAATTTTTCAAATTCATAAACATTCAAATTCTTTCAAATTAATCCCTTAAACCTTTCAAAAAACTTTTAAAATCAATTCATTAATTTTTTTTATCTTAATCTCATCTCACATTCTTAAAGAAAAAAAGTAGAGTAGATAGACAATATTTATAATATTATTGTAATATTTAATTGAATATTTGTACAATATCATGTGTTTATATAGGTTTAATGAATACTTTATATGAATATATACAATACATTAAAATAATACAAATAAAATTTAACAATATCTAAATATAATCACAAATATAACAATATATTAATAAACTCATTTCTCTTGATAATATCCGTTAGAATTTGTATTTTTTTAATTATATACACTCATATCTTGTGGTTATAGTAGTATTATAACTTGGTAATGCTTGTTATAGATTGTTTCTATTTACTTGTGATGTCTTATAACTTTAATATAATTTATTGTATATTACTCCCCTGTAAAATAAGTATATTAATGATTGAGTTTGAATATAAATAAGAAAGTTAAATAATTAATACATGATATATTATTGAATATGTACGCTAATAAAAAAAATAATAAAAAAATTAATTTAAGTTAGAATGAGTTAAATGTGGAAAATATTTTAAGATAATTGGATAAATAATATATATAAAAATATATATTATGAAAAAAAAGAATTTAACTGAATTTTGATAGATGGATTATAATAGATACTAAATATAAAAAAATTTAAATAAAAAAGATATTTGCTAGAATAAGTAGTCAATAAATAATAAATTAATTAAAAAATAAAAAATTATATCAATATTCGGTTGAATTTAGTTAAATTGAATAAATATGTAAAAAATAAGTATTTACACTATTTAAAGAAAATAATTAAAATATGCTCAAAAGTTTAAAAGAAAAAAATTAAATTAAATTAAAATTTTCTCATAAATCATAAATTGGTTTAAGGTATAATAAATAATAAAGGAAAAAAAAATATATATATATATATATATATCAGCTTGAAAAATGTTATATATAATATAAACGAACGGATTTAGGCTAGGGTGATACAATCGAACCGTATGATAGTATTTTAGAAGTTTTTCTCATTAATATTTTGATAATATAAATAATAAAATAATATTATATAGAAAAGGTGTATAATATTATTTTAATATTTGATATTTGTAAAATCTTATAATTTATATATGTTTAATAAAGATTTTAAATAAATAAATATAATAAATTAAAATTATACAAATAAATATAATAGGTGAGAAATTTAATATTATCTAAATAATATCATGCTTTTTTTGCCAATACCTTAGTGTTTTTTAATGTTATTGCACCTCTATTAGTATTATAAATTGGTAATTGCTATTAGGATTTGTTTACATTAACTTGTGATATATTGTATATTTAATATAATTTATTGTTTATTATTTCTCAATATCTTGAGTTTTCTAAGGATTTGCATCCTCTACAAAAAAAAAAAATAGTAGGCCTAGAGTAGAGGAAAAGGAAGCGCACCATAATGATGAATGATGAATGGGCATATAGAAAGAAGATAAATGGCATGTTACATATTTTGAGCGCTCTAAGGATCAAAATCTGAGTGGGGAGACTATTGGGTGGTCGGAAAACATCATTCACGGTGAAAAATAAAATAGAGCATGAAAATCTGGCAAGCACCATGAGGTGTTACAAATGGTGATTCACTCAAATACGAGCTCGATTGAGCAGTCTGAGTTGTGGGAGACTTTGAAAGAGATTGGAGACGGTGATTCCGAGCTAACCTAGTGTTGTTGATTGAGGTATTAACGACACACTATGACTCACGTTGCAGAAATCATGGAACCACTTTGTCCATCCAACTTTCAAATAATAATGACGACAGTGGAGGGAGATTTGGGTGAAAATAGAGCGAGGGTAACTTGGGTAGGAATTTACTACTGATTTCAAGTTTTAATTTGAATAAAATTAATTGAAATCATGGATTTTAACCGCCATTTGCATGAAAAACTCTATGCGGCAAAAATCGGGCAAAATAATGTAGTTGATCGGTGCAATTCGGGTGGGTCAAGTTGTGATTTTTTTTAACTTCAAAATTTTATTTAATTACTCATTTGATGATAAAGTGAATATATTTCTAATTGAATTATTTAAAAATAAATAAATCTCCATTTACGTACAAAAACTATATTATCAATATGCATATTTTTATTATATAAAATTTTAATTTTTATTGGGTTATAGGATACTCGCATACCTGTACAGGGCAGACACATGTATTATTTTTGGACCGGCACAAGTATGGAGGACAAGCATGGGTCCATGGATAAGGATGCAGGCAGGTCAAGAATGGGTCCTCACTCACTCGCCCGGTGCCCCCATGCCCGCCCCCTTGTCACTTGATATAATGATATATTACTATAAAATGTTATTGATGCGATTCCCACTAGTAAAATTATTTATATATTCATTCTTGACATATAATTACTATCTTGATTATGATCACTAGGACAGTACAACCGGTTGATTGGATCTCTTGTATGAGCAAGTTGAAATGAACCAAAAAGTGATTACCCTTCATGTCGAGATATCTAGCTTGGCCATTTCACACAAGAATAAGGGTAAGTTGATGATGGAATCTAAGAGGCAAGGAAAACATTGAGCCAACGATGCATGTATCCTTCATAATTTATTGGTTTTATCACTGATCAACTCTCGCTCCATTTCTTAAAAGCTTGCAGGACGGTTTTTTTCACCTTTTGGGCGTCTACTCCATCCTTTTTCTGATCCTGAGAGAGACGAAGAAGAAGAGATTCCTTGATGAGAAGATGATTAGAATGGACCCTCACAGTAAATCTATGCAGGTAAATCTCTGCAGATGTTCTCCGGCAAAAAAGGTTCAATTTCCAAGAGTGCAGTGGGATTAAAAGATCAGATAAAAAATAATTTTAAATAATATTTTATTTAAACATATATACATTAAAAAAACTGATAATAAGATTTTTGAAGACTAGATAAGTTACTTATAATTAATTTTAGGATTTGAATGACTTATTTTTTTGAGTTGGGCTAGTAAATTCTAACAATCACTATGATGAGATAAGACATTTTTATCTTATAAAACTGACTTTCAAATTGTAAAACTTGTAGGATTTTTAGCATTTAATCCCTAAAGGAATGCTTAATTTGATAGTGAAAAATCAACAAAAAATTGTACAGAAAAAATGTTAAGCATTAGAGGAAAAAACAAGGGTGTGGGCAATAACAAGATAATCCAGATCATCAAATTGTAAATGAAAGGCCTAATTACCCAAGTGTAATGCAATAACAGGAGAAAATGGATGACTATATATATTTATTTTTTTGGTAGGTGAGTTTTATCTCTTAGAAGTTTAATGACTCAACATAATATGGACCAAACTATGACCGCCTAACTGGATATTTCCTTTTGTATAAATTAAATGATGGGCGATGGAGAGAGAGCTGGAGAGTAACAAGCAAGGCATGATTAAGTTTGCATAATGAATCATCTATCTAGAACTTACTTCTCCACCCACAGCTTCTAAATGGAAGCTGTCTTCACAGGAAACCCTAGCATTGGAAACCTCAAGCCCGAGCCCTTCAAAGGCTTCCAGTATCAGTACGAGCAATCCTGGACAGTCGGTGTCTGAGTGCATCCTTACCCGGAATCCTCCTTTATCTATGGTTTCCACACTCACCTCCTGAAATTAAAATGAAAAAAATATTGAACTTCATTTTTTCTATTTTGGCAAGTTGGATTTTCTTCCCCCTATTTAACATGGAAGAGCCTTACCCTACTACTCGTGTATTTAGTAATTAGTGATAGACACATTTCCCTTAGTCATGGCTAGCATAAGAGCTATTACCATACTCCTCTTGGGAGGATGAGAATCAGAGCTTTAGTGAGTATTCCTATCTTTTTCATCAGGGCCATTAACGAAAGTTGCATTCGAACTTTCAAAAGAAAAACAAAATGAACTTAGAAGAGGAAGAGGAATGTACCATCTCTGGATTATGATTCTGATCTCTTGATTGGGTGTTGTATCCAAATGTTCCTTCAAGCTCTATTTTTGTACATGTCAAATAACATATAGGCTCAACAAGATCATTATTAGGTAAACAATCTAATCTAGTGCAAGTTCAAAGCTAATATTTATGAGAGTGTGTGTACTACTAAACTTTGATAAATTTTCAAATAAGATGTAAATATATGATAATTTAATTTAAATACAAACTTTTATTTAGTTATATATATATATATATATATATATGCATTTTATTGGGTACTAAATTCAAAGAATGTTTTTTATAAATTGGACTGAAAATGAAATATTTATTTATAAATTAAATTATAGCTAGCAAAAAAAATCATCAAGTCACCTAGAAAGTTAGCATTTTTAGATTGAGTTGTTGGGCAACCATTTACATCTTCTTTCGGGTTTTATCCCTAAAACTTTGGGAGGTGGCAGATTTGCAAGACTAAGCTTGCAGCAAAGAAAACTCGAATGAAACTCATCCAAATCCTATCGATCTCATCTTTATGCTAAGAAGCTCATCAGATAGACTCTGTCTCTTCCCCAAGTCCCTCCACTACAGCTATAGCCAAACCATGGTGGAGATAAGCGGGATAATAATTCCTTGATTCCTTATACATATATGCATATATATATATCTATCTATCTGCATATATTATCTCGCAGATACACCTAATCTATAAACAAGATGAAACGGATGAGAGCATAAGCACATAGATGAAATTTCAAACATTACAGAGCAGGCGCGAGCAGCTGCTTGGAGATGTTGAATTGCTGATTCAAGCCCTGGATTTTTATAAGACTTGCACTAGTAGGCTGGCTCTGGAAAGTGTTGCTCCCTCCTTCATCTTTCTCTTTATTGCTCTCTCTTTCTGGGTCTTCTCTCCAACCACATGGAGAGTATGGAGATACCATTTAAATAGCAGAGAGAGATCTGATGATCACAGAGCTTAATGTGATGGTTTGTTTGCTTTCTTGCACGAGCGAGTCACTTTCCATACACATGTGGAATACTTGATGTAGTATATAGTACACCGTCCAAATAAGGATTTATTATTTTATGTGGGTAATTTTTAACCTTAATCAAGAAATTTTAATATGACACAACCTTTATAGAACAGAATCCTAGTCCCACTGACGAGCAGTAATAAGGGCAACCATGCTCCTTAAGTCTTATTTGATGGACAAAATAATATGGATTTAACGTCACTTATTAAATTTATATCCTAAAAGGGATGACAAAGCCGTGATGAGCACGCCATGTATAGTCCATACAACTACAAGTTGTGGTGTACTTGTGCCAGTCCAAATCAAAATCAAAGATAGGTCAGAGTGAGACCCGTCATGCATGGTAATACGACCAAAAGTCTTGAGAAAAGAATATTTGTCCACCACATATCTAGTTAGATAGATTTGCCCGTGGTTTTCCATCTCCCGTATAAGTGAATGAACCAACGGCCCAAAGTAAGCACAAATTGGGATGGGAAGGCAGAGTGGAAGATGTCGAAATTCAGAGGTAGTAAGTAGGCAAAGGAAAAAAAAAGGGCATAAAATAATGGAATCCATATATGAGGATGATGTGTATGGGACGAAAAAGGACATATTACACGGGTTACATCGTCTTTGAGGGGGACACAGAGTGGGATAAAGTCCCGTGAGAGGCATTTGGAGGGATCGACAGCTATATTAAACAGAAATGCTTTTTCGATCCACCTCACTTCACTTGTATCTTACTTCCTCGAAATTCCCCTCGCCTTGATTTCATACAGACAGCTATGCAAAAATCTTTGGGAAGGATTGGCAAAGATCTATCTGAATGGTATTGGCCATTTGAGATATGATGCTTATCATCTTAACTGTTTCAATAAAGCTATTAGTTATTTTCATTTTTTTAAATTCCATTTGAGTCCATTTTTGCCTCAAAAATTAACTTTTATTACTTAAAAATGATCCAAACAATTGTTAGTTGTTGGACACACTTGAAACTTAGAAAGTTGAACTAAAAATATAAAACAATTACTTGAACTCTCCCATGTGTGCATTAGTAAATAGTTAATTTACTTAAATAAATTAACTGTGTCATTCTATGATTTACCCACATACATATGAAATAAATGTAGAAACATACTATTGATGAAGATCTATTATAATGCACAATCCCATTAGGGTTTAAATAGTGATGATGCATATGAAGCATAAGGGTAAACGGAATAATTACTTTCATATCCCTTATTCTCTTTACTTGACTTTTATATTTTATTTTTTAAAGTGAGTTGTACTTATATTTTAAATTTTTTTTAAGTCATATATATTAAAAAAAATGATATTTCATGTTCTTTAAAATATAATAGTTAAAATAAAAAAGAGAAAAATATTATATAATTATTATGATAAACTGCGTGGGGGCACCACCTAATGCTCATAGCTGTCGAGAGTTATACTCTAATATTGTGTCTGGAGGAATATTAATTAAATTATCAGTATTTTCAATAATCAGTATTGGAGATTTTTGCTGAATTGTTATCATGAGGCATT
The DNA here is from genome assembly GCA_030064435.1 of Trapa incisa. NCBI lineage: Eukaryota > Viridiplantae > Streptophyta > Magnoliopsida > Myrtales > Lythraceae > Trapa > Trapa incisa. Next base: position 4,302,465 of record CM057775.1, on the reverse strand, counting down.
ATTTGCTTTGGAGTGACCTATTAAGGGAAATCTTATTAAATATGTGAGAGAGCCCTAAGGCACCAATTCCTTAGCCAAGTTAAGAGTATGCTATTTATCCGATAAATCCACATAATAGATAAAATAATCTAGTTCAAATTTCATCATGATTTGGTAAATTGCTTTTCGGACTTAACTGAAATATGATATTTAATTATCATGATTCATTTGAGAATTGAGCATATTAGCTTATTTAGCACTTGAATTGGAACATTCACCATAAATAAGCTTGAATTGGCACATTCACCATAAATAAGTTATTTCCCTTTGTCCACATGAGAACTCACCATAAATAAGTTATTTCCTTTGTCCACATGAGAATTAGAGGTGTTAGAGACTTTTGAGTTGTTGCATTTGATAATCAATGAAGGAGGTATATCAGGGAGGCTATCAACAATGAACCATAAATAGTTTTAGGTGGTGAACATGTGGACACTGCTGAACAGATGATGTCACGCAACCATATATATATAGTAAAAGGAACCAAGCCACTAATCCTTAAATTGCACTTATATTTCATCTCAATTTAAAGTATTAGACCTCTCACATTCATCCATTTTTATAATTACACAAACTCTAACATATTATCCACTTCCAATATTGTCCCTGAATAATATGCTTAGCGAGATTAGAAAATTGTAACCAGATAGAGGATAAATTACATTGAAACCATAAGACGCCAATTAAGAGACACAATCACTAGTATGTATTAACAAGTTATAATACTATTGAAGCCACGCAATATGAATACGTATAAGTTAAGAAACACAAGTTTAAACAGAGTATTACCAAAAAACATAATCCTATTTAGATACTGCTAGATTTTCTCAAAATTTTATTTAAATATTATTAGATTTTATTCTTATCAATTAAATATAAAATGTATTATATCTATTCATGTAAATTATTTATTAATCTTATATAAATTCATGAGATTATACAAATATTTAATTAACTATTATAACATTATTATACACATTATATATCTACTCTTATTTTGTTATTTATAGCAGCATAGCTTTATTTAAGAAAACTCGTGAAATACAATCTTTTGGGATCGGGTGCCGCTACCTAGAAACATTTGTCTCCATTATGTATAACACTTCTTAACATGAGATCTATATTATTTTATCGATTTCGTTGTATTTTCTATTCTTTTTCTTTGTTATTTATGATATTTTAAACAAAAAATTTTGATTTATAAGAAAATTTTAATTTAATTTAATAATTTTTTTCAAAATTTTAAGCATATCTCAATTCTTTTATTTAAAGAGGGTAAATACCATCATTTGATTTAATTTAACCTAAATTCAATCAAATATTAACTCAATTTCTTTATTTTTCATTGACTTTATTATTCCTTATATTAATAGTGAGCTCCTTATTCTAATATATATCTTTATTATTTAATTTTTTTATATTTAGTATATACATCCTAATTATAACCACTGTATCAAAATTCAGCTCAATTCTTTTTTTTTTTCAGATCTCCACATAAATAATTTATCACTATAAATATTATTTATCCACCTATCTTAACGCTATTTTTGGATTGAGAGATTTAGAGTAATTTGGAGGGTGAAAAAATCACTAATTTGGTAAAACAAATGGAGGCCAAATCCCTCCCAACCCCATTTAAATTATAACATAATCGCTCCAAAAGTGGTGGTATTTGGAGGATTATGTCATTTATTACTTAAATTATTTAATACTATAATTTATTGTTTATATTATTTATTTATTTTTATTCTTATATACTTTAAATAAATTTATATATTAATAATATTTTATATAAATTTATATAATATAAATATTATAAATAAAAAATTATTGTACAAAATATTTTTAATATAATTTAATTATATATAATAGTTAATAAATTATTTAATTTAATTAAAAAGGTAAATTTATCTTTCTAATTTTTTTATTAATAATCATTAATCTCACTTCACTTCTATCCAAACAAGGACAGATTATTAAAAAAATTTAACGCCTCCAAATCCATCACTTCACTCCTCCTCCCAACACTTCACTTCCAAATAACTCCGAACCTGTAAAACTCGCTCTTTCGAGCTAAAAAAAACTGGAAAAATAACCGGTCAAACCAAGTAAGTATACAAAACTGGTTCACAAATCTGATCATTTGTGAACAGGCAATTTGGGAATTTACAACTCCCGAGTGATCCAAAAAGTTCATAATACCATGTAAAACAACTTTAGGATGAATTGAAATAGAAATATCATACCGGTTCAGATGAACCGAATCCAACTAGATTGAACCATTTTATGAACCAAGTTGGTTCATGAACCGGAACCGATAGAGAACGGGCAAAACAGAGAAATCTAACTCTCTTGTGCCCCAAAGAAATTTATAAACCTTGGGAAGGAATTGGGGATGAAAACCAAACCGGTTCAGGTAAACCGGATCTGAACCGGTTCGGACCGATTTGAACCACTAATGAACCGAATCCTAAATTCATTTTTCTAGTTAGCTTAAATAATTCAAATTGGAGATTTGAGACCACATTGGATAGAGAATAAATTTAGATAAATTTAGAAATTTTTATATTTGAAAAACTTGGTCGAATGAGGGGTGAACTGGTTGGTTTAAGCTTGGAACTTTGTTCAAACCGATCCGGTCCAGTTCGAAACAGTGTCATCTTCTTCCTCAGGATGACAACACTGTTCACTCGCCGAGAAACTGAATAAACGCCGGCGAAGAAGAAACGCTTCCGTTTGGTACGTTTCAGGTCATCAATTACTGTTATAACAGTGCCAAACGAACAACCAACGGGTCCCCAAGCTCCTTATATAAAGAGCCCCTCTCCATTCGTCCTCTCCACACCTGAAAAGCTCTCTCTCTCTCTCTCAGTTGCTTAGTTTTCCGGCGAAGCTCAAACCAGAGCTCCGATATAGGGTCAATTCTAAGTCAAAGAAGGCAATGTCGAATTTATTAGAATTGGAGAGAAGTCAGTTACACGGTGGTAGCATTCGTTCGTCCCTAGAGTCGCCAGAGAAATGCTGGTGTGATTAAACAGTGAAGTAGCTCCGGCGGACCGAAGCTGCCCTGTTTCGACCAAGTTGAAATCGACCAATTTGAGCCCTTCTCAGGCCAAACCAAGCTCTACCGTCACCACGTCAGCCCTTCCACGACCGAATTAGAACTGAAAGGTAAGTCAATTCGACTCCCATTTACCATTTTAGATTGTTGTTAGAGAGAGAGTCAGTCGAATTTCGATGGAGAAATTCTAATCCAATTCGACATCAATTGATGTCATTTCTAATCCTAGGAAGAACCTCTGGAGGAGAGATACCTGCCCAGATAGAGAGCTCCGACCGTCGCGCCCTCACCGGTGAGAAATCAAAGCTTTCTCTCTCTATAGTCTATTTTTCGGTAAAGCTCCATTTGAGCTCGTTCCGACATTAAAATCTACGATTCAAAGTTACTTAGAATCGTATGAACATGTAAAAACTCAATTCCAACTCTAATTTCAACAATTAGAGGTGTTTGATTGGTCAATTTGATGAAATCAAATTCAGCAGTGTTGAATAGTTAAAATTGGGGGAAATTTTGGGATTTTCAAAAATTTGAAGGACCAAAATGTAATTTTCTAAAATCGATGGTCAATTGGTCATGATAAGAATATTAGAGGGCCAATTGAGAAATTTTTGAATTTTTGGGGCAAAATTTACCATTTTTTCTAAAGAAAGGGCAAAATGGTAATTTTGGAAAAATTGGACCAAATTGGAAATTTGGGAAATTAAACCCATTTGTGTGAAATCAAATGATTTGAGGTTATAAGATAAATTTTTAAAAGTTTCAGAACTCGAATTTAGGAAAAACCCGGCAATAGGGACTTAAAGTTAAAGAAAAATAACTTTAGCAACCTAATTGTAAATATGTGTAAAGTTGAGTTTTCTTATTTATTTAGAACGAATGAGTGCTATTAGGCCAAAAAATAATGAACAATTATATTTATTTCGTCTCCATTATGTATAATACTTCTCAACCTCATATCTCTTTAATTTTATCGCTTTTATTGTAATCTTCATTATTTTCCTTTATTTTTTTTATAATATCTTAAGCAAAAAGTTCTGATTTATGAGAAAATTTCAATTTCGTTCAATCATTTCCTTTCAAAATTTTGAGTATATCTCAATTCTTTTCTTTAAATAGTATAAATACTCTTTTTTTAACATATTTATTCAATTTAGCCTAAATTTAGTCAAATATTAACTTAATTTCTTTATTTATCAATGAATTTGTTATTTATTATATTAATAGTGTACTCCTTATTCCAGTAGATATCTTTCTTATTTAAATTTTTTTTAATAATTAGTATTTACATCCTAATTATAATCACTTTATCAAAATTCAGTTCAATTCTTTTTTTTAGATCTACACAAAAATAGTTTATCCCTATATATATCATTTACCTGACTATCTTAAAACATTTTTCATTACTCATTTACCTTTAATGAATTTCTCTATCTTTTTTAGTACATATTCAATAATACATAATGCATTAATTATTCAATTATTTTATTTATATACCACCTCAAATTTCGTTACTACACTTGAGTTTACGGAGGAGTAATAGATAATAAATTATATTGAAACCACAAGACACTATAAGTCAAAAGACACAAGCTCTAATAGGTGTTACCAGATGATGATATCATTGAAATTACAAGAAATGAATATTACCAAAATATATGAGTATATTAAGATAATGTTAGATTTTCTCCATATTTTAGGTAGATATTATTAAATTTTATTCGTATCATTTTAATATATTATATTTATTCATATAAAAGTTTCATTAAACCCATATAAATCTATTGTATTATACAAATATTTAATCAAGTATTAGTATTTCTATATATTTTTCCTTTATTTTTTAGTCCACGTAAGAACAGAGGTGTTAGAAACTTTTGAGTTGTTGCATTTGTTGATCAATGAAGGAGGTCCTTCAGTGGGGCTATCAACCATGGACTATAAATAGTTTTAGGTGGAGATCATATGGATAGTGTTAGACAATCATATATATATATATATGACAAAAGGAAGCAAACCACTAATACTTAAATTGCACTTATAATTTATCTCCATTTGAGGTATTAAACCATACGCTTCTTTTTAAGGGGTTCATCAACTTTTATAATTATCCAAACTCTAATGTATAATTCATGTCCCATTTCATTGTTTTGTTCCTCCACTTCCAACACTACCCCTATTTGAGTAAGGTGCCTAGTATTACTCTCATTTATGTGAGGTTTAAGGAGACCACGAACTTGTAACGAGATTGACATAGAGACTAGATTTACTCAATATTAGCTCAATTCATCACTCTATTGAATAAAAAACAAGCTATGACCCTCAATCGACTAGGAATTATCAGCAATGACTTTCTATGTAATGATAGCATCATGAAAGGTTACTCGAGCTAATATTCCTTTGAGAAACTATTTTTCCTATTAGCTATCCATATTGGTTGAGTAACCATTTTTCGTATATTAGTTGAGTATTAAATGGTGCGGGTTAGAGATTACCTTAGCCTTTCCTCGTGGGTCTTTCTATGTAATGATAGCATCATGAAAGGTTACTCGAGCTAATATTCCTTTGAGAAACTATTTTTCCTATTAGCTATCCATATTGGTTGAGTAACCATTTTTCGTATATTAGTTGAGTAACCATTTTCGTGGCAAGATTTTCAAAATACTTGCAATAGCACAAACACAATCGGATACAATAGAAAACGGAAGACTTTCGCCCATAGGGGCGAATGTCAGTTGATAAAACGCTACGCCCAACCCTTGAGCTCTTAAATCACTGAGAAACAAGCAACTCGGATAAGTCTATGTAGAGGGAGTTACAATCTCTGAGGCCACTGCAGGAATCACAACAGTTAACATAGTAGGACAATATGTGGATGAGAAGGAAATTGGGCCGCCATCAGTTCCCCGTGGCCATAGAAGGCAGATGCTGCCTCAACAACGGTATGAGGGTGGACGGCTGCCGAAGGAAAGGAGTCACGACGACAAATAATAGAATCACAAATGCACGAAATATATTGAGTTATTCTCCCGAGATATAAAGAGATTGCACGGTCGACTAGTGGTAGGAATGAATGTATGGAGTCAAGGTGATGGTGGGAACAGAAAAGGGAGGGGCCTTCAATCGAAAATCACGATCTCCACTGAAGTGGGAGAGGTGAGAAACAATTAGGGCATTCTCATGTGATGCGAGGGCCACCGTGAGGAAAACAAACATTGGGGCTCTTTTTGTATGTCCAACCAAGTTACAAAGTTGGAGTCAAATAGCAATGTGTGTAATTGTGCAAAAAAATAGCAATGTGTGTAGACCATTTTTATTTGAAGAACGAAATTATTACTTTTATATCTTTGCATTTTTTTACACTAAAATAGTTTGATAGTAATTTTTCAGTTTTATATGTTTAAAAAATTAACACTTTAAGTTACATATATTTAAAAACAACTTTTTAAATTCAATGTATTTTATAAAAATGACATTTTCAATTCTAAATATTATGATGGATGAAATCAATACGAAAATGCATAATTACTTGTACATCTTTGGATGGAATTTTTTTACGCTTAACTCATATATCTTTGAATGCAATATTTTTAATAATATATATTTGAAAAATAACACTTTAAATCATTTATATTTGAAAATGCCATATTTTCAGTAAAAAATTATAAAGATTTTTATGAGCTAAAAATATATTTTTTATCAAATAAGTAGAACTTAAAAGTTATTTTTAAAGATACGGGACAAAAAATTACAATTTCAAATATATACTACTAAAACAATTAGTTCTAAAGATATAAGAATAAAGTCCAAAAAATTCAAAGATATAGAATCCATAAAGTCAAAAATTTTATTATAAAATATAAGTAATAAAATATATAAATATTTATATTTCAATCAAAAGAACTTTTTTCCATATTAAAGTACATGAAAATCGATCCTGTGGTCCTCTTTTCATTTTAAATTTATAAAACTTAAAATATTATTATCGAATATACTTGCTACTTTTTTTTAAATATATAGGTCTGAAATTTTATTTTAAAAAATGTAGGAATGAAGTGTCAAATCACGCATATGTTATAAAATAATGAACACTAAAGACTCTATCAAGATCTTCCTCATTATAATGCTTCAAAATGTTTCTTTAAATATTAGAAAAGAGGGTGGCAAGAGCATTAAACTATTGGCAATGCCATTAGATAGAGTCCTTATTTTCCATAGCCACTGGAAATGGGTTCCAGGAACCATGCGAAGTATCTACAAATTTATTGATAATTGGGTCGGATTAGTGAAGTCCTAAATAATGAAGGGGGAACGTGACAGACAAGGGCGAGAACCAACCGTGGAGCTACAAACGTATGCCCGTGTTACTAATGATTAATGTGTGCTGGAAACTTTTGTCTTGCAATGGCAGGACGACATGTGAATATCAGGTGTGGTGGGCGCATGCGATGCTTCGTTTTCGAATTTCCATAAAGAATATTAAGGACAACTTGTAAATGGTGGTCACTTTTTATTCATCTTTCGACATATCATGCAACTTGTTGGGCAAAATTGCTGGTAAAGAAGAAGAGTAGTAGATTAAATAATACACAATATAAGGGGATTTGACCATGTGGTTATGTTCACACTAAGTGAATAAGTGACTTTCACATTATTAATCTCAATTAGGGCTACGCGTACGACATATATAACTCAATTTACAAAATTACTGATGTAGAAATGCTCCAACTGTGATTCCTTTGACAGTGAGAAGAAAAGTACATGAAACTGCATTCAGTACCTCGCCTTATTCTCCTTAGACAGGTCTCTTAAAGAACAAATACAAGAACCCGGTTCAGGAACAAAAAGAATCATTTTTTGGTATTCATCGAATATGGGCATCCCACCCAAATTAGGGTTTCGGATGAACAATCCCCAGTACCATTTACCCCAAATCGACCTTTAATACGGTACAACGGAGTAAATTGGAATTGCCGTTCTTGGTGGGCAGAAAAGGTGTGCACCGTTGGGAAGTCACAACCCCTTACAAATACAATGATAGCAAACTGTGAAGCTCTCTCCATCTTGGACGCAGAACGACACCCGTGGGCAATGACACCCTGTTGGTTTTATTTCCTTCCATTCCTATTCCCTCCAAAGCTAATATGTGGAATAGGTGGGAAATTGTTTCTGTTTGGTAGGGCATCAACCAATACCAACCATCCATCTGCTCCTACAGAGTCTATAGGAGTATCCCAGGGATACCCATACCCCAAATTCGCCTGATACATATGTGACTGAGGTATTTAATACGAGCAGTCGCTCTACACCAAGCAATCCACTAGGCGCGAGGGAGGCGGACTTAAAGTGTCCTTGAAGCCAAATTGATCATGAGATATTTAATAGACAGAAAACATAGTTCTGGTAGAGCCAAATTGTGAGATACCAAGTTCAGGATCCGTAAGCCCCTCCCAGTTCTTAGTCATGCTAGGGTTGCTTTTTTTCAATGCAAGTTCCAAAGGGGAGGTGTAGCAAAAAAAAAAAAAAAGCTTTACTAGACATTACCATGAGGTTGGCGTTAGGCTTGATTGTCCTATATTGTTGTGTTGTGTTTGTTTGATGCTCACATAATGAATGGCTCTAGGATTGGGAAGGAATTCAATCGAAAATCAGCATTTAGAAGGGATGACAAATACTCTAGACCAGATAACCCCGACCCCTAGTTCAAAGGTGTTGATGCTGGTAAGGTGATTGCATATGGAGATATACTAGCCCTCTCCATATAACATAGGTGGAGACTAATGGTAAGTCCATCTCCCAAAAAAATTCTAATTAAAAAAAATTGTATCCCAATTGAGTCATGATTAGGTAAACCGATCAATATGGGATGAAAATTAACCAAAATACCTTAATTAATAAATAATTCAATTATTAGAGGTGAGAGCTAGACCAAGCCAAGATTAACCGAACTCGAACTAGATAAAATCATATTGATTCGAGAGAGTTTAATTCGAAAATTTATTTTTCGGGATAACTTAAAAATTGTAATTTTGTAAATTGAGTTCATCATCATTTAGGAAATAAATTTATATTAATTTAGAAAATTTTAATTTTTATAAAACTGATTGAATTGGGTCTGAATGGGTAGATTTAAGTCTCAGGTCACTGAAATTTGGTTCAGTTGTACCGATCAACGTTTAGACCAGATTAACGGACTCGATGCTATGTGGGCGTCAGTCAGCTGACGCGACCAATCAACAAGCGATGCATGGTGAGCGCACTCCGTCAGCGTTTGACACCGCTAACCAATTGAGTGACATGTGACGAAAGTAATTTGTCAAACTAGAGCTCTGACAACGAGCGAAATCTCCACCAAAGAAGTTCTGAAGGGTGGCATTAGAACCAGGGAAGAGTGCTCTAGGTCCAGACACTCTCAAAACGACCAGAGGACGCCCCAAGAAGTGTACAAGGGATTGCACAGTGAAGTTGCTCCGGAGCTCGAAATAGTGAGCTCCTGCCCGACGTAGCCTTGACCCTCTTGGCCTTTCGATCGCCCACATCGGCCATCTCTAACCGCCTAAGACGTTTCCACAACCCCCTACAAATCTCGGTAAGCTCAATTCTACCATCCTTGTTGGAATTTCTAAGTTTCAGAGACAACTAAGTTCAATAGCCAATAAAAAAGGGAACCCGAGTGCAAAAGGTGAACTAAAGGACCAAGAAAGGGGAATGACATCGAGAACGACAAACGCAATAGCTCAAAGGGGGTGAAGTGCCAAAGAAGTTCCAATAGATAAGGAAGTAAAAAAAAACCCAATTACGGTTAGATGTTGAAACTTCGAATCCAGACAAAAACCCCCAAAACAAAAGCTTAACCTTAAGCAGTAGGAAGTATCGAACCCGAGGGACTTCGAGAACATCGAGTAAAGGGACGAGTCAAACCGACTAAGTTCGAGAGAGTTAAGGAAGCCAGGCAAAGGAAGTGACCTAAAACGGTAAGGATGTCGACTTGTACCCCAAGGGGGCCATTGAAGGATTCCTTATGAGAGAAAAGAGTAACAACAGAGTTTCGAGGACAAAACTCCTAAAAGTAACGGAGAGTTGTGAAACCTGTCCTCTCAGACCAAGGAAACCTATAGGAAAATCGACACTATTGTGGAAAAATTAGGCCAATTTAATCAATAGAAAATAATAAATGAGGGTTAATGTGGGAAATTAGAAAATTCCAAGCGATAAAAAATTCACAAAAATTGTGAGGAAAAATCAGGAAGTGGAATTGAGGATAGAACTGAACCGGTTTGGAGTGAACCGGATCGGAACGGGACCGAACCAGGATGAACCATAGTGAATCGGTTTACAAACTCATTTTTCTAGGTGACTTAAGAATGTCAATTTGGGAAATTAAGGTCACCATTAGATGGAAAATGAATTTAGATAAATTTAGAAATTTTTAAATTTCACAAAAACGGTCGAATCGGGTTCGAACCGACCAATTTTTAAAATTTGGACAGCGACCTAATTGGACTAGATTGGTCAAAAGTCTGACCAGTCAATGAACCAAACCAATCAACGAACCAGACCAGTCAACTGTCAATGGCACCCCATCAACTACCATGCACACATGGACAGCCAATGGGAGGCTACCACGTGTCTAGTCAACGGAGAGTTGACACCCCGTCAGAACGAAACACAAACATGAGCAGCTAATGAGAGGTTGTCAGATGTCTGGTCAACGGTTGACGCGGTAGCCAAGTTGGCACTACATGTTAGAAAAATTGAACAATCACAACGCACCATGTGGCACGATTGCCATGTCATTGTCTTCAACCTTCAGATGCTGACATAAATAATGGAGGAGAGGGAGACACCAGAAAAGCTAAAGTATTTGATGACTAAAAAAAATCTCCAGTCAGGTCACCGACAGTCGAGTCTTATGCCGACAGGTAACCTGAGCAGTTGTCGAGCTCTCTATATAAAGAGCACCCCTCCATTCGTTCTCAACATCCCACAATCTAGCGACGAAGAAGAGGAATGCATTTTCTGGCGAGTAGCAAACCAGAGTTGCTCTAGAGCTTGAAACAGCGAGCTTTTGCCCTACTCAACCTCGACCCTCTCGGCCTTTCCGCCACCTACATTGGCCATCTCTAACCGCCTAAGACCCTCCACAACCCCCTACAAATCCCGGTAAGCTTAATTCCGCCTCTCCTAGTCAAAATTTCTAAGTTTCAGAGCTACACCCCCCAAAACTTCTCTCTTCAAATTTTCGTAGGACAGCAGTGAATTGTGGTGAGATTCAGTCCTAATAGGTTCCTCTCAATGAGCACTAGTTGCCTCCACCGCTCCTCCATCGGTAAGATACACTAGCTTTCTCTCTCTATTGTAAATTTTTCGATGAAGCTCCAACGATGCTTGAAACTCAACCAAATTCAGAAATTCAAAGTGTAGGACAATCGAAGAGAGTTGGAGGAGATGGATTGAGGCAAGAATCGAAGAAATTAAGGACTTACAGGCCGCCAATTGGACAAGGTAAGATCTGAAGGTTCATATGCTTAAATTGGGGAAGAAGATGAAGTTCAATTTGGGGAATTCGGGGACTTTTATGCAATTTTCGAAAAATTGAAGGACTAAATGGTAATTTCATGAAATTCACCTCAATTGAGGGTCAATTAGGCAATTTGTGTGAAATAGGGGCAAATGGGAAATTTCTAAAAGTTGGGGACTAAATTACAATTTTTGAAAAATTAAGGGCTAAAGGACAATTTTGGTAAGCTAAGGGCCAATTAGTGAAATTAAAAGAGTTAAGGACCCAAAGAGAATAATTGGAAACCCAAGGAGCTTAATAGAGATTAAAGAGAAATCAGGTACCTAAGTGTAATTTAGGTAAAATACGGAGCCCTAGGTGCAAATACGAACATTTGTACCTTGCAAGAACAAATTACTCAGGCGCCGACCCCCAGTAGCGCACCGAGGAAAGGGACTCCACCAGCGCGACCGCGCCGAAATCATCGGGTGAGTGGGAACCGCTATAACGTCAAATTCGATTGGAATGCCGATTCAAGCTCTAAAAACCATTTTCTCGGAATTAGCCTCATTTTCTAGTCCACTTGAGCTTAACTTGTGTTCTAGAAGTTTCAGTGTTACAATTTTTATCTACAACATCGATCATCGAAACTTCTGCATGGATGAGGTTTTCACATAATACCTCAACAACTATGGACAACCTTGACACTTCAACCACAACTTTAGATGGATAAGTGGGTGTAACGCGTACTTGCCCAACTTGTTGTGGTTCCTCCATATTCTCTACTTTACTCACCAAATAGTCAATTTGAGAGTCTAGTTCTTAAATTATTTTCAAGAGACCCTTAGGTGTCATAGATAAGATGGATACTTGTTCTTCAAGATGGATATTTGTCATCATAATAGGCAACACACTAGTGTTGCTAAAGCGTTCAATCTCTGCAAGCAGCCTTTAAGGTCCAAGAGATCGTGAACCTTCCCTAGAATTAGACATTTGGATTTATTCAATCATTCTACCTTCAAGAGCCTCACAATATACGCTAAAGAATTAGTGCATTAACACCTTGTCAATAAGAATGAATAAATTAACAACATGATATACTATTAGTATCATAGTGAAACTGGGATAACAACCCATGTACATAATTTATTTTTATGATAATTAATTTTTATGTCATTACATTCTTGATCCTTCTCCTTATGTATAATTTTGTCTAAGGGTTCGAGTCAGCTTAACAGAAATTGTGAGATAGGTGGGATGAGTGGTCATAGGGATACCTCTGTATGAGTGGAGGAATTAATAACCTCATTCTTTTCTTTGTCTTTAATGATGGTGAGCTTGGTATGCCATAAATTTATACTCAACAAATTTTATATGCGTGTGGTGAATGCGTAGAATATATAATACGATAAAATTAAATTTTATTGATTCAAATAATGTGAAGGTACTCTATGTAATAATTTTAATATAATAAAATAAATATTTTGATTCTTCTTTTAACGAAGTCCGTTTTATTGAAGTCATCGGCTAAGTGTTAACTAATATTGAGAAAAATTTAATGAGTTTCATGTGATGTAGAACTCTCTCATATTATATATATATTTTTAAAATTTTTTCCACGTAATTTATAGCTTCGAGTTTATATTTTTGTTTATTAGTAGATTTCAATTCCGCAAAACTTAGTAATAGTTCATATTTTCTTCCCTTTTTCTTTTTCTTGCACTATCACTATTATTCTTATAGAGAAAATATGGTGCATACATGGTTGAAGATATTATATATATATATATATATCCTATCAAATATTTAAATAATATATTTATATAATATTATCTTATTTTATTATTTAAAATAATAATTAATTTTAAATAATATTTTTTAATTTTATCAAAATAATCATTTTATTATTTATTAATTTAAAAAATATTAATATTATATTTAACTATTGTAATGCCAATATTTTTGCCGCCTCAAGTCAAGTGTAAGAAGATCAACTCTATTATAACCCAGTTTTAGTGGATCACATAGGCGAAAGAAGAAAAAACTAGATCAAATGGAGCAAGTAAACGAAATTAAAGGAAAATGGGGTTCAACTTCAAGAACCTCCATTTGTTCAACAAGGAAAATGGGATCATGCATTTGTTGAAGAGAGAAGAGCACAACTGGAAATGGAACTCTTTGCTAGCATGGGAGGTTGGGATGGGCGCAAATAATGGTGTGGATGATGTGAATCATCTTCTGGTTTACTCTCTAATGAAACACAAAATAGAGCTTGGAAACTTGACCGAGTGAGAGCCCATCTTAGCACACAATAGGTACAAGTAATCATGACCATATACCAATATTTTTACTCTACACTAATTATTATAATATATAGATCAACATATGCCTACATATATGAGAAGGCTAAAAAGAAACAAGCACAACCCTCAACATTTTAGGGCTCCCTAAGAAGGTAGGGTTGTCAATTTGACAACTCAAATACCGCAAAGGTAAACCATTTATCTGAAATTTATGTCATGATGGTATTGTAAGAAACATGGGGTGTGGAAGAGAGGGTTGATTAGCAACCCAATATGTACAATATGTAATGAGATAGAAACTATTAATCACTTATTACTATTGCGTGTGGTTTGAAGTAAGTGGCGTATAGATTTGTGAAATGTCATGTGTCTTATCAAATGGGTAGAAAGGTGAATTATAATTGTTATGTTATCCAAATGTGATCATGATGTATGAAATGCTAAAATTGCAATAACAGATAACTCAATCGAGCTAAAGATGGGCTAGTAATGCCCTATCTTCTCCATATTATTGCTAAAGCATACATGGTTATTGGGGGTCTTGTAGGACTTGGTACGGACACACAGTAAAATACAATAGGATGGGTAGGACAACAAATATGGTGCAATTGCAACCAAGAGAATGACCCTACTATGGGGGGGATGAGATGGGCTAAGGAAGAGGTGCAATGGCATGTGATAGTGGATACAAACTCAAAATAGCTTTTTGAACAAATCTTGCCAAAGTCCAAACATGTGCAAATGGGAAGGTCAATGGTCAAGTATATGTATTTTTACTGTTCTCAATCATATATTGTCTCTCCGTAAGAATTTAGTATAATGGGATGAATGAACCCGCCAGACTCTTGTTATATTATGTTTTGCTGAGTAATGTAATTATTATTATATAGAAAAAAAAAGAACAAACACAGGGCACATGATTTTGTGCAACAGTTTTCTACCTTCACGTGAATCGGCGAATCGTAGCAACATGTCTCCATTCTCTCAACACCCGCCCTCAACACCTGTCTACGAGCCAGGTATTCCCCTTCCAATTTCGGACGAGTGGGGACACAATGGCCTCGAGTTGGGTATTTTTTCCTTCTCCATCCAACTCGGGCAGACAACGAGCTGGGTTTCTAGCCTCGAGTCGGGTATGGGTACAAGACCACTAGCTTTGATACCATGTTAGAGAAGGTATTGTGAACCGATAAGGGGTCGGACCCATGTCTACTTAAAAGCCATGACTTGTAAGTAGTGGAACCATTCTAACCTTATAAACTCACAACACTTCTCTATTTTCTCCAATATGAGATCTTATTCTCAACAGATTCCTTACCAATTGCCATTAGTAAAGAACGTAGAGCTAATGCAGGGAAACCTCCAATTAGATATGGTTTTGTGAATGATATATCTAATTATGTTTCATATGCATGTATTCCACCCGCATACAAGTTGTTTATTGCATCACTACAGTTAGTACAGATACCAAATAATTGGCAAGAAGTTAAATAGGATCCGAAGTGGCTTGGAGTAATGCATAAGGAGATGAAAGCACTAGAGAAGAATAAAACGTGGGAACTTGCTCAACTTCCAAATGAAAAAAAGGCTGTAGGATGTAAGTGGGTATTCAATATGAAACAGAATGTTGAAGGAGAAGTTGTGAGATACAAAGCAAGGTTGGTGGCAAAAGGTTATAGTCAAACATATGGAATAGACTATGATGAGACTTTTGCACTAGTAGCTAAGATGAGCACTGTCAGATTGCTTATCTCATGTGCTGCTAATTTCGGGTGGACATTACCTCAAATGGATGTAAAGAATTCATTTTTGCATGGAGACCTACAAGAGGAAGTATATATGGAGATTCCACTTGGATTTGGTACAATGAAGACTGTGGGGAAGGTATGTAGATTGAAGAAATCTATGTATGGACTCAAATAGTCACCAAGAGCATGGTTTGATCGATTTCGACGTGCAGTGGTTAAAATGGGTTATCGGTAGTGTAACAGAGACCATACAGTTTTCTATCGATACTCTAATGGTCGAGTTGTTATTCTCGCGGTATATGTAGATGATATCATCATTATTGGGGATGATAATGTTGAGATATTACAGTTGAAAAAATAACTAAGTAAAGAATTTGAGGTAAAAGACTTGGGTCCTCCAAAATATTTTATCGGTATTGAGATTGCAAGATTTAAGAAAAGTATAGTACTTTCTCAGAGAAAGTATACATTAGATTTACTCATTGAGACAAGGATGTTAAGCTGTCGAACCGCTTCAACACCAATAGAACCAAATCATAAGTTATGTGCTCAGTCAGGTGACCCAGTGGATAAAGAATGATATCAGAGAATTGTGGGACGATTGATTTATCTGTCATACAAGATCTTATATCACATATACAGTCAGTATTGTGAGCAGATATATGCATGATCCCAGGACAAATCATTGGAATGCTACCGTGAGGATATTGAGATATTTAAAAAGGAGTCCGGGTAAGGGACTTTGGTTTAAGCCTCAGAGTCACACCAGAGTGGAATGCTTTTATGATTTAGATTGGGCTAGTTGTGTGGATGATAAGAGATCTACGTCTGGTTATTGTATGTATGTTGGAGGTAATCTTTTATCTTGGAGGAGTAATAAACAAGAATTACACGCTCGATCATCAACAAAAGCGGAGTACATATCAATGGCTCAAACTGTTTGTGAGATAATTTGGATAAGAAGCTTACTAGTGGAGCTCCGCCTCTTTAGAGAAAAACCTATGAAGTTGTGGTTCGATAACAAGTCTGTTATAAATATTGCCAACAATCTAGTTCAACATGACAGGACCAAACATGTGGAAATTGATCTATTTTTCATCAAAGAAAAAATTGATATAAAGATTGTGGAACTGCAATATATGAAGACTAGTGGACAACTGGCAAATTTTTTAACTAAAGGTTTAGATTCTAGAGAATGTGATGATATTTGTAACAAGATTGGAATGGTAGATATCTATTGTCCATCTTGAGGGGGAGTGTGCAATACTAATAAGTTATGGATATATTTGTAAATAGTAAAAATATATTCTATATATATTCTAAATGTAATTTACTAGAACATTATTATATTTTCCAATATTCAATATATACAAGGCATTTCTTCCTTTAGTTGGAGCAATTGATCATTACGTGCTTAGCATATTCGACAGGAAAAGTGTTGTGAGACCTTTGATTTTGTCTTCTTTTTATGGATCATAGCTGTGAACTTTGATTTGTGACAGTGGAAGATGTATTCACGGGCAAAGTGCAAACAATATCGTTGTCCCTACGGATAGCAATTTGCCCCGCCCTACCCCGTCCAGTCTCATGTTGCGCGGCACAAGTCTGGTCTTGCCCCATGGTCGGTCTCATCCCGAGCCGACCTTCCAAGAACCTATTCGTCTCCACCAGCCCATGAAATTTAATAAACCAAATTGCAGCCAACTGACATAAGGGCTTCTATGTTAGGGAAATTTTATGAGGGTTTGTTTCTAATGGGAATCGAACACCAAACCTCCACTCATCTTGAACTACTTTGACCCGGGATCAAATTCGTGAGATTCAAACCATCTAGCTCCTTTAGAAATCCTCACTCTCCTCTTCCACAAAGCAAATCAAACCCTAGAAAATACATTTCTCAAAGCCTCTTTTTTCTCCCCACTCTTTCTTTCAATTCTAGGGTTTGGCTCCACACTTCATGGCTTCTAATACCTCATCCATCCTTTGCAGATACTCTAGCACTCAAGAAGGGATCCTCACAAGCTCACAAAAGTTGAACTCACAAAAAGTACTTACACACAAGATAAATTCTCTTAGAACCCCATTCTTTTCAAACACATAATGCACTAATTCTTACAACATTATATCATGTCAATCCATCTATTTATAGCTCTAGTGTCTTGCATTTCAAACTAATTTACAAAAATTCAAACTAGAGAATCAAGGTCACCATTTGATAGAAAATGAATTTAGATTAATTTAAAAAAAATAATTTTAAAAAACTTGGTCGAATCAGGACTAAATCGACCGGTTTAAGCTTTGAACCCGGTCCGGACCAGTCTGGTCTAGTTCGGAATAGTGTCGTCTTCTTCCTTCAAATGACAGCACGGTTCACTCACCGGGAAATTGAACCAGCACCGACGAAGAGAAAACATTTTCATTTGGTATGTTACAGAACGTCAATGACTGTCATAAAGGTGCCAAACGGATGACCGACTAGTGCCCGAGCTCTCTATATAAAGAGTCACTCTCCATTCATCCTCTCCACACCTAAAAACCTCACTCTCTCTCAACTACTTAGTTTTCCAGTGAAGCTCGAACCAAAGCTCCGATATAGGGTTTTTTCTAAGCCAAAGAAGTTGTGGCCAGGTTCCTTAGACTCGGGGAGAAGTTAGCTACACAGTGGTAGTCTCCAATTGCTCTGAAGGTCGCTCGAGAAGCACCAGCGTGATAGAACAGTGAAGTAGCTTCGACGGACCAAAGCTGCCCTATTTCGGCCAAGTTGAAATCGGCTAATTCAAGCCCTCCTTAGGCTAAACCAAGCTCTCCCAACACTTTCTCAACCCTCCTACGGCTGAATTAGAGCGGAAAGGTAAGCCAATTTTGGCTCTACTCTGTAAATTTTGATCGGTGCTAGAGAGAACCGACAGATTTTCAATGACTAAATTCTCACTCAATTCGGTATTAATTGATGCAATTCTTAATCGTAGGAGAAACCTCAGGACTAGAGCTATCTGCCTAGATCGAAAGCTCAAATCTTCGCGCCCCCGATGGTAAGCTTTCGAAGCTTTCTCTCTCTACGTTCAATTTTTCGGCGAAGCTATGTTTGAGCTTATTCCGACATCAAATTGTGCGATTCAAAGTGCAATTGAATCGTATGAAGATGTAGGAACTCCAATTTAACTTCAATTTCAATAATTAAACTCATTTGATCCGTCAATTTGATGAAATCAAATTCGGCTATGTTGAAAAGTTGAAATTGGGGGAAAATGGGAATTTCAAAAATTCGAGGGACTAAAATGCAATTTCATAAAATTGAGGGCCAACTGGGCATGATAAGGGTGTTGGAGGACCAATTGAGTAATTTTTAAAATTTTTGGGGGTAAAACTTGTAATTTTTATAAAGGAGGGGCAAAATGGTAATTTTGGAAAAATTAAGGACCAAATTGGGAATTTAGGAAACTTGAACCCCTTTTTATGAAATTAAATTTCCAATGTGAATTTTAAAAGTTTTGAGACTCAATTTGGGGAAAAATTGAAATTTGGGGCCTATAGTAAAAGAAAAAGAACTTTGGGGACCAAATTGTAAATATTTAAAAAGTTGGATATTTTTAGTCATTCATAATGAATGATGGCTATTAAGCCAAATGATAATGAATAAGGATGTTCATACCGTGTAGGAACACGAGATATCGGAAACGCCAGCTAAGACAAAGCTCACAAGGAGATGAAAATCAGTTAAGAAGAGATCATTGTGTAATCAGGTGAGTGAGATTTAATATCATACCCGGTTGGGATGATAAGCACCTAAAAAATGAAAACTCAATATTAAGTGGTATTTTAACCATCACACCTGAGAGGAGTGATGTGAAAATGATGCAAAAAAACTACTTATCGGTTGTAAGTAGATCATACCCGGTTGGTATAATGAACTTTCTCGAAGGAAGTATAAGACCCCCTTATCGGTTATAAGTGGAGATGTCCTCATACCCGTTGGTATGATGGATAGATAAAAAGTTTATTTTATCATAAGTTCTCTCCCCTAACTGTGTGTCGCTGCTTGAAACTTTTGGGAGACCTTCTTGACGAGAGCTTGAATAGCTCAGAAAGGCCAGAGGCCTTGGTTTTGGAATTTGGGGACTAATATGCCCAATTTTGAAAATTTTGTACAGTGGGCCCTAGGCTAGTTGGCACAAGCAGGAGCTCGTAAACAAACATGATTTAATCCATGAAAACTTAAATGAATGAATTGTTTGGCCATGGTACCGAGACAGGACCGATATACCCGATGGACTGGTAGTAGTACAACATGACAGGTCTACGAACTAGTCGAGACAAACAGTTGTAGATCGAGTTGAGGGTCGGGGCCATTGGATCAGTGGCACCACATATTATATGGCTTATGTGGAAAATTGTTGATTTATATATGCACTGATGTTATGGGACATTCAAGATGCCCAAGAAGGGTAGTGATGCATCCTAGGGCTCTAGACGACACAGTGGAGATAATGGCAGTTAGTCGTGTCAGCAGTCTTGGAAGCTCGACGTAGCTTCAATTACACATGAGACCAGGGTGGGTCAGGATGAGGTCTCTGTCCTTATATGGACACAAAGTTGTGTTACGGTATTGAGGGTCGGATGTCGCGTACATCTACTCATTCTCAGGGTAGAAGTGGACGTGCTTCTATCTAGGTGGCCGGTAAAGTCGCTCCGACGCCACAAGTGGGTACAATGGACGTACTGGCCTGTAAATATGTGTTCTCTTCATGATGAAGGGTGTGTGTTGGTTGATAAACACACCAATATTGATTGAGGACGGAGAAATAGCTATAGAAACTGAGATTTCAAGAATGAGATATTTTAAAGAAATTAAGGAGTACGGTACACTCCAACTTAAAACTATTTTATTAAAACTTCATTTTTTAAAATACCCACTCACTGAGTTGTAGAAACTCACCCACCCTTTTTTTACCCCTTTTCAGGAAAAGAGAAATGACTAAGGATAACACTAAATGTTGCCCTCTGTCAAGTATGCTTAATTTCTCTTAAACTTGATTTTATTTTATATATGTTATTCCAAGGAACAAGGATAAAATTACGCATGGCTACTCTTGAGTTAAATAATGAGGAAACCCCTCTTGAACCAAGAGAGCGGCGGGTTGTTCATAGGAATCCAGCCAAACAGGGTCGGTGCATGATATAGAATGTGTGCACAACACCGCATATGTAATATTTGTCCTCCCAACATCATTGAATTAAAAGGCAGTTTTTCAGTCAAAAGTTGTATCATACTATCATTTGTATAACAATTATCCAAAGTGATAGTAGACAATTTGAAATCAATATTCCAATCAATAACAGAGGTCGATATTTTTTCACACAATACCTCACTTGTGTGTGGACACGGTATATGAAATAGCCTACAACAAAAGAAATATAAAAATAATAATAAATCAATTGTACCAAACAAATACCAAAAAAATACAAACACACATTATTGTATGAATCATTACCTCAATATACAATTTTGTAAGGTTCAATCATTATCAATGTAATGATCGGTTATCACCATATAACCCTTTTTTTGTATCTCCAAAATCCACATGTCACTAGTGATAGTAATCCGACTATTAAACTTCTCCAAAATCTCTTGTAACACCTTATTTTCAACTATATATAATTTAATGCAATCATTTCTAATTGTATTTCGCGACATGATCTTGAATTTTGGTTGTAACTTTCCCACAAACTCTCTAAACTCGTAATGCTCTACCGTATTCATCGGATATCCATGCAATATAAGCATTCATGCAAGTGATGAACGTCAGTACTGTTGATCAAAAATCCAGTCCCCAACATGGTCTTTCTCCAATTGTAAACTTCCGTCAAATATCGGGTATTATCTTTCTTGAACATTTTTCCATATGTTTTCTCAAATCACTTGTACCTTGTTTACCATCTCTGACATACAAGTTTCCACAGTAGTTGCATTTCACTTTTAATCTACCATCAACTTTAACTCTAGTTTAATAGTCTCAAATAATAAAAGTAAATCTACCGCGTTTTGAGAATTTTGGATTTCAATACTAGGACTACCAAATTAATATATGGTACCTACAACACCCATACATGTAGATCCAACCGTTGATTATGATTGCGCATTAGTCGGTGTTGGCTCATCACCATTTGCCATAGTGTATTACTGTACAAAGTAATAATAAATATAATTACAAATAAAAAAGAAAACTGCAATTTACAAATAAATACAATCGGGATTGTGTTTCCATATTAGAACAAATACTAGTACCATTATCCAACTCTAGATTACTGTGCTAGTAATTTTACTAATATTGAATATAATTCCACATGTTAAAGCAAAACAAGTACACTAGCTAAAATTAAAAAAAGTAGTAGACCATAAAAATAATAGAATTTTGGGTTAATTATATCAAAACTTAAATTTCAAAGAATGGTATATGTAAAAAGATACAGTATGACACAATAATAGATGTTATAATAAATAATATAGAAAGAATTAGACAAATGGAGCATGTAAACTCAATTTATAGCTTACAGGCCAATACTCCAAATTATTATGTAGCTAAAATGTAATTTTTTCTTTTTATAGTAATCAATGATGTTTTCATACAACCTATAGTTCCTCTTAGATATTAAAAAAAACGTAGTGTATTTCATTCACAATATTAGCAGTAGAGCTTTGAAAACATACAAAAATAAAAACGTTTCGAAAACTACGCTAAAGGCTACAATAAGATAACTCTATATATATACTCCTTTACCTTAATAAGATAAGCATACCTTTAAAATAAGATAATTTTTTAAAATTGTACAAAATAATATCAGAGAGGTCCGTGCACTTCAAATAACATACTAAATAAGTTCAGTGTCCCATAACCGTACACCGAAGATCACAGTTCGACAAACAAATCATAATAACTTCCAATGAGAGGAATAAGTAGCATAACACAGCAACAGAAATTGGATGTGTAGCAACGGGATACGAAAACCAATAGAGAAGGAGATAAGGCGGTTCTCAAGCGGCATACATACCTAGGGGGAAGCTCAGGCGACGGTGAAAAGTTCGGGGGCGACGACCGATAACTCGGAGGCGACAAGTGGCAGTTGGGACGGTGAACAGCAGCTCAGGGGCGACGATCGAGAAGCTCGGGGGTAGCAGCTCGCGGACAGCGATAACAGATGGGGGCGATAGCGGCAGCATCAGCTCGGATGCCAGCGACAACTAGGATGACAACGACAGTTGGGTGGGTCCATCTCTGGCAGCTGGGTGGGTCAATCTTTGGCGGCGGCAACTGGGTGGACGACAACTGGGACAACGGAAGCTGCAATTTGAATATGCAAATTTTACTCACGTTGTATTTTTAATTTTTTTCACTTATGCATGTAGATATTTAGAGTGAGATAATCCTTCGAGTCCATTTAGACCCGAGGCTCGGATCTCGGGTCCCATTGACATACCTAATAATATACCACATTTATCTTTTAATAGCTCTTCTCATCATTTATATGGAAGTTTAGATGAGAGCTTAAGTCGAAGATGTTCGAGGAGAAATTGTTGATGGAGTGGGCACCACGGACGTTAGAAAATGTCGTCCACTCGTCTAGGACATCAGTGGAGATGTGTAGTAGCATGGTCAATATCCTTTGCTCACCTATGGGAATTACAACCTGTATTGTAAAAATGAAAATTTTTCTCAAGGCTCTTGGTGGAGGAAAATTAAAGCAAACATAATGGTTAACATAGAGAAAGACAAAGGTGAATGTCTGCCATTTCCCAGCATGTACCAAATTCGGTGATAATGTCAACCACTAATAAGGAGGTAACAAATAAGTTTAGGAGACCATCAAATAATGCGAGAGTATGAAGCAAAAAAAACCCACCTTCAAGTTATGAAAAGAAATGTGGTTGACTCTTCCTAGAAAATTTAGAGATAATGATTGTGTTCTCTCAAAAACTTAATACTATGATTGACGAGATGCTCTCAACTTAATGGAGAGTTGTCTTAGTAGTAAAATTATCGAGAAATTATTATGAATTGTACTATATCGCTCGTTATAGATAGTTAATACAATAGAATAATGGGGAGACATCTCTACCCTGATATTGGTAGAAATAATGGGTCACTTAATTGCTTATGAGAGAATAATGAAAGAAAGTCATATCACAGACCTATACCTTATCATTATAAGTCTCATAATACTTAAAGCTTGTAATAAAATTTATTAGGATATTTTTAAAAAATATTAATTTAAAACTGAAAAATAAATTTAATAAGCAATAATATTATGAATGTAAGACATGCTTATAGTATTTTGCAACTTTTCAAATTTTTAATGTGTTCTTAAAATATATTTGTTTCCTGAAATGGGTATTATAGTGTAGTAAATTCACAACTCAATAAAAATAATTAATTAGCATCGTGACATTATGTCCACTATTCAACACATAATCTAAAAAGTTATAAGGAAAATTTTATAAATCTTTTCAAATGATCAAACCATGAAATTATTTAAAGTTTTAATATACTTTAATATTTCTTATTTTTGAACCTTACACTTTCTCAAATTTTTCAATTAGCCCTATCAAGTTTCTTTGAGTCTCAATATGGTCCATAGTAGGTATTGGAACAATTTCAAGCCTTACTTCTCGTGAATTTCTGGCAATCTAGAAATTTTTGCAAAATTATATTTTTGCCCCTATTGGGGAGAAATTAGGTTTTGGGATTCATTTGAGCCCCAAACTTTTTTATTTTGGTCTTTAAACTTCTTAAATAAGTTTAGGTCATTGGACCACCGAAGGTACTCATTTGGCTATGCAAACACCAATATTTGCACTTTAGTCCCTAATTTTGTATGTATTGCAAAAAGTCCCTATACTTTTTCCAATAGACAAAATCGGTCCCCAAACTTAACCAAACTTCTTAACCAGGCCCAAAACTTTATTCTACCCCTTAGGAAGACCCATCAAAAGCTTAATTGTATTTGGGTGCTCTAATTTTTAAATTTTTACATTTTGGTCATCGACCTTTGACCCACATCTAAAGTGTCTCTAAAAATTATCAATTTAAGTAGGTAGGTCCCCCTGGCCCCCATCTAACTCGTCATAAACTTGGTTTGGTCAGAGTTAGTTGGAATTGCTTCGATCGGGCTCGATGAGAAATATCGATACAATACGATGTAAGTCAAGTCAAAGTTGGAAACTTACGGAGGTGGCATGTCGGTCGCCGAAGCTGGTGGGGCATGACTCTCTCAGTAATCCGTGACCACTTAAATCAGCTCAAATGATAGTTTATATTTTCTACAATTAGTATTTTAGTCAGCTCGGCCACTTTACTCATGATCTGAGATTTAGATTATTTAATTCAAATCCAATTATTGCTCAAATTGGGCAAGAACAGAAGCTATGAAAATTCGGTGGTGCAAGGAACCCATCCAATATTTCTCAGCTTGTGAAGGTCATTGTGGCCATTAGAATTGAGCTTGAAAATAACTGCTCTATTTCAGGTTGTCGAAGATCGAGTATTGTATGATCTCGCTGGCGACAACAGAGGTAGAGTTGAGGGTCGTGGGAGGGGCAATGGAAACCTAAGGTACTTAGCTTTCTAGGGGTACCAAGAACGTCAAAGATGGTTGAATGATGAAGATATTCTCTTTGGTAGTCGAGTCACTGGAGTTGAAAGCAATCGATGGTTGGGAGAGGATTCTAAGCAAATTTCGGTGAGTGAGCAACCCCAATTTATATGTAGGTGATCTAGACCTCTGTGTCAATCCATCCATAACTTATTTTCATTAATTCATAGCATGTGGTACTGGCAATGAATTAATTTTCCCAAGTAGTGTAGTTAGTGGGTCAAGACAGTTGAGCGAGGAAGATGACACGTGTGCGCGTGGCCATGTGTGCCCTCGGCATTTTGGCGGACCATTTTGGTATTATAATGAACCAGTTTCTAACAAATTTCTAAGTTGGTTCGATAGTTTTTTGCTCGGTTCACCTATTTTCGGTCGGTTCTTAATAAAATAAAATTATCTAAAATTCTATATTTAATTTTCTATTTAATGGAATTAAGAACGGTTTAATTTGGAATTGTTTTGACCCGTTAAAATTTTGGATAATTTTGTAATTTTATCCAGCTTGAACCTGGTTCAAACCGATTTTTTACCGGTTTTCTTCCAATTAATGACTTTGTATCTTATAACTCCACTAATGATTTCTCATAACCATTTCTCAACTATGTTAACCTTTTTATTTGATAACTCCTACTTTTCGGTTTAACCTTATATTTTGAGTTTGACTCGGCCCAGTTACTAAGTTGAAATTTTCCGGTCTTATACACCCTCTACCCCAAACATTTAAATGAAAGTAGAAAAAAACGAGGTGATACAAATGTCGATCTAATACAAACAAGTTGAAATATCAAGATGAGATTATCACTTGAATAACACATAGTAAGATCCAACAAAAATTTATATGTGGTTAAACATTTTGAAATATTTAAGTTATTCATTAATTTTTAATTGAGTAATAAATTATTTATATTTTAATTATTTTATTTTCAATATAGTATAATAGTGACTCACACTTTTTTTTAGCCTTAGTTGATTGTAATGGGTTATAATAATGTTTCTAGTGCTACACATGAGGTAATAATATACACAATTCACAAAATTAGTTATTGTTGTTTAAAAATATAATTTCTTATTTTTCACTCTAAAAAAATTATATAAATTTACAATCAAATTTCACACGAGGAAAACATGGTAACTAGTACTAGGGGAAGGGATGAAACATTTTTTGAGTGTATGGAATGGAGACCATGGGGATGGAGAGGGTTGAAACATTTTTTGGGTGGTAAGGAGATCGAAAAAACTAGTGGTAGTGGCACAGAAAAAGTTGTTTGGATCATTGAGCAAGAAGGCCAAAAAGTAGAGCATCCAAACTTGGGATTACAAAGGCAATTTTGCTTGAAACTGAGGCTTTTGGGAGCGTTGATGGGCACGGAAAGGGCAATCGCAAACCAACCCAAGGTTGTTCTGGTCACTGATGTGCCTTTGTTGCTCGAGTTTCCATGAAACATAGCTGTTGTTTCCAAAATCATCGGAAACCGATGGTAATCGAGGGCTATTTCCTCATAAGCAACGGAAGAGGATGTTGGGAAAGTCTCGGCAACTACTTTACGATAAGGTCGGAATCCAACATCGAGTGATTCGTGGTGCGTCTGACGGGGAGAGAGGCTGGAGAAATGTCGGGGATTGATAGTGGAGTAGGAGGGCAGTAATTCATGAACTTTTGAGCAGCAAAAAAACTGGTGGACGTCACTCGACTCGCCAACACAAAAGTGGCCAGTAGAAGACCAAAAACAAAGCAATGGAAATAGGACAGGAAGTTGATCAAGGAGACGACATTGTTCACTTGATCTAATTCCCACGAGTTGACCTAATTCAGTTTGCAACAGTGTTTTTTCAAAAAAAATTATTTATTTACATAGTTTAGTCTAAATATTAAAATACGACTAATTGGATATTTTAAAAAAAAATATTAGTTCGAATAGTAGCAAAATATGTCAGATTTTCCAATGTTAGAATCTTACAACATTTTGGAGGATATTAAATTTTTCAATGAAACATAACACAATTAAATTTATGAGTTATAGATGTCAGTATTTTCTTAACAAACAATCTTGTTTTGTTCCATGTCTCACCATAAGATTTCATTGTATTCACTATTACCAAAGTTCTTGCAAACGTGTTCATCCCCTCTTTATTGAGTTATCATAGACAATAGCTCATATTCTTTGTGTCAAGCTTGCAGTCGAGCTCCTTTTACCTTGTTTGAACCTTTGTATTTTTGTTTCATTGAAATCAAAATGTCATTCTACAATTTATAATTATAGAATGCTCTCTATAATTGTTCTGCTTGGAATAGGAAGTGTTTTTCCAGAAACACGGATGACTGCAGTACCCATTAAATTTGGGAGGTGAAGCTTTCTCCTTCCTTTCCATTGATGAATCTTGATTCTCAATTGATGGCTTTCTAACTGGAGGATGCTTAATGTTGCCACTCAGATAAGCATCCTGACTCTTTTAGTATTCTTGAGGTTACCTGTTGTGCTAAGAAGGTAATTGGCTGTTCTACTTCAATAGATCCTTGGATGGCACTATTATATCACTGTAGACTATGGAATTCTTTGTTGACTACTTGAGACCCTTCACTCGTTGTAGGTATAAAACTCCACCTTCTTTTTTACTTTGATTTCAACACATCATTCGACTATCCAGTTCACTGTCTCACTGAGAAACAATACCCATGAACGAAAGAACAGAGAACAAGATAAAAGTTCAAAAAACCCATTCTCAATAGATGATACATTCATTATATTTATAACAGATTACCCAACTGATTGAATTAACTAATGTGCTCTTATCTCTTCTAATGTATTCTCATCTCTTCGTTCATGAACTGGGTAGGGAACTCTGCTGCCTGCAGTACATGAGACCATATATGGTGAGCTTACATGATCATAAACCGCCTCAAGAATTTTTATTGTGACTCACAGAAAAATCTATGGCCTATGATAATTATGTTCTAAACCATGAACTAATATGATATAATCTTATATGAACCCCTCTTTGACAATGGAAACTTGTGTTAGACTAATTTAAGCATGGCAAAACGACCTTTAACCGTTAGCCAAGGTATTTGCCATATTTATTTTGTATTATTAGTTCGAAAAATAAAATATAAAATGATGGGTAAAATTAGGTATAAAATTAGTATTTTAAATTAAAATTTTATTTTTAAACAATATTCCGTAAACAAATTATTAATTTTTAAATCTTATATAAAATTAAAATAAAGTACACCTCACATGTTCGCACTTCCAACTTACATCCATTCAAACATAAATTTGAAAATAGATGATTTGTACGTCTCACCTCCGTTGAAGCCCCCTTTGGTACCACCCTAAAAGCCCACCGGCATCTTGAGGTAGCACTAGGGTACGTAAGTGAGCCCATAATCAAGATTCTATTCACTGCACTCTGCCACACCGACGCTTACACGTGTTCGTCTGTCACTTGCATAATAGAAAAATCTGATGTCAATTTAGGTTAAATTGCCGTGTTAATTTACTTAAAATAGGAAGATATTATATATTTATAAATTTTTAATAAATATAAATTTAATTTCTTATATAATGGTCAATTATTCATATGAATACTAAAAAATACACAAATTATAATTATTATAAAAATCAATTACTCTGATTTGAATGCAATTATTGATAGGTGATAATATATCTACATGAAACATTTCACAATGTCAGTAAGAGTACCTTGCAGGTCCACGTGTAGGCGTCGTTGTGGCACATTGCAGTGAATAGAATCTTGATTATGAGCTCACCAACATGCAGCGGAGCCACCTGGATATTCTCTGTTACAGAGGGCTTGTTAGACTCGTACAAAACCCGCCGCATACACATACCAATTACAAATCAATCGAAGCAGAACCATAGGATTTCTGTATCATCCATTCCGATATTAATATACAAAATAGAGAAATTGGATGAATTACCTTTGGAGGTGATGAGCTGTCCTTGAGTAGAAGCCATTGATGGGAATGGGAGATAGCTTGTAGGTAGTGATGCAGGGAAGGTATAGAAATATAAACATGTTTTTTAGGTATGAATTTCATCTCCCATAACTCTAATAAATATTAGTAATTTGGAAAATAGAAATAGGATTATAGTAGCTTGCATGCCTTACACTAGGCGAATGAGGGGTCGGATCTTGCATGCCTTGAGACAAGGGAATGAGGTTGGACCCGAGTGTAGAAGAAGGAAAAGTAGGAATCGATGTAGTTTTAAATACAGACTGGCCTATACCAATAGGAGGGGGAGAGAGGTTCGGATGCAAGAAATGTCGACATATTATGACAAAATTTATGACATTTTGAATTGTGCATTCAGTCATATTTTCATCCATCTCTCCATTGCATGCTCCAGGATGGCCCCATCATGTCCTCATCCTCGGTTCTGTTCACATCATTCAGCCAAAGATACTAAAGTACCCTTGTCATATACCTCTTGAATACTGTGGGCTGCTTACCTCTTTTAAATTACAGCCATATAACACTGTAGAGTTTGGCTAGATTACTTCTCTCGTGAGTATATTTTCTTCCACTAGAAAAGATAATGTAACAGTAAAATCATTCAAAACTTGGTGGTGAATGAATGTTACCATTTGTTATTGGATATTAGTCATATTATTTAGATGGTAACAAATTATTAATATAAAAATATTTGTAATAAGGAATATATTACTATTTCATCGTCCTAAAATTTTAGAATATAACTTATTATAAATTAGTTAAAAATTTTAATATGATATTAAAGTAAATCTGTGTATGTGATATTATTTAAATAAAAAATAATATTAAATTATTTTAATATAATTTTAATTTATTATATTTATTAATATAAATATTTTATTAAATATTTATAAATTAATTATATTATACAAATATTTAATCAAATATTTAAATAATATCACATATTATTTTTTATTTTTCTATTATTTTTATAGTATGGGAAATTTGTTGAGTAAAATCTAATAATAGATAATAAATGAGGAACCCATGTCAAACACTGCACCCAAATTAAAATACACAATCCCAAGGAATTATAACAAAATAAATTAAACTATTCATATACTACTATTATCATTAGATATTGGATTCTTTTCCATTGCATTTATCTGATCGATATTATTTATTATATATTAGTTATTATTAACTATATATTAATTTTACTTCATACGGAAATTTTGATTTACTTAAACTATATTTTATATTCTTAAAAATTCATAATATTTATTTATATTAATTAAAATATGAGATTAATTTTATAATTAAAGTTGATATTTTAGGTTGACAACGAGTACACACCGATCTCAGTTCATTGGGACGAACCCATAACCGAGGAAAGATGAGACTCAAACAAAATACCTAAAATATATTTTTACCACAAATTATATTTAAACATGGTATTTAATGATAATAGCAATTTTGCACTATTAAATTTTAAATAAATATTATAATATAAAAGTTACTTATATATATATATATTAAATTATAAGGGCACTAAAATTGAAGCCAATAAGATATTTTAATTTACTGTTCAATAAATTAAAATGACTATACTTTTTAAAAATTTGTCTACTTCATTTTTATTTTATAAATTTTTTATTTTTAATAAATAAAATTTTGAACTTATATTAGTTTGTATTTGAGAAAATATATATAATGGATAAAGTTTACATCCATATAAAAATCTAATTTATTATGTGGTATTACTTTATACATATATATTTTTATAATATCATAATATTTTTTATTTTACTTATGTTAATATTAATTCTCACTACGCATACTTTTATTTATATAGATAATAAAAAATTTAAATTAAAGATATAAAAATTTTATAAGGTGAATCCTATGCATAGGTTTTTGTTGGTTTTGGTAAGGCACGTTTCCTTGCACTCCAAAACAGCCATTGCCAATTACTGCACCGCTCTAGTGGAAGGGCATTTCCGAAATATCATATCTTGCTATATAATATTGAAAATACGAGGATGGGAAGTTAATACCACTTAGAGAGAGAGCCATAGCTGAGTACAAGAGATGTGGAGAAGATTAGAGGATGCCACTATGCTACTGTTGAATGTGTTCATGAGGAAGAGCATATGGGCCTACCAAATATTCGATGACATGCTGGAGAGCGTCATGTCCCTTCTGGTGTCCACCATGGAGTTCTTGGTGACCAACCGGATTTCCATGGGATCACTCTCTACCCCAAACATAATACCGATGAATCCCCGTCTCCACCGGTGATTTTAATTTTGTTACGATGGTCAGATACCCTCTTTCTTATGTTTTTACCTTGTTTATGTCAGTTTTCTCCCTCTACGATTAGATCAAGTTATTTGTAAGGTGGGTATCTTATGAATTATGGAGAGCATTTGCTCAAATTGCACCATCCCTCTTGGCTCTCCCTTGTTTTTCTTTTTCTCCTAATAAGGCAAAATACTTAAATCTAAGACCTTTTTGCCATTCTCCTTTAAGTCACTGGAGGATTCCTTCTAGGAATGATGAAATCAAGTAAGTGTTTGACCGATGGAGTCTAGTAATAAGCCTATTACTCTATGTTTATTACCATATAGATGATGAAGGTATGAATGCCATGCCATGCCATGTTTATTACTCCATTGCTCAATTTTCACTTTCAGTGTGTCTCAATTTATGAATGCAGTAACCATGTGATTGACTCAGCTCTCAATGTATGAAATACGGTCAAAATTAGTTGGGAAAAACAACTCTTGACTCAACTTAAGCTTGATCAATGGCATGCATTCAAACAGTGGTCCAAAAGCTCTCAATGTATGAAATACGGTCAAAATTAGTTGGGAAAAACAACTCTTGACTCAGCTTAAGCTTGATGAATGGCATGCATTCAAACAGTGGTCCAAATTACTAATGAGCCATCTAAAAAAAGAGATCACTGGCTTATTTTGTATGTCAATTAAGTTTTTTTCCTATCAGATTTTTTTTGCTCACATTTTCTCCATCTAATTGACTTCATATTTTGATATAAAACTTCACAAAATCAAATAATTTAGATGTAGATTAATCTAATTGACTTAAAAATTAGCTAGTAATGAAAAATGGAGAGAAAAATAAAAAATTATAAATAATTCTCATTATTTATTCAATATAAATCAGCCATAGATAAAA
Source organism: Trapa incisa (assembly GCA_030064435.1). Taxonomy (NCBI): domain Eukaryota; kingdom Viridiplantae; phylum Streptophyta; class Magnoliopsida; order Myrtales; family Lythraceae; genus Trapa; species Trapa incisa. The sequence continues at coordinate 4,270,013 of CM057775.1, read as the reverse complement.
ATTTAAATATTATATATTAATTATATTATAAAAATCGTTTCTTCTATTACAAGTATTTTCTATCTATTTATTATTATTATTTAAAATATTATCTCTATTATTTTTTGCTATCTAAAATAGGTTGTGATTTTAATATTAAATCTAAACATAAAGTCAAAAAATGTATTAAAACAATTAGAATTACTCAATGGCTTAGACCCGAGTTAATAAAAAATGAAAAAATATAAAAAAAATAGAACGAATTGTATCTTGTTAAATGTTGAATTGTACAAAAAAATATATAATTAAGTAAGAAACCTAAACTAATGAATAGAAATATAAATTGATGTATATAATAGATTGGTAGGTTAAACATATAATAAAATTAATATAAAGGTTTAAAAAATATGAAAAAAAGTAAGTATATTATTTATTGTTTGAGAAATGTGTTTATTGTACTTTATTTTAATAAAAAATAAGATGTGAATATAATTTTAATATAGATTTTAAAATGAGAAAGTACAAGCATAGAATTTTAATATGAAAAAAAAATAAAAGAATACATTAAATTAGAAGAGATGGTGTAGGGTTTGTTTGTGCAAGTGCCACTAACATGAAGAGAGTGAGAGAGGAAACTCAGGTGGCAACAATCGATGGGGACAACTTCTAAAGGTTAGAAAAAGAAAAATTGTCACACTTCGATTTGTTTCTTTAATTTCACTCATTTTCTCAGTTTTACAATAATTAGTGACTCATAATTGTAAATTCGATATAATTTAAGGCTTAAAATAAAACATCTAAAATTATTTTTTAAAAATATTTAATTAAAATTAAAAAATAAAAATTTTAAATTATACCCGGATCAAGTACTAAATGTAAGATATACATTCGGTTTAGGGGGACTTCTCAAATATCAACATGTCATTTTTATCACCTTATTCGCTTGAAAGGGGTATTTGAGGTGAGTTCACAACTTAGTAAGCATGATAATTGACATCGTCATTTTTACTATTCAACATATACTTTAAATAATTATAATTAACATTTTAAGAAAATAGGATTTATGCCATATAAGGATTCAAAGCTTTAACAAATGAACCTTGTATTCAACAAGCATAACACATAACTTTTCTCTCATGTAAAAGAGCACACATTCGTAGAACGAACTTCCGATATGTTCCACTTGTGGTCCAAAGCACCTTTACCAACCACCATGGTAAGATACTACAACCTCTACCATATTAGTATAAGATTACAACCTCAACTATTAGTCTATGTAAGAATCATTGTCCAACCCCCATGAATTTTCGATGAATTTGTCAGCTATTAGAGAAACGAGACCTTCCCCTTCGCTAGCTCTATTGTGCATGGGAGTCATAGAGCCTTTTACATATTGGCTCAACTATATCTTCCCTTGTATTGACCTTGCTAACCAGTAGTTCTCAGAACCATCACTATCTCATAGCAAGCGTCTTATGGTCTCATCATAAATCATACACATATAAGTGGTTTATCTTAATTTCATTGTTTTTGTATGATCAACCCTGTAGGATAATATCTGTCTCCAGCTTAATAGTATTTATTAAGCATGCCCCATTTCACACAAAATCACATGTTTTATTATTTTAACACACTCAACTTTATAATCATAATTATTTATAAGACAGTGTCTATATCTATTAGTCTTGAGCACATTATTTTTGAAAACGTTGACCTTGGGTTCACTTCACAAATTACAACTAAAATTCATATTCCCTCGACCATGGCCTGTTTCCCTTCCTATATATGGAAAATGAATCTATATACATATTATGATAATAAATATGATTCATGATCATATAGAGAATATATTTCCGCTAAATAATTTTAGCGGGTTCAACCAATCAAGTGGAAATATATTCCAAAATAATTTTAGCGGGGTTAGCCTAGTCAGCCTTTGATCTATTGACCGGACACGTGGCAGTCTCCTATTCATTGTTCGTTCTGACGTGGCTGTTGACTGTGTTCGGTCAGCCGTTGACTGGGGACACATGTCACTCTCCTATTGGTCGGTCTTCGCTGATGTAGATTCCCTTCTTGTGATCGTTAATCGAGGACACATATCGCATTTTGATTGGTCAATGTTGACTGTACACTGATGGGCACGCTTCGCCAAGCGTCACACACTGATTGGTCGTGATTTTTGATTGGCCGTTGACCTCGCGGCGGTCCGTTGACCAATTGGACCGTTGACAGGTCCAGTCCGACTGAGTTTAGTGACCCAAAAATGTAAATCGGTCGGTTCAGGTCCAATTCGACTAGTTTTCCAAAATGTAAAAGTTTCTAAATTTATCTCCTATCTGTTGGTAGATTTAAATTTCCAATTTGCTATTTTTAAGATTGGTTGTCAAGACACCATGTGTAAACCCCGCTCCTTGGAGTTAACGAAAACTGGGAAAGAACCCGTCAAACTGAGTAAAAAAATTGAACCGGTTCACAAACCCGTTTATTGGGGAACGAGCAAATTGGAGGAATTTCAACTCCCAAGTGACTCAAAAAGGTTCATAAACTTGGAAAAAAAATCACTTTATGACAAATTGAAAGAGAAAAACTGAATCAATTCGGGTGAACTAGACCTGAACTAGATTGAACTAATTTAAGAACCGAGTTGGTTTATGAACCAGAACCCATAGAGAGAGGGCAAACTGAGAAATTTAGGGACTCTAAGTGACCTAAGAAGTCATAAAATTCATGAAAAAGGACTTTAGAATGAATTAGAGATGAAAACCAAACCGGTTCAGGTGAACCAATTTGGATCAGTTTGAACCACTATTGAACCGGATGCTAAATTTATTTTTTCTAGGTGGCTTAAAACATACAATTAAAAGTGCTATGGAATCGTATAAACATGTAGAAACTCATTTTCAACTTCAATTTCAACAATTAGAAGTGTTTGATTAGTCAATTTGATAAAATCAAATTCGACTATGTTAGGGAGTTGAAATTGGGGGGAAATTTGGGGAAATTGGAGATTTTCGAAAAAAATTAAGTGACCAAAATGTAATTTTATAAAATTAACGGTCAATTGGGCTTGATAAGAATGTTAAAGGGCTAATTGAGCAATTTTAGAATTTTTGGGGTAAAACTTACCATTTTTGTAAAGGAAGGGCAAAATGGTAATTTTGGAAAATTTGGGGGCCAAATTGGGAATTTGGGAAACTTGAACCCCTTTTTATGAAATTGAGTAAATTGAGGTCCCAAGAGGAATATTAAAATTTTCGGAACTCAATTTGGGAAAAAACCGGTAATTGGGGCCTAAAGTAAAAGGGAAAAGTAGTTTTAGGGACCAATTTACAAATATTGGAAAAGTTTTGAATTGAGTCATTTATACAAAATGAGGTGATCAAGTTAGATGATAATGAACAACCATGTTCATTTCGTGTAGGAAAACGAGACATCGGGAACGCTAGTTGAAGTTAAGCTTGCTAAGGATGTAAACCAACTAAGTGGAATTTCATTACACGATCGGGTGAGTGGGATTTTTATATAATTCCCGGTTGGGATGATAAGCACCTCGAAATGAAAACTCACTACTTATTGGTATTTTAAACATCACAACTTAGAGTAGTGATGTGAAAATAACGCGTAAAAACTACTTATATGTTGTAAGTAGATCATACCCGATTGGTATGATGAAACTTACTCAGAGGAAGTGGAAAACTTGTTCATCAGTTATAAGCGGAGATATTATCATACTAGGTTAGTATAATGGATAATTAAAAATATATTTTTGTCAGAAGTTCTCTCTCCTGACTATGTGCCACTGCTTAAACAATTTCAGAGACTTTTTTTACGGGAGCTCGAATAGCTCTGTTAGGCCGGAGGCCTCAGTTTTGGATCTTAGGGGCTATTATGCCCAATTTTGAAAATCTCAAACAATGGGCCATAGTTCAGTGGGCACGAGTACGAGCTCGTAAACAAACATGAATTATATGCCATGAAAACTTGAATAATTTAATTGTTTGGCCATGGTACCAAGACATGACCGACATACTCAGTCAACTAGCAGCAGTGAGACATGACAGGTCTCCGGACTAGTTAAGACAAACAGCTGTAGGCTGAGTTGAAGGTCAGGGCTGTTGGACCAGTGACACGATAGATTATATGGCATGATGTGAAAATACTGATTGTGCATGCAATGTGTTTTTGGGACCTTCAAGACGCCCAAGAGGGTAGTGATATTTCCTAGGGCCCTGGATAACCTGGTGGGTATAAAGGCAATTCGTCGGACAAGTGGCCCTTGCGAAACTCGGAGTAGCTTTAAGCGCATGAGATCGGGGTAGGGACGAGATGAGGTCTCTATCCTCATACGGACATGGAAAATTTTATGGGATTGAGGGTCGGATGTCACGAACATCCACTCATTCTTAGGGTAGAAGTGGACGTGCTTCTCTCTAGGTGGTTGATAAAATCACTCTGACGCCACAAATGGGTTCAGTGAACGTGCTGGCCTGCGATTGTGTGATTGACCTTCATGATGAAGGATGTTCTTTGAAACTCGAGATTATTAAAGTAGAGAAAATTTAAAGGAAATTAAGGAGTCTGGCACACTCCAAACTTGAAAACAAATCTTTTCCTAAAGATTAAATTTAAAAAAAAACCATTCATCGAGTCATTGTACTCACCCCTATTTTCTATCTATTTTTAGGAAAAGAGAAAATGACTAGGAATAACATTAAGCCTTATCCTTTGTCAGGTATGCTTAATTTCTCTTAAGCTTGCATTTTATTTGATATATGTCTTCCAGGGAATAAGGTCGAAAATACGCCTGGTTCATCTCGTTTTAAAGAAGGGGGAAACTACTCTTGAACCGAGGGAGCGGAGAGTTGTTCACGAGGATACAACCAAACCGGGTTGGGGCGTGACACCATGCCAAGGTGGATTATCATGATAAGGTAGTGACACTCCATACCCAAGACACCAACATAATAATATTCTAAGGGGAGAGGAATAAGAGTCAACCACATACAATCTTAAGCTTGATGGCATAAGAGTTGATTAAGAAATGGTGTATGGCTTTTTTGGATCACATCACGAGCACACCAACAAAAGAACATACACCAAAGAACATATCAGTGGTGTGTGAATTTCTGAACGGGTTCCTAAAAGATCTACCACAGCTTCCACCAGTTGAGGAGTTCAATTTTGTGATTGATATTATTCCAAGAACACATCCAATATCATTAACTTCCTACCAAATGGCACCCATAGAGCTTAGAGAGATTAAGGAGTAACTAGAATAAATTTTGGAAAATGGTTTTATATGTATGAGTCATTCTCCTTGAGGTGTCCTTGTCCTATTTGTGAAGAAGGATGAGACTATTATATTGTGTGTGGACTATCGATGATTAAATCTGGTGATCGTGAAGAACACATATCATTTCTCATGGATAGATAATTTATTCGAACAATTGCTCGAAGTATCATATTTCTCCAATATCAACATGCGATCAAGACACCACCAACTGAGATTAAGGGAAGAGGACATTAAGAAAATGACCTTTCGAACTCATTATGGACACTATGAATTACGAGTGATGTCATTTGGGCTAACAAATTCTCCGAAAACATTTATGGACTAGGTAAATAGTGTGTAACAAACCTATATGGACCAATTAATCATTGTATTTATCAATGACATCTTCAAATACTCCCGATTTGAGGTGGATTGTGAAACATATTTCCAAACTACGTTACACATGCTACGGGAGAACCAATTGTTCACATGTATTCTAAGTGTGACTTCTTGTTGCGGGATGTGAGATTTCTAGGACATGTCGTCTCAAGAACATGTATGTAGGTCAATTCCTTCAATATTGATACAATGTCAAACTAAAAAGCACCAAAGAATCCCGCAGAATTGTAGAGTTTTCTAGGGTTGGTTGTGTATTACAAAAAGTTCATGGATAACTTCTCTATATTGGATGTCCTCGTGACACAATTGATATGGAAGGGCATCTAGTATGAATGGGATGAGTAGTGTGATGCAACTTTTGAAGAACTAAAGAAACAACTCACTACGACCCTGATCCTTGCACTTCCACATATAGACGATGAAGAGTGCACTGTGTATAGAGACACATCAGACCATAGATTGGGATGTGTGCTAATGTAAAAGGGCAAGGTGATTACATACACCTCAAGACAACTGAAAAGCATGAGCTTAACTACCCTACTCATGACATGTAGTTAGCAGCTATATTTTGCGTCCTTAATATTTTGCATTTGTAACTTTATTGGGTTACTGCAAAATCTTCACAAATCATAAGAGCTTTAAATATATCATGACTCAGAACGAGTTGAATATAAGGCATATTGGGTGGTTAGAACTAATTAAGGACTATAATCTCATAATTGATTACTGCTCGGGAAAATTAAATGTGGTGGTAGATGTATTGTCATGCCTAGAACTGGTTTGGTCGGATCCCCGTGAGCAACCCACCACTTCCTTTGGTCCATTAAGGGTTTCACCCTTTTCTAAACCGTGAGAAGTAAGGCATCCTTATTTCCTATTTTTCCTGGAATATCATTATACAAAACTGAATATCTTTAAATTGACATACTTGTCTTACGAAGAGGTCTTTAAGTTTAGTTTTCCCTTGGTTACCTCAAAGGGGTAAGGAGTGAGTGAGTTCTACAACGCAGTGAGCGGATGTTGGGAGTGAGCTTTCAAGAAAAGTCTTAGTTTATCCAAACCATGCCAAGGTTATCATTTCATTTAAAAAGAAGTTTTCCTCAATTTCAGTTTTCAAAACCGTTTTCCAAAACCTTTTTCCAAGGTTTACCATTCCTTACCCAAGGATTCTCAAATCTCGAAATCCTTTTTCCCATTCATATATTAGGTGTGTTTAGCTCTCTTGGCCCATGCCTTTGCCTCAGGAGGCGTTTAGCAAACAAACACATGCCCTTCATCAAGAAGGGTACACACATTTTCAAGTTCAACTAGTCCACTGCACCCACTTATGGATCGGAGCATCTTTACCGTTCACCAATATAGAAGCCCCTCCACTTCTACCCTGGGTCTAAGTGGATGTTCTTAACATCCAACCCTCAAACCCAAATGCCACTCCATGTCCGTATGAGGACTAAGACCTTATCCCGGTCTCGTGTGCATGAAGCCCAAACACAGTACCTTTATAAAGTCCAAACATAGTAACTCCATGGAGTCCAAACACAGTAACTCCATGGAGTCCAAACATAGTCACTCTGTGGAGTTCAAACATAGTAACTCCATGACTAACTGGTACTGTAAGCCCCATCCCTTAAAGACAAGGAAACCAAGGAAAGAACCCATCAAAATGAGTGAGAAAACCGAATCGGTTCACAAAACTGATCATCAAGAGAACGGGCAATTTGGGAAATTTACAACTCATGAGTGACCCAAATGGTTCATAAAACCTCGAAAAAAAACCTTAGAACAAATTGGGAGAGAAAAACCAAACCAGTTCATGAGAACCAGATCGAAGCTAGATTTAACTAATTTATGAACCGAGTTGGTTCATGAATTGGAACCAATAGAGAAATGGCAAACCGAGAAATTTATGAATCCCAAGCGACCTAAGGAGTCACAAAAGTAATGAAAAAGGACTTTAGGTTGAATTGGAGATGAAAACCAAACTGGTTTAGGTGAACCGAAATGAAATCGGTTTGGACCGATTTGAACCACTATTGAATCGGATGCTAAACTTATTTTTCTAGGTGGCTTAGAAAATTCAAATTTGAGATTGAGGCCACCATTGGATACATAATGAATTTAGAAATTTTTATTTTGAAAAACTTGGTCGAATCAGGCCTGAACTGGCCAGTTTAAGCTTTGAACCTGGTTCGGACTGGTATAGTCCGGTTCGGAACAGTGTCGTCTTCTTCCTTCAAATGACAATACTATTCACTTACCGGAAAATCGAGCAGCACCGACAAAGCTAAAATGTCTCTGGCCAGGAAGTTACAGGCAATGAATGACCTCCATTAAGGCGCCAATTAGACGACCAATAAGTCTCCGAGCTTCCTATATAAAGAGCCACTCCTCATTTATCATCTCCACACCTAAAAGCTCCATTCTCTCTCAATTGCTCCAAATTCGGGTGAAGTTCAAACTAGAGCTCCGATATAGGGTCTTTTCTAAGCCAAAGAAGGCGTGGTTGTGTTCTTTGGATTCGGGGAGAAGTCAGTTACACGCCTGAAGTCTCCATTTGCTCCAAGGGTCGTTGGAGAAACGTCGGCGTGATAGAACAGTGAAGTAGCTCCGGCGGGCCACAGCTACACTATTTTGGCCAAGCTGAAATTGGCCAATTCGAGCCCTTCTCAAGAAAACCAAGCCCTCCCAACACCTCCACAACCCTCCTACAGATGAATTAGAACGGAAAGGTAAGCTAATTTGACTTCCCTTTGTATTTTTCGATCAGTGCTAGAGAGAGAACTGACGAAACTTCACTGATCAAATTCTCCCTTAATTCAGAATCAATTGATGTAATTCTTAATCCTAGGAGAAACCTTAGGATAAGAGCTATCTGCTCAGATTGAAAGTTCAGACCGTTGCGCCCCCCCACAATAAGCTTTCGAAGCTTTCTCTCTCTAAGTTCACTTTTCCGACGAAGCTCCGTTTGAGCTCATTCCAAAATCAAATTATGTGATTCAAAGTGCAATTGAATTGTATGAAGGTGTATGAACTCCAATCTAACTTTAATTCAAATAATTAAACTCATTTGATTGGTCAATTTGATAAAATCAAATTCGGTAGAGTTATAAGGTTGAAATTGGGGGAAAATTGGGGGAAATTTGAGGATTTCAAAAATTCGAGGGACTAAAGTGTAATTTGATAAAATAGAGGACCAATTGGGCATGATAAAGATGTTGGAGGACCAGTTGGCCAATTTTGGAATTTTTGGGGCAAAACTTACCATTTTTTGTAATGTAGGGGAAAATGGTAACTTTAGAAAAGTTAGGGACCAAATTGGAAATTTAGGAAACTTTAACACTTTTATGTTATTTTGAATAAATTGAGGTCCCAAGGTGAATTTTAGAAATTTCGGGTCTCAATTTGAAGAAAAATCGACATTAGGGACCTAAAGTTAAAGAAAAAGAAGTTTAGGGACCTAATTTCAATAAATCAAAAAGTTTTGAGTATTTCATCCATGCACGATAAATGAAGACCATTAGGCCAAGGGATAATGAACAAGTATGTTCATATTGTGTCGTAACATGAAGTACTAGGAACGCCAGCAAGGACACACTCACGTGAAGACAAAGGACCGGTCGAGAGCAATTAACTAAATTAACGGGTGAGTGGGATTTAATATCATACCTAGTTGGGATGATAAGCACCTCAAAAATGAAAACCCACTATTAAGGGGTATTTTAACAATCACACCTGAGAGAAGTGATGTGAAAATGACGCAGAAAAACTATTTAACGATTGTAGGTAGATCATACCCGGTTAGTATGATGAACTTACTGGAAGGAAGTAGAAAACTCGCTTATCGGTTAAAAGCAAAGATGTTCTCATACCCGGTTGGTGTGATAGACAGATGAAAAGTTTATTTTGTCGAAAGTGCTCTCTCTTGATTGTGTGCCACTACTTAAAACTTTTGGGAAATCTTCATGACGGGAGCTCGAATAACTCATATAGGCCAGATGCCTCGGTTTTGGAACTTGGGGGCTAATATGCTCAATTTTGAAAATCTCATATAGTGGGCCCGAGGCAAGTTGGCACGAGCATGAGCTTGTAAACAAATATGATTTTAAGCCATAAAACTTAAATGAATGAAGTGATTGGCCATTGTACCAAGATAGGACCGACATACTCGATGAACTAGCGATAGTACAAGATGATAGGTCGGCGGACCAGTCGAGACAAACAGTTGTAGGTCGAGTTGAGGGTTGGGGCCATTGGACCAGTGGCACCAAAGATTGGCTTTTGATGAAAACTTTGTTTGTGCATGCACTTGAGGTTCGAGACCATTAAGACGCCCAAAAGGGGTAGTGATGCGTCCTAAGGGCTGTTGGATAACATGATGGCGATAAAGGAAAGAGAAGCTACTGGATTTGTGTTTCTCGTCATACTGGTTAGTCATGGAGTTCTGTTTTTGTACTCCACGGAGTTTCTGTGTTTAGACTCCACAAAACTACTGTGTTTGAGGTTTCCTAAATCTTTTGTGTTTGAGTTTCATGCGCACGAGACCGGAATATGGTTTTTGTCATCATACGGACACAAAGTTTTTGTTTACGGGATTGAGGGTCAGATGTTGTGTACATCCACTCACTCTCAGGGTAGAAGTGGACGTGCTTCTATCTAGGTGGCCGGTAATGTCGCTCTGATGCCACAAGTGGGTACAATGGACGGGCTGGCCTACGAATGTGTGTTCCCTTCATGATAAAGGACGTGTGTTGGTTGAGAAATACACCGGACTAGCCTATCGAGTCATGGGCCGCTTCTCAAATTGCCCAAGATATCTCCCGTCATTTTAAAAAAGCTTTCATATAGCTTTTGTATGAATTTCTCATAATAATTTCCAAAGCATATATACTAGCATTTTATAAAAGAGTAAGTATTTACTACATCAGTTAAATCAGATTCAAAGTCAGAAATCTCACTCAGATGTTATTTGAAACTTGTTTATCTCAAATATACTATTAATCATCATCCTCCACTTGCACGATTACTTAATATGTAAATAAATTTTTTGAAAAATAATATGTATACATCAATACATTATTCAAAATAATTTGGAGGGGATTTTATATCAATATATCTTATACCGATCCATAATTTCCCATAATTATGATTTTTTCCCAAAGTACGATTAACTTGATTTATGCACTAGAGGACCCATATACACTATCATACACTCAATCTCATCCAACTAATAAAATTTTTCAAACTTAACAAAATGTTCCCTAAGTTCATATTCTCCAAAAATTACAATGAGATTATTATATTTACAAAATGACCATTTTCCCCAATTTATGCAAAAAAATACCATTTTGCCTAACTTTTGCATTAATTACCTTTTTGTCCATCAATCATACAAAAATGACAATTTTTTCCCTCATTAGGCATAAAAAAAATCATTTTACTCCTATTTGAGTAAAAATTACCATTTTCCCCTCATTTACCAAAAAAAAATATTTTACTCTCAAATTTCAAAAAAGCTACATTAGACATCTTCATTTGTCACAAAATCACCTATTATACCCATAGACTTTCCTTAGAGACTATTTCCACAAGTTTTCTCATATTTGCAAATCGGTCCCTAACTTTTCAACCTTTGTACTTTAGTACCTAAACTTTAAAAATCATTCAAACTAACTTCAACTTTCAAAAATACTTCTAAAATACTTCCAATAATGTCCTAAGGACTCATGGAGGGAGTTGGAAGTAGAGATGTCAATAGCTTGGGTCGGGGCAAGTTTTAGCGAACCCGCGCCCGACCCGAGCTTGGATCCAGCAGACTTGCGCCTGAGTGGACCCGAGCCTTAAGTCTACTTGGTCGGATCCAAACCCGACCCGAGACCCGCCTGGACCCGAGTCGGGTTTATCTTATTTTTTAATATATATATTTTTACCAAATGTAAAAAATTTTAAATTATTGTAATATATCAATTTTATAATATTTATTTGGTAATTCAATTTTTAAAATGTTTATTAGCTTTAATTTATCTAATAAATTAGCTTGTAAATAATGAGAAGGATACTTTGAATTTGAGAAAATTAAGATATAAATATGAATTAATTGACAAATTACAGGAAGCAAAGACGAGCGGCACTAAGAATATTCTCATAAACATTTTCATCTCTTATCTTCATTTATATAAACAAAAAGGATAATGGTGTGGGTTGTATACACGTAGGTAGTCCCATATTAACATTGTTGATTCATTTGACATTTTTTTTGTATAATTATTAATATATAAAATTTTATTTATATAATTTAAATTCAATTTTTTAGTTAAAAATAAATTATAAATCTTTTAAACATGTCAAAAATTTGAATATTGGTTACAATTTTGTATTAAATAATAAGTTAATTATAAATATAATTTAATGTAATATGAATTTTTATAGTGTAATTCTTCGGAGTATTTATAAATTTATTATGTTATAAGAAAGTAAAAATAATATATTAGGTTATAAGAAAGGAAAAATAATTAATATAGAGAATATATTTATAAATTTGTTAGTGTATAAGAAAGTAAAAAAATAATATAATATAATGAGAATATATTTATAAATTTATTAAAGTATAAGAAAGGAAAAAAATCAATTAGGGTTTAAGAAAAGAAAAAAATTATATAATATAATGAGAAAATATTATTTAATAGAAAAAATAGAGTAATTTTTAAATAACTTTTTTATTAGAATTTTTTAATATTTTTCCCTACATTTATTTAAAGGATGTGGTTTCATTATAAAGGAAAAAAAATTAAAAAGGACTATGGGCCCACCTTCGAGTCCACTTTTCTAAACCCGACGCTCGGGTCCAGCCAATAGGACCCAAGCCCGCAGGAATCAGCTAGCGAGGACCCGAGGCTCCTCGGGTAGGGACACGAGGCTCGAATCTCAAGTCCCATTGACATGCCTAGTTGGAAGTCTTACCCCAACCAAATTTGGTCATTTTACAAAACTGGCTAAAATAGAGATATCGGAGGAGTTGTCAAAAATTCTCACAGGAGAGGGCACCACCGATGGTCAGTGAGTAGGTAAAATAAAGTCAAGGACTAGGTGACTCATCCTATGGTTGTAGTCGACAAAGTGTTATCTAGAGCTAGGCAAATTTTGGCATCGAACAGTTGTAATTAAAAGTTACATAATAGACCCGATGGAGGAAATCAATTGGTAGTGACTAAAAGTACCCTTGTCGTAGGTCAACCAAGGCTAGTGGAAGGTAAAGGAGGGGCAAAGGTTATTTTAGCACTAGTGTCAGTCAGAGTGGTGGTCGAAGGTGGCCAAATTTGGCCCTGAAAAGGTAGTGACATAACGTAGGTTTTTAGTCCCAAAAATAGTCGGAAAATGACCCTCGTGTGGTGTTTTCACACCTCTTTCAAGTCAGACTCGACTATATAATTCAATAGGAGTCCATTAGTGGCATTTTGACACAAATATTATCTCATTTGGTGGTTGGATGAGAGAGAATTGATGAGTCAATCACTTGGTAGTTGGATGAGAGAGAATTGCTGAGTCAATCACTTGGTAGTTGGATGAGAGAGAATTGCTGAGTCAGTCACTTAGTGGCTGGGGGAGGTGCCCATAAGGGGTTTCTTGACTTTACATACAAAAGTTGATCTGTTGAGTAGATGAAAACTCAATTAATCTTATAGAGAGGCTGATATTGGAGTTTTTATCTTATCCATATATTTTATTGCATGCAATTGAATAAAAATTTTACTCAATTAGAGTGTTCCTAATTTGGGGTTACTCATTGCATGTAGCCACCAGAGTCACGGATCTAGGGGTGCACTATTTACGAGTGAGGTCAACCCGACTTCCTTTATTTTTTAAATTAAATTACTTTTTTTCCTTCTCTTGTACCCACAATAATTTAACCCGAAATTATGATCGGTCAAAAATTGACTTTTCCAAAAATCTTGATTTGTTACTTGGGAAATCGATCTCTAATATAATTGGACTTATAAATCTCGTTTTGGGTTTCCATTCATGGTTAGGATTTTTATTCCTAATTCTAGTTTTCATTCCCAATTCAAGATTTCATTCCCGGTTCAACCTCTATTTGTGGTCCAATTGGTTTTAAATTTCACTTATGAAAATTCAAGTGTTACATTGAATGTTGCTCACTCCCTCTGCCAACATATTTTTTATGGATTAGAGAAGGAACAAAAGAATAGAAGAAGATTCCTACCGTTGGAATGCAGCTTCGATTAAGGTCAAGATCAAGATATATGTACTAAAAGAGAATTGCACGAATACTTTCCATTTAGTATTACACACTTTCTCGAGTGTTTCAGATATTTATAAACTTGTTACTTATATTTATGTATTATTAAAAATATGTGCATTTTATATTTTGAGAATTTCGTTATGTCGGTCCTATAGTGGTAAAAATACACACTATTGTAGTATCTATGGGATTTAGCGGGTTGTTATTAAATCCTGATATGGGAAATCGAGTCGGGACAAGAAACTACTTACTACTCATACCTAGGATCTCATTCATGCTACTGGTTATCCAACAAGATTTCTCTCAACAAGTGGACATTGACTATGCGAGGCATTTAGTATCATGGTTAAAGTTGTTACCATTGAGATTATTCTCCCATTAGTCATCTCTCACCATTGGATCATGTCACACCCTGACCCGGTATGATCGGATCCTCGTGAACAACCTACCACTCTTCTGGTTTATTAAAGGGTTTCCCCTTATTATAATCCATAAAGAGTAAGGCGTCCTTTGAACCTGCATCATTTTCTAGAATAGCATAATCAAAACTGCATGAAATTTTAAACTTTACAAACCTGTCTTACAGGCATCTTAGTTGATGGTCTTTCAAGGTAGGCTTCCCGAGATTTCCTAAAAGGGTTATAAGGGAGGGGGTGAGTACAACTACTTAGTGAATGGGTTTTCAAACGTTTACTTTTAATTTTTAAGAAAAATATTTATATGAAGTGTGAGGAGAATAAAATGGGGATGACCTCTTTATATAGGCGAGATTTATTACTAGTATTAATATTACCATAAATTACTGGCATTAATTCCAATAATTTAATTTCGGTATTAATTCCAATAATTTAATTTCGGTATTAAATTATTTGTATTAATTACAATAATTTAATATAGGTATTAAATTATTGGTATTAATTAAAATAATTAAATATATATTAATTTATGACAAAAAATCATACTTCCCAGAAAGTCACATCCATCCTCACATTACTCTTGAGCAAGCACGCTTAACTTTAGAGTTTTTATGGACTCTCTTCACCTAAACCAATTTGGTTTTTCTGTTCTAATTTGTATTAAGTTTCTTTTTCAATGTTTAATAAACCATTTGTATCACTTGAAAGTTGTAAATTTCGAAATTGTTTGTTCCCAAATGATCGGGTTTGTAAACCGTATCGGTTTTCTTACTCAGTTTAACCGGTTCTTTTCCTAATTTTTTTTTAACTCAAAAGTGCGAAATTTACAAATTATTTGTCAACTTAATGTTAACAATATTTATTTTCCTTATTATCTTATAGAATAAGTTTACATAATTTGACTGCATGTTTTTGTTGAGAAGTCTCATCCCACACATCTCATACATGTTTGTGATCATCATTAATCTCTATATAATTTGAAGCAGTCACCACGAGTTTGGTTCCTTCGTATTAGTTCATTTATCCTGACATGATTACTTCATGTGTCTCTATTAGATATGTATTTTTTTTCATTTATTGCATATCCATATTTATTATTTTTCTTCTTATTTAAGTAGAATATATTTTTATTGGATTGATTACTCTTCATATCTTTTTGGTTATATTTGATCTTCCCTGAGAATTTTTCATGGATATTGACACTTTTTTTATTTTCTCAATATTAAGGTAGATTCGACTCTATTGAATCTGGTACTCATTTAACATGAATATATTCATAATCTTTTTACTCATGATACTATGAATACTTGTAAATATTTATCAATATATTTCATTGATGGTCTTCGCCTCTCTTAGTGATGGGACCCCTTTAACAGATAACTTTCCTTTATCGACGTATTGTTAAATCTATACGGTAAGTGAGATTGACTGACATGGATTTTTTCTATGCACATCCATAAGTGTATTTAAAGCACCACTTATGTTGGACTTCATCTCTCACATAACTGCTCATCCACTCTACACTTTGTCTATTAGTGGTTTTTATATATATATATTTTTAAAATCTCATTTATTGTAGTTTCAAGAAATAACATACGATTTTTCAATCCAACATTAAAAATTAAATATAAAAATGTCCAATTATATAACTTAGCTCATTTGAATTTAGTAACCACTATGTAAACTTGATATTATTTAAAATTAAATATAAGAATGTTTAATTATATAACTTAACTCATTTGAATTTAATTACGGATATACAAAATCGATATTACTTATTTGTATTTTTCTATTTTATGATATAATAATTTATTTGTTATTTACCTAGTGATGGAGTATTTTATAACCTCTTAAAATGTACTAAAATTAATTATTATTAATTTAAAATTTATATTTGCTTAATCGAAATATCTAAGTTAGTAAAATTTTACACACTTTTTTCATCAATTTATTATTGTATTTTAAATTCAATATTTATAATTCTTTATTTTAGTTAATTAATACTAAATTAATAATACTTCTCCCCTATTACATTTCAAGCTCAATATTTATAATTCTCATTATTATTACATTTTAAGCTCAATATTTGTAATTCTGAGAGGAAAGTAATAATAATTATAAACGTAAATTTCTAAGGAATCTCGGCCACCCTACACATAAACATAAGCATGCTTAGGATACCTGGTTCTACGAACTATCTTTGACTTTGGCATTTAAGCAATTAGGCACGCTAACATTTAGTGTATTCCCCTTCTTCCCATTTATATATGCTTGTAACTGTATTATAAAATTGTGCAATATGCAAATATTACCTATTTGATTTTGTGTTTCCGAGAATCTTGTGCCAGTGTGTTTATGGAGTGTCACAAAAAATATGTTGTACATGCATATTGAGGTAGTCATTAATGGAAACCTTATTAGATGTAAACAGAAGCAAATTTTGGTGGTCTCCTCTAAAATAATTGACAAAAATCCAAAATAAGATATAATGTTGTATCTTAATTTAAGTGTAAATACTCTATTTAGTTATATATTTTTTATTAATTATTTATTTACAAAAATTAATTAGGGAAAATTTGCTTATAATTTAACCTATTAATAAATGTTTTATTTGGTATATGAATTATTAATAAAATATTTATTTATGAATAAAGACAATATATTTAAATTAAATTATTACACAATTTTATATATTAATTAAAAAATTAGTTAAAATAATTAGATTTATATGGCATATTGCTACATTTCCTTATCAAGGCCGAGGGCTCGCAATTGCTCTTTTGATGTTTTTGTTAGGATGACTCATTATTGAGCAACTTGCGATCCAAAGTAGGATGGGTTAGCTTGTGCCATATTCATATGCCATCGGCCTTTAGGGATGTAGCCCAATGAATATGTCTGACACTACTAGGCCTTAGCCCATCTGCGCCCAATTCAGGTTATCACCACTCGGGAAGGGCTAGATTAATTTGCTGATTTTCAATAGATTTTTTTTATATGGACCGTATCATAATACCACCTTATTATTTAGTAATTTAACAAGTAGTCTATCATAATATATTATTTGATAAATTATATTATTACTATTTTTATTATATAATTAAATTATATATCATATTATTATTATAATAAATATTAATAATATAATATTGTGTATATATAAATATCATATAATAATAAATATAAGTATGTAATAAATTATAGTATATATACCCGTATATATTTTTATGTATAAAATATTTATTATATAATTATATATATATATGAGTAATTGTTACAATTATAATTTGGTATAAAATAATATTAACACAAATTTATCTAAAAAATATAAGATTAAAAATAACAATAGAATGAGTAATAAGAATAAAAAAGAAAATAAATATAGAAAAAATATTAAAATTATTTTAAGTTAAAAAAACCACAATTCCTTCCAATCCCATAAGATAGTTTTGAGTTTTAATTTAAATATACAAGTTTTAAGAATTCATGAAATTTTCAAAAACAATTATCAAATAAAATATTCATTAATTTTTTCAAATTACTACAAACCCTTAGAGGGCTCACCATTGATTTGGGTAAATTATGTTAAACATTCAAATAGGACACTAATCATTTTGATAAGTTGTAAATAAATAGAAATATAATAAGTTATTTGATAACATAAGAACAAGTATACTCATAAAATACGAATGAAATGATTATATTTGTTGTTTTATAGTAAATATTTAATGGAGAATGTGTTGAGAGATTCTATAGTCTTATTATAAAATGCTATAGATAGCTATTTGTGATTTTGGACTATCTTCTTTAATATTGATGGTGTAGAAAGTTGCATTAAAGGATCTATCGTACCTATTTAATATGCAAATATATAGTTTGCCATTAAATTTCAAATACCATAATATCCTATTAATCCACATGACAAACATCTTTAGGTTCAATTTCAACTTGAAGGGGGGTGATCCACTTCCTTCCCAAAATGAATTCAATAATAAGCTAAATAAATTGATGCAAAAATATAATGTTTTTGAATATACTTTTTACAAGTGGATAATTTGATATCGATTATTTGATAAACATGGCATTTTTTTTGTATTTTCATTTAATATGTTGATTATCTTGTGTTTTATGAATTATATTTGTATGGAAGCACATATATTTATTGGTAAGAAAGAAAATTAATATTTTATGGTTTAAAAATTGATGTCACCCACAAGAATAAATCATTAATTGAACATCTTACGAAATATTTCTTTTGTAGAAAATTAATGGGTATAAAATATTCAAATATTTTATATTTGCAAGAAAGTTTTGCAAAAGTTATATTTTACCAATTATAAATATTTGGTATAAAACTCAAACTTGGTATAAATTATGTGTATGGACTTTAAGCTAATCACAATTTTAGTTGGTGTCATTAAAATATCATATTTATTTTAGAATTAAAAATGAATAAATAAATAAATATGATGGGTGTGCCACATTACATATCTCAACTAGAGGGCTCCTAAAAAATGAATGTGAAGAGACTTCTATCCACGTATGCCCATCGGAAGCAACGAATGAAGGAATTATGAATGAGCGGTGGTAATACTTGACAGGCTCTCAATCATTGGTCGGTCAACGGAACCATGAACCCACACGTGCAGACACGTTCAATCATGCCATCGAGGAGGATTGCTGATTTGCCACCCAAGCGCTGTTGGAGAGAGATGAGATTTTTTTTAATTGTTCGATCAAAGCACGGGCAGTATTTCCAGTTTTGGGGCCTTTCTTGTTCTTGAGGCTAAAGCGTCTATGTATGTATATATATGTATACGCATGTCATCTGCTTTGTTTGAATTTAACTTGTTCATATGCAGGTGAAGCAACCAAGGGGAACGCAAATTTGAAAGGGAGCAATTAGATCATCACTTGACATATTAAAGCTTGCATTAGGAACATCAACAACCAATATATACACATTTTCACTTGGCCCTAATCAACTCAACTTCACACGTACTCACACAATTTCTATTTTCAGGATTTATGTTAAGAACATTTTACATAGCCAGCAACAGTCCTGGCAATGAGCGGCTGCACAGGTCCCGGGGCTGGCTCTGCCACAGAGTGCTGCGGCTAACTGGCCCGGTGCTGCCGCTGCCCCACCCGATAACCGGCCACTTGGCCCTAGTCGTGTCCCTGACGGTGAGCCACGTGTTGAAGTACTCACGGAACTGGGTGATGAGCCCGTCCTTGACGGTCCAAACGTGAACCCAGTAGGCCTGGGCGCCTTCCCAGCCCTCGGCTATGACGTAGGCCGGCCCCACCGCCGTGACGCCTCTCGGCTCGAACCGGAAGGCTGATGATGCCAGGGTGCACTCCCCTGTGAGGAGGCGCATCATGTGCTGGCACCGAGGCGGGCCGTGGAACCACCACTCGAGGTCGCTGGCCAGCAGCCCGGACATTGTGTCTGTGTCCCCTCGGGTCAGTGCCTCGTACAGCATGTGCACGACGGTGGTGTTGGCCCGCATTGCCGTTTCTTCCTCCGGTTTTGGGTCATCGGAAGTCTTGATTGCCTGGATGCCGGCGGGCGGGAGAGGGTGCTCTACGATGGCGTCGTCATCATGATCTCTGTAGTTGGTCGACATTTGAGGTGTTTATTTTTGGGGAAAAAAGGTTCCTCTTCAAGGGAGTGGGATGTCTCTCTTTTGGGGTCTGTGCTTGCATGGGAATGCTAATTGGGAGGGTATTTATAGAGCTCCAATTAGATCGATGCCCGACATTTTGTTTATTGTTTTAATATTATCCAGTTGAAATTACTTTTTTCACATAATAAGACATGTGTGGGACTGCCAACGAGAAAAATAACTCGTAAAGCTACAAATCCAGTGTGTTTCTGAGGACGAGGGGAACTGGGGGGTTGGCACCCGCACCACATAATTACAAATCCTAGTTGGACAACATTCTTTGAAATTACCCCTTTGTCCCTTTAACTAGCTTGTTTTTTTGTGGCAAAAAAATACTAGATTGTATGTTTGCATGTCCCCACTAAAGAAAGTCTCTTTCAATGTTATTGTTTTTTTAATCATTTTTTTATCTAGGAAGGAAACATGGGGTACTAGATTATGGTGTTCTTCTTGATACTCTTTCCCTAGAGTAATACTAAGTGTAATATAATATGGCTAAATTCTGCTTCAAGTTTCAACAATATTGGCATTTATGCATTTCTCTTAATTGATGGAAAGGAGCCTACTATCACCCACCTAACGTATCTATCTCTTTACCTCAATAGAGAGAATACATAAAATAATGGGAGAAAATAGTAAAATAAGTGTAGAGGGGTCTAACATGTTTGAGGAAGGTAACAAATTTTAGGTGAATTAACAAGTTATTAACACTTGTCAATATTAAGAGATTGAGTTCCATTTACAATATAAAATTTGCATATCCCTTAATCTCATATTTTTATTACACATTCTAAATTCATAAATTTTCTATTATAACCTATATATATATATTAAAAAATCTATTTTAATAGGTTATAGTCACACAATTACTACAACAATTCACTCTCCACCGACAGATGCCCGTCACATTTTTTATCACATAATATCCAAATCACAATGGAGCTATATTCATTCATTCATTTAGCACTATTTTTCTTCCATGCTTTTGGTCTCATGTACGTAAGCAATAATTGTAATGACACGTGGCAAAAGGTAAATGGCTAATTGATATATGAACCCTAAATAGTTTTGACAGTATTGGGTTGTTTTTATTCTTGGATGACAAAACCATTTTACGAAAACTATCATCTATAATAACAAATCACAGAGCCACAAGCTTTGGCAAGTACCTGAAAAATCCCGTATCATGACCTGCAATAACCGCTTGAGATTTATAGATGTAACATGTTATAGGATTTCATTATCATCAATTTAAAGTTTTTTTTTTGCTCAAATCAATTTAAAGTTGAAATTGTTCCATATAACATTTAACTGCTGAAATATTTGGAAAATGAATTATAGGGGTGTGGTGTTAAAGATTGACATGTGAAACTATAACTTGACACGTATATGTCCATGTCAGCATTTGATATAAACAGTTCTTTAGTTCATTTCAGGGGCCAATTTTCATTTCTGGATAAAAAAACCAAGCCTCCAAGTGATGATGCTATTTGGGTTTCCAAGAAATGAGGTGGAGGATAAAATCGTCATTCGACTGAAGTGGTGAGTGAGGTGGCGGCCCATCGAAGCCAGCCTAGCACTAGCTTTGACTATTTGACGAGTATTGTTTCTCTGGGATGGAAACGAAACACGTGAAAAAGCAAAGTCCCGCCCCCGGCAGTAGCTTTCAATATGCGCGTCACTTCGTGAAGTTACTGGACTGCCATTTTTGTCGGATAGAGTTTAGTGTTCGGCAACCTCAAAGGTCCAAAAAGTCGAAGAGATTAATAGACCGAAGTATCACTGTACTAAGGTTTATGTTTTCTTTTATTGTATTATTTAATAATATCTTGCATCATTTAATTATTTATATAAAGATTTTTATGGTTCTAAGATACCTACAAATACCTACATATACACAATTCATATATATGAGTGTATTATGACACATTCAAATGCTCTTTAACTTGTCGGCATTTTGCATTTATTCGAGCTTTGAAGGTTCACTTAGTGACGATCATCTATTCGATTCATAAGTGTAATACTCGCCACCTGTATTATCTATTCGATTCATTTACAATCCAACATTTATTTTTTTTGCTATAAAAATTAGTATTATCACCCTTACGTAAACTAGTGCACAAAAAGTTCATAATACAAAATATAATACATAATATTTTTAAATTTCCTTTCAAAATAATATAAAATTTTAAAATATAATAATAAAGTCTAATATAATAATAAATTTATTCGACATTCTTATTAATTTTCTTTGTTTGTGCATCATTTTTAATTTTTTTCTTTTACCTGAAAAATATTTATAATAAATAGATTACCAATTAATTAAATAAATTTTACAATATCGAGCTATTTTATATCTATAGTACTTTACCCAAATCTCATTATATATAAGAAATATTTATTTATTCTTAGTTATTATAATTTTTTTTAGTTACTTTTTATATTTAAATTAATTTTTATTTTGTTACCATGCTTTTACCATTTTTTAGTAGTGTAAATATATAATACTCCTTAATTTTAAGTATATATAAGTACGAATCCTAATCAGTTTAAAATACTTTTACATTAAATAATAAAAAAATTACTACAAATGATGAATTGGAAATAAATTTTAGAGAGTGAGTAGTGTTGGGATACCAGTGTTACGGTTACCCCAAATTCTAACCAAACTACATTTGATCGACGAAATTCTTCATTTTTTTTAAAATATTTTTTTATACATTCGTTAATTTACAAAAAAAAGTTGATTAATTGAATTTATTCTTTCAAACTAAATCAAAAAATAACATGACAACTAGTAATTAAGTGTCACTAAAATAAGTTAAGATTTTTTGCGTAAATTTCTAATATAAATAATATAAAATTATAATTTATCTCATAAATTAAATTATATAATATATAATTAAAAAATTTAATACAACAATTTAATTATATTATAATTATTATCACTTTATTTTTTCTATAATAAATGTTATATTTTTATTTATTATTATTATATTCAATATTATCTTTATTAACCAATTTATTTTAATATAATACATCATTCAAATACAAGTTTGTTGTAAATTTACTTAGCTTACAACTATGAACGAGCTTCTAGATAAGTATATCAATAAAAGATTATAATGATATATGAATGTAAAACATCTTCTCGACAAAGTGAGGATTAAGAAGCAAATTGAGGCATTTCATACTAACGGTATTATTCAGTGCAAAAAAAAGTACTAAGGGTATGACCACTGCCCCATTAGATTGAGCTGAAAAGGATTTCATGGAAATCTTAACTAGAATTAATACTAGTTATCAAGTAATTATCTCTAATTCAATTGTCTTTGTTAGAAAATATATTGCGGACCGATAAAGAGTTGGAATCATATCTACTTAAAAATTATAACTTTAGTGGTAATCTTACAACTTTATAAACCCACAACACTTATCTATTTTATTTAATATAGGATCATATTCTCAACACCCGCTCTCACATGCAACGTGGATACACTTGCCATGTTCAATTCTCAACACCCGCCCTCAACACTTGTTTACGAGCCGGGTATTCCCCTTCCGGTATCGGATGAGTGGGGACAATCATCTCGAGTTGGGTATTTTTTTTCTCCTTCATCCAACTCAGGCAGACCATGAGCCGAGTTTTCGGCCTCGGGTCGAGTACGTGTGCAAACTCACTAGCTCTGATACCATGAAAGAAATGAATAAATATAAAATAGAAAGAGCGCAATACTAGAGATATAAGTTTATAGGAAGAAAATGTTAAATAAACGTAAATAAATTAATGTAGAACAATTAATATACAATAAATTATAAGTTACAAAGATTTAAATAACCACATTTAATCTAGTTATTACTCCCCGGCAAAATAAGAGAGTCTCTAAACATTAAGCTTGGAACCAAGTATGGAGAAACAATGAGAATATAGTCCCTTGGTGAATATATCTGCAATTTGAGCATAAATACCAATAAAACGAATGATAAGTTTTTTAATAGCGACACTTTCTCGAACAAAATGATAATCTATCTCAATGTGCTTGGTACGCGTATGAAAAACAGAATTATCACTTAGATAAATTGCAGATAGATTATCACACTATAAAGTAGAAGAATTTGAAGGTGAGAATCCAAGTTCACAAAGAAGAAATTGAATTCAAATTAGTTTAGCTATAGCATTTCCTAAACTTTTATATTCAGCTTTATTACTAGATCGTGCAACTGTGCGCTGCTTTTTAACACTCCATAAAATCAAATTACTGCCAAGAAAAATTGAGAAACCACTGATAGAACGTCGATCATCAGGATTACCAACCCAATCGGCATCGGAGAAACAATGGAGTTGAGATTGAGAATTCTTCCAAAAATAAATTCCATGACTTGATGTGCCTTTGAGATATTGTAGAATTCGCTTAACTGCCACCCAATGAGATGCAGTTGGTTGTTGCATAAATTGGCATACTTGATTAACTGCATAAGAAATATCAGGTCTTGTCAGTGTGAGATATTGAAGAGAACTAACGACCTGTCGATAAAGACAAGAATCATCAAGAGGAGTTATATCATGAATAGATAGGTAAGAGCTTGTATTAATAGGGGTCAATAAAGGTTTGCAATCAACCATAAATATACTTCTGTTGAGTTAGAATAAGCCCATCAAAATGTGAATGTACTTCTATACCAAGAAAGTGATGTAGCGTGCCTAGATCCTTGATAGAAAATTCTTGTTTGAGGGCATTGAGGATGAAGTCTAGAGGAGCATTACAAGATCATGTGAGTATAATATCATCTACATAAACCATAAGAAAAATAACAAAATTTGGGGTTTTGTAGATGAATAGGGATGTATCAGCCAATGATGCTTCAAAGCTAAGGGTGAGTAAAAATGTATTCAAACGAAGAAACCACCATGCTCTAGGTGCTTGCTTTAGACCATATAAGTTCCGATGAAGACGACAAACGTGATGAATCAATATAGCCTAGTGGTTGAGCCATGTAAACCTCTTCATCTAAATGACCATGAAGGAAAATGTTGTCAACGTCCAGTTGTCGAATATGCCAATTATATCTGACAGTAATAAAGAGTACAATACGAATAGTAACTGGTTTAATGACTGGACTGAATGTTGCATAATAGTCGATACCTTCTTATTGAGAAAAGCCTTGAGCTACAAGACGAGCTTTACATCTAGCTATAGATCCATTAGGATGTTGCTTTAATTTGTAGACCTATTTACACCCCACAATATGCTTGTTAGTTGGAGCACGAACAAGATCCCATGTGTAATTTTTTATAAGAGCATCATATTCAATATTTATTGAATGAACTCAACATGGATATTTTTGTGCTTGCTTGAGAATTCGAGGTTCTTAAATAGAAATAGTAAGAAAAGCCCCAGAAGTTATTTGAAAATGACGTAAGGGTAATATACCATCTTGTAACCTAGTAATCATGCGCTGTATGGATGAAATAGAAATATCCTCTTGAGAAGCTAAAGATTCAACATTAGAGTGTTCAATGACAGGAGAGTGAGTAGATGGAGATGGTTCGTCAGATATTGTTATTGGAGAATTAGATGCAAGTATTGAGGAAAAAGAATAAGAGTAGAGAGAAGGAATAATAGAATTACCAGGAGTCGTTGGAATTGTATCAGCTGTTGACAAACCTTATCAACAGGAAAGTTAGTCTAATTAAAGTGTACAGTTGGACTAATATAGATACGCCCTATTTGTGGATCAAGACATCGATAACCAATAAAATTAGTAGGATACCCAAGGAAGACACAAGATTTGGAGCGAGATTGAAATTTATGAGTTTGATATGATCGAAGATAGGGAAAGTACAAACATCCAAAGACTCGTAAATAAGTGTAGATTTGTGGAGTTTTGTAAAGAATTTGGTAAGAAGATTGAGATTGAAGTGTACGAGTAGATAATCTATTGATTAAATAGACGACAGTTTCAAATGCAAAATCCCAAAACTTGATGGGAAGATAAGCATGCTTTAGAAGTGTAAGTCCCATATCAATGATGTGTTTATGTTTTCTTTCTGCAGATCTATTTTGTTGGGGTGTGTGAGGGCATGAAAGACGATGAGTGATCCCATTATTTTGAAGTTCAGCTTGAAAGGCTACAGATAAAAATTTTTTGGCATCATCTGATTGAAAAAAATTTAATTTTAGTGTCAAATAGATTTTTAACACGTAGTCGAAATATACGAAAGATTTGAAGAGCATCTGAGCGATTTTTCATAAGAAAAAACCCAGAATATTTACGATAATTATCAGTTAAATGAATATAGTAAATATATCTAGTAGAAGATTGGACTGTAGTAAGTCCCCAAATATTAGTATATACTAGCTGAAAAGGACAAGTGCTTTTATTATTAGTAAGAGGAAAATACTTTTCAGTAATTTTATTCAAGGAACATGTATCACAAAATAGTACCAATAAAATTACTTTCTATTGAATTTGTAGATAAAAGTTGAGATACAATAGGAAATGCAGGATGTCCAAGTCTATTATGCCAAATGTTACGAGATATCTGAACACTTAGTATGCGAGGACTAACTGATGATAAGTGTGTTGCACGCAGACAGTATAAGCCTCCTTTACGAGCTCCTTGGAACAATTCCTAATGAGTGAGACAATCCTTTACGATAAAAAAAAATGAGAGTGAAACTCAAAATAACAATGATTATCTTGAGTAAATTGGTAAATAAATAATAAGTTAATAAAGATAGTGAGAACATATAATACTTTAGTTAAAGGAAATCGTCTCAATGAGTTTGAAAAGAAAGTTGAACCGATAGAGAGAATTTTTAAACCTAATCCGTCTCTAATAAACAATTGTTTAGGATAAGTTACATTTTACTGTATAGATAAATGTGTTATGTCATTTATCACATGGTTGGTGGTGCCATAATCTATATACCAATCAAGAGTATGAGCTTCTAGATCATTATCGTGGACTACATTAATTTTAAGGGTTCTGTAGTTTATTGGAAATTGAGAACAATCCGGAGCAATTTGGCCTGATTTTTGACATATTTGATAAACAGAAGTATAATCTCGTTGTTAATAATTGCGTGCGCCCGACTTATATGCACCGAAAACTGGCCCATGATATATTATGTGCGTATTAGGCTGTTGTCGATTGTTATTTTGTGGTTGCCATGATGCCTCATTTTCGACAGTGTTATAAGAGCCCGCATTTTGAGTTACATGTCACCTTTTACATTCTGATGATGGACTATTAATGTGAGAGCCTAACAGATACTCTCGTTCTTAATTTCTAGATGTGATTTTAGGGTTTGAGAATCACCTTTGAATCGAAGGTGAGAAACGGGGTCAATGCTCCAAAAATCGCTTTAGAAAAAAAGAGTTGGTAGATTCACGATGATAGTGGCGAGTAACACCAGTGAATAACTGTTGTGGACAAGCGAGTACTCATGAGTGGTGAGTTTATCTATACTTATTTGCTGGAGTGTAAGAGTGAGGCCCATAAACTCTGGCGGTGCTGGAATGGTGATACTATTTTAGAGAATGTATTGTGTACCGATAAGGGGTTGAACTTATATATACTTAAAAGTAATTACTTATAAATAGTACACTTACAACGTTATAAATCCAGAACACTTCTCTATTCTCAATCATTTTAAAGATAAGTGTACTAAAATATCACACCACCAATAGAACAAGAGTAATAGTAATGATTTTTCCGTTATAATATTTAGGCATATGTTTCATTTTAATTATTTATATAAGTGGTATTATCTTTCACTTATAAGAATACCTACGTATACCCACATCCACATGTATTATGGCATACTCAATGTTTCTCTATTTTTCTTATTTCGCATTTAGCAGTTGCTCTCCAATGAAGAATAACTTAGGTAGTGATCCTAATGATGCATGTGTTGGTCCTACTAAGAAAAGTAATACACTTGTAACAATAGCCCCGACTACCTGGTTGAGGTAAGATATTTGTTTCCTTGTCCGTGAGTTATCAGTAGCGGAAGGTATTGTCGTCTACAAAAAAAAATTATAATTTTTAAAAGTTGCTTCATTATTAATAGAATTTTATCTGCCAGTACTTTTTATTAACAATTATTTAGGAGAAAGAGGCTTATCTGTATAGCTAACCCAACTAGACAAAGTGTGAGTATTTTATGAAGTTGTGTATTACCACTAACATTTAGTAAATTTAGTATTATCACGAAATAGATTAAATATACACTTTTTTTTATCCACGTGGCATTAATGCTAATTTTTATTTTAAATAAATTTTGGATACTTTAGTGACACATGTTAGGTTATCCCTAATAATAATACTTATATATAATTTTGTTCATTTTAAAATATTATTTCAAAATTATATTCATAACATAATTTATATTAGCCTAATCTTTATAGTCAATAGGAGGTCACCCAACACTTAGGTTGGGTGGTTATTCGTGGTTCAAGAAGAAAAATCTTCTCTTTTATATATGAAAAATAATTCGGAAAGATAAAGCCTCTGCCACTAGTCAACAGGTGATATGGTTGATGTCTGGGTTATGCGCACCTCTTACCTAATTACCTTTGTAGGACCATTTATGCATATGCTCTATTTTTTTAATGTCAAAGCACATAGAGGAGTGTTTGCATAGGGATCCGTCCAAATTGATGGATGTGTGAGCTGTGTGTTCATGGGATCCAGTTTTTATTTATAATATATTTGCATATATAATGTAATATAGTATGATAGAGATTAGGCTCATGTGGGACGTGAGACCTAACAAGAGAATTGGGATTTCATTTCATCACATAAAATAAATGAAAAAGCTATGTGATATGAAAGGCATTTAATACACGGTAGCATGCAGCCATTTGCTAATTAATGAATGGGGCACCATACAGGTTGGATCCAACCAAGACCCCCTCGTGTGCATGTTCCTATTGAGATAAAATCATCACATGTAAACTAAATAAAAAATAATAATATTTTATGCTTATAATAAAATAAACTATGGTTAAAATTTTAATTATATTGGAATTTAAAGTAGAAAAGAAGTTTAAAGTTACACTTCATATGTATTTATATATAAATGACGAAAATACAATTTTATTAATAATTGATTAAAGAAATTACGTAAAAAAGTCTAAATTTATTTGTTAGGAATAATAAAAAATATAAACAAATGATATTATAATAATAATAATAATAAATTATAATATTTTAACATTTTCTTTCCATATTAATATTAATATAAATATTCAATTACATAATTTTATGTTAAAGTATTATAAACTTGATTTAACGGATACTAATACAGTTGTTATATTCTCTAAATATTATTTTGTATATTAGTCACTCGTAATATAAAGTGAGCTATCAAGTTTGAGATTGAATTTCAAATTGGTGTCTAAAAATTGCTTTAAAAATGGATGGAAAACTTAAAATAAATTATGCATAAAAAATCTCATTAATAGAAGATGAAGGAAAAGAAAATCCATTTAATTCAGGAAAAAGAGAAGATGATATGTCACCAAAAAAAATATGGGTTGAGCGACCTAAACAAATATAGTTATGGAAATACTGATTAAGTTAGGAAAAAATAGTGAATATATATGGTGGAACAAATAAATGTGGTTAAAATAAATTTGGAGAATATATCTATAGAGATAGAGGGTTTTTTAGGGTCATGACTATAGAGATAGTGACTAACTTGTAATTATTCATCAAATTTTTTATTTAATATGATAAATTCTAGATATAGGATTAAATCACTTGTATTGGAGAATTACAGTTGAATGGGGAAGGTAGACCTGAAAATATAGTATCGCTAATAATCGTAAATTCACTAGAATATTATCAAAAAAATTCAAAGAATCATTAATTAAGGGCAATAAAATTACTAAGTAAAAATTAAAATAAAATAGGATCGATTTAATAAAAGAATACTCCCTATTTTTAAATAAATTTAAATAATTAGAAAAAGTGAAAATATTTATTCCAATTAAAAGAGAATGGGAATAATAATTTTTAGAAAATTGGATTGGGCTAAAAATCAACCGAATACGTTGTGTGAATCAGTTTTTTGGTCCATTAAATAGAAAATTGAATTAAATTTTTTTTATTTTTATTTTTACAATAAACGACCCGAAAAGTGGTGAACCAAGCCAAAAATTATTGAACTGACTAAAAAATTCGCCAAAAACCAATTGGCTACAATGCAAATTGGTCTACGTCCGCGCATGTATCATCTCCTCTACCCAAATTCACACATAAAATCTGAAAAATAACTCGATAAACTTCATCCGAAAGACCGAAACTCACTGCTTGGAAAATTAATTAATTCAAATAACTAAATGTTATACAATAATGTAAGTGGGAAATGGATATATAACCACACAAATTTTACAATTTATTTATATAAATTTTAGATGCTCCCTTATCATATTTAGATCAAAATTCTCTTTTAAATATGAGTAGATCCTGTTTTTTGTGATTCAAATTGTATAGAGTTTTGCATTGATTTTTTACCATCACTTCATACGATCTTGTTATTTTTGGAAAGTTAAGTATGTTAGCTTTCTATAGCTACCTCTCTCAACCCTCAACTCTCACTCTACTGGCATCGGTGTGATCTCATAATGTCGGACCTTCGATGGCTTAAAACGGAGCAATTGTTTCGAAGGTGAATTCTGATTGACTCGATGACCCTCGAGGGTTGAGAAAAATTCACCAAATTCCTTTTACCATAAGCTTTATATAACCATTGACCTTGTATGATTTGAGTAAGTATAAAACTAGAATTAAGTATTTCAAGTTTAAGTTTTTGGGAGAAATGTCTGAACTCACTAAAATACATATTGCAGACACCTCAGACCACCAATTAATATGGTTCAAAGGGTCATAAACTCCTTGAGAAGGTAGCTTTTGAACCACATCGGCATTGACGACCAAAGTGTCATATCCAGTGAGTTCTTGGCCATTACCCAACTAATGCTCGTATTGTTTTCAATTTACGATTGAGCCTGATCGACACTATTTCAGCTAATGCCAACAGAACAGAGTTTATGATGGCCTAAAGGGAGGCCGAGGGCGTACCTTATCGATAATTTTTGGAGGTGGTTTGGTGAGTTAAAATATAAATAAGTGAAAGTTAGAGAAACCAAAATTAGATTAGCTTTTAGTGGGGTCTACTTAGGAGGTAAATAAGGTTTTGGGGCCAATTGAAAATTTTAGTGGAGTTTAGGGGCTATGATGACATGTTTTGGAATACCTAGTGACCTAATTGCAATAAAAAAAGTTGAGGACTAAAGTGCAAATGAAGGTATTTGTGTAGCCAAAATATAACTTTTGTGTTGTTAAAGGACCTAAACATAATTAAAAAAGTTTAGGAATTCAATGAGAAAAAATATAGACAAATGAGTCCTGTGAGTTAAGTTGTAAAGAAGGAGGGACAAATGAAAATTTTTCCTAAACTTAGGGACAATTCGATAACTTGTAAGAAATAGAGTTTGGAAATATTATTGGGCATATTGGGGATCATAATGAGACTAAAGGAAACTTGGGGGCCCAGGTGAAAAAATTAGTAAAGTCTAATATTCAAATAATAAAGTTTTAAAGTACAAGAGAAAATGGTAAATTTATGTAAGTGAAGAACCAAATGATAAATTTAGGAAATAATGCCAATAGGTGGTAAAGAGTGGTTTGGGCAATTAGGCAAGTGGGAAGTGAAAATGTAATGACCTTAAGCGTGATAGACTAACTTTAGAGAAATTTAGGGTAAGGGTCGATCCTCCGACTAAGAGGTCAGGTAAACCGGGCCTGTGGGGGATGAAATCATAAATTTGTGAGGAAAATTAGATAGGTTCATTTGATGGCACTAAGGATGAATTTCGATCTTCTTATTTTGTTAAAATTTGTAGAGGATCAAGAGATCGCTTGAGTCGGGCCACTAGTGCGGAGATATCGGAACCCATCTAGAACAAACACGTGCTAGAACGATAAGGTGAATAAGAGTATTATAGTTGTCATGTGACTACTTGAATGAGATATAAAGATTTAATTTAAAACCTGTATAAGAAGTATAAAATGACTAAGTGCATGTCCACTAAAATAAACAATATTTTGAAAGTCAGGTGTAGGGGAATGGTTGTAAGACCGATACTACTATTTTTGAGGTGGTCCAATAAGACCGTGAGTTAGAGTTGCATGGCCACTTTGTTGATTTGGAGGATACCATGCATGAAAGGTCAAACTACTAAGGATAATATGATGTGTGTATTGCTTTAGAGATGGTCACTATAGTTAGTTAGGGTTGTTTCCCCACTATAGTGATATGATTTATGCATTATTGCTAAATTGGTTTATACTCGTGGTTTATGAATATGAGTATTATCATAACATCTAGCGAGTTAGTAACAATGTATTTAGTAATACTAGAAGTGGTATAAATAGTATGTAAGTGATGCTTCTATATTGTCACAGGTTCCATGTATACTCATGTGTGGCAACAAACGATAATCGAGTTATACGTATACTTGAGTGCGTGGTCGGAGTGGATATCCAAAATATACGAATGGTTCAGTACACATATTTGACATTTACATATGATTTATAAAAGAAGAATGGGCCATGAGTTGCCCATATGTGTGGGCCATGAGTGTCGAGTTTATACTACATTCTACGTACCATGAATTATGTAAACCGTTTGGGAAAAATAAAAGTGGTCCCAACCATAAGGTGAGCCAAATAGCCCGGGACAAGAGTCTTAATAGGCTGAATAAAATCTTGTGAGATAATGAATTTTGTAAATGAAAATGAATGATCTCGGGTCTCGAGGGACCAAGTAGAATAAGGGGGAATGGTGTTTCCGTAAACCAATAATTAATATCCGTGCTAGGAAGTTTAATAAGATTTTTGAGGTCGTAAGCCATTAAATAGTTTGACATCAGTATCTCATTCACTGAGTTGTGAGCCAATTCGTTCCCCAAAATAATTACAGGTAAAAGTCGAAAAAACTCGTGGCAAGAACCAGAAAGCACCTTCACTCTTGACTGCCGTATGTAGGTTGTAATTTACGGTTTATCAACTTGTATATTTCTGTGTTGTTAAACAATTTTAGAGCACTTGTACTTGAAAGAAAATTTTTAAATTTTCACTAAAAGTAGAGAACTATTTTCTGTTATAAGCATTGCTATTGTTAGTTTTGCTTTGATAAATGATCTTACCAACTATGAAATGAAACATAGCATGACATTATTTGGTTTGAATAAGTTGAAGTCCTGAGCAAGCAGTAAGGTAGCTTTCATGCTTAATAATACAAATATTTGAACTAAAATTCAGTAGGAATAGCTCAAAAATTTTTGTAGTAGAAGAATAATAAGAGTTATATCGGGAGTGAGTGACTGTCACAGTAAAAAAATAAGTATGTGCCAATAATGTAGCTGAGTGAGATGAATGGTTTAAAAAAGTATCATGAAATGGAGTTGAATAATCATTAAGTTGAAGTATTGAATAGATGAAAATTTTAATCATTGATGGATGAAACATGGAGAACAATATCTTAACTAAAGAGACATAATTTTAAAGGTGGTGGTTTGTTTATTGTCATAATTTGATTTGTACCTTAACATTATAGTAGAGTAGAAATATAAAAACATATGGAATGTTTTGAAAATATTATAGAATTGAAGATAAAAAAGTGAATTACACTATATCAAGTGTTATTAAGCTAATATACATTCATTAAACCATGATAACACAAGTTTATTGATAATTTACTCAAATAAATACATAATAGACAATATTATTTATAGGTTAATAATAACACAAAACTAAAACACATAATATTATAATATAATAATAGAATATTAACTAATAAAATTAGAATATATATAATTAACTAAAATAATATTAAAATATTTCAGCATTTTCACTTAATATAAATATTAAATAAAATATTTATTTTGAAATATAATAAACATAATTTAACAAACGCTAACATACTTATAATATTATCTAAAATAATATTTTATCTCATAAATTAAATATGTCTTTAATATTTTATTATCTTCTAACATTTTATCATTTATTATAGAGCTAGTGAACTCATAAAAACTTCATCTATCACAAATATTCAACTTCATGTCTGTCCAATTATTTAGAAAAATATTAAATTCATATGGGTTGAATCCAATTAAAATTAACTTTTAAATAATTATTGATAATATATTTTATTAAAAATCACTATAAATTTTAACATGGTTATCATGTATTAACTAAAATTTAAAAATATTATGATAATTATCATACATATATATATATATTTGCACAAAATCATACACATATATATATAATAATAATTTATCAACTTTGCATTTTAAGTGTGAAATTTATAATTGGGCGGAATATGAGACTTGATCCATCTCGAAAGAAATGAACGAGTAATAATAGAAGCAACATTTCTTGTACCTACTAAAGCCATCGAAGGGAAGGGAATATTAGAAGTATACTTTCTTGGGGATAATAGCACTGAATGAGGGAATTTAAAGGTGTGCACACGAAGGGACATAATGGAGTCAAAGTGGAGGCCACGGTAATATTTAAAGCTTGGAGGCTCTTCCTAAAAGAATTTGATGGCCATTCTCCCTCATTTCAATGAATTTCTCCAAAGTCGGGTCGGGTTATCCCCACACGACGTGTCATCCTACAACAGTACAATTTCCAATGTCATATAAGATAAGTCTAAAAAGAGTAATATGAAATAATAGTATCATTCAAAGTGTCAGAAATGGCATGCTTTTCGCGTAATAACAAAGCCATATCTAAATTATTTGATGGGATCAACCCACCGAATGATTTGACCAGAGAATGTGGATTGAGATGTGCATGCATATAGCCTTAGACTGCCATGCATGACCCTCAAGAATTTAATGCGCACGACAATATGTCCTCCATCTACAACTACTGTACATGGTTTCCTTTCCCCCTCCCTCCCACTGCGTTTCTTGTCCACTGATTCCATGCTGAATTGTACCATCGATCGAGATGTCATTTCAGTAGGGGGAAGTCCCAATGTCCCTTTCGAGCTGATTCACTTTTATCTTCCAGATGCAGTGACCACCAAATACTCTGCACCGCTTATTTCCTGTCAAAGCGGTTTCTCCACGTCGTCCACTCTCCACGGATGATTTAGTATTTCGACATGTACCATTATTTCGATAGAAGAACTTTCAGAGACTATTGCATACAAAATGATGCTATAGTTAGTTCATATTGAGAAACATTATTTAGCATAGTATAATTTATATATTTTTTAAATAATTAAGCCAAAATATTGGAATAATTCATACTATATTATAAATTTAACTATGGTATAAAGAATTTCCATATTTATTTATTCTTCTACTCCTTTATTGATCATCTTAAATGGGGTAGCGGTGGGGGAGAACGAGTCAAAGGATATTGGGGGCTTATTAGGTGGGAGGTTCCCATCTAGAGAAGATGGTTACGTGCTTATCTGTCCAAAATCCATTATTCCTTTGCCCATTTGGTTCCAGCAATATGATTACTTGATATTTTATTCCATTGTATGCATAAGAGAGACACATTTTTTTTATTAATAAAATGAAATAATCGAGTTATAATCAATGGAACAATGACTAAGTGATATTATAATGGATTTGGTTTTCTATCTAAAATGTAGTGACAAAGCCTCACTGTGTGCAGCTGGACTCTAATATTCTGTTTGGTAGTAATGAATACGAGGAATAAAATCATAATCAAATTTGAAGAGTGATTTGGTTTTAATACATTATAGAAGTTGTTGGGAAATTAGGAGTATGAAGTTTTTTTTATTAAAGCAAAATAAGAGTTCAATAAATTTATATAAAGTGAATATCAAAATATATATATCCACTAGGTTAATAACATATTACACTTAATAGCATAATATCATTAACTCTAACACCCTCTAGATAGCGGCATATTTGCATGCTCAGCATGTTACATAAAATTTGTTTAAAATATGATCATGAAAACTCTAGGAAAA
The DNA here is from genome assembly GCA_030064435.1 of Trapa incisa. Taxonomy (NCBI): domain Eukaryota; kingdom Viridiplantae; phylum Streptophyta; class Magnoliopsida; order Myrtales; family Lythraceae; genus Trapa; species Trapa incisa. Next base: position 4,233,972 of record CM057775.1, on the reverse strand, counting down.
AAAGTTAAATCATAATTTTCTATAAAATATTTGGACTCAGTAAAATTTTTGTATTAAATTTTTAAACTTCATATTTTAACGTCATTTGATTCTAATTTTAACTTCTATTTTGAAAATAAAATATCATAATCATTGCACCAAAATAAAGTTAAACACTTCACATAATAATATAATAACTCCATATAATTAATTAATTTTTTTTTGTAGTCAATTTGAATCACTAAACTAAACATCTTACTCTTGACTTTATCTAGTACCACCAAAATATCAACTTAAATGTAAAGTTTAAGGTATGTATTGTAATGTATCTTAATTTATATATAAATATTTTTATTTGATATTTTTACATTTTATTCTCAAAATTATATAACTAGGAAATTATAAATGTATTTGGAAAAATTGCTTAATTATTTAAAATCAATTAAACAAAATATTAAGTATATATTTTTTATTTATAATTTTATTAAGTAAAAATTATATATAATTAATATTTTTTAAAATATATCATTTAAATTAAATAAAATATTTATATATAAATTAAGTTATTGGAGGTTATATTAAATTAATATGTAAAGTAAATTACATATCTTAATTTCATTTGAGTGGTTAAAATGTTTGATTATTTATTAAATGTATTTTTTTATTTAGTTTGATTTAAATTCATTTTTTATTAATTATTCAATTAAAAAATATTTTTTTATAGAAATTAAATTTTCATCCAAAGTTTTATATTCTATATGAATTATTAGTAAAGAATATTTATTAATTAAATTATTAATATTATATTTATAAATTATATCAAATAAAATATTTGTACCTACTTTAAATTATTGCACAAAATTTTATACAAGATTTCAGCCTACAAAATTCAACTATTACGACGCCAATAATGGCCAGAGTTTACAATGGACCCAATATTAAACAGTCTCACATTTCCACCTGTAAGGCTATACAATACCCAATAAAATTCTTACTATGATTAAACTTTTAATCTTAATTTTTAATATTAATGCAATCAAACGATACTCCAAGAAATCCCGCTTGAATCTGAAACCCTGGCCCGAATTTCTACTCCGGCAAGGGAGGGAGGGCGGGCTCCAATTTAACGTCCAAAATGAAAGCAGGGCCACAAAGGCTTTCTCTACAGAGCTAATCCGGCCCAATCTCGAATAAGCCAGCAAGCAACTCGCCGATCTTCGGTCAAATATAATATGTTTAAAATTGATTGACTTTTTGTAAGAAATGGACATCAGATGGTAGTGTGATTTAAATAGTATTTTCATTTAATTATATTATAAAAGTTTACCATCGTAATTAGACTTGCACTTCAAATTTTGTAATATAATTGAATAAAATATTATATAAATTTCATTTCGATTGATCTCCCGGTTCATTTTTAAAAAATAATCAAGTTAATATTTGATTATTAAAAAATGTACAAATTAGCATCCCATTAATATATTAAAATTCAAGAAATTCAACACTTCGATCTCTCTAATTTCTTTGAATTGGGACTTCTTGAAGCTGTACTGTAATTAAATACAGTACATTATATAAAAATGATAATATTTTTATTATGTAAAAATGTGTACGTCAAAAATTATAAAATTTATTAGAGTAATATCTTCTACCATTCAACAATATCATAATAATTTCTATTATATCAAAGATTGCAACAGTATAAATATAGTAAGATTTAACATTATATTAATAAAAAATTATCTTCACTCATCACAATAATTACGATAATTTATGTTGTCTCCTATGATTTTCTAAATAATTTTTACTATAACTCTTTACTATTAATATTAACTTTATTGAAATAAGGTTAAAGTTCATTCAACTCAATTGAATTTGTTCCAATAATACTTGCTGCATATGAGAGAAGTTAAATGTTAATTTTCTAGTTATACTTTCCCTACTAAAGGAAGGGATGTTAGTGAAATTGTCTCACTCCTTTCTTTTAGTGCATTAATTGTTTTTCTATATTTTCTAAAAAATAATGAAAGGGGCATAAAATATTACCCACCTCTTTATACTTTGGCTCCACTATCATTGGTTGTTATAATCTAGCGAATTATTTCAATATTATTATAGATAATCAATTTTGTAACTCAACTTACATTTATTATTTAAATAATTTCAATAACTCCAATAGTAAAATTATCACAATGATACAATTATAGTGAATGGTTACTCAACATTATTCTAAATTCTAACATTATTCTAAATTCTACCATTATTCTAAATTCTACCATTATTCTAACATGGTATTATAATTGATAAAAAAATGGAGGGGTGAAAAATCAACTCCTAATTACTATAACCTTTCATTCACACTACAACACAATCACTCTACTATTAGAGGTGTTTGTAAATATTATGTCATTTATTATTTAAATTATTTTAATACCCTTATTTATTATTTATATTATTTATTTAATCTTATTCTTATATACTTTAAATAGATTTATATAAAATTATATAATATAAATAAAAATTATTATACAAAATATTTTAATATAATTTAATTATATATAATAGCTAATAAATTATTTAATTTAATTAAAATGGTAAATTTATCTTTATAAATTTTTTATTAATAATATTTCACCTCAATTCACCTACATCTAAACCACTCATTATTAAAAAAATTTAACATCTCCCAATCAATCACTTTACATCCCCTCCGAACAATTCCAAACACTTCACCTCCAAATCACTGCGAACCCATTAATCCAAACATATCTTTAGCCTCAACACATCACAATTCTCTCTCAACACATCACAATTCTCTCTCAAAGCTCACAATTCTCTCTCAGAACTCCACTATCACAATTCTTTCTCAATTTGACCCGTCCAATTTCCAAAAATAACTAGACAAGCTCCCTAAATACCTCATAGTCATCACTAAATTCCCCCATAGACTTGGCATGACCTTGGTAAGACAATTTCCACCTTGGTCATTATGAAATTCAAAATTTGTCTTGTTTTGCCCGAACTCTAATTAGGGTTAATTATGGGCACTTCTAGTGGCAGAATTGTATGTCACTTAATCCTAAGAGATCAATGAGGACACGAGCTACTTCTCATGCCTCTATTTTTGGTCAACTCACCAACACTTGTCAACCCCTAACTGATTCCTCAGATCGGAATGTAACAATCCACCGTATCACTCTCAATGATACAATTGTGGGGCCATTATTACTGTAGTAGTGATATAATATAAAACTTACAAGAAAAAATATAGAATATAATTTTCATAAAAAATTAACCTTCATAAATATGATATATTTGTTTATAAATCTCATAGAAAACATCGGAGTGATGCCATTAATAATACTCATCTTATATTAGGACCTCCCTACTCATGTCATATTTTTTTTAGAAAATGCTCATCTCGCGTAGGGATCTATCTTGCCTTTCATTTTGTTGGTATATAAATTATGCACACCGAATTACGTCTTATTAGATAATTTTATTTGGTCACAACAATATCACTTGTAATATTTTAACTAAGACTTTTTACATATATCTACACTTAGTCAATCTATGACCTAATATTTGCAACCCAACCCTCACGAGTCTCTTATCCCAATCGGGTCCCAAAATTCTTTCATTTTACACTTTGCTCTCATTCTCCCCAAATTATACTTTGGTTTACATTTCCCAATAATCGTCTTCCTCTTTCCTCATACTTTTAAAATTTACATTTTTGCTCTTCAAATTTTTAAATATTACATTTTTACCCCTCATATTTTTAAAATCACTTATTTGCCCTTGAACTTGAGTTGCGAGAGCATCGAGGCCATAAAGGACCCATTGAGTAGTTTTTACACTCACTGAACTGTGAGTTCATCCCCTCCCTTTAAAATATTTTTGGAACTCTCAAGGGAAGGAGCACAAGGATAAGGATACTAATAGCACAAGGATAAGAATACTAATACAAGCAAAAGACTCAAAACAAGGTACTTGAGTATATAACAGGTGAATTTATAGTAGATACTCATTTTCCGATATTTTATTTTTAGGCCATCTTTCGATGTAAATGATATTTCAAAAAGTTTAAATTTTGAGTTATTTTCGATGTGTAAATGATCTAAGAATTTCAGCTTGTGGGTACTACCATAGTGAGGTACCCACTATAGTAGCGCTAAGAGTACGGCATCCGACCCAAGAATTTGGATTGCGACGTGACATAGTCCCTCAATAGTGAACATTTTGTTTATGTTTGTGATGGGTAACTTGGTCCATATAGATTGGTTTAATATGGTTAACATTATCAATACAAACTTGTGGTTAAGGATGTGTCTTCTTACTATAGTGGTTAGTAAAGTCGTTCCAAGCTACAAGTAAAATGGTAATGTCCCTCTATTCCTTGACTTTGTGATCCTTCCATGATGGAAATGATATGTTTGTAATGGTTAACTTGGTTTATACATACTTGTGTACGACTGTGCCAATTTTTGAAAACTACACATTTAAACATTTTAATATATATGCTTATATACATGAATTCTTGAATCTAGTTTTGTTAACTTAAACAAAAGTTGAGAAATTTGATAAACTAAATCTTTGTAAAACCTATGAGTAAAGCAAATAAATTTATTTTTACAAAGAAATACCAATATTCCTAATAGATATTTTTGAGTATATGTTGACTTGTGTACTTAACGTGCTGATGTTAGATAATTTTACTCATTAGGCTTAATAGTTCACCCCTCCAATACCCCTTTCAAGAAACCAAAGCGTAGAAAAATTATGACAATATTAAGGAAAGTTGGAATGTGTTAATTAAAGGTACACACCTTTTATGAAAATTCAATACTTATATTGATGGTATTGTTTATTGAATTGATTTTCATAATGTACAAAATTGATATTTTGTAAAAGTTGAAATGGTATTTTTATTACAAGCCTTAAGTCATCCAACCCTACAGTGGTGAAAGTGTCCACTATTGTAGTATCGAGATAATGTGACAGGTTATTTACAAGTCTGATCGCAAAATTGAGTCAGTGTGTGACATAACCCTACTAACATTCCGAGTTCACAATTTACTTGTAAATAATCCCATCTCGGTGGATGTTTCATAATTTAAACAAAGTCTTGGCTTTTCTTTCAAAAATATTCATTTAATAGGGTCTCACCCCTTATGTAAATATTTAGTCTCATATTCTTTCTAAATAAGAAATAAATTCTCTCTTTAAGATTTTTAATATTAAAATCTTCATTTTCATAAAGGTACTCATAATTGAAATTGACGAGTATTAATATCATTGCTTTAATCAAACTTGATGAAATAATCTCACTCACCTTGACTCGTAGTTTTTTTATCTTTGTAGAACTCGTGATATCTAATACCTAATATTGTACAAACTCAAATTCTATGACCTATAATCATTTCACACTTGTTTAATTCCTTATATATTAGGGGCGATCGATTAAATTATTTTCCCCTTATTTTTACAAAATCACTCTTTCATGCTTATACCCTAATTACCCCTTTATGTCTTCCTATTCTTTAACTAAATTTGTGTGTTAGCCCTTTATTTCTCCAAATTATTTTACTACCTCTTTTGATTATTGTTCTATTATGGATGAAAACTCTTGTCTCACCTCGATCGAATTTTAGGTCGAGCTTACAAATAACTAGCCACATTCTCTTGACATTACAATAATAGGTGTGAGACCACTATAGTATCGATAGGAGCCACATAGTATAAAATAGTTGTTATAAACCATCAAAGTTTTATAAAAATGTAGAAAACATTTAATTAAGCCATGAAATAATTGCAATACTATGTGGCTCTCCTGAATAAATGGTTTATACATTAGTTAAAGCTTGTTAGCAAGAATTCGATTTGAACACGTGTCTATTAGCCTCCTCTTGAGTATTCCTGAAAGAGATATTGGTGGGATGTGATTTTACACTCACTGAGTAGGAGTTTAATGACATTGATACATCTTGTTCTTGAGTTGATCCTTACTCAAAATATTTTATAAGGGGTATTTTTAAATTGTTTCATAAATGACTTATAGCTTTTAAAATCTTATTGTTTAAAATCCTTCCACCATTCATTTCTACTTAAGCACACAAGTGATTCGAAGCTACTTTACCGAACACACGTATGGGAAATGTGATGCTTCATGATAGCCAAAGAGACGTTACTTTCGATATTGTGAAAGTTATGAGCGACTCTGCCTACTTCATTTCAACACACATTTTGAGCACTCACTATGACTCCCTAGGTCTCCGTGTACTAGAACCAAAATAACTCCCCCTTATTCACTTGATTCGATTCCAGAAGCACATGTAAACCATATTACCCCCATCAAGCATATGTGGTCTTGTATTTTATGTTCGCCTTAAACACAAGCAATGCATATAATTTCATTTAAAGATTAGAGACATTACTTGCTATCTGGTCAATCTATTCTATCTATAAAGTCTTATTTTTTTTTTCATTTGAAATTGTATTGGGTTAAGGCCCTTCATTGAACACTAGAGTCAAAACCCTTCTTTTATAATCTATGGATCTTGTCCCAGGTTTATCTAAATTTATAATCCATATTTCTAAAATGTTGGGTCATGACCATTTTTTTTAAATAATGGACCATAGCCCTCTTGTCATACCACTCTTTCTTAAATTTAAACTGGTATAGGCCAGTTTATTAAACATTTGGGTATTTCCAAAATTTATCCTCTATATAGTTTTTTATATTTTCTATGAATTTTTATAAATATAATAATTACTTAAAAATTATAAATTTAAAAGTAAATAACTTTATCGATTCAATCGAACGTCATGTTAGAAGTCTTAAGTTATATGAGACTTATTCGTCCTAGAAAGTTTCCAATTTTTTTTACTCCTTTTGCATGATAGTTAGGATATAATCCTAAAAACAATATATACATTCTATTATATCTTTCGCGGATTATTTAGGGTTAGCCAATATTGGTGTATCTCATATTATACCGTAATTTTCTAAAATTATGATTTTACTTCTAAAATTCGGTTCGCTCAATTTGTGCATCACCAAACCCTTTTTCACCACTCGATCTTAAACTTCTTCTAAATTATAAAGTTTCCTAGAATTTTTCTATATTTACTCTTAGGTTAAAAAATTTTAAATATTTACACATAGGTCCCTAAACTCTTCATTATTTGCATTTAGATCCCTAAGTTTTCTTTTATTACATTTTGACTTAAAATCTCTCTAAATCTTTCCTTTTGGTACTCAAGCTTTCTCTTATTCCATTTGGGCCCCTATTTATCTTTATTTGCATCTTGGTCCCCCAATAATTCTAGAATTACAATTAAGTCCGCATACTTACCATCTTCATAAAACTTAATCTTAAACCATATGTTTTAACCTATCATGATTCTAATTGAATTTCCCTTATCACATCGATCATTGTGAGCTTTAAATCGAATGAATTGGCCTAGAAATGATCGAAAACGGTGCTTCACCAAAAAAAGAGTTTAGAGAGAGAAAATTTTGGTAATTTATCGACGACGACACCTTGGCTAGAGTGGAGGTATGGTAGCTAGATTGTCTACTTGAAAATCTCCTAGGATCAAGCGGTGACTCAATTGATCACTAATTACACTTGAAATTGTAGTTTGTTGAAATTTAGTGAGAATAGAGTGAATTTTCATTTTTTTGGCGAACAGAAGTAGAGTGACTTAACAAAGCTACATGCAAAAGATGTGGGCATGACTTAGAGGTCTCTAGGAACTTGGCCTAGTCGTGTTTGTTCACTAGGGTAATCGGAGTCACAATTTGTGATACATAACTCATTAACCTTGCTCCCAAGGCAATTCTGATTCTTGGGGTTTTCTTACTATTATACTTCTCTCATTTCTTCTTTCTCCTTGTCTTATCTCAATTGACTTAACATCTTCATTTCTCCCCTATCTTTCTTACTTTCTTCCTTGTCAGCTTCCATTCTATCGGTTTTCCTTGGTATAGTCTATTCCTTCTTGTTTCCTTACTTTTATCCATAGAGTCTTTCCTTAACTCCTTAGACTTCCAATAGTCTCATACTCTTTGGTGTCTTGCTCAAAACTTCTTCTTCCTTTCCTTAGTTAGGATTTGTCTTCCTTGGGTGAACTCTAGTAGTCTCTTCTTTGCCAAGTTTTATTGTCTAGTTTTTCCCTTCTTTGGATGGTAAACTTACTTTAAGGGTTTGGGTTAACTAGTAATGACCCATTATTTTTCCTTCCTTAGGTGATCCCTTCCCTACCCTTTACTCTAATCCTTATTAGCGTACTCTTATTGTTTGAATTCATCAAATAGACCCAAAAAAATTTTATCAGGAAAATTAGACTTTCATTCATTCAAGAAATAGTTTCTTGCCATACTTGGCTTATTATAGAAATTTTCTACCCCCTAGTCCCTTGGGGGCATAGGCTGAGAGTTAGCCTTTGAACGATTGTGGGATTCATGATCAGATGGCTCCGAGAAACTAGTTGGTGTCCATCCATATTCCCTTATGAGATGAACTTCATGTATGGCCTCTAGTCCGTACCGTCTTAATACCTCAGCCTCACACTCATATGTCCACTTCATCCATTTAGAGGGATTGAAGCTGGACTGAGTAGGTGATGGTACTTGGTGGAATTTCATGAAGGTGGCATACACATCCTAGTAGTTGTCCCAAGCCTCCTTCTTAGTGGAATTTCTCTCCAACTGTTGTGGGGCTGGAGGAGGTGTTGGACTATTGGAGGAAGGAACATGTTCCTCTTGCCTTGGAGGAGGGTATGTAATGCCTTCGGGTTTTAGTAAGGCTCCCACGAGTTTTCGGTAATCCTCCACCATATCTTTGGGCACTCTCTTCTCACCCTTTAGGAACCGTTGAACAGTAGCTTCCCTTGGGGTAGGCATCCTTTTCAAGGTTAGATGTGGAGGACTGGATTTCATAGTGAATTTTCTAGGGATTCTCCTTCCTACACGATAGTTAACGTTTTTGTTAGTGTCAAGGTATAACATTAATAATGTTTCAAGGGAACTTAACTTTAATACCACTCAAGTTGTCACGCCCCAACCTAGTTTGGTTGAATCCTTGTGATCAACCCGTCGCACCCTTTGTTCAAGAAGGGTTTCCGCCTTTTTTAATCAAGAGGAGCTAGGCGAAATTTTAACTATGTTCCCTGAAATACATATATCAATAAAAAAATGCAAGATTAAAAGAAATTAAGCATACCTGACAGAATCCCTAGTCATTTCTCTACTCCTTAAAAGGGATAGAAATGGTGGGTGAGTTTCTACAACTTAGTGAATGGGTGTTTGAAAAAGAGTTTAAATAAAATAGTTTTTATTTGGAGTGTGCCAAACTTCTTAATTCCTTTAAGATTGTTTCTTCCCCAAATTCTCGGTTTTCAAAACCATAAATCCTCATTATCCACAATCAGTGTGTTTAACAATCAACACACACTCTTCATCATGAAGGGATCACACATTTGTAGGGCAGCCCGTCCACTGCACCTACTTGTGGCATCGGAGCAACTTTACCAGCCACCTAGATAGAAGCTCGTCCACTTCTACCCTAGGAATAAGTGGATGTTCGTGACATCCAATCTTCAAACCTAAAAAGCAACTCTGTGTCCGTATGAGGACTAAGTCCTCATCCTGACCCCACTCCTATCTCATGCGCATGAAGCTATATCGAGCTTCTCTAACTGCTGGGATGACTATCTACCCTTATCTCCACCATGTCGTCCAGTAGCCCTTAGGACGCATCACTACCCCTCTCGGGCGTCTTGATGGTCCCGAACCTTAGTATATGCACAAAAAAAGTTTTTCCATAAGCCATTAATTTGTGGTGCCACTAGTCCAATAACCCCGACCCTCAACTCGACCTATAGTTATTTGTCTAGACCAGTTCATCAACCAAGTTTTGTCGCACTGCTGCCAGTCCATTGAGTATGTCGGTCCTATCTTGGTACCATGACCAAATCACATCATTTATTCATTAAAAGTTTTCATGGATTATCATCATGATTGTTTACGAGCTCCTGCTCGTGTCAACTGGCCTTGGGCCCAATATATGAGATTTTTAAAACCAGGCATTTTAGCCCCCAAGTTCCAAAATCGAGGCCTCTGTCCTATCTGAGCTATTCGAGCTCTTGTGAAGAAGGTCTCCCAAAAATTTTAAGCATTAGCACATAGTCAAGGGAGAGCACTTATGATAAAATAATTTTTTCACTTGACCATCACACCAACTGGGTGTGATGACATCTCCGCTTATAATCGTTAAGCGGGTTTTCTACTTTCTTCAAGTAAGTTCATTATACCAATCAGATATGATCTAATTACAACCGATAATTAGTTTTTCCGCTTATTTCTCACATCACCCCAATTAGGCGTGATGTTAAAACGCCACATATAAGTGATTTTTCCTTTCTGAGGTACGCATCATCCCAACCGAGTATAATGTGAAAAATCTCATTCACCCCATAGTGCAGTGTATTACTCTTAAATGAGCTTTTTACCTCCATGCGAACTTATACTTGCTGGCATTCCGGTCCTTCATGTTCCTACACATTTTTGGACATCCTTGTTTATTAATATTTAGCATAATAGCTTTTGTACCTCACTTATAAACAAAATGCTCAAACTTTTGATTATTTGTATTTAGGTCCCTAAAGTTCTTTTCCTTTAACTTTATGTCCCAAATGCATATTTTTCCCCAAATTGAGTCTCAAAACTTTCAAAAATTCACTTTGAGTCCTCAATTTATCCAAAATCCAAAAAAGGGTTCAAGTTTTTAAATTTCCAATTTGGTCCCCAACTTTTCAAAAATTACCATTTTACCCCTACTTTACAAAAATGGCAATTTAATTCCAAAAATCGACCAATTGGTCCTCCAATAACCTTTTCATTGCCAATTGGCCCTCAATTTTGGGAATTACACTTTGGTCCCTCAATTTTACAAAATCTCCAATTTCCCCCTTTCAAACTGGCCGAATTTTATTTCATCAAATTGACCAATCAATCGAGGTTAATTGTTGAAATTGAAGGTAAAATTGAGTTCCTTCACATCTATACGATTCAATTGAGCTTTGAATCGCATGTATTGATGCTGGAATGAGCTCAAACGGAGCTTCGCCGAAAAATTGGACATAGAGAGAGAAAGCTTCGAAAGCTTACCATCTGGGGTGCGATGGTCCAAGCTTTCGCTTGGGGTAGGTAGCTCTCATCTTAAGGTTACTCCTAGGATCAATAATCACATCAATTCATATTGAATTAAGGGAGAATTCGGTCAGTGAAGTTTCGCCAGTTCTCTCTCTAACATTGATCGGAAATTACAGAGTGTAGCCAAATTGGCTTACCTTTCCACTCTAATTCGATCGTATGAGGGCTGAAGGAGTATTGGAAGGGCTTGGTTTGGCTTGTGGAGAGCTTAATTTGGTCATTTTTAGCTCAGCCGAAATAGGGCAGCTTCAGTCCGCTGGAGCTGCATCACTGTTTTATTACATTGGCGCTTCTCTAGCAATTCTCGGATCGAATGGTGACCATCGTTGGGTAGTTGACTTCTCCCCGAGTCTAAGGAACCCAACCTCACCTTCTTTGGCTTAGAAAAACCCCTATGTCAGAGCTCTGGTTCGAGCTTCATCGGAAAAGTGAGTAGCTGAGAGAGAGTGAAGTTTTCAGGCTTGTGGAGGATGAATGAAGAGGGGTTCTTTATTTAGGGAGCTCGAGGACTCTCCGGCCATCCGTTTGGAACCTTAATGGTACTTATTGATGGCTTGAAACATCCTGAATGAAAATGTTTCCTTTCCGCTGGCGTTGTTCATTTTTTCATCGAGTGAATAGTGCTATCATCTAATGGAAGAAGACGACACTGTTCTGAACTGGACCAGACCGGTCCAACCGGGTTCAACGCTTAAACCGGCCGGTTCAGGTCCGATTCGACTAAATGTTTCAAAATTAAAAATTTCTAAATTTATCTAAATTCATTCTCTATCCAATGGTGGCTTCAATTCTTCAATTTGAATATTTTAAGCCACCTAAAAAATAAATTTAGCATCCGATTCAATGGTGGTTCAAACCGGTCTAAACCAGTTCAATCCGATTCAGATCTAGTTCACCTGAACCGTTCTAGTTTTCTTTCCCAAATCGTTCTATGGTCCCTTTCCAAGGTTTTTATAATTCTTTGGGTCACTTGGGAGTTGTAAAATTCTCACTTTACCCATTCTCTAGTGGTTGGGGTTCGTGAATCAGTTCTATTTTCTCACTCAGTTTGACCAGTTCTCTTCTGACTTTCCTTAACTCTAAAGGACGATGTTTACAGCTCGCATGTGTGAGCTAGCACATGGTGCACAATGATTGGTCGTGTCCTCAGACATGATTATCTTACTGGGCTTGGGTCATTGCTAACTATTTGGGTTGCCATAAGTCGCGTGTAAATTGATCATGTCATCTGACGTGGTCGAGTGACTAGGTTCAACTTTAATTTATTGTTAGAGTATGCCATGCGACGAGCAATAATTGGTTAGTTCCTACAAACCAAATTCACTATCTACTTATTGTGTGTGTTTTCCACATGATGCTCTTGGGTTTATCTTCTCCCCTAATGTGATCGTCTTACTGGATCACTCATCGTCTGACTGAACTTTGATCTGTTTCTCCATTTTCACTCAGTTCAGACTTTTGACCGATTCAATTGAATCGGATTTCATAGGTTTAAGTCGTTTTTCGGCCATTTCAGGCCTGGTTCATCTAATTTTCTAATTTATTTTATTTTCTAAAATTTTATAAAATCATTTAATTGTACTTTGAGACCTAAAATTACCATTTTACCATTTTTAAATTTCTCCCAAAAATTAAATCTCAAACTAGTTCAGTTCATCACGATTTTTTCCTAAATTCTCAATCGAACTATCTCAAACCCCAAATTCATTATTTAACCCACCTTTCTAGGTTTTTTCAAATTTATTTGACTATTTTTTTAAAGTTCTTATTCATTCTTCCATTGTAAGTTAACTAGAAATAGCTTTATTCAAAGAACATAGTATAATACCTCTTGTTTTCCTTAATATATCATTTATGCCCTAAATTTTCTATGATTCATAGTGAAGTTCATAAATTTATCATTAAGTACAATTTAGTCCCAACCATTTTTATTTGTTACTATTAAATCCTTAATCCTTCAATAATCTAAAATAAATTATATTAATCATTTATATTTAACTCCCTATTTAATTAAACTTTATTATCTACCATAAAATCCCCAAATACTTATTATTTATGATTAAATCCCTAAACCAATAATTATCCATCATTTAAGTCCTCAATTAACTACATTTAATTCATTAATTTTCCTCTTAATTACAAATAGATCATTAGGCTTCCCAACTCTTCATGTGCGTCCCTATACTCCCCTTTTATTTCCTTTTAGTCCCCCATCCTTCATATTGTCTATTTACCCCCCAAGCTTTTAAATTTCCATATTTTAGTCCCCTGACTCATATTCTCCTCAATACTCTACATTAATCTTATGAATCCATCCTAACACAATCCTACTCGACTCCCGTATGATTTCATGGTCATTTCAAACCTAAATTTGTAAGTTTTAGCTGTGAATTGGCTCAAGTATGATTGTTCATCAAAAAATACAATAATGTGATAAAATTGAAAATACCCACTTGTGATGGCTCATTGTTTTTGGATGTAATGACTTGAGACTTACCTATAATGCACAAATGTTTAGGATAAATCTTATATGCATCCCTATCTAAATGTGAGAGCTTACCCAGACACAAATCTTGAGCTTCGCTAGAGGAGCTTTGTAGGAATCTAAACACCAAAAATGAGGATTTTTTGTAGCAAAACGGAGAAATTCAAGGATCTAATTTGTAGGTGATTAAAAAATGAAGTAAGAGAGTTTCGAATGAAAAATTGAGGGTGAGTAGATGAGGAAGGCTACACTTTATAAGGAATTCTAGGAGGTGTATATATTTTATAATAATTTTAATTCGATCTCATTTATTTATTTATAGTGTTAAATTTTTTGTCGATAGAAAATTCATTTTCAAAATGGCTAAAGGATTCTTGGCTGCACACTGAGCATCTTCAATGGGGAAGATGATCATGTGGAGATCACATGCATCACATGCATATGTCGCACACATCCACACGTGTGTGTCATCTTCTACAAACTAACCTAGGTCTTTAACCCGCGTTGACTCTAGTTGGTTGTCAAGTTGTGTTAAAACTCGATTTTTGATGTTATTTTCATTCATTTGTATATATAATTTTATTTATTTTTATTTGAGGCAAAAAGTTATCATTTTTAGGTCCCCTTAAAAAGCAATTTTATCAGTTCGATCCAAATTCGGTTTAACTTTAGAATTTCTAAGGTATGGCGTTACACCAAGTCTCAACCATTTATATAATACGTGTCAAGTTTGAACCATTTATAAAAGAAGTGTTGCATTTTGATCATTTATAAAATACGAGCCGAGTTTCAATCATTTATGGAATATAGGTCAAGTCTCAGCTATTTATGAAAAGAAGGGTTAAATTCTGACCATTTATAAAAAAATATCTAAGTTTCAATCATTTATAAAATAAGAGACAAGTCCCAACTTTTTTATGAAATACTGGCTAAGTCATGATCATTTATGAAAGAAGTGATAAGTATCAACTATTAATAAAATAAGGGTCAAGTCTCAACAATGGTTAATTCCCAACCATTTATAAAATATGTGTTGAGTCTCAACCTTTTATGGAAGAAGTGTCAAGTCCCAACCATTTATGAAATACGGGTCAAGTCCCAACCATTTATGAAATACGGGTCAAGTTCCAACAGTTTATGATGTACGAGTCAAGTCCCAACTATTTGTGAAAGAGGGCCCAAGTCTCAAACATTTATGAACTACATGTCAAGTCCTGATAAATTATTTTAAAAGGAAGGATAGTAACCCTAGACCTTATGAACTACGAGCTGATCATTTACTTAAATGCATGATTGTGTAATTGGCTTGAGATCAAGTTCATATTTATTTATTTTCAGTTGCATCATTGAATTGTGTATAAGGCTAGCGCGTAAAATGAAACCACACCACCTTATGAGAGGATTCGGTGGTTTAGTTGCATGATGATTGGAAATGTAGGGAAATAAGGGAAGTATTATTTCTAGTTTGCCTGAACATTTTATGTAAAACCCTCCCTTTTGAGCTAAGGAAAACCAGGAAAAGAACCGATCAAACCAAGTGAGGATTCATAACCAGTTCACAAACCCGATTATTTCTGAACGGGCAAGTTGGGAATTTATAACTCTCGGGTGATCCAAAGGGTTAATTAAACCTTGGAAAATAAACTTAAGACAAATTAGAAAACAAAAACCAAAGTGATTTAGGTGAATTAGATTCCATAAGAACCTTAAAGTTAAGTGTGCTTGCCCAAGAGTAGTGTGAGAATGGGTGACCTCCTGGGAAGTATGAATTTTTTTGTAACCCGAAATTTCAGTAAAAAATTTGTATGTACGCCTTATCATAAATAACCATAAATTAATATATATTTAATTATTATAATTAATACCAATAATTTAATACCTAAATTAAATTATTGGAATTAATACAAATAATTTAATACCGAAATTAAATTATTGGAATTAATACCGAAATTTAATTATTGGAATTAATACCGAAATTTAATTATCGGAATTAATACAAATAATTTATGGCAATATTAATACTAGTAATAAATCTTGCCCATTTAATACACATTTTTACGCCACCTATATAAAGAGGTCATCCCCATTTCATTCTCTTCACACCTGAACACTTCTCTCTCTCTCTACTGCTCCATTTCCTAGTAAAGCTCGAACAAGAGCTTTGACTTGAACAAAGGTCGGGCTCTGTAGAATCGGGGATAAGATAGCTATCTGATAGCAAACTCCAATCAATCCGAGAATCGTTGTAGAAGCACCAACATGATGGAATAGTGAAGCAACTTCGGCGGACTGAAGCTGCCCTATTTCGGCCAAGCTGAAATCAGCCATTTCAAGCCCTTCTCAGGCCAAACCAAGCCCTCCCAACACTTCCTCAGCCTTTCCACGGCCGAATTAGGACCGAAAGGTAAGCCAATTCGGCTCCCCTTTACAATTTTCGATCGGTGCTAGAGAGAGAATCGATCGAATTTCAATGACAAAATTCTAATCTAATTCCGCATAAATTGATGCAATTCTTGATTCTAGGATGAACCTCAGGACGAGAGCTATCTGCTTAGATCAAAAGCTTGAACCGTCGTGCCTTCACCGATGAGTAATCGAAGCTTTCTCTCTCTATAGTTCATTTTCCGGCGAAGCTCCGTTTGAGCTCGTCCCGGCATTAAAACTTGCGATTCACATTTCTGAAGAATCGTATGAACATGTAGAAACTCAATTTTAACAATTGGAAACGTTTGATGGGTCAATTTGATGAAATCAAATTCGACTATGTTAAGAAGTTGGAATTGGGGAAAATTGGGGATTTTTGAAATTCAAAGGGCCAAAATACAATTTTATGAAATTGAGGGTCAATTGGGCATGAAAATAATGTTGGAGGACCAATTGAGGAAATTTTGGAATTTTTGGGGCAAAACTTACCATTTTTGTAAAAGAAGGGCAAAATGGTAATTTTGGAAAAATCGGGGGACCAAATTGGAATTTGGAAAATTAAACCCCTTTTTGGTGAAATGGAATAAATTAAGGTCCCATGATAAATTTTAAAAGTCACGGGACTCAATTTGAGGAAAAACCGACATTAGGGACTTAAAGTTAAAGAGAAATAACTTTAGGTACCTAATTGCAAATAACTAAAAGTTTGGGTTTTCTCATTCATTGGAAATGAATGAAGGCTGTTATGCCGAGTAATAATGAACAAGGTTGTTCATATCGTGTAGAAACACGAAATACCGAGAACGCCAGCAAGGACAAGCTCGCGTGAATACAAAGAACCAGTCTAGTGGAATTCATGACATTAACGGGTGAGTGGGTTTACTAACATCATACCTAGTTGGAAAGATGAGCACAACTTAAAGTTAAAAACCACTTACTGGTAGTGAGTGGGTTTACTAACATCATACCCAGTTGGGATGATGAGTACAACTTAAAATTTAAAAACCACTTACTGGTAGTGAGTGGGTTTACTAACATCATACCTGGTTGGGATGATGAGTACAACTTAAAGTTAAAAACCACTTAGCGGTTGTGAGTGGGTTTACTAACATCATACCTGATTGGGATGATGAGTACAATTTAAAGTTAAAAACCACTTACCGGTTGTGAGTGGGTTTACTAACATCATACCCGGTTGGGACGATGAGCACAACTTAAAGATAAAAAAACCACTTACCGATTGTGAGTGGAAATTTTATGTCATACCCGGTAGGGAATGATAAGTACCTCGGTATAAAAATCCACTATTTAGTGGTATTTTAATAATCACCACTTAGAGAAAGTGATGTGAAAATTATGTGGAAAAACTACTTACCGGTTGTAAGTAGATCATACCCGGTTGGTATGATGAGACTTCCTCGAAGGAAGTTGAAAACCCGTTCATCGGTTATGAATGGAGATGTTCTTATACCGGTTGGTATATTGGACAGTGAAAACCTATTTTGTTGGAAGTGTTCTCCCCTGACTGTGTGCCAATGCTTAAACTATTTGAGAGACCTTCTTGACGGGAGCTCGAATAGCTCTTATAGGCCGGGGGCCTTGATTTTGGAACTTGCGGGCTAGAATGCCCAGTTTTTTGAAAATCTCGTACAGTGGGCCCAAGGCCAATTGGCACGAGCAGGAGCTCATAAACGAACATGATATATGTGCCATAAAACTTAATAAGTGAATTGTTTGGCCATGGTGCCAAGACAGGACCGACATGCTCAGTCAACTAGCGGCAGTGCGACATGACAGGTCCACGGACCAATCAAGACAAACAACTGCGGGTTGAGTTAAGAGTCGGGGCCGTTGGACCAGTGGCACCATAGATTACATGGCTTGATAAGAAAACATTGTTTGTGCATGCACTGAGTACGAGATCATCAAGACGCCCATGAGGGGTAGTGATGCGTCCTAAGGGCACTGGACGACCTGGTGGCTATAAGGGCGGTTCGTCGTTCCAGGTGTCTATGCGAAATCTGGAGTAGCATGAAGCGCATGAGGCCAGGGTGGGGACAGGATGAGGTCTCTATCCTCATATGGACACGAAGAAGTGATTTCGGGATTGTAGGTCGGATGTCGCATACATCCACTCATTCCCAGGGTAGAAGTGGTTGTACTTCTATCCGGGTGGCAGGAAAAGTCACTCCGAAGCCACTAGCGGGTTCAGTAGTGATACTGACTTGCGAGTGTGTAACCTTCATGATGAAGGATGTGTGTTGGGTGATGACACACCGATAACTAAGAAATAATGGAAAAATCCAAATTTTTAAATGAAGGGATTTTTTTTTTAAAAGAAAGGAGTCTGGCACACTCCATATAAATATTTTTCTTAAAAGTTAAAAGTAAACCTTTGAAAACCCATTCAATGAGTAGTCGTACTCACCCCCTCCCTTATATCCCTTTCAGGAAATTCCGGAAAGCCTACCTTGAAAGACCATCAACTAAGATGCCTGTAAGATAGGTATGTAAAGTTTAAAATTTCATGCAGTTTTGATTATGCTATTCCAGGAAATGGTGTAGGTTTAAAGGATGCCTTACTCTTTACGGATTATAATAGGGGGAAACCCTTTAATAAACCGGGAGAGTGGCGGGTTATTCACGGGGATCCGACCAAACCGGGTCGGGGCATGACATTTTATACTAGGCATGTGAGAATAGCCATATGAAGCTTGAATTAAGACGATCTTCAATTGTGATTGAGTGCCTAGTTCGACGATAAAACTTGAATAAATTGACTTTCAAAAAATGCATTATTATTTTTTAAAAACAAAGCTTAAATTGAGATAATCTTGAATGATAATTCTATGTTAGTTTGACAATGAGATCTCGAATGAAGCCACATTTCTTTAAATGCATGACCTTTCAAAATAAAGCATGAAATGAGATGATCATATGTCGTGATTCAGTGAACCTCGGTGAGAGATACTGAACTGGACCATTTTTTAAAATTTGGGATTTTGAAGTATACTCGTGTGAAATGTATTTTATTTATGAAGATTGGTTAGTAAGTTTATATATCTAACCAAGAATGATTATTGAAAGAACTATATTTTTATAATTGATGAGAATACTATTGTAGTTATATTTTGTGTAAAGACCGAGATCGATGTAATAATCATTCAATATTTGTCACACCCCAGCATGGTTTCGTTAGAATTCCGTGATTAACCTGCCAACTTTTCATGTGGTCTTTCTACCTCACAATCCTAGAAGGTAAATGCTTATCAATTTGAGTGTTTTCCATAATAAAATTTACAAAAACATATATAAATGTACCTTAGAAGGATGGTTATGTTCATGGGAATTCTCTCCTCTTCTAAAACAATCACTTTCCTGAAATGGTTTATGGAGAGGGATGAGTTAGTAACTCAGTGAGTAGGGTTAGATATCATTGTGACTTCCTATCCCCGATTTAACAATCAACTTAACATGATTTATAAATTTCTTTTAAAATAAGGATATTAGTAGAAAAGTCACAACTTATCCTAACATTTAAGATAGGTTTCTCTTTAAATTTATCCGCTTGTTCTTTAAATCTTAAGTTAAGTTCCTTCATAATTGTAATAGTTTGATTATGTAAGTTCACATTTGTTTGTAAATCAACAATTACACAAACACTCTTTCTTAGTAAAGGAATCAAACAGTTGCAAAATAAACTCTTATAGGCTACAACCTCAATTTGTTCCACTAGTAGCCCGAAGCATTTTTACTGTCTACCCTAGTGAGAGGCCACAACCTCCACCTCATCGTCTGTGTAAGCACATTGACTCAACCCCTAGACTTATCGATACTTCAATCCCCGAATATAGAGGTGAGACCTCACTCTTCTATCCACTCGGCCTTAATGTGCACGAAGCTCCTAGAGCTTCAAAATATATCAGAACAACATAGATTCCCTTATACCAACCTTGCTGCCCGTAGCCCTTAGAACCAATACTACCCCGTATCGGATGTCTATTTGGTTCCATACAATTGCAACCACATACAAAATTCTTGTGATTTAAGACATTTATCTTTGCACTGCTAGCCGAACAAGCTCAAACTCAACTCTAGCTTAGCAGCATTAGCAAATATCAATTTGTGATAATTTTATAATGCTCTTAAATTAGAAACTTATTTACGAGTTTGCCTCGTTCCCATTGGCCTTGATCCCACTTCACTTTCCAAAACTATGGCCTTGGTCCCACTTGCACAGAACTAGATCTAGTGCACCATTGTCGACCATGGGCTTCGCCCATATCCTACATCGACAGTTAATAACCATATCACCTTTAGATGTATCCATACACCATTCATGGGTTGTCCTAATATCATACTTCATGCTTTCTTCGAAAATATATTCCCAAAAGGTTTAAGCATATTCACACAGTAAATGGATTATATTTCTTAAAAATCTTATTTTAAAATAAAACATGATCTTAAGTATGTGTATAGTCGGCCTAATTAGTCTCAATATAAAAACTCTCACTCACCCGTATTCCAAGACTTGTTCATCCTGGGGATTTCCGAGCTTGGCGTGACTTTCCTCTGCACGAACTTGTAGGTGATTCGTTCCTATAATAAATTAGGCAATTAAGTCCCAAATAATAAGGTAATTACACTTCATACTTGTAACTTTCTAATAATTACGATTTAGCCCTTAAGTTATACCTTAATTCCAATTAGGTTCCTAAGATTCTCAAATCTTCCATTTGGGTCCCTAATTTCTCAAATTACCAATTGGGTATATAATTTCTCACTAATTACAGAAAATCCACAATTTTTCAAAAATTACAATTAAGTCCTCAAACTTTCAAAAATTGTAATTTAGTCCTCCAACTTGAATATCATCAATTCAACCTTAATCCTTCTCAATTGAGTCCTAACATGGTTCTAATCATCTTTCCTAGGTCCCCATAATCATTTCAAGCTTTAAATTACTAAATTTGGTTTGGAAATGAGCTTAAACGGAGCTTTGTCAAAAAATCGTTTTAGAAAGAGAGCTTCGATTATCTACCGATGAGGTTCCGGCAATCGGAGCTTTTGATTACTCTGAGTTTCTATCTTTATAGGATCATTCCTGGATCAAACCACACCTCAATTGGTGATCTGAGCAATACGAATTTCTTAACTTAGTTTTTGGGCAAAACACACTATGAACAGTAAATTTCGGCGGAGTGAGGCAGAGGGAACTTACCGTGACAGCTTAGGGAAGGTGTAAACTCCTCTAAGAAAGGTCTGGAGGGCTTGGTTTGGTTGTGGTTGGTCTGAGGGCGGTTCGAATTGAGCTTGATCAACTCTGGTTGCAGACTGCCAATGGAGCGATGATATTGTGTGAGCTCACTGGCACTTCTCTGTTGATCTTCGAGGTGAATGGAGTACGTAGTCATATAGCAAACTTCCATAGGATTCTAGTGAACCTGAATTCACCTTCGGAGGTGGAGAAAAGTACCAAAGTCAGGGCTCTGGTTCGCGATTGATCGAAAAAAGGAGCACTCTATATTCTCTCAGCTTTTGGGATATGAAGATGATGAATGGAAGGGAGCTCTTTATATAGGGAGCTTAGGGACTTCTGTTCCTATTCGATCATCCATTGGTCGACCATTAACTCTCTGATTTACTCCCTTGTGGGAGAGATTTATTGTCCGCCAAAGTAATGACGACCTTCCTCCTCCTTTACTTTTTAGAATTCTAAAGGAAAAAGACGACATTGTGTGCGCGTGTGCAAGCTTCACAAGTGTGAGCTGCTATGTGGTGCACAGTGATTGGTTGGTTTTGCTCATGCGTCTTCCCATTCAGCGTCTGATTCATTCGTTGACTAGCCACGTGGTAACCTCCCATTTTCGCTCTCTCCTACGTGGCCACTGACCAAATCTAGCCAACCGTTGACCATGACATGTGTCGTCCTCTCATTAACTAATTTAAATTCATCAGTTTTTTTCCATCGGATACACTATGTCATTACCACATATCAACTGCTGATTGGTCGTAGCCATCTGACGTGGCTTTGCCACGTGTCGACCGTTCTCTAATATCCTAGTCGGCCATTGACATGACACATTTGCCATGTGTCAGCTTCTCATTGGTCAGCCCTGCTAACAAGGCTTCTCCTTCATTGATCGTTGATTGAGAACACGTGACAATCTCCCACTAGCCAGTCTTCGATGACATGGATTTTCTTTGTATGACCGTTGACCAGGGACACGTGTCATACTCTAATTGGTCAATGCTTTTAGACGTTAACTAAGTGGCTGAATGGGCACATTGTGCTACGTGTCACACACTAATTGGTCATGCTCATTGATTGGATACTGACTTGGCAAGTAGTCCATTGAGTGGATGAACCATTGACTAGTTCAGTTGGATCGGCTTTGGTGATCCGAAATCGAAAATCGGTTGGTTTAGGCCCGATTATACCGATTTTCTAAAAATTAAAATTTTCTAAATTTATCTAAATTTATTTTTTACACGTTGGTGACTTCAATTTTTCAAATTAATATTTTTAAGTAATTTAAAAAAATGAATATTTGAACCGATTCTTCTTGGTTCATCCCGGTTTAACTCGGTTCATGTTTGGTGCACCTTGAACTAATCCAGTTTTCTCATCCAATTTAGGTAATGATCCATTTTTATCATTTTTGAATTTTTATTGAACATTTGGGATTTTAAAATTTCTCTTTTTGGTTTCTTTTTACCAATTTAAGTTTACTTTGAACAATTATTTTTTTAATAAATTTTTCAGTTCTCATTTTCGATTTTCAATTTTATTATTATGAGGAAAATATGATTTACTATACCAGTTTTCACACTCACTGAGTTTTGTTAACTCTACCCTCCATAATCCCATTTTAGGAGAGAGTTGTACATAACATATGAAAGATAGTCTAAAAAAATAATTAATTAAAGCTGAGATCAAGTTATAAATCCTCGAAAAGAAATTTACTAACACTTTTTTATTTAATTATTTATTTTTCTAATATTTTGAATGTTATGTAATTTACTAAAATTATGAAATTTAAAATTTTATTTTTATGAATTTTTAATTAATTAAAGTCAACTTATATTATTTTTTTTATAAAATTTAAATTTTTACTAAACTTATGATATTTTAATATTATAAAATTTATGTCCTAATAGTCTTATATGGATGTGGTGTCCACGTTTATAACATCAACATGACATAACGAGTTATTATATTGGTCTAACAAGAAAATCAAGTCAAGCCTTCACACTTCGCTTTTGAGATGATTGTCTTTCTCATCAATTATCTTCCAACTCGATTTTTTAATTTTTAGAGTCCATTTTTTATTTTTCATAAGATATTGCTTGATTACACTTGGCTATTAGTATTTAATTATTATTACCCTTACCTACATCATTATAAGATATATAAATTATAATTTTGATCTCTGTGTATTCCTTGGATATCGCTCCAAGTATTGAGGGTATTATTGTTACAACCTTATAATTAGTCACAACTTCACATTTTCTCAATTTATATTTTTCGAGGCCGCCTTTTCTTATCACACATCTCTCCCCCTTTGTGCCTCCGACAACCTTCCTACCTTCCTTGTCTACCCTCGATCTCCCTCTCCCCTAGGAGGCTTGGATACATTTGTTCATTCTATAGGTGGTGATGACGAATTCTCGGTTAGAAGATATTTCGACTTATATTTCTATTAATGTAATTTCCATTATAAACAGACAAATATTCTTATTAGCCGATTTATGAGACCTGCTATTAATGTGTGTATTTCTATCTCTAGAGTGGGATTCGCGCTCAAATTAAAGTTATGAAATAAATAGCTGGAAAATTAAAATTGAAATTAACGCAATTCGTAGAATTATAAATCTTTGCACAATTTGCTTCGGATCTCAATAAAACCACCCAGAATCAATTGGCAAGAGGTCAACAATTACGTTAGTTGCCTTCTCCAACAACCGTTGATTCCATAGTCTTTGTTGCCCCTTCCCACCACCCACCACGATGGATTCTCATTCATTCATGAGGTGACACTTTATCTACCTGAAATTTTAATATTCGAGCTTGTTCATCTGCATTCTAAGTCTTTACTAAGTTACACGCAAAATGGCGGTGAGCGATATTTGATGAATAGTTGACACTTATTAAAATTCACACATTTCATGTCTCCATTCTTAACACTAAAATATTATTTATAAATGTATCTATAAAATTAAGTAATAACTCGGGGTTATATTGAAAAATATAAAACATGTTTGATAGCTAAGAATTATTCTTAAGAAAAGTATACTCATTAGTACAATTAATTTGGTGGTTAAATTAATCATTATTCATATTCTTTACATCTTAATCACTTATAAATAGCATATGCATAAACTAGATATTAATAATATATTTATTTATAATCATTTTTAGAAAAAATTTTAGAGGACTTAGCTACTTGACTTTATATACTATAATTTTTTCGATTAAGTCGGTATTTTACGTTGATCAATTTATAGTCTAAAAAAAATCCAACATGTGTAATTTATTCGCATGAGTAACTTTCCTACCATAATTGATTTTTATGCTTTTATTATTAACACTTCTCTATTGATCTATTTTCGGTTTGCCTATTTTATTTTTGTATATTATTATATGTCAATAATATTATTATTACTAAGTCTACAATTACGCTTATATTCACTATTTTGCATACACTCAATTGCTATTCTTCTATCAAATATCTTAAGAATCAAGAAATTTTTGGTCAACGTATAACTTAGATGGTATCACATAATTCAATCAAAGTGAATCATTTGAATACTCTAAATGGCATACTTATAGAAAATTAATCTCACCCTTATCCGATCTAATATTGTTTATATTGTTAATCAAGTCTCCTAGTTTATCTATATTTCGACTATTTATCGTTAGTTTGCTTTCAAATGAATATTTTTAAAAAAAATTTTATTCTTTTTAATGATAATTAGTAATCTAAATATGAATATTTATTATTTTTTCCATACTAATTAGGTTGACAACCCGAGGCAGAATACAAGATTGTGAGAAAATGCTACAATTGTAACTTTGTTTCATTCCTAGAGAACACCAATTGGTTGACATTCGGACTCCCTCGTGGCAGGTTCACTCACTTACGGGGAGTATTAGCATGACTGCTTCCTCACGGCTTGATACTTCGGCTCCATGGTCC
The DNA here is from genome assembly GCA_030064435.1 of Trapa incisa. Lineage (NCBI taxonomy): Eukaryota > Viridiplantae > Streptophyta > Magnoliopsida > Myrtales > Lythraceae > Trapa > Trapa incisa. Next base: position 4,208,663 of record CM057775.1, on the reverse strand, counting down.
ACTCTTGCTCCATTCCCGAAGATTCCTCCAAGGGGTCCATAATGTCTTCCCAAATTCTCCGGCCATGTCTTCCTAATCTTCATGGTGCTAGCAAGCAGTCACTTCCCACATTTGGTGGAGGCATTATCTGTAATTTATATTTATTTTTAAATAGTGTGCCATAATGAATATTAGAGAGTTAGTTGATAAGAAATTGTACATATACGTTTAAAAGTTAAAATTCATTTTTAAATTGGGAAATAATTTCAATTTTATATATTCATAATACTTTTTTATTTTAGTTAATTTATAATATTTAATTTTTAGTACTCGCACTCATCATTAATACACTATACATGCTATTTTTAAACTCATTTATAACAATTGTTTATCATTCTTGCTGTGCGTAGTACAGTGGAAAAATAATAAATTCTATTTTAGTATTTTTTATACTTAAACAAATAAAAAGACGATTTTTTATATATATAGATAATAGAGGAGAGAGAGAGAGCATGTTACATCCATCATGTTTGATGTGAGTGGAGGCATTAATTCTGTTATTTCGAACATATATAGTTAGTGTATGAGGATTAGTTGTGCCGTTTACCAAACATAAGTGCATGTCTGTCACAACGCAAGGCAGGGCGGGACTGAAAGGCTACCACCAAACACGCCACGATGTGAGGTCACGGTCGGCCTCTTTCATCCATTTTCATCTTTCGTGGAATTACTATGCGGAACCCGGAGCATGCTCCTTATACTTTTTTTTTTTTGGATGGACTGGATTCACTTGGATGACTATGTGTCGTGCTCCCGGAGCGTGTAAGCTCATATTTGGTAAACTAGTTCTGCTGTTCTACTTCGCCATATCGCGCCGTTCTCCTTATGGAAATAAAATGAAAAAGTGCTGAGCTTTCTCTCTCTTTTGGTCTTTCCTTTCTTTCTCTACTGTAAAATATATATAGACCAGTCTACTACGGTTTCTGTCTGTTTTCTCTCTCCGAGTTTTGTATTGTACATAGAGGCGTGCATTAAGCTTTTGCCTCCTTGTAGATGTAAACCTCCATGTGAATTGTGTAGTGGAGTAATTAAGGGAGAACTCGATTCCTGCTTCGTTTTTTTTTTCTGAGTGAGTTCTTGGAGAATCTTGGAAGAACCGTGGTAGGAAGAGGACGGGGAGCCAGCAAGAATGCCGTTGACGAGGTACTTGATTAGGAATGAGTACAGTCTGGGCGATCCGGAGGTGTACGGATCTGCAGATAAAGACGATCCTGAGGCTCTCTTGGAGGGGATTGCGATGGTCGGCCTCGTCGGCCTCCTTCGCCAGCTCGGCGACCTCGCTGAGTCAGTTCTCTTTCTCTCTCTCTGTTTCTTGGCTTTTCTCGTACAAAACCATTTACAATGTGCCCTGATCGGAACTGCTGGTTGGCCCAATGTTATACACTGTGTCGTGTCCTTCAGGGTACTCGAACTGGTCGATTGATTACTTGGTAAATTGCACTTTGTACGAAATCGTACCTTTAAATTCTTTCATGGTTTGTACTTCGATAAGGCAGCTGGGAAAAAGAGCTTGGATGCGATTGCTAGATCAAATTCTTTTGATTGGATATAATTGCTCAGATATTAGAGTCAGTTTGACCTTGATGGTTAGCTCCTTTTATTTTAAATTTGGGGCGAGTATTTCCATAATTTGTTGGAAATATAACTTAGAAGCTAGAATTGTCAGTTGTTGGTATCAGCTTCCCCTGGATCGTTAGCTACTACAACTTCTATAGCTTATGGTCAGTCAGTATCTAATTTGAACATGTTCTCTAAATTCATTTTCTAAAATTTACTATGACCCTTTATCAATTAGAGGTGCCGGAGTTGGACTATGCTCAGGTAATTTCTGGGGTGATTTCTGTTAATTGGTTTGATTTCTGGACTGTCTCTCAAGCTGCATCTCTGAAGATAAAGTCTCTTTGCTGTTGCCAACAATTGCCTTGCCAGCCAATTGACTTCAATAAATTTTCCAGTTGTGTTTCGCACATCCATTTTCTTATTCCTCTTTTTTTTCTACAGATTTGCTGCTGAGATTTTTCATGATTTGCATGAAGAAGTGATGGCCACTGCAGCCAGAGGCCATGGTCTTATGGTCCGTATTCAACAGCTCGAGGTGGAATTTCCTCCAACGGAGAAGGCGTTACTGTTGCAAATAAATAACTCATTATATTGCTACAACTCAGGTTAGATATTTTCTTAATGTTCAAATAAATTCCAATTTTGTTCTTCATTCAAGCATTTCATAGCCGAGGCAATAAAGTTATATTGACAGCATGAGTTTGATGAAAAGTTATGCTCTGAACTTCTATTCCATGTTTGACAGTGGTTAGGCAGTAAAATTTGGTAATATGAAAACTATAGATTTTTTACAGGATTTAAAAGCCGAGGGATGATAAATTTCCATTGATTATCTGAATTTTGTTTCAGGCATTGAGTGTCATCCAAATTTGCAAATGCAACATAACCTTATTGCTAGTGGTGATTTGCCTCATTTTGTAATGGATTCTTACGAAGAATCCCGAGGTCCACCACGACTATTTCTCCTGGACAAGTATGAATATGCTAGAAGCAAGATGTTCTACATGAGAAATATCAATACTTTCAACCACAAAAAATATTTGACACATGCATATAAATCCTTCAGGTTTGATGTAGCAGGAGCTGGCGCATGCTTGAAGCGCTACACTGATCCGTCATTTTTCAAAGTTGAAAAAATGCCAGACAACCTCGCAACGATGGAGCCTCAGAGGGAAAAGAAGGTTCGCAAGACAAAGGTACTGCTCTGCTGAATTTTGTATGAAGTATCTGCAGTACTTGAATCAACTTAGAAACTGATCAACTGTAATGTAAGATTTGGTCTTGCAAATGTTTTTGCTAGGTTTACTTCACTATAGGATGAGCATATTTAACAGGAGTTAAGTACAATCTATATCTACCACTGGCAAGTCATTATCATAGTATGCTCTTTAGGATTACTCTCTTGATCCAGAATAATATCCTTGAAGGAAAGATCATCAACTTTGTTTCATTTAATATTTCTTATTGAAGTGTATGCTCTACTTGTTAAGATAATTATACCTTTTCAATACTGCATAGATGAAACAGTATATTATCTTGGCTTATAGTGTTCTCTTTAGTTCAATACAGTTCACAATTATCAGTTCAAGGTTTTCTGGACTGAATGATGGACAAAGTTAGAGCCTTTGATTTTTCGTTTTCTTTATGTAGAATCTATAACTGTATTAATTCCTTGTCCAACAGAAAAAGGGGGCTCGTTGGAGAAATGGTGAAACTCCAGAAACTATACCAGCATCACATGCTAAGTGAGACTCAGAAAAAAAAAACTTCATTTTTTATGGTTTTTAGTGCAGATATTACAGAATCAACTTTAGTTTGCATGCTGCAGATTACATCAGTTGTTCATAGAAGAGCGAATCAATAAAGCTTACAATGATCCTGCAAGGCGTGTGAAATTAAAGAAAAGGCCATTGGATGGATCTCCCTTTAACTCAAAAGGTGGGAAGAGTTGCATGGAAAAGTTTGTGGAATCCTTCTTGGCTGAGAGTAAAACAATATGTGAAGTTTCTGTTGTTCCTTGGTCTCTGCAATGGAAGAAAGATGATGTTAGTGAATCAGGTTTGGAAGTAGCTAAAGTAAGTAGAATTGGTCCAGTAAAAGGGATGTTGCAATCTAATGGAAGAGATGGTTCATTGTCTAATGTTCAAGCAAGGCAATATAATGAAGATTTAGAAAACTTTGAACCAATCTCTAGTGGAGAGAGAGATGAAGTTTCTTCAATCTCGCATGCAGCTGTGGAGGAAAAGGAGATCATGCTTAATGGAGATGAACATAGAGAAGACATTATGGATGAGTGTAATTCTGATGAGATTACTAGTGAGGTGGAGAATTACATGGATGCACTTGTTGTCATTGAATCAGAAATAGAGACAGACACGGACAGCAGATCTAGACATAATATGACTCTCCTGGATATTGGCAAAGATGGGACAGATTCTGATGCAAATGAAGATATGGAGCTTCACACAGACATATTGGGTTCTAAGTCGGTAGGAAATTCAGCCTCTGAGGATGGGAACAGTTCCTTTGAGAAAAGTTATGGCTCAGTGTGTAATGATGGAGTAAGCCTCATAGGTGCTACTCAATTTGTTGGTGATAGGTTCTCAAAAATGGTCTCTCCCTCTGGTAGTATAATTACTGACTCCACAAATGTGACCAATGACCAGCTGACTCATAGCAAAGAACCCTTTTGCATGGAGTTAAAAGCACTTAGCATGTCTACAGATACAGGCATCGAGGCTGATGCAGCTTGTGATATCAGAGCAGGTTCTCAACCTTTATCTTCTCCGAACTTAAAGAACGCATGTGCACCAATAATTGCTGGGTTGAGATCTTCTACAGGACCAGAACAAGAAGAGACATCACCACACTGTGTGAACTACACCGATGGATTTTCATATTTTAATGAAGTTAAGGAAGTTATAGTTGATTCTTCCACAATGGCATCTACGAATGTGCCTAACCAGACTGAATCTGATAATCTTCCTGTCAATGAACTGGAAGATGATCATCCAAATGGTTACTCAGTTTATATGGAGCACTCTTCAGATAACTTGGAGCCAAATTATGAAAGTAAAAACATAAATGAAGTGCCAAATGCTGGGGTTGTTGCTGAAAGCTGCAATAGAATTTTGTTGAGGGTGGATTCACTACAATCGAGACCATCCTTAGAAGAGCCACATCAATTTTCACATCATGCAGGAGAGGATGTATCTGCTGATTATTCCTCATCTGTTTCACTTTCAGGTGATTCAGATGAAGAGGCTTCTGGTGCTGGTGATGAAGTTAATAATGCTTTGTCATCACCTGTAGTTATTTTGGAAAAATCAACTGTGGAAGCAAAAGAGCAACAAGTCTATGTCAAGGACGAGAAGTTGTTACATGAAGCTACAAATGAAGGGAACTTGTTAAGTTTGGATCTACAACATAAAGGAGGAGGCCAAGCATTTTGTCAGACCCTAGATAGCGAAAATGTTGAAAGCCTCACATACAATATAGAGGCCTGCGGAGGACAATCAAGAGATACTATCCATCCTAATATCCCATATGCAGGATGTGATGTACGTTCAGAATCAGGTGAACCTACACTGATAAGAGTTAGCTTGAACAACTTAAGTGTCATTTTAGATGAATCAAATGTCCTTCATGATCAAACATACCTGGATGAAATGGAGGAGTTTCCTTTACACAAAGAAAATCTGCCAGAGGGGGATATAGAAAAGGAAGAAAGAAGCTGTGAAGGGTTTACACAGGATGGACAAAACAAAGATGGCCTGGTTTTCAATTTTGAAGCATTTGGTGGAGTGTGTACCTCTCTTATCCCACCTGATGGTGATGACTTGATCACTCAAGGCGTTCAAGCAGGTACTGATATGTCTGAACTTTCTGTTGTTGAAGTTGGAGTACCTCAAGAAAGAGAGGATTTCTGCAAGGCCATTTCTCCTGGTTGGAACAAGGAGTCAGGTTTAGAAAAAGTTAATGGAGAAGCAGCTCATGTGGATTTGAACCCCACATCTGCTGTCAATTGGGATTTCACAACTCATGGCGTTAACAATGCTGCAGTGGGTTTTAATGTTTCCTCTCTGGCTAAGCAAACCCAAAGTGGATTAGTTTGTGAGAGAACTTCTATGAATTTGGAGCATGCTGTTTTGAGACTAGAAAATGATATAGCCTCTCAAAGTATCTTGCTATCAGCATCTGCAGCAGCTTCAGAAGAATCGGCAAATTTGCTGGTTAACAACAAGCCTGCTGCCCATTCACACCTCACAGATGGCAAAATTTCTAAATCCCTAAATCTCAAAGCTGAAGTAGTTCCATCATTAGATCTCTTAGACATGGACAGTGTTTGTGTTGTTGATGCTGCCCCAAAGCTTGATTCATGGTCGTGGGAGAAAGCACACTACGTTGAGTTTCAGCAAGTGACTGGAGCTACCCAGTTACTTGGTCATGAAAGTGAAGTGCTGTCTCCAAAATGTTTGAACCAAGAGAGACAGCAAGGATCTGAAAATATGCTTGAAAATTTATTGATCCAGCAACCTGCAATGACTGAATCCTTGCAGGAGACGATTCTTGTCACTGGAGCACATAACTTTCTTCTGCTGTCAGAGGGTGATGAAGCCAATTTATTGGTGATGCCTCCTTTGCCTCCTCTACCTCCTGTTCAGTGGAGGATGGGAAAGCCACAGAATGTCCCCCCTTCTCAAGAGATGAAATTTCCTCTCATGGGTCTGAGCCTTTTTCCACCGTTGCAACCTTCCTTGGCTGATGAAAATCCACATGTTGAATTTTCGGCTTCTGAAGCAGGAACTCCACTCTCTAACCCCTTCTTGGGAGGAACCCTTCTCTCTCATAATCACTTCTCGTCTCCTGTGCATTTGGGAATTGAAAATCCTGACAAGTCATGTGCTTTGCAAATGCTACCTACACTTGGTGATCCAGGCAACTCCTCTAATGACATGGTTGTGAAACCATTAACGAGCTCATTGTCGCCAGAACCCACATTCAGTGAGCCATCAGAACAATATTTCCTTGTCTCAGACACAAAAGTGATGCAAGCTTCTCCTCAACCACGATCATTACCTGGAGATACTTCTACAAGTCCACTTCCTGGATCATCAGTAGTTGAACCTGCTCTGTCCATGGAACAGACATTATTGAAGACAGATACTGAAGTCAACAATCTGCAACATGACACTGAAAATGCATACAGTGAATATTCTTCTAATTTGACAGACGTGACCCATGATTTACAGAATCCCCTAAATTTCATGGAAGAAAAGGTAGGGTCTACTGATCAACAGGCTTTGCTCCCCAAGACTGAAGCTGGAAAGCCCAATGGAACTTTAATGGGAAATATTCCTCGTCCTCCAAAACCACTTATTGAGGCTGTCGCAGCACACGATAGAAGCAAGGTTATGATGGATCTTTTGTTTCTATTTCTAACTGGAATTTTCTTTATTTCTCCAATCATCTGTTTTATACAAGTTTTGGATCTTGTGAAGTACTTATTGGCACCATGTGGACTTGATGTGCAGTTGAGAAAGGTTGCTGAACTTGTGCGGCCTCAGCTTGCTCAAAAACTTCAAGAAAGAGATTCACTGCTAGAGCAGATAAGAACCAAGGTCACAATTCATCCATCTATATTACGGCAATCCAGAAATCCGTTTCTTCACTGATACTATTTTTTCTTGTATATATATCTATAACCATCCTAATGCTGTGATGCTAAACTATGCTTCTTTATGGTACTCAGTCATTCAACTTGAAGCCTGCTACTGTAGCCAGACCAAACATTCAGCAGGGTCCCAAAACCGACCTCAAGGTTGCTGCTATTCTAGCAAAAGCAAGTGCCATTCGACAGGTCTCTCTCTCTCTAATACTCTGTCATCTCAATTTATATACGGGCAAAATTCTTTTGATTTACCAAATGGAATAGGAATATTCTGCAGTGCTACATTCTAGGCCATTCCTCCTGTTTTCCTTCCTTTGATCCTATAAATATTTCTGGGACTTGTAGAACCAACACTAACTTTGTTGGACCTAATGGTGTTAAACAGGCATTGGCAGGAAGCGACGAAGATGATGACGCGGACAGTTGGAGCGAGTAATTAATTATAGGAAAACAGCCCTGAAAAGTAGGAACTCTGCTGCCCTCGTCAGCTGCTTTCTGCTTGTTCAGCTCCAATCCCCTTTTGATAGTCGAGAAGTAAGTTTTGCAAAAATGGCACATTCTTTATCCTCTACAACCTCCCACTCCTGTTGTATATGCTGTGTAGATTGTTGTCTGCTGCTGTATACTCCTTTTCTCAAGTCCCATATTACATACATCATTGGTTGTTAGGCCTCAGCGTGCAAGTGCGGTGGACCCAAATCATCTTTTTTTCATACACGGCCCTTTTCCTCGGGTTTGCAATTTGATGTAAATTTGTGTGGAATAGTCTCATGTATAATGTATTAAAACAATTTATGCGTATTGCATTTACTTTTACTTATTTTTGGCGTGTGAAGTTTTGAATGACGCCTTTTTTGACTCCTCTTACCTATTTTTTTCTTACATTTTTTTTCATTAAAACAATCAATTCATTGAATTAGAAGGGGTGTGAGTCATAAAATGAGGGTCTTTATCTTTAGCTAAAAAAATCACAGTTTATAGTAGTAAAAGTAATACTTAAGAATTCTCGGAAGTTGGGTGTAGAATAAGCATAATCCCAACAATATCTTCCATTATTTCAGCATTATTATCCAACCGTTATTAAAACTATTATTATCACATAATGTACGTCTTATGTTCCATTCACAACGAAAATATATCAAGTATTTTAACTTTATTTATTATCTTTGTACTATTAGTTTTACGGGAGACCCTCTAACCGCTCTATATTAATTAGTGTCGTGATTCATTTTACACAAAATAAATTATTAAATATTTTTTTATTGACACTTGCTCAAAATTTACAATGCGACAAGATCTATTTATATGGGTATTGCCTCATTTTCACGATTTTCAAAACACAACATTAGGTATAATTCTCAATAAAAATGATTTATACTAGTATTAGAAATATATTTTGAAAAAAATTAGTAGAGTTTATGTCACACCCTGACTCAATTTGGTCGAATCCATGAGCAACTCACTACTCCATTTGCTTCATGAAAAGTTCTGCTTTTTTCTAAACCGTGAGTAGTAAGACATTATTTTTCTTATTTTTCCTGAAATAACATTATACAAAATTGATAATCTTTTAAATAGACATACATGTTTTTATAGTTTCCATACACGTAGGTATTTAAGTTTGGTTTTCCCTTAGTTACCTGAAAGTGGTACAATGGATGTGATAAGTTCTACAACTCAGTGAATGGGTGTTGGGAGTGAGTTTTCATAAACAAAACAACTTTAATCGAAGTGGTCAAACTCCTTATTTTTATTAAGAATATTCTTTATCAAATATCGGTTTTTAAAACTTTTTTTTTCAAGATTTACCAATTCTTTTCTAAGGATTCCCAAATCCTTTCCAAGGTTTTCAAAACATTTTTCTCATTTCCATATTATGTGCATTTCACAAATAACACATGCCCTTCATCAAGAAGGGTATACACATTCGCGAGATGCAGTTACGCCGATTGCACCCACTTGTGGATCGGAACATCTTTACCATCCATCCTGATAGAAGTCTATGACTTCTACCTAGAGTCTGAGTGAACATTTTAGATGTTCAACCCTCAAACCCAAAATACTTCGTGTCCATATGAGGACGAAGACCTCATCTCGACCCCACCCTAGTCTCATGCACATGAAGCTACGTCGAGCTTCCCTGACTGCTGGCACGACAAACTACCCTTTTTTCTCCACCATGTCGTATAGTAGCCCTTAGGATGCATTACTACCCCTCTTGGGCGTCTTAATAGTCTCGAACCTCAAGTGCATGCACAAACAATAGTTTTTCCACAAAGCCATTTATCTTTTGTTCCACTGGTTCAATGGCCCCGACCCTCAACTCGACATGCAGCTGTTTGTCTAGGCCGATCCGTCGACCTCACCCTGACGCACTACCGCCAGTCCATCGAGTATGTCGGTCATGTCTTGGTACCATGGCAAAATCACATAATTCATTTATTAAGAGTTTTCATGGCTTAAATATTTCATGTTTGTTTATAAGCTCCTGCTTGTGCCAATTGGCCTTGGGCCCACTATATGTAATTTTCCAAAATCGGGCATTTAGCCCCCACAAGTTCCAAAACCGAAGCCCCTGGCCTATCCGAGCTGTTCTAGCTCTCGTCAAGAAAGTCTCCCAAAAATTTTAAGCATTGACACACAGTCAGGGTAGAACACCTCTGACAAAATAATCTTTCAACTCATCACACCAACCGAGTGTGATGACATCTCCGCTTACAATTGGCAAGCAGGTTTTCTCCTTCCTTCTAGGAAGTCCATCATACCAAACGGGTATGATGTCTCTACTTACAATCGGTAAGTAGTTTTTCTGCTTAGTTCTCAAATCACTCCAACCTGGTATGATGTTAAAATCCCACATATAAGTGGTTTTTCATTTTCGAGGTGCTCATCATCCCAACCGAGTATGAGGTGAATAAACTCACTCACGATGGCTTCCAATTTAGAAAATGTACTCATCATCTCAATCGGGTATGAGATGAATAAACTCACTCACGGTGGCTTCCAATTTAGAAAATGTGTTCATCATCTCAACCGAGTATGAAGTGTAAATTAGCCCACTCACATTTTATCTAGAGATATGTTCATCCTCGAGGGATTCCTAGATACTCGTCCTTGATTGGTCTTATTAGTGTTTCTCTACTCCAATACTTCCCCATTTTCCTTAAACTTGGTTGTTGCATGGTGGATGTCGAGATTGAGAATTTCATAGGTAGGGAATATTAATCTAGTAGATCTAATGTGATTATGGCAAAGATGATGTTTGAGGTGTGAACAAGGACTAGTGGACCAAGTAGCTCTTTTCTACTCAAATTGCTCTATTAGCTCAGTTGGTGTCGCTCTGATAAATTGTTCTAAGATATAGCTGTAAAATTATTTATTAAATGGGGAAGATTTATTACTACATTATGGGTATTAATGTTGTCAGTTATTGTCACACCCCGACCCAGTTTGGTCGGATCCCCGTGAATAACCTGCCGCTCTCTTGGTTCAAGAGGGGTTTCCCCCTTCTTTAACTCAAGATGAGCCAAGCGTAATTTCAACATTGTTCCCTGTAATAACATATATCAAATAAAATGTAAGCTTAAGAGAAATTAAGCACATGATAGAGGGTAAGGCTTGGTGTTATCCCTAGTAATTTCTCTATTTCCTAAAAATGGATAAAAATGGTGGGTGAGTTTCTACAACTCAGTGAATGGATATTTGAAAAAAAATAATTCTTAAATTGGAGTGTGCTAGACTCCTTAATTTCTTTTAAATTTCTCATTTTCAAAATCTCAATTTTCTTAGCCATTTCTCAATCCATAATCATAACTGGTGTGTTTATCAACCAACACACACCTTTCATCATGAATGGAACACACATTCGCAGGCCAACACATTCACTATACCCACTTGTGGCGTCAGAGCGACTTTACCGACCACCTAGATAGAAGCACATCCACTTCTACCCTAAGAATGAGTGGATGTACGTGACATCCGACCCTCAATCCCATAACAAAACTCTGTGTCCGTATGAGGACAGAGACCTCATCTCGGCCCCACCCCGGTCTCATGTGCACTGTCCGTATTTCCACCATGTCATCTAGTAGCCCTAAGACACATCACTACCCCTCTTGGGCATCTTGAAGGTCCCATAACTCAGTGCATGCAAAAATCAACAATTTTCCACATAAGCCATATAATCTATGGTGCCACTGGTCCGACGGCCCCAACTCTCAACTCGACCAGCAGTTGTTTGTCTTGATTGGTCCGTAAACCTATCATGTCGCATTGTCGCCAGTCCATCGAGTATGTTGGTCATGTCTTGGTGCCATGGCTAAAGAATTCATTCATTTAAAGTTTTCATGGCTTAAACTCATGTTTGTTTATGAGCTCCTACTCATGCCAATTGGCCTAGGGCTCATTATACGAGATTTTTAAAATCAGGCATATTAGCCCCCCAAGTTCCAAAATTGAGTCCTCCGGCCTATTTGAGCTATTCAAACTCCCATCAAGAAGTTCTTTAAAAAAATTTAAGCAGTGGCACACAGTTAGGGGAGAGCACTTCCGACAAAATAAACTTTTCATCTATCCATCACACCAAGCGGGTATGTGGACATCTCCCCTTATAACCGATAAGCGGGTTTTCTACTTCCTTCTAGGAAGTTTCATCATACCAACCGAGTATGATCTACTTACAACCGGCAAGTAGTTTTTCCGCATTATTTCTACATCACTCCTCTCGTGTGTGATGGTTAAAATACCACTTAATAGTGGATTTTAATTTTTGAGGTGCTTATCATCCCAACCGGTTATGATATTAAATCTCACTCACTCGATCGCGCAGTGAATTCCTTTATTTGGCTCTTTTCTTCCACATGAGCTTGTACTTGTTGGAATTTCTGATAACTCGCGTTCCTATATGGTATGAACATTTTTTTCATTATCCCTTGGCTTGATAGCCTTCATTCATTGTGAATGAATAAAAATTTCCAACTTTTTAAATATTTACAATTTGGTCCCTAAAGTTCATTTTCTTTTACTTTAGGCCCCAAATGCCAATTTCCCCGCAAATTGAGTCTCGAAAATTCAAATTTATACTTTGATACCTCAATTCATTCAAAATTACATAAAGGGGTTCAAGTTTTCCAAAATTCCCAATTTGGTCCTAAAATTTTTCAAAATTACCATTTTGCCCCCTCCTTTACAAAAATGGTAAGTTTTACCACAAAAATTGCCCAATTGGTACTCTAACATCTTTATCATGCCCAATTGGCCTTCAATTTTATGACATTGCATTTTAGTCACTCGAATTTTTAAAATCCCCAATTTTTCCCCCAAGGGGTTTAATTTCCCAAATTTCCAATTTGGTCCCCTAACTTTTCCAAAATTACCATTTTGCCCTTCCTTTACAAAAATGGTAAAATTTACCCCAAAAATTCTAAAATTCCTCAATTGGCCCTCTAACATTTTTATCATGCCTAATTGACACTCAATTTTAGGAAATTGCATTTCGGTCCTTCAAATTTTCAAAAATCCCCAATTCCAACTTTTTAACACAGCCAAATTTGATTTCATCAAATTGATCGATCAAACACTTCAAATTGTTGAAATTGAGTTTCTACATGTTCATACGATTCTCTAGCAATTTGAATCGCAAGTTTTAACATTGGAACGAGCTCAAACGGAGCTTCACTAGAAAATGGACTGTAGAGAAAAAGATTCGATTACTCACTGGTGAGGGCGCGGTAGTCTGAGCTTTCTATCTAGGCAGGTAGTTCTCCTCTTGAGGTTCTTCCTAGGATCAAGAATGACATCAATTGATGTCGAATTGGATTAGAATGTTTTCATTGAAATTCGACAGACTCTCTCTCTAACATCGATTAGAAATTGTAGAGGGTAGTCGAATTGGCTTACCTTTCCATCCTAATTTGGCCATGGGAGGGCTGAGGAAGTGTTGGGAGGGCTTGGTTTGGCCTGATGAGGGCTCGAATTGGCCAATTTCAACTCGACCGCAATAGGGCAGCTTCGGTTCGTCGGAGCTGCTTCACTGTTTGATCATGCTGGCACTTCTCCAACGACTCTCAAAGTGGGAGGGTTGAGGAAGTGTTGGGAGGGCTTGGTTTGGCCTGAAGAGGGCTCGAATTGGCCAATTTCAACTCGGCCGAAATAGGGCAGCTTCGGTTCTCCGGAGCTGCTTCACTGTTTGATCATGCTGGCTCTTCTCCAACGACTCTCGAAGCGAATGGATGTCACCACCGTGTAGCTGACTTCTCCCCGGTTCTAAGGACCGACGTCGCCTTCTTTAGCTCAAAAATGACCCTATATCGGAGCTCTGGTTCAAGCTTCACTGGAAAACTAAGCAACTGAGAGAGTGTGAGCTTTTTAGGTGTGGAGAAGATGAATAGAGATGGGCTCTTTATATAGGGAGCTCGGGGACTCGTCGATCGTCTGTTTGGCACCTTTATGACAGAAATTGATGGCTTGAAATGTATTGAACGAAGATGTTTCTTCTTCACCAGCGCTGCTTCGATTTTCTGGTGAGTGAACAGTGTTGTCATCTGAAGGAAGAATACGAAATTGTTCCGAACCGAACCGGACTGGTCCAAACAGGGTTCAAAGCTTAAACTGACTGGTTCACCCCTCATTTAACCGAAATTTTCAAATCTAAAAATTTCTAAATTCATTTTCTATTCAATGGTGGCTTCAAATCTCAAATTTGAATTATTTAAGCCACCAAGAAAAATAAATTTAGAATCTAGTTCAATAGTGGTTCAAATCGGTTCGGATCCAATTCACCTGAACCAGTTTGGTTTTCATCTCCAATTCCTTCTCAAGTCCATTTCCATGACTTTTGGGACTTTTTGGGTCACTTGGGATCCATAAATTTTCTGGTCTACCCTCTCTCTATCGATTCTAGTTCATGAGTCGATTCGGCTCATAAACCGGTTCTATCCAGTTTGGAACCGGTTCAATTGAACCGATCCAATTTTTCTTCCCCAATTCATCCTAAGGTTCTTTTCCAAGATTTATGAACCATTTTGAGTCACATGGGAGTTGTAAATTCTCAATTTTCCTGTTTCCTAATAATCGAGCTTGTAGACCGATTCGGTTTTAAAATTCAAAATTGATTGGTTCTTTCCCTGGTTTTCTCAATATCAAAGGATGGGGTTTACAACACTGTTCCGAACCGGATCAGACCGGTTCGAACCGGGTTCAAACCTTAAACCGGTCAGTTAAGGCCCGATTCGACCGGGTTTTTCAAAATTAAAACTTTCTAAATTAATCTAAATTCATTCTCTATCAAATGGTGACCTCAATTCTCCAATTTGAATTTTCTAAGCCACTTATAAAAATGAATTTAGCATCCGGTTCAATAGTGGTTCAAACCGGTTCAGATACGGATCACCTGAACCGTTTTGGTTTTCATCCCCATTCATCCTAAAGTCCATTTTCATAACTTTTGTGACTCTTTATGTCACTTGAAATCCATAAATTTCCCGGTTTGCCCTTCCTCTATTAGTTACGGTTTATAAACCGGTTCAATCTGGCTTGGATCTGGTTCATCTAAACCGGTCTAGTTTTTCTCTTCCAATTTGTCCTAAGGTTCTTTTCCAAGGTTTTATGAACCCTTTGGGTCACTCGGGAGTTGTAAATTTCCCAAATTGATTGTTCTATGATGATCGAGTTTGTGAACTGATTCGATTTTTCTCATTTGATTTGACTGGTTCTTTTTTTTCCCCGGTTTTCCTTAACTCCAGAGAGCAGGGTTTACAATTATTCTCATTAAATTGGGAAATTGATGGGTATTTATGGGTATTAATTTAAATAATTAAATGTATGTATTAATTTATGGGTATTTATGGGTATTAATTTAAATAATTAAATGTATGTATTAATTTATGGGTATTTATGGGTATTAATTCCAATAATTGAATGTACGTATTAATTTATGGGTATTTATGGGTATTGATTCCAATAATTGAAGGTAAGTATTAATTTATAGGTATTAATTTCAATAATTAAATGTAGGTATTAATTTATGGGTATTTATGGTAGGGGTGTATAACTAATAGTACAAATTGCTAATAGTTTGGTACTAAACCAAATTTACATAATTATCTCATTATTTTCACCTAAAGGAATTTACTAGATATTTACCCTATCCATTCCATCTAGTTATTTATTTCGGCCAAAACAACACTTTTCATTTTATTTCAAATCAAATTTATTTCAATTATATCAATTAAATTTTAAACTTATAATACAATTTCAGAAACAGTGTGACAACTACTCCCCTCGTTTTTAGGAGTTTTGTCCCCAAAACTCATGCAATATTAGTCTTTACTTCTTACCCCATGTTTGTACACTTATTTGGTTTCATTTTCAATAACTTTCTACAGAGACATTTGTACACTTACTTTACATTTGTTTTCAACCGGTATTATATTTTCTCAAGACTATTTATTTTATCAGTGGACAATTTTACTCAAGTTCTCTTATCTAATTCATCCAAAGCAAATTGAGTTCGGTCGTTAATTCGGGTGATCCAAAGGGTTCATTAAACATTGGAAAAGAAATTTAAGAAAAATTAGAAGACAAAAACCAAGTTAGTTTAGGTGAACAAGATTCCATGAGAACTTTGAAGTTAAGTGTGCTTGCTTAAGAGTAGTGTGAGGATGGGTGACCATCATACTGGGAAGTATAAATTTTTTTGTAACCCGAAATTTCGGTAAAAAAATTTTATGTGAAGCCTTATCATAAATAATCATAAATTAATATATATTTAATTATTGGAATTAATACAAATAATTTAATACCTAAATTAAATTATTGGAATTAATACAAATAATTTAATACCGAAATTAAATTATTGAAATTAATTACAATAATTTATGGCAATATTAATACTAGTAATAAATCTCTCCCATTTAATACATGGGTTTTACACCTATATAAAGAGGTCATCCCCATTCATTCTCCTCACACCCGAACACTTCTCTCTCTCTCTCTCTACTGCCCCATTTGCTGGTGAAGCTTAAACCAGAGCTTCGACTTCAGCATTTTTCTTAACCTCGAAAGGAGAGGTCGGGCTCTTTAAAACTGGGGAGAAAACAGCTATCTGATAGCAAACTCCAGTCGATCCGAGAATCGTTAGAGAAGCGTCGGCATGATGGAATAGTAAAGCAGCTCCGACGGATCAAAGCTGCCCTATTTCGGCCAAGCTGAAATCGGCCATTTCAAGCCCTCCTCAGGCCAAACCAAACCCTCCAACACTTCCTCAGCCTTTCCACGGCTGAATTAGGACTAAAAGGTAAGCCAATTCGGCTCCCCTCTACAATTTTTGATCGGTGCTAGAGAGAGAGTCAACCTGTCACGCCCCGACCCAGTTTGGTCGGATCCCTGTGAACAACCCGCCACTCTCCCGGTTTATTAAAGGGTTTCCCCTTATTATAATCCGTAAAGAGTAAGGCGTCCTTTAAACTTGCACCATTTCCTGGAATAGTATAATCAAAACTGCATGAAATTTTAAACTTTACATACATGTCTTACAAGCATCTTAGTTGATGGTCTTTCAAGGTAGACTTTTCGAGATTTCCTGAAAGGGATATAAGGGAGGGGGTGAGTACGACTACTCAGTGAATGGGTTTTCAAAGGTCTACTTTTAACTTTTAAGAAAAATATTTATATGGAGTGTGCCAGACTCCTTTCTTTTAAAAAAAATCCCTTCATTTAAAAATTTAGGTTTTTCCATTATTTCTTAGTTACCGGTGTGTCATCACCCAACACACATCCTTCATCATGAAGGTTACACATATTTGCAAGTCAGTATCACTACTGAACCCGCTAGTGGCTTCGGAGCGACTTTTCCAGCCACCCGGATAGAAGCATGACCACTTCTACCCTGGGAATGAGTGGATGTACGCGACATCCGACCCACAATCCCAAAATCACTTCTTCGAGTTCGTATGAGGACAGAGACCTCATCCTGTCCCCACCCCAGTCTCATGCGCTTGGTGCTACTCCAGATTTTGCATAGACACCTGGAACGACGAACTGCCCTTATAGCCACCAGGTCGTCCAATGCCCTTAGGACGCATCACTACCCCTCATGGGCGTCTTGATGATCCCGTAATCATAGTGCATGCAGAAACAATGTTTTCTTATATTGTCATGTAATCTGTGGTGCCACTGGTCCAACGGCTCTGACTCTCAACTCAACCCGCAGTTGTTTGTCTTAACTGGTCCGTCGACTTGTCATGTCGCACTGCCGCTTGTTGACTGAGCATGTCGGTCCCATCTTTGTACAATGGCCAAACAATTCACTTATTAAGTTTTATGGCACATATATCATGTTCGTTTATGAGCTCCTACTCGTGCCAACTAGCCTTGGGCCCACTATACGAGATTTTCAAAATTGGGCATTTAGCCCCCAAGTTCCAAAACCGAGGCCCCCAGCCTATCAGAGCTATTCGAGCTCCTATCGAGAAGGTCTCCCAAATTGTTTAAGCATTGGCACACAGTCAAGGGAGAACACTTCCGACAAAATATGTTTTCACTGTCCATTATACCAACCTGTATAAGGACATCTCCGTTCATAACCGATGAACGGGTTTTCAACTTCCTTCGAGGAAGTCTAATCATACCAACCGGGTATGATCTACTTACAACCGGTAAGTAGTTTTTTTTCGCATAATTTTCACATCACTTTCTCTAAGTGGTGATGATTAAAATACCACTAAATAGTGGGTTTTTATATCGAGGTACTTATCATCCCTTACCGGGTATGATATAAAATTTTCACTCACAATCGGTAAGTGGTTTTTATCTTTAAGTTGTGCTCATCATCCCAACCGAGTATGATGTTAGTAAACCCACTCACCCGTTAATGCCGTGAATTCTACTAGACTGGTTATTTGTATTCACGCGAGCTTGTCCTTGCTGGCGTTCCTGGTATTTCGCGTTCCTACACAATATGAACAACCATGTTCATTATTACTCAGCATAACAGCCTTCATTCATCTCCAATGAATGAGAAAACCCAAACTTTTAGTTATTTGCAATTAGGTCCCTAAAGTTATTTCTCTTTAAGTCTCTAATGTCGGTTTTTCCTCAAATTGAGTCCCATAACTTTTAAAATTTATGCTAGGACCTCAATTTATTCAATTTCACCAAAAAGGGGTTTAATTTCCCAAATTTCCAATTTGGTCCCCCAATTTTCCCAAAATTACCATTTTGCCCTTCTTTTACAAAAATGGTAAGTTTTGCCCTAAAAATTCCAAAATTCTTCAATTGGTCCTCCAACATTATTTTCATGCCCAATTGACCCTCAATTTCATAAAATTGTATTTTGGCCCTTTGAATTTCGAAAATCCCCAAAATTTGCCCCCTCAATTTCAACCCTTTAACACTACCAAATTTGATTTCATCAAATTGATTGATCAAACACTTCTAATTATTGAAATTGGATTTGAAATTGAGTTCCTACATGTTCATACGATTCTAAGAAACTTTGAATCACAGATTTTAATACCGGAACGAGCTCAAACAGAGCTTCGCTGGAAAATAGACTATAGAGAGAGAAATCTTTGATTATTCACGGTGAAGGCACGGCGGTCCGAGCTTTCAATCTGAGCAAATAGGTGCATCCTGAGGTTCATCCTAGAATCAAGAATTGCATCAATTGATGCGAAATTGGATTAGAATTTCGTCATTGAAATTCAGTCGACTCTCTGTCTAGCACCGATCAAAAATTGTAAAGGGGAGCCGAATTGGCTTACCTTTCAATCCTAATTCGGCCGTTGAAAGGCTGAGTAAGTGTTGGGAGGGCTTGGTTTGGCCAGAGGAGGGCTTGAAATGGCCGATTTTAGCTTGGCCGAAATAGGGCATCTTCGGTCCACCGGAGTTGCTTCACTATTCCATCATGTCGGTGCTTCTCCAACGATTCTTGGATTGACTGGAGTTTGCTATCAGATAGCTATCAGATAGCTCGACCTTTGTTCAAGTCGAAGCTCTGGTTCGAGCTTTATCGGGAAATGTAGCAGTAGAGAGAGAGAGAAGTGTTCAGGTGTGAGGAGAATGAAATGGGGATGACCTCTTTATATAGGCATAAAACCAGTGTATTAAATGGGCGAGATTTATTACTAGTATTAATATTGTCATAAATTATTGGTATTAATTCCAATAATTTAATTTCGGTATTAATTCCAATAATTTAATTTTGGTATTAAATTATTGGTATTAATTATAATAATTAAATATATATTACTTTATGGTTATATATGATAAGGTGTACACAAAAATTTTTAACCGAAATTTCGGGTTATAAAAAAAATTCATACTTCCCAAGAGTTCACCCATCCTCACACTACTCTCAGACAAGCACGCTTAACTTTAAAATTCTTATAAAATCTAGTTCACCTTAACCAATTTGGTTTTTATTTTCTAAAGTTTCTTAAATTTCTTTTCCAAGGTTTAATCAACCCTTGTTCTCAAATGTAAACCGGCTCGATTTTCTTACTCGGTTTGACCGGTTCTTTTCCTGATTTTTCTTAACTCAAAAGTGTGAGGTTTACACGACCGAATTTCAATGACAAAATTCTAATCCAATTCCACATCAATTGATACAATTCTTGATTCTAGGATTAATCTCAGGACGACACCTATCTGCCCAGATCGAAAGCTCGGACCGCCATGCCTTCACCGGTGAGTAATCGAAGCTTTCTCTCTCTACAGTCTATTTTCCGGCGAAGCTCCGTTTGAGCTCGTTTTGGTGTTAAAATCTGCGATTCAAAGTTTCTTAGAATCATATGAATATGAAGGAACTCAATTTCAACTCCAATTTTAATAATTAGAAGTGTTTGATCGATTAATTTGATGAAATCAAATTCAGTAGTGTTGAAGAGTTGAAATTGGGGGAAAATTTTGGGGATTTTCGAAATTCAAAGGGCCAAAATACAATTTCATGAAATTGAGGGTCAATTGGACATGAAAATAATGTTAGAGGACCAATTGAGGAATTTTTGAATTTTTGGGGTAAAATGGTAATTTTGGAAAAATTGAGGGACCAAATTGGAAATTTGGGAAATTAAACCCCTTTTTGGTAAAATTGAATAAATTGAGATCCTATGATAAATTTAAAAAGTTACGAGACTTAAAGTTAAAGCGAAATAACTTTAGGGACCTAATTGCAAATAACTAAAAGTTTGGGTTTTCTCATTCATTGGAAATGAATGAAAGCTGTTATGCCGAATAATAATGAAAAAGGTGGTTCATATCGAGTAGGAACACGAAGTACCGGGAACGCCAACAAGGATAAGCTCGCGTGAATACCAAGAACCGGTCTAGTGGAATTCACGGTATTAACGGGTGACTGGGTTTACTAACATCATACCCGGTTGGGATGATGAGCATAACTTAAAAATAAAAACCACTTACTGGTTGTGAGTGGAAATTATATATCATACCCTGTAGGGGATGATAAGTACCTCGGTATAAAAACCCACTCTTTAGTGGTATATTAATCATCACCACTTAGAGAAAGTAATGTGAAAATTATGCGAAAAAAAACTATTTACCGGTTGTAAGTAGATCATACCCAGTTGGTATGATGAGACTTCCTCGAAGGAAGTTGAAAACCCTTTCATCGGTTATGAACGGAGATGTCCTTATACCGGTTGGTATAATGGACAGTGAAAACCTATTTTGTCGGAAGTGTTCTCCCCTAACTGTGTGCCAATGCTTAAACTATTTGGGAGACCTTCTCGACGGGAGCTCGAATAACTCTGATAGGCTGGGGGCCTCGGTTTTGGAACTTGCGGGCTAAATGCCCAATTTTGAAAATCTCGTACAGTGGGCCCAAGGCCAGTTGGCACGAGCAGGAGCTCGTAAACGAACATGATGTATGTGCCATAAAACTTAATAAGTGAATTGTTTGGCCATGGTACCAAGATAGGACCGGCATGCTCAGTCAACTAGCGGCAGTGCGACATGACAGGTCGACGGACCAGTCAAGACAAACAACTGCGGGTTGAGTTGAGAGTCGGGGCCGTTGGACCAGTGGCACCACAGATTACATGGCAATATGAGAAAACATTGTTTGTGCATGCACTGTGAGTACGGGATCATCAAGATACCCATGAGGGGTAGTGATGCGTCCTAAGGGCACTAGACGACCTGGTAGCTATAAGGGCAGTTCATCGTTCCAGGCGTATGTGCGAAATCTGGAGTAGCACCAAGCGCACGAGACCAGGGTGGGGACAGGATGAGGTCTCTGTCCTCATACGGACACGAAGAAGTGATTTCAGGATTGTGGGTCGGATGTCACGTACATTCACTCATGCCCAGGGTAGAAGTGGTTGTACTTCTATCCGAGTGGCAGGAAAAGTTTCTCCTAAGCCACTAGCGGGTTCAGTAGTGTTACTGACTTGCGAATGTGTGTAACCTTTATGATGAAGGATGTGTGTTGGGTGATAACACTCCGTGGTAAATAAGAAATGATGGAAAACCCAAATTTTTAAATAAAGGGATTTTTGAAAACAAAGGAGTTTGGCACACTCTGTAAAAATGTTTTTCTTAAAAGTCAAAAGCTTTTAAAAACACATTCACTGAGTAGTCGTACTCACTTCCTTCCTTATATCCCTTTCAGGAAATCCCGGAAAGCCTACCCTTAAAGACCGTCAACTAAGATGCCTGTAAAATAGGTATGTAAAGTTTTAAATTTCATGTAGTTTTGATTATGCTATTCTAGGAAAAGTGCAGGTTAAAAGACGCCTTACTCTTTACGGTTTACAATAAGGGGAAACCCTTTAATAAACCGGGAGAGTGGCGGGTTGATCACGGGGATCCGACCAAACCGGGTCGGAGCGTGACACACCATGTCGTTCAGTAGCCTTTAAGACGCATCACTACCCCTCTAGGGCATCTTAAAGGTTCTGAACCTCAAGTGCATGCACAAACAATAGTTTTTCCGCAAAGCCATTTATCTTTGGTGCCGCTATTCCAATGGCCCCGACCCCCAACCTGACCTAGAGCTGTTTGTCTAGGCCAATCCATCGACATAGCCCTAACGCAGTACCGCTAGTCCATCGAGTATGTCAGTCCTATCTTGGTACCATAGCAAAATCACATAATCCATTTATTAAGAGTTTTCATGACTTAAATATCTCATGTTTGTTTATGAGCTCATGCTCGTGTCATTTGGCCTTGGGCCAACTGTACGTGATTTTCCAAAATCGGGCCTTTAGCCCCCCACAAGTTCCAAAATCGTTGCCTCTAGCCCATTTGAGCTATTCTAGCTCTAGTCAAGAAGGTTTCCCACAAATTTTAAGCATTGGCATATAGTCAAGGGAGAACACTTCTAAAAAATAATCTTTAAACTCATCACAGCAACCGGTGTGATGACATCTCTACTTACAACCAGCAAGCGGGTTTTCTCCTTCCTTCCAGGAAGTCCATCATACCAATTGGGTATGATCTCTCTACTTACAACCGGTAAGTAGTTTTTCTGCTTAGTTCTCATATCACTCCAACCGGGTGTGATGTTAAAATCCCACATATAAGTGGTTTTTCATTTTCGAGGTGTTCATCATTCCAACCGAGTATGAGATGAATAAACCCACTCATGGTGGCTTCCAATTTAGAAAATTTGCTCATCATACCAACTGAATATGAAGTGTAAATTAGCCCACTCACCTTTTATCCAGAGATATGTTCATCTTGGAGGGATTCCTAAGTACCCATCCCTGATTGGTCTTATTGGTGTTTCTCTACTCTAATACTTCCCCATTTTCCTTAAACTTGGTTGTTGCTTGGTGGATGTCAAGATTGAGAATTTCATAGGTAGGGAGTATTAATCTGGTAGATCTAATGTGATCATATCAAAGATGATGTTTGAGGTGTGAACAAGTACTAGTGGACCAGTTAACTCTCTTATACTCGAATTGCTCTCTTAGCTTAGTTGGTGTCGCTCTGATAAATTGTTCTAAGCTACTTAGTTGTAAAATTATTTGTTAGATGTAGCAGATTTATTACTATATTAATTTATGGGCATTTATAGGTATCAATTCCAATAATTGAATGTAGGTATTAATTTATGGGTATTTATGGTAGGGGTGTAGGACCAAAGTGCTAATAGTTTCATACTAAACCAAATTTACATAATTATCTCATTATTTTCACCTAAAAGAATTTACTAGGTATTTACCCTATTCATTCTATCGAGTTATTTATTTTGGTCAAAACAACACTTTTTATTTTATTTTAAATTAAATTTATTTCAATTATATCAATTGAATTTTAAACTTATAATACAATTTTAGAAAAAATTTTGGGTAACTAAAAACACGGTGTGACAGTTTATGCTATCATGGGAATATATTAATTAAAATAGTTTTTAGCTATTAATCCTATCACGGTATGAGTGATCTCAAATAATTGACCCAATTGGAATCGATACTAAAAATCTCACCCACCCATTATCCGAGTACATTTTCGTCCATATACTTCGGGTGAGTAATTAAAGTATTTAATATACTACACCATAATATTTCCAAAATTATGATTTTACCCATATAACCTATTTTTATAATTAAATATTAATTTGTTAAATAAGGGGAAATCTAAATTATGTATCCTCAAACATGAATTCAATACTTGGAGAATTTATGGTCGATAATTACGATTGTAAATTTTCCTGTACTCTAAATACGCCATTAAGGACATTTTCGTAATCTCAGTTCACTGCCTATTTCATGCATCCAAACATGACATTAGGTGCGCGTTTTTAAGTTCAGCCAAACATGCTCTTAGTGGCATTATTGCAATTTCTCCAAAGGTAGGGGCATTTCTATCATTTGTTGTCTTTAAGGGCAATATGATCATTTAACCATAATGTTTACCCCTAGCTCGTCCTCGTGATTCTGTAATCCCATTCATTCCAATATCAAAATTCTCTTAGTCTTCATATTGCAATTCCCTAGTTGATTCGAGCTCATCCATTGGGGTTCCTTCTTCCCTTCTCATTTCTAGTTGTTGGTAGGTGAACCCCGATGATCTCCCTCATCTGTCATGTCTCGATTATCCGCTCTACTCTCAGTCGATGCCCGAGCTCCCTGTGGTTTCCAGATGGCAATGATCAAACGCCAATGGTGTCAATAAAAAGGTTTAGGTATGTCCTTCTCCCTTACTATTGTTCTTGTTTGATAGCTTCATTCCATCCCACGATCCCTCTCTTCCAACTTACCTGTAGAAAATACAACTCCACCACTCAATACATCAGGGAAAAATATCTAGCACTCCATAATTTGTAGTCTCGAACCCATCCTCATCATGTTGGTGGAAGTCCCCTTTTTCCTTCTCCGAGAATCGACGATCAGGTGTCGGTGAAACTCCAACATCGTTGTCTTGGTGGCCTTTCTTAATCTAATTGCTGACTTAGGTTACTTTTTATGCCCATTATTTCTTCAAAGTTTCTATTCTCTATAATTCCCTAACACACATGTGGGCTTGTTATAAGGTAGTGACTTTTTTTTTTGCACAATTATAAGGTAGTGACTAATCGGTGTTTCTATTCAATAAGAATGGAGATTTGTCTCTCATCTCCAATGGAATAACCCCTTTTCACCTATGATTTTTCGGAAGAATAATTGCCCCCATATGCAGATGGATAAAATCTTGTGTTTCACAAGGATGACCACTTTGATTTAGTTGCAAGCATGGGAAATGGCAATGGCCCTATACGCTCTACAAGATTTTCACAATCGTCCTAGAACCTTAGGGGTGTTTTCTTGTAATCCATTCTAGTTTCTCCTTATTGTGATCCCATTGGTGTTCTGCCTTCATTATGAGTCCTCTATATTTGATATAATTTTGAGATAAATTGAATAGGATAGTGATAGGTAACTTTGGGGTCATGAGTGGAGGAAGAATTTGGGATACTCCATCTTCCTACTAATGATTTAGCTAATATTAGGGTAGATGTTTCACAGTGTTGAAGGAGTAGAACCCAAGTAACTCTCTTCCCTTTGGTTTCCTCTATTTGTACTGACAAATGGAATGGTTTTCTAGGATGATTTCTTGGCTTTCAGCCTTGGAGAAAATTATTGTAGATCAGGAGGTCTTGTGTCAAGGTTTTTTATAGGGGCATAGGTGCTTTGATCCTTAGGTAATTCCCAAAATCTCCCTTATGTGATGAATTTATTTTGGTATTCTCTTTTAGAATTTGAAATTCATTGCACTTCTATTATTGATTGGGTTAATTTATTTTATCTATAATCAATATCCCTTGACATAATGGCTGGTCATTGAATTTAGGTAGTTTGAAGTGGAGTAGTTTCCACTTCAATGGCTTATACGAACATTCAAGTAAACTTAAATGCCCACTCTTCTATTATTTTTAACTTAAGGTTGAGCCTAAATTCTTGAAGAGAACTAATTGTTTTGTATTGACAAGTGATGCCATTGGTCTTGTGTTCTATTGGGAATCAAATTATCGAACTAGTTACTCTAATATTTTACATTGCTGCCCATGGTTCAACTGTTTCATAAGCCTACAGAGAAATGTGTTCATGTCTTATGTCAATTTGTGGTTCAATCGCAATAATGGTCTGACTTAGTTAATTTTTCTGAAGTTTGGTATAGAAGCTAATTGCCCTTTTTCTTTTCTTTTGATCGTTATCATTGATCTTTCCTTTACTAGAGGAAACTCTAATTGAGTTTTGCATTATCTGATTTATTTGCAAGTTTTCTAGTTGAAGAGGGTTTCTAGCTTCACAGAAACCTTCCCAGGAAAACTTATTGGTTCTATCGTTGAGCTCCATCATAACATGAGTTATTTGTGTTATTAGCCTTCCTTGTTTTTGTTAGGATTTATTGGTCGATTGATTTTTAAATATTTGATATGTGTCTAATTGTTCCTAAGCCATTAGATAGATAGTATGTCGTGCTCCGACCCGATTTGATTAGGTCCCCATAAGCAACCCGCCACTCCATTGGTTCAAGAAGTGTTTCCCCCTTCTTTTAGACAAGATGAGCATGGCATAATTTCTTGACTTGTTCCCTGAAATAGCATTAATCAAAACTAAAGAAAAGCTTAAAAAAAAACTCTAAGCGTACCTGACTTGGGGTTCATCTTCATGGGTATCTCTTGGCTAGGTTCCCTTTTTCTAAAATAGGGAAAAAGGGAGGGGTGAGTTGTTACAACTCACTGAGCGGGTGTTGGAAGTGAGTTTTAAAATATATATATATAAAGTTTATTATTCCCAAAATCTTTTATTTGTTTTCAAAGTCTTTCACTATTTTCACTCATTATGTGTGTTTAGCTCTTTTAGCACATCCCCTTTTCTCGGGAGGTATTTAGCAAATATACACACACCCTTTATCATAAAGGGTACACACATTCGCCGATACAGCACGCCCACTACACCTACTTATGGATTCGAGTGTCTTTACCGTCCACCTTTATAGAAGTCCCTAACTTCTACCTTGGGTTTGAGTGATGCCTTGAGCACCAAGCCCTCAAACTCAACATCTCTTCATGTCCATATGAGAATGAAGATCTCATACCGCCTCCACCCCAGTCTCATACACAAGAAGCCCAAACATAATAGCTTCATGACTAACTAGTACGACAAGAAGCCCAAACATAGTAGCTTCTCCTGCCCTTATCGCCACCATGTCATCCAACAGTCCTTGGAACCCATCACTACCCCTTTTGGGTGATTCGAGCTCTTGATTTGGGAATATAGCTATCGTCCTTAGGTTCCTGCTAGGATTAAGAATCATTACAATTGACATCAGGATCATTGGGAATTTTATCTATGAAGTCAAGCATTTTCTCTCTCTATAACCGAATTACTCCAATGAGTGATGACCGAATTGACTTACCCTTCTCCTTGGAGAGGTTGAGTGCAAGCTGTAAAGGCTGAAGGAGGGCTTGGTTCGACCGCATGAGGTCCAAATTGGCCAAATTGGATTCGGGCAAAACAAGGCAGCTTCGGGACCGACAAAGTTGTGTTACTATTTGATCTCGCAAGTGCTTCTCCAACGATCCTCGGGTCGAGTGGAGGTTGCCGTCAAGTAGCTGACTTCCTCCGAAGTCTGTAGGACCTGAATTCATCTTCTAAGGTTGAGAGAATTGCCTAAGTCGGAGCTATGGTTTGAGCTTCACTAGAAAACTAAGGACTTTGGATAAGGAGGAGATTTGAGGTGTGTCGAGGATGAATGAATGAGATCTCTTTATATAAGGAGCTTGGGGACCCTCTGCTCTACTAGTTTCCATACTAGTCGAGCTTATCCTCATTAGAAAATGCCTAAATTGGAGAAAATATTCCCTTGCTGAAAAATGAAAGTTTTTCTACTATTGAAGAACAGTGATGTCATCCTAATGAAGACGATTACACTGTTTATTGATTAGTCATACTATTGACCGGTCCAGTCTGGTCCGACCGGGTTCTGTGATGAAAATCAGTCGGTTCAGGCCCGATTCGACCAGTTCTCTCAAAATTAAAATTTTTAAAATTAATTTTCTATCTACTAGTGGCTTTAATATTCCAATTTGTCATTTTTTAAGCCACCTAGAAAATTGAATTATCAAATTCGGTTCACCATGGTTAAACCCGATTCAATCCGGTTCAAGTTTGATTCATCCTGAACCGGTCCGATTTTCCCACTCAATTTATTTCACGTTTCACCCCTATGATTTTTATGACTTCTTAGTCACTTGAGATTTTCCAATTTCCCATTTTAACCCTTCTTTAACATTTTTGGTTCATTTATGGGTTCAGTTCTCTCATGAAAATACCGGTTCTTTTCCTGATTTTCTTGGTATGAGAGAACAAGTTTCACATGAACCATATATGAACAAGTTGTATGAGTACTTGTGCAGAAGAGCACATCAGTGATTGGAATCCAGCTGGGACGAACATGTCACAGTTATCGGGTGAGTGGAATTTCCAACATAATAACCTGTTAGCGTGATTAACAGCTTTTTAGTTTTGAAAACCGTTTTCTAGGAACGGTCTCTCGTGATTGCATGAACCTGTTTAAACCTTTTGGGAGACATTTCTACTGAGAGCTGGAATTGCTCTAGTGGGCCCAAGGCCTTAATTTTGAAACTCATAGGGCCTAAGGCCCAATTTTGGAAAAACTCGTCAAGTGGGCCCATTGCCAATGGGCACGGGCCGAAACCCGTAAACAGATAAGCTTGTGAGCTAAGAAACATTTTCATAACCAGTTAATTGTGTGAATCACCATAGTGCCAAAATCATGCCGTCAAATCGATGGGTTAGAAGCTCTTGAGCCGAAGCTAGGTCGCCAAACCTATCGGGCCAGCAATTATGAAGCCAAAGCCGAGTTTCATGCTCGTTTGGCCGATAGCCCCAAAGATGATGAATATAAATACTAAAACTATTGATTGTGCATGCAACAAGTTCAGAGTCATCGAGGCGCCTGATTTGGGGTAGTGGTGGCTCCAAGGGTTGGATGACCCAAAGTGTAAACCCCGCACTTTTGAGTTAAGGAAAATCGGGAAAAGAACCGGTCAAACCGAATAAGAAAACCGAGCCGGTTTACATTTGGGAACAAGCAATATGGAAATTTACAACTTCCGGGCGATCCAAAGGGTTTATTAAACCTTGAAAAAGAAACTTCAGATAAATTAGAAAATAAAAACCAAATTGGTTTCGGTGAACTAGATTCCATAAGAACTTTAAAGTTAAGCGTGCTTGCTCGGGAGTAGTGTAAGGATGGGTGACCTCGAAAGGTTAGGCTCTTTAGAACCGGGAAGAAGACAGCTATCTGGTAGCAAACTCCAGTCAATCCGAGAATCGTTGGAGAAGCGCCAGCATGATGGAATAGTGAAGCAGCTCCAGCGGACCGAAGCTGCCCTATTTCGGCCAAGTTGAAATCGGCCATTTCAAGCCCTCCTCAGGCCAAACCAAGCCTTCCCAACACTTCCTCAGCCCTCCCACGGCCGAATTACGACTAAAAAGTAAACCAATTTGGCTCCCCTCTGCAATTTTCGGCCGGTGCTAGAGAGAGAACCGGCAGATTCTTGATTCGGTATCAATTGATGCGATTCTTGATTCTAGGATGATCCTCAAGATGAGAGCTATCTGCCCAGATCGAAAGCTCGGACTGTCGTTCCCTCACCGGTGAGAAATCGAAGCTTTCTCTCTCTACAATCTACTTTCCGGAGAAGCTCTGTTTGAGCTCGTTCCGGCATTAAAATTTGCAATTCAAAGTTCCTTAGAATCGTATGAACATGTAGGAACACAATTTCAACTCCAATTTTAATAATTAGAGGTGTTTGATAGGTCAATTTGATGAAATCAAATTCAGAAGTGTTGAAGAGTTGAAATTGGAGGAAAATTTTGGGGAAATTTGGGGATTTTTAAAATTTGAAGGACCAAAATAAAATTTTATGAAATTGAGGGCCAATTGGGCATGAAAATAATGTTGGAGGACCAATTGAGAAATTTTAGAATTTTTGGGGCAAAACTTACCATTTTTGTAAAGGAAGGGCAAAATGGTAATTTTGGAAAAGTTGGAGGACCAAATTGGAAATTTGAGAAATTAATCCCCTTTTTGTGAAATAGAATAAATTGTGGTCATATGATAAATTTTAGAAGTTTCGGGACTCAATTTGAGGAAAAATCAGCATTAAGGACTTAAAGTTAAAGAGAAATAACTTTAGGAACCTAATTGCAAATAAATAAAAGTTTGACTTTCTCGTTCATTTGGAATGAATGAAGGCGATTAGGCCGAAGGATAATGAACCGAGATGTCATATCATGTAGGAACGTGAAATACCGGGAACGCCAACATGGACGAGCTCGCGTGAATACAAAGAACCGGTCAAGTGGAATTCACTGTGTTAACGGGTGAGTGGGCTTACTAACATCATACCCGGTTGGGATGATGAGTACAACCTAAAGTTAAAAACCACTTATTGGTTGTGAGTGGGTTTTCTAACATCATACCCGATTGGGATGATGAGCATAACTTAAAATTAAAAACCACTTACCGGTTGTGAGTGGAAATTTTATATCATATCCGGTTGGGAATGATAAGTACATCGGTATGAAAACCCACTATTAAGTGGTATTTTAAACATCACTACTTAGAGGAAGTGATGTCAAAATCATGCGGAAAAATTACTTACCGATTGTAACTAGATCATACCCGATTGGTATGATGAGACTTCCTCGAAGGAAGTTGAAAACCTATTCATCGGTTATGAACGGAGGTGTCCTTATACCCAGTCGGTACAATGGATAGAGAAAACATATGTTTTGTCGGAAGTGCTCTCCCCTGACTGTGTGCCAATGCTTAAACTATTTCAGAGACCTTCTCGACGGGAGCTCGAATAGCTCTAATATGTCGGGGGCCTCGGTTTTGGAACTTGCGGGCTAAATGCCCAATTTTGAAAATCTCGTACAGTGGGCCCAAGGCCAGTTGGCACGAGTAGGTGCTCGTAAACGAAAATGATATATTTTCCATAAAACTTAATAAGTGAATTGTTTGGCCATGGTACCAAGATAGGACCGACATGCTCAGTCAACTAGTGGCAGTGCGATATGACAGGTCGATGGACCAGTCAAGACAAACAACTGTGGGTTGAGTTAATAATCGGGGCTGTTGTACCAGTGGCACCACAGATTACATGGCAATATAAGAAAACATTGTTTGTGCATGCA
The DNA here is from genome assembly GCA_030064435.1 of Trapa incisa. Taxonomy (NCBI): domain Eukaryota; kingdom Viridiplantae; phylum Streptophyta; class Magnoliopsida; order Myrtales; family Lythraceae; genus Trapa; species Trapa incisa. The sequence goes on along the minus strand of CM057775.1, from coordinate 4,177,715 downwards.
TTGTGAGTATGGGATCATCAAGATGCCCATGAGGGGTAGTGATGCATCCTAAGGGAACTGGACGACCTGGTGGCTATAAGGGCAGTTCGTTGTTCCAGGTGTCTGTGCAAAATCTGGAGTAGCACCAAGCGCACGAGACCGGGGTGGGGACAGGATGAGGTCTCTGTCTTTATACGAACACGAAGAAGTGATTTCGGGAATGTGGGTCGGATGTCACGTACATCCACTCATTCCCAGGGTAGAAGTGGTCGTACTTCTATCCGGGTGGCAGGAAAAGTCACTCCGAAACCACAAGCGGGTTCAGTAGTGATACTGACTTGTGAATGTGTGTAACCTTCATGATGAAGGATGTGTGTTGGATGATGACACACCGTGGTCAATAAGAAATGGTGGAAAACCCCGAATTTTAAAATGAAGGGATTTTTTAAAACAAAGGAGTCTAGCACACTCCATATAAATGTTTTTCTTAAAACTCAAAAGCTTTTAAAAACCCATTCACTGAGTAGTTGTACTCACCCCCTCCCTTATACCCCTTTCAGGAAATCCCGAAAAGCCTCCCCTTAAAGACCGTCAACTAAGATGCATGTAAAACAGGTATGTAAAGTTTTAAATTTCATGCAATTTTGATTATGTTATTCCAAGAAAAGGTGCAGGTTAAAGGACGCCTTACTCTTTACGGTTTTCAATAAGGGGAAATCCTTTAATAAACTAGAAGAGTGGAGGGTTGATCATGGGGATCCGACCAAACCGGGTCAGGGCGTGACACAGAGAGTATAAGGAAAGCTTGTCATCCAGCATGTCGGGAAGCTTAGGGAGCTTTATGCACAGTAAGACCGAGGTCAGAGAGAGAGAGGTCTTATCCCACATCACGGACACGAAGTATTACCCAGGTCTGAGGGTCGGGTAATTGATGCCCACTCAGACTCAAGGTAGAAGTCACGGACTTCTATTAGGGTGGACGGTAAAGGCGCTCTAGTCCACAAGTGGAGCAGTCAGAGACTGCTCTACAAACGTATGATCCCTTTTAATGATAAAATGGCATATGATTGTGTGCCAACCCGGCTTCATGAACATCCTAAGGATAATAAGAAAAAGATGAGACACACAATGAATTAATTTAAATGAAAAAGTCCAAACAAACTTACCTTTAAAACTACCCCGCTCACTGAGTTGAAAGACTCACCCCTCCCTTTAAATTTTTTTCAGGAAAGGGAAGGTCATTGAGAGTTCATTTCCCAAGCCTTAAGACAAGGTACCTTTAGTTAAGTGCTATTAGCATCACAATTTTGTATAATGTTATTTTAGGGAACGATGGCAAAAGTACGCCTGACTCTTCGCGGTCAGGAGAGAAATGACACCTCTAGGCTAAAAAAAGCGGCGGGTTGCTCATGGGTTTCCGTTCAAACCGGGTCGGGGCGTGACACCGAACCTTCCCTAAACCGTAGTTCTAAGTCCCCTCTGCCACCCTTCACCGGAAATGATTGTTCAAAGTGTGTTTTGCCTGGGAACTAATTGAAGCAATTCTCACTGGTCATATCACCAAATGAGTCGCGGTTTGATCCAAGAAGGATCCTCATTACTAGAGCAACTTAGTGGAAGTAAAAGCTTTGATCGTCGAATTCTCATCGATGAGTAATCGAAGTTTTTTTCTCTCTAGGATGATTTTCCCATGAAGCTCCGTTTGAGCTCATTTTTAAGCTAAACCTAGTGTTTTAAAGCTTGAAATGAATCATGGGACATATGGAAGATGATTAGTATCATGTTAGGGCTAAATTGTTAAATTTTTTAAAAGTTAAATTGATGAAATTCAAGTTGGACTAAATTGTAATTTTTGAAAAGTTTGGGAACTTAATTGCAATTTTTTAAAAATGGAGGATTTTCAGTAATTAATAAAAAATTACTTGCCCAATTGGAAATTTGAGTAGATTAGGGACCCAAATGGAAACATTGACAATCTTAGGAACCTAATTGGAATTAAGGTATAACTTAAGACCAAAATGTTATTTTGGAAAGTTATTAGCTTTAAGTGTAATTACCTTATTGCTTGGAACCTCATTATCTAATATGTTGTAGTAATAGATCATCTACAATTTCGTGCAAAGGAAAGGCACGTCAATCTTGGAAATTCCTAGGGCAACCAAGTCCCGAAATACGTGTGAGTGAGATTTTTTACATTGGGACCGATTGGACCGACTACAAATATTTAAAGATCATGCTTCATTTTAAAAATTGATTTTTCAAAAATATAATCCCCTAAATGTGTGAATATGCTTAAACTATTTGGGGTTATATTTTTTATGATAGCATGAAACATGGTATTAGAACAACTCATGAATGGTGTATGGATACACCTAAAAGGTTATGCTCTAGTCAGACCATGGATGCAGCATATGAGTGAGGCCCATGATTGACAATGGTGGGCCATATCTAGTATTGTGTGAGTAGGCCCAAGGACACGATTTTTTAAAAATGAAGTGGAGCCAATGGCATGTTTTGAAAATCTCGAACAAGTGGTTCTAGGGCCAATGGAAACGGGTCCAGCCCCGTAAATAAGTTTGATTTAAGAGCATGTAAATAATTATCACAACTATATAATACTTGTTGAAGCTACAATGTCCAAGCCAGGTTGCAGTCTGTTGGGCTAGTAGCACAAAGATAAATGTCTTAAATCAACATACATTTGTATGTGATTTCAATCATATGGAACCAAAGAGATGCCTAATACGGGGTAGTATTGGTTCTAAGGACTACTGGATAGCAAGGGTGTTACAAGGGCAAAAAAAACATTATTCCAGTATGTCTTAAAGCTCTGGAAGTTTCATGTGCATTGAGGTTGAGGGGATAGAAGAATGAGGTCTCACCCCCACAAATCTAGGGATTGAAGTATCGATAAGTGTGTGAGATGGGCAATGGTGCTCACGTAGATGAGGAGGTGGAGGTTGTGGCCTCTTACTAGGGGGATAGTAAAGCCGCTCCAGGCTACTAGTGGAATATATCGAGGTTGTTAGACTTTAATGGTCTCTTATGTGACTGTTTCATCCATTTATTGATAAATGGTGTTTGTATGTTTGTTTGAGACAAACCCGAGTAGGTTTATTAAATTAAATCACTCTAAATATAAAGGAGCCTACTCTAAGCTGATGAAATGAGCAAAAAGCTTTATGAAAATATTTTGTACAAAATAAGACAAGTAGTGGCTTGCTTATAGTATATATTTTTAATAAAAATAAAACTTTGCTTAAGTGCATACTTTAACAATGGACAGAAGGTCACGATGTCCTGTAAATCCTATTCACTGAGTTGTCAAACTCATCCCCTCCCATAAACCCCTTTTAGGAAAGATTCTACGCTAGGAAGGATGAAAATCGAGTAGCTAGTGAGAAGTACCACAACAAGGTAATTTCTATTAAGTTGTTTTGTTAATTTTATTATGAAAAAATATAAGCTTATAAAATTTTACTTTTACTGGTCTATCTTGGTAGAAATACCACTTTAGTACAGGAAGAGGTGGCGGGTTATTCATGGGATTCCAACCAAACTAGGTTAGGTGTGACAGTTAGCCTCGTACCGGAGTGGCTGGTAAAGTCGCTATGCACCACAAGTGGGACATATGGATTTCTATTTTGTGAATGTGTTATCCATTTTATGATAAAAATGGTGTTTGTTATGTTGTTGGTTTGTCTAATACAAACACTTGAATTAAAAACCTTGAACATAATTTGTGTAAAGTTCTTTCAGGTAGTAACTGACATTATTAGCTTGTTAGATACAAGCCTATGAATTGAATCTAAATAGATAAAAATTGTGAAAGATTTTAAATGATAGACCAAACAAGTCGTTAGCTTATTCGTATAATAAAAAACTAAGATCATTTTGGTTTAACCCTCATAAATTATTTCTAAAATATTTTTATTAATCGTTTTAGAGTATTTGCTGAATTATGAATAGTACATCATGATTTCAACCAATTCTACTCATTCAATTGTGAACTCACCCCACTCCATTATCTTTTTCAAGTAGTAGAATGTCAAGTACGAAATTAGAAACTGACCTACCTACCTAATATGTTTTACTTTTACAGGTTTATGAACATTACTATATATTACTACATATTTTAGAAAATTATTCTCATAAAATATTTTTACCGTAATTTTGATTTTTACTATTTTAGAGACTACAAATATGGTTATAGTTACTATTTTAGTATTAGGAGTTGTGACGTGTTGGTTATAGGTTTATACGTGATAAAGTGGGTTGAGGCATGATAATTATGTGATTCAATGTTTTGGTTAGGTAATTGGGCTCAATACTAATTAGTATGAAGGTTATAATTTTGGGTTTTTAATTAGTGGGTTTGGAATTTTAATTGGACTAAATGTAAAAGGGCCAACGTAAGTTTAGACTGGGCCTCAGTCGAGGTGGATTATTTAAAAAATAATAATATAATAATATATAAACAATGATAATATATGTAAACCCTATCTCTTAAATATAAGAAAATCTGGGAAAGAATTGGGTAACTCAAGAGAGAAAATTGAACTAGTTCATAAACCGTAACCGGTAAAGAAAGGGAAAAATGGGAAATTGACAAATCCCAAATTACTCAAATAGTCATAAAAATCATGAAAAAGGGCTTCGAGACAAATTGGAAAAGAAAACCATATTGGTTCAGGTGAACTGGACCTGAACCAAATTGAACCGGTTTGAACCATCATTGAACCAGTTGCTAAATTCATTTTTATATGTGGATTAAAATATTCAAATTAGAGAATTAAAGCCACATCGGAAAGAGAATCAATTTAGATGAATTTAGAAATTTTTAATTCTAAGAAAATTGGTCGAATCGGATCTGAACTCGGTGGTTTAAGCATTGAACCCGGTTAGACCGGTCTGGTCCGGTTCGAAACAGTGTCATCTTCTTCCTTTAGATGACAACATTGTTCATTCAATGCAAAAACTGACAGTGCCGGTGAAGGAGAAACGTCTCCGTTTAGGGTGTTTCAAGTCGAGGATAAGCTTGACTAAGATGCAAAATGATCGGGGAGAGAGTCCCCGAGCTCCCTATATAAAGAGTTCTTCTCCATTCATACTCCTCACACCTGAAATCTCCATTCTCTCTCAACTGTTCCATTTTCTGGTGAAGCTTGAATCAGCGCTCTGACTTGAGCTCCATTCATACTCCTCAGAAGGTGAGGTCGGGTTCTTTAGATTTCAGGGGAAGTCAGCTACCTGACAATAATCTTCGTTCGCCCTAAGGACTACCGGAGAAGCACCAACAGAATAAAACAGTAAAGCAGCTCCGAAGGACCGAAGCTGCCATGTTTCGGCCAAGTTGAAATCAGCCAAATTTTGCCCTCCATTGGCCAAACCAATCCCTCCCAACATCCCCACAGCCCTCATACAACCTCGACTAAGCTGAAAGGTAAGTCAATTCGGCCCTTCTCAGTAGTTGCACGTCGGAGTTACAGAGAGAAACAATGAAACTCCACAAATGAAATTCTCCCTCAATTCAATGCCAATTGTAGGAATTCTTGATCCTAGGAGGTACCTCAGGAAGAGAGCTACCTTCCTCGATAGAGAGCTCGAACCGTCGCACCTCCAACGGTAAGCTTTTGAAGCATTCTCTCTCTACGCATAGTTTTTCAGCGAAGCTCCATTTGAGCTCGTTTTGGCCTAAATTCATTCAATTCAAAGCTCAGTTGAATCGTATGGAAGTGTAGAAACTAATTTACACCTCCAATTGAAGCAATTAACCTCGATTGAATGATTAATTTGAAGAAATTAAATTCGGCCAGTTTGAAACAGAGAAATTGTAGGGAACTTTTGGGGAAAATTAGGGATTTCGTAAAATTGAGGGACCGTTTTGCAATTTCCCAAAATTGAGGATCAATTGGCCATGGAAAAGATGTTGGAGGACCAATTAGTTGAATTTTGAAATATTTGGGGCCAAATTGACATTTTTGGAAAGTATGGGCAAAATGGTAATTTTTTGAAAATTTAGGGACCAAATTGGAAATTTGGAAAACTTGAGCCCCTTAGGCAATTTCGAGTAAAATAAGGACTCAAAGGGAATTTTAGAAGATTTTGGAACTCAAATTGTGCAACAATTAGCATTAGGGACCTAAAGTTAAGAGAAATAAACTTTAGGGACCTAAATATAATTTATCCATAATTTGAGAGCCTAGGATTTTATGTCAAACCAAAATTATAAGGTTGCCCAAATCATGTAGGAACACGAGAGACCGGAACGCCAGTAAGGATAAGCTAGCGTGGAGGCGAAAACTGACTGGAGAAGAATACGCCACGGTTATCGGGTGAATGGGCTTATTTACATTATAACCGTTTGGTATGGTGAGCACTTTAGAAATGAAAAGCCACTTGTAAGTGGGATTTTAACATGATACACGAATTGGATGATGGGAAAACTATGCTACAACCTACTTACTGATTGTAAGTAGAGGAAATCATACCTATCATACTCGGTTGGTATGATGGACTTCGTAAATGGAAGGAAAAACCCGTTTATCGGTTGTAAGCGGAGGTATCATCACACCTAGTTTGTGAGATAAAGTGAAAAATCCATTTTTGTCAAAATTATTATCCCTTAACTGTGTGCCAATGCTAAAACCTTTTGGGAGACCTTCTTGACGGAGGCTAGAACAGCTTGGATAGGTCAGAGGCCTTGGTTTTTGAACTTGTGGGACTAAATGCCCAATTTTGAAAAATCATGTGCATTAGGCCCAAAGCTAGTGGGCACGAGCAGGAGTTCATAAACAAATATAAGATATATAAAGCCATGAAATTTCTAATGAAATAAATGTGTGATTTAGCCATGGTACCAAGATAGGACTGACAATACTCGATGGGTTGGCGGCAGTGCGTTAAGGCCAGGTTGACAGACTGGCCTAGACAAATAGTTGTAGGTTAGGTTGAGGGTCGTGTCGTTGGACTAGTGGCACCAAAGATAAATGGCTATGTGAAAATTTGTGGCTACATGACCATTAAGACACCCAAGAGGTTGGACTAGTGCATGCACTTGAGGTACATGACCATTAAGACACCCAAGAGGGGTAGTGATGCATCCTAAGGGCTACTGGACAATATGGTGGAGATAAGGGCAGTTTGTTATACTAGTAGTCAGGAAGCTCGACGTAGCTTCATGCGCATGAGACTAGGGTGAGGTCGGGATTAGGTCTCTGTCGTCATATGGATACGGAGTTGCTTTCGAGTTTGAGGGTTGGATATCGCGAACATCCACTCAGACCTAGGGTAAAAGTGGATGGGCTTCTATCTTGGTAACTGGTAAAGACGCTCCGAGCCACAAGTGGGTGTAGTGGACGGGTAGCACCTGCGAATGTGTGATCTCTTCCTAATAAAGAGCATGTGTTGACTATTAAACACACTTAATATGGAAATAAGGAAAAATGTTTTGAAAAACCAAAATTTGAGGAAAAATCATTCTTAAAGAAAATAAGGATTTTGACACACTTTGATTAAAATTGTTTTGTTTATAAAAATTCACTCTCAATACACATTCACTAAGTTGTAGAAACTTACCTACTCTTTTATATCCTTTTTCACGAGTAGGGAAACATAACTAAAGAAAACACCAGGATCTACCCTCATGCTTAAAAGTTTTTTTAATCTTGCATTTTTATTGATTTATGCTATTAGAGGAAAAAATGTTTAAATTACGCCTAACTTATTTTGATTAAAGGAAGTGGGAAACCACTATTAAACCAATAGAGTGGCGGGTTGATCACGGTAATTCGACCAAATCAGATTGAAACGTGACAATATATATGAGATATATATGGGTTTTTTTTTGCTCAAAATATATATATATAAGTTTTTAAAGATCAAATGGTATAAAAAATTTATAAATATATATACAAGCGTATGGAATATATATAATATATGAGTTATAAATGAGAAGAGAATATATATATATATATATATTATATACACACAAATATGTGCATATAGGTGGAGATGGGAGGATGGATAAGGATAACGGGTTGGAACGACAAGTTAACAATAGAATTTCATAAATCAGTATATAAATTTAATTAGATTAAAAATTTTGAAATAAAATTTAGAATTATTAATAAAAATATGAGAATAAAATTTTAAAATTAAATCTTATTGGAAACCGTTCACATAAAAAATTAAACAATATTTAATATCACAAAACTAACTTTTTTAATATATTTTTTTATTAAAAATTAAGAATGGGTAGAATTACAGGCAATATTGTTTCAAATTAGAATAGAGATAATTTTAGATAAAAAGTCACCCATTTTTAAGAGAAAATATATTAATTAAAAAATAACAATTATTGAGTATAATCAATAGAATATAAAGGTGATTTTTTTAGAAAATAAATTGGACTAATAATTAGTCGAATAGGTCAACTAATCAAAAAAAGGTCGAAATTAATTGAAACAACTTATAGTAAAATTATCTGATTTTTTGAATTAACTATATAAATTAAAATTTTGAATTTATTGTGTCCAAATAATAAGGAATTGTATTAAAAAAATTAGAAAAATAAATTAGACCAATAACCAGTACAATTGAAGGAGAATCAATCATGTAAAAATAAAAATTGACCAAAATGACCGATTAATTCACCGAAAACCAGTTCGCTATAATGCGAACTTGTTGTCACACTACATCGGGTGCATACACGCGTGGGGTGTACCCACGTGTGGGCGTGTCGTCTTTTTCACCCGACATACAATCTGAAAATTCAACTTAGACCTGTAAATAATATGGTTGTCAACAGGATTTTTCGTAGTTACTCATCTAAGAAAATTAAATAAAAAGTAGAGCATAAAGAGTTTTATCCAATCAATGATAGAGAATTTGGCACTCTAGTTTCCTATATAACTATTAGTCATCTTCTCGTAAGAGGATGAGCAGAATTCTCTTGTAAGTTAATCTACTCCCATTTCTAGTAACCTCCCTACCTGAGCTTCTAATTTTCTCATCTAACCACCAAACTTGTTGATATCGGTAGTGTTGGAATCGTGTTGAAGTTAGCTTTTCAATCGCACCTCTCCCAACTCCGACATGCTCTCTATCTATGGCAATTCGATGAAATAGTACTGATGCTCTCTCGACCAAAATTAGGGCAAGAGCTTTTCAACCTCCTCACTGGATAATCGCAACCCAAATTAGTTCAGAAAGCCCTTCTTAATCTCATACCACGGTGGTCATTCAGGCTATAGGTAAATCTCGTGACCAAGAAAAATCTGATAATCTATAGTAAATCTCTATTCCTTATAACTCTCTATAAATCAAGAATTTCAAGCGACTTAGACCACCGCATGAGGTGATCAAGGTGTCCACAGGCTCGTGGGGGGGTCATCTACACAACCCCACCGTCATTGGTTGTCACCACTTCCTCACTAGTGAGTTTCTTGCTATAATCCGACTATGTGTTTATTTTATAGAGAAAGCGATCGGGCCAAACAATACTGTTCTAACCAAAGCTGGTTAGAATGTAACTGTGAGAACATAGAGAAAATGATGAGGGAACTAGATAATATTTTTGAAAGGTTATTAGGGTCATTTTGAAAAAGAAATTTTTAGGGACCGAATCATAAATTTTAGAAAGTTTAGGAATAAAAAGGTAATTTTATAAAAGTTAGAGACCCGGATGAAACTTAGTAGGAGTATAACGAAATAAAGGAAAGTTGGAAAATTTTAAAGATTTGAAATGATAGCGAAAATTAGGCTAGAGATTCAAATGTAACTTTTAGAAAAGTTTAAGTAGACAAATGATGATTTTTAAAAAGTTAGAGAACCAAAATAAAATTTATGAGAAATTAGGAACATCTATTATAACCAAGAAAAGTTAAATGACCTGAGTTAAAAGTTATATCCAAAATCTAAGTTCAAAAGGTATAAAAAGAAAGTAGAAGGGCCAAAATATAATTTTAGAAAATATATAAACTAATGTGCAATAAATATAAACTTTAAAAACTTTAATATAAAAGTAGAAATGGCTTAAAACCCTAGTGAAAAAATGATTGGGTAGGAGGGGGAATATTTGGGACTTAGATCCTACAAATGAGCGTCGTATAAATGGGATGCAAATACGAGATTTGAGTAAATCCCTCACAAGTGGAAAAATCGTAATTTTAAGAAATTATGAGATGGTACAACAATATACTATTTAGAACCAATTATGATCATATTATATTTATTTGAATTATGTAGCTTGTACTATTGCAAATAGTTGGATGGAATCATCAATTAGAGATACCCTAAAATTCGATCGTAACGTATACGGATACTCGAGTGAATGGATTTATAAACGACGAGTTTTATTGGGTCGATCATGATTTTTTATTAAGTTTTACTGAATTAATAAGAATAGAAAAGTATGATAGACTTCACAAATGGGACAAAAATATGGTGAGTATGATTTAATCATGAATCGAACTAAGAACTGTGATATTAATATATGAAAAGACAAGTATTTTTCTAAACATAAAAAGGGACTTATGTTTTGAACGTTTGGTTAAGCTAAAATTAGCCAATAATAAATTAGTTGGTCCTAACACCAAAATCATGAAATTCTAATAATTGCACATATATTATTAGAAAAAAATGAGAATAATGAGTAGTGGGGTCGGTTATATAGCATATTAGGCCCTAAGAATTTAAAGAGCACTATTGTGTAATGGATGTTGGTCAAATAGCATATCACACGTCCGCATAAGAATAATCATTATATTATTGTGATGTATATGTGTGCATAAGATCGACTTGAGTATATGTTATGATGTCGGCATGGCACCTAGTAATAAAGGTGATGTTAAGATATAGGGAAGTGTGATAAAGTATTATGTACTAATAATGGGTTGTACTCATGTCTTCTTAATGCTATATTTGGATTGAAAGGTTTGGAAGGATTTGAAGGGGAGGGGTTGGGGTGAAGAAATCACTCATTTGGTAAAAAAAAATGGAGGGATTTGGGGGCTGAGAATCACTTCCAGACCCTTTTAACCACTCTATTTACACTACCATACAATACCTTCAAATCCTTTCACTTTTGGAGGGATTGTGTCATTTATTGTTTAAATTAATTTAATGTCCTCATTTATTGTTTATATTATTTATTTATTTATTTATTTATTTTTATTCTTATATACTTTAAATAGATTTATATATTAATAATATTTTATATAAAATTATATAATACAAATATTATAAATAAAAAATTATTGTAAAAAATATTTTTAATATAATTTAATAATATATAATAACTAATAAATTATTTAATTTAATTAAAAGTATAAATTTATCTTTTTTAATTTTTTCATTAATAATACTTCCCCTCTATCGAAATAGTAAATTATTAAAAAACTTTAACACCTTCAAATCTATCATTTCACTTCCTATTCGAACACTTCACCTCCAAATTCCTACTAATCTCTCAATCCAAACGTAGCTTAAAAATTATAACTTGTAAATAGTGTAACCTTTTAAATCTTATAACCACACAACACTTCTCTATTTTATCCATTGTGAGATTATATTTTCAACAATCGCCCTTACGCAACTTGGATACACTTACCACGCGCAATTTTAAATTTGTATTCAACAGTTGTTTACAAGCCGAGTATTAAAGGAGTTACACGAGAAAATAGACAATTGAAAGGTGGGATACAAGGGAAAATAGACTGCTTCTAGAACTTTCCATGGACCTCAATGGAGGTTTATAGTAGGAGCTCATACATCACTTGTGATTCGAAATTAGGTAGTGTGAATCAAAAGATACAGGATATCAGATGACATATTATTAGTATTCGCATGAGAGTGACGGTTATCTTGAGATGTTCAATAGAGTGCACCTTTACTATAAATGACTCAAATTCCGAGTTCAAATGTGTAAGAACTCTGGGATTTTTTGTGTGTATACATTTATGCTATGTTTAGATTGATGGGTTAATATTAATTTGAAAATGAAGTGTTTGGAAGGGAAGTTAAGTAATGGATTTGGATATATTAAAATTTTTTAATAACCTCTATTTTGTATGTAGGTGAAGTGAGGTGAAAAATTATTAATAAAAAAATTAAAAAGAAAATTTTACTATTTTAATTAAATTAAATAATTTATTATTAACTATTATATATAATTAAATTATATTAAAAATATTTTGTACAATAATTTTTTATTTATAATATTTGTATTATATATTTATATTATATAATTTATATAAAATATTATTAATAAATAAATCTATTTAAAATATAAAATAATAATAATAATAAATAGTAATATAAACAATAAATAAAAATATTTAAAAATTTTAATAAATAAATTACGCAATTACTTTAAATATTCCACTTTTAAATGGATTGTATTTTAGGATAAATGAGTTAAAAAGGATGTGTTTTAGGATAAATGGAGAGGTTGAAAAGGTTTGAATGATCTTAAACCCCTCCATTTTTTTAGAGCGATTTCTTCAGCCTCCAAATCACTAATCTGTTGAAATATAAATTGTAAAATGAAAAATAAATTTATGATATAATAAATACTAGATAAAATACAGTAATGAATAATAAGTAAATAGTTATAAAAAATATAAATAAAATTTTAATAAAAAGATTAAATAAGATAAATATATCTCAATATATATACACAATCAAAATAAATTAAAATAAAAATTCGAAAAGTGTACACTAAAATAATTTTTACTTTTTAGTTACTTATTTTACGAATAAAAAATTTTCTCTAAATTATGTGAATTTTTTAATTATGAAGTATTTGTATTTTTTATTTTATTTTATTAAAAATATATATAATAATATCAATTTGATGTAATAAATTGTGAATTGTACCTAAACTCAATCTCAAATCTCACTTACCGGAACATGATCTAAGCCCAAGTATATTCAAATATCGGGTTATACTTGAATTGAGCAAGTATCAAAAATCAAGTTTGAATCTAAAATGACAATTTTAGATCCTATCAAATGGTTTAAACAACCATCGGCCAACAAACACCAAATTACCTACTAAGCCTGATTGCAAATCACGATGGGAGGAAAAATGAAGTTACGCCCTGGTGTCCGGTGTCTTTTGCGAACAAAGAAACATGCGGAGCCACATGAGTTTTTTTTCCAAAGAACATGGACATTTTCTTTCTTAGATTGACATTTTATCTATAAATGCCAAGTTTTATACGTACATTGCGCCTAAAATCTTTTTGGGTAAATGCTAGCCTAAAATCTTTAATAAAGTATAAATTTTAGAGTGATTACTTACTTTTTGTACAAATATTTTATTTTTTTAATTTATAAATAAATATTTTACTAATAATTCAAATTATAAATACATTTTTAACTAATTATTTAAACTAGAAACAAATTTTAATTAGTTCCTCATGTTTTATAAATGGATATTTTTTAATGTTTAATAAATATTTTTTTGTATTTAAATTGGATAATAAAGTTTGATATGTTCCATACAACTTAAAATAGAGTGAGGTATTAATAGTAAAAGTTCATTATGAAACCTTTGAACTATATATGAAGATTATGAACTTTGAAAGAAATAATATGGATGGGCAGCCAAGCTAGCGTTGATGTCGTCATCCACTCAGGAATCGGTCCTCTAGTTGGTTCACGGAGCATCGGGATTCTGGGGCCATTGATGAACCCTACAGCCGCAGAATAATAGGAAAGAGATCGATTAAAGCATGCATTTTTAATGGAGAATAATCTAAAACTGAAACCCATTAAGGAAAAATATCCCATTTAATTGTATTTCCATGTGAGCGGCAGTCCCCTGAAATTGGATTGAGACTTGGAAGAAAAAAAACAGAAAATTTCCTCGATATTTATATGGGGAAAATTCCCTAATTTTCTGATATCCAGAATTAAAAAAAATCCTCGGAATCCTCGTAATTCTTAAAGCCCCTCACTACCCAGAAACCTTGGTTGTCGGAGACAATGGAGGGCAGTGGCGCCACCTACAAGGACGAGAAGTTAAGGGTGCCGCTGTCCGAGGTGGTGTCTAAGTGTGTGAAACTGTGGTTCAAGGATACGCTCAAGGAGGCTAAGGCTGGGGACGTCAACATGCAGGTCTTGGTGAGCCAGATGTATAACAACGGCTATGGCGTCTCCCGCAATACAAAGAAGGTTTTGGGAAATTCTTTCTCTGTGTTACCCTTTTCATTGGTTTTGGATTGAATCATTTAGATTGCAAAATTTCTAATCTCTGATCATCTTTTATGATTTTAATTTGTGATGTGTTCCGTTGATTATCTACTTTTTAAGGCCTTTTTCCTTGTGGTTTTGTATAGGTTAGCATCTCAAATCGTCATTTTAGGGTGTTGCTGATTAGTTTTCTTGATGGTGCTTTTGCTGATTGAATTTATTCGTTTAGTGTGTGTATGGTGTGCCTTGAGAGATTAAACTTGGGTGTTCCTTCCCGACAAATTCATGTGGTATTGAGATAGGAGTGACAACAATAGCTTACTTGATTTCAGCATTATACTTACTGATAATAGGTTTTAGTATATATATGTATCTGTACCAACTTAAAATTAGCACAATCTGAGAGACCCTTCTAGGGCAATTGTTTTTCACCTGACAGAAGACTTGAGATTCTCTTACCCTATGTTAGAGTAGTTTAGTTGCCATTCAACAGGCCGGTTGAGAACACTTAATATTATACTGGTATACATCATGATTCTTTTGCCTTGGAGTAATTGGAAACCTTGAACTTGCAAAGAATATTGAAAACTAACATTTTATTGGTGCTTTTTATTTGTGATTGTTTTGAAATTGTCATTAGGTTCCATATATTCATTGAAATTTGGCTGTCTTAGATGTGCATACTTTTATTACAAGCTTGTAGTTTTTCAGTGCCTGTAGAACCCTCATAGTTTCCCTTTGCTTGGATGATTCATCTCTAGGGAAGTTCATGGATGGCGAAAGCTTCATGTACTCGCCCCTCAGTTTCGGAAGTTACCTATAAACGTCCAGGTTGCACTAAACTCCCGTTGACTTTGCATAATATTCTTATATTTTGAACTAAAATATTGTTGGAGATTATTGTTAAATATGCTATTGTTTGGGCTTGTGGTTCTTACTAGGTTATAATGCTAGTGACTCGGATTCAGATGAGTTGGAGGAGGATTCATGATTGCAGAAGTATCTGGTAAATCCATCAATCAAGCTTTATCTTATTATCTTACTTGAGCACTTTGCTTGCTATTCAATCATCAAATTCTTCTGCTTCTTGAATGAAGTGCATAGGGGATTCCATGATAATACACAATTGTGATCTCATATTTTTATTTGTGGGCAGAGAGAATAAACTACATCATTAAATTAAAAGAGAATTGTATATCAAATCTGTGCTTTTTGTAATAGTTGAGATCAATGAACACTTGGCCATGATAAAACTCTGTCCACTGGAACTTTTGAAGGAATGAAAGATCCTCTCTTGCAATATTGTCAATGGTTGGTTCTTTAAGACGAAATTTGATTAGTTGAGAGAAGTGCCTCTACACAGTTTTGTATGATGAATCACTAGGCAGAGCAATCATGGGACTTTTCATATCTGTATTATGAATAGATGACATGAATGGTTATGATTTCATCCATGCTGAAGCTTATGTTGTGAAGACTTGTTACATATGGGCACTAGAACAATGATGCAGTTTACTTGAGTATAAGCACCTTGAGGGGGCATGAAGCTTGTGTATATTGTATTTTTATTTCCCATATTATGTGCTTCTTTGAATATATCACCTCTCTTTATTTTTTTGTGAAGTGATCAGCTTATTCTTTCTCCCTTTAGCCTGGACCCTGTAATGTTTTGAAATGTCCACTAATAAGCTCTCTCACAGCTTTCTGCAGGATCTGATACATGCAGATATAATATCTTTCCAGGCGAATCCATTGCTAACCAACCAATAGTATCTTCATGGTCCTCCAACATATGCTGCAGGTTTTTTGTTTATGTAGGATATGGTCTGATGGAATGTTGGTTTTCTAGCCTATGTTTTAAGAAAACTGGAGTTGGTTGGAACAATTGGGAATGCAAGGTTTCTACAGAAGAGTCTTGTACCCATTTTTTTTGTATACAGAGTTCCAGTCTTTTGATGAAATGCTAAGCTCCAACCTTGATTAATAGTTCTCAGTGCCCAAAAAGTAGTGTGATCAAAAGATGTCTCCTATTACATCACTTGATACCTCAAACTGGGGTGAGGATAGGAGCCTGAGTCACAGGATATCCAAATCTGACGGTTAGATTTTATTATGTTTTGATTCAAACCCAATCCATATGCAGACAAACCAAGCTGTTTACCTGTGCATATTTGTTTAGTTCGTTTAGGATAAACAATTCCATCGGCTAAGGACTAAGGTCCCTATCAATGAACGGACAGTGCATTTTGAGTCCTGCAAAGCAAAAAGACAGACAAAGATCCCCGTCCTTTTATACTTCCCTACTGAATCTCGGGCTTTTTCCTTCATTCTCCTCGACTCCTCTTCAGAAGTCAAGAAAGAGGCGCCAAAGTAATTGTAGTAGTCAAACAAGGATCAATTTCTAAACCGCTTCTACTTTCCTGCTATATCTCATCACCTACCTCTACTCCGGCCACTTCTTGGCCTGGTGGGGTGCCAAGTCTATGTTCGACGGATTCTTTGCTTAGTTTTTGTTTGAGAATCTTCTCTAAATCGGTAAATGGAACTACCATTCATGGCTATCAGGCATTTTGGATTGTTCTTATATATAAATGACAGAAAAAGCCTACGTAAGACATGAACAACCTTTGGAACCCTGCTTATATCTCACTGCTCGTGTACTTTCAATTGGGAATTCTCGGTTGACCTGTACATGATCAGCATTTGGCCTGAATCCTCTCTTCTGGCAACCATCTACGGAGTGGACGAGTTTTCCTCCTCCGCCTTTTTTGATCTGATCATCAGACATCTGGCGGATAAGTTGATCTATATCAAGGTTTGACCTGAGAATTTCATGTCTTTAAAGCCTTCTAATGAAGCCTTGCCACTCCAGTTAAGACAGATCATGCATATTTCTCTTGACAAGTGCTCCGGCTCTGGCTCTTGATGCAGAACTTGTCATTCATACTCGCGTGGGCCACGGTGACAGTCGTGCTGTCTTACACGAATCTGAAAGCGGTGAACTTTTCAGCTTTCGTATCTTCAAGCTGTTTACTCCGGTCATCTCCTGATTCATAGTCAGCTTCGTCCCTTGGAGAGCCCCTCTGTGGCTCTCCGCTTGTTGAATACCATGTTTTTAGTATTGGCTCTTTGTGTCAGTGTACAATAGGATTCCTGCATTGGAGAAGAGAAGCCAGAGGAGGCTGATATGGAAAGCTTCATCTTCTCTTGCTGATGACATTGAACAAGATTCTTCACTTGTTGGAGAGTTTTCAGGTTCTACGTCATCAACCAAAAGTAGCTGAAAAGATCTCAAAGGTCCCAATTATTAGCACATGGAAGGTTTACTTGGAGCAAGAAGTTTTGCTTCCTGGGGTCTCATTGGCCTTACTGTACTTCACTGTCCTGTGGTGTAACACCAAAAAGAAAGATATATATAAAGAATCATCAGTTTGATTTCCTACTAGTAGCGTCTTTTCAGAATTCTGAAATAGCATATCATGTACTAGGTTCAAGCTTACCATTGCCCCCCTTTCAGCTTCTGAATTCTAATGACTTCTACACTGGAGTGGGAAGACACATAGGCATTTGTTATTGAGATAGCACGTGGAGTAAGTGCAACGATTGGGATTGCAGCAAATCTCGCTTACCCTGCAGTCGAATATTTCGACGGTAAAAGAACAAACGCCAAAAGACAGTTCTATTATTTAAAAGTAAAAAAATGGTATTAATTTAACAAATGAGATAAATTTTTATATCTCCATCTCTTGTTAAAAATTGTTGATTAGCTAAATAAGTAATGCACGTGATATCTTTGATGAATCGCAGGAAGGTGGTGATGATGTCATCTGCAGCTGTTACTCTGTCAGGCTCTGCTGTATACTCTCCACCTTTATGGCGTAGGAAAGCATCTTATTCACTGGGAGATCTTCTGCTGGCTTCTCAACACGTGTCAGAAACCCAGAAACCGAGCTTAGCAATAGCAGCACCAGCAGCTCTAGAAGAAACAGTGACACGCATGCCATGGGGTGAATATAATTAATACTTGCCATCTTCCCCTTCTACTTGTTCATGAGTGTCTGTCGGGATCGGGAGCTGCAAACATCCCTGCTGACATCAGATGTGGGACTATATTAACGGCTGTGATTGATTGCTTGTCATGATGGTCAGAGAAGGCCGGTCAGAAAAGTTTTAGTCAAAAGACTTGTAATTGTCAAGATTTTCCTCATAACTCGAAATCACCCATTCACGGATGGTACAGTCAACCTCATCCATAGTCATCTGATACAACAAATTTACGTGGCAGCCTGCCGTAAGCGATGGGCCGCCATTTGTTCCATGTGGCGCTTTCCAGTCAAATCCCCAAATTTGACCAAAAAAACATTCAACGGTCAAACAAAGCACCTTCGTCTTCCTTCTCTACTTCCCGGAAGCCCCAAGCACTCTCCCTCCATTAGTCTTCCCAGTCACAATCTCTTCTCGCTATAAATACTCCCCCGGTGGTTTTCCCGGTAGCTCTTCTCTTCTTTAACCGCAATTCTTCTCCTCCTCCTCCTCCTCCCTGTTTGTTTTCTTCCTTTTCTCTGGGACTCTGAACTCTGGAGGACTAGGAAACAGAACGATGGATATGGCCAGCATCACTCTTTCAGAGAAAGCGGGGAAGGGAATAGAGCTGCCCAAGTTCAAGTCGATTCCACCGCCCTCACTCCCTCTGTCTCCCCTTCCCATCTCCCCTTCAGCCTTCTTGAGCCTGTCCGAGATGCTCGACTCCCCTGTTCTCTTCAACTCCAATGTAAATTTCTGCACCAATTCCTATTTTGATTAACTTTCTTCTTTGTTTTATCATGTAAAGAGATTTCATTTGTGATGCAGTCAGTCTTGTCTCCGACAACCGGAGCTTTTTCCAGCGAAGGATTCAATAACTGGACGAACTACAGCAGCAGTTTTCACAAGGGAGGAGCGGCAGATCACAGCTCCGACTTCTCCTTTCAGCTGCACAGTGAGCCTGCAGCAATCAGACCATCTTCTATATCCCATTCTTCCTCGACCTTGATTGCAGAGGTAGGTTCCACTTCTCATCCAACTACAAGTTTTATGTTATGTATCCATTTCGAATTATATATTGCTGCTAAAATCTCAGCTTTTCAATTCTGTTATTCTAAACCTAATAATATAATCATACTTTGACAGGAAGATCCATGGATGAGAAGAGAAACAGAGAATTTCTTCGAGCCCTCTTTGGTCTCCAACATCTCCTCTCAGCTGGCAGAGGTAAAGCCAGAACTTGCTCTAGATCAGAACTTCTCCGGCAACGCTCAACAGGCATACTATGCAAGAGACAAGAAGTCTGACGATGGCTACAAGTGGAGAAAGTACGGCCAGAAGCAGGTGAAAGGGAGTGAGAATCCCCGGAGCTACTACAAGTGCACGTTCCCCAATTGTCCAACGAAGAAGAAGGTCGAGAGGTCCCTGGAAGATGGCCAGATCACAGAGATTGTGTACAAGGGGTCTCATAACCATCCCAAGCCTCAGTCGACTAAAAGGACTGCCGGCTCTCAGGCTGTTCAGCCTCACTATGTTCCCACAGCTACCTCAGCGTTTTCAGACCAGTCAGCCACTGTTCAAGAGGATTCCTCAATCTCCATGGGAGAGGATGAGTTTGAACAGATGAGCAATTCAGGCGCTGGAGAGGACAACGAGAGCGAGCCTGACTCCAAGAGATGGTGAGACAAGACAACTACAGCCACGTTTGTTCTACTGTTTTGTGTTGGTTTTTACCATTCTAACGTCTATTGCCTGTTAATGGTGTTGCAGGAAGGGAGACAATGAGTATATGAATGGCTCGAGTGGCCCTGAGAGTCGGACAGTGAAGGAGCCACGAGTTGTGGTCCAGACATTGAGCGAGATCGACATACTGGACGACGGGTACAGGTGGAGAAAATATGGACAGAAAGTGGTCAAAGGAAACCCAAATCCAAGGTGAGGGCACTTGACATGAAATCAGAACTTTGACAGCTTAAAACTTGAGTACCTGAGATCCCTAGCTCATAATTTGGTCCTTTTACTTGCTGCAGGAGCTACTACAAGTGCACATTCACGGGCTGCCCAGTGAGGAAGCACGTGGAGAGAGCTGCTCACGATATGAGGGCAGTGATCACGACTTACGAAGGCAAGCACAACCACGATGTTCCAGTGGGTCGGGGTGGAGGAGTCCAGTTGGCAGTGGAGAGACCCCAACCCCATGTTAATGGAGAAGTAGTAAAAGGGCACTTGCAGGGTCCAATAAGGCCAACAGCCATTTCTAGTCTCTCCAGACCACCTGTAGACCAAACACTGGGGTTCACACAAAACATGTTCCAGAGGTCGAGTGGATTCGATGGGTTCCCAGAATCGCTCAACTTTGACAGCATGGTGTCCAGAGCCAAGGAAGAACCAAGGGATGACTCAAACTTCGACTCGTTTATGGCATAAACAAACGTACTTTTGGACCACCACATCAGGGACATGCTGTCATAGAAAATCTCCCAGGTTTCTTGCTGGATTCATTTGTTTAGCTGATAAACTGTAGTGTACTTTAGAGAATACATCTTCACCCTTGAGCAAGACATGTAGGATAAGTTGATTTTCTTTCAATTTGTTTATATGTCTTAACCAGCCGTGAAATGAAATGATAGCAATAAAAGCTAGAATTCCTATCATCCATTCAATTTTCCTTGATGTGCTTCATTTTCCTACAAGGTAATCTGAGACTGTCAAGTGCTCATAAAACCACAGAACAATGATGCAACAAACTATACAAATCCATCCCACTGCAGGACAAGGGAGCTTGCTAGTGAATCAAAAGCTCGATACTGGACACACAAATGAACAGTATACAAATAATGTGTCTTGATGTATGCGTATCTATACAGATCAAGGGAAATGAAACAACAGTCGTAACAATACAGAGCAGAATGATCTGGCTATGCCATGGACTAGATGTAAGACTGTAGAAGACAGTTTGTACCCAAAGATGAAGGCAGATAAAGCCAGACAGAAAGAGGGCAAGGAAGGCCATACTTATGGAGGACGCAAAGGAGTCTGCGGACACCAAGAAGTTGGCCACAACCTTTGAAACCAAAAGATTGAAAAAACAAACTTGGGTGGGTGAGTGAGTCATTCACAAGACAAGCTCACCCTTATTGAATGCAGTAAATCAAATTGTGATGTGTGTATATATATATATATATATATATCTAAACAAGTTGAAATCTTTATTCATCAGTCCTAGATGTCATCTAAATTTGATCTTCTGAAAATTTCATAGGGAAAGATTTCAAGCTCCCCAAAGAACTGAATACCCACAAGACAATATTAGAGCAAAGAAACTGAGGAATCAATCAGGTCGATCATGGCATTCAATCAATGATATTCAACAATATCTTCAATTCATAGGTATCAATTGTCATGCCCTAAATCCTCTAAGAAACACCAAATTCACAATAGTATAATGCATTTCTAATCCTCGAGTTCAATTTTATTTCTAGAAAAAAGATTTTCAATTCTTGCGAGCAATAATACATTATTGGTCCAATCAGACTTGATACCACAAATCTCACTCACCCATATTACGAGACTTGTTGATCTAGGGGATTTTCAAGCCTTATGTGCCTTTCCTTTGCACGAACTTATAGGTGATCGGTTCCTACAACAAATTGGGCAATTAAATCCCAAATAATAGGGCATCCACACTTAAGACCATAACTTTTTATTAATTACAATTAGGTCCTTAAGGTATACCTTATCTATAATTAAGCCCCTAAGATTCTCAAATCTTTCTTTTGTGTCCCTAATTTCTCATTATTTCCAATTGGGTACTTGATTTCTCACTATTTGCAATCAAAACCCCCAATTTTCGAAAATTGTAATTTAGTCTCTAAATTTTAAAAAATTACAAATTAGTCCTCCAACTTTGATTATCTTCAAATTGATATTAAATCTTACCAATTGAGTACTAACATAATTCTAATAATCTATAATTTGAATCATCCAGTTTGGCTTAAAAATGAGCTTAAACTGTATTTTGCTAGAAAATTGTTATAGAGGGAAAGCTTCAATTAATTACCGGTAAGGGCTTAGTGATCAGAGCTTTTGATACAGGAAGATAGCTCTACTCCTAGAGATCCTTCATAGATCAAACTGGGTCTCAATTGATGGTCTGAGCTCTGTAAATTTATTAGTTAAGTTTTCGGGTAAAATACAGTATGAATTATAAATTCTAATGAAAGGCGACGGAGGGAACTTACCACGACGATGCAAGAAAGGTGTGGACTCTACTAGGGAAGGTATGGACTCCACTAGGGAAGGTATGGAGGGCTTTTTTGGCCATGGGTGGCTTGAGGATGGCTCAAATTGAGTTTGGGTTTCTCTAGTTGCAAACAACCAAGGGAGTAGTAGTATTGTACGAGTTTGTTAACGCTTCTTGGGTGATCTCAAGGCGAATGGAGGGTGCAATCATATAGAGGACTTATGCAGGAATTTAGAAGAACTTAATTCACCTTTAGAGGTGAAGAAAAGTGCCTAAGTCGGATCTCTAGTTCGCATGTGATTGGAAAATGGAGCATTCGTCTTCTTGGAGTTTTCGATGAGTGAAGAGGAAGAATAGAGGGGAATTCTCTATATAGGAAGCTGAGGGACTTACATGTCTATCCATTCATACATCATCAGACATTAACTCTCTGGTTAAGGTGTTGTTAAAGAGATTTAATGGTCGTCAGAGTTAATGCAACCATTCGACCCTTCCTCTTCCCGACTAATTAGAGGTTGAAGACATTGTGATTGGCTAGCGTTGCTAACGGAACGTCCTACTCAATGTCCGAGACATCCATTGACCCATTGACTGAACACGTGGCGACCTCCCATTGGCCGCTCGGTCCTATGTGGCAGTTGACCGAATCTATCCGTTTCATAACCATGTCATGTGGCACCCCCTGATTGGTTGATTTAAATTCGTCAGTTGTCCATCCGACGCAATGTGCCAATACCACATGTCGACTTCTAATTGGTCGACCTCTCTCGTACATTGTAGTTCGTCGGTGACCTTGCACCTTTTCCACATGTCAGCCTCTCATTGGTCATCCCTACTGGCGGGGATTTTCCTCACCGGACCATTGACTCAGAACACATGTCACGCTCTAATTGGTCAGAGCTTTCAAACGCTAACCTAGCGGTTGACTAGGCGTGCTCTATCACATATCATAAAATGATTGGTTGAGTGTGCTGACTTGGTAGGCAATCCCTTAACATGGCTGAATCGTTGACCAGTTCAATTAGACCGGGTTAGGTAACCCGAAATCGAAATTCGACCAGTTCAGGCCCAATTCGACCGATTTTCTAAAAATTAAAAAATTTTATGTTTATTTTCTACATAGTAGATTTCAATTTTCCAAATTGACATTTTTAAGTAATCTCTAAAAATGAATCTTTGAACAGGTTTTTTTCGGTTTAATCTTGTTTGGTTCTGGTTGTCCCTAAATTATTCTTGTACTCATATTCAATTTGTAATAAGATCATTTTACTTGATTTTTGGATCTATATTGATAACTTATGATAACTTAAATTCCTATTTTGATTTCTTTTCACCAATTCCGGTTCACTGTAGACAATAGTTTTTTTTTAATTTTTCATTATTTCATTTCGGCTTTCTATTTTTGAGAAAGGGGTTTACACAGAGAGTGACTCATATATGTGATATTGACTAAGGGAAACTGTCGAGTGAGGACTAGACTCCCTGGGAAAATCATTGCATGCGACAATGATAAAATCCTTAATGAACATGAAATTGAGACAATTGAGTGAAGACCGTGCTCCGAGAGTGAATATGGTAGATAGGTCGGATATATTGATGGAAGGCATGAATGCCTACCCCATGAAATGAATATCGATAGATGGATTGGGCTGATAGTGATGTCGCACCCCGACTCGGTTTGGTTGGAACCATGTGAACAACCCACCACTTCTCCTAGTACTATAATAGATGTTACCTCTATTATCATAGTACTAGCAGGAGCAAGGTGTAAAACAACAGAAAATAGTGTATCCGATTATGTTTTCCAAAATATGCTAGAATATATAATGATGTATATAAACTTGCAAGGATAAATAAAGTACAAGTTTGGTAGTTCATCTTTTGATGTCCTACTTGACATATTTAAGACCTCCAAGGGATAAGATACTGGTGAGTCTACAACTCAATGAGTAGGGTTTACAAAAATCGTAACTTTTTATCCACAATTTAACTCATACTCTAAAATATATAAGGATTTCATCTAAATCGTAAACCAAGGGTTATGGTTAACCAGAGGCCACAACCTCCATCGCATCGTTTGTGCACATTAGTCCAACCTTAAGACTTATTAATACTTTGATCCTCATATGTAGGGGTGAGACTTCACTCTTCTATCCACTCGATCTCGATGCACACGAAGCTCTTAGAGTTTTCAGACATACCAAAACATCATAACGTCCCTTGTACCAACATTATTATCCAGTAGTCTTTAGAACTAATACTACCCCATACCAAACGTCTATTTGGTTCCGTACGATTGCAATCACACATATAAGTCTTGGGATTTAAGACATTTATCTTTGCGCTACTATCCCAATGGGCTCCAACCTGACTATAGCTCAGCAACATCAGTAAAAATTATCAATTTGCGATAATTTTGTGAATCTCTTAAATCATAAACTTATTTATGAGTTTTACCGGTTCCCATTGGCCTTGGGCACACTAATACAAGTTTTCAAAACACGACATTTGGCACACTTTACTTTTTAAAATTGAGATTTTGGACTCAATTGAACAAAATTAGATCTAATCCACCATTATTAATTATGGGCCTCGCCCATTTCCTTAATCAAAAAGTATAATAACAAAAAATTTAAACGATTTCACACATTACAAAATTATATTTCTGGAAAATTATTTTATTTAAAAATAAATTTCATTTAAGTAAATATAATATGACATTTACGGTCGAATTCGAATTGTTATAAAAAATGAGGGTAAGGTGGTTATTATTTTCGTAAGTCGAAACTCAACTAATGAAATTTTTATGCTAAAATTATTTATTGTGTGTTTGGTATATATCATTTCTGAATAAGTTGAGAAATGGTAGTGTTAATGTATAATATAGTTATTATATGTTAGAATGAGAATATTATAAAATTTATGTATATTTATAGTATAGTGGAATGTAATGTCATAATATTGTATTAATTATACTTATAAGAGTAGTAATCATATTTTTATGTGTTTTACTAGTGTATAACCATGGCGCACATACTTTTTATAGTATCAATAAATCATTTGTTAAACATTGGAGATCTACTATAATGATTGTTTAATAATATTTTATATTTATAGTATCTATAGATTATTTCTGATACATTTGCATCATTATCATATTATTATGATCATTTAATCATATTTTGTCTAATTGTGTGCTTAATTGGAATTGTGTTTTATGATAAAATTTAAATTATGTCAAAATTAATAAAAATAACTTTTTTAATTCGTCAATGGTTGTTTATAAGATGGATGGTTAAGTTAATTTTGAAAAATGTAAAAATATTTATAAATTTTATATAATCTATTTTAAGTGAAATCAAAGATCATGTAATTAACCATCTAATAATCAATTTTTGCAGTGAATGAAAGTTATTTACTACCTCACCTAATATATTTTTAAGAAAAATAGGATTCCTTTCTCTCAGCATAATCAAAATTTTATAAGTTTTATCTCTAAGGATAATCCTGTTGTCTAATCGACATTATCGGGCAGTTGACAGCACATAGAGTTGTGGTGTCGATACAATTACACGGGTGGGTCTAGCCCGAGGAATTAGCCACCCACTTCATTTGGCCCTATAATAAATATTATAATAAAACTGTGAGCATTTAAATTCCCCTTAGAATAGCCATGGGCTATAGACATTTAATAGATGATCTAGTTCAATCCAACCCAGCAGCTTAGTTGCCCCATCATTTATTGAGTTTGATCCTCTAAATTCATCTTGATCATCATCATGTAATAATTGAGCATACCCGGTGCGAACGTGGTGGGTCATGACTTGTGACCGACCCCAATAAATCCAGCTGGGTATAATCAGTCCTCTTCATTCCTTGATTGAGCCATCCTATTATTTTAGTTTCTTTGTGTTTGTTGGATAAATGCATTCTTTTGACTATAAAGTATTCACATGGAACCGACAGCGCCAGGCAAATCCAGTGCAGAGCCACCGATATGAAAACTGAGAATGTTAGATGAGGTCGGACCGGGCGGACTCGATGGTCACGTCCGGGTGTCATTTTCATGGACATGTGATTGGTTCATTATTTGCCATCTTCTCTAATGCACCCCACTCACTAAAACTACGGGCAAGTGGGCCATATAATTCTCTTTTCCGCGAACAATGGGCCCTATAATTTCGTCAAACTGAAAGAGCAACCTACACCGACCAGCAGGGGAAATTTAATTAGGTCAACGTTAATGGTTGGTAACCGAATAATGAATGCTTGCGGAGGAGAACTAAAGTACTATCACCACAATTAAGAATGATTAGGTATTAAAAATTGGAAGAGTGATGATTAGAGGGGCGTATATGGAATAATAGACTATTCCTTCCCCCATGATTATGACGTTTGCTTGGAGGGAAGCTTTATGCCCAAGCTGTGTGCTTCTTGCAGGCAAATCCGTGACTTCCTTTAAAAAAAAGGACAAACTTATAAGAATAAAAAAAGTAGGCCATCTTGTTGCAATATGCGCTGTCATATGTGGTTGGCTGCACCTCTCTCCCAAGTCCCAATTCCTTTTTTTTTTGTGGGGTTGGGGTTTTCATTATTCTCCTATTCTCCACTAAAATAGTTGCAAATAAATAATGAGAATGGGATTGATTTTCTTTGATTTTGAAATGAAAATAGTTTAAAACTCATTTTTACTATATATGTAATTTAATATCTTAATTCCACTATGTTTAAGTAAGATATTAATTTATTTAATATATTTGTAATGCTGCATATAATTTTAAAATTAACTAATTTTTTGTATAGTAAATTAAACAATGAAATTTAAAAAAAATATTAAGAATACGTCATAAATATAGATGGAAAGGGTTGCTCGTGAACACCTATTTCCCATTTTTTATTTTTAATATTGGCTATTTTTCTATTTACTAATTTAAAGGATCACTATTTTTAGCACGAAAATTAAAAATATGATATTTTATTATTTTACTAATTTCTATATTCAGAATATTAACACGTTTATGAGCAGATTGAAATGTGAAACTTATTTAAAAGAATATAAGAAACAGTATTTACAATTCAATCCACACATAAAACGAGCTGAATATCAAATATTACTATTATTTCTAACGGTCAAGTGGGTCGCCCTCCTTCCTTTACCTAGGGATAGGCCACCTCACACACAGCGTGACATGTCCTGTCCCCACACCCCCCCTTAAAAGGCAAAAACATTAGATGGGAATATGAAGGCTGACAGACTCATGAACTGCAGGACAAAATGAGGTTAAAAAGCTGCACTGTCTCATCTGTCCTGCGAAAAAGTAACACTTGGATGATAATGATAAATTCCCAAATTAACAGTATTATGGCCGTTGAGATGAGTGGACCGGTTTGGTCGCACTCCAGCTCATCTCATCCTTTTCCCTTATTCCTTTCTTTACTTTATTTTTGTAGATGAATCTTTTTTAGATGCTTATCCATTATAGAATGTGTGGATGATGGAACTGAGGAGGAGAGTGGAAGAAGAATGAGCCAGTGGCTCCAACCAATAGCATATCTCCACCATACCTTCATTCCAAAAAATAAATATTATTATTATTATTTAAAAAAGTAATAAGTTAAATTTATTAGATTTAATCACGATAAGTATTACCTATAAAATGGATAACATCAATATCATGGCATCCACCAACATGACGAATGATGAACGATAGAGGACCATCCACCAATATGATGATCATGTACTTATTATATATATATATATACATATATATGTGATATTATTATTGAGAAAATAAAATTTAAATTATAAATTTACAAAAATATTATATATTATTTAATAATTTAAAATTTTAATATATGATTTCACTCTGTTAATAATACACAATTAAAAGTAAAATTATTATCTTATTTACTCTCATGTTCATCCATTATTTTATTTTTTGATATTTTAATAAAATAATAATTTTGAATAATAGATAGAGCAAAATCCAAAATTAGTGTATCTACTCTATACCCACTAAAGTTGATGAACCAACCAACCAATAACATTAAGATATCGTGTGCGCATGCAAAATATCCGTAGAGTGAAAAAGATGCAATCAAAATATGAAATAATAGCCAATTTTTAAAAATATATCTTTAAATACTTATAAAATAAAAATAATATCAATTCGTGCTCCATAATAACTCAAATAATATTATAAATTATCATTATAATTTTAAATATTATATATGCATTTGATGACTAATAGAGAAGTGGGACCCTATCATATTTTAGCTAAATAGGAAATATTATGATTTGAGTTAATATTTAAATGTTGAGTCTTATTTTAGCAAAAAATAATAAAAAAATTAATTTGAGATTATCTCAAAAGTTAAAATTTTATTTGAGACTAGATGCTGTTCATATTTAAATAGTGAAAATTCATCACCTATAAATAATTTTTTAAAGGTACCAATTTAGTATCAATTATATAATAGATTTATAAACATTTTAACAAATATTTTGTTAAAATTGATTATTTCTAAACTTATATGAATGATAAATTAGACATTTATAAAATTAAAATTAATTTATTAATAGTAATGTGATAAAAATATGGTAACTAATACATATAAATGGAAATAAATATTATAAATTTATAATTAATATTTTATTACGTTGGTGTAGGTAGGTTATAGCGGGTGTACAGCTAATATGACTTGGAAAATTAACTTAATTAGAGTTCTAATTACATTTGAATCCCTTAGTGTATTTTCAAATCAAATAACTAAAAAACAGACTAAACTCACTTTCAAATAGAATTACGAGACTAATAATAAGTGGGGAGAGGTCAAACCTCTTATATCCTATTTTCTAGTACTAATAATTTTTATTTTATTATTTTTAAATTTATTATTAAAATTGTAGAATTTTTGTTACTAGTTGATTTTATATCAATTCAAACCTATTTTTAATTATATTTTAGTGATCCTTAACTACCTATCAAGGAGTTACTTTTATAGTAACTCAAATTTCTTTACACAATTTCCAAAATTATATTTCAAATCGATTAATAATTTAATTTAATTTTCATTCCTATTTTAATTTTTTTCATTACTATTTAATATTCATAAATTATAATGTTACAATACCAAACCATTAATCAATAATACTTATTTTTAAAAAATAATTATTGAATACAATTTTAAAATTACCTATATTATTAACTTTCAAACCACTATTAAAAATAGAAATTAGACAATAATACCTTCATATTAATTATAATTTTAAGGGTAAACAATATCGACAATATAAACTATCTTAACTCACTAATAATTACTCACATTACACATTTTCAAGGAAATAGATAATAAAAAAAGGAAGAGTATCCAAGTGTTCGAGACCCATATAAATATAAAGCTAAATATTTCTGAAAAAAATGTATGAATACTTTTTTATTTAATATTATATAATTTATTTAAAGTTTTTTAATATTTTGTAAAATCTTACTTTAACACGAAATTCAGGTTAGTGTATTAAAATGAGTATTGTGCTAATACGGGTCGATTTAGTAGAGGAGATCCAATTTTTTACTACAAGTGTGCAATGGGTTGTACATAAACAAATTCTAATTTGATCCATGCCATCATCGAAAGCAGGACTCATCCCTAGATTGTGCCATAGGACATGTTAGATATGGTGGACTCGAGACTCATCCTACCCTTGCCTCAATTAAGATTATATGTAATAGGTCCAGCCATTCATGTCTAGAAATTTTGGCATACCTAATTTTTAAGTAATAATGGAAATGGATTGAAATGTTCTTTTTTTTAAGGCAATTAAAGATAATGCAAGGGAATCCACTAACTATAGAGAAAATAAAATATTTCTTAATATTACACAAATAAGTAAATATTAATGCTCCTTTACATAGAATTTATTTCAAGTTTAGAATAGTTTATTTTAAAAAAATAAGATTTTAAAATACACTTGGATATTAAAATTTATGAAAACTTATCATAATTTAAATTTTGTTAAAAAAAATAAGCACTTACCAAAAAAAGGTTATTTAAACTTAAACTTATAAATTTTGGCATACCTAACTTTGAAGCCATAATGGAAATGATTTTTTTTGCTCTTTCCAAATGGATTGAAAGTTAGTTTTTTACAATACATGGGAATCCACTAAACTATATAGAGAAAATAAAATATTTATTAAATCTACACAAATAAGTGAATATTAAAGCTCATTTCCATAGAATTTATTTTAAGTTTACCTTAACTTATTTTAAAAAAAAATAAGATTCTTGATATAATAGCTTTTCAAAGCTTATAGAAATTTAAATTTTATTAAAAAAATAAGCTCTTACCCCCAAAATATATCTAAACTTACTAATCTTCTTTAAGATTTTTTTACTTTTTTTTTGTCTTTTCTCCTCCTATTCTCAAGTTTATGGTCCATTTCTTTGTTTATTTAATGATTTTTTTTTATAATTGCATTCATTTGATTTTTTCATGATTAAATTGTACTAATTTGAAATAATAAATATAAATTTATTTTTTCATTTTATTATTGACAATAACAATAGATTTGTAAAGAAAAAATGAAAATAAATTAAATTATTATACATTTTATAATAATTTTACACATAAATTAAATAATAATAATAATAATATATTATACTAAACACATTTTAAAATAATATTTTAAATTTTAGTATTAGCCCCAGCTTGAATTTCATATCATATAACATATGGTTTATCGAATGGAGCATAACTTGATATCTAGAGCTGAAAATTATTATGCAAATAGAATGGCTGCTATATATAAAATATAAGAATTGAAGTAATTATTTTACAATGTATATGTTCAACTGACTTTGAATTTGAATAATGAGGGGAAGAATTGGGGATTGTTGGCAACATCAATGTTTTATCTTCACTCAGTTTGATTAATAAAATAGATTTTTTGGGCCAAAAAACATAGCTAACATCATTCACTAATTCACTACGGAAGAAAAGATAAATAGTGCTTTTATTTGACTTATTTGTTCACCTGAGCTTCCTATAAATTCCTCGGAAAGGGCATTGTGTAGACCGACCCACCATGGTGCTGCGGTGATAAATTGTCTTTTCCAATATAAGCCCCAAATTTGACTAACGGGCTCGTTTGCCTTCAATCTCACTCTTTAACTTTTCAGAAATTGCCAAAAGAAGCCATTACTACTTTTTAGTTTTCATAACTGCCATTAATCTCAGCACTTTCTTCCTGTCGGCACTAATCTCGCCGGGAGAGGGGGCTGGTATTGGTTGGAGTTTGTTCATCAGTCTAGTCTTTTGGCTTTTTTCGTATCCCCTACTCTTTGACAAAAGCAAAAAAGGATGGCTCCACTAGAAAGTGGGAAAACTATTTGGGGCCTTTTCATAATTTCTTTTATAATGCGAGAGAGTAATTATGATATTACTCGTTAACCAAACGCCACCCAAAGGAACCAATGCCGGTGATGGCAATACCGTAATAATGAGCAAGCCCAATGGCAAACCTACGCAAGGTTCCACGTCGAGCTGCGGTCAGCTCCCAGTCCCAGTCCCAGTCCCAGTCCCAGTCCCACGCGGTGGTGGTCTACGGGCCTTCCATTAAACCTGCCGCGTCATCCTTTTGCCGTTTCCATCTCTCTTTCATTGTCATATCCTCTCACCTTCCATATCCATCGCTAAGCCATAGCCTCTCTACGCGCTTTGCTGTTTCCTCTCTAACCCCCTCCTCCATCCTCACTCGCAAATCGATTCTGAGAGAGAAAGCAGGATCCTGTACAGTCATGGTCATCCCATAGCGCCTCCTCCACTGGATCGCTCTACAAGATGCTCTCCAAATACGCCCCTTCAGCCTCTTTCTACTTCCCTACCTATTCCCTCCGCCGCGTGCCACTAATCGGCGGTAACCACACTTCTGCCCGCTTCTGCACCCGTTAATTTCGCTTCCCTCCCTTGTTTACGGCCTTCTCTGTCTACTCTTTTGATCTGATCTTGGATCTGATCTTGAGCTTCTTCTTCTTCTTCTTCGCTCAAGAAAGCCTCCGGCAAGAAATCGGCCCAAGAGATCTTCTCGCTCGTGCTCTCCTCCATGGAACCGTCTTCATGGAAACATAGCTTACTGAGGAACGTCCTTGTGCGGATGTTCCTATTGGGCGTCCTTCTCATTGGCGTCCGGTTCGCATACGTTGTCACCATTGCCGGCGAGTCGTGCACCTTCGGGGACTTCTGCTTCTTCTCCATCCCTGAGAATCGGAATCTCGTGACCTCAAGCTCCGGCGCAGCCGTCAACCGTGCGGTGAGGCCCGCCGGAACGGCGGCTCCCCCGAGCCGTTCGGATCTCTATACGAGCAAGGACTGGATCAAGGCGGCTCGTTTCTACTCCTCGGTGTTTCGAGATCTGGTGGCGCAGGGTTTCCTCTCTCCGAAATCGAAGTCCCTCTGCATTGAGACACCCGCTGGACAGGATGTTTTCGCTCTGAAGGAGGTCGGGGTTGTGAACTCCATAGGAATCTCGAAGAAGGCCTCACGGCCGCTTGTCATCTCCGGAAAGCCTCAAAGCCTGGGGTATGGTGATGATACCTTTGATTTCATATTCTCCGGGGGAGGTCGCTTTGACGGACTGTCTCGCCCATTGGAGGTGGCCTCCGAGATCACTCGCACCCTGAAGCCTGGAGGATTTGTGGTGGTCCACGTAAGGGCTAACGATACATACAGTTTCAATTCTTTCATTGGTTTGTTCAATTCGTGCCAGCTCTTAAAATCGCACGATTTTGATGGTTTTGACCCATCTTTTCCAAAGATTCGAGAGATAGTCCTGAAGAAACACAGTGATTACAGCATTCTTAGCCAATCGGTGAAGAATTCCGATGGCATTCAAGCAAATAAATGCTCGCTCCCGGAGTACAAACAGCAACTTGTCAGGGATGCAGAGCCATTGATCACAGAGGAGCCACTGAAACCGTGGATTACTTTGAAAAAGAATCTACAGAACATTAAGTATCTCCCCACACTTGTTGATATAAGTTTCAAGAATAGGTACGTCTATGTAGATGTTGGTGCTAGGAGTTATGGTTCTAGCATAGGCAGTTGGTTTAGGAAACAATACCCGAAACAGAACAAGACCTTTGAGGTGTATGCAGTCGAAGCTGACAAGGCCTTCCATGAAGAGTACAAGTTAAAGAAGCGGGTAACTCTGCTGCCATATGCAGCTTGGGTGAAGAACGAGACGCTGTCCTTTGAGATAACAAGAGACCCAGGTCAGAAAGCTGATGCTGCGGGGAGAGGGATGGGCAGGATCCAGACAGCCCAATCGTCAAAGACATTTGATGGAGAGGTTGCTAGTATCCAAGGGTTTGATTTCGCTGATTGGTTAAAGAAATCGGTCTCTAAGATGGATTATGTGGTGATGAAGATGGATGTTGAGGGAACTGAGTTCGATCTGATTCCAAAGTTGATCGAAAATGGTTCAATCTGTCTGATAGACGAGCTGTTCCTGGAGTGCCATTACAACCGTTGGCAGAGGTGCTGCCCGGGTGAGAGAAGCTCCAAGTATAAGAAAACTTATGGGCAGTGCTTGGAATTGTTTGAGTCACTCAGGCAAAGAGGAGTCCTTGTCCATCAATGGTGGTGATGCTGATTGATCTCAATGGTCCTGAAATCTGTAAAAGCAGTACCATCCCTCTGCATTATCTTTACAGTGTTTCCTTTGTTCTTAAACTGTAATAGTCGGTCCTTTATTTTCTCTAGAGCTATGTCCCGATTGTTTTCAGATCATACACACTTTCAGATCATACACACTGTCTTGAGAATTGCACTGTTCAATTGATGGTTTGATACCCACATTCTTTATTTGCCAAATTAGATCAAATTCTTTCATTTTATCTCTTATTTCATTTATCTATTGATGGGGTCACTGTGTCAGCTCAGATTTTCATCACCAACAGGCAGAGCTGTGGTAACTGCACCACTAAGAGATTGCAGGTATGAATTATCTTCAAACAGTTTTATTTTGTGTCTGCCATATTGAAGATCTTATTCCCTTATCCACTTATGCAAGCTAGGATGAAGGTTTTGTTCTCTTGTAGAAGCTGTTTGTGCTTGCAATCTGTTTTAATAGCCAATCTAGTTGCCGCATAAGCATATCCTGACAATAAGCATATAGCCTTATTGAACGAGTTTAGGAATGGAAAAGAGGCATGGAAAACACTTAAATAAGCTTTGATTGTTCAGTACCAATATGTGGCCAGACTCATTGTCAATGATCAAAATAGGGAAAAAGAAATAGGAATTTCTGATTACCAAATATGGTATTTGGAAGCTGACAGATGAATTCCAGAGGAACGGGGCGCATCGATTATGGAATGATGGTGCTTTTTTGTTTGGGTTGAGTGATTTAGATAAATAAGTATAGGGTTTAATATTTTAGGAGCGATTTGGGTGAATTCATAAATCAATTCAACTTTTTCGTGAAATTAAAAATATAATATTTTGAGATGGTAGATATTACGATTTTTAATATAAAATGGTAATAATATTTGTATTCAATATATATATTAAGTATCAAAATGTTAATTTTTTACAGAATTATATATTATGATATTATTAAATTATATATTATTTTTACTAAAATGCATGTCATTAAAAAAATTAAGAGAGCCTTCCTCTCGACATTGCTGTCTCAAGCCAACTCCAACCTGATGGTAAGAAAGTGATCAACACATCCAGATCAATGGAGTGAACCTGTTTTCAAGAAATCTTTGGACAAGATCCTAGACGGCAATCCCATAAAAAAGCATTCCAAGTACGTTAGATTGAGAAGAGAAAATGCATCTTGCTGAATAATCGTAAATTCATCGTCAAACAGTAATCTTATGGCTAGTTATATGTTGCTTAAGATGATCCGTCTCATGATTCACATGTTGCTACCTAATGCGTCGTGTAGGTGGAAGATAGAAAAAGTAATATAAGACCAGCTGAGCTCATGACATGGCTAAGATATCAGTTGAGAGAGAGAGATAGTACCTCGATGATGGCCGTGGAGACGCCATCGCCCGCTTGGGGTGGCCGCTCAGCTGGCTCGAAGAGCGTCCCCTGCGCCATTCTTCAAACTGTAATAGATACACCAATTGTGTGTGTGAGGGAGAAATAGAGAGAGAATTGCTATAGGTTTCAGATTCTGGTGAAGTTGTCCTGTCTTTACTTTACGTCAAGTGGATCAATTGGAGACGATCATGGTTAAATATACATCGCGCCCACGGATAGTGAGCGGGTTGAATGGGTCTGAGAGGTCGAATAAGCCCTCAAAGCTGGCTATTTCGCACCATGGGGAGGCCTTTGCATGCATCCCAGGTACAAGCTCTATCCTTTAAGAAGGTTGGGACCGATTTCGTCGAGTTCCTGTTACTCTTCGACAAAGTGAACAGTGATTTTGCGTGGTGGACTGTAATATCCAAACTCGGCTCATGTCATGTACCTGGCTCGAATCACACCGAGATCTAGACCCTTTGCAGGCCCAGATATCCACTCTCATTAGTGCGCCAGTGATTCGCGGATGAAAACCGAATAGTCTATAAAAACTGTTTGGGGATATTGAATGTTTGAGTTCTTCTTCTTTGTTGTAAAACAAATAGGGAAAATGCCACTCCCCTTGGTTGGGGTGTGGGGCTAGTGAAAAGCATGGGAAAGGAAGCAATCTCTGCTCTCAGAGATTTCCTGACGAAAATGCACCCATCAATGAAACTCGTTCCCTCAACCTCACCTAATGTTCCAGGGTACCATTCCTTTCACTGTCCTGGCTGACGGTCACTCCAATTCTGACCCTTCTGACAAACCCTGCTGAAAGCAAAAGTCATGTCCAGGCCAGCAGGAGGGAGGACCAGCTTTATAATCATCGGACAAGAAACAGATGGGATCTCCAACACGAAGAGCATGTGTCATGGTTTTAGTGTGATAACATTATGTTTTTGGTTGCACCAAAAGGATGACGCTATATTCAGGGCTTAAAATGGCAGGTTTTACATGCTATAGCAAGCAGCTTCACATGGGTCATGGCAAGGTTGGGGATGAAAGAGTTGAGCGCAGTTCTGAGAGTTTCTGATGGATCAATGGATGAATGGTCTTCAGCTTCAAGATGAAAGATTTCTTTCTTGCTTTATACAGAGCTTCCCCACATCTTTTCAGCTTTCAAAGTTCAAACTTTGGGCAAGCACAAGATCATTAGAAGATCCCAAAGTGGTTGCCCAAGCTAATCTAATCATGAAATTAACAGCATTGGCATAGTTAACAACTGCCATAAAGCCTTAATTTATAAAAAAATTGATTGTTAATAGAGAAAGTTTCAAGCCAATAGAAAAGAGCGACCACATAGCAAGCCCACTTAGAGAACCACAAAAAGGATGCATTTTTCTAAGGGACCAGAGCTGGGAATAGGGACTAATTACTCTCCAGCATTAACCTAGAAAGTGGTACACTTCCGGACAATGTACCGGTACGCGGCAACCTTCTTTCTCCTGGAGGCAGAGTTATCAACTGAAAGGACAAGTTTTCCGGCCTCCCGTGAAGTGTAGGAGTTGTGGATGGCCTCCTCCGACGGGCCGACTCTCCTCGGCTTCTCCACAGCGATCGTGTAGCTCCCCTCGGCAGTGGGGATGAACTCGGCGCTGTACTCCAAGTCCCATGCCCCAACAACAATGTCCCATGCTATGGTTGCATTGACCTAATCAATCCATTCATCAGAACCAACAAAACAACATTTTTTACCCATCAAGAAGACAAGAAAGAACCTAAAGGCAAAAGGGCAGAGCATAAGATCAAAGAAAGCTAGCAGAATTCAGGAGGGCTAACCTCAATGCCCTCAATTTGGATGTTGACCTTCTCTCCGCCCTTGACGGTGAACTCGGAGGCCGGTTTTGGCGGGCCGTTCTCCAGGTCACCGGGTCGACTGAGGCCGCCATACTGGACCGGAATATCCTCTGGCCTTACAAACCTAAACGCCGGAAAAGAAAAATGAAAACTTTAAAACCCGTCGCTGAAATGAGACGTTTTCAAAAGTCCGCAGAAAAGACAGAACGGCAGAAAAAGAACCCAATTGCAGATCTAGGGAATTCAGCTGCAAGTGGGTTTTGGACTGTGGAAGCAAAGGACAGAAATTCTTGCTCTAGCTAGCATAACATCCTCAGGGAAATCAATCAGTAGGGAAGATGGAGGACCTCACTCACTTGTACAGAGTTTCGGCAACGTTGCCTTCCTTACAGATGACAAACTTACTCTTCGTCCTCTGAGTCAAGAAGGGACTGAACATCGAGTACAGCACGCTGAAGTACCATGGAACGTTGATGAAAATCTATAATCACAGGGAGAGCAAAAAAAAACAGAGCCATCATTAGGGCAGCTGAAAGATATTGCAGAATCAAGAGCAAATATGACTATGCAGACTAACCTTGCGAGCGACCATTTCGGGGTAGTTGTCCTGGAAGAGTGAGAGGATCTGATTGGAAGCAACACGAAGCTCACGCTTGGGCATGTCCTTGAGGTCGGTGACCTGGATGATGGAATTGACGCCGCCGGGCTTGAAATTGAGAAGCTTGATGCCTCTCTCCAGCACCTGAACCCTCCATCTCAGGAACCTCTTCAGCTTCTCATCGTCTCCGAAGACCCTCTCGTACATCTCCTTGTCCCTGAAAACACCGTAAGCGTTGTAGCAGACGGGGCGGCCTTCACGGTCGCAGCCGTGCATAAACGCCACTATCCCTTCCAGCTCCTTGAAACCCTTCAGCTCCTCGTCCTCCTCCTCTACCAGCCGCTCCACCCCGAACTCCCGCCGCCACTGCAGGCACTTCTCGAGCATCGCGTGCGCGTCGGCCACGCGGAAGTCCCGAGCGCGCAGGAACTTCAGGAGGACGACGTCGGATCTGTCGTCGCCGCCGGCAAGGGGGAGCAGAGGGATTCCCCAGATGGTGAGGGTTGAGTTATCATCATTGTCCTCGGCGGAAGAGTGGGCGGTGGCGATCTTGTCCCTTAGGATCTGGAGGGCCTTCTTCTCGGAGGGCTTGAGGTGGGAGACGAAGTAGGTGTCCTCCTTGAAGGAAGGTGTCCGGAGGGCGGTGGCCTCCATTAGAGTCGTCACGAAGCCCTTCTTCAGGGGCTTCGGGGAGGCGGAGGTAGCATCCACGGCTGATAACGGGGAGTCCATTCGCCTCTGTGAAGGTGGAGCTCTTCCTGGTGCCAAAAAAAAAAGGTGGAGCTCTTCGGTGTTCAGCACGAGACGGTAAATGTGAAACTGGCGATGGGAAGAAAGGGGGATAGTGAGAGAGGGAAACAGAACAGTGCAAAGCGGAACAGAAAAGGCACAGAGCGAGAAGAAAAAAATGACAGGCGAGAGCTGATGGGAAAAGACGTGCAATAGCTTTTTGTTGTAGCCGCGCGAGTTCCGTTTGAACGAGATCATAAATATTGTGGTTCAATTTGAACCGTTCAAAGTGAAAGGATAGAGAAAATAATACTTCATTATTTTCCAAAATAAATATATTAGTTCATATTATTATTTTAGCAATTATAAAATTCGAATATTAATTATTTAGCAAAAAAGCACTTCTAAGGATTATTTGTGTTTAAATATTTTTGTGAAAATAAATGATTTTTCATCAAACTTACACGTAGAGTAATTAATTGAGGAATATATTATTAAAATTTATATGATAATTCAAAATATTAATCTCTTAACTAATAAAATAATTTAAGTTTTAAATATTTTACTAGTAATATGATCATATTCGGATAATCTAATCTATAATGTTGGGATTGTTAGGCCCGGTAAATCAAATTAAGGATATGGTGGATGTAGATCCGACCTGCCACTGAATGCTTTCTTACCCTAGGATGAGTCAAATTGACGTAATTTTTGGGGCAATACCAAACAAGACCAATTAAAAATGGGTAGCAAATACCCTAGCCGTATAATTAATAGGAAGGTTATGGGTGTTTTGATTTTACAAAGGTAACCAAAATAACCTTGTTTTAGTTAATGTTGCCAGCAAAAAAAACCTAGTCACTAGATTAAAATAGTGTAACGAATAGGGTATTTTATACATAGAAATTTGAAAAAAATTGACCATATTTTCACGGTAATTTAGATTCCACGTACATCCAGCATTCACAAACAGTAATATTGTATTGATTTTGTATGTATGTTTATTTTTTCAATTTTTTATACAATTTATTCTACATCGATTAACACAATTATGATTAATTGAAAAATCTACAACAATTAAAGTTGTTGGTATTGAAGCTCCATTTCCTAGTATTAATAATACAACTAGACAAAATATTAATAAATTATAGGTTAGGAAGCAAAATTACCTTATAACAACGCGTAAGAACATTTGGTGAAAATTATATTAGATGGACCGATTAAAGTGAAAAACAGCTAATATACAAATATATATGTTGGAGATGGTACATGTGTACATATATTGGTGTAGTTCATCAACGAGAATGTGATGACAAACTTGTAAAAATGATTATACATGGGTATTCATTTAATAGGTAGAATATTACATTTTTGGAATATTTTTTAGAGAAATTACATGCTAATTTCAAAACTGTGTAAAAGAATAGAATTAGTAAATATAATAGGTATAGATATCAATTGAAAGGAATTCGTTATTTGAAAATTTTAAAAATCTAACTAGTTATAATACTTCTAAAATATAAAAAATTATATAGTAATAACTAGTTATTATATTAATAATAATAAGTATTACAAATTAGTATATTAAGTTATATTTTAAATAAAAATATCTTATGTAATAAATATATATTTTATTTCTAATTTTAATTATAATATTTATTATTTGTTATTTTTTATAGACTATTTCATGTATTATTTTCATATACTAGTGAACTTTTTATGAGTATTTTACAAGTTTATTATTTGATTAGAATATATATTCTAAATTATCTACTATTAAATTGAATAATTGCTTAATAAAATAATTATATAATACAAATGATTACTGATAAACTTTCTTTATAATCATTTTATTTTAGAAGAATATATAGAATATGCGATATTGTCCACATATTTCTAACTTTTAAAATATGGTTTAAGATTATTAAAGTCAATATTGATAATATACATAAGAACATATTATATTAAACTGTAACTCTTAATATTTAGAAAAAATTTGAGGAATCAGTACGTTAACTTCACATTAAAATATGTAAGAAACTTACTTTAAATTGTATAACTTGTTAGAACTCTATTTATCTAATGTTGAGGGTAGTAGTAGACTACAAATATGTGTTTTATGAATTGAAGTTGTGTGATTCTAACTATAAATATTTGTCAAGTGAACACTTGTGACAATAGTTAGGGATCGACATTTTTTCATTGCTCAATATAACATTAGGATTTCCAAATAGTGGAATTAAATGTCGATGGACCGCAAATCCAAGAAGACGTGTATTGCAACACAAGTCAGGAATTAGAATTAGACCAAATTGGATTAGATCGAAATTATAAGTTAATTCCCGAGCAGGAAGCTAGGATTTTTGGGGAAAACTAGGATGGGAAACGAGAGAGAATTAAATTACCAAAAGGACTCAAAGGGGAAAAGTGTAATTTTGAAAAAGATGGAAAGTAGAGAAACTTGAGTGGGTCGTATCCTATTCAATCCGACTCCCATACACCAACCCAACTTGCATACTTGTGACCTTGTACGTCTGATAGCTTTTTCTGTTGCATGCCAACCCCGCAAACACATAAAATCAGGTTCGATTTTCACCAAATTTCATGGAATTAAATCTGATGAAGTGTTGAAAACTCCCTAAACAACTTCCAGGTGAGTTTAATTTCATTTTCATCGATCCATCAGATCGGATCCCTCCCCCCCCACCAAACATGAAAAAATCGATAGCAGACACTCTCACTATCACACCCCAGCCCGGTTTCCCTGATTGGACTTGCAAATAACCCGTAACTCCTCCCGATCCTATGACTGTGATTACATCCACCATCTTAGACTCGAGAGGGATAAGGCTCAAAATAAAATAATTTCTTAATAACTTGCAAAATCATACCGAAATATAAGCAGAGTTTTGGGATCAAGGCTTACCTAGATCGTGTACTAGCATAGTGTCTCACTCTTAGCATGTTTACTACTACTTGAAAGGATTTTGGAGGGGGAAGGGGGGGGTGAGTTCACAACTTAGTGAGTAAGGTTTATCTAGAAAAAGACATCATGGTGATAACACCAATTATAATAGATATCCATCTTTAAAAAGGGATTAGGGATAAATATCAAGGTGATGATTTGTTGTACTTAAGGTTTAACATAACAATTATGCTCTATTAGGGAGGGGTGGTAAATATTTTCATCTGGGGTATGCTTTATTCGATAGTTCATAGGGTTTATTTCACAAAGATTGAGGTTTAAGAATTGGAGGTTTATATCAATAAAGGTTCACACCCATTCGCTCCATCATGGAGGGATCACATTATCGTAGAACAGAACTCCCTTCTGTTCCACTTATGGACAATAGCGCCTTTACCAGCCACCTATCTATAAGGATAGACTGCTTGCATGAGTACCACTACTCAACCCACAAACAATAATTTAAGTTGTAAACCCTGCCCTTTGTAGTTAAGGAAAAATCGAGAAAAGAACCGATCAAACCAAGTGAGAAAATTGAATTGATTCATAAACCCGATCAATAGAGAATGGACAAATTGGAAAATTTACAACTCCCGAATGAAACAAAGGGTCATAAAAACCTTGTAAAAGGAGCTTAGGACAATTTGGGAGAGAAAACCAGACCGGTTCACGTGAACTGGACCCGAACCGGTTTGGACCGATTTGAACCACTATTGAACTGGATGCTAAATTCATTTTTCTAGGTAGCTTAGAAAATTCAAATTGGAGAATTGAGGCCACCATTTGATAAATAATGAATTTAGATAAATTTAAAAATTTTTAATTTTGAAAAACTCGGTTGAATCAGGCCTGAATCGGCCGGTTTAAGCAATGAACCCGGTTTAGACTGCTATGATCTAGTTCAGAACAATGTCGTCTTCTTTCTTCAAATGACAACACTACTCACTTGCCGGAAAATCAAACCAGCGCCGGCGAAGAGGAAACGTTTCTGTTCATTACATTTCAGGCCATCAATGACTGCCATTAAGGTGTCAAACGGACGGCCGACGAGTCCCTGAGTTCTCTATATAAAGAGCCCCTCTCCATTCATCCTCCACACAACTGAAAACCTCACACTCTCTCAGCTACTCATTTTTTCGACAAAACTCGAACTAGAGCTCTGATATAGGACTTTTTTTAAGCCAAAGAAGGTGTGGTCGGGTTCCTTGTACTTGGGGAGAAGTCAGCTACACAGTGGTAGTCTCTAATTGCTTCGAGGGTCGCTCGAGAAGCACCGATGTGATCGAACAGTGAAATCAGCTGCCTTATTTCTGTTGAGCTGAAATCAGCCAATTCGAGCTCTTCAGGCCAAACCAAGCTCTTCCAACACCGCCTTAGCCCTCCTACGACTGAATTAGAGCGAAAAGGTAAGCCAATTTGGCTCCCTTCTATGAATTCTGGTCGATGCTAGAGAGAGAACCGACAGAACTTTACTCACCAAATTCTCCCTCAATTTGACATGAATTAAGGTTATTCTTGATCCTATGAGGAACCTCAGAACAAGAGCTATCTGCCCAGATTGAAAGCTCAGACCGTTGCGCCCCTAATGGTAAGCTTTCGAAGCTTTCTCTCTCTACGTTCAGTTTTTCCGACGAAGCTCTGTTTGAGTTCATTCCAGTGTCAAATTGTGTGATTCAAAGTACAATTGAATTGTATGGAGGTGTAGAAACTCAAATCTAACTTGAATTTTAACAATTAAACTCATTTGATCGGTAATTTGATGAAATCAAATTTGATTGAGTTGGAAGGTTTAAATGTGGGGATTTTGAAAATTCGAGTGACTAAAGTGCAATTTCAAAAATTGAGGTCCAATTGGGGATGAAAAAGATATTAGAGGACCAATTGGTAAATTTTTGGGTTGAAACTTACCATTTTTGTAAAGTAGGGGCAAAATGGTAATTTTGGAAAAATTGGAGACCTAATTGGAAATTTGAGAAACTTGAACTACTTTATGTAATTTTGAATAAATTGAGGTTTCAAAGTAAAAATTTGAAGTTTTGGGACTCAATTTGAGGGAAAATCGGCATTTGGGACCTAAAGTAAAGGAAAAAAAACTTTATGGACAAAATTGTAAATATTTTAAAAGTTCGGTATTTTATTCATTCGTAATGAATGAAAGCTATCAAGCCAAAGGATAATGAACAAGGATGTTAATACCATATAGGAACACGAGGTATCGGGAACGCCAGCCAAGGTAAAGCTCACAAGGAGACGAAAGTCGATTAAGAAGAATTAATGGCATTCACTGGTGAGTGAGATTTTTATATCATACCCGATTGGGATGATAAGCATCTCGTAAATGAAAATCCACTACTAAGTGAAATTTTAACCATCACACCTGACTGGAGTGATGTGAAAATTATGCAGGAAAACTACTTACCGACTGTAAATAGATTATATCCGGTTGGTATGATGAACTTCATGGAAGGAAGTAGAAAACCCGTTCATTGATTATGAGCGGAGATGTCCTCGTACCCGGTTGGTGTGATGGATGACTAAAAGATTATTTTGTCGTAAGTGTTATCCTCTCACCATGTACAAATGCTTAAACATTTTGAGAGACCTTTTTAACGAGAGCTCGAAATGTTCAAATAGGCTGGAGGCCTCGATTTTGGAACTTAGGGGCTAATATGCCCGATTTTGAAAATCTCGTACAGTGGGCCCAAGGCTAGTTGGCACGAGCAAAAGCTCGTAAGCAAACATGAATTTAAGCCATAAAACTTTAAATGAATGATATGTTTGGCCATGGTACCAAGTCAGGATTGACATTCTCGATGGACAAGTGGCAGTGCGACAAGACAAGTCGACGGACTAGTCGAGATAAATACCTGCAAGTCGAGTTGAGAGTGAGGGTCGTTGGACCAATGACACCAAAGATTAAATGGCTTATGAGAAAAATTGTTGTTTTGTGCATGCACTGTGGTACGGGACCTTCAAGACATCTAAGAGGGGATAGTGATGCGTTCTAGGGGCTACTGGAAGACATGGTGGAGATAAGGGCAGTTTGTCGTGCTAGTAGTCAGGGTAGCTCGACGTAGCTTCATGCGCATGAGATCAGGGTGGGGTCAGGATGATGTCTTTGTCCTCGTACGGACATGTAGTTTTCTTTATGGGATTGAGGGTTGGATGTCGCATACATCCACTCATTCTTAGGGTAGAAGTAGACGTGCTTCTATCTAGGTGACCAGTAAAGTCGCTTCGACGCCACAA
Organism: Trapa incisa; assembly: GCA_030064435.1. NCBI lineage: Eukaryota > Viridiplantae > Streptophyta > Magnoliopsida > Myrtales > Lythraceae > Trapa > Trapa incisa. The sequence goes on along the minus strand of CM057775.1, from coordinate 4,132,852 downwards.
GTGGGTGCAGTGGACGTACTACCCTGTAAATGCATGTTCCCTTCATGATGAAGGACGTGTATTGGTTGATAAATACATCGGTTGTGATTAATGATGAGAAATGGCTATGAAAACTGAGATTTGAGGTTGAAATATTTTAAAAGAAAATAAGGAGTCGAGCACACTCCAATTTAAAAACTATTTTATTGAAACTTTATTTTTTTGAAAATACTCATTCACTAAGTTGTAGAAACTCACCCACCATTTTTATCCATTTTTAGGAATTAGGGAAATGACTAGGGATAATAACAAGGCTTACCCTCTGTCAGGTATGCTTAATTTTTCTTAAGCTTGCATTTTATTTGATATATGTTATTCAAGGAAACAAAGTTGAGATTACGCATGGCTTCTCTTGAATTAAAGAAGGGGGAAACCCCTCTTGAACCAAGAGAGCAGCAGGTTGTTCATGGGGATCCGACCAAACCGGGTCAGGGTGTGACACAAACAATAATTTAAATTGTCTGCTACTGAGGGATGAGACTGCTCCCCCTTCACCTTAGTCTATGTGCACAAGACTTCGGAAGCCCTTGACATACTAGACTAGTAATTCTTTCCTTGTATTAGTCGTATTGTCCAACAACACTTGGAATCACCACTACCCCTCACTTGGTGTCTAGCAATCCCAATCAATAGACACATGCATGTATCTTGGTTATTAATCCATCATCTATGTTCTATCAACCCTTTGAGTCAAAGCTCACCTTGGCTTGATATAATTGATTGGGCAAAGCCCATTTCACACAACCAATTATCATGTCTTTTATTATGGTCTGACTTTAACATAATAATTGGGTTATTTATGGGATAAGTCTCATTTTCATCTACCTCGAGTCCACTTGACGAGTTTTTTTTTAAAACATGGCCTTGGCCCCACTTGATTTTAGAAAATGATGGCCTTGGTCCCACTTTGATATTAGAATAACAATATTAGCCGTTGAATGCCCTCCATCACTCACTTTCTTGACGACCTCCATACTAGAGCTCCAACAATAGCCTTTTTCTCAATGACAAAGGTCAACACCATATTGAGCAGATTCCAGAGGAAGTTCTCTACCCAGTCACAACCTCCATTCGGTTTGAGGATGACTAGAGAAGCCTTGAGGTGATCGCACAGTAAACTGACTCTACCCCAACTCTACCCAGACCTCATCGAGTTGAATTCGAGCCTCACTGTGACCACTTATGGGTGACCCAAGGTCCCCCACTGCCCCTAGTTGTGCCCAAGTCCTCCCCCCCACCGTCCCTACTACCGTCGATCGCTAAAAAATTCTAAATTACAGTATGTTAAGCTAATGACTATTCCATTCAATTTCAGATTGTTCAGGCCACCTTTCAAACCATCGATCGATCCAGGATGGACCCCAAGATGAGAGCAAGCTCCCAATACCCTTAGCTCTGACCGTCGTGCTCTCATTGGTAAGAATCCGAAGCTTTCTCTCTATAACCAACTGTCCGATAAAGTTTTGTTTTCAGTCAATTCTAGGCCAAATGAATCGGTTCAAAGCTTAATATGTTTGTAGGGACTTTGGGGAAGACGATTAGTGGCATTGTAAACCCCGCCCTTTTGAGTTAAGGAAAACCCAGAAAAGAACCGGTCAAACTGAGTGAGAAACACCGAACCAATTCACAAACCCGTTTATTGGGAAATGGGCAAATTTGAGAAATTTCAACTCCCTTTTGACCCAAATAGATTTATAAACCTTGGGAAGGAACCTTAGGACAAATTGGAAGAGAAAAACCAGACCGGTTTAGATGAACCAGACCCAAACTGAATTAAATCGGTTTAAGAACCGAACCGATTTATGAACTGAAACCGATAGAGAGATAGTAAACCGGGAAAGTTATGGACCCTAAGTGACCTAAAGAGTCATAAAAGTCATGAAAAGGGACTTTAGGGTGAATTGGAGATGAAAACTAAACCAGTTTAGGTGAACCGAATCCGAACCGGTTTGGACCGGTTTCAACCACTATTGAACTAGATTCTAAATTCATTTTTCTAGGTGGCTTAAAAAATTCAAATTTGAGATTTGAGGCCACCATTAGAAAGAAAATGAATTAAGATGAAATTAGAATTTTTTAAATTTGAAAATTTTGGTCGAATAGGGGGTGAACCGACCGGTTTAAGCTTCGAACTCAGTTCAGACCGGTCCGGTCCGGTTCGGAAGAGTGTCGTCTTCTTCCTTTAGATGACAACATTGTTCACTCTCCGGAAAATTGAAGCAGCACCGACGAAGAAGAAACGTCTTCATTCAATATGTTTCCGGCCATCAATGCCTGTTATAAAGGTGCCAATCAGACGACCAAGAAGTCCCCGAGCTTCTTATATAAAGACCCCCTCCCCAATCATCCTTTCCACACCTGAAAAGCTCACTCTCTCTCAGCTGCTTAGTTTTCTAGTGAAGCTCGAACTAGAGCTCTGATATAGGGTCTTTTCTGAGCCAAACAAGGTGAGGTCGAGTTCTTTAGAACCGGAGAGAAGTCAGCTGCACGCTTGCAGTCTCCGTTTACTTTGAGCGTCGCGGGAGAAGCGTCGGCGTGATGGAATAGTAAAGCAGCTCCGGTAGATCGAAGGTGGCCGAGCTGAAATCAGCCATTTCGAGCCCTCCTCAGACCAAACCAAGCCTTCCCAATACTTCCTCGGGCTCCTACGACTGAATTAGGACTGAAAGGTAAGCCAATTCGGCTCCCCTCTGCAATTTCTGACCGATGCTAGAGAGAGAACTGACAGAATTTCGATGATGAAATTCTAACTCAATTCGGAATCAATTGATGCGATTATTGATTTTAGGATGAACCTCAGGACGAGATCTATCTGCCCAGATAAAAAACTCAGAATGTCGTGCCCCCGATAGTAAGTTTCTATTGAATCAATGATGAAATTCTCTCTCTATAGTCTATTTTCTGGCGAAACTCCGTTTGAGCTCGTTCTGACGTCAAAACTTGTGATTCAAAGTGCTATTTAATCGTATGAAGATGGAGGAACTCAATTTCAACTTAAATTTCAACAATGAGAAGTGTTTGATCAATCAATTTGATAAAATTAAATTCGGCTGTGTTAAGGAGTTGAAATTGGGGAAAATTGGGAATTTTCGAAATTTGAAGGACCAAAATTCAATTTTATCAAATTGAGTGTCAATTGGACATGATAATAATGTTAGAGGACCAATTGAGAAAATTTGGAGTTTTTGGGGGTAAAACTTACCATTTTTGTAAAGGAAGGGCAAAATGGTAATTTTGAAAAAGTTGGGGGACCAAATTAGAAATTTGGGAAATTAAACCCCTTTTTGTGAAATGGAATAAATTGAGTTCCTAAGATAAATTTTAAAAGTTTATGGACTCAATTTGAGGAAAAACCGCATTAGGGACTTAAAGTTAAAGAGAAATAACTTTAGGGACCTAATTACAAATAAATAAAAGTTTAGTTTTCTCATTCATTTGGAATGAATGAAGGTTATTTGGCTGAAAGATAATGAACTGAGATGTTCATATCGTGTAGGAACATGAAGTACCGGGAACGCCAGCAAGGATAAGCTTGCGTGAATACAAAGAACCGATCTAGTGGAATTTACTACATTAACAGGTGAGTGGGCTTACTAACGTCATACTCGGTTGGAATGATGAGCACAACTTAAAGTTAAAAACCACTTACCGGTTGTGAGTGAGATTTTATATCATACCCAGTTTGGGATGATAAGTACCTGAAATAAAAAATCACTATCAAGTGGTATTTTAAACATTACAACTTAGAGGAGTGATGTGAAAATCATGCGGAAAAACTACTTACCGGTTCTAAGTATAACATATCCAGTTGGTATGATGAAACTTCCTCGAAGAAAGTTGGAAACCCGTTCATCAGTTATGAGTGGAGATGTCCTTATACCCGATCGGTATAATGGATAGTTGAAAGCATATTTTTGTTAGAAGTACTCTCCCCTGAGTGTGTGCCAATGCTTAAACGATTTGAGAGACCTTCTTGACGGGAGCTCGAATTGCTCTTATAGGTCGGGGGCCTCGATTTTGGAACTTAGGGGCTATTATGCCCGGTTTTGAAAATGTCGAACAAGTGGGCCATAGGCCAGTGGGCACGAGCATGAAATCATAAACAAACATGAGATATGTGCCATAAAACGTGAATAAATAAATTATTTGGCCATGGTACCAAGATAGGACCAACATATACAATCAACTAGTGGCAGTGTGACATGATAGGTCTCGGGGCCATTGGACCAGTGGCACCACATGTTATATGGCATGATAAGAAAATACTGTTTGTACATGCACTATGATTACATGATCATCAAGACAACCATGAGGGGTAGTGATGTGTCCTTAGGGCCTTGGACGACTTGGTGGGTATAAGGGCAGATCGTCATACCAGGTGACCATGCAAAATTTGGAGTAGCACCAAGCACATGAGACTGGGCTGGGGACAGGATGAGGTCTCTGTCCTCATACGGACACGGAGAATTGATTTTGGGATTGAGGGTCGGATGTCGCGTACATCCACTCATTCTTAAGATAAAAGTGGACGTGTTTCTATCTAGGTGGCTGGTAAAGTCGCTCCGACGCAACAAGTGGGTTCAGTGGATGTACTGGCCTTCGAATGTGTGTTTGACCTACATGATGAAGGATGTGTGCTGGGTGATGACACATTGTGATTAATAAGAAATGGTGGCAAACTTTGAGATTTGAAATCAAAGGACTTTTGAAAGAAAGGGGTCTGGCACACTCCAATACAACTCTTTTCCCTAAAGTGAAAAGTTTTGAAAACCCATTAACTGAGTAGTCGTACTCACCCCCTCCCTTATACCCTTTCAGGAAATTTCGGAAAGTCTACCCTTAAAAATTATCAACTAAGACACCTGTTAGACAGGTATGATAAATTTAAATTATTATACAATTTTGATTTATGTTATTCTAGGAAAAGGTACAGGTTTTAAGGATGCCTTACTCTTTACGCTTTATAATAAGGAGATACCCTTTAATAAATCGGGAGAGTGGCGGGTTGCTCATAGAGATCCGACCAAACAGGGTCAAGGTATGACAGGCATGACAAGCATGATAGGACTGATTTGGGAAGATTTAAGCATGTTTTTAGGCAAATCAAAGTCTTGGGGCTAAATTGTGATTTTTGGAAACTTAAGAACTGTATTGCAAATAAAGGAAAGTTAAGGATTTGATTGGAAATAAGAGAATATTAGGGAGCTGTATGAAATATTATAAAGTGAAGGACCTAATTGCAATTAAGGACATTATGGGCCCAAAGTTGAAGGTTATAAACTTTAGGGACCTAATTGTAATTAAGGCATAATTTAGGGACCTAGTTGCAAATATATGATAGTACGAGGTCTTTATGCCAATTTCCCTTGCATGTTACCCAAATCGTGTAGGAACTATTCATTTAAGTACCTACGCAGAGTAGCACACCAATGATCGGAAATCCAGCCAGGACAAGCACGTCACTGTCATGTCTCGACTCGGTTTGGTCGGATCCCCGTGTTCAACCCGCCACTCTCGCAGTTTACTAAGGGTTTCCCCTTAATATAAACCGTGAGAAGTAAGATGTCCTTTAAACCAACACTTTTCCTAGAATAACAAAAATCAAAACTGCACAAAATTTTGAACTTAACATACTTGTCTCATAGGTGCGTTAGCTAATGGTCTTTGGGTAAGTTTTTCGGGATTACCTGAAGGGGTATAAGGGAGGGGATGAGTACAACTACTCAATGAATGAGTTTTCAAAATTTAACTTTTTGGAAAAATGTTTTAATTGGAGTGTGCCAAACTCCTTATTTTATTTAAATTTGCACATTTTCTAATTTTGATTTTCATAAACATTTCTTAATGAAGGTAAAACACACAATCGCAGGCCAGTCCGTCCACTGAACCCACTTGTGGCATCGGAGTGACTTTACCGGCCACCAAGATAGAAGCATGTCCACTTTGACCTTGAGAATGAGTGGATGTTTGCGACATCCGACCCTCAATCCCATAACAAATCATTGTGTGCGTATGAGGATAGAGACCTCATCTTGTCTCCACCCCAGTCTCATGCGCTTGAAGCTATGTCGAGCTTCGCAAGACTTCTCATACGACTAATTGCCCTTATATCCACTAGGTCATCCAAAGCCCTGGGAAGTATCACTACCCCTCTTGGGTGTCTTGAAGGTCTCGTAACACAGTGCATGCACAATTAATAGTTTTTCACATAATGCCATATAATCTGTGGTGCCACTGGTCCAATGGCCTCGACCCTCAACTTGACATGCAGCTATTTGTCTTGACTAGTCCGGAGATTTGCCATGTCGCACTGTTGCTAGTTGACTGAGTATGTTGGTCATGTCTCTATACCATGGCCAAACAACTCATTTCCTTAAGTTTTCAAGGCATATTAATCATATTTGTTTACGAGCTCCTACTCGTGAAAACTGGCCTAGGGCCCACTTGTTCGAGATTTTTAAAATCGGGCATATTAGCCCCCAAGTTCCAAAACCGAGGCCTTCAGCTTAACAGAGCTATTCGAGCTCCCATCAAGAAGGTCTTCCAAAATGTTTGAGCACTGGCACATAGTAAGGGGAGAACACTTCCGACAAAATATACTTTTCAACCGTCCATGATACCATCTGAGTATGAGGACATCTCCGCTCATAACCGATGAACAGGTTTTCCACTTCCTTTGAGGAAGTTTCATCATACCAACGGGGTATGATCTAATTACAATCGTTAAGTAGTTTTTCTGCTTGATTTCCACATCACCCCTATCACGCCCCGACCTTATTTGGTCGGATCCCCGTGATCAACTCGTCACTCTCCTGATTTATTAAGGGGTTTCCCCTTATTATAAATCGTAAAAAGTAAGACGTCCTTTAACCTGCACCTTTTCCTGGAATAACATAAATTAAAACTGCATAGTAGTTTGGATTTATCATACCTGTCTCACAGGCGTCTTAGTTGATGCTCTTTAAAGATAGGCTTTTAGAAAATCTCTTGAAAGGGATAAAAGGAAGGGGTGAGTACGACTACTTAGTGAATGAGTTTTCAAATCTTTTATATTTTAGGAAAAATAATTGTATAGAAGTATGCCAGACTCTTTTTTTTAAATAATTTCATTTAAAATCTTGGGTTTTATCACCATTTCCTTATTTAATCATAGTGTTCATCACCCAACACACATCCTTCATCATGAAGGTTACACACATTTGCAGGCCAGCACGACCGTTGAACCCACTTGTGGCTTCGGAGTGACTTTACTAGCCACCTAGATAGAAGTATGACCACTTCCATCCTGAGAATGAGTGGATGTATGTGACATCTGACCCTCAATCCCAAAATCGATTCTTCGTGTCCATATGAGGATAGAGACCTCATCCCATCACCACCCCTGTCTCATGCGCTTGGTGCTACTCCAAATTTCGCATGGTCACCTGGAACAACAAATTGCTCTTATACTAACCGGGTCCTCTAGGGCCTTTAGGACACATCACTACCCCTCATGGGCATCTTAATGATCTCATACTCATGAAGCATGCACAAACAATATTTTCTTATTATGCCATGTAATCTATGGTGTCATTAGTCCAACGGTTCCGACTTTCAACTCAACCTGCAGCTGTTTGTCTTGACTGGTCTAGAGACCAGTCATGTCGCATTGCTGCTTGTTGACTGAGAATGTCGGACTAGTCTTGGTACCATGACCATATAATTTACTTATTAAAGTTTTATGGCACATATATTATATTCGTTTATGGGCTCCTGCTCATGCCCATTAGCCTATGGCCCACTATTCGAGATTTTCAAAAACTAGGCATATTAGCCTTCCGAGCTCCCGTTTAGAAATTTTTAGATTTGAAAAACTCGATCGAATAGGGGGTGAACCGGCCGATTTAAGTTTTGAACCCGGTTTGAACCGGTTCGGAATAGTGTCATCTTCTTCCTCGGAATGACAACATTGTTCACTCACCAAGAAACTAAAGAAACGTCGGCGAAAAAGAAATGATTCTGTTTGGGGCGTTTCAGGTCTTCAATGTCAATTACAACGGTGTCAAATGGACGGTCAATAGGTCTCCAAGCTCCCTATATAAAGAGTCCCTCCCCATTCATCCTCTCCACACCTGAAAACTCCATTCTCTCTCAACTACTCCATTTTCTGGCGAAGCTCGAACCAGAGCTCCAACATGGGGTCTTTTCTGAGCCAAACAAGGTGAGGTCGGGTTCTTTAGAAACAGGGAGAAGTCAGCTACACATCTATAGTCTCCATTCACTCCGAGGGTCGCCGGTGAGACGCTGGTGTGATAAAACAGTGAAGTAGCTCTGGCGGACCGAAGCTGCCCTATTTCGGCCGAGTTGAAATCGACCATTTTGAACTCTCCTCAGGCCAAACCAAGCCTTCCCAACACTAACTCAGTCCTCCCATGGCCGAATTACGACTGAAATGTAAGCCAATTCGGCTCCCCTCTACAATTTTCGGTCGGTGCTAGAGAGAGAACAGGCAGAATTTCAATGATGAAATTCTAACTCAATTTAGCATCAATTGATGTAATTCTTGATTCTAGGATGAACCTCAGGATGAGAGCTATCTGCCTAGATTGAAAGCTCGGACCTCGTGCCCTCACCTGTAAGTAATCAAAGCTTTCTCTCTCTACAATCTGTTTTCCGGCGAATCTCTATTTTAGCTCGTTCTAGCATCACAACTTGTGATTTAAAGTGCTATTGAATCATAAGAAGATGGAGAAACTCAATTTTAACTTCAATTTCAACAATTTGGGGAAAATTGGGGATTTTTGAAATTCAAAGGACCAAAATACAATTTTATGAAATTGAGGGTCAATTGGGTATGAAAATAATGTTGGAGGACCAATTGAGAAATTTTGAAATTTTTGGGGCAAAACTTACCATTTTTGTAAAGGAATGGCAAATTTTGGGAAATTTGGGGGACCAAATTGGAAATTTGGGAAATTTGGGGGACCAAATTGGAAATTTGGGAAATTAAACCCCTTTGTGAGAAATTAAATAATTTGAGGTCCTAAGATAAATTTTAAAAGTTTCGGGACTCAAATTTAGGAAAAACCCGGCAATAGGGACTTAATTACAAATATATGTAAAGTTGGGTTTTCTCATTATTTTAGAACGAATGAAGGCTATTAGGCCAAAGAATAATGAACAATTATGTTCATTTCATGTAGGAGAATGATACATCGAGAACACTAGTCGAGGTCTAGCTTGCTAAGGACGGAACCTGACTAAGTTGAATTTCACTACACTATCGGTTGAGTGTGAATTTTATATCATACCCGGTTGGGGATGACAAGTACCTCGGTATGAAAACCCACTATTTAGTGGTATTTTAAACATCACAACTTAAAGGAAGTGATGTGAAAATCATACGGAAAAACTACTTACCAGTTGTAAGTAGATCATATCTGGTTGGTATGATGAGACTTACTCGAAGAAAGTTTAAAACCTGTTCATCGGTTATGAACGGAGGTGTCCTTATACCCGGATAGTATAATGAATGAAGTGCTCTCCCCTAACTATGTGCCAATGCTTAAACAATTTGGGAGGCCTTCTCGACGGGAGCTCAAATAGCTCTGATAGTCCAGGGGCCTCAGTTTTGGAACTTGGGGGCTAAATGCCCGATTTTGAAAATCTCGTACAGTGGGCCCAAGGCCAGTTGGCATGAGCAGGAGCTCGTAAACGAACATGATATATGGGCCATAAAACTTAATAAGTGAATTGTTTGGCCATGGTACCAAGATAGGACTGACATGCTCAGTCAACTAGCGGTAGTGCGACATGACAGGTCGACGGACCAGTTAAGATAAACAACTGCGAGTTGAGTTGAGAGTTAGGGCTGTTGGGACAAATGGTACCACATATTACATGGAAATTTAAGAAAACTCTGTTTGTGCATGCACTATGAGTATTGGATCATCAAGACACCCATGAGGAGTAGCAATGTATCCCAAGGACCCTGGACGACCTAGTGAGTATAAGGGTAGATCGTCATTCCAAGTGACTGTGCAAAATTTGGAGTAGCACCAAGCGCATGAGATCGGGGTGGGGACACGATGAGATCTCTGTCCTCATATGGACATGAAGAAGTGATTTCGGGATTGAGGGTCAGATGTCGTTTTCATCCACTCATTCCCAGGGTAGAAGTGGTCGTGCTTCCCAGGGTAAAGTCGCTCCGAAGCCACTAGTGGGTTCAGTAGTTATACTGACCTGCGAATGTGTATAACCTTCATGATGAAGGATGTGTGTTAGGTGATGACACATGGTGGTAACTAAGAAATGATGGAAAAATCTGGATTTTTAAATAAAGAGATTTTTGAAAAGAAAGGAGTCTGACATACTCCATATAAATATTTTTCTTAAAAATTAAAAGTAGATGAAAACTCATTTACTGAGTAGTCGTACTCACCCCCTCCCTTATATCCCTTTCACGAAATGCCAGAAAGCCTACCTTTAAACACCCTCAACTAAGATGCTTGTAAGACAGGTATGTAAAATTTAAAATTTCATGTAGTTTTGATTATGCTATTTCAGGAAATGGTGCAAGTTTAAAGGACACCTTACTCTTTACGGTTTATAATAAGGGGAAACCTTTAATAAACTGGTAGAGTGGCGGGTTGATCACGGGGATCCGACCAAACTGGGTTGGGGCGTGACAACTAGAGTGGTATTAGAGCCTGTTTCATCGAATACATAATTAAGAATAGAAAGTGTAGTAACTAATATGATTCATCCTAAAATTTACAAATGGCTCCCATGGAGGTACCAAGAAAACTAGGGATGACTCTGCTTAGCACCCTGTCCTCATAGGAATACAACTCTAAAAGCTTCCCAAATGCCTGGAGCATGGTAGAAATCCCCAAGGACCAAATGACAAAGTATCCAAGATGATGATGCTTGGACCTATTGAGGTCACACCCAAGTACAAAGGAAGCCAAGCTTGAGACCAGGAACACCAGTTAGGGCTTATAACCTTACCATGGAGGATGCTTAGCACACACCCCGTAATCCTCTACCTATTTCGTGACCACCTCTTTGTAATATGGTTAATACCCTAACATATTGTACTCCTTCTTCATTAATGAAGAATTCCAAGTTCCTGAAACCATGTCTCTAAAAAAGGATGTAAGCCTATGTCTCAACTGTAGGAAGATTGCCTCAAGAAAAGTAACCAAACAAATCCCGGAAACCGAGGAGAATCCCATCCCAAATAAGTAAATGAACCAAAAGACTAAAGAGTCTAGGAGAACTCTTAGGGGAAAATTAGTAGGTAGAGAAGGCTCGACCAGAAAACCAACAAGGAGACTAAGGAGTGAGAACTCTGGTAGTAACTACCGGGCAAGAAAAGGAAATGTTACAAGGTGAGGACAATAGGAATACTACCCGAGAAAGTGCTCAACACTATAAGTATAAGGAAAGAAGGTGTAAGAAAACTGAGCCGGTTTACATTTGGAAACAAGCAATATGAAAATTTACAACTTACGGGTGATCCAAAGGGTTCATTAAACCTTGGAAAAGAAATTTAAGAAAAATTAGAAGACAAAAACCAAATTGGTTTAGGTGAACAAGAATCCATAAGAACTTTGAAGTTAAGCCTGAGAAGTATGAATGTTTTTATAACCCGAAATTTCGGTCAAAAATTTTTATGCGAACGTATGCCTTATCATAAATAACCATAAATTAATATATATTTAATTATTGTAATTAATACTAATAATTTAATACCTAAATTAAATTATTGTAATTAATACCAATAATTTAATACCTAAATTAAATTATTAGAATTAATTACAATAATTAAATACCAAAGTTAAATTATTGAAATTAATACTGAAATTAAATTATTGGAATTAATACCAATAATTTATGGCAATATTAATACTATTAATAAATTTCTCTCATTTAATACACGGGTTTTACACCTATATAAAGAGGTCATCCCCATTCATTCTCCTCACACCTGAACACTTCTCTCTCTCTCTACTGCTCCATTTCCCGGTGAAGCTTAAACTAGAGCTTTGACTTCAACATTTTTCTTAACCTCGAAAGGAGAGGTCGGGCTCTTAAGATCCGGGGAGAAGTCAGCTATCTAATAGCAAACTCCAGTCAATTCGAGAATCACTAGAGAAGCGTCGACATGATAGAACAGTGAAGCAGTTCTGGTGGACCAAAGCTACCCTATTTCGGTCGAGTTGAAATTGGCCATTTCGAGCCGTCTTCAGGCCAAACCAAGCCTTCTCAACACTCCCACAGCCGAATTACGACTGAAAGGAAAGCCAATTCGGCTCCCCTCTGCAATTTTCGATCGGTGCTAGAGAGAGAACCGACAAAATTTCAATAATGAAATTCTAACTCAATCCGGCATCAATTGATGTGATTCTTAATTCTAGGATGAACCTCAAGATGAGAGCTATCCGCCTAGATTGAAAGCTCGGACTGTCATGCCCTCAACGGTGAGAAATTCAAGCTTTCTCTCTCTATAGTTTACTTTCCGGCGAAGCTCCGTTTGAGCTTGTTCCAATGTTAAAATCTGCGATTCAGAGTTTCATAAAATTGTATGAACATGTAGGAACTCAATTTCAACTCCAATTTCAACAATTAGAAGTGTTTGATCGGTCAATTTGATGAAATCAAATTCAATAGTGTTGAAGAGTTGAAATTGGGGGGAAAATTGGGGATTTTCGAAATTCAAAGGGCCAAAATGTAATTTTATGAAATTGAGGTTCAATTGGGCATGAAAATAATGTTGGAGGACCAATTGAGGAATTTTGGAATTTTTTGGGCAAAACTTACCATTTTTATAAAGGAAAGGCAAAATGGTAATTTTGGAAAATTTAGGGGACCAAATTGGAAATTTGGGAAATTATACCACTTTTTGGTGAAATTGAAAAAATTGATGTCCCAATATAAATTTTAAAGGTTACGGGACTCAATTTGAGGAAAAACCGACATTTGGGACTTGAAGTTAAAGAGAAATAACTTTAGGGACCTAATTGCAAATAACTAAAATTTTGGATTTTCTCATTTATTGGAAATGAATGAAGGCTGTTATGCCGAGTAATAATAAAAAAGGATGTTCATATCGTGTAGGAACACGAAATACCGGGAACGCCAGCATGGACGAGCTCGCGTGAATACAAAGAACCGGTCAAGTGGAATTCACTGCGTTAATAGGTGAGTGGGTTTACTAATATCATACTCGGTTGGGATGATAAGCACAACTTAAAGTTAAAAACCACTTACCGGTTGTGAGTGGGTTTACTAACATCATACCCGGTTGGGATGATGAGCACAACTTAAAGTTAAAAACCACTTACCAGTTGTGAGTGGGTTTACTAACATTATACTCGGTTGGGATGATGAGCACAACTTAAAGATAAAAATCACTTACCAGTTGTGAGTGGAAATTTTATATCATATCCGATAGGGGATTATAAGTACCTCGGTATAAAAACTCACTGTTTAGTGGTATTTTAATCATCACCACTTAGAGAAAGTGATGTGAAAATTATGCAGAAAAACTACTTACCGGTTGTAAGTAGATCATACCTGGTTGGTATGATGAGACTTTCTCGAAGGAAGTTGAAAACCCGTTCATCGATTATGAACGGAGATGTCCTTATACCGGTTGGTATAATGGACAGTGAAAACCTATTTTGTCGAAAGTGTTCTCCCCTGACTATGTGTCAATGCTTAAACTATTTGGGAGACCTTATTGACGGGAGCTCGAATAGCTCTTATAGGACAGGGGCCTCGATTTTGGAACTTGAGGGCTAAAATGCCCAGTTTTTTAAAAATCTCGTACAGTGGGCCCAAGGCTAGTTGGCACGAGCAAGAGCTCGTAAACGAACATGATATATGTGCCATAAAACTTAATAAGTGAATTGTTTGGCCATGGTACCAAGATAGGACCGACGTGCTCAGTCAACTAGCGGTAGTGCGACATGACAGGTCGATGGACTAGTCAAGACGAACAACTGCGGGTTGAGTTGAGAGTCGGGGCCATTAGACCAGTGGCACCACATATTACATGGCTTGATAAGAAAACATTGTTTGTGCATGCACTATGAGTACGGTATCATCAAGATGCCCATGAGGGGTAGTGATGCGTCCTAAGGGCATTGGACGACCTGGTGGCTATAAGGGCAGTTTGTCGTTCCAGGTGTCTGTGCGAAATCTGGAGTAGCACCAAGCGCATGAGACCAGGGTGGGGACAGGATGAGGTCTCTGTCCTCATACGTACACGAAGAAGTGATTTCGGGATTGTGGGTCGGATATCGCGTACATCCACTCGTTCCCAGGGTAGAAGTGGTCGTACTTCTATCCGGGTGGAAGTATAAAGGATATAAGGGAGGGGGTGAGTACGACTACTCAGTGAATGGGTTTTTAAAGGTCTACTTTTAACTTTTAAGAAAAACATTTATATGGAATGTGCCAGACTCCTTTCTTTTCAAAAAATCCCTTCATTTAAAAATTTGGGTTTTTTCATTACTTCTTAGTTACCAGTGTGTTATCACCCAACACACATCCTTCATCATTAAGGTTACACACATTCGCAAGTCAGTATCACTACTGAACCCGCTAGTGGCTTCGGAGAGACTTTTCCTGCCACCCGGATAGAAGTACAACCACTTCTACCCTAGGAATGAGTGGATGTACGTGACATCTGACCCACAATCCCGAAATCACTTCTTCGTGTCCGTATGAGGACAGAGACCTCATCCTGTCCCCACCCCGGTCTCATGCGCTTGGTGCTACTCCAGATTTCGCACAGACACCTGAAACGGCAAACTGCCCTTATAGCCACCAGGTCGTCCAATGCCCTTAGGACGCATCACTACCCCTCATGGGCATCTTGATGATCCTGTACTCGTAGTGCATGCACAAACAATGTTTTCTTATATTGCCATTTAATCTGTGGTGCCACTACTCCAACGGCCCCGACTCTCAACTCAACCCACAGCTGTTTGTCTTGACTAGTCCGTCGACTTGTCATGTCGCACTGCCGCTAGTTGACTGAGCATGTCGGTCCTATCTTGGTACCATGGCCAAACAATTCACTTATTAAGTTTTATGGCACATATATCATGTTAGTTTACGAGCTCCTAATCGTGCCAACTGGCCTTGGGCCCAATGTACGAGATTTTCAAAATCGGGCATTTAGCCCCCAAGTTCCAAAATCGAGGCCCCTGGCCTATCAGAGCTATTCGAGCTCTCATCGAGAAGGTCTCCCAAATTATTTAAGCACTAGCACATAGTCAGGGGAGAGCACTTCCGACAAAAATAGGTTTTTACTGCCCATCATACCGACTAGTATAAGGACATCTCCGTTCATAACCGATGAACGGGTTTTCAACTTCCTTCGAGGAAGTCTCATCATACCAACCGGGTATGATCTACTTACAACCCGTAAGTAGTTTTTTTGCATAACTTTCACATCACTTTCTCTAAGTAGTGATGATTAAAATACCACTAAACAGTGGGTTTTTATATCAA
Organism: Trapa incisa; assembly: GCA_030064435.1. Taxonomy (NCBI): domain Eukaryota; kingdom Viridiplantae; phylum Streptophyta; class Magnoliopsida; order Myrtales; family Lythraceae; genus Trapa; species Trapa incisa. The sequence goes on along the minus strand of CM057775.1, from coordinate 4,117,306 downwards.
GGCACTTATCATCCCCAACCGGGTATGATATTAGTAAACCCACTCACAATCGATAAGTGATTTTTAAATTATAAGGTGTGCTTATCATCCCAACCGGGTATGATGTTAGTAAACCCACTCACCCGTTAATGCCATGAATTCCACTAGACTGGTTCTTTGTATTCACGCGAGCTTGTCCTTGCTGACGTTCCCGGTATTTAACGTTCCGACACGATATGAACAACATTGTTCATTATTACTCGGCATAACAGCCTTCATTCATTAATGAATGAGAAAACCCAAACTTTTAGTTATTTGCAATTAGGTCACTAAAGTTATTTCTCTTTAACTTTAAGTCCCTAATGTCGGTTTTTCCTCAAATTGAGTCCCGTAACTTTTAAAGTTTATCGTGGGACCTCAATTTATTCAATTTCACCAAAAAGGGGTTTAATTTTCCAAATTTCCAATTTGGTTCCCCAATTTTTCCAAAATTACCTTTTTGCCCTTCTTTCACAAAAATGGTAAGTTTTTTCCCTAAAATTTCCAAAATTCCTCAATTGGTCCTCCAACATTATTTTCATGCCCAATTGATCCCTCAATTTCATAAAATTGTATTTGGCCCCTTTGAATTTCGAAAATCCCCAAATTTTCCCCCAATTTCAACTCTTCAACACTACCGAATTTGATTTCATCAAATTAACCGATCAAACACTTCTAATTATTGAAATTGGAGTTGAAATTGAGTTCCTGTATGTTCATGCGATTCTAAGAAACTTTGAATCGTAGATTTTAACGTCGGAACAAGCTCAAACGGAGCTTTGCCGGAAAACAAACTGTAGAGAGAGAAAGCTTCGATTACTCACCGGTGAAGACACGACAGTCCAAGCTTTCGATCTGGGCAGATAGGTCTCGTCCTGAGGTTCATCCTAAAATCAAGTATTGTATCAATTGATGTGGAATTGGATTAGAATTTCGTCATTGAAATTCGGTCGAAAATTATAAAAGGGAGCCGAATTGGCTACCTTTCGGTCCTAATTTGGCCGTGGAAAGGCTGAGGAAGTGTTGGGAGGGCTTGGTTTGGCCTGAGAAGGGCTTGAAATGGCCGATTTCAGCTTAGCCGAAATAGGGCAGCTTCGGTCCACCGGAGTTATTTCACTATTCCATCATGTCGGTGCTTCTCCAACGATTCTCGGATTGACTGGAGTTTGCTATCAGATAGTTGTCTTCTCCCCGGTTCTAAAGAGCCCGACCTTTGTTCAAGTCGAAGCTCTGGTTCGAGCTTTACCGGGAAATGGAGCAGTAGAGAGAGAGAGAAGTGTTCAGGTGTGAGGAGAATGAAATGGGGATGACCTCTTTATATAGTTGTAAAACCCATGTATTAAATGGTCGAGATTTATTACTAGTATTAATATTGCCATAAATTATTGGTATTAATTTCAATAATTTAATTTCGGTATTAAAATTATTTATATTAATTCCAATAATTTAGGTATTAAATTATTGGTATTAATTTTAATAATTAAATATATATTAATTGATGACTATTTATGATAAGCGTACGTTCGTATAAAAATTTTTTACCGAAATTTCGGGTTACAAAAAAATCATACTTCCCAGAAGGTCACCCATCCTCACACTACAATCACTTAAGCACATTTAACTTTGAAATTCTTGTGGAATCTTGTTCACCTAAACCAATTTGGTTTTTATTTTCTAATTTGTCTTAATTTTATTTTCCAATGTTTAATAAATCCTTTGTATCAACCGAAAGTTGTAAATTTTCATATTTCTTATTCCCAAATGTAAACCGGTTTGGTTTTCTTATTCGGTTTGACCAGTTTTTTTCCCGATTTTCCTTAACTCAAATGTGCGGGGTTTACATAATTGGTCGTTGTACATATGGTAAGACCTGCATGCCGTGGAGGGTCCAACACGCAGATGCATACTAACAACAAATTCACCATAACTAATTTTGGCCTGGAATCTTAAAGTGCATGCAAAAATAGTCTCCCAATAAAACTGAAAAAAAATATACGAAAAGAGTCATGAACTAGACGCAAAAGATTGTATGAAATCATATTAACTGATCATACAAAAAGAGAGTCATCAAATGATTTTTTTTCTATTACCCCACAAAATGTGAATGAGCCTCTAACACCTTTTCTCTAATGAAATCTATGTTACACAATGTTAAATGAAAGAACATCTTTAATATGTTAATTTGCCTTTAAATTTACTTTTTACCATTCAATTCACAAATCCTATCCTTCTATGTTTTAACACTATGCTTCCCTAGAGTGAGCAAGTGCAGAGAAATTCTCTTCTCAACATATCTCTCAAATAATGCGAGCTTAGTATCAATACCAAAATGCACAGAATACAAGAAATGGAAACTAGGGCAATTTCTTTTAGGTACGTTCTCTGAAAGAATAACATAATCAAAGAATTTAGCATGTATATGTTAAGCGCGAGCAAACTACATCTCAAATTACTTTGATTCTGACACTTTATTCTATCAGAATGACGACTGAATTATTAGTGTCCGAACAGGAGAAAGTGAAAAAAGTAAATCTCGAATAACACAAACAATGAGAAAGAAAGAATGGAAAACTCACAGGAGATGTAATGGACAGCCCCACCATTCGCCAGAACATCTTTGCTTGTGTGTGGAAATGGCACCCCGATTCAAAGATCTGAAATGGAAAGGCGGTGAAGGAAGGAGAATCGCCCTGGGCCACTAAACTCTAGAAACAATTAGTGGATGTCCAGAAATTAGATCACAGTTTCCACGTGTCACCTAGAAGGAGGTTTTCGGTGAAGCAATAGAGGAGAGATTTTCAAAAACAGGGGGAAGAGGTGGTTGGGCATGGGTATCCTCCCATACTGTTTTACTTTTCCCTCTAATATAATTTCTATCGTGTTATTATATTCCTATAAATTAAATACAATAAAAAAATATATATTTTTTCTCTTTATTTTTTCTTTCTTGCCTTTAGATTTTCATTTTCTAAAATGAGAATGGATCGCTTGGAGGAAGGTGCGAGACGATATTCACATCAACATACTTCCATTGAATGACTGTGGAGCAGTCGATCTCGATGCTTTGAACAACAGAAACTGGGGGAGTTCGATGATCTCCAAGTTAATCTCGGCAACATTAAGCTCAATTCCTTCAATCAATCTACTACTTGGGACAGACCATGGATTGATGATATCTTGGACAACCAACGTGATCATATTCGTTGCTCTATGAACAATAAGGTTTGTTATGTTATAATAGATGGGGAAAGTTGCACTAACTTTGCTAGCATCGAGCTTGTGGAGAAGTTGGCATTACATACAATGAAGCATACAAAGCCATATCAAATTCAAAGGCTGAATGATCAACCCAAACTTGAGGTAACCCAACGATAATAGTGTCCTTCTCTATTGGGAAATATCATGATGAAATATTATGTGATATAGTACCAATGCATGCATGTCATATTTTATTGGGAGAACCTTGGAAGTTAGATCGTCACGTTATATATGATAGATTAACAGATAGATACTCATTCGTGATTAATAATAGATCAATATCTCTTGTACCTCTTACACTACTCTCAGGTAAGCACGCTTAACTTTGAAGTTCTTATGTAATCTAGTTCACTTGAACCAATTTGGTTTTTGTTTTCTAGGTTGTCTTAAGTTTCTTTTCTAATGTTTAATAAATCTTTTGGATCAACCGAAAATTGTAAATTTTCATATTGCTTATTCCCAAATGTAAATCGGTTTGGTTTTTTTATTTGGTTTGACTAGTTCTTTTCCCGGTTTTCCTTAACTCAAATGTGCAGAGTTTACAGATACCATGGAGCGGGTTATGTAAACGATTCACCAAGAGGTCAAGAAATGACGAGGTGAATGCAAAAACTTCTTAAGAAGGTCAAACCGAGAAGGATACCTCATGAATAGGGATTAGGTGAGAAGTATACTTAGGACCCTCTCATAAAGGGCAAACACGGAAAAACGTCCCCCGGGACTCTAGGAAATGACACGGTTAGAGTGAAGAAGAGAAGGAATACACTATGAAAGGGAACTCTAGAGGGATGCATACAACCAAGTGCCTTGAAGGAATCATTGGTTGGCAGATGGGCATAACGAGGAGTGCAAGGAGCCAACCCCTAATTAGAAACTACTTGAAGGAAGGATATACTGGAGGCTGAGACTAACCTACTTTAGAAAAGTGATAGAATATTAGGTACAACTTCCTTTGGAAAATATAGAGAAGTCAAAGTGGAGATTCGAAACAACATAACAGAAGTAAGCAAACCATGACAACGAGATGGTCAAAGAAAATGAACGACACCCTAAGGAGGACTGGGAAGTAGTAAGGAATACACCCGAAAAAGGGCACTGGAAGGATCATTAAGGACAGGGAGATTAGAGAGACAACTGCCTCAAGAAAACTAAACAAGGTGAAAAGTAGGGACGAGACAGGTAACGAACTACTCTCGTAAGGGTCATAGAGTAAACTCCAACAAAGAAGGAAGAGGTGGAAAGGCCAAATATTGGAGAAAAGAAGGATAAAAGAAATCCTTAAAAGCAAGGGCCAATTAACGACTAAAACTCAAGCCAAGAAAGGAATAGACAAGCCTCTCACATAACGGTTAAGAAAACTTGAAATAAGAAAGATTTGTACACTTCCTAAAGAAGTAGACATATACTAGGTATGAATGAATATGCAGATAGAGTATAAAAGATGTGTCTGCAAGAATTGTGGAGTAAAGGTAAATAGGAGAAGACGATATCAAGGGATGTCATTTAATGGTAAAAATCCCCTACAACAAATGTAAAAAGGAATGTCAAGAGAAAAGGAAAGAATCCTACCAAGTAAGTATCGTGATATAACAATATGACATGTTTGGAGAAAGAGCATGAGTATCAAGAAATAATTCCAGAAGAACCGAGTAGAAAGAAGAAACTAGTAACAGTGGACAGCCAAAGAGAATGAATAAAGCCCTAAGAAAAGATGAGATGTAGTAAAAACTACACTCTCTGAAGGACAATGGGTAGTGGTGCTCACAAAATTAGTCTGTCCTTACAGACATGTGGTTGGTAATGGCGCTCTAGGCCACAAGTGAAATAAAAGGGAGTTGTGTTCTATGAATGTGTGATCCCTCTCTCTTGGAGTGAAATTGTTCTATTAAAACCTGGTTATAATGAATAATCACCATTATGCTTATATCCCTAAAACTTGTAGACCCTTTTTTTAAAAGATGGACATCCCTTATACTTAATATTTTCATAGTGATGCCTTGTTGTTAGATAAACCCTACTCATTGAGTTGTGAACCCACCCCCTCCATTAACCCCTTTCAAGTAGTAGACATGCCAAGAGTAAAAAATTATGCCCACATACTAGCAATGTACACTTTTATTCCTAATTTTGTCTTATATTTCGGTATGATTTTGCGTATTACTAAAAGTTACTTTTATTCTATAAGTCTTATCCCTATCGAGTCTATGATGGTAGACGTACTCACTATCATAAGATCGAGAGGATTGGCGGATTGTTTGTAGGTTTAGTCGAGAAAATTGGGTTTGGGTGTGACAATTGGTCCCTCAAGCTACCCATATAAGACTCAACCCTGCTCTAGTAGGCCGGTAGCTAGAATTCTCTCTGTAAATGAGAATGCTCAGTTTTACAACGACCCCACTACCAGATCTTATAAATTTCAAAACAAACCACCAAACTTGGTGATATTGGTAGCGTTACAATTGGGTAGAAGCCAACTTTCTAACTGTAGTGCTCCTTGACGTTGGTGTGCCCTCTATTGACATTTGCATGATCAAATAATAACCTTGCTCCTTTGACAAAAAATATAGCACTCCCTTCCCGGCCTAACCCCGACCTCCCCAACGACCAACCATGAGCAAAAATAATTTTTGGGACTCCTATTAGTCCCCTCTAGTAAATCTCACCGACCATTCGAGTTGAAGGTAAATCTCATGACCATAAAAATTCTTGGAAGCTCCAATCATACCTCTATTTTAAATGTTCATTGTAAATTGCATTTTTCAGGCTACTCAAAGCACCACTTGGAGTGATTAAAGAGACCATGAATGCACAAAGGAGTTAGATTTCCAACTTCGACCACGTCAATAACTGACTCATCGTCTCTGGTGAGTTCCAGGCACCTTTCCAAACTGTGTCAATTTTTTCAACGAAGGCCCGATTGTAGATAAATAGCACTACTTTGGTTGAGATTAGCCGAAAAGTGATTGTGGGGACCTAAGGAATAAGATGAGGGACTTATAAAGGATTTTTGTAAAGTTTAATGAAATGATTTAGTGGAGAAGAAAGATGGGGGCCTAAAATGTAATTTTTAAAAAGTTTGGGGATCAAATTATTGTTTTAGGAAAATGGGGTCCCAAATGAGACTTAGTGGAAGTTTAGGGACCTGAAAAGAAGTTTTAAAAATGTTAGCGACCCGAAGAAGTAGCTTGAAGAGGCTAGGGACCTAAATAAAAACTTTGGAAAAGTTTAGGGGCAAAATGAAAATAATTTTAGGACCCAAAATGAAGTTTTTGAAAACTTGAGAACCCAAATGAAACTAAAGAAAGTACATAAAACTTAAATGAAAGACTTGAGAAGTCTAGGGTTCCAAAAGAGAGTTTTTGTTGGGCAAGGACAAAATGGTAATTTTGCCAAGTTTGAAAGACCTAAATGGGTAAGGACAAAATATTTGATCCTAAAAGAAAGTTTTAGAAAGAAACTAAAAGTATGTATTATTTTAAAGAATGGCAATGACCAATATTTTATAAGAAAATAAGATTCGTGTGATGAATTATGACGTTTATTTTTTAATTGATAATGATATCAATAGAAGGGAAGTCTATTTATAAAGCAATCATCAATACACGACTGTTTGTACAAATTTGAGTTGGTTCAGATAATAGTTCTCATCCAACATTTATAAATTGGTTCCCATTATAAATACGGATGATTGTGGTAAGGGAATATCTTAGCATAATATTGAGTGTGCATCAATAAGTGTCAATCGGTTAGTTGGTTCAGATGATAGTTCTTATCTGACGTTTTTAAATTGGTTCCCATTATGAATATGGATAATTGTGTTCAGTGAATACTTTAGCACAATATCAAGCGTGAATCAATATATGTCACTTGGTTAGTTGGCTCGAATGATAGTTTTGTGCAACATTTTTAAATTCATTTACATTATGAATATGGATGATTGTGTTAAGGGAATACACTAGCACAATACCGAGTGTGCATCAATAGATGTTAGTTGGTTAGTTGTTTAGATAATAGTTCTTGCCCAACGCTTTTAAATTAGTTCATATGATGAATGTGGATGATTGTACTAGACGAATACACTAGCATAATATCGAGTGTGCTTCGTTAGATATCACTCAATTAGTTGGTATGGATGACAGTTTACGCATAACTTTTTGTATATAGTTTAGACAAATAACTTATACTAATGCACGGATGATAGGTTCAATAATAAACTACTGTAGAAAATGAGATACTAAGCTTCGTATAAGCTATTTTGAGTTGCGACAATATCGTAACCATGAATGACCCGATAAGATGCATTTGCACTCACTAAGCGTCACTCACTCTCTCCCACTAACACATTTTAGAGACGTATGAAAGACTTGAACAAAAGAAAAGAGGACCCTTGTAAATAAAAAAACCCGAGATGAAGTATTTGGGTTAATAATAGCTGGTTCAAGGCAACGACTAATTTCCCAAATTTTGATTTATGACCCATTATGCAATTTGAAAAGAAAATTTTTAAGAAGTTTAAATTATTAGTGTATTTTGGCACGTTGTATTTAATTCGATCATTTTGACCTGTCGATGAGGTACTCAGTATTATAGCGTTGGGAGAACAGTTGTGAAAATTTTAATTTTCTAAAAATTATTCAACTTATTTTCTACTACTTTGGGCCAAGAATTACCTTTTTGCCATTGAAATATTCTCAAATTTAATCCTTGTACTGGTTTGACCCTAACTACCATCAATTCTTTACTAAAACACTTCTCGGTCCTCAATTATTGATCAAGGATGTCATTAGGGATTAGACTAGGCCACTTTTAATAATTTCTATAATTTTTGTTCGAATCGATTTTTAATTTCGATTTGGGTTTTCATTACTCGTTTTACCTTTACGATTTAATTGAGTTTAAATTTCACTTTTCTAAATTCCGGTGTATATTCAATGTTCGGCTCGATATAGTTGGGTTGGTTTATATGGCCACATAATATTCCAAATAACCTTTTTTTCACCATTAGTGAGAATAACTAATTTACCCATTTTATTTAAAAATAACCATTTTGTCCATAATTGATTAAAAATGATTATTTTCACCCTAATTAATAAAAAAAATCCTATTTTATAACTTATTTATAAAAAAATAATCATTTTACAACTAAAATATCAAAATCACTATTTTATCCTTAAACTTTAAAAAATGATATATATATATATATATAACATCTCTCCTAAAAATTATATTATAATTCATTATTCTTCATTTCATACACTATTTTTATAAGTTTTCTTATTTTTATAAACTAATTATAAAATTTTCAAATTTAGTATTTTAGTATTTAGATTTAAAAAATTACTTATAATTTCTTAAATATTTTTTAAACACTTTATTTATTTTCTAAACGCTTTATAAGATGAGTTGAAAGTCTTATCCCAATTAAATTTGACTAAATTTAGTGGTTTTGTAAAAGTGGCTTAAATGAAGCTAATAAAAGTTGATAAAAAATACACATTAGAGAGACATGATCGTATCGTGGGTTTATTCTGTAGTGATCATTAGTTAGGTGGTCGTTGAAAGTGAACCAATTTTGTATTTAATTAGTCATTATTGCGGATGGCAAGAAGGAATTGCAATTAAAAAATAACTGAGGGGAGAAACGATAGCTTAACGGAATTATAACGAGTAGTAGAAGAGGTATAGAAGAGTGATGCGATCCTCTAGGCATCTGTAGAATAGTACTATGGAACTTCAACGGAGCAACCCGAGTTTTCTATCCATACAACGATGACTAAAAATGACCGATAATTTCATTAACTTCCCGGCTAAATGGCTGCCACATAACTTAAAATTAGTTAATTAACATTTTTAAGAGAAAATGATCACATATGAATAATGGAAAATTTTAAAATTGAAACTACGTGGCAAAATGTGTCTGAATATTTTTTTTTAATTTGGGAGAGGAATAAAGTAACTCAATTTTTGTTAAATTAAATTTAATAAAAAAATCAAGTTAATTTATTATTCAAGTAGCGGGAGGAGCTCTATTACATATAGAAGGAAAATGAGACAGGGAAGTTGTTGAAGAGTAGCCTGGTTATACAGAGACGATAGGCCACTCGGATCTTGGTCCCGTACTGAATCCATTAATCAACTTGCATTGACTTTTTCTTATTTATTTATCACCAAAATTATCGGTAACTCTTTACTATCAAAATTTTGAAACTATGACTTTTGGTATAGTTCCAAATTTAAGTTTTAAATATTTTACTAGTAATATTCTAATATTTGGATAATTCAATAGTTAATCCTATTAGTTTTAACAATTATGAAACAATAAAATTTAATAAACTAAACATGATTAATTACAACAATGGTAAACATTTGGTACAAGTAACATTTAAAAATGTCACTTCTCTTATCTACCATAGAGGATTATAGGGGGAAGAGCACATTTTAACAATTGAGGTAAACTAGCTTCTAATATCTAATAATAATTATTATGGATATATAATGTTTTTTTATATATGATAAAAATATATCTAATAAATTATAATACCTAAATATATATTATATATAAATAAAATATATTTATAAATATATTATTTATTAATATTTAATTTTATATAAATTTATTACCAAAATATATTTGTATTAATAAAAACATATTAAATTATTGATATAATTTTATTTAATAAGATAAAAAAACATTATTAAATTTATATATAATTATTTATTTATAAAATATTTTTATATATGAAAAAAATATAACATGTATAATCATATATTATATATTAACAATATTAAATAATTTTATTTTTTTGAAATAATTTAACTCTAGCTCATTGGTGCGCCAACAATGCATATTCAACTTATTTTTAATAAACATTAAAATTGATATTATGTTCATTTTATCAATTTTGGTAACACAAGTAATATTTTTAAAAATATTTGATATTTTGGTTATAATTTGGTATTTATAATTATATAAATATTTTATTATTATTTTTATTATATAGATATAATTTATTTAATTTGTTTATATAAACATTTAATAAAATAAAATCATTCAATATTATTAATATATAATTATATATGTAATTTTTGTATGTATTTATCTATATATGACAAATATTATATATATAAAATTTTCATTACATAAATAAATTTATTATAACTTTTAATGTTTTTTTATATCTTATCGAATAAAATTATATTAATAATTTAATAGATTTTTATTGATATAATTAATTTGGTAATGTAGTTTAGGTTAAATATTAATAAATACTATATTTATATTTTATTCCTATAAATAATATATTTTTATAAACTATATTTTATTATCTATAAAAATATTATGCAATTATCATATATCTAGGCCAGTACCCTTTAATCTTGTGATTACTGTGTTTGAGCCTTATATTTAATGGAAATATTTGGTATTGCTTTTGTAAGTGACAACAAAATATATGCGTATGATAATAACGTATTTGAAATTTCAAATAATGATTATTTTCGTAATTAAATTAATTGTTATATTATTAGACCTATAGATATAAAAATATTATATTAGGCCAAAATTACCATTGGACATTTACCTGTTCTCTGTTAATGCTTACTCCACCACTTATATGGCGACACGTGGCAGAACGGTACACCTACATTCGGCGGCTCGTATATAACCGGATAACTGATGGCTCTTCTTCGTGGATTCCCTGAAAAGACTCTCCTCGTCAAGCTCTCCTCTCGCCCGCTGCGCCACTCTTTGCATCCTCCCAAGGTAGAAACGCCAATCTCTTATCTCTTCGCGCTCCAACCATTTAATAGCTAGCCAACTTCTCTGGCAAGGGTGAATTTCTTTGTCCGTCTGTTTCCCGGGAGCACTCTGGGAAAAGGGGCTGAGATCTCGGATATTTTAGTTAGAGGTTGTCGATTTGGGCTAATGTCTCTTCTGGTTCCGCCTCCAATCTGAGTGGATTTTTTGCGTCAAGTGTAAATTTTGAATAAGTTTAGCTTCGGGTGTTTTGGATAGGTTCTTCTGGGTCTCCGGATCTGGATCTCGTTTCCCTTGTCTAGGTCAGTTTCGGACTTTTGTTGTTGGTGGTCGACTCGTTCGAATTATTGGCATCCTTGCGTTACGATTTTTGCAGGCTTATAGTAGGGCTATGAAATTGGCCTCAACAGTTTGAATCTACTACTTATGTTTATAATTAAATTTTCGGGTAGAATGTTGTTTTGGGCCATAAGATATGATGAATTTTTTCAAAGTTTACAGATTTCCCATCGTTTCAATTTCATATTTTATTTGTCATCTTATTGCCTCGCTGAATGTCATGGAGCTGGGAGGGCCTTTGTTCATGCTGACCACCCTTTGACTCTGTTTAATTGGCAGATTTGATTATTTGACATTCATGAGTTCAACTGTTGCCAAAGCATACACGGTTTCCTGTAACTCGGGAAACAACAAGAACTGCTGCAGCCTTCACCTGTGGATTTTGCTGTGCTTACTGCCAAAGTTTCTGGGCACTGCCTTTGGATACGTGAATTTCCTATTGATCAAGGCCATTGACAGGAGTCATAAAGGATTTTGTTCAGTTGGGACATTTGGAAGGATCATCTTGTAGTTCTGGGCATCTGTTTTGGCAGTAATTGAGTGGGTCTGCTGAAGTTTGTCTTATTCTTTCACACCTGGCAGCATGGTTTCTTCTCAGTTTTCTACTTCAGCTAAGACCCAGGCATGCAAACGAATTCCGGGCCAGCTGTTCCTCCTCATGAATTCTCAAGATCCTGTTGCTCCAGATCATGTAGAGATGGATTTCTCCGATGTGTTCGGCCCTCTACCATCTCAGCAGACAATAGAGGGGAGTGTAAGCAATTCTGTGGCTGGTTTGGAAGCAACCGAGCTCATATATAATGAACCGGCTGTTGTTCATAACCGTTCACACTCTTTTGTTGGCCCTTCTTCTTATCTCGGCCAATCATTGAAGTTAAGTATGCTTACTCTGCATGAAAATGAGGAATTGACTGATCTCATAGAAACTGTTAATGGAGAGGCTGCCAAAGAGCTTCCCAAGCTTTCTACTGATGATGAAGAGACTGGAATTTCAGTTAAAGATATTCAAGGCATTTATGGAGATACACAAAGTGTGGGAATTGAAGATTTTGAGATTTTGAAAGTTGTTGGTCAGGGTGCATTCGGAAAAGTTTTTCAGGTGAGAAAGAAGGGTACATCTGAGATCTATGCCATGAAGGTCATGAGGAAGGACAAAATAATGGAGAAGAACCATGCTGAGTACATGAAAGCAGAGAGGGATATTCTCACAAAAATTGATCACCCGTTCATTGTCCAACTTAGATACTCTTTCCAGGTAACTTGTTTTAGTTATTATTTAATTAAACTTTGTTTTACTTTGTCTTTTAGAAGCTTTATTTTTTGTGTATACTAATTATAATTACTGATTTCTACCCGAGAGAAAACCAGTCTTCACTTACATGGCATTAGCTTTGTTTTCCTCTCAGTAATATGCACTTAGCTTTGCTCATATGATTGCATGTTATAACTTGGGTATTTATCTGCAGACAAAATATAGATTGTACCTTGTGTTGGACTTCATCAATGGAGGGCACCTCTTTTTCCAGCTTTATCATCATGGTCTCTTCAGGTTTGCTATGGATGCTTTGCTTATTTATGAGAACCATGAATACGGTAGAGGTGTTGGCCTTACTTTTTTTCTCCATCATTCTAGGGAGGATTTGGCACGTATCTATGCTGCTGAAATTGTTTCTGCAGTTTCTCATCTCCATGCAAATGGCATAATGCACAGAGACCTCAAACCTGAAAACATTCTATTGGATGCAGATGGTCATGTATGTTTTATGGTTCCCATTTTTTATTGACCAATCTGTGGGGAGAAAATTGTAATAATACTTGCTATGTGTTAATTCATTATTCAGGTTGTTCTAACTGATTTCGGACTGGCAAAGGAATTCGAAGAGAATGCGAGATCTAATTCTATGTGTGGAACCGTAGAATACATGTCACCTGAGATTATTCTTGGAAAGGGCCATGACAAATCCGCAGATTGGTGGAGTGTGGGAGTCCTCTTATTTGAGATGCTCACTGGAAAGGTAGCCCTGTGGTTTTATAAACTGGTTCAGCTTCTTGATTCTCAAATATTTCCATCTCTTAGGCTATTAGATTACTCGGATGCTTTGACCACAAAATCCAAATTTCTGGAGATAATATATATTGGTTTGTAGAAGAAGTGCCCAAATGACTGAATTGTATTTCTGATTTGGCCACAAACTAATTTCCAACCTTATCTAGTTTAAGCTTCGAACTAATAAATTTCTGTGATGGGTCAATCCTGTTCTGCAGCCTCCTTTTATTGGTGGAAACCGGGCCAAGATTCAACAAAAGATCGTGAAGGATAAAATGAAACTTCCAAATTTCTTGTCAAGTGAAGCTCACTCCCTGCTGAAAGGGGTACGTTGTTCTTGCCTATGAATGTATGGATGCCTTTCATCATTTGCTTCATATTGAAATAACAGACATTAAATCAAATCATCATTATAGTTAAAAGAATTGAATAGAATGAATATATTGATTAGTTAAAGCAAGCTATATCTTTCTTGCTAATTGCATTTGTGTATACTTTCTCCCTGACAAATATGACATGACATGACTGAAACTAATTAGGGATTGAAGTTGTTTTCTGTGCAAAACTAAGGAATAATTTTTGCTTTGAATTTAGCTGCTTCAAAAAGAAGCAATCAAGCGCTTGGGCAGTGGGCCTAGTGGAAGCGATGACATAAAGGGGCACAAGTGGTTCAAGACAATCAATTGGAAGAAGCTGGAATCTCGGGAGGTCAACCCAAGCTTCCGCCCTGAAGTTGCAGGAAAGCAGTGCATTGCAAACTTTGAGAAGAAGTGGACGGAGATGCCCATCACGGATTCTCCTGCAGCAAGCCCGACCACTGGAGTAAACCCTTTCTATGGATTCACATATGTGAGACCAACAGGGTATTTTCTTCAGAATAACATCAGTTAGACTGGGATGTATCTAGCCAGTTTTACTATGGTCTCATGAACTTATCCACATTGTGAGGGATAATTGTCAAATAAACTTGTGGATATTTGCTGTCTTGTTTTACTTTGATCTTTACCATCTTCTTTTGGATGGAATTTAGTGTGCTACTTATTTTTCTGTGATCAATGAAAAACATTGCATATGGGTATTTGCATTGATAGTGGCCAGATATCTTGATGAATTTTGTAGAACATCACTTGTTTGGGCTGTTTGCCATAGATTGACCCGATCTTATGTTAAAAAGATACAAGAGATTACTTACACCAAGTGAATCAAATTCCTCAAATAGAAATACACTTAAAAAGAAACAAAGGCACCACAAAGAATCATTTCAATCAAAGAAGCTGAAGATCTCAAATCATATGTACAAACAGAATTGTGATTCTTATGGACTAAAACAATGTGAACAAAAGGTTTTTCAATCCTATCTCTAAGAAGGATCCCCGCATTCTTCACTAGCTAAGATAACATCATTTTCCTGCAGCTTTAGAAGATCCATCTTTTCAAAGGCGTAAGGTAAGATCAAGAAGAGGAGCCTTGATTGCACTTGCACCCGAGCAAGAAGGGTTCTCTTCCGTTAAGCCAGGCAGCTGGTTCAGGTCCATTCTCAAAATAGAGCTCCCAAATTGCATCTTGCAGTACGTTTCACAGCTTGCAAGGGTCAACCAGAGCCCACAACTTTGCCCTGAAACAGAAATTCCGCGAGTCTGCTCCCGTTCTACGTCCGTAAAACCTACTGAAGTCCCAACTTCACTCTCTGTTGCTGGAGTTCTGTAATCTTCTGCTCCAAGATGGCCCTCGATGGTACAAGGAACCAATCCCCAGCCCGACAGAGCCTCCTCCCTCATTCCAAAGCCTCGTTTGGGGCTTAAAGAAGCAGCCATCGGAGTTGTGGCGGCCATGAGGAAAGGCTTCTCAGCGAGCTTTAGCATGAGCGCGCCAACCTCCAGTTCTAAAGGGCTAAACTCATCAGCATTGATCAAACGGGGGCCAACCGGAGTCTCGGAAAGGTTCTTGCACCCGCGCCAGCCACGGTCAGGATGGGAGCGCAAGTGGCCGTACATGGCCTTGCGGGACTTGAAGATCCTCTCGCACTCACAGCACCGACGATCGGAAACGTCTTCGCGGACAACGCTAACGGAGGGGTTTTTCTGCGCTTTCTTTGACCTCTTTGGCTTCAAGCTCGGAGCTTTACCGCGATCCTTGACGCCTACCACCCTTTTCTTCATTCTTAACTGAACTTGAGATGGGGCCGACGATATGGGACCGAGAAAGAGAAACCCCGAAAGGATGAAGATGATGAGAGGAGAGGAAAAAGTAATATCTCCTCTCCTAGTTTCAGTTCTTATGAGAATGGAAGACTTGGCAAGAAGATGATCTAAAAACGACCCCTTCCTTTAAATCCTCCTACGTTTTGAAGTAAAAAAGAAAACCTCATATATATATATATATATATATTTTTTTTTTTTTTCTCAGTGCGGCCACCTTACTTGAGATCCACTTTTCATAGGTCTCTTGCTCTCTATTCCACCACTCAGTTTTTTCAAGTGTTGATGTCTATCCATAAATATAATACAATTTAAAATATTTATTAATAAAAATAAAATATTTTTATAAATAAAATAGCATAATAGAGTAGGAGACTAGAACATATAATTAAAAAGAAATACAAAAATAAGTGAAAGGTCAAATTTATCATAATATTTAAGGATGTTAATTATATATTTGAGATTGTTTTTTTAACTTTTATACCAATTATATGTCAATTTCTTGGATACAAAATATAGAATATAAAAAACAAAGTCTTAAATTCATAAGATTTATATTTTACAATATAACTTGGAAATAAAAATAAATAAATAAGATGGACTAGAATTTTTATTATTAGATTAGATTTTATAATTTGTTTGTATGGTTTGATGAGTTTGAGATAATTTTACTAATATTGGTTTGTACTTTCATCTTCAAGGAGAAATAATCAAATGATAACTGAGGCAGACCACTGTGTTTAACGGATTCTCACATATTGTTTGTCACTGTCCCACCTCATCGCCTCTCTTTTGTTGCAAGCGGCTTCATCTACCTTCTTTGATCGAGTCAGGATTTTCCGGCCATTCCGTGCGGTATGTTCCTTTCCGTTTATTTCATTCATTTATATGTTTCTTCTTACTCTAATAGGGTTGTATCTAAACCAATCTCGGATATGTTTCTTCATCTACCTAATGGTTCCTAATGATCTTCAATCGCCACTTCCTGCATTGGCAGTCGGAGGAAGCCCATCCCCGTAGCCGACTCTGTGTCACCTCCTTTCGGAGTGGTCCTGCGGACAACTCTGAATCTAGGGTAAGTCAAGCCTTTAGTGCTGCTGTTTACCTTTTTAATTTGTTTATTTCATTTTGTAAAAGAATTGATTCAAGACAAATCCGTAGATTGGTGGAGTGTGGGAGTCCTCTTATTTGAGATGCTCACTGGAAAGGTAGCCCTTTGGTTTCATAAACTTTCTCTTATCCTATTAGATTTCTCTGATGCTTTGACTACAAAATCCAAATTTCTGGAGATAATATATATTGGTTCCTAGAAGAAGTGCCCAAATGACTGAATTGTATTTATGCTTTGGCCACAAACTAATTTCCAATCTTGTTCAGTTTAGCTCTGAACTAATAAATTTCTATGATTGGTCAATCCTGTTCTGCAACCTCCTTCTGTTGGTAGAAATGGAGCCAAGATTCAGCAAAAGATTGTGAAGGATAAAATGAAACTTCCAAATTTCTTGTCAAAGTGAAGCTCACTCCTTGCCGAAAGGGGTAAGTTGTCTTTGCCTATGAATCTACCAATGTCTTTGCTTCAGATTGAGATAACATACATTAAATTAAATCATTATTATAGTTAAAATAATTGAATAGAATGAACAGGTTGATTAGTTACAAATGAGCTATATCTTTCATGTTAATTGCAATTCTATATACTTTCTTCCGAACAAATATGACATGACGGAAACTAATTAGAGATTGAAGTTTTATGTGCAAAACTAAGGAATAATTTGTGCTTTGAATTTAGGTGCTGCAAAAAGAAACAATCAAGCGCATGGGCATTGGCCTAATGGAAGTGATGACATAAAGGGGGTTTAAGAAGATCAATTGGAAGAAGTTGGAAGCTCGGAAGATCAACTCTTCTTGAAGTTGGAGGAAAGCAGTGCCTTGCAAACCTTGAGAAGAAGTGGGTGGATATGCTGATCACGGATTCTCCTGCAGCATGCCCCACCACCGGAGTAAACCCGTTCTGTGGATTCATATGTGAGGCCAACCGAGTATTTTATTTCAGAATAACAATCTCTGAAATTATTGGATATTTGTTGTCTTGTTTTGCTCTGATATTACCATCTTTTGTTGGAGTTTAGTGTGTGATACTTGTTTTTATGTGATCAATGAAAAGAATTTTATATGGCTATTTGCATTGATGATGGCCAGATATCTTGATGAAATTTGTAGAACCATCATTTGTGTTTGGGTCCTCTCTCAAAGTTACACCTTCTCTTACTTTCTGTTAATGCTTACAAGTTAACTTACACTAAATCAGGGAAAGATGGAAGTGTTTTTTAGATATAGTCAACTAAAACTGGAAGATAAGTGAGTATATTAACTGTGTTACATAAGTCTTAATGTTAAAAATACATAAATATTACCATTGTAAAAAATAATTTTTTAACAAACTTCTCTAATATTTTAATAACACTAATTTATTTCAAACAAATTTCAATGATATAAAATAATTGATATCTGACAATATGATCATTTACACCAAACACTTTTCAAAGAAAAAAAAGGTGAAAATCATGTATTGCAGAGGAGATATACACTTATAAAGAAACAAAGGTACAACAAAGAATCACTTTATTAATTGGAAGAATGAAAGAGGCTGGAAGGACTCAAATCACATGTACAAAAGGAATTGTTATTCTTAATAGGCTAAAACAATGTGAACTCATTCTAAGAAAGATCCGCACCATCTTCGGTACTGCTGCTTTTTCTTCTATACTATGAAAATCCATCTTCAAAGACGTAAGGTAAGATCAAGAGCCGGAGCCTTGACTGCACCACAGCAAGTTGAAGCTGAAGGGTTCTCTTCCGTTAAGCAGCGAGGCAGCACAGTAGAGTTCCCAAATTGCATCTTGCAGTACGTTTCAGAGCTTGCAAGGGTCAACCAGAGCCCACAACTTTGCCCTGAAACAGAAATTCCGCGAGTCTTCACCCGTTCTACTACGCCTAAAAAACCTGCTGAACTCCCAACTTCACTCTTTGTTGTTTGAGTTCTGTAATTTTCTGTTCCAGGATGACCCCCGATTGTACAAGGAACCAATCCCCAGCCCGACAGAGCCTCCTCCCTCAATCCAAAGCCTCGTTTGGGGCTTAAAAAAGCAGCCCTCGGAGTGGTGGCGGCCATGAGGAACGGCTTCTCAGCGAGCTTTAGCATGAGCGCGCCAATCTCCACTTCTAAAGGGCTAAACTCCTCAGTATTGATATTGATCAAACGGGGGCTAACCGGAGTCTCGGAAAGGTTCTTGGACCCGCGCCAGCCGCGGTCAGGGTGGGAGCGCAAGTGGCCGTACATGGCCTTGCGGGACTTGAAGATCCTCTCGCACACACAGCACCGACGATCGGAAACGTCTTCGCCGACAACCTCAGCTACGCTCACGGAGTGGTTCTTCCGCGCTTTCTTTGGCCTCTTTGGCTTCAAGCTCGGAGCTTTACTGCGATCCTTGAGGCCTACGGTATTTTTCTTCATTCTTAAGACACGGACAATGAAAGGAGAGGGGAGAGGAGAGGCGAGGAGAGGTAAAAGCCGGATCTCCTCGCCTTCCTTTAAATCCCTCCTACTTGGAGTAAAAATGGAAATAAAATATATTTTTTTGCACTATAAAAAAATATTTAAATGAACGGCTAATTTTCAAAATAAAAATCACAATAAAACATTCAATTAACCGCCAATTTCATCACGAAAAAAATAAAATATGGAAACCATATTTAATTCTAAAAAATAACTATTTTAATAATATTTATGTTATTAATATATAAGAAAGAGATACAATATACAAAAGAGATGAGGTATACAATTCATTACTCAATTAAAGATAAAATTTAGTACAAAATTGAAGTCCAATTTTTAAGACTGAACACACTGTACCAGAAAAATTGTGGTTATTGAGAGAGAAAAATAAATAAAAAAATGAGGCCAAATAAAAAAAATTATGTTAGGGATATAAAAGATAAATAAATTTTAAAAATATATTAAAAGAGTTGTGCCAACTTAAACCATAGAAATTTATTAACTTAATAAATATATCATGTACATAATGGACAATGAATTAAAAAAATAGAGTGCACAAAAAGATAAACTTGACCAATTTATTTAAAAATCAGCCGATAGTGCATTGACTGAAAATTTACCACATTAACCATTCCACATTAAACAATTTTCTTTTAAAGAAAAATTTCACCACACTTCTATTCCACTTCACTTCTTCAAAATGTATGAAAAGTTCAAGGGAGAGAATTGAGAATTGTATTCGTTTATAGTAAATTGAGCTAAAATTTTCAAGTTTTTTTATATTCTTCTCCTTTTCCTTTTCCTAGCTAGCCATCCCTAATAAACCAACCTAAACTATTGCTACAAAGTGAAGAGGGAGCTGCCCCATTTGGGATGTGGGCCTGCAATTTTCAAGCTCATTTGATGGAGATGAAACAATGCACTCTTCCTTCCTTCCCCTTGGTTGAATGTGAGCTTTTCCTGGAAGGGGGAGCTCGAGTCTTTACACCTGAAAACGAAGCATGGAGTTGCAGTTCCTTAAGGCTCTTTGAAATAAATGGAGTTGTGTTCTTCATGCTCCATTTGAAAGAAATGAAGCTGCATCCAAGTATAAAATCTGGAGCGCACACAAGATGTACCATAGAAAGCCTAACAGAGCTTTGAATGCCCGAAAGCAACAACATTCAACTTTTCTTTATAAAATGGGTTGAAATTTCATATTTTTTATTGAATCAGGATATGAATGATAGAGATTGTGTTTGATGCTTTTAAGAGACATATTTAGGTATTGAATAAAGATGAATTTGAATAAGTTTAAAGGATATATATTTGAATGTTTTAAAAAATGTGATTAGATTTTTATATAAGTTGAATTTAGATATGATACAAATATTTTGAATAGAAGGGATTAGCTGATAAATTTGAATATATTGAAAGAATATGAGCTTGGAAGATGGGTGCAAATATTAAAATGAGATGAATTTAGATATGATTTAAAGAGATAAATTTGGATAATTGAAGAGATAAATTAGATATTTGAATAAAACCAGTTTTGATATGCATGGAATGAAATTTAAAATTTTAAACGATATTAATTTTAATATATTAAGATATATAAGCTAAAAGTGATTAATTTGAATAGATTAAAAGAAATAAACTAAATGATATGAATTTGAGCATGTTTAAACGAGAATGAGCACAAATGTTTTAAATTAGGCGAATGTAGATGTATTTAATAGAGTTTGAATGTTTTTAACAGATTGGTTAGATATTGGAAGTAGATAAATTGAGTATTTTTAAAAAGAAATGAACTTAAGTGTTGTAAATGAGATATACTAGAATTTGGATGGAAGAGACCTAAGATCTTTTTAAATAAGATGGACTTGGACGTTTTAAGAAGGAAAGGAGCTTCAATATCTTTAAAGTGAAGGTAATGAGTGTGTATGTATTTAGAAGTGGGTTTGAGTACTTTAGATAAGATAAGTTGGATATATATACAAGGATTTTGGACTTCAAGCTTTTTAGTGATATATGCAAGGATATTATAAGATAAAAAATGATGAAAGATGATATTTATGCACAAATGAGTATGAAGATTAACTATTTATTAGGGGAACAAGATAGTATTAAGTTTTTAAACCCATTTGAGTGGAATTTACATATATCTAATTGATATCTATAATTTTTTAAATATGCTTAATCATTAAATAATTTTTCAAACTTTTAAGTGATTATGAAAATACTAAAATTTGAGTGGAAGATATTCAAACTATTTATCAAGATACTTAAAATGATGGGAATGGAAGATTTTGAGATTTTGAAAGTTGTTTTTTTCATGGGAGAAAGAAGACAACAAGTTAGATTTATACCAAGGTTATGAATAAAATAGAATAATGAAGAAGAACGATTTATTACAAGAAATAAAATGAGATATTCTTATAAAAATTTATCACTGATTAATTGTCTAATTTAGATACTATTTCTAGGTAACTTATTTTATTTATTTTTTAATTACATTTTTTTATATTGTCTATTATAGAAGATTTATTTTTTTGTGTATATAATTATAATTACTAATTTCTACCGGGGAGAAAACCAATATTCACTTACGTGGCATTAACTTTATTTTTCTTTTAGTAATAACCGCTTATCTTTGCTCATATGATTTAGGGTTATAATTTAGATATTTATCTATAAATATAAATTGTACCTTGTGTTGGATATCATCAATGGAGGGCACCTCTTTTTCCAGCTTTATTATCAATGTAACTTGTTCTCTTTAGGTTTGTTATGAATTATTTGCTTATTTATGAGAACCATAGATACCTATTATAAGTGTTGACCTTACTTTTTTTCCATCATGCTAGGAAGGATTTGGCATGTATTTATGCCGCTGAAATTGTTTCTACAATTTCTTATCTCAATGCAAATGACATAATGCACAAAAACATCAAACTTGAAAACATTCTATTTATAATGCAGATAATTATGTAAGTTTTATGCTTCCTTATTTTTATTGAACAACCTGTGTAGATAAAAATGTAAAAATATTTAATTATTTATGTTATTCTAAGCACAGCCAAAATAATTAAAAAAGAATGCGGGATCTAATTTTTTGCTGTAACTGTAAAATACACGTCAAGTAAAACTCAAATGAGTATGTTGTCCTTGCCGTATGGAATGGAAGATTTTCGTCGTTTACTTCATATTAAAATTACTGATATTAAATTAAATAATAATTATAGTTAAAAGAATTGAATAAAATGAAAGTTTACTTCATATTAAAATTACTGATATTAAATTAAATAATAATTATAGTTAAAAGAATTGAATAAAATGAAAAGTTTAACTGTATATTTCATACTAATTACAATTCTAAATAAAGTGACTCCATGAAGAGTCAGGATTTCTGGACCATTCCATGCCATATGTTCTTTTTCGTTGATTTCATTTATTTGTATATTCCTTCTTACTATCGTAGGGTTATATCTAAAACAATCTCATATAAAATTATAATGGCTGACTCTCAATATGGGGTTAATTTGTTTGTTTCATTTTGTTGTAGCACTAATTTATTTCAAACAAATTTCAAAAACATAAAATAATTAATTTTTAACAATATGTACCATACAATAGAGGAGATATCCACTTGAAAAAGAGATAAATTTATTTTGTGCTTTCACAACAAACTAATTTCCAATATTATCTACTTTAAGGTTACAACTAATAAATTTATCTGATCGGTTAATTATGTTATTTATCTTTTGTTATGTATGAATATGAGATTAATATTCAGTATAAAATTGTGAATAATAAAATAAAATTTCCAAATTTCTTGTGAACCTAAGCTAACTTATTGCTAGAAAGAGTTTTATAAGATTTAAAAAAAAATTATCTTCTGTGGCAAAAAGAATCAATCAAGATAATCAAAAAGAAGCCGATCACAATTCTCCTGTTGTATGACTATTTACATTGATGATGACTAAATATCTTATTAAAATTGTAAAACCACTTGTATTTGGCTTGTTTGTCAAATTATACTTTCTTTTACTTTCTATTAAATAAGAGTGGTTAAATACACTAAATTACACGAGGAGGAAAGTATATTAAATATATGTTAGATAAGTTTTAATATTAAAATACATAATCATTACCATTGTAAAAATATGTATTTTTAACAAACTTATTAGATAAGTCTAATATCTCATTAGCACTAATTTATTTCAAACAAATTTCAATGACATAAAATAATCGATATTTGACAAAGAATCACTTTATTAACTGGATAAAGGAAGAGTCATTACAATCAAAGATGCTGGAAGAGCTCAAATCACATGTACAAAATGAATTGTTATTCTTAGTAGGCTAAAACAATGTGAACTCATTCTAAGAAAGTTCCGCACCATCTTCCGTACTGCTGCTTTCTCTTCTATACTATGAAAATCCATCTTCAAAGACGTAAGGTAAGATCAAGAGCCGGAGCCTTGTCTGCACCACAGCAAGCTGAAGCTGAAGGGTTCTCTTCCGTTAAGCAGCGAGGCAGCACAGTAGAGTTCCCAAATTGCACCTTGCAGTACGTTTCAGAGCTTGCAAGGGTCAACCAGAGCCCACAACTTTGCCCTGAAACAGAAATTCCGCGAGTCTTCTCCCCAACTTCACTCTCTGTTGTTTGAGTTCTGTAATTTTCTGCTCCAGGATGACCCCCGATTGTACAAGGAACCAATCCCCAGCCCGACAGAGTCTCCTCCCTCTGTCCAAAGCCTCGTTTGGGGCTTAAAAAAGCAGCCCTCGGAGTGGTGACGGCCATGAGGAACGGCTTCTCAGCGAGCTTTAGCATGAGCGCGCCAATCTCCACTTCTAAAGGGCTAAACTCCTCAGTATTGATATTGATCAAACTGGGGCCAACCGGAGTCTCGGAAAGGTTCTTGGACTCGCGCCAGCCGCGGTCAGGGTGGGAGCGCAAGTGGCCGTACATGGCCTTGCGGGACTTGAAGATCCTCTCGCACACACAGCACTGACGATCGGAAACGTTTTCGCCTTCGCCGACAACCTCAGCTACGCTCACGGAGTGGTTCTTCCGCACTTTCTCTGGCCTATTTGGCTTCAAGCTCGGAGCTTTACTGCGATCCTTGGCGCCTACGATATTTTTCTTCATTCTTAAGATACGGGACAATGAAAGGAGAGGGGGAGAGGAGAGGGGAGAAGAGGTAAAAGCCGGATCTCCTCGCCTTCCTTTAAATCCTTCCTACTTGAAGTAAAAATGGAAATAAAATATATTTTTTGCACCATAAAAAAAATATTTAAATGAACGGCAACAAAACATCCTATTAAAAGCCAATTTCATCACACAAAAAAAAATATGCAAACCATATTTAATTCTAAAAAATAACCATTTTAATCATAATTTTTTAAATAATATTTATGTTCAAATATTTAATTCTATATATTTGATAAATATTTATATTATAAATAAATTTAATAGAACTATCATTTTATTTATATTCATCGTAAACATTCTTATAAATTTACTAAAAAGTATATAATCTGTTTGAATAAAAAAATTATTACACAATTAAAAAATGTATAATAGAAATTGTAAATTGTAAATCCAAAATAAAAATATTCATTTTTTCTAATAAAACAGATGCATATAAATATAGGAGTAGAATTTACAGAATATATTTCAACTACCCTAAATATATATATATATATATTATGATACTATTAAATATGGAGTATATTTAGTTAAATTTTAATATTATTATGTTCAAATCTGATTTTATATCCGATTGCTTTTAACATATCGATAAAAATAAAAAAATTTCTTAAAATTAAAAATGAATAATATAAGTATTTTAATAACCGTGCTAATTTTAATTGGATTAGTTAAAATGTGAACAAATATATATATATATATACCATGTTGTTAACCACATAGTAGTAAAAGTGCTTTTATATTGAGAGACAAAATATTTTTAATCTAAAATTTATTTATAATTTTGTAAATAAATGAGGGTATTTTAATAATGTAGGAGTTGAGGATGATGAAGATGAGAGGAGAGTAAAAAGCAGTTCATGCTTCTTTTTATTTTTTTGTAGAATACAGTTTGATCATCTACTCAAATTACTTGTCAATCACTTGTTTTGTAATATAGGATACTCCCTATGGGCTATGCTATTCTATATATTAGATATGTTTTTATCACGAAAAAATTAAAATATGCAAACCAGATTTAATTATAAAAAGAACCATTTCAATAATAATTTTTTTAAATAATATTTATTTTCAAATATTTAATTATATATATTTGATAAATATTTATATTATAAATAAATTTAATAGAACTATCATTTTATTTATATTCATTGTAAACATAGCTATAAATTTACCAAAAAAAGTATATAATTATATTATATAATTTAATATAAAGTATTATTAATAGATAAATTTATTTAAATTATATAAAAATAAAAATAAATAAGAAAATAAATAAATGAATAATAACATAAACATAATATAAATGAAGTGTATTAAAATAATTTGAAAAATAAATTATACGACAATTCCAAAATATAACAAAAGTATAGTTTTTATATTTTAGTGTAAATGGTAAAATTTAAAAGTGCGTGGGAATCTCAAAATCATAAAAGTGATACTCCACTCCAAACCTATTAGTCAAGCCCCACCTATTCAAACCACTTAATTCAATTAATATCTAAATACCTAAACGAGTTCTTTAAAATAATAAAATATCAAGTAAGTAATTCTATATATCATGATATCCACAAAGAGGGTAGCAAATAAGATATTAAAATAATTATTTTATTATAATTTTCAAATATATTAATTATTTTAAATAATTATTTATAGCAATAGACTCATTGTATTGAGGTTTTTTTTTATCAAACTTCCTTTAAACATTAGAGAGTATATAACTACACAAGTTGGTTTAAAATTGATTTCTATAAATATAAAGTAAGATCAACAAATTAATTTTAGCTTTTTTGAGGTAGATTTCTTGCCTTACATCATTTATAAGATATAAATATATGATAGACAAACTTTTATTAGCTAAATTATGTTATTTAGCGGTTCATTCAAATTCTCTTGTTAGAAAATAATATAATTAATATGAATTTATCAAAATACTAAAATTTATTACATAATTAAATATGGTCAATAAAAAAATTAAACACAAAAATAAAAAATATAATAAATTAGATCGGATAATTGTAATTAACCAAAATTGATTATGATTAAAAAAAGTATATAGAGTAAAAAAATAATTATGAATTAAAAATTGAGGATAATTAAGAAAAAAATATAGAGAGAATAAAATAGATAATCACGCACTTTAAATATCAATTCATTTAAATGAATTATGTAGCCACTAGTTAATATTTACAATTTTTATATGAGTACAAATTATATATCATACTAAAAATTATAATATAACTCTAAATATTTATAAGTTTTGCATGGTTTTACTCCTATATATTAACCAAAATTTATATTTAATATTTAGAATGGCATATATAAAAATATTTATCAATTATATGCAATTTTCAATAATAAATACACACAATAAATATGAGATCTCTGTAATGAGGTTAATTTATTAAAATATGTACTTATTTTAACTATTATGTAAACAAATGTCCTTTAGCTAAATATAGGAGTTCTATTATTTCTTTTATAATTCAATTATTTCGTGAGTTTGACTGTGTACATGCCAATTTTCTAGGATTTATTAATTATTGATTGTAATTTGATCTTCTCTAATACCAAACGTCATATGTGTAAGTTCTTTCTTTAAGTAAGAGAATCAAGAATAAAAAAAATTTAAATAAAAAATGGAATTATCGATTAAATCGTAATTATATAAAATAATCAATTTATGATAAAAATTAACGTAACATATTAATTAATAAATAGATCAATCACTGAAGGTTAGAATTAGACCAAATCAAGGTAAATTGAAATTAAATCAAATAAAATCATATAAAATTGAAAAAAAATTAATTCAAATATTTATTTTTTGAATCAAAATTATAATTTATTAAATTGAGATCATCATTATTTAAAAAATTAATTTAAAATTTTTTAATTTTTAAAATAACGGTTGAATTAGACCTCAACTGACTTATTTAAGTCTTGGTTCATGAAAATCTATTTAATTGTACTAGTCAACGTTAAGAACAGGTAAAATGACCGAATGTCATGTGGGTGCTAGATCAAATAGCGCGAACAATAAGCGAGCGACCGGTGATAATCGGTTAACATTTATAACTGCATACCTAGTGATATGTGTTGAAAGTTAATGGTTGAGCTGATCAAAATTCACGTGATAAAAATACGGTATCAAATCTTCAACGATCAAAATCAGGTCAGCAACTAAGTCAAGCACTTGTTTGGCAAGACCAATAAATGAGAGACAATAAAACCTCGGGCATAAAAAAAAATGGAGAAATTACATAAATACCCTTATTCTAAGAATTTAATTGAACACTATATAAGCAACCCCATAAATTTCTAAGTATGGAAACTTAGACCACAAAAACTGAGTATTTCCATTTACTTTTGACAGATTATACTATATTATTTACATATTTAATATTTTAGAATAATTAAAATATTTTTCAAATATAATTTTCATTTAATGCTTCAATTTGCTAAAAATTATTTTGAAAAAATTAATTTTAATATAAGCATAAACCCTACTTATAAAAAAATACTATGTATTCTATTTAAAAACACGATATATTATTCGGAAGAGTATTATAACTAAAGAAATACTCTCAATTCCATCTCTAATTTTTACTGTAAGTTTAGGGATGTGACTACCTCATAATTCAATAAATGAAACACTCACATGGTGCCACTATTAGACTGTCAAATATTTGGGTCAGGGTGGATTTTGATAAACCCATACCCAACCCAAAGTTCAGGTTTACTTGATCGGATTCAAACCTAACCCAAAGTTCGAGTTTACTAGACTCGGATCCGAACGATTTCAAACTTTGGGTCCATAGACCCAAACCCAAGGCTCAGTGACAAGGCTGAGAGGTAGACCCATAGCTCCAACCGTACATCCCGATTCGCCCAGCCATGGCCAAGCCCTCTTTGATGATCTACTAAGCACTTGTTACCTTATCCTCAGCATCGATAGAGTCGAGCTGGTTTTTAATGGCCCCTTCGAATTTCAAACTCCGCCTAGCAGTTCTTCGATTGTCCACGTGCGAGTGCAAAGTAACCACGTCAAAGTGAATCTACTCTGTGTTGTTTCCTACCTAATTCATGGACTGGCCAAAGAGTTTTCGATTGTTAATTATGCAGTCACATGCTGCAGTGCAGTCTACGTGTTCTATTGGAGTGCCATCCTACTATCTACAGTAAGAATAACAGATTAGGTTGCCAAAATGCATTAAAATGTGATCAAATGATCATACCTGTTAATTACTCAAGAGTATGAACAAGAGAAGCCGAAAGAAGAATCATGTAAAACAATCGAATGAAATCTTAATGCTTGATTTTGTAGACTGACCTTCCATACTAAAATGCCCTTGCTTATGAGATACTGTGCTCTCATGTCCACAGTAATGATCCATGAATCAGAGAGACTGTACAACAGGACCACCATACACGCTCACCATTATTTCATTATATCAGGCTCGTACAATGCTCAATACAAAGCTGTACCATCATTTGTCTGAATACTAACTATCTCTGAAGACTTAAGCTACAGCTTTTTCTGCCTTGCTATTGTTAAATGGCTGCTCATATAGATCTATAATGATATTTCCATCATGGAGTGAGGTGTGGACTTAGGGAATCCAGAATATCGATAAAATTGTTTAAATGATGATCCAGAGGTGCAGTCTGCTTTCCATTCCCCTAAGTCAATCTCTTGGGAGCAGGCAGCGAGGCATTCCAGTCTGGAATAAGTTTTATAGAGTATAAATGTTGCTCTAATGGCCCATCCACGGTTCCGGTGAAATATACAAGTTCAATCCACGGTTCCAGTGAAATATCGTTTACACCAACTTACTGAACCAAACAATTTACTGAACCGTCCATTTACCTTCAGTAATGACACCAAAGCAAGCCTCATTAGAATCATGCAAATAGAGGTGCTTAAAACCTGTCTTCATGCAAGTTAATTCATGTGTCTTGATCTTCCATCAGTAGGACTTTCCTTAACCCAATCTTGATATCAAACTTGAGAAGCTTTATTCTCGATTATGTTCTATTCACCACTTAAGCCCACAAGACCATTTCTATGCATCCAGATAATCCGAGTTAAGTATTCATCCTCACTTTTGGCATCATCTGATCCTCCACAATGAAGATCCATCCAAGTAATGGTCCCTCCAGATGACGGAACAACCCCTAGACGAAGTCTAACATTTGGAGTTCCTGCAAAGGGATAAGAATGATCTTCCTGTGTGTTAGAACCAAGAGAGCTTTTTCCCCGATGCATTATCCTAGTGTAAATGCAATAAATTTGTTGTCCAATAAACCTCAGTATCCATTATTCTCATCCATCTCCTCCTGAAAATTATTTTCAATCAGACAATATCTTAGTGGAGAAAGACAATCTAACTCACACTACATAAATTTTTTTTTTTATTAATGACATACAAGAAGCCTACCTGAGCTATATACTCTACAAGCCATGAGTCTGGAGAACATAAAACAGTAACAACAATATTCAAAGTATAAGTTGCCAGAAAGAAGAGGGTAAAACACATCTATTTTCAGTAAGCCTTGCCATGCCATTTTCTGCAGCACCACTTGTTAGTTGTCGTTATTCATTAGATAGTGCATATAGAACATGCAAGTCACATTCTCTCACAAAAGTAATTATGCTGCCATATGGAGAAATGAGGATTGATAATTGGTGAAGATGATGAACTTTAGAGCTTGAGTACTGGATTTGGAGAAAAGAGATCCTCGAAGTATATATGTTCATGGAGATTGCTATCTTAGTCGTCCAGTGCTTGCCTGTGCTCGGAGTTCCTGACTGAGGAGCGGGGGAGAGGCGTACTCATCCCTTGACTTCTGCAACGGAGATCTTAACGAGCCTGAGCATTACTTCAGGATCTGCAGGACTTCTTTCATGGAAGTTCTTGTCGAGGGGAGGATGCCTGTGCAGATGGTCCCGAGCTTGAACACAGAGATCATCTCGTTGAGATGGCCAGCCTCCCTGATCTCGTCGTCCAGAGCGTGGGCGATCGGGGTGGTCTTCTTGGATGTGGTGTCACGCCCACTCGGCCAGTGACATCTCCTCGTCACCTTCGTTGGCCGTCCTCCCGGTCGCCAGCTCTAACAGGATCGCGCCGAAGCTGAAGACGTCTATCTTCGCCGTCACTTTCCTCGTGTGAGCCAACTCTGTTAAATTTATGAAAAAATAACATTACTAGCTTGCTAATAGTCGCGATTCATGATTGGATGCTAAATGGAGTATACCTGGAGCGATGTATACCAAAGTACCTGCCACGGCCGATACTGTGTCGATTTCGCGATTTCGCCCGGTTTGATTCCGAATCTTTGCGTTGAATTGAGAGTCCAGAAGGATATTGCTCGATTTCACGTCCCTGTGGATAATCTAAGGGATGCAGTCGTGATGCATGTAGCATAGCCCCTGAGCGGCCCCGATGGCGATCTTCAACCTCGTCGGCCAATCCAAGGGCACGTCGCCAGCTGAAATCAACTCCGGCCTCTTCTTCCGGTACAGCCACTAATCCCGGCTCCATTTCTCGATGTAATCGTACAAGAGGAGCTTCGAGCTCTCGCTAGAGATACAGCACAAAAACTTCACCATATTCGCGGGTCTCGAGTCCAATAAAAGTGGACCCGATCGGGTCCATCTTTTATGACCGGATGCTCAGGTCTGAGTCCATTGTTGAACCCGAACTGGCATTTTCAGCGGGGTTCGGATCCAAACCCGACCAACCTCGGGTTAGTTAAGGTTCAGAGTCCATTTGACAACCACGTAGTTTTTGAGTTAAATATTTCCCCTAAATTAGCTAGAATAATTTTTATATTTCATTTCTCATATTTTATTTTACTAATTGGTATCGAACCATTGACTCAATTTATGTCATGTTCGGGTTATTTTCAGTTTTCATACAAAATTTTACCTAAATAGCAATATATATGCAAATACTGAGTATTGACGTATCACACACCAGTATAGCCTAAACAACCTCAACCTAACTAGTTAGGTTTTAACAAAATATGGGCAACTCGTAGTTCTATACACACAATAACACACCTAGAATGTATCGTTACTTTTGCGATGTCAAATCGAAAACTAAAGTGTGAGAGTAACAAGGAAACTCTTATCACAGTTGACACATCTATTATGTTATCTTTCGATTGGGTGTCTCAGTACCCGGGGTAATTACCGTTTCGCTACCGCTCACAGGCCGCAAGACAATTGGATATTTGTACTCAACATATATCACTCCTAGAGTGTATCATTGCTTATATTATACCAAATCAGGAACTGGAGAATGGAAGTCGTGCAATAATTATAATTAACACTTCTCGATTTTCATCTTGTAACTGGGTGTCTACACACCCGAGGCCATGGCCGCATAACCGCCACTTGTTGGCCCATGCCCTATACACATTCAACTCAATTCTACCATTATCTCATTGCAGCGGTGTACTGGGATAGTAATTGTACATCATCTAGATTTTTCGGAAAAACTGGAAGATAACACATAATTACTCCATGATCTCCTTTTCATTTTCGCTTGAGCAACAACATAATCACTCAAGCGTCCATCCATCACCCCCTCTATACTGATATTCACATCAAGAAATAATATGACAAATGGTCATGCTCGTGGCACTCATGGTCATTCATGTAGCGATACTTAGAGTATCTCGTTAACGGGAGCTTGATGTGTCTCTCACCTGGCTCTCCAATTCACACATACAAAATTATGCTTCAAAATCGACATTCTTAATAACATGGAAATACTTGGGAGTCTAAACCCTCATTTGGCCAACTCCCCACAAAATATATATGCAACAATAGGGATTTCGGTCTGTCGCCGCGTCGTCTTACCATATCACATAAGTTGGGTGTGAGTCCCTGGACTCGGGTCTTATAGCATATTCTATATCCCGATCACAAAATCAGCATGTAACACATATTGGGAGCCCGACCAGCCATTAACCATCTCCCCAAATCACATAATGCTCAAGGCCAAACAATCTTCCTGGTTTCTCATAATCGGATTCACACCACATGCATGTTCTTATGACCGACTCTTGCTTTATCTTTTAAAATTACATTTGTTTTAGTGGGGATGTACTTATTCATTTTACACTTCTTATATTAGTTCTAAGATGAGTTTTCTACTCAAAATCACAAAATCAAGTCAAGCATATTAATTTATGATCCGGTCGGTCCAATCAGACTCGCCGTCAACACCCACTTACTGTTTTCATTGGGATTTGTTCGTCCCGACCTTTATTTCCTTATCTCTGGTTGTGAGATCCTCGTGTATCTGCCGGAGAATTAATTCTATATGAATCAAATTGCACAATATGATCAGTTTAGACGTTTATTAAATAGTTATAATTATTCTCCTGTAATTTTCCACAAATTATAGTTTTGCCTATGTGGTGGGTTCTCTCGTATCAACAACCCTTAATAATTACTAACCACATATATGATTTCCTAACAAATCAAGTTTAGACCAAATTAGGTTTTATTAACTAAAATGCCCTAAAAATTTCTAACTCCCCCACATAAATAACCCAACTTTTTCAAAATTTATATTTTGATACTTAATTGGGGCAAAATTATCATTTTATCCTTACTCATCAAAAGTTCCTCAATTTAGACTATAAATTTCTTAAGTCTTTCATTTGAATCCTCATAACTCATTAAACACTTGGCCCCAAAAATGTATTAATTACATTTTGGTTCAAAAAATAAACAAAATTACCATTTTACATTTTATTTGTAAAAATACTTATTTTGCATATTTATTTTAAAAAATTACCATTTTCCCTTCATAGTTCAAAATGAACTATTTGACATCAATTTGGGCAAAATTACTATTTTGACCCTCATTTACACCATATTTATGGTTTTCTCCTTAAATTTCTAAAAATGACTTTAAAAATTCACATATTTCTTAAAATAACTTCTAAGCATTTTAGGCTACTATTAGAGACATTTTTCATATTTTTCTCATATTTGTAATTTGGTCCCCAAACATTCCATAATTGTAATTTACTCTATAAACTTTAAAATTTAAATTAAATAAATTTCTAAACTCACAATTTACCCCTATTTAATCTAATCATAATCCTAATGACTCGTGAAAGGAGTGGGGAGCCTTACCTGACCAACCACAACCAAATTTTACTATTTGCCAAAACTGACCGAAATCGAGGAATAGAGGGTGTTGTCAGAAATTCTCGTTGGAGGTGGACGGAGCTTAGGCTTTTTGTAGCCAATGTCCATGCTAAATTTTATGTGGTGGTGAATGGCCAAGTGGTTGTCGGAGTTGGGAGAATTTGTCCGTCGACTAGTCGCGATCGGGTTGAACCCGACAGACCCACCAGCAGAAATTGGCCCGTACAGGCAGATTTCTCCCTTGACGAAGGTCAACCCTAGCCATGGAGGGGTGGAGGGGAGGCATGATAACACTTTGGAATCGGTGGCCACCGGAGTGGTGGCCGAAGAATGGAGAATTGTGCCCCAAAAGGGCCAATGACGACGACCGATCTTGCTATCCAAAATTGGGGTTGGACAAAACAACCATTTTTTAGCCTTTTTTGGTTGCTACCAAGTTAAGGCTCAGCCATGGATCTCTCGAGTACTCAATTACCATCAATTTAACATCAACATCACCTCATTTAGTGATCAGACAAGAGAGATATTCTCATTTTACTCACTAGAGGTTAGGGAGCTGTTTAAAGACGGGATTCTCCATTTTGAATGACAAATTCGAGCTATACATGAGGATTTAATGTAATTAACCCATAAGAAGGCCATTAGCTCAGTTCCTAGCCGATTGCTCCAATTTGTAGCACTCAATTTGATAAAAAAAATTGAGTTAATTATAACCATATCTTGAAGCGGTGCATTAGAAACTATCGATCGGTGCGTGGTGGCTCGAGGTAAGTCGAGTAGACCTAACTCGATTCTACCAAATTGCATGCCACAAAATGCAGAGATAAAATGACAACTTACCAACCAGTCTCCCTATCCAATGGTATAAAAAATTTAATTGCATTAACTCTCCTTGAGGAGAGCGGATTTTGGATAAAAAATCATAAAACACGGTATCAGAAACCTTCCATATACCCTCAGGGTCCACATTCTTCCTCACCCAACTACTAAATGAGGTGACCTTAGTGTACCGCTAAGGGACTGGTTTTAGTTTTGTAATCAGGTTCTAACTTGAAAGTGGTTGAAAAATACTGCACCAGAACCATTTTGGGTGACCTAAATCTAGAATATAAAAATTGTGTGTGGTCACTTCCCTTTTGGGGCCAAATTCGGCCACCTCTGGCTACCACTACGGTGGGTATGGTGCCAAAGTATTTGCATGCCTCCCCTCTCCATCCTACTATCAAGGGTCAACCTCCGCCAAGGGGAGAATTGGCCGCCACTAGTCGATTTCCACCATCTGGTTTGTTCGGCTCCACCTGACCGCGACCAATCGAGACCCAAATTCTTCCAACTCCGGCGACCACTTGGTCGTTCACCACTATAGAACGAATCTTCTTGACCTTGGCTTCAATACACCTCAACTTCAATCACCTATTTGGTCATCACTAGTGAGAATTTTTTACAACTCCTTGGTACCTTTATTTCGGTCAATTTTATAAAATAGCCAAATACAACCAAGTTTGGTTGGGGTAAAACCCGTCAATACTCTCACAAGCCATTAAGATTATAATAAAAATATTTGGGAGTGATTTCGAAAATAGAAATTGGTTTGGTTGATTTTCAAAGTTTGGCAAAGTTGATTTGTGAAAATAGTCCCCAATGGTAGCCTATAAGGCTATGAGGTGATTTTGGGATAAATAAAGATGTCTTACGTGATTTTTGAAATCTTGGGGAAAACGGTAATTTTTTGTGAAAATATAGGCAAAATGTTAATTTTGCTCAAAAATGGACAAAATGGTCATTTACATCCAATGGGGGTAAAACATTTAATTTTAATCTATGGAGGGAAAATAGTTATTTTGTAAAGTAAAGATGCAAAAATTGGGAATTTTTGCAAGTAATTAGACCAAATGATAATTTTATCCATTTTATGGACTAAAGTGTAACTAATGAAATTTTGGGACTAATAAGTAAATTATTGGGAATTTATGGGCACAAAAAAATCTAAAGAAAATTTGATAACTCAAATTAGAGACTTTGAAAGTGTAGGGTACTAAATGCAACCATATCGTTTTAATTTTTTTCATTTTTTAATGCAACTACATCGTTTCATTAAATGTTAAAAAAATATTAAAAATTTTTAATATAAAAGTAATTTAAGAATTGTTATATTTTTTTCTATCACATCGTTATATTATATTATTTTTTTCTTTTCTTAAACCTTAATTATTTTTTTCCTTTTTTATACCCTAATAAATTTATAAATATATTCTCCTTATATTATATTATTATTTTTCTTTCTTATACTTTATAAATATATTATGTTATATTATATTATTTTTTCCTTTCTTATACTTTAATAAATTTATAAATTATATTATTTTTCCTTTCTTATACTTTAATAAGTTTATAAATATATTCTCAACATGCTATATTAATTTTTTTCCTTTCTTATAACCTAATATATTATTTTTTTCTTTCTTAAACGGTAATAAATTTATAAATACTTGTAAAAATTACACTATAAAATTAATATTACATTAAATTAATATCACATTGTATTATTTAATATAAAATTATATTATTATCAAATTGTATTATTTGTTAATTAATTTTCCCACATTCATAGTTTTACTAATTGATCGTATTTTTTATTGATCGTTTTTTATTATTTACAAGTTAAGGTTCATAAAAAATTATAACAGTAAATTATTAGGTAAATTAAAGATAATAAATATTTAAAAAATTAAATTATCAAATAAATATTAAAAAAATTTATATATTATAATAATTTTAAATTTTTTATATTTGGTAAAAATATATATATTAAAAAAAATAATATAGACCCGAGCAGCGAGTTCGGGTCCAATTTCTAGACCCGAGCCTCGGGTACAAGCGGGTCTTGGGTCGGGTCTGAACCCACCAAGTGGACCCGAGCTCAGGTCGGGCGCGGGTCCGCTAAAACCTGCCCCAACCCGAGCTATTGACATCCCTGTTACGTTAACTATATAAGTGGGAAACTTAGCATTTTGAAAAATATGATCAAATATTGATATAACATTTTATGTGTAGAATAAAATAATAAAAAGAATCAGGTTCGTTAACGGGCAAATGAAGTGAATCAATACTAATGGATAGAATTGTATTGGATATTATATGAGTAATAAGTAGAATTCGAAATTGAATATAAATTTGTATTATGATTTGTGTTTAGTAAGTGTAGAGTTATTATACAAGGATTACGCATCAGAATTTGAAAGGAAAATAGTTGGTACGAATCATTTCTTATTATAATCATGAGTGAGAGTATTCACGGTGAATTGTGCCCATAATTCCATAAATATGCATATTTTGTACTTTCAAAAATATTATAAAAAATAGATGAAAATTACATAAATTCATGTTTAAATAAAATGATGGTCTTGTGATTGAACTATATTAATTGAGGGTATTATGTTCCTAAATGATACATAAGATAGAGTTAGTCATAATAAAAATCGAAATCAAGGAATTGTGGTTTAAATATATTTTTTATTTTCTATGAATATGTTTAAAAGGTAGAGTTAGTCAGAATAAACACTATATTCCAAGAATTGTGAATTAAATATGTTTGTTGATTTTTTTTCGCACACATAATTGTTAATTTATATACATGTTTTTTGGTATATAGCTCTTGTGAAAGTTAGGATTCGTTAAGATTACTATCGAATTAGTATTAACACGCATGGTAGATTGAAATTGTTGAATAAGAGTATATTAAATATACTTCTGAATCGTTCAAAACTCCGATAAAATATATAAGTTCCAATTACGTTACCCTATCAATTACTTATTATACTTCCGTACACTTGCAACATGAATTGTCAATAGTGTGAATGCACGTATTTCATACACTTGCATATATTCGATCATCCTTTTGTATAAATTTATATTTTAAAAAATAATAACAATAAATAAAGAATTAGTTAGTATATTATTAATATTAATATTTATTTAAATTCTATATAACACGAAATATATTTTAGATATGGATCTGATCATCCATATTCAATAATTCACATCCATAATATATTTTAGATAACGGATCGAATATGATAAGGAAAAATCATCAATCGACAAGTTTCTAAGGAAATTATGAATGATTTTTGAATTGGTACGTATGGTTATATATTGGATGTGAATCCTCACATATCACATGTTTGTTAATATTGAATACATATTGTGTCTTCCTTATTCCTTTGCTCAAAACTAAGGATATCACACATTATGGATATGACAGATCATTGGTAATTATTATTCAAAACTATCGAATCCGGAGTCCAGAAATTATCTATCATGGGTTTCTTGGCCGAGTGGTTGATATTGTATGTTACCTTTGCAGAAATTTGTATAATTAGAAAAAAAATTTGATAGTTAAAAATATGAACTTTACTATTATACTCAATTTTGATTCATTTTTTTGCTTACTAATAAATTTAATTGGTATATCAATTGTCACGCCCCCGACTTGATTTAGTTGGATCTTCTGATTAACCTGCCACTCCCTTGGTTCAAGAGTAGTTTCCCCATTTCTTTAATCAAAGAGTAGCCAGACGAAATTTTAACTTTGTTCCGTGGAATAACATAAATCAATAAAAATGTAAGTTTAAAAATAACTTTTAAGTATACTTGATAAAAGATAGATCCTGGTATTTTCTTTAATCATTTTATATACTCCTGAAAAGTGATAGAAAAGAGGGGTGAGTTTCTACAACTCAGTAAATGGGTGTTAAGAATGAGTTTTAACAAATAAAATAGTTTTTAGTTGGAGTGTGTCAAGACTCCTTATTTCCTTTAAGATAATTTCTTCCTCAATTTCAATTTTTAAAATTTCTTTTCTCATTATCCACAATAGAGGTGTTTAACAGTTAACACACACTATTTATCATGAAGTGATCACACATTTACAGGGAAACCCGTTTACTGCACCCACTTGTAGCGTCGAAGCGACTTTACCGGCCACCTAGATAGAAGCTCGTCCACTTCTACCTTGGGTATGAGTGGATGTTCACAACATCCAACCCTCAAACCCGTAATCAAGTCCATGTCCGTATGAGGATAGAGACCTTATCCCGACTCCACCCCGGTCTCATGTGCATGAAGCTATGTTGAGCTTCCTTGACTACTGGCACGACAAACTGCCCTTATCTTTACCATGTTGTCTAGTAGCCCCAAGGACGCATCACTACCCCTCTTGGATATTTTGATGGTCATGAACCTCAAGTGCATGCACAAACAATAGTTTTCTACAAAGCCATTTATCTTTGGTGTCACTGGTCCAACGGTCCCGACCTACAATTGTTTGTTTAGACCGATCTGTCAACCTAGTTCTGACGCACTACCGCCTACCCATCAAGTATGTCGATCCTGTCTTGGTAGCATGGCAAAATCACATAATCCATTTATTAGGAATTTTCATGGCTTATACATCATGTTTGTTTACAAGCTCCTGCTCGTGCCAATTGGCCTTGGGCCTACTGTACGTGATTTTTTAAAACCGGACATTTAGCCCCACAAGTTCTAAAACTAAGGCCTCTAGCCTATCTGAGCTGTTCTAGCTCCCGTCAAACAAGACTCCCAAAATTTTTAAGCATTAGCACACAATTAGGGGAGAACACTTATAACAAAACAATCTTTCCACTCATCACACCAGTTGGGTGTGATGACATCTCCACTTACAAAACGACTTTTCTTCTTCCTTCCAGGAAGTCTATTATACCATTTGGGTATGATCTCTCTACTTACAACCAGTAATTAGTTTTTTCGCTTAGTTCTCACATCACTTTAACCGGTTGTGATGTTAAAATCTCACATATAAGTGGTTTTTCATTTTCGAGGTGTTCATCATCCCAACTAGGTATGATGTGAATAAACCTATTCATGATGGCTTCCAATTTAGAAAATGTGCTCATCATCCCAACCGGGTATGAAGTGTAAATTAGCACACTCACCCAATAATCACAATTTAGTCCTTCTTAGTCGATTTTTGCCTCCACGCTAGCTTATCCTTGTTAGTGTTCCGGTCCTTCGTGTTCCTAAACGATTTGGATATCCTTATCTATTAATATTTGGCATGATAGCCTTCATTACTCACGTAAGAACGACTACGCCCAAAATTTTTAGTTAATTAAATTTAGGTCCCTAATGCTAACTTTCCTCCAAATTGAGTCCCGAAACTTCCAAAAATTTACTTTGGGTCCTCAATTTACTCAAAATTGTTTGAGGGGTTCAAGTTTTCCAAATTTCTAATTTGGTCTCTTAACTTTTCAAAAATTACTATTTGGCCCCTACCTTACAAAAATAGAAATTTGACCCCATTTATTTTTAAAAATCGATCAATTGGTCCTCTAACATCCTTTTCATGGCCAATTGACCATCAATTTTGGGAAATTGTAATTTTGTCCCTCAATTTTACGAAATCCCCAAATTTCCCCCCTTAAATTGACCAAATTTGATTTAATCAAATTGACCATTCAATCAAGGTTAATTGTTGAAATTGAAGGTATAATTTAGTTTCTACATATTCATACGATTCAATTGAGTTTTGAATCGTATGAATTGAGGCTGAAACGAGCTCAAACGGAGCTTTACCAGAAAATTGTGCGTAAAGAGAGAAAGCTTCGAAAGTTTACTGTTGGAGGTGCGATAGAGCTTTCTATCGGGGTAGGGAGCTATCGTCCTGAGATTTTTCCTAGGATCAAGAATTGCAAAAATTCATATCGAATTGAGGGAGAATTTGGTCAGTGAAGTTTCAAGGTTTCTCTCTTTAACGCCGATAAAAAATGACAAAGTGGAGTCGAATTGATTTAACTTTCAGTTCTTATTCGGTCGTATGAGGGCTGTAGGGGTGTTGGGAGAGCTTGGTTTGGCCTAAGGAGAGCTAAATTCGGCCGATTTCAGCTCGACCGAAATAGGTCAGCTTCGGTCCATCGGAGCTACTTCACTGTTTAATTACGTCGATGCTTATTCGGCGGTCCTCAGATTAAATTAATACTTTCGTCGAGTAGCTGACTTCTCCCCGAATCTAAGGAACCAGACCTCATCTTTTAAGGCTCGGAAAAACCAAAATGTCAAAGCTCTAGTTCGAGTTTCGCCGAAAAATTGAGTAGTTGAGAGAGAATAGAGTTTTCATGTGTGAGGAGAATGAATGGAGAGTAGCTCTTTATATAGGGAGCTCGTGGACTCTTTGGTCGACCGTTTAACATTTTAATGGCGCTCATTCATGGCATGAAACGCCCTGAATGGAAACGTGATGAACAGTGATGTCATCTGAAGGAATAAGACGACACTATTCCGAACTGAATTCAATGCTTAAACAAGCCGGCTCGAGTCCGATTCGATCGAGTTTTTCAAAATTAAAAACTTTTAAATTTATTTTCTATCAAATGGTGGATTTAATTCCCCAAATTGGATATTTTAAGCTACCTATAAAAAGAAATTTAGCAAATAGTTAAATGATGGTTCATACTGGTTCACTTGAACCGATTTTATTTTTTTTCCAATTCATTTTAAAGTCTTTTTACAAGATTTTTATTACTATTTGGGTCAACCAATAGTTGTAAGTTTCTCAATTTACTATTTATCTAAAGAATAGGGTTTGTCATATAGTTCGTTTATTTCATTTAAGTTAACCAATTATTTCTTCCACTCCCTTATCAAGTGATGGGGTTTAAATCAATTTTGTCTTCATATGTTATTTGTCATTATCAACTAAAAAAATAAAAAAATGACATTGCTACTATTATATGCTTAAATTTTAAAAATAATATTTTTAGTTATATATTTTTAAAAAATAATATTTTAATTATGTACATATTTTAAAATATTTTTTATATTGAAAGAATGAGATTGAAAGTATCATTTTTTTTAATATATATTACTTATTATTTTTAAGTATATAATA
This sequence comes from Trapa incisa, assembly GCA_030064435.1. Lineage (NCBI taxonomy): Eukaryota > Viridiplantae > Streptophyta > Magnoliopsida > Myrtales > Lythraceae > Trapa > Trapa incisa. Next base: position 4,075,844 of record CM057775.1, on the reverse strand, counting down.
TTGAAGCTATTATCTTTTCAAATATATATAATATATATTTGAAAAGTAACTCTCAAAAGTATAGAATCAATGTCTTACCAAAAAAATTATATTAAATTAGGGATAAATTTGATGCAAAGACCAAAGTTGATGTACTTATTAACAAATTTGATTTAAATTTGATGTAACCACCATAGTTCACATACGTTTAAATTAAAATTAAAGTTTTCCTAAAGTTGGACTTTTTTAGCCAATGTCCCTTTAAACAAGAAAAGAAAATGGTGACACAAATATTTTATTATTACAACTTATGGCCAAATGGAAGTGTGATGACGCATGCAATTGAGACATCATACCAGATCAATTGAGTCATCCTTACACTTGTTGCCCAGGCAAAACAAGGAACCTCCATGAGAATGAAAATGACTAGAAATTAAAGAAACAGTAGTAAATGGTTGGGTCAACTATGCTACACCAACACCCAATGGAAGAGTCTTTTTTTATTCAGGTAGAAAAAAGAGAGGCGGAAATCAGGTGCACCTGTACATCATTTTGTAAGTTGACCAAGTCTTAGAGCGTGGGAAAAGGAAAATGGAAAACCTCAAAAGCCAAGGCATGTAAGCCTGTGATCATCAATCCATACTCACATATCTCTGTCTCTCAGGCACTGTCGTCGACACGTATGTGTCTTCTTCCTTGGCTCGGATACTGGGCTGCTCCACGAGGTACTATTCGGATCTCTCCTCTACGGCTCATTTATTATGCGAAGTTTGCAAAGTAGATCGGTCTTGTCAATGGTAAACACCACAAGGTCCTGGTTTTCTGACCGAGGTAATGATTGATCGTAATCAAAGGTAGTCTCGGGCTATGTGGTTGTTCATGCGAGGGTGAGTTGCAGATGTCAGGCCACAAAACTATGTAAACAGCAAGAAAAAAATCTTTTCCAATTTGAAATGAAGAACAAAATGAAGAATATTGATCAAAGTGGTTATCATTTTGATAACAACAGTCCAGTGACCAGTGACCAGTGACCAGTGACAGACTCCAATCTAGTGAGCTACAAGAGCTTGTTAGCTAATTTGGCTAGAGAAACTTGTCTAATACTTTCATGGAGATCTGACTTATAAACCTTGAGCCATCCTAATTATTTTTTTTATGTTGGCTTCAGGCATAGGGTCCATGGAGAAGACCACCAGCAAAGTCGCTAGCTTATGGTCCTTTCTGGTCTTTCTCAGCCTCTTTGTTTCAGTTCGTGTCTATGCTGTCAAGTATGTCCCAACAGATGAGTACCTCTTAAACTGCGGAGAAAACAAAAATGTTTATGATTTTGATGGCCGTGAATGGACACCCGATATTGGTTCCAGTTTCTTGTCAAGCACTGCTAAGTCAAGCATCGCCGAGGCAGCCCAGCAGGCCTCTACGGTTAGCATAGCCCCCTTCATGACGGCGAGGCTTTTCCATTCCGATTTCACCTACACCTTCCCGGTATCTCCCGGCCATAAGTTCATTCGGCTGTATTTCTACCCCTCCACTTACAACAAACTCAGTCCCACCGACGCTATTTTCTCCGTCACCGCCGGGCCCTACATCCTTCTGAAGAACTTCAGCGCTGCCCAGACGGCGGAGGCTCTGAATTACGACTATGTGATTAAGGAGTATTCCCTGAATACGGTGGGTAATACCTTGAGCATCACTTTCAGCCCATCTAAAGACTATCAGGCCAACAAGTTTGCGTTCGTGAATGGGATCGAGATTGTCTCGATGCCCGATATATACAACACGGTTGATGGGAAAACTATGATCGTCGGTACTCAGTCTTCACTGTACGTCGATAACACCACGGCTCTTGAGCATGTTTATCGTTTGAATGTGGGGGGACAGTCCATCTCGGCTTCAAATGACACTGGAATGTACAGAGTGTGGTCTGCTGATACTCCATACATCTATGGGGCGGCTGTCGGGGTGACAGGGAGTCAAAACATCACAGTCAAGTACCCTTCATCTATGCCTACTTATATTGCCCCCGATAAAGTTTACCAAACTGCTCGATCCATGGGGCCGAATCCAACCATCAACTTGAACTTCAACTTGACATGGATCTTCTCGATTGATTCTGGGTTCTCTTATCTTATGAGGTTGCATTTCTGTGAGCTTGCCGAATACGTCACAAGACCAAACGACAGAAGGTTTCTGATCTACATTTCCAATCAGACAGCTGAAACCGAGGCTGATATAGTGCAATGGACAGGGAGCAACGAAATTCCAACATATAAGGATTATGGGGTGTTTGTACCAACTGGCGGTCCACAGCAGGATCTGTGGCTTGCACTTTATCCGCAGGTGTCTCAGAGGCCCACACACACTGATGTAATTTTGAATGGGGTGGAGATTTTCAAGATAAATGATACCAATGGAAACCTTGCAGGGCCTAATCCTATTCCGGCCACTAACCCAACATCAGTTGACTTGCCACCGTCAGGACCATCAGGAGGATCTGGGAAATCGAAGAGTCCGGTTGCAGCTATTGCAGGTGGGGTTGGTGGTGGAGTAGCTTTGGCGCTCGTGATTAGTTTCCTCGTGGTTGCTGCTTCCCGGAGGCGTAGACGGGACAAGGATTTAGTACATGCAGGCGATAGCAACACGAAGTGGCTCCCCCTACCTTCTTATGGAGACTCAAAATCAGCCATTTCAGCAAAGCCAAGTACGACAGGAAGCTATGCATCTTCCCTTCCGTCGAACATCTGCCGCCACTTCTCCTTTGCAGAGATCGAAGCTGCCACAGACAAATTTGACGAGGCTCTCCTCCTCGGAGTTGGGGGCTTCGGCAAGGTCTACCGGGGCGAAATCGACGGGGGTACGACCAAAGTCGCGATCAAGCGAGGGAACCCTCTCTCTCAACAAGGTGTGCACGAGTTCCAAACTGAGATTGAGATGCTCTCCAAACTCCGCCACATGCATCTCGTGTCTCTTATAGGGTACTGCGAGGAGGATAACGAGATGATCCTGGTATATGATTACATGGCCCAAGGGACTCTTCGCGAGCATCTGTACAAGCATGGAAAGCCGCCGCTTTCGTGGAAGCAAAGGCTGGAGATCTGCATCGGTTCTGCTCGTGGCTTGCACTACCTTCATACAGGCGCCAAGCACCCCATCATCCACCGCGATGTCAAGACCACCAATATTCTCCTTGACGAGAAGTGGGTGGCAAAGGTTTCTGATTTCGGCCTCTCGAAGACGGGTCCCACACTGGACCACACCCATGTAAGCACGGTGGTGAAGGGGAGTTTTGGGTACTTGGACCCTGAGTACTACAGGAGGCAGCAGCTGACTGACAAGTCCGACGTTTACTCGTTCGGGGTGGTGCTCTTTGAGATCCTTTGCGCCCGTCCTGCACTGAACAGTTCACTTCCGAAAGAGCAAACCAGTTTGGCGGAATGGGCTTCGAGCTGCCATAAGAAGGGCATCCTTGATCAGATAATCGACCCTTTCCTTAAGGGCAGGATAGCTCCCGAGTGTTTCAGGAAGTTTGCAGAGACCGCCATGAAGTGCGTGGAAGAGGCCGGCATCAACAGGCCTTCCATGGGCGAGGTACTGTGGAGCCTTGAGTTCGCTTTGCAGCTCCAGGAAAGCGCGGAAGACAGTGGAACGTTCATTGGAGCTTATGATGAGGCTACTAAAGGCAAGATGGATCCAAACGCACCTCCGGGTCTCGACAGCAGCCTCACTACTGACTCGAGGACTAGCTGCCTAAGCACGACCGTGGATGGGCAGAGCATCGCGAGCGATGGCACGAGCAGCCTCTTATCTAATGCCGTCTTCTCTCAGATCATGGACCCGAGAGGACGGTGAGATCATACATACCGTGGCTAAAGATGTCAAACTGCATCTCCTTTATGTTTGCTCGTATTCTATTCATGGTATTTTCGGGAAAGTTGCTGTTGTTATTGAGTGTTTTACATATGCATTACTTACTGATGTACCATTGTGTCCACACTGTAGAATAAAGTTATGTATAAATATATTGTGGATTGGCAAAATTGGATTTGATCCAAGTGAACGTGAAAGACCATTTAATCAATATTTAATGAGTTTAACTTTATCCTGTTGAGTTAGATTAGGATGCTTATTTTATGATAGACCTGTGTGTTTGAGCTCATTAGTTCAATAAGATAAAAATCAAGTGTGAGAATTTAATTCTCCTAAATTTAATCTCAATTTTCTACCGTTGGTGATATAAATTTGATAATATTGTCATAAACTCCATCTATTTTATAAAATTGAATAAATTATCATATATCTAATAGTATATATTTTTTACATCTATTAATTATTATGACAAAAATTCATATGTTTAATATTATACACTCTATAATAATAAATAAATGTTAATTTTTAATTAATTTAAGGATATAAATTATTTTTAGTTTATAAATGAAGAAATATTAATATTTGAAAGATTTATTCATGCGCATTGCTATTAAATTTAAAATAATCATTATTTTAGAAAATAAATGTGGAATTATTAGTTCATTCTAGCATCATTTTTTATTTTATTATAAATTATTTTTATTTTTATAAATTATTTTTTATTAATTAAAAAACATTTATTGAAATAATATATTATATCAATATAATATGAAATATATTTAATTCATTAAAAACTGTCTAATGAAATTTATGATTTATTTTTTAGAAAAAAACCTAATATTCAAGAAAATAATTTTTTTTGTTTAAAAAAAAGTAAAATTGAATAATGTAAAAATAAATTTTAGTAATATATAATATGTTTTAAATTTTTTGCTTTTTAATTATCACATTATCAATATAATGTATCTCGGGTTAATGAACTTTAAGGTTCAATTAATTATTAGGTGGAGTGTCTAGCATAATAATAATCAGCCAACCCAACTTCAAAATGCTCATTTTGTTGTATGGTCTTTGTGGGGGTTACAGTGCTTTTATAGTTTTGGTTCTGGCGGCACTCTTTTTGTAACTGTTCTGTGTGTTGGATCATGCAGCTAGCAAAGAGTGGCCTACACTGAACTGGGGGCTGCCACGAATGGGCTGGGCAGAGAGAGAGCTTAGCCCGTCCGTCAAGGGCAGCTTTTATGAGCTATTCAGGCATCAACTTGATGCTCAAGGTTTTTTTTTTTGCCCACAAGCCCAATGAACAGGGAAGGGGAGTTCGATTATCTTTCCCCACAATTTTTTTTAAAAAGCATTTAATGAAAAAGTCAATAACTAAAACAATTAGTAAATTAGGTAGTTGTAACTTATTGTAAAATTTGTTAAAATTAGAGGTATAAGAAGAGCCCATGGTACTATTAACCGGATAATACCTTTGATAAATAAATAATATTTTTGAGATTTATCTTTATTAGGTATTATTTGTAAAATATTTTATTTAATTTTTTTGTTAGTGAAATAATTTTTAATATGATTTGGCAATTTTTATTCCGGGTTCTTATTTTTTATTCAATATTAATTTTGGATACAATTTAGTTTAAATTTATTTTTACAAGTGTACATTATAATTTTTGTGATGTAAAACTAATTAGAGCGTTGTTATTAATGAAGTATAAATCATTGTCTCAAACTCTTTCTACCTCCATTCAGTTTCAATCACATTTACTCTCCATTATGGGGCTATCCAAGTTGGGAGTATGCTTCCATTAAGACCCACGTGGCCACTTCTCATTTTGCAGAGATTAAAGCTGTCACCAACAATTGTAAAGAGCTCTTACTGCAGTGGGAAGTTTTGACAAAAGTTTACATGGAGGGGAGGGGGAAAGTGGGGGCAATGACCAAAGTCGCCATCAACCATGAATGCCAAACTGAGATTGAGATGCTTACCAAACTGGGCCGCCCCCATCTCATATCTATTATAGTATACATAGCCCACCAGATTCTACCCTACCACCACACTCATAATTCAACCCTTAGAATAATATATTTTTTAAAGTGATTTTTTAGTTGTTTTATATTTAAAAGTAGTGACATTTTTAGCTATAGCTTTTCTAATTATATATATATATTTTTAAATAATATTAAAGTTTTATATATTAAAGTTTTTTAATCCTAAAAATGTTATATTTATTAAAATTAAAAGATTTGAAATATTGTTTCTAAAATTGCAGCTCTCAAATATGAAAGATGCAAGGATAGAAAAATGAGGTTGCTACTATCAAAATTTAAAATTTTTAATTCTATTAAAATCGAAAGTCAATGTTTACTACAAACCCCTCTACTAATTATATTCATGCTATAAAATTAAAGCTCAACCCAGCTAACCTTTAATCTTACTTAGCAAAAAAAGAACTAACCCTTAATCTCGCTATTTTTATATTTGGAGTGTTTCGTTTCTTCTTCAGTAATGGTTACAAGACTAGTGAAATATTATTAATAATACAAAGAAGATAAACCTCGTGACCTATAATATAAAATATAATATATTATATTAATATGTATGAAATAAAAAAAATCATCACATATATAATAAAATATATAAATATTGTTGTATTGTAAAATTATTATTAGAAAACATCATTTATTAATTTAGATTTTTGGGTGGATAATTTTTTTTTTTATAAATGCATCACATTTTATCATATATTATTATAGTTAACGAACTTGTATCTAATTCCACTCATTTTCAAAAATTCTTAGTCAATACCAAAACTTACAATGTAATATTATATAGTACGTAATATTATATTATATGTAATAGTCATTCCCAAAACTTACACCATACGGCATGCTCAGTATTAACGACAACATCCGTACACTTCCACAGTTGATCTGCTGAAGAATGAAAGTGTGTATTCTCCAGAAACTAACCATTAACCTCTCCTACATGGAGTTCTTACACATAATTGTCAAGCATGCAGATTCTAAGGGATGCAGTTCTTACACCATCCGAGGGGCTGGTAGGGCAATCTTGGCTGCATGTACAGAATTCCAAATTGTAGGTGGTAAATATTTGATCATTTATTATTTTTATTATCATAATTCATAATTATATATCTTTCAAATTAAGAATAAACAACAGATAAAATGTATACCCAGAATAATCTGTAAAAATATCATAATATATCTATATAAATTAATATCATTATGTACAAGTAATATAAATACTACACATTGTGCAAAAAAAATATAAATAATACGCTGTATAGCATAGCATATATAAGTATTATATATCATAATATTATCATATAAGATAAATTATAATTGTTATATCTTACCAGGTACATAACGTTAGAAACATAAAATATTTTTATACTAATCATCAAATTATAATAATGAGTGCTTATGTGACAAATGTTGATATCATCATTTTAATTGATATGACACATAATAATAATAATAATAATAATAATAATAATAATAATAATTAAAAAAATTAATATATATATATATATATATATCACTTGATGCCGACGACCCTTTACCAAGTTCTCCACACTCTAGATTTGAGGGGGAGCCATCCCTCTGGCAGCCCTCGGACGGACACCTGCAAGGCGACAGCTGCTGTCATGAAGGGCACCGTGACCGTGAGCACCCCACTTCCCAAACCAAACCATTTTGTGGAAGGATGGCCGGCATATTTACATGGCAGTCAGGAAGAGCTCCAATCCCTAATTCTTCTTTTACTGCCATGTACATCACTATCACATTAGCACAAATGATGATATCGACACCATTAAGTCAACATCTATTAATGAACTTTATAAAATATTATTTACTGCATTATTATAATTTAAATATTTTGTAATGTCTCTGTGTGAAGGGCAGATATGTAATATTATTATGAAGCTAGGAAGAAATCAAGCTGACCTAATTGTCTCCATATTATTTCTGAGTGAGTTATAATATTTATTAACGGTGGCAGAAATTCTGAAAGGTAAGGTTTATGCCATCAATGTGACATGCATAACATTTTTATCACATATGTACGATGTTGCATGTGTAATAATGTTATTAATTATATAGTTTATAAAATTGTTGGTAATTTTTTAGTGGCCCATTACAAATGATGGTTATAACACAAATTTCTAGCGGGCAACCATGTGATCAGCACAGCCGTGAAGGTGACTGATGTGAAGGATAGCCACCGCAATTCAGGAGCCAGAAACTGCCATTTATGACTCGATGGCAACCTCACTTGACTAGATGAACAGCGGCCTAGTGCCGTCTTAGTTAGATCATCGTGCACGACAAGTCATGGGACCGAAGTCAACTATGCATCCCATCCCCCGGCCTCATCTATTTTTCCTTATGGTCAAGTGTTGGTTTTTATCCTCTTTTATCACTTTAGCTTCTGCATCGTACGGAATGGTATGGAGTCTATGGACTTGGGTTACTGTTATTGAGCCCACGTTACTTGAGGGGTTTAGGTTTGCCGAAGAAACTCAGTCATCCAGCGGGCGATGGCCTCGGCTTGGTCGGTTTGTTGATCGAGTTACTGTTGACTTGACCTGGTATAATCTCTACCGTGGAATATTACTCACAACTTATTTTTGTCGTAGAGATCATTGGGCCCTGTTCGTGGCTTGCACCACTATCTTCATGCACGTGTCAAGCACAGCATTATACACCGAGATTGATGTTAAGATGACCAACATTCGCCTGGACGACAAGTGGGTGGCAGAGGTTTCTGATTTCTGCCTCTGGAAGACGGCTGGTCCTACATTGGACCACACCCATGTGATCAGCACAGCCGTGAAGGTGACTCATGCCTGCGCAGGATCCGAATATTTTAGTAGGGAAATACCATGCCCTATCCCAATTCACGTTCCCACTCTTATGTAATTTTAAAACGCGATGGAGAAGGAGAGGAAGAGGATGTGGGTTGACGAACACCGGATCGGATCGGGGACAGTGGGAGGTGGTGTTGTGAGGCGGATAGCCACCCCTATTCAGGAGCCAGCAACTGGGTTTCCCATGGCAACCTCACTTGACTCGGTCAGCGCCTCAGCGGCCTAGCGCCCTCTTAGTTAGATCATCGTATGAAGTCACGTGACTGAAATCAACAATGCATCCTTTTCCGTGCATGTATACCATGCTTCTGCATAGTACGGAATGGTATGGAGTCTATGGACATGGGTTACTAACTGTTATTGACTTGAGGGGTTTAGGTTTGCCGGAGAGTTTCAGTCATCCAGCGGGCGACCGCCTCGGCCTGATCAGTTTTTTGACCCAGTTACTGTTGACTTGACCTGGTATAAGCTCTACAGTAGAATTATAAATTATAATTTAGGCCAAATTACCCCGTCAATATCTAATGTTTAGGTAATTTAGCACTTTTTTTATTCATATTTAAAAGTGAAAAAAAACTCGTCATTAAACATTTCATAATTTGAAATATGTCATTATAATATTAAAATCTATTCTACAAAGAATAAAAAAAAAAGAGATTGACTACTTTCATTTTTTATCTTTTATTTTTCTAAGATACTATATTATAATAATACATGTTAAATTATGATTGGTCGACCATATAAAGAGCCGTTAGTTGCCTCAATCATGAAAAAATAAAACATATAATATCAAATTATTCCTTTATTTAAAAATATTATATTTCATAATAGATATACATCCAAATTAATGGAGTCCTATAATTAATGCGCACGGATTCGCAGAGAAGAAAAAGGAGAAAAAACAAAACCGGACCGACCGTGTGTTGACCGAAGTAACTGTTGGCTTGACCTGGTACAACCTCTGCCTGCCCAATGGTGGGCTTTAATTTTTACTTTACTGATGATAGGGATGAAAATGTGAGACAATCGATAAACAAAAACTGTTGACTTGGACTCCTATGGATGAAAATGAGACAATGGATAAACATGTGAACCAATAAACGCGTGTTAAGACTAATTTAACAATAAAGTGAACATATTAATATGGGGATAATGACACTATTAGTATCATTTTTATTTTTTTGATACATGAATTATTTAAAAGTATTTTTTAGTCTATATTTGAAAAAAAATGTCACTTTCAATTCTATACCTTTGAAAATAACTTCATGAGTTTTATGTATTTGATTAATGCAATACCTTCAATCTTAAAAATTCAATATTTTAGTATCAAAATTATCAATTTGATAAAAAAATATATATTATATGACTTAAAAAATTATTTTCAAATATATATAATTAAAAGTTTTAATTTTTAAATATAAAATTCAAGTATTAAAAATTCAATGTTATCTTCTTCCACTATTAATCAAACATAATTTTATATGACTACTGTTGGAATTCCGACACGGAGTAGTAGAGAGAATAATCTACAGGTTATGTTCTGTCTGGGTTCAAGAACTATACTATTAACCCCTAAAATAAAAACAATTGTAAAAATGAAAAAAAAAAAGAACTAGTGGGACGAGAGCAACTGTTACCAACTTACCACCTAGGCGCAGAAGGAATGTCAAAGTCTGGAGACGACAGGATCTACTCCAACTCCCCCACAGCACATGGTATCATTAGCAATGCCGACAAGATATTATGCCTTTTATTATCATTAGTGCTGTCAGGTGTAGGCTCATTATCACTCAGTGAGGCATGCGCTTTGACAATGTCAACTTGATGATGAGGTGGTGTAAACACGTTATATAACTATAAACAATAACCAATTTGATTCTCTATGTTTTTTTTCATCTTTTTTTTTTAAGACAAACAACTCTCTCTGACCACAAATACATGAAAATCACTGATATAGTATTACCAGATATGGTAGAGGTCAACGAATTTCACAGACCAGAATGAGTTTTTTTTTGTCTTTCAAAGAATCCAATGGATTCCCCATCTATAAAGTTTTGGGCTAACTTGCATAAAAAGTTCTTTAAAAATATTTTTTTATATTAAATATTTGGACTAAATATTATTGATGATCCTAAATCTTTGCAAATTTTGTTAAATTAAAGTAAAATATTTAAAAAATACTCAAGTATTTTAGTAAAATACATCAACTGAGTGTTATAAGTAATTTTTTATCAAATATTTAAAATTTTAATATTAAATACTAAAATATCATTTATTTATAAATATTTAACGATGTAATTTAGCATTTATATTTATGCTAGATGCATTAACAAGATAAATTCGGTCTATGACGCTCCAAGTAAGGAACACCCCGGCCTAATTGATGCATATTATGAATATTTCTAAGTCGGGTCGGATTGTCCGGGGCCTAAAAATGCTTTCAACTTAGAGCTATCGGGTTTTGGTGTCTGGCTCATTATGTATAATGTTCCAATAATAATACTATTTTTTAATTAATAAAAAAATTAAAAGTATTGAGTAATAATAGGAGATAAAATAAAATAAAAAAATCTACAAATATGGTAACTATAAAATAAAAAAGAATAGGCAAGCTGCGGTGCAGGTACATCCAATACTCTAGACAGTAATCTCGGTCAGCGGCCCACGGACACGCTCAGGAAATAGATGTGCCCAGTTGTCAATTGTGGTCATTGACGTCATTTTCACATCTTTAAAAGCAAGGCTGCATGTGCATGCTACTCCCGCCATCACAACTTCACCTTCAGACGTGGCCGCATAAGGCCTCCTCTCTCGCAACCCTATCCTCCCTTTCCTTCCCTTCCCTTTCCTTTCCTTGTTTGGTGGAAAAAAAGAAGAAGGGCTTCATTGGATCTTCCTTTCCCACCATCACCGCCACTTCCACAAGGTATTGACTACGCCCAACTGCGATCATTGGCTTGTTTTTCCATTTCCTTTTTTCGGTTATTAACATCGTACAGTATGCAGAACATCGTTGATCTTGCACCGTCCCAGAGTGGTAGTTTCCTAAACGCTACTCCTCGAGCTGCTAGAGCTTCTATACACCAGTTTTGACGCTGGTGCTCTGAATAGAAAATCTCCGAGTGGGCTATTGCTTTTCCGGTTCAAAGTCATGAGAACCCGTCTCGTTTGAGACACTTGCGAAATTCAGGATCCATACTGTGTCATGATTTTATGTCAACTTCTGGCACATAAGGGTTCCATGTATAAGTCTACAAGGAACAGAGGAACGTAGCAAACGTCCTCTCCCATCTTTCTCACCTTCCAAACAGATTAAATGATAGTTCCACCGGAGCCATAGCCGATATCAGCCTCCTAATCCCCACAATCCCAAGCATACCATCTTCAATGACTACTCTACTACTAACAACTTCATTTCTATAATGGTATAAAATATTTTTTTACATAAAAATGACACTTTTAATTGCACAAATGGTCCAAAATATTTTTGAATGACTCATAAATAAAAATCACCCATTTTGTTTTTTATTTTCTTCTTATGATCGAAACTGTCAATTTGATCAAATATATGGGATTTAATAGATTATTTTTCAATATATAAATTAAAATATAAAATTATGTATAAAAAATGTAAAGATATAGGAACAATAATTGCATTATCTCTAGCTAGCTATGATCCTTGAAGTTGAGATTATACCATTGTAAATCCATGGTTTCAATGGCACCAATGGTACGAAAGGTCTTGAAAAAAAACTTTTAAAATAGTACAAATAAAGTCTTTTTGTGCCCAACACACCAATATTTTACCTTATTTGTGGGTACGGTTGTTACAAACATCATTGTACCTATTTTCCTAAATTCATGAAAGGATAAATCAAGTTATCATAATATTGATCATTGATCTACTTTACTTCAATTTTGAGGGGCTAAACGATCACTATTGACTATCACTTGACATTCAAGTGAATGTGTCAACTCAGGTCATGGCATTCAAATTTGTCCATTTTTGCAGGTGGTGAAGCATTATACAACTTCGGAGAAAGCATAACTCGACGGCCACGACAGTGTACGGATCCTGAACCTCCACTCCAATATGGTGAGCCATCCTCATCACTGCTACCCACATATGTGCATTGAAGACTTTCTCATCCTATCCTTTGTGGGAAGGGATAAGGAATTCATAATTGAGGAGAAAAGCCTTGCTCCAATTCACAAGTTAATATGATATTACCATTAACTGTTGTTTGGCTGTAATACTTTGCAGGGTGCAAAAAAGAGGGATGTTACATTGGTAAATTGTCATGCCACAGACTTGGAACTTGGAGATGTCGTGCCAGTAAGAGCATCACAGTTGTCCTTTCCCCTTTCTAATTTTGATTTATGTACGAGAATTTTAATCTCTGTCGAATTCTGTTTCTCCATGGTGAAAATCTCAGGCTGCAAATGTTGGATTCGGCCGAGTTATATCCCTGGTAATTAATTAGTCATCTTGTTCCAGCCATTTTTTTCCCTCTTTTGCAACTTCATTGTTAATTGTTTGGAGCTTGAATGGTTCTCAAAAACATGGCAGGCGAAGCCCGATACTGGGAGGCTGGTCATAGCTACTATTGCTCTCCTCATTGCAGCCACATCAACCGTACTGATTGTGAGTGCATATAAAACACACACCTCTCATCGCATAATACGCCCCTTGCTTTCCTGATGAATACTGGCCATTTACCAAGTCCCCATCATGTTAAACAGCCCAAGTTTGGTGGGAAGATAATAGACATCGTGTCAAGGGACATGGACACACCAGCACAGAGAGATAAAGCACTGAAGGAAGTCACTAAAACCATCCTTATAATACTTGCGGTGGTTGTGGTTGGGTGAGTGCAGCTGTGAGCTTTGTACATTCAGCTAATTTTCATGGAGTTTTCCATTTTCTTTTCCTGAGATACTCTACAAAGTTCACTGGATTGGGGATCTGTTCTTGTCAATGTTTCAGTTCCATCTGCACTGGAATTCGAGCATGGCTGTTTTCTTCCGCTAGTGAGAGAGTCGTTGCTCGCCTGAGGAAGAAGTTATTCAACCACCTCATAAACCAGGTATAATTTTACTTGCTTTTTTTTTTTTTTACAATTTTGTCATTCTTATAAAGGTGATCGTGATCGTGATCCGTGATGCTGTTTCAGTCACCATCCTCAATTCGATTCTGATAATTCTGCAGGAAATAGCCTTCTTTGATATCACGAGATTGGGGGAGCTTTTGAGCAGGCTGTCTGAAGACACACAGATCATCAAGAATGCTGCTACTACCAATCTATCTGAGGCCCTGCTGAACCTGTCAACTGCTCTCATTGGCCTAGGGTTCATGTTCGCTACCTCATGGAAGTTGACCTGTAATATTTTACTGGACTACATCCATTTCATTAAGACTAATATGTCCCTATAGCATCTCTGAGATCACATGTTTTCTTCATCCTTTCAGTGTTAGCTCTTGCTATCGTACCTCCTATTTCTGTCGCCGTTCGGAAGTTCGGGCGCATTCTTAAAGAACTCTCCCACAAGACACAAGCTGCTGCTGCAGTTGCTGCTTCAATTGCCGAGGTTTGATCCTCCTATTTCTTATGGCTTGAACTGCAAGACAAGCCTAAACTGATGTAAACATCTCTATATTCTGATATCTGTTTCAGGAATCATTTGGAGCAGTGCGCACAGTAAGATCTTTTTCCCTTGAAACTTATGAGACATCCCGCTACTCTGTCAAAGTCCATGAAACGCTGAAGCTTGGACTCAAGCAGGCTGTAAGTGCTCTCTAATCTCACTTGGGGACAATTTCCTTGATACCTTTCCAGTTGCATACCTCATTGCAGCTTTTGCTCTGTGTGTTTTACCACTGCAGAAAGTTGTAGGGTTATTCTTTGGGAGTCTGGAGGCTGCATCTACACTATCGGTCATTGCAGTAGTGATGTATGGGGCTCGTCTAACCATTAAAGGCTCTATGTCTCCTGGTTCTCTCACATCCTTCATCCTCTACAGCCTTACAGGTTATCCCATACTTTGTGACTAGTACCATCTGAATAATTTCTTCAAGCTTATGAAATGCCATCATCTTTCCTACTCAACTTATTCATGGCAAAGAAAAAACTTGTTGGTTGCAGTGGGGACTTCCGTGTCGGGACTGTCTAACTTGTACACGGTAGCAATGAAAGCTGCGGGTGCTAGCAGACGGGTGTTTCAGCTTCTGGACCGAATTTCATCCATGCCTAAATCAGGGGATATGTGCCCATTATTAGGGTTAGTTTAACAACAAATTTTTTTTGCCTGTTTCATGCAACTTCTAAGTCATTCTTTGTTGGATAAGAACGAAGCAATTGGAAGTGGCATAGGCTCTTTATCCGTGTTGTTTTACTTGTGCAGAGATAGAGATGGAGAGGTGGAATTAAATGATGTTTGGTTTGCTTATCCTTCTCGTCCCAAGAATTTCGTGCTCAAGGTCAATCACGCCTTGCTTTCCTGAATGATGCCCTGTCAATACTTGCATTAGCTTTTACTTTCATTGAAAAAAACAATAAGAAATTAACATATTTTCTCATACATCAGGGGATAACAATGAAACTACAGCGAGGCTCAAAGGTTGCTCTTGTTGGTCCCAGTGGCGGCGGGAAGGTAATCATCTCTTGTACATTTGTTCTTCTTCACTTGCTGCATAAATTTTAAATTACAACGGGCTCATTCACCTGTCTATTTTTTTTTTGTGCTGCTTTGCAGACTACAATTGCACACTTGATTGAGCGGTTTTATGATCCTATTAAGGGGAAGATTCTTGTAAATGGGGTACCTCTTGCGGACATATCGCGTGAACATCTTCACAAAAAGGTACATCATTCGTTTTAGTCTGAGTATTTTACGTTGGATGAATTCATACAATTCCTAACATTTCCAATATCCTGAATCAAGTGCAGATCAGTATAGTGAGCCAAGAACCTGTACTTTTCAACTGCTCCATAGGAAAGAACATAGCATATGGTTGTGATGACCAAGTCAGCATGGAAGAGATTGAAGTTGCAGCCGTAAGATTTTAAATCTCTCCTGCCTGCGGATAATGAATGTGAACTCAGTTCTATTTCTACTGTATATTTGATTCAGTTTTTGGATGCCAAACCCAACATTTCCTGAAACCCTACACCCAATCTTAGTTATTTGTATTTTGGCATTTTTTTTTCATACAGTTTCTTGCATTTCCTATTGTTTCTTGTGCCGTATTTTGCAGAAACTGGCAAATGCCCATGATTTCATATCCAAGTTCCCTGAGAAGTACGACACTTTCGTCGGGGAACGTGGAGTTAGACTCTCAGGGGGTCAGAAGCAGAGAATAGCAATCGCCAGAGCCCTACTGATGAACCCAAAAATCCTCCTGTTGGATGAGGCCACCAGTGCCCTAGATGCTGAAAGTGAATACCTTGTGCAGGTGAGACTTGAGATAGAGGCTGACTGCTCCAGCAAAGTTATTTTTATCAAAGTCCATTATTGATGCATCAGTTCAAGTTCAAAGAGACAGAAGTTGCCATTCTATGATTAATTCGAGTGATTGTCATGTATTGTAGGATGCTATGGACTCTCTGATGGCTGGACGTACGGTCTTAGTGATAGCCCATCGGCTCTCGACTGTGAAGAGCGCCGATATCGTTGCTGTCATATCCGATGGGCGGATTGTGGAAAAGGGGACTCACGAAGAACTCATAAGCATGGAAGGGGTTTACACCTCACTGGTCAGGAGGCAACTCCAGGGGGCCAGCCCGAGCCCGAGCCCCAGCTCGACCCCCAGCTCGTGCCCGAGCTCATGCCCAAGCCCGTGACACAAGGCTGATGCCCTGGGTTTCACAATGTAACCCAGCACCGAACAAGCTGATCCATAGAGTTCACTGATTCGGCCAAGTTCAGCATAGTTGTTGGTAATCGGTATTTTTCAAAGTTACAATAGAAGGTCTATGTACCTCGTAAGTATAAGAAGAATAAGGGGCATGGAAACGCCCCATAACTAAAGTTGAACTCACAACACTAAACCATATTGCTCTTGTAAACGGTATTGTGTATTTCTCTCTTGAAAGAATATTACAATAGTGTATATATACATACATACAAGAAAAGCATAAAATAAAATTAAATAAACTATTTTCTTTAACACTCCTCAATTTGAAATATATATATATATATATATCATACATAATTTGTTATATATATACTATGAAAGTGGTTTGGTCAAAATATTTGGAAAGTCAATATCTCTTCATATATGAACTTGTTGGATATTTGTAGGATGAGTGATTGTGTATATAATTAAGTTTTGTAACTTATTTCAATATATTTCTTTCATTAATAGATACTAAGTACACCCAATTCTCACCAAATGCTTTAGTCAAAGCATCACATTTGAAGTGTTTGAACAATGCTAGCAAAAGTAGGTTGGGAAAAGAGCATCCGGTAATAGCAACAATAATATTAACTGGAAATTAAATGATAACAATGTCGTATTCCTAGTGCATCTGATTCCTGATATGAAATTTTAGAACACTTGAAAGAGTGATAGTGAAACATGCTTTAGCTCGCAAGCATAAAAGAATGGAGGTATGGGGTGAGGCAGACACAACAAAGGCAGAGATGGAAACATGGGATCCAATAAGTAAGGAAAGAGGGGATGCAACAATGGAGTTTCTAACCATTTCTCATATATTTTTTAATATTATAATAATTACATAATATAGTTCTAATATAGATAAGATTTAATTTTTAAAACTTAAAATCAATATTTCTAAAAATATACTTTAAAATATGAAAAAATAATTTAATTAGGCCATTAGAAAATATTAATAATGTATGAATTTCTTTAATTAAAGATTATACCTTAACTTGTGGACGACGTTATCTTTTATACATCTATTCTTCTCTCGGGGTTGTTTCTCAAATAATTTAATAACAATATTACATATTTTTATTTAAGTGTTATATTTTGTTTAGGTGTTAGGAATTTTAGGAGGGGTTGTTTATAGTATGATGTGTGAAGCCAATTGGAGCGCCAATTGAAGTGATATTAGAGAATAAATTTCAAAATATGTGATTTTTTAAAAATTAAAAAAAGTTGGAGAAAATGGGCAACAGAATAACACATATGAGATATTTATTTTTAATATTAAAGTACAAATAAAATATTCAAAAATCTTGTAACAATGCTTCTAAAATGAGAATCATGATATACATGACTCTCTGCTAAATGAACGATAGTAGAAAGCACACGTAAAATGAGAATGATTAGGGAATCCCAAATAACGAAGAATATATCACAACTACTTAATAACATTTGTCATACTTTGTAATACCAAGACTTTGATCATAACACTTTCATTTGTCAATGCAATAAAAAAATAGCTAATAGGACACACTACCTGAGGAGAACACATTAAATAATGAAGACTAAACCTACCTCAATGGAAGAATAAATTTAAAATTTTTGGCTAGGCAAATATTGGAGGAATAAAAAATTGTAGGATATGAAAAATAATGCTAGACTTAAGACATAAAAAATGGAAGTGCAATCATGATATATGGGAAATCATAAGTGGAGGATATGAAAAATAATGCTACACTTAAGAAAATAAAAAATGGAAGTGCAATGGTGATATATGGGAAATTATAAGTGGAATGGACAAATACTAAGACGAGAGAACCACGAAACACCCAATATAAGATCGGAGTGAACTCTATCATATCATATTCAAATGTCTGAAGCTTCTAAACGGATTAGACAATATAACATTCGAAAGTTAAAAGGATGAAAACAATAATTAATCGAAAAATGTTGAAAAAAACGCACCATTGTCCTAGAAGTCTCCGTCGCCAAAACGGTAATTGTAGCCAAGTTGGAAGTCAAACCAATACTCAAGGAAGTGAAACCAGTAATGGTGAGTATAAGCAAGCTCTCAAATGGGAAAGGGGTATTAATAAGAGTATGTGATACCAGTAAAGGAAATAAAAACTTAAAAATATAAGCTTATTGCCTACAAGATAAAATCTATAATGAAAAATGATGTACTTGAAAATAAAATGGATAACACATTTGACCTAAAAACTATTAAATATCTGTGTGGAAATTATTGAATGAAATTAACAATACAAGACCTGATACCTAATAAATCGAAAAAGGTTCAATTCTATAAGATGGGAAATGAAGTAGCCAACTAACTTGATGTGAAATCTGCATAATGGAGCCAGAGGAGAGCATGACAACATAATTTTCACTATTTACAACCATGAGATTATAACTAGAGAAAAAATGATGCTATACAAGAATGGATACAACAAATATATATGTTTTCAATGCCTATTAAAGAAAAGTAAAGTTTTTGTATGCCTATTAAAGGAGGGGTGCAAGCTCTTTTGTAATTAGGGCTCAAAGAGTACAACAATTATAAGTGACTAAAATGCTAAAAGATGGGAAGTACCATCAAACCACATATTTACTCTCTTTATTGTACAACTGTAAAATTTCTAAATTTAGTCTTGTAACCCTCACTTCTCTTACAGATACCATTGTTCCTATATGATCCCATCGTTGGAGAATATTATTTTTTTTTCTTACGTTATAAATTATTTTCACGATTTCGACACATGTTTGGTCGAATTTACTTGTAGTAATATCCATTTTGCTATAGCTTCTTACAGTGGTTATATCATATTATTGTCACCTCGCTCCATTAATAATTTGTTTAGATATGTTACTGCTCCTCAGGTTGCTTGAGGCGTTGTTCTATCGAATATATTCCTCGTTACATATATGATTTTATAGGTAAGTTTACCATAATTATAGGCCAGGATTGACTTTTGACCAATTCTCATATAACATTTTTATGTTACTTTCATTGTACTCATTAAGTTGAGACATTACACAAATGTGAAAGGACAATGAGAAATCAAGTGGTACTAGCTAATAAAATGTGGATGAGAAGAGAGTCATTGGTTTGTTTAGCATTAACATTGTCATAAGAGAGTGGGTATTTTAGAGTATAATTTGTACCACGTAAATTGAAGATTAATAAGTATGAGTGATCCTCTAAAATATCATGATACCAGACAAATCCCATAAAAACCTGAGCATTAGCCTCCAAGAGAGAAGAGTAAAGTAGTACTAAACATTCCTGACTATAAAAGTACTTTTATTGCATGATGGGTCAGATATAGTTACACGAAGACTGGAGCGTACTCGAGGAGCCTCGGTCAGATTTCGGCTTCGGGTCCGGATTCTAGCCTAGAAAATTGGATGGGAGGCTTACGTAAAAAAATTGGATTCACCCTTATAATTTTTTTTTATTATAATTAGTTGAAATAATAATCGACAAAAATGGAAAATTTTGTATGCTAGTATAAAATTGAAAGGGGTAAAAATGGAGAATGTAAAAAAGAAAATCAATCGTAAAATATTTAGTAAAAATAACGATTTCAAAACCGATATGAATGACCTAGGAACCACAGAATAAGTAAGCAAATTGGATTAGTGGCGTCCCATCTCGCCAGGCCACTGTAAGGCGCTCATAAAGTGAATGCTATTTAGTAAATGCCCTTCCGCTATAGTAATTGGAATCTGACTAATTTGGTGTGAGTAGAGACATACGCCTACAAAAGCAAACAAAAACATACAAGTAGGATTCCCCTTATAAAAAATTTATATCTTTAAACTATATTTTTATTATCTATATAAAAAACTTTGTAATATAAATAAAAGTGGGTGAAGTAAAAATTAATCTTAAAATAGTTAAAATAATAGTAATATATTATGAGATTATAAAAATATAGATTAATACCACTAAATAATTTAAATTTTATATAAATTTAGATTTTAATATTTTCTCACATTATTGAATTTAATGAACTTATATTAATAGTGAAATTTAAAAAAATGTTATCATATTTTGTTTACAATAAATAAATAACTTTAAATTTTTAAGAATATATAATTTTTTCATTTAATAGTTTAACTGAATTTATATTTCTTAACTTATATTTTAAAAATATTTTTCAGAACAATATATATATATATGTATTTTAATTTCTCTATCTCACAATTTAATATTTAAAGTAAAATATAATACAAGCCTTTGAATGTAGTAGGGATGAGTATGCATTATACTTTTCCTATAAATTTATAATAGATTAAATTTATTTTATAATAAAAATTAAAATAATATAATATTTATTTTCTCCTTATTATAAAATTTATTTTTTAAAATCAATAATATAGGAAAAATTTTAAATTTATCATTAGATTACTTATTATAAATAATTGTTCATTAATATAAATGTTCTAAAAGATCAAACTAATTAATGGTGTACCATTCATAAATTTACTTTAATGTCATATTAAAATGTTTAACTAGTTTATAATAAGTTATATTAATTATATTCTAAAATTTTAGAATGATAAAATAGTAATATATTTCATATTATAAATATTTTTATATTAATAATAGGTGAAAATATAAATAGTATAACTAATATCCAATATCAAATTATTGAAAGAGCATATTTTGAATAATTTAACTATTATATTATCTTTTCTAATGAAAGAAAATATCGTAAGCTTTGCCAAGATAGACAATGTTATATGTCTTTCACACGTTATCACCCACAAAAATATTCCATCTACTTTTATATTCCATACTTCTAATCTATTTTTCAGAATTAATAGAAAATTTCATCTAATTCGAATGGTTTGAATATCCATGTAAATCGGCAGCAAGTTCGTGAGCGCCGAATAAATATTCTATTTTATTTATGTACTATATACCTTTTATAAAATATTTTATATAATAAATAGAGGTAATATTATTGTAATAATATAAGAGAGACTTTCATATTTAAAATACAATATTATTAAATATTAAAAAAATATTTATTAAGATATTAAAAAAACATAAGCGAAATATAAGAAATATATAAATTATATCATGTGTATTAATAAAAAGGGACGAAATTTATCTTTTAATTTATGAATATTATTGATAATAATAATCTTATTTATTATTTATTTAAAAATAAAATAAATAATTCAATAAAACAATGTTTATAAATATTATTACTTAACTTCAAAATGGTTAACATATTTGTAATATTTTTATATGTCATACCTTATATAAAATATGTCAATTTTATATCAAATATCTATAAAATATGTAATATATAAGGTTATGATTCTTTCCACTTTTCTAAACCTCACAAGTGCTCAATTTTTTCAATTAATGTTTTTGTTATAACAAAATCATTATTAAACAACCAAATAAAAGTTATAGTAAATAATTTATATAATTTTCTAATAAATTATACAATAATAATGTTGAGAAAAATGTATTATATTCAACACCTTCACCATATATTTCAAAACTTAACTATAACTTTCTAAGAAATTATGCAAATTTAAAGTAAAAGTAAAAGAAAAAAATAATGAAAGAAAGCAATATTAATGTTTCTCAAATATATTTTTCATTCAATTAATAGTTAACCTACTCATACCTTATTTATATATTAAATAATGTATAAATACAGTTATTTATAATATTTAAAAAATTAAGTACATTTCTTAATCATACTCTAACTTAAGTAATAAATAGGTGTGGAATTAACATAAAAATTATGTATGACCTTTTAAATATCTATATATTAGACTTGTATATAATGTAGAATTTCATTTATTTATATTATAATTTAATTAATATGAATTAAATAATTTTTTAAGACAATATATAAATATTTTTTATGGTTACTAATCAATAAATTAATACGTGTTATCATATTTTCTTTTATTAATATTAGGTATTGACCTAATGGAATTTAGTCCATTTTTTTGGGCTCTTATCTAACTTTATTTTTAAACCGTTAAAAAAGTTTATCTTATATATAATTTATAAAAATTTTATAAACAATACTTTTAATTTATAAAATACAAATAATACATTTAATTGGTACAATTATACACGATTTAAAACATTATATTAACTAGCTAATCCACACTCATTCATTTCAAATAATCATTATGCTCATTTTATACTATTGTTAGGATATAGTTCTACAAACAACTTACACATTATATTATATCTATCACAAATTATTTCACTTTCGTATATTTCATAACATACTATAATTTTCCAAAATTATATTTTTTTCATTAATATTTGTTTTGATCGACTTTACCTCTTTGTAAACCATTTTTCTATTTCATAATTTTCTTAAATCCTAAATTTACCCCAAAACTTTACTTATTAAAAATATATCTCACATTTTTTAAATATTTACACTTGGGTTCATAAATTTTTCTTTTATTTGCAAATATGTTCCTAAGTTTTTTTTTCCATTTTGGTTCCCAAATATTTTATACCTTTTTAGATCCCTAAACTTCATTTATTTCCATTTTGGTCTCTTAATATCTCTTTATTTGTAATTAGGTCCTCAAACTTGTTTGAATTTTCAAAAAGTCCCTTAAATTTTTAATTTCCTTAAAACTCAATCTTAACTTATAGATTTTGGTCCTATTGTAATTCTAATCGACTTTCTCATGTCCCAATGATTATTCCAAGTTTTGAATTGATCGATTTGTCCTATAAACAACAAAAAATGGAGATTTGCCGGAACATCTAAAGAGATAAATGTTTGATTATTAATCGACGATGGTACGCCAACTAGAGTTGAGGGTCAAGTTAAGCAAATGGACTCCATGAGAGCTTCCTAGGATCAAGTGGTAGTCTAATTGTGTGACGAACGACAATGAAGGGATTACCATGGTAGTGTAGGGAGAGCTTAGCACCACTTGGGTGTCTAGAAGGACTTGTCCCAGTCGATTTTGGCTGTGAAAAATATTAGAGTTACCTTGGGAAGGAGGATCATAGTTTTAGGTCAATGGAGTAAGGGGACTATGAGACTACTTTGGCTTCTCTAGTCACTATTGAGCTCATGCAAGGCTGGAGTTATGTGGAGAAGGTCAGTAGGAACTTATAGAGCCTAAGAGAATCCTTTTTTGTTTAAAAAAAGCCATTGTCGGAGTTGTGGTTTTCAACTCACTAGAAATTGGAGGTGTATGTGTTTCGATAGGATTTAAGGTGTCAAGAATTGAAGGGAGGAGTTGCTCTTATATAGGGAGGTTGAGTACTCGAAGGCTATCAATCCTCACCCTAAACAACTTGAATTTCCCTAGAATCAATGTTACGCTCCAACCCGGTTTGGTTGGATTCCTGTGAGCAACCTGCCACTCTTCCGTTTAACTAAGGTTTGCCCCTTGTTTATAAACCGTGAAGAGTAAGACGTCCTTTAAACCTACACCTTTCCTATAATAACATAAATCAAAATTGCATAAAATTTTAAACTAAATATACATGTATTACAGGTGTATTAGCTGATGGTCTTTAGGTAGACTTTCCAGATTTACCTAAAAGGGATGTAAGGGAGGGGATGGGTACAATGACTTAGTAAATGGGTTTTCAAAATTTAACATTTAGGAAAACGATTTGTTTGGAGTGTGTCAGGCTCCTTATTTCCTTTCAAAAATCATTTCCTTTCAAATCTCTATTTTATCACCATTTCTTATTAATCACAGTGTGTCGTCACCCAACACACATCCTTCATCATGAAGGTCAATCACACAATCGTAGGCCAATACGTCCACTGAACCCACTTGTGGCATTAGAGCGACTTTACCGGTCACCTAGATAGAAGCACGTCCACTTCTACCCTCAGAATGAGTGAATGTTCACGACATCCGACCCTCAATCCCATAACAATTCTCCGTGTCCGTATGAGGACAGAGACCTCATCCCATTCCCACCTTGGTCTCGTGCGCTTGAAGCTACTCCGAGCTTCGCAAGGTCACCTGGTCCGACGAACTGCCCTTATACCCACCAAGTCATCTAGGGCCCTAGGACAAATCACTACCCCTCTTGGGCGTCTTGAAGGTCCCGTAAACACGATACATGCACAATCAATATTTTCACATCATGCCATATAATATGTGGTGCCACTGGTCCAACAACCCTGGCCCTCAACTCAACATGCAGCTGTTTGTCTTAACTAGTTCGAAGACCTCTCATATCACACTACCACTAGTTGACTCTGAATATGTCACGCTCCGACCCGGTTTGGTCGGATCCCCGTGATCAACCCGCCACTCTCCCGGTTTATTAAAGGGTTTCCCCTTATTGTAAACCGTAAAGAGTAAGACATCCTTTAACCTGCACCTTTTTCCTGGAATAGCATAATCAAAACTGCATGAAATTTAAAACTGTACATACTTGTCTTACAGGCATCTTAGTTGACGGTCTTTAAGGGGAGGCTTTCCAGGATTTTCTGAAAGGGATATAAGGGAGGGAGTGAGTACGACTACTCAGTGAATGGGTTTTTAAAAGCTTTTGACTTTTTAGAAAAATATTTATATGGAGTGTGTCAGACTCCATTGTTTTAAAAAATCCCTTCATTTAAAAATTTGAGTCTTTCTATTATATCTTAGTTACCACGGTGTGTCATCACCCAACACACATCCTTCATCATGAAGGTTACACACATTCGCAAGTCAGTATCACTACTGAACCCGCTAGTGGCTTCGAAGCGACTTTTCCTGCCACCCGGATAGAAGTACGACCACTTCTACCCTGGGAATGAGTGGATGTACGTGACATCCGACCCACAATCCCGAAATCACTTCTTCGTGTCCGTATGAGGACAGAGACCTCATCCTGTCCCCACCCCGGTCTCATGCGCTTGGTGCTACTCTAGATTTCGCACAGACACCTGGAACGACGAACTGCCCTTATAGCCACTAGGTCGTCCAGTGCCCTTAGGATGCATCACTACCCCTCATGGGCGTCTTGATGATCCCGTACTCACAGTGCATGCACAAACAATGTTTTCTTATATTGCCATGTAATCTGTGGTGCCACTAGTCCAACGGCCCCGACTCTCAACTCAACCCGCAGCTGTTTGTCTTCACTAGTCCGTCGACCTATCATGTCGCACTGTCGCTAGTTGATTGAGTATGTCGGTCCTATCTTGGTACCATGGCCAAACAATTCACTTATTAAGTTTTATGGCACATATATCATGTTCATTTATGAGCCTTACTCGTGCCAACTGGCCTTGGGCCCACTGTACGAGATTTTCAAAATCGGGCAGTTAGCTCCCAAGTTCCAAAATCGAGCCCCCGGCCTATTAGAGCTATTCGAGCTCCCGTCGAGAAGGTCTACCAAATTGTTTAAGCATTGGCACACAGTCAGGGGAGAGCACTTCCGACAAAAATAGGTTTTTACTGTCCATCATACCGACCGGTATAAGGACATCTCCGTTCATAACCGATGAACGGGTTTTCAACTTCCTTCAAGGAAGTCTCATCACACCAACCGGGTATGATCTACTTACAACCCGTAAGTAGTTTTTTCGCATAACTTTCACATCACTTTCTCTAAGTAGTGATGATTAAAATACCACTAAACAGTGGGTTTTTATATCGAGGCACTTATCATCCCCAATCGGGTATGATGTTAGTAAACCCACTCACCCGTTAATGCCGTGAATTCCACTAGACTGATTCTTTGTATTCACGCGAGCTTGTCCTTGCTGGCCTTCCCGGTATTTCACGTTCCTACATGATATGAATATCTTGGTTCATTATCCTTCGGCCTAATCGCCTTCATTCATTCCAAATGAATGAGAAAGTCAAACTTTCATTTATTTGCAATTAGGTCTCTAAAGTTATTTCTCTTTAACTTTAAGTCCCTAATGTCGGTTTTTCCTCAAATTGAGTCCCGTAACTTTTAAAATTTATCATGGGACCTCAATTTATTCAATTTCACCAAAAGGGGTTTAATTTCCCAAATTTCCAATTTGGTCCCCCAATTTTTCCAAAATTACCATTTTGCCATTCTTTTACAAAAATGGTATGTTTTGCCCCAAAAATTCCATAATTCCTCAATTGGTCCTCCAACATTATTTTCATGCCCAATTGACCCTCAATTTCATAAAATTGTATTTTGGCCCTTTGAATTTCAAAAATCCCTAATTTTCCCCCAATTCCAACTTCTTAACATAGTCCAATTTTATTTTATCAAATTGACCCATCAAACGTTTCTAATTGTTGAAATTGAAGTTGAAATTTAATTTCTACATGTTCATACGATTCTTCAGAAATGTGAATCGCAAGTTTTAATGCCGGGACGAGCTCAAACGGAGCTTCGCCGGAAAATGAACTATAGAGAGAGAAAGCTTCGAGTACTCATCGGTGAAGGCACGACGGTTCAAGCTTTCGATCTGGACAGATGGCTCTAATCCTGAGGTTCATCCTAGAATCAAGAATCGCATCAATTGATACGGAATTGGATTGGAATTTTGTCATTGAAATTAGGTCGACTCTCTCTCTAGCACCGATCGAAAATTGTAAAGGGGAGCCAAATTGGCTTACCTTTCGGTCCTAATTTGGCCGTGGAAAGGCTAAGGAAGTGTTGGGAGGGCTTGGTTTGGCCTGAGGAGGGCTTGGTTTGGCCTGAGGAGGGCTTGAAATGGCCAATTCCAGCTTGGCCGAATTAGGGCAGCTTCGGTCCGCTGGAGTTGCTTCACTATTCCATCATGTCGGCGCTTCTCCAACGATTCTCGGATTGACTGGAGTTTGCTATCAGATAGCTGTCTTCTCCCCGGTTCTAAAGAGCCCGACCTTTGTTCAAGTCGAAGCTCTGGTTCGAGCTTTACCGGGAAATGGAGCAGTAGCGAGAGAGAGAAGTGTTCAGGTGTGAGGAGAATGAAATGGGGATGACCTCCTTATATAGTTGTAAAACCCGTGTATTAAATGGGCGAGATTTATTACTAGTATTAATATTGCCATAAATTATTGGTATTGATTCCAATAATTTAATTTCGGTATTAATTTCAATAATTTAATTTTGGTTTTAAATTATTTGTATTAATTCCAATAATTTAATTTAGGTATTAAATTATTAATATTAATTTTAATAATTAAATATATATTAATTGATGGCTATTTATGATAACTTTGAAGTTCTTATGAAATCTAGTTCACCTGAACTAATTTGGTTTTTATTTTCTAATTTATCTTAAATTTCTTTTCCAATGTTTAATAAATCATTTGGATCAACCAAAATTTGTAAATTTTCATATTACTTATTCACAAATGTAAACCGGTTTGGTTTTCTTATTCAGTTTGACCGGTTCTTTTTCCGGTTTTCCTTAACTCAAATGTGCGGGGTTTACAGGTCATGTCTTGGTATCATGGCCAAACAATTCATTTATTTAAAGTTTTATGGCATATAACTCATATTTTTTTATAAGCTCCTACTCGTGCCAACTGGCCTATGGCCCATTGTTCGAGATTTTCAAAAATTGGGCATAATAGCCCCCAAGTTCCAAAACTAAGACCTCCTGCCTAACAAAGCTATTTGAGCTCCCGTGAAGAAGGTCTCCAAAATCATTTAAGTAGTGGCACACAGTCAAGGGAGAGCACTTCCATCAAAAATAAAATTTTAACTATCTATCATACTAATCAAATATGAGGATATCTCCGCTCATGATCGATAAACGAGTTTTCCAGTTCCTCCGAGTAAGTTTCATCATATCAACCGGGTATGATTGACTTACAACCCAACCCGTAAGTATTTTTTTTGTGTCATTTTAACATCATTCCTCTAAGTTGTGGTGTTTAAAATACCACTAAGTAGTGTGTTTTCATTTCCGAGTTACTTATCATACCAACCGGGTATTATATAAAATCTCACTTACCCGATTGTGCAGTGAATTCCTCTTTATCGGTTCTATGTATTCACACGAGCTTGTACTTGCTGGCGTTCCTACACGATATGAACATTATTGTTCATTTTCTATCGGCCTAATAACCTTCATTCATTCCAATGAATGAGAAAATCAAACTTTTTATTTATTTGCAATTAGGTCTCTATAGTTATTTTTCTTTAATTTTAAGTCCCTAATGCCGGTTTTTCCTCAAATTGAGTCCCAAACTTTTAAAATTCATCTTAGGACCTCAATTTATTCAAATTCACAAAAAGGGGTTCAAGTTTCCCAAATTTCCAATTTGGCCCCCAAATTTTCCAAAATTACCATTTTGCCCTTCCTTTACAAAAATGGTAAGTTTCGCCCCAAAAATTTTAAAATTGCTCATTTGGTCCTCTAACATTCTTATCATGCACAATTGACCTTCAATTTTACAAAATTTCATTTTGGTCCCTCAAATTTTCAAAAATCCCCAAATTTTCCCCCAATTTCAACGCCTTAACACAACTGAATTTGATTTTATCAAATTGACTAATCAAATACTTCTAATTGTTGAAATTGAAGTTAAAATTGAGTTTCTACATCTTCATATGATTCAATAGCACTTTGAATCGCAAGTTTTGAAATTGGAATGAGTTCAAACAGAGCTTTGCCTGAAAATAGACTATAGAGAGAGAAAGCTTCAATTGCTCACCGTTAGGGGTACGACGATCTGAGCTTTCTATCTGGGCAAGTAGCTCTACTCCTAATTTTTTTCTTAGGATCAAGAATTATATCAATTGATATCGAATTGGATTAGAATTCTGTCATCGAAATTCTATCGGTTCTCTGTCTAGCACCGGTCGGAAATTGCAAAGGGGAGCCAAATTGGCTTATCTTTCAGTCCTAATTCGGCCAGGGGAAGTCTAAGGAAGTGTTGGGATAGCTTGGTTTGGCCTGAAGAAGGCTCAAATTGGTTGATTTCAGCTCAACCAAAATAGGGCAGCTTCGGTCCGCCGAAGGTGCTTCATTGTTCTATCACACCAACGTTTCTCCGGCGACTCTCGGAGTAAACGGAGACTACAGGCGTGTAGCTGACTTCTCCTCAATTCTAAAGAACTCGACCGCGCCTTCTTTGGCTCAGAAAAGACCCTACATCAGAGCTCTGGTTTGAGCTTCGCTGGAAAACTAAGTAGCTAAGAGAGAATGGAGTTTTCAAGTGTGGAGAGTATGAATAAGGAGGGACTCTTTATATAGAAAGCTCAGGGATTTCTTGGCCATCTAATCGACGCCTTAATGGCAGTCATTCATTTCCTGAAACTCCCTGGCTGGAGAATTTTCAGCTTCGTCAATGCTATGCGATTTTTCGGCAAGTGAACAATGCTGTCATCCAAAGGAAGAGGACGACATTATTCCGAACTGGACCGGACCGATCCGAACTAGATTCAAAGCTTAAACTGGCCGGTTCACCCCCAATTCGACCGAATTTTTCAAATCTAAAAATTTTTAAATTCATCTAAATTCATTTTCTATCCAATGGTGGCCTAAAATCTCAAATTTGAATTTTTTAAGCCATCTAGAAAAATGAATTTAGAATCCAGTTCAATAATAGTTCAAACCGGTTTAATCTGCTTCGGAGCCATATTTTCCTTCATCGCAATCAAGCGTTTTGAAATAACACAATGAACACACGATGCAATGTGTCAGGTGAATTAAAGAAGACAACATTGTGTGTGTTTATGTGCTTGCACATGTGAGTTGTCATGTGACATGTAGTGATTGACCATGTCTTCTGAATTGTTCATCTAACTGGGCTCCAATCGTATTTGACCATTTGAGTTTCCACATGGCACCTAACTATGATCACTTTATTTGATGGGTTGGCTAGTTAGGCTTGGTTTATGTAACACCAGAATTTTTTAGGGTGAAATTCAACCAATTGAACTAGAAATTGAGGTTAAACAAGTATTGAAACTAAAATAAAATTTTGAAATTGAATCGAATTGGAAATTAATTTTTCGAGTAAAAAACCGAGATTTTCATTTTTTTTGGAAGCCTATTAAGACTCATTTAGATCAAGGGGTAAATGAGTTCAATTATGAGGAGGACCCAAGAAGGGGAAAATGTTATTTTTTGACAAATAAAAAATATATATATTAAAATAATCACTTGGGTGAGTCAATGGAACTCATACATTGAACCATTTTTCATGCACCCCTTTTCATTTCCCCTTCACCTTTGCACGCCACTAGTTGATTCACACGCTAAATTGGATTTTTTTTTATCAAATTTCATGCAACAAAAACTATGATTAAGCATAAAATTCTCTTACCAGCCTCCTTTTAAGATTAATTGAGTTATCTATTCACTATAAGATTGTATTTCTCTTCTAAAGTCAAGAAAATCGTTACCAAACACATTTCCATCCATCGAAGCTTTTACCCTCGAATTCTCTCTTCTTTGACCACCAAATGTCAGGATTTTATCTTAAAATAATACTAATTAATACCTCTTAAGTTTTGTGGTGGTATATAGCTTGAAAGTGACCACAAACCACTATGTAAGGACTATTTTCAGTTATTATTTCCTAGACAAAAACTTCGAGCTACACTAGTGAAGCTTTGGTGACAAATTTCGGGGTCCAAGGGTGCTATTGTGGTCAACATTGTTGCTTAGAGGAATGTGTGACTTTCCTATACCTCCTCCAAGCCTCGCTCTAGCTCCGGTAAGCCCCTTTTTCTTTGTTTAGAGTCATTTTCCAATTACTACTCTTTCTAGCTACCCGTGATCCCGCTTAATCAAATGCAAAATTTGTGCAGCTCCGACGATTCTTCGACCTACGACCACCACAGAAGGCATCACCTGGACCTTAACTTCACTTCCCCTCCATTCTAATCATCTATCATATCATCTTTAGTGAGTATTTCAGATCACACCTTCGATAGCACAATTTTGACCACTTTTGGAAAATGGTCAAAATTGGTTAGATTGAGACCCCCAACTCCTTTCTCGAGTCTTAGGAGATAAATGGAAGTGATTTGGAAGTATTTGAGAAAAAATAAAGTTGGTTGTGGTGTTTTTCGAAGTTTGAGGACTAAAATAAAAATTTTAAAAAGTTTTGGACTAGTTTATAAAAATATGAAAACTTGTAGAAATAGTACTCAAGATAATCCTAATGGAATAGAAAGTGATGTTTTGGAAATATGGATATGCTATATATGATTTTCGGAACTTTAATGGCCAAATGGTAACTTATTTATAAATAAGGTGTAAATAGTTATTGTTTTGTTTTTACAAACATTGGGCAAAATAGTCATTTTTTTATAAATGAGGGGCATTGTCCTTTTTTTTTATAAATGATGAGTAAAATAGTAATTTTCTTATAAATTGGAGAAATAATAATTTTTTTTATAAATGAGGGGCAAATAGTTTTTTTATAAAATAGTGAAAATAATAATTTTTTATAAACTAGTGGAAAATAGTTATTTTTTTTATAAATAAGGGACAAAATGATGGTATTGTTAAATAAATGGTGAAATAGTAATTTTTTTTTCTAAAAATGAGGGGAAAATAGTTATTTTTACATAAATAAAGGTAAATTAGTTATTATTACTAAAAAGAGGCAAAATGGTAAATTGGAATAATATAAAACAATATAAACCAACACAACTATATCTAGTAATACATATGTATACCTTTCATGCTTCATTAAGAAAGAGAATAATAGAAATTTGAAAAGCAATAGGATAAACAAGTCTCAAAGATAATAGTGAGTGGATTTATTGATGGTGAATTTAATTAGTCAAATTTTTCCACTTTACAGATTTATAAAATACGAAATATGAGTGTGTTTGAAATTTTTATGATAAACTATAGAAAACTATAGGAAGAAAATTGTTTTTAAAGAAAGGGCTATGCTCAAACAATTTATAAGAAAGGGGTCAAAGTAGAAGGTAGTTATAAGGAACGGGGCAAAAACTCAAGTTGTTTATATAAAAAAATATTAAATCTCATGTTTATATAAAAAGAGACTAAATCACAAATTATTTATAAGAAATGGGTGAAAGCTTAAGTATTTATAAGTAAAGGGTTATGACCTCGTTTTAAGAAAGGCATGCACTAAATATGATGTTTCTTTTGTAAAACAAACTTCTCCCTATAAATATGATTTGATGTCTGCATTCATGTGTGAAGTCAAGTCTATAATGTTGTATTTTGGTATCATTAATTGATGTGCGATTGGTATATATCATTATGTTTAAGTTGATGAATTAGGATGATCAAGAGGATGCCTATAATAAGTTGTGTTGACGAGTAATAGTTGAGATGATTATAGCTTAACGATCACCCGGAATTCGAGTGAGGCATACAGTGAGAACCGTGTATACTTATGGCCAAGAGTTGGCAGAGTATGGTTATAGTAAACGGATGTTTGATAACCTAACATCGACATTGTTATGAGTGGGTGGTTCTTGTATAGAGTATACTTGTGTAGATAACATACCTCTCATAGATCCCTAATGATAGGTTGAACTACTAGGTCATGATATGATATATTATTTCGGTATAAATCCAATAATGCCAAATTTTAAAGAATGACCATTTCTTTTAAAAGAATGTATGGATATTGTTTGAAATTAAAAAAAATCTTTATATTAGACTAAGATAAGGGGTTAAAAACTCTATGTCAATAATCTCACTCACTTTTAAGTATATACCCTCCTTAAAACCTTTGCAGGTATGAGGGGGATTCAAAAGAAAATCTAGAACTAAATAAAATTATTATTATCTGCTAAACATTGAAATATAAGTCCCAGTACAAAAGTTTTATACTTATCGATTATTGTTATTATTGAGATTTATACGAATTTTATAAATATTATATTCTTTCTATAAAAGTTTTAATTTTTTTATGAAAAATGTTGAAGTATATTTTATATACTAAGCCTTATTTCCTATGAGTACAATGGTGGTGCAAACTCCACTAAGATGTAACAGTTTCAATTGACTGTAATGGATTACAATGTAGCATGAGATTACAATGTAGCATGGGAATTGGTCATATACTCTAATGTGATAGTTTCATCCAACTAGATTATCTCTATTGATTGTGTGCACTTTTTAAGTGGTTAATGAAAATTGGTTGTGTACTCTAACATGACAGTCTAACTAAGTTCATATTCAGTTAGCTATTAGGACTTAGGACTTGTCAAATTACCGATGAGGATTAAATAATTTTTTCATACTAAATTCCTTTTCCACTAATTGTGGACGTTTTCCACCCAGTGCATTATGGTTGGTCGATTATTTAATATGGTCCTTTGATTGGATAACTCACTATTTGACCAAATTTGATTGGTTTAGTAGATAACGATATGGATTGATGATGTTTTAATTAAATCGGATTACAATAATATAAATAGTCTTTTAGTTGGATTCAATTATTTTTCTAATTTTTAAAATTTTTAAAATTATTTAAATTAATTTTTTTATATTTGTGAACCTAATTTATTATTTTTATTTTTTACATTTTCCCAACAAATTACTATTGGAATTGATTTGATATGGTTGATCTGCTTCAATTCTATTTTTTTTTCAATTTCTCCATTAAATTATCTCTTATTAATGTATACTTCTAAACTTTGTTAAAACAAATTTCATTTATTTAAAAGATACTAATTTAAACCCATACCAATTGACATCAATTTAACATTATATTAGGAAGGCGTTCTTACATTATTAATATAAATCAACTTTTCATTTGTTTGAATTAGGAAACAAGTGATTGGTAATTGCACTAATGGGAGTGAGTGGATTGCTGTTTCTCAAGATTGTCTTGGAAATATAATTTTTTATTTTAATGTTAAGAAAATAGATATTTCTCTATATTATATATATGCCCTCAAATAGAGAACTGTATAGATAAGCCATAACCATCATTTTTATATGTTAACATGATCAATTTGAGCCAATATATAATATATAATCCACTTGGTCAATCTAACACCATTTTATTTTTTAATAAACGAGTAAATTATATTTATATTTTATTTTATTAAAAAATAATTTGTTTGAACCATAATGCTGACCTTTTTTTTTCTTTTTTATATGATTTTAATTGAAACTAGGCGTGTGCACACATTGCTTCCCTTCCCAAAACTGACATCTAGACCAGTCCAATAAGGGGCGCCAGCAGCTATCCGAAGGTTCAGGCAAGGCACCGGGGAGGCCAGGCAATGCACACACCGTGCAGAACCCTGACACCTAGCCCTCGTCCGTCCTTGCATCACGCAGCGCCCCCAACGCCTATAAAGCTATAATACACCTGATGATGTAGCATTAATTATATAATTATGCATGTATCTGTTACAATTACTCTACACCAGTAAGTTTTTTAGATTTGCTTTCCATAAAAAATGGTCATTTTTTTATTAAACACTTTTGAGATTATTTGTTATTAATTTTATTTAATCATTTAGTTTTTAATTATTTTTCATAATATTTTGATGGCTAATATTATGTGAAAGTGAAAGAATAAATAATCAAATAATAAAAATAAGTGAATTTAAATGAATAATAGAGGGAAAAAATAAAACACGGGAAAAGACAGCGGAGCATTGATCATCTCCATGAGGCAATTATGAGGAGGGCACTAGAGGCTATTGAAGTCATTTCACAACTTGAAGTAACCCTTGGACCACCCACCATGGTTCTTCAGACCAAAACGCGTAAGTTTTGTTTCTCTCTCTCTTGGTTGGAGTTGCAGAGGCTCTCTGTATGATCCGGTTCATTGAACTTGGTGGATCGCCTTCCAGCTGCTCCACAAGGTACATCATTCGAAACTCTCCTTTTCCGAATCGTTCATTTAGTAACGGTGCTCGGAGCAGCAATTTCTAAGCTGCTGTGGATGCTGCTCTGATTCTGCACCGGAGTGTACGAATCTATATCTGAAAATCTTACTAATATTGACATTCCGATCTGCTGTTGATTGAGCTACAGTGTCTAGATTTGAGATCTGTGAAATCGGAGACCTTGAGCTGACCTGATCTTAGGTCGAATTTCTAGCTTAGGGTCCATGAAGAAGAATACTGCGAGCTGCAAGAGCTCTGGGTCCCTTCTGGTCTTTCTTTGCTTACTCTTGTCTGCTCGCGTCTATGCCGATGATTATGTTCCCACGGACAAGTACCTTTTAAATTGTGGGGCGAGCTCAGCGGGTACTGATGCTGATGGCCGTCAATGGACATCTGATACTGGTTCCAAGTTCTTGACGACCTCAGCTCAGTCAACCGTTGCAGAAGCTTCCAGTCAGGGCTCTTCTGTTGAGGAGGTACCCTTCATGACCGCAAGGTTTTTTCACTCTGATTTCACCTACAGCTTCCCATTATCTCCAGGTCACAAGTTTATCCGGCTGTATTTCTATCCTTCTTTGTATAACAATCTCAATGCGACCGATGCAATATTCTCGGTTGCCACTGGGGCTTACACCCTTCTCAAGAACTTCAGCGTTGCCCAGACGACCGATGCTCTGAATTTTGATTTCTTGCGGAAGGAGTATTCCCTGAATGTGGTGGGCGATACCTTGAACATCACTTTCAGCCCCTCAAAGGATTATCCTAACACGTTTGCGTTTGTGAATGGGATTGAGATCGTATCAATGCCTGATATCTATAACACTGCCGATGGGAAAACCATGATTGTTGATACTCAGACGGCATTCTATGTTGACAACACCACGGCTCTTGAGCATCTTTATAGATTGAATGTGGGGGGAAGTTCGATCTCTCCCCCAAAAGATACCGGGCTGTTTAGATCATGGTCTGATGATTCTCCATACATCTACGGAGCAGCTATTGGTGTCACAGAGACTGCTAATCCAAACATGACTATTAAGTATCCTACTTCTATGCCTACTTATACTGCACCAGTGGATGTTTACAGAACTGCTCGATCTATGGGTCCAAATGCCAGCGTCAACCTGAATTATAATTTGACTTGGATCTTCTCAGTTGACTCTGGGTTCTCTTATCTGGTTCGGCTGCATTTCTGTGAGGTTGCTGATGTCATTACGAAAATAAACCAGAGAATGTTTGAGATCTTCATTTCCAATCAAACTGCGCAATCTGAGGCTGATGCAGTAGGATGGGCTGGGGGCAACGGGATTCCAGTTTATAGGGATTACGTGGTGTTTGTACCTACGGGTGACCCACAGGTGGATCTATGGCTCGAACTTCATCCACAGACGGCTATGAAGTCCGAGTACTATGATGTCATCTTGAACGGAGTGGAGATTTTTAAGATAAATGATACAAATGGGAATCTTGCAGGGCCTAATCCTATTCCAGCCCCCAAGCCACCATCTGTTAACCCCCAGCAGTTAGGTCCATCAGAAGGATCAGGAAAATCAAGGACGAAGGTTGCAGCTATCGCTGGAGGGGTTGGTGGTGCAGTTGTCCTTGCACTCATATTTGGTTTCTTCATGGTTACTGCTTCTCGAAAGCTTAGAACAACGAAGGATTCAAATGCAAGTGATGGCCCCTCGGGCTGGCTTCCGCTTTCTCTTTATGGAAACTCACATTCTGCCGGTTCAGCAAAGACAAATACGACAGGAACAGGAAGTTATGCATCTTCCCTTCCTTCGAACCTCTGCCGCCACTTCTCCTTTGCGGAGATTAAAGCTGCCACCAATAATTTTGATGAGGCTCTCCTACTTGGGGTGGGAGGTTTTGGAAAAGTTTACAAGGGAGAAATTGATGGGGGAACAACCAAAGTCGCCATCAAGCGTGGGAATCCTCTCTCTGAGCAGGGTGTGCATGAATTCCAAACTGAGATTGAGATGCTCTCTAAACTCCGCCACCGACATCTGGTTTCTCTTATTGGGTATTGTGAGGAGAACACCGAGATGATCCTTGTTTATGACTACATGGCCTATGGGACTCTTCGCGAGCATCTCTATAAGACCCAGAAACCCCCACTGCCGTGGAAGCAGAGACTGGAGATTTGCATCGGTGCTGCTCGTGGCTTGCACTACCTTCACACAGGTGCCAAACACACCATTATTCACCGTGATGTTAAAACAACGAACATTCTCTTGGACGAGAAGTGGATAGCAAAGGTTTCTGATTTCGGCCTCTCAAAGACAGGTCCTACGTTGGACCACACCCATGTAAGCACAGTGGTGAAGGGGAGTTTCGGCTACTTGGATCCCGAGTATTTCAGGAGGCAACAGTTAACTGACAAATCAGATGTTTACTCTTTTGGGGTTGTTCTCTTTGAGATCCTCTGTGCTCGTCCTGCACTGAATCCTACACTTCCAAAAGAGCAAGTTAGTTTGGCAGAATGGGCTGCCCACTGCCATAAGAAGGGTATTCTTGATCAGATCGTGGACCCATTTCTTAAGGGCAAGATAGCCCCCGAGTGTTTTAAAAAATTCGCTGAGACTGCTATGAAGTGCGTGGCAGATCAGGGCATTGATAGGCCTTCGATGGGGGATGTACTATGGACCCTTGAATTTGCTTTGAATCTTCAAGAAAGTGCAGAGGGCAGCGGTAAAGGACTTGGGGGCATGGACATTGAAGGAGCTTATGATGGAGATGCCAAGGGCAAGAAGGACCCAGATGTGTCTCCGGGATTTGATAGCAATGTCACTGACTCGAGGAGC
Organism: Trapa incisa; assembly: GCA_030064435.1. Classification (NCBI taxonomy): domain Eukaryota; kingdom Viridiplantae; phylum Streptophyta; class Magnoliopsida; order Myrtales; family Lythraceae; genus Trapa; species Trapa incisa. Next base: position 4,037,663 of record CM057775.1, on the reverse strand, counting down.
AGTGGCCTGAGCATGAGCATAGGCGGCCGGAGCCTTGCCAGTGAAGACTCAGACGGCCTAACACCCAGTGCTGTCTTTTCTCAGATCATGAACCCTAAAGGGCGTTGAGATCAGTGTAGATGGAATCAATCCTGTCGCTTCCACTCATAATGGCAGGGTTATCATCCCTTTCTCATTTATCTCTCAAGGTGTGTCGTTTCAATATTGGACTTGTTGTTCATTTCTTCTAATCCTATATAATTTCTAATTTTCAGTGGAAGCTACAATACGAACTTCCCTTTTACCATTGTGTGGACTATGGAGGGCTTAAAATAATGTATGTTTTTTTTATTGTACGAGGATAAAACTCCGGTTTTTCAGACATTTTATTTTCTCTATTGTAAGCTCGTGATATTATATATTTGTAACCAATGTTATTTTCCAACTTTATACACCAAAACATAAGCCCGCATTTATATACATTTAATTTTAAATTTAAACTCAATAATTATTTATAAATTTGGTATTATTTTTTATATAAAAATAATTTACTCGAGATATTTATTTTGTCTTTATAACACACACCCAATGAAATCACAAATAGCAAACCTCAAAATGGCCAAATAGATTCTTCCACAAAGGGTACGACATTCTTCATGAATATGATGACAATAGATCAAAGGTAAAACAATAAACCACACTCTAATGTTTATTATTGTCGGTCAGTGTTTTTTAGTCAATCCCAACCAATCATCCTACAACACACTCCCAATGAAATCACGGCATAAATCACCTACTGGATAACTGTATCACCTTTCATTTATACTATTACTGTGATGATGTTGATGGCAAGTTTTCGGAGTCAGACCGGACATCCTCGATCATCTTGACAACCTCCTCCATGGATGGCCTCGAGTCGGGCATCCTGGACACGCAGGCCAGAGCTATCTTGAGCATCTCCACCAGCTCCTCCTCGATGTCCTGGTCCTTCAGGAGCTCCTCATCGAACACTTCGGCTGTCCACTCCTCCCGGACCACCGACTGCACCCACCTGGGGAGGTCGAACACGTCCTCCCTCCGAGGAGACTGGACCGGCGATTTTCCGGTCAGCGTCTCCAGGAGGAGGACCCCGAAACTGTAGGTGTCGGACTTCTGGCTGGGTTTCTGGGTCTTCAAGACCTCTGGAGCCCTGTAACCAGCGTGCCTTGGCGGGACTGCAAGGGACCGGACCATTGGGCTCAACCCGAACTCTGAGATGCAGCCTCCGAGGTCTTGCGTGAGGAGGACGTTCGAGGACTTGATGTTTCCATGGATGAGCTTTCCCCCCATGGCTGAGTGGATGTGAGCAATCCCCTTAGCCACTCCAAGACAGATCTTCACCCTCAATCCCCAATCAAGTGGGGTCCCTTGGCCTTCTGTTGAGTCATTCATCCATAAACAAGATTCAGATTTTCACACAAAGTTTTGCTACCCAATACCTTTAACAGCTCTGGAAAAGCTAGGAAATAAGAGCATACCATGCAATAACGAGGAGAAGCTTCCACCAGCTATGAAATCATAAATGAGGAGCTTCTCATCCTTGGAGTAGTAGTATGCACGAAGTGGAATCACGTTTGGATGGTTTCCCACTCTCTGCATAATCTCCACCTGCTGTTCAAACTCTTTCTTTTCCACCACGATTTCCTTCAGCCTCTTCACCACCACAGTTGTCCCCTCTTCTAAGATGGCCTTGTAGGTGGTTCCACAGGTTCCCTTGCCAAGAACTTCCGCAGAAGCTTTGAGCAAATCCTCTAAGTCAAAGCTATGGGAACAACCTTCGAAGTAAACTAGCCGGTTCTTCTCGGCTGAATGAACCCCACTCCCAAACTCCTCCGATTTCTCAGTCCTTACCTCTTTCCCCTTGGCTGAAGGGGCGTCTTCTCCGCCTTTCTCCTTCTTCTTCTTCTTCTTCAGACAACATAGGAAGAGTATCACGAATAAGAGGAACAGCAATAGGACTCCACCAGCACCAATGGCGATTATAATTCCAAGACTTAGTTTCCTCTTTGATCTTTCTCTTGGTCTTGGAGGAGAATGAGGGCCAGGGAGGTAAGAGGAAGGAGAAGGTGAGGGAGAGGCCGAAGGACACTCTCTTAAGGGTGTTCCACAGAGAAGAATGTTCCCTTCAAATGAAGGAGGTGGAAAGTTACCGAGCGAGCTTGGAATTGAACCATTCAGGTGGTTGTAGCTCAAGTTCAAGTCTCTCAACCCAGTAGCATCAATATTGGGAATATGCCCACTAAGGGAATTGTTCTGTAGGTACAAAATGGTAAGTCCCTTCAAATTTTGAATTGTAACCGGGATTTCTCCACTGAAAGAATTATATGCAAGATCAATAACTGTGAGGCTTGAAGAGAGGTTTGGAGGGATCTTCCCTGAAAAGATGTTATTTTGAAGAAAGATGTTGCGGAGAGAAGGCAGGGAGAGTATATCATTAGGAAGATCTCCACTTAGACGGTTTGATCTGAGGCTAAGAGTTATGAGTCCATCAAGCTTCCCAATTGTGTTAGGAGGAACTGGACCAATAAGTCCGATCCCCGGGAGGCGGAGAGATATCACACGGGTGCCCTGAGCATTGCAGGTGACTCCTATCCAAGAAGAGCATACAGGAGAAGCTGAAGTCCAGTTAAGTCTCCTTGCATGTGGCACAGAGCTAGCAAACTGCAGGAGGGCTTGTTGGTCGGAATTTATGTCAGCATCGGTATTTGGGAGGAGGATAATGAATAGAAGGAATGGGAGTAAGGATGCTCCATGAACAGTAATATGTTGCCCCATGGTAGTGTTTACTAGAAGCAATTCCCGCTCTTGCTCTTCTCCTGACAAAGTACAGAAATATTATTTCCTCATGAAACTGGATAGATCATATGACCAAGCTATCTGTAAATGGCTATGTTTTATCAGGATCCAACCATGACCACAACAAATTACAACCACTTGAAGAAATTTTTTTATGTAGAAAATTGAAAAAAACTGGGGCTCAGCTGCTTTTTGACCAGAACAAAAAAGAAAAAAGGGCAACTTTGTTCTTCTTCTTCTTCTTCTTCTTCTAGTAGAATATCAATCTCTATGAGACATCATTACTATAAGTTAGTCAAAGATGGATATTTCCCTTGCATGGCCATGGCATTTACATGTAAAAGAAAAGGTCACTCAAGTTATCACACTATCAATAAGTAAAGTCTACGGGAAGAAAGAAGAAAGAAGAATCATATTCCTCTTCCACTAAGGTAAAAGTAAAAGCACAAAATGAAAATGACAGTGGCACATGGCGAATGGAATTCTTCCTTCTAAGACCCTTTTACCAATTGCTTCTTTTAACAGCCAAAGAATACAGCAGAAACTCCTAACAGATGAAAATTTGAGAAGCCGATAAATACATATGTGTAGAAAAGCACAGGTTGAGAAAACAACTGAAAATATAGACAAACATACAATCATTCTTTCCCTCTTCAACTCGTGTATCCTGGAGCTATACTAACAATATTCATTTGAGCAGCACTAGCTATGATAATTCCATAAGACTACAGTAGATCGGATTGACCTCTACGAGATCATTCTTCGCAGAAGAATGCAGCTCTCTTCTAAATACATGTTTCAGAATTCCCATAGGAGGGATACACTCTGGAAAGTGGTCAATTTTGTTTGTAGATTTGTTTCAACCCCAGATCTAATTAAGCTACTGTAAGAAGAGTATCGCCACTGATAAAAGGAAACAGATAAAATTCCTGACTCAGAGCAAGCGACATTATCTAAAGAGAACAAAAACAGACAGACTTTTCACGAGTCGGGCAAATTTCAAGAAGGTAAGAACTACCTTGTGTGTGAACCCACTGGATCCAGAGCTCAGAAGATTCATGCCAGTAATTTCCCCGGCTCAATTCTCCCCCCACTTTGCTCACTGTTTGCTATAACCGGCAACCTGAAACAACCCAAGAACAGAAACGCATTGATCTTCATTAAAGCTCCAGTTTCATGAAATCTAGCTCGAGGACTGCATGTGGTGGAGCACTGTACTGCTTTACCCTTCAGCCAACAAAATACCTACGAAAAGAAGACCAGAAGAGCGAAAATATCTCAAATTTAGTGATAAGTGCGTTAATGTGTATGCGAAAGGGCGACCAAGAGAGGGAGGGAGAACCTCAAACAGCCATGAAAGTCAAGGAGACTGAACTTACACTGAGCTGCCCAGCAACTAGAGCAGCAAGCGAACCAAGTCTCAGGTTTTTTTTTCTCAAGAAAAAAGCTCCAGATAGACTCCAGAGGATGGCTGGAGGTTAAAAAGCCCGCCCTTTTCCACTTTTCTCGTCGACCCACAACGGCAAAACTTCAAGGACACACCAATTAGACTCTTTTGAGCTTTAGGACCAAAGGGGGAGACCACAGGTCAGCACCCGCCGGGTGCAAAAATCTCCCCCTACTCTCTTGGATTAGAGCCAGCCAACTCCAGCAATGGTTCCTCCGAACTCAGGCTGTCTTCCCTGTTAAGCAACAGACGAATGAAGAAGGAACTTTGTTTACTGCAACCGACGCAGATCTCTATGCAGTGCATCCACAAGTTTACCTGCGATGCGAGATCCCAAAAAGCCTACGCGCCATTCCATCTTATTTATTTCTTTCTTTTTTTTTTTTTTTGCTCCTCTGAGCTTAACCCTCTGGCAGTATGGTCTCGGAGAGGGAGAAGGTAATGAATGTGAAGGGAAAATTCCTGCTTTTTTCTAGAGAATTTTGAAGTGTGTATATTTAATTTTCATAGAAAATAATATTATATTAAATTGTAAAAAAATCATACTGAAATTGGATAATAATCCAAATAAAAAACAGAAAAAGTAGACAGTCTGTAACTCTGTTGAATCGGAGTTAAATGTTTATAAGATTTAAATGGGATCATTCGGTATTTGGAACTGAATGGCTGTCATGGTTGGACTATCTACCCGGCACGGTATGCGGGTTGAGGGAGATTCCGTCACATCGTACGGACTTTCTGCCAGATGGCATGCCATGTGTCAGGCTAATGACTAGCCAAGTTGTGGTCACGGCCGCATAAGAACGCTTTCTATTTAATGATGAACTAATTAAAATCATATTTATATAAGACAAATTTATATTAATTTAAAGTTTTTTATGGCATCCGGTTTTCATGGGTAGGGTTAAATTGAATTCATTGATCCGATGGAGTATCTGATCATCTATGGTTCCATCGATTTGTTGGGTTCAATTCCGATAGTTACTTGTCAAAGTAAGGCGAGAAGAAAGGACGGATGGATTAATTCAAGGAGCCTAACTAACATCCATCAATGTGCTCCTTATTTCATTTTTTCTATAATCCCTTTTGCCTATCAACTTTTTACCTAACCATTTAATATTTGTTTCTCCATATTTATTATGAAGTGCCATAAATTCTACTAATTAATACTAGCACCTTTCTTGTTAGGACCACAGTCTTCATCTTCTCCCCGAACACCCTAGCTAGTAAGCTGGTGATCTGTCCATTGTGGTATTTCCAAGCCCCTCTCCCCCCTCCCCCCTCCCCCAAATCTTTTCTAAAAGAGTTTTCTACATTACTAATATATTATACTAATATATATTTAAAAGTAATAATTTATATATAATGTAATTTTATTAATTTTATAATTTTTATTTTCAAATAAATCAATGATTTTAAATTAATTATTTGTTACTTCATCGTTACCGTAAAATTTTTAATCTCACTTTAGTTATAGGTGTGAGATTAATTAATTTGATAACATATAATAAAATATAAAATTATATTAATATTTATTTAAAAGTTATAATTTATATTTAGTAAAATATTTAAAATTTTAAAAATATATAATATTTTTAGGAGCACCTTTTCTTTCCATATTATTAATGGAAGTTAGAATTATATGAAAATTTAGAGGGATTTAATATGTAATATATAAATAGCCTAATTAATATGTAGATTGGTCTAATTAGGATTGACATCCTGGAGTTTTCCTATTGTTTTTTATATGATTGCAGCATGATCTAGGTAAGCCATAAATAAAACTCCAACTTGCCATTTTCTTTATTGGAGGAGTAAATATGTCAACTATTCCTCTTTTTTTTTTTAATTTAGCCTCCTCCCATTTGTAGTATATCATAATTTGATTGTAATTAAGTTGTAATTATTGTTATTACAGTATTTGTTATTGCTGTCGCCACGTTGTCACTTATGTGTGTTGTTGGCCAACTAATGACAACATACATAAGACGAATAAATAAATAAAATGGTAACTTATAGATCACCATACCATGATCACCATGTTGTGGGGTGGGACAACTAAATGTTTTCATAACATGGACCCAGCCGATGCCATCAATCATACCATGATTTGGCTCGCACCGCATGGAGAGCCGAGGAGTTCTACTTTTGTGTGGCCCGTTGTCACACGATCATCCATCCATCCGAATCTGCAAGCCCTCGTCCTATGATGTCCGGTAATCCACGAGCAGTCTCTTACCTTGTCTCACGGTTTGTCAAGCGCATAACCTCACCTCAAACGACAATGCTGCATGTCAATATATTAAACTTAAATCACAAATGAATTTAGGAATTGTGATATGAGATCTCACACACTACACTATTATTAATATTATTCTTTTAGTAAAAACATATTAAAATATAATATTGTTATATATTATATTTGCTTTTTTATATAATTAAGTAATTTTTCATACTTTTGGTGTGATGCACCACATGGATACATTATCATTGCCAACAACCTTTGACATTGTGGAGAGCATGGGGCGGTGGATGAGCAGATGGTTGAAGTTGGAGTAGGATTAGGTAATATGGGCAGTTGAGTTTGGTCTCTTTTTTTAAGCTGGTTTCTTACTATGGCCAATCTCAAATAATTTCATATTTTTAATTCAAATAAATCTAAAATATTTCGCTTTACACATTATTAATCAACAATAATTCTACAAAATTGGAAATGATCCAATTGGTTATGGTGCACTCCTACTACAAATGGTATAAACAATATAGGGAAAACCCTAAAGTTTATTGCTTGTTTTAGAAATACTTCTTGAGGGGGACACCAACTATAAATTTAGATCAAATTTATTTTTATTAGTGCATTGTTGTACCAATATTGACTTCAATGATTGTCTTTCTTGATTTTTTTTTCCTTTAATTGTGATTTTTTTTTCTATCCAAAATTGGTATAAAAACCAAAATAATCCCAAATTTAATTAAAATTGGGAATGGCTTGAGATTTTTTTAATTATAAAAAGAAGGTGTGTGGGTGAACAACTCTTGGAGCATATTTTGGGCGTAAATTAGAGTATTTCAGCCCATTAAAAATTAATAAGGCCTTAAAGATTTCTAAGAGTGAAGAATGATGGAGGGAGGGAGTTAAAAGAAGCTATTAAGCAATATGTTTCTTGGCAACGGGTATGGCTGCCGGTTTGTTGAAATTTCCTGGTTCGATTATGAGAACTAGATGGTTCTGATAGATTCCAACCGGACCGGGTCCGGTTTTAAAAAACAACAATAGGAGGTCAACAAACAAGTATTGCCGACCAGGGAAACTGTTGAGCTCCAATCTGCGCAGTGAGGTGTGAGGTGAAGAAGAAGCTTCTCGTGCTCCACCTTTGTATACTCACTCTCTCAGGAGGGTTACCTTCAAACCTGGAATAACTACCCTCTTTATCAATAAATGAGAAGCCTTTCAGAGCCAAAAAAAGAACTTCCAAAAATTGGATTGGCTTTGGCAAAAGGGAAAGTCAAGGCTCTATTACATATGCCGCATTTAATGGAGTTCCATTCCAATACTCTATCAAATCAAGGATGAAAATGCCGGAAAGAGCACTAACCGATTAGTGATCAGTGGCCCCTTTTGACTTTATTTTAAGGAAAAAAAAACAATTTGTGGTGGATAGAGGTGGTTCTAAGCCTACAGAGGCCGTGGGCAGGTTAATGTTTTTTTTGCTTCTGAAAAATTATTGATGTACAGTTAAATCATTCTGAACTAAATGTTGAAAGTGACTGCTTAAACCCTCACCTAACCTTGTAAACGTCACTAGTTTGTTTTCCTTCTAATGACGCTAAAATAACTTTTTAAAATTTATTAGCGTGAAAAGATGTCCTTCATATATAAAACCCCATTTCATAATGTCTACGAAAATTTAAATTTCTAAATTTAAATGTTAGAATATATACAAAAAAATATGAGATTAAAGATTATAAAAAATATATATATAATGTCTCCCTTAGGAGAATATTATATCAAATCATCGTTGGGATGCCAATCAAATTTCTCACAATTGCCACGAGCACACATCTAGTTGACTTATGTCATTGCTCTTTTTCTTTTTTGCTTTCTCGGTTTATTCATTGCATTTGAAATCTAAGTGGTGATTCCATTTTGGGTGGATCATGCTGTTGATGGTCGTCAGGTCGATTGTCAATTCTATCCCATCCAAGTAAAAGTTGGCATTTGAATTTCATAGAAGATATGATTATTCATCATAATTTAATCAGTGGTTGATGAGAGCAGAGCATATCGACTACCTTTTTTTAGAAATGGTTGTATATCGATCGTGTGGGATGGAGCCACACTGGCATACTAGATTGAGTCAAAGATTTGGTGTGCCACATGTGAATCTGCATTTCTCTTTGTCGACCCAGATTAAAGCTTGGAAACTTGAGTCTCATACTAATTCTCCAATATGAATCTATGATGTGAGTGATTTGAACATTATTCACTGTGTTCACTAAATGAGTAATATTATATAATTTGTCATAATAAAATCTGTATATATATATATATATATTATTTAACCATTGTACATAATATTTTTCTTTACATAATAGAAAATCATTCAACATATTAGTAAATTTATTTTTTTAAAACTTTCTTCAAGAATTTCTCAAATAATATAATTATATTTAATTCATACGTTTCAAAAAAATTTCAAAAAAAATTCAAGATTTTAATATTCTTTTCATCTTTTGTTATGAACAAAAGTTGAGATCATATAAAACTTATGGAAATTGGTTATAATATGGGAAAGGACTATTTTGCAACTATCATGTACTATTTACCGATATTTCATCTCTCATCAGCATAGATTTTGGTTAGAGGTAGCTAATGGTGATCAATAATTCTTTTCACCCATCTATCATGCATCTTTCATGTTCACTCCACCATCCAAATCAATTATGCCTCAAATATTCACCACTAATGCTCTCATAAATCTCAAGTCATTAAATAACTCAATAATTATTCTTCCAAATATTCAATGTCAATAACTTGTTTCACATATTCACAATAATTATTCTTCCAAATAATAACATTTCATGTTTTTGTGATCGAGCTAAAAATATATTTTTGTTCCAAAATAACTCTAATTTCACTTACTCAATTATATTCCATATCACATGTATATAAAGAAGACATAATATTTTAGGCATCTCATTCAAATGTTAAATATTTCATACCATATAAGTTTTTTTACATTTGATTAACACTAAGTCTAATTAAACTAATTAAATATAAGTAAAATCACTCAGTATTTGATTTGGATTATAAATAGACCGACAAGGATACTTTTTGGTATGGAGTTTGAGAGCAGGTATGATAATTGAGTGTCAAATATTAGTTATATTGGGGCATTATAAATATTAAGTTGGGTGTATTTTACTTGCAAAAGTATTTTAGGGTGTGAAATTATAAATGTCACTTTGACCAAAATTGAAAAAATTCAAGCTTGTCCAACACCTAAGAAGAAACACCATTTATATCCGTTAATATTTTTATTTGGAAAGTCAATGTTCAGTGAGATTAAGAAGACAATGTTCAGTGAGATTAAGAAGACAATGATGGAGTAAGTTAAACACAACTCTTGATACAAACATATATATATAGTTCAAGTGCTATATTTATTTATCATTGGTATTTTTGTTATATTTTAAGAATGAGTTGATGAATGAAATCAAATTGATGTCTAAATTATGTTATTTTTGTGAAAATGCTAATAAGAGATATAATAACGATGATGTATTTGGGTGTTTATTTAGAAAACATGATTGACAACTATTTTATTTTATAATATGTTGCAATTTATAAATTATTGGTTGCCATATATATTGTTTCACTAGAAAGTAATAATATATTGTTTTCCTCTAAAAACTCTAATATGTTGAAAATTATAGAATATTTGTGTAGTTAATGAAGTGCAATGTAATTTATATTAGCAAGTTAGAGATTAGGGCAAATAATAACATATATGTCTCAATTTGCAATTGATTTTCGGACTTTCTATCGTATCCAAATTAAGTTTGGTATAAATACAATGAGAAGATAATTTGAATATAATTAGTTACATCCACATTCATTCTAAATTAGTTTCAATTTCACATTCTTTATATATATATATATATCTTAATTATTGAAATTTATTAATTTTTAGGGCAAAATCAATCAATTTCTCATTATTTGTAGTTATTTCTTGGCAATTAACATATTTGACATTTTTGTCAAACTTTACTGCAGTTACACTAAGAACTATATACTATTCTTACTTCATTTAAGTTCCTCCACTTCACCAATTGTATTCAATTAACTTTTAAGTACTATATTTTACATGTGTTTCCTTTATTTCCTCTACTTTAAATTTTACATAATGGGCATCTTCAGTGTCCCTCTTAATCCTAAAAATAAATAAAAATATGCATAGGTATAAATATTTTTTAAATTTTTTTTAATTTTAACTAAATTACCACTTCTGCATATTTTCTATTAAATATAGAGTATATGAACACATGAAATCTCACAATATAAATGGAGTTCAAGTTTTTTTATCGTTGTACTAAATAATCATTTACACCCCTTGAAATTGCATAGTTGAATTTCTTATCCTTTAATAAAATTTCTAACTTGATCGCTTTTTATAAAAAAAAAAACTATATTAAAAATTGACTAATACATTTTGAATTGGTTCAGTCAGTTATAAGTAAAACTCTATCAAGGTTAATATTTTTCATTTATAAGCACCTAAAATAAGACACTTACTTAGGATGAAATGAATCTCTAACTATTTTAGCTAATTCACATTTAACCTAACAAACACTTTATATATCAAGCCAAGTCTCTACCATATGGGATAAAATAAGACATTCCATACTCCTAGAATGTGGTCCAGATGGGATTTAGTGACTAAAGACAAATCTCACGATCACCCAATAATTAACACCATAATTGCAGTGCATGTAAAATTATCTTGACAACCTATACATCATTTTCCCCTTTAAATATAATTGTATGACCTAATTTATTAATAAGTAGAATTATATAGTCACTTTGTAACCGGAAAAAAAAAACCATATAACCACAATTATATATCCTAAGCTCATTCAGAAAAGTAGAGTTATATTAAGTTATTTATTTATGCCAACTATTTATATTTATTGATATGGAAATATAAGATAATTATTTATATTTAAATAGTTAGAAATATAAAAAAATTATATTGAAAGACATGGAAAGTATAAGAAATTATTGATGTGTAAAAAATAAATTTAAATAAAGTATAAAATATTAGAGAATTTATTATGGAATAATAAAGGATCGGGTCAATACCCACTTAAATATCATGTAAATAGTAATAACCTTTTAAATTTATAAACCTAATACACTTATTTATATTATCTAATATAATATTATATTATTAACAAAAAAAAAGTAAATTTTAATAATAATACTATATACTTTTATATACATTATATACTAGTAGAAATAGTGGCACAACAATTCTATATACTTTTATATACATTATATACTAATATATATTAGTACAAATAGTGGCACAACAATTCTATATACTTTTATATACATTATATACTAATCTATATTAGTACAAATAGTGGCACAATTTTCAGATTTAATAGGGAATCTCGGAGTTGGAATAATACCCAAAACAGGTCGTGCGGTATTGTATGGAATACTTTATTCGGCTCCTTTTCTTTTCGAGAAAGTTGATCAATTTGAAAATATAAAATGGCTAAATTTTTCTTCTTTCCCAAATATATTTTCATGGCCAAGAAAATGCCACTGTACTTGCTTCAAATTAAGAAATAATGTTCATCTTTAAATTAATCCTCTTACGAGACCAGAAATGGCAGCTTGAACAAAGATCCATTTAAGAATGTGCCACGCCACCACGATCTATTATTATATGACATTTTATATGTTTTTATGTTCTTTTCTTAATTATATGTTAAAAATATTATGCTTTTGGAACCACTTTTAAAAAGGAAGAATTAGTGTTCATCATTTATTTTATTATATTACTAGTATTCATAAGTAATATTTCGTCATAATTAATTAATTAATGATCAACTTATTAATGGGGAAAAATAAACAGAAATTTAATATAAACGTTAAATCATCTATTTTTGAAATGACTAATATATATATATACACACACTATAATTCAATCGATTTTTTAAAGTTTTTTAATACTAAATTTAACATGCTTTGGCCCAACTTTGGCCAATGGGTGTTTATATAGTTATGTATATTATATATATGTATGTAGATTATACTATGGCCAGTCCCCATAAGGTAATGAATCAACAACAGGCAGCAATGGTGGCCGTCACCCGATTGCAGAAGCTCATCGTTATCATCATTATCTTCGTAAGCGGCGGGGCGACCTCCACCGCCGCTGCGAGGCTGCAGGCGAATCCTCTCTCGCGGGCGAGCCTGTCACCGGAGATGACGAACTACTACTGCCTGAGCTGGCGGCTGGCCGAGGAGGCTAACAACGTGCGGGCGTGGCGTACGGTGCCCACTCAGTGCCTGCGCTACGTGGAGGCCTATATGCTGGGCGGCCAGTACGAGAAGGACCTGGAGCTCATCATGGACCAGATCCTCAGCTACGCCAACGGCATCACAGTCGCCGACGACGGAATGGACGCCTGGGTTATGGATGTAGACGATACATGTATCTCCAACGTCTTGTACTACAGGGGCAAGAGATACGGGTAAGCAATTAATCCTATAGACAAAATTAGAGCCTGTTGCACTCTTCCTCTAATCTTTGAAAATAAATAACGTTTTATTCCTTATTTTTTTTTATTAAGGCTAAAATATTGAAAAAGACTATAAAATTGGTTAGCATTTTTAAAATAAATATATATAACTGAGTAGTCAATCAAATATTAGACAAAATTGTAATATCACCAAATTTTAGACACTTTTGGTGTGATTGAGCCAACTGCAACCCTTAATTGTAAGTAGCAAGCAATATAAATGTATATCTGCTTCCTCTTTGAGCTCGTGCATGGTCTGCTGGTCGGTGTAGGTGCGACCCGTTTGATGCGGCCGGGTTCAGGGCATGGGCCGTGAGGGCGGAGTGCCCGGCCGTGCCGCCAGTGCTGAGGCTGTTCAACAGGCTTATCGCAGGCGGATTTAAGGTGATACTGGTGACCGGCCGAGACCAGGAGACACTTGAGGAGAGCACCGTCGATAATCTCAACAGTGAAGGGTTCACCGGCTACGAAATGCTCATCTTGAGGTGATGAATCAATTCACTGTACTTTCGTCCTCATCGTCATCATTATTAAGGAATATATTACTATTAAAAAAATGAAAATACGTGGAATCCATTATTTTCCATGTCAACAACCCACCAAGAGAGAGGGAGCGCATAATTCTTTTATGGTATATCGACGTGGAATTAGGTGAGAGGGAGGTTGAATCACATTCACGTATGACGTGGATGCCACCCCATCTGAAGAGAGTGCAATTCATATATTATAATACATATGTAGGCACCGTAGAGTGAGTAGTTCGTATGGTATACGTATGTAATGATAATGACGACGACGTCGTTTCAAAGATGATTTCTGGTTTTCTTTTTCCTTTTTTGTTTTTGCATAGAGAATTAATTTAATTTGATATGGTGTCCCAATGAATAGGGGGGTGGAGTACAAAGGGCTCGGTGCTACGACGTATAAGTCGGAGATAAGGAAGCAACTGGTGGAACAAGGGTACAGGATATGGGGGAATGTCGGGGATCAATGGAGCGATCTCCAGGGCGACTTCACAGGCAACCGCACCTTCAAGCTGCCCAATCCCATGTACTTTGTCCCTTAACCCTAATGGAAATGTACCTTCCATGTCAACAAAATCCAATGGCCTAAGAACTCGTGTCCATACTCGTCAAAACCCGACCGAATATAGAACCAGACAAACATGGCGCATGAATCGACATTCAAACCGTACTTAACCGGTTCATCATAGAACCGGGCATTCTAATGGAACCATCTGGTCGGTGTCATAACCGGATCGACGACCCCACTATCAAGTGAGCCAATTTAGTTGGTGGGTCCATTATGGAGATACCCAGCTTGACTTTGGGATGGAGACCTCTCTTAGTCTAGTCTTGGTGATCTCATAATGTGAATTAGCTGGGCTGGCAACTTCTCCATTACATTACAGCTCTGATAGGTAAGTGATGTATATCAGCACTCCCAAGTGATATCGACAACCCATTTTCTCGAGGATGGAGAACATTAACAATTGTTATTTGAATTTAACCTCCACTTATATTTTATATTTTCGAATTTTAAAATATAAAATTTTAGCCAAAATATTTTAATTTTACCAAATACTTCAACCATTTCTTAGAAAAATAATGATAATGATAAGGTGATAGATTTGAGCAAAACAAAAGGTGATAGTAACAGTTTAGCAATCAAATTTGTTGGTGATATTTATATTATCATATTTTCACATTGAATAATTTATGTTGGGCAAAAAAAAATAATTCAATAATTTATAGTAAATATTTTAATTTTACCTAACAATTAATTCATTTTAGCTCACATTTTCTACAAAAAAAAATGTCAATGTGGTGAAATGATATGTCAACATCCCATCATTATCATGACAATAGCATGTCATTAAACCATATATCATGCCGATTTTTCTTAGAAAAGATATTAGGAAATCATTATATTAAACTAATATATTTTGGTTAAATTATTAATTTTTAAAATTTACGAGTGGTGAATGGATGACTAATATACTCCAAAATTGTTGAAATCTTCCATGTTAAGTAAGCTATGGATGGGTATTATTAATACACTGATTAAATTCCAAGTAAAATAATTAGGAATGAGTTATTTTTCCATTTCATGAGATGAAGTACACTTGGTATAGCATATCCTTAATGAATAATTTATGTAATCATACTCAATAAGCTATAGCTTTTATATTTATACTTAATATATATTAAAATTATTATGTTTTAATTAATAACCTAATTCAATAAATGTGTATTTGATATATAAATTATTTCATATCAATGTACTTATTATATTAAAAATGCTCAATAAAATATTTTTATATAATTTGAAATATCTAAAGGGCAATAAATGGAGGAACTTTGGCCTAAATATATACATATATGGAGGGGTCGAAATTAATGTCGGCTCAAATTAATTGCATGGCAAGTGGGAATAGCTTTCTCCATTCCAATTTCACTTAAAAAAAGAATACATGTAATTCATATCGACCTCCACATGAACATTTTAAATGGTTTTGGTGGAACTTTTCTCATTCACAAGCATCTATACTCAAATATCCAACCTTTCAATATAATATAATGTAAATATGTCGCTCCCTCCACTACACTCTAATATAATATAAATAAATAAATCTTATATTAATTCAAATAAATAAAAATCATGTCACAATCTCTAAATTTGTCCAATCTTCAAATTATGAAAAATAAAATAAAATTTTTTTTACTATGCAGCTCACGCAGCAAATTAAATCAGGTTCTTTTACAAATATATTGATTAAATGGTCGGACAATTTAAAAAAAAAGTTTGGAGATTAAAATGAATAATTTTATAAAATGGTAAAAGCCAATTGCCAATAATTGAAAAGTCAAATGAGGAGTAATATCCTGCCCTAATCCTATATTTGACAAATCAATGCAGATCCTTCCAATAAAAGACAATAAAATTAAGTATAATAGTAAAATGAATACTTAAACTTTATCTCTTAGACAATTACATCTCTAATTGTATTAGAGTTTGCATACCTCTTAATATAAGATATTGGAAAAAATTCAAACGAACTAGATAAAAATTAAATATCTATATAATGGAATATTTACCACGGTATTCTTTACATTGTATTTAAGTGATTTATCAATAATTTTTTAGTAGCATACGCACTTTTAACTTCCACGACAAGTGGATTTAATAACCTAAAACAAGTAATTCATTCTATTGTTTTCCAGCATCATTACTAACGATAAATCCAACCTATTCACAGTAATACAAATGATCATACCCCTTCACAATTTATTTTGACAATACTCGAGGTGAGCGAGCCAAATTAGGAGATGGTATGGTTGGTGTAGTAGGTTGAGGTTGTGAACATTAACAATAAAATCACCATTGTATTTATGTATGACAATTGATATATATTATAACACAACATGGCTTATAGAAACACATGATTTATGCAAATCTCCATTCATTTCCTTACATATAGTACTCGCAATATAAACAATTTTAACACAATTAAATATATTTTGTACTTTTATCTATTTGCCTATCACTAGACAAGTTAGCTAGCCACACGAACATAGATTCAAAATAAAAATAATCTATACGTAAGCCACATGATTAGATAGATTTAATCTATCACAAAATTACACCATTTATAAATTATTTTAAAAATCTCGTCATTAACTTGTGACATTTTTTTATACTATACATATATTTATACCTAAATAAATACGTATAATGTACATAATTTACCTCACATAGTAAACAAAATAAAATAATAATAATTATCTTTTTTTGAAATAATTTTAACGCATTTCTTCCACTACACTTTTTCTTGTTTTAGAAAATTTTTTGAAAAATGATATAGTTAGAGTGAGTGAGTTTTACACCTAATTGAGTTGGGTTAGAATAAATTTTAAGAAAACCGGTCATTTTTTTAGTTGAAATATTATACAATTTTGCTCTTTCATCATTTTTATCATCAAAGAGAATATCTAGATACTTTTCATTATTAATCGAGTTTATCACACATCATCACGTCATTTATCATAAAAAAAATCACACATTCACATAACTGTACTAGACTTTTCCACTTGTATACTGAAACGCATTTACCGTCCACCATAGTAGAAGTCTTGTACCTCTATCACAAGTTTGAGTTGGTATCAATTGAACGACCCTCAAACATCATCATAATATGTGTTCACATATGTGGGACGAGATCTCTCCCCCTCTAACCTTGGTCTTAGTGCGTGTGAATCACCCTTAGCTTACTGACTAACTGGACAGCAGACCGCAATTATACACCATGTGTCGTCTAGTAACCCTTAGTGTAAACCCCGCACATTTGAGTTAAGGAAAACTGGAAAAAGAACTGGTCAAACCGAATAAGAAAACCAAGCCGATTTACATTTGGACATAAACAATATGGAAATTTACAATTTTCTGATGATCCAAAGGGTTCATTAAACCTTGAAAAAAAAACTTAAGACAAATTAGAAAACAAAAACCAAATTGGTTTAGGTGAATTAGATTCCATAATAACTTCAAAGTTAAGCGTGCTTGCCTGAGAATAGTGTGAGGATGGGTGATCTCCTGGGAAGTATGATTTTTTGTAACCCGAATTTTCGATCAAAAATTTTTATGCCAATAAATTAACATATATTAAATTATTGGAATTAATACCAAAATTAAATTATTAGAATTAATACTGAAATTAAATTATTGGAATTAATACCAAAAATTTATGACAATATTAATACTAGTAATAAATCTCGCCCCTTTAATACACGGGTTTTACGCATATATAAAGAAGTCATCCCCATTTCATTCTCCTCACACCTTAACACTTCTCTCTCTTTCTCTACTGCTCCATTTCCCGGTAAAGCTCGAACCAGAGCTTCGACTTGAACAAAGGTCGGGCTCTTTATAACCGGGGAGAAGACAGCTATCTGATAGCAAACTACAGTCAATCCGAGAATTGTTGGAGAAGCGCCGACATGATGGAATAGTGAAGCAACTCCGGGGGACCGCAGCTGCCCTATTTCGGCCAATCTGAAATCGGCCATTTCAAGCCCTACTCAGGCCAAACCAAGCCCTCCCAACACTTCCTCAGCCTTTCCACAGCCAAATTAGGACTGAAAGGTAAGCCAATTCGGCTCCCCTTTACAATTTTTGATCGGTGCTAGAGAGAGAATCAACCGAATTTCAATGACAAAATTCTAATCTAGTTCCATATCAATTGATACGATTCTTGATTCTAGGATTAACCTCAGGACAAGAGCTATCTGCCTAGATCGAAAGCTCGAACCGCCGTGCCTTTACCTATGAGTAATCGAAGCTTTCTCTCTCTATAGTTCATTTTCCGGTAAAGCTCCGTTTGAGCTCATCCCGACATTAAAACTTGCGATTCACATTTCTGAAGAATCCTATGAACATGTAGAAACTCAATTTTAACTTCAATTTCAACAATTGGAAACGTTTGATGGGTCAACTTGATGAAATCAAATTCGGCTATGTTAAAAAGTTGGAATTGGGGTAAAATTGGGGATTTTTGAAATTCAAAGGACCAAAATGAAATTTTATGAAATTGAGGGTCAATTGGGCATGAAAATAATGTTGGAGGACCAATTGAGGAATTTTAAAATTTTTGGGGCAAAATTTACCATTTTTGTAAAGGAAGGGCAAAATGGTAATTTTGGAAAAGTTGGGGGACCAAATTGGAAATTTGGGAAATTAAACCCCTTTTTGTGAAATGGAATAAATTGGAGTCCTATGATAAATTTTAAAAGTTTTGGGACTCAATTTGAGGAAAAACTGGCATTTGTGACTTAAAGTTAAAGAGAAATAACTTTAGAGACCTAATTGCAAATAAATGAAAGTTTGACTTTCTCATTTATTTGGAATGAATGAAGGCGATTAGGCCGAAGGATAATAAACCAAGATGTTCATATCGTGTAGGAACACGAAGTACCGGGAATGCCAGCAAGGAAAAGCTCGCGTGAATACCAAGAACTGGTCTAGTGGAATTCACGGCATTAACTTGTGAGTGGGTTTACTAACATCATACCCGGTTGGGATGATGAGCACAACTTAAAGTTAAAAACCACTTACCGGTTGTGAGTGGGTTTACTAATATCATACCCAGTTGGGATGATGAGCACAACTTAAAGATAAAAACCACTTACCGCTTATGAGTGAGTTTACTAACATCATACTCGGTTGGGATGATGAGCACAACTTAAAATTTAAAACCTACTTACCAGTTGTGAGTGAGATTATATATCATACTCGATTGGGGATGATAAGTGCCTCGGTATAAAAACCCACTGTTTAGTGGTATTTTAATCATCACCACTTAGAGGAAGTGATGTGAAAATTTTGTGGAAAAACTACTTACCGGTTGTAAGTAGATCATACCCGGTTGGTATGATGAGACTTCCTCGAAGGAAGTTGAAAACCCGTTCATCGGTTATGAACGGAGATATCCTTATATCGGTTGATATAATGGACAGTGCAAACCTATTTTGTCGGAAGTGTTCTCCCCTTACTATGTGCCAATGCTTAAACTATTTGGGAGACCTTCTCGATGGGAGCTTGAATAGCTCTGATAGGCTGGGGGCCTCGGTTTTGGAACTTGGGGGCTAAATGCCCAATTTTAAAAATCTCGTACAGTGGGCCCAAGGCCAGTTGGCACGAGTAGGAGCTCGTAAATGAACATGATATATGTGCCATAAAACTTAATAAACGAATTGTTTGGCCATGGTACCAAGATAGGACCGACATGCTCAGTCAACTAGCAGTAGTGCGACATGACAGGTCGATGGACCAGTCAAGACAAACAACTGCGAATTGAGTTGAGAGTCTGGGCCGTTGGACCAGTGGCACCACAGATTACATAGCAATATGAGAAAACATTGTTTGTGCATGCACTGTGAATACGAGATCACCAAGATGCCCATGAGGGGTAGTGATGCGTCCTAAGGGCACTGGACGACCTGGTGGCTATAAGGGCAGTTCGTTGTTCCAGGTGTCTGTGCGAAATCTATAGTAGCACCAAGCACATGTGTAAACCCCGCACATTTGAGTTAAGGAAAACCGGGAAAAGAATCGGTCAAACCGAATAAGAAAACCAAACCGGTTTACATTTTGGAATAAGCAATATGAAAACTTACAACTTTCGGTTGATCCAAAGGATTTATTAAACATTGGAAAAGAAACTTAAGACAAACTAGAAAACAAAAACAAAATTGGTTCAGGTGAACTAGATTCCATAAGAACTTCAAAGTTAAGCGTGCTTACCTGAGAGTAGTGTTAAGCTGTAAACCCCGCACATTTGAGTTAAGGAAAATCGGGAAAAGAACCGATCAAACCAAATAAGAAAACCAAACCGGTTTACATTTGGGAATAAGTAATATGAAAATTTACAACTTTCGGTTGATCCAAAGGATTTATTAAACATTGGAAAAGAAACTTAACACAAACTAGAAAATAAAAACCAAATTGGTTCAGGTGAACTAGATTCCATAAGAACTTCAAAGTTAAGCGTGCTTACCTGAGAGTAGTGTGAGGATGGGTGACCTACTTATCATAAATAGCCATCAATTAATATATATTTAATTATTAAAATTAATACCAATAATTTATGGCAATATTAATACTAGTAATAAATCTTGCCCATTTAATACACGGGTTTTACGACTATATAAAGAGGTTATCCCCATTTCATTCTCCTCACACCTCAACACTTCTCTCTCTCTCTACTGCTCCATTTCTCGGTAAAGCTCGAACCAGAGCTTCGACTTGAAAAAAGGTCAGCCTCTTTAGAACTGGGGAGAAGACAGCTATCTGATAGCACACTCCAGTCAATCCGAAAATCGTTGTAGAAGCGTCGACATGATTGAATAGTGAAGCAACTCCGGCGGATCGAAGCTACCCTATTTTGGCCAAGCTGAAATCGGCCATTTCAAGCCCTCCTCAGGCCAAACCAAGCCCTCCCAACACTTCCTCAGCCTTTCCACGGCCGAATTAGGACCGAAAGGTAAGTCAATTCGGCACCCTTTTACAATTTTCGATCGGTGCTAGAGAGAGAGTCGACCGAATTTCAATGACGAAATTCTAATCCAATTCTGCATCAATTGATGCAATTCTTGATTCTAGGATAAACCTCAGGACGAGACCTATCAGCCCAGATCTAAAGCTCGGACTGTTGTGCCTTCACCAGTGAGTAATCGAAGCTTTCTCTCTCTACAGTATATTTTCCGACGAAGCTCCGTTTGAGCTCGTTCCGGTGATAAAATCTGCGATTCAAAGTTTTTTAGAACCATATGAACATGCAGGAACTCAATTTCAACTCCAATTTCAATAATTAGAAGTGTTTGATCGATCAATTTGATGAAATCAAATTCGGTAGTGTTGAAGAGTTGAAATTAGGGGAAAATTTTGGGAATTTTCGAAATTCAAAGGGCAAAAATAAAATTTTAGGAAATTGAGGGTCAATTGGGCATGAAAATAATGTTGGAGGACCAATTGAAGAATTTTGGAATTTTTGGGGCAAAACTTACCATTTTTGTAAAAGAAGGGCAAAATGGTAATTTTGGAAAAATTGGGGGACCAAATTAGAAATTTGGGAAATTAAACCCCTTTTTTGTGAAATTGAATAAATTGAGGTCCCAGGATAAATTTTAAAAGTTTCGGGACTTAATTTGAGGAAAAACTGACATTAGGGACTTAAAGTTAAAGAGAAATAACTTTAGGGACCTAATTGCAAATAACTAAAAGTTTGGATTTTGTCATTCATTGGAAATGAATGAAGGCTATTATGCCGAGTAATAATGAACAAGGTTGTTCATATCGTGTAGGAATGTTAAATACCAAGAACGCCAACAAGGACAAGCTCGCATGAATACAAAGAACTAGTCTAGTGGAATTCACGGCATTAACGGGTGAGTGGGTTATTCACATCATACCCGGTTGGGATGATGAGCACAGTTTAAAGTTAAAAACCACTTATCGGTTGTGAATGGGTTTACTAACATCATACCCAATTGGGATGATGAGCACAACTTAAAGATAAAAACCACTTACCGGTTGTGAATGAAAATTTTATATCATACCCGGTAGGGGATGATAAGTACCTCGGTATAAAAACCCACTGTTTAGTGGTATTTTAATCATTACCACTTAGAGGAAGTGATGTGAAAATTTTGCAAAAATAACTACTTACCGGTTGTAAGTAGATCATACCCGGTTGGTATGATGAGACTTCCTCGAAGGAAGTTGAAAACCCGTTCATCGGTTATGAACGGAGATGTCCTTATAGCGGTTGGTATAATGGACAGTGAAAACCTATTTTGTCGAAAGTGTTCTCCCCTGACTGTGTGCCAATGCTTAAACTATTTGGGAGACCTTCTCGACGGGAGCTCGAATAGCTCTGATAGGCCAGGGGCCTCGGTTTTGGAACTTGGGGGGCTAAATGCCCGATTTTGAAAATCTCGTACAGTAGGCCCAAGGCCAGTTGGTATGAGCTGGAGCTCGTAAACAAACATGATATATGTGCCATAAAACTTAATAAGTGAATTTTTTGGCCATGGTACCAAGATAGGACAGACATGCTCAATCAACTAGCGACAGTGCGATATGATAGGTCGACGGACTAGTCAAGACTAGCTGCGGGTTGAGTTGAGAGTCGGGGCTGTTGGACTAGTGGCACCACAGATTACATGGCAATATAAGAAAACATTGTTTGTGCATGCACTGTGAGTACGGGATCATCAAGACGCCCATGAGGGGTAGTGATGCGTCCTAAGGGCACTGGACGACCTGGTGGCTATAAGGGCAGTTCGTCGTTCCAGGTGTCTGTGCGAAATCTAGAGTAGCACCAAGTGCATGAGACCGGGGTGGGGACAGGATGAGGTCTATCCTCATACGGATATGAAGAAGTGATTTCAGGATTGTGGGTCGGATGTCACGTACATCCACTCATTCCCATGGTAGAAGTGGTCGTACTTCTATCCGGGTGGCAGAAAAAGTCACTCCAAAGCCACTAGCGGGTTCAGTAGTGATACTGACTTACGAATGTGTGTAACCTTCATGATGAAGGATGTGTGTTGGGTGATGACACACCGTGGTAAATAAGAAATAATGGAAAAACCTAAATTTTTAAATAAAGGGATTTTTTAAAACAAAGGAGTGTAGCACACTACATATAAATATTTTTCTTAAAAGTTAAAAACTTTTAAAAACCCATTCACTGAGTAGTCATACTCACTCCCTCCCTTATATCCCTTTCAGGAAATCCCGGAAAGCCTCCCCTTAAAGACCGACAACTAAGATGCCTGTCAGACAGGTATGTAAAGTTTTAAATTTCATGCAGTTTTTATTATGCTATTCTAGGAAAAAGGTGCAGGTTAAAGGACGCCTTACTCTTTACAGTTTACAATAAGGGGAAACCCTTTAATAAACCGGGAGAGTGGCGAGTTGATCACGGGGATCCGACCAAATCGGGTCGGGGCGTGACACTTAGAGCCACCGCTATCCCGTGTTGGGCGCCTCGATGGCTCCGAACTCTTAACACGTACAAAAAAATTCTTTTTACTTAGACCTTTTATTTTTTGTGCCACTTGCCCAACGAATTTGATATCTCAATTGCAGCTCAGTAATTACCGGCCCAACGAGTTCATTCACTTGACTTCAGCTCGATAACTACTAGCTAATCAAGTATTTACGATCCAACTTCGACTAGGTGGCTGCATCACAGTTAACGGGTTATGAGAACATTTCTTAACTCATAAGCTTACTTGTTTATGGGCATCAGCCCGTGCTTATTGGCTTTGGGCCCACTTCATGATTTTTCCAAAACTGGGGTTATGCCCTATTATTTTCAAAATTGAGGTCTCGGGTCAATTAGAGCAATTTCAGCTCTTATCATAAATATCTCCCAAAATGTTTAAGCAGATTCACACAATTAGGTGAGACTATTTTTGAAAAACAGTTTTTAGTTTGAAACGTACTTATCATCCCAACTGGGTATGATGTCAAAAATCAAACTCATCCGATGATTGTGATGGATTTGTCCCAGCTGTGCCTCGGCCCACAACATGCTCCTCAGCACCAATCATCGAACACTTAGGCGAAGAGGTGATGGCCAGAGCTCGAGATAGGGGTGGATAGTGCTACTCGAGTGGGTTCTTCTAGAATCAACTCTCGATCCAATTGGATGTATCAGTGCCATGAATTTTAGAGAGAAGTTCCAGTGTTTCATTTCTTCAATTTTATTGCTCTATCGAAATGAATCGGAATTGGCTTGCTTTGACTGCTCCTGAGGGTCGAGGATTGGTCAAGAAGAGTACTCGAAGGTTGGGTTGGGTCGTAGGAGGGCGAAGGTAGTCGGAGCTCCGCTCAAAAATTTCAGCAATTTTGGGACCATTGTAGCAACAGTACTGTGCAAGCTTTCCACTCTTCTCCGGTGGTACTCAGACTAAAAAGAGGGTGTAACTAGATAGAAAACTTTTTCCCAATTCTGGGGACTTGAGAGGTGGAAAAAAGCCCAATTGTCAAAGTTATGGTTTGTTACTCGCAGGAAAATTGAGCACTTTTACTTTTTCTCTCGGTTATGGGATGAGCAAGTCGTGAGCAGGGGTGTTATTTATACATGGAGCTCAGAAACTCACAATGCTATTAGACAACATAGGACTTGACCTAGATTCAGCCGACCGCGGTCATATTGGAGCTTTTGCCCGGTTGTCGGAGATTGCCTCTCCTTCTCTTTCCTCCATTCTATCATACACCCAAGGAAATAATATGAAACGTGGCTTGATATAATTGGTCAGTTTTACTAACGCAATTTTTTACTAACCAAACTAGTTATCCGCTGATATATTGACCATACACGTAATAGAATACCATCGGCTTCTCATTTTTACGTAAATACTAATGTATTTTTGAACAATCAAAAAATCGAAAATGTTATTTAGCTAAAAAATTTTTATATACAATTGTAATTTATCTTATTTTAAAATATCATTAATAATAATTTTAGAGATTCTCCAATTTTAATATTCAATAATTTAGAGTAAATATTTTAATTTTATCTAATAATTAATTCTTTTTAACTAACATTTTCAACAAATAAATGTGGAGTACGATACGTCAAGGTGAACATGTCTTCATTATCATATCAATAGACATTCATCCACGTCAATTTTTCTTAGAAAAAAATGCAAGCAAAGCATTATATAAAATCAATATATTTTGATTAAATTATTAAATTTTAAAATTTCGGTCAAAAATTTTTATGCGAATGTACGACTTATCATAAATAGCCATCAATTAATATATATTTAATTATTAGAATTAATACAAATAATTTAATACTAAAATTAAATTATTAGAATTAATACCGAAATTAAATTATTGGAATTAATACCGAAATTAAATTATTGGTATTAATACCAATAATTTATGGCAATATTAATACTAGTAATAAATCTCGCCCATTTAATACACGGGTTTTAAGATTATATAAATAGGTCATCCCCATTTAATTCTCCTCACACCTGAACACTTCTATCTCTCTCTCTCTACTGCTCCATTTCCCGGTAAAGCTTGAACTAGAGCTTCGACTTGAACAAAGGTTGGGCTCTTTAGAATCGGGGAGAAGACAGCTATCTGATAGCAAACTCCAGTCAATCCGAGAATCGTTGGAAAAGCACCGAAATGATGGAATAGTGAAGCAACTTCGGCAGACTGAATCTGCCCTATTTCGGCCAAGCTGAAATTGGCCATTTCAAGCCCTCCTCAGGCCAAACCAAGTCCTCCCAACACTTCCTCAGCCTATCCACGGTCGAATTACGATCGAAAGGTAAGCCAATTCGGCACCCCTTTACAATTTTTGATCGGTGCTAGAGAGAGAGAGTGGACCGAATTTCAATGACGAAATTCTAATCTAATTCTGCATTAATTGATGCAATTCTTAATTCTAGGATGAACCTCAGGATGAGACCTATCTGCCCAAATTAAAAGCTCGGACTGCCGTGCCTTCACCGGTGAGTAATCGAAGCTTTCTCTCTCTACAGTCTGTTTTCCGACGAAGCTCCGTTTGAGCTCGTTTCGACGATAAAATCTGCGATTCAAAGTTTCTTAGAATCGTATGAACATGCAGGAACTCAATTTCAACTCAAATTTCAATAATTAGAAGTGTTTGATCGATCAATTTAATGAAATCAAATTCGGTAGTGTTGAAGAGTTGAAATTGGGGGGAAATTTTGGGAATTTTCGAAATTCAAAGGGCCAAAATAAAATTTTATGAAATTGAGGGTCAATTGGGCATGAAAATAATGTTGGAGGTCCAATTGAAGAATTTTGGAATTTTTGGGGCAAAACTTACCATTTTTGTAAAAGAAGGGCAAAATGGTAATTTTGGAAAAATTGGGGGACCAAATTAGAAATTTAGGAAATTAAACCCCTTTTTGGTGAAATTGAATAAATTGAGGCCCCATGATAAATTTTAAAAGTTTCGAGACTCAATTTGAGGAAAAACCGACATTAGGGACTTAAAGTTAAAGAGAAATAACTTTAGGGACCTAATTGCAAATAACTAAAAGTTTGGGTTTTCTCATTAATTGGAAATGAATGAAGGCTATTATGCCGATTAATAATGAACAAGGTTATTCATATCGTGTAGGAACACGAAGTACCGAGAACGCCAGCAAGGACAAGCTCGCGTGAATACAAAGAACCAGTCTATTGGAATTCACAGCATTAACGGGGGAGTGGATTTACTAACATCATACCCGGTTGGAGATGATAAGTTCCTCGATATAAAAACCCACTATTTAGTGGTATTTTAATCATCACTACTTAGAGAAAGTGATGTTAAAGTTATACGGAAAAACTACTTACGGGTTGTAAGTAGATCATACCCGGTTGGTATGATGAGACTTCCTCGAAGGAAGTTGAAAACCCATTCATCGGTTATGAACAGAGATGTCCTTATACCGGTCGGTATGATGGACAGTAAAAACCTATTTTTGTCAGAAGTGCTCTCCCCTTACTGTATGCCAATGCTTAAATAATTTGGGAGACCTTCTCGACGGGGCCTCGAATAGCTCTAATAGGCCGGGGGCCTCGGTTTTGGAACTTGGGTGCTAAATGCCCGATTTTGAAAATCTCGTACAGTGGGCCCAAGGCCAATTGGCACGAGCAGGAGCTCGTAAATGAACATGATATATGTGCCATAAAACTTAATAAGTGAATTGTTTGGCCATGGTACCAAGATAGGACTGACATGCTCAGTCAACTAGCGACAGTGCGACATGACAGGTCGACGGACTAGTCAAGACAAACAGCTGCGGGTTGAGTTGAGAGTCGGTGCTGTTAGACTAGTGGCACCACAGATTACATGGCAATATAAGAAAACATTGTTTGTGCATGCACTGTGAGTACGAGATCATCAAGACGCCCATGAGGGGTAGTGATGTGTCCTAACGGCACTAGACGACCTGGTGGCTATAAGGGCAGTTCGTCGTTCCAGGTGTCTATGCGAAATCTGGAGTAGCACGAAGCACATGAGACCGGGGTGGGGACAGGATGAGGTCTATCCTCATACGGATACGAAGAAGTGATTTCGGGATTGTGGGTTGGATGTCACGTACATCCACTCATTCCCAGGGTAGAAGTGGTCGTACTTCTATCCGAGTGGCAGGAAAAGTCGCTCCGTGTAACCTTCACAATGAAGGATGTGTGTTGGGTGATGACACACCGTGGTAACTAAGAAATAATGGAAAAACCCGAATTTTTAAATGAAGGGATTTTTGAAAACAAAGAAGTTTGACACACTCCATATAAATATTTTTCTTAAAAGTCAAAAGCTTTTAAAAACCCATTCACTGAGTAGTCGTACTCACCCCCTCCCTTATATCCCTTTCAGGAAATCCCGAAAAGCCTTCACTTAAAGACCGACAACTAAGATGCCTGTAAGACAGGTATGTAAAGTTTTAAATTTCATGCAGTTTTTATTATGTTATTCCAGGAAAAAAGTGCAGGTTAAAGGACGCCTTACTCTTTACGGTTTACAATAAGAGGAAACCGTTTAATAAACCGGGAGAGTGGCGGGTTGATCACGGGGATCCGACCAAACCGGGTCGGGGCGTGACACTTAAAGCCACTGCTATCCCGTGTTGGGCGCCTCGATGGCTCCGAACTCTTAATACGTACAAAAAAAATTCTTTTTACTTAGACCTTTTATTTTTTGTGCCACTTGCCTAACGAATTTGATATCCCAATTGTAGCTCAGTAATTACCGGCCCAACGTGTTCATTCACTTGACTTCAGCTCGGTAACTACTAGCTAATAAAGTATTTACGATCCAACTTCGACTAGGTGGCTGCATCACAGTTAACGGGTTGTGAGAACATTTCTTAACTCATAAGCTTACTTGTCTACAGGCATCAGCTCGTGCTCATTGGCTTTGGGCCCACTTCACAATTTTTTCAAAACTGGGGTTATGCCCTATTATTTTCAAAATTGAGGTCTCGGGTCAATTAGAGCAATTTCAGCTCTTATCATAAATATCTCCTAAAATGTTTAAGCAAATTCACACAATTAGGTGAGACTATTTTTGAAAAACAATTTTTAGTTTGAAACGTACTTATCATTCCAACTGGGTATGATGTCAAAAATCAAACCCATCCGGTGATTGTGATGGATTTGTCCCAGCTGTGCCTCGGCCGACGACGTGCTTCTCAGCACCAATCATCGAACACTTAGGCGAAGGGGTGATGGTTAGAGCTCGAGATAGGGGTGGATAGTGCTACTCGAGTGGGTTCTTCTAGAATCAACTCTCGATCCAATTGGATGTATCAGTGCCATGAATTTTAGGAGAAGTTCTAGTGTTTCATTTCTGCAATTTTATTGCTCTATCGAAATGAATCGAAATTGGCTTGCTTTGACTGCTCCTAGGGGTCGAGGATTGGTCAAGAAGAGTACTCGAAGGTTGGGTTGGGTCGCAGGAGGGCAGAGTTTGTCGGAGCTCGGCTCAGAAATTTTAGCAATTTTGGGACCATTGTAGCGACAGTGCAAGCTTCCCACGGTGGTACTCAGACTAAAAAGAGGGTGCAACTAGATAGAAAACTTTTTCCCAATTCTAGGGACACCAACTGTAGCTTGAGAGGTGGAAAAAAGCCCAGTTGTCAGAGTTATAGTTTGCTACTCGCAGGAAAATTGAGCACTTTTACTTTTTCTCTCGGTTATGGGATGAGCAAGTCGTGAGCAGTGATGTTATTTATACATGGAGCTCGGAAACTCACAATGCTATTAGACAACATAGGACTTGACCCAGATTTAACCGACCGCGGTCATATTGGAGCTTTTGCCCGGTTGTCAGAGATTGCCTCTCCTTCTCTCTCCTCCATTCTATCATACACCCAAGGAAATAATATGAAAGGTGGCTTGATATAATTGATCAGTTTTACTAACGCAATTTTTTACTAACCAAATTAGTTATCGGCTGATATGTTGACCATACACGTAATAGAATACCATCTGCTTCTCATTTTTACGTAAATACTAACGTATTTTTGAACAATCGAAAAATCGAAAATGTTATTTAACTAAAAATTTTTATATACAATTGTAATTTATCTTATTTTAAAATATCATTAATAATAATTTTAGAGGTTCTCCAATTTTAATATTTAATAATTTAGAGTAAATATTTTAATTTTATCTAATAATTAATTCTTTTTAACTAACATTTTTAACAAATAAATGTGGAGTACCATGTCAAGGTCTTCTTTTTAACTAACATTTTCAACAAATAAATGTGGAGTACGATATGTCAAGGTCAATATGTCATCATTATCATATCAATAGACATTCATCCACGTCAATTTTTCTTAGAAAAAAATGCAAGCAAAGTATTATATAAAATTAATATATTTTGATTAAATTATTAAATTTTAAAATTTAAGAACCACATTTTAATGCTCTTCCTAAACAAAACAATTGTCCAAATATGCAGTGTTAGGTAAGTTTTTGATGGCTATTATTAATACGTTTTTCAAGTAAAATAATTAGGAATCCAACATTTTTGGATTTTGTGAGATCAAATACACATGCTATTTATATGATATTCTAAACAATTAAATTCTTTTTAATCATTTATAGCTTTTATATTTATATTTAATGTACATTAAATTTATTTTGTCCTTTGAATTATTGTGAACCTAATTCAATAATTTTATATTGATATATAAATTATTTTATATTATATATTTATTATTTAATAAATAATAAAATATTCAATAAATTTTACTATATATTTATTTTCTATATCAAATTTATATATTTCGTATTAAAATTATATATTTTTTTCTAAATTTTAATTATATCAATAATTAAAATAATAAAAGGTCTATTAATATAATTCAATATCATCCTTTTTTTTGCACAATAATGGTATTTGAATCTGTAATTTATATGCTATCCACACCATAAACGTATACCTACCAACCTGTTATTGGTGGAGCAAATAGTTAATTTTTTAATAATAATAATAATAACAATTATTTCTTTAAACGAATTTTGGCTCAAATTAATTGCATGGCCCCATAGTTTTTAACAAGCTGTTTGATTGGCTGTCTCCATACACTAGGTCTAGATACTTCCAATTCCACTTGAAAAAAAAAATACATGGAATTAATACTGCATTAATTTTGTCCGTAGTATATCCACACCTCTCATTTGACTTTTCAAGGATTGACCATTGACTTATACTATTTTATGAGATGATCAGTTTTACCCCTAAACTTTTTTTTCCTCAAAGTTGTGTTGCGGAGCAAGGTAGTAGTACCCTGCCATTTAGTCAATATATATGTTATAATTTTCCTTTGGTATGGATACTGACATTTTTTTTTTCAGAATTTGAAAATGTGACAAATTTACTGATTGTCGCATGTGTTTTATTTATTTGAATTAATATAATATTTTTAGTATATTTTATTATATTAGAGTGTAGTTTAAGTGAGAGAGTGACATATATGCATTATATTATGTTGTATTATATTCAAAGGTTGGATATTTGCATTAGAAGGGTGGACAATATTGCGTGTAAAGTGTTCTATAAATACATTATCCAAATTCTATTTATAAAATCTTCATTTCATTTGTGGTTTCTACTCAGTTATATTTTTATTGATATTGTACTTTTGTATAATAATTTACAGAATAAAAATATTTTCTACTCTACCATACAATTGGTTCACCCATTGTGTATATTAATATATTTATCTTTTCCAATTATATTTTACGAGTAAAAGACATATTGCAATATATTATTGGTGTTCAAGTATCAATGTATTTAAATAATTATTTGATAATATATTATATAATACAAAACTATAGTTAAATGTTTAATATTGTTGATACAAGAAAATTGGATCCACAAGTTTTTGAAGTACATGTTTCAGATGTACTTTAAAAAGAGTGTTTTTTATATATTGAAAATATTAAAAAAATATTATAGGCTACCGACCATCCCAAAATGTAGGATAATTATTTACTTTTAAAACTTTCATTTAACAATTGTTATTTAATATTAAACATATAATACCCATTAATGTTTCATTCAATAGGTTAATGATATTTTAAAATAAATTTTAAATTTAGCAATTAATCATTAAATCAATTAAAAATTTCTTATTTAAATTGAGATTTTAGCTTATACATATATATCTTGTAATAATTTATAATTAGCTCCTCTAAATTAATAGAATTACAAAAGTTTGTGCCTTATGGAATTTAAATATATGACGAACATATTTTTTGGCTGTATTATTATTATTATTATTAGTAAATTATAGAGTTTGGAGAATTTAATTCGAATCAAAGAGGCAGCCTTTGAAACTCTCCCAACCTCGGTTCAAGGTTAATGTTGTCTTAGCCACCGAGTCGTTCTCCTCTCCTGTGGTAGTGATGGAGGAGGAAGATCTTACCCAGTTGGGGTCATCATCTTGAAGCTGAGCCCCATCGATTCGTTCTCATGTGGTAGTAATGGAGGACGAGGACCTTAGCCAGTTGGGGTCATCCTGAGGCTGAGCGCCACCCGTTGGTTATCCATTTGCTGTCGTTATATATAAATGCGCCGACCAGGTAATTCATACGAGTTGTTGAACTTATTACAGTCACAATTAAAACGATCTAAATCATCCATGTCAAGTTGTAAACAGAAATCAATATAATATTCCGACGACTTTTGTACATATAGGTCAATGGACGACATAACCATAATTTTTAAGCACTCCCGCTCCCTTGTTCTGGTGTCTAAACTGAAGCTTTGATTTGTTTTGGTGAGTTTTCGCACTCCACATGCTCCCTCTCCGTTCCATTGCACTTTGGGGTTCTGGTTTTCTCCTTCTGTAGTCTTCAACTCGAGCTCTGCATGGTAGAGAAAATATAAGGAACACTGCACCTTGAGGATGGGATCATACTGAATTGTTTAGTGAATGCCTTCTGTAACAGACGGTGGGGTCAATGATGAAACTGAGGACACAAGGGTCTGTTTTCACCATTTGGGCTTGGTTTCTCTGCCACATGCTCCTCGTAGCTGCTCAAGAGACCGATCCTGATGAAGGTAAAAATGTATCCATCATCTGTGATAAGCTCTTAAGTTTTATGGCATTCCCGCAAGAATGACAAGTATTATATTTCTGTGATTTGCAGTAAAAGCCCTGGTGTATGTGAAAAAGAATCTAACCGACCCTCATGGGAATCTGCGAAACTGGAAAGGAGGAAATCCGTGCACGTCAAATTGGAAGGGAGTTTATTGTTTTGCCGTGAATGACTCAGATGGCCATATTCATATGCACGTCAAGGAACTGTACGTTCTTCTTTCTGTAAATTCTCCTCATCGTTCATGGGACAGCAAGATTTTCCCAAGTACTGATATTGTCGAGCGCTTATTTTCATCTAGGCAACTTTTCAAGTTAAATCTTTCCGGGAGTCTCTCCCCTGAACTGGGAAAATTGAAACGTCTCGAGATTCTGTAAGGCCAAAAACATCTCGCAGCTGTCGATTGTTATGCAAGTTAACAATGCTAATCCACTCTATTATTCTTCTTATATGTGAAAGAGACTTCATGTGGAATAATATATCTGGGAGCATACCAAAGGAGATCGGAAACATTGCCCCCTTGAAACTCTTGTAAGTTGAAACGCCGCCTCATCTGAAGTTCTTTCCTGCAAAGGCTCCACGATAGTTTGTGCAATCCAACAATGAGTTGCACGTTGGAAGAACTCAGTGGCCTTGATCTTGATCATATTTTAGCTTTAATTTCCAGTTCTTTCTGTTTATACCTCCTCACCGACTACCCATCATTTTGGAGCAGGCTCTTGAATGGGAACAGACTATCAGGAAGCTTACCTGATGCGCTTGGCAATCTCGTGAATTTGACTAGGCTTCAGGTGGACGAGAATGATTTATCAGGCCCAATACCCAGAAGCTACGGTAACTTGAAAAATATGAAACACATGTATGTGGTCCTGTGAAGCAAGTTGTCCTTTTCATCTCGTTGGATTGTACTGTGGATCTAAAACCTAATCCCACATCCCATCTGCTTACTGCCAACTTTCACAGCCACTTCAATAACAACTCACTCAGTGGTCAAATTCCTCGCGAGTTGTCCAATATGACCTCTCTTCTTCATCTGTAAGTCTATATGGATTTTCATTCCTTTGTTCTGGTCTACTTTAGTGAATGTGGAAGCTTCCCTAACCTGGTAAAGGGACCCCGTGCAGACTTTTGGATACCAACAACCTATCAGGGAATCTTCCTCAAGAACTCTCAAACTTGCCTTACCTGCGCATCCTGTGTGTTTCCTTATGATCCTACTTTTTAACTTTGCATTTATCTATCTGCAATTCTACTGTTACATCTTCCACCCAAGATATATGTTCACACCATCAGTTATATACCTTGTATGAGTAATTTCTTTCTTTCTCTCTCTCTAAATTTTCAGCCAGCTCGATAACAACAACTTTGATGGTTCTGAAATCCCAGAAAGCTATGGAAGTCTCTTCAATATGACTAAACTGTAAGTTAGTTAAATGGAAATAAATTTCAGCACCATTCTCTTTCCAGCAAGAAATGTATGTGCATCCCTAATCTTCTTCAAAAGCAAATTCAAACATAAGACCTGCAGGTATTTGTATTGCTAATATCCGTCTCCAGCAGATCAAATCTGATACATTTCCACCTTGGCATTCCAGGAGCCTTAGAAATTGCAGTCTGGCTGGAAATATACCTGATCTGAGCGGGATAAAACATCTTAGCTACATGTAAGTTTTCAGTGGTACTAGTAGGGAGGGAGTATGTGAGTGAAGTGTGCATTGGGATGTTATATCTTTTGCCCTTCCCTCCGTTTAAACTACTTCATAGTCCATGCCACTGATCAGATACATATTCAAATATTCTTGTTGCAGAGACCTTAGCATGAATCGTCTTTCGGGACCCATACCATCTAAGAAACTTTCTGATAACATAACAACCATGTAAGTGATGCTGTGGTCATTTTTCTTATTGTGACATCATCTTCACAGCCATCTAGAATAACATCTCATGATGGATGTCTCCCTCTTGGTTGGCAGAATTCTGTCAGACAACAGCCTCAGTGGACCTATCCCTTCAAGTTTTTCAAGTCTTCCTAAACTCCAAAAGCTGTAAGAAACTGCTACTAATTATGCCTTTGTTTCTGCTAACTTTGGATGAGGCTTCTTTTTACTCTCTTGTTGCAGAAAAATAAAGGGATGCTTTGATGTAGTCATTCAAAATCTCACAATGTAATTGAATGGTGGCGGGTGCATTATGTCAATTTTTGTCCTAAGTTATATGTGGGGCACTTGTACCTTTTACAGGTCTCTAGAGAATAACAAGCTGAATGGATCAGTCCCTGGAAGCTTGTGGAATAATATAAACTTCGATTCCAACAATACGCTTACCCTGTAAGATCACCAAAACATGATCCACTCCAGAAAGACAAGCAATGAATTATTTATTACCCGCTGCTTAATGAACTCAATCCAAGTATATTAAACTTCTTCATTGTTATTATGGACTTAACCTACTATGTGTACATTTTTGTATTTGCAGTGATCTAGAAAACAACTCGCTATCCACCATTGAAGGAGATCCGAATCCTCCTCTGAATGTCATCCTCAAGTTTGTTCAAACTTCCTCCCTTCTCTTTGTTCCAAAACTTGAGAGTAGTAATCAGACCAGTAGGGTTGAACTCCTCCTTAGAGATTTTAGACCTTCATGATATTGGCCTTAATGAGTAACAATAGATTAACTTAAAATATATTATTCATTTCAAATTATAATTTAATAATTCATTTTATAAGCTTTGATAAGGTTGTGCACAAGTACAGTCTATATATATGAAACACATTGAAATCTACCACGTTTGGCATACTTCAACGGGCTATTATTAAGTTTGTGGTATGTTACATTTGCATTTTGACATTTGCCTTCAGGGGGGGCTGTTGTTTAATGTAAACTTAAGACGGTTTCCATGTCAAAATTTAAGACACATAATTTTTTGGCCAAATGGTTTTCACTTTGCATGCAAAGTAAAGATCAATTAATCTGCTCTAAGGCATTCAGTTTACTCCTACCCATTTGTATGCAAGAAAAGATATTGCCCCTTGTCTTCAATTTAAAAAACACAAGAAAATTCCAAGTATTCTGTTGCTGCTGCTGACTACATTTTCTTTCATCTTATCACCAGACTTGAAGACAATCCTGTTTGCAGTAATGCAAATTTAACAAATATCCGTCAATTCTGCAAGTCTCGGCAACAAACAGAAGAGCAGAATCAGATTCAGAATCACAATTCTTCTTCAACCTGTCATAAAGATGACAACTATGTATTTGTCAACAATTCACAAACTTCATATTGTGCTTCACCTCTCACAATTGAATATCGACTCAAGAGCCCCAGCTTTTCTTATTTCCTTCCGTACAAGTATCACTTCGAGGAGTACCTAAGTAATGAACTTCAGATAATGCCCTATCAGATGTCTGTTGATTCATTTTCCTGGGAATCTCGAGGGCGCCGGCTTAGGATGAAGTTGAAGGTATTTCCTTTAAAGGACTCCCACCACACTATTTTCAACGTCACAGAGGTCATCCGGATGAGAGAGAAGTTTGCATCTTGGAGTTTCACCCCTACTGACTTTTTTGGGCCATATGAGCTCCTTTATTTCCCCCAAGCAGACTCTAATTGTATGTAGCTTCTTTCTTACCAATGGAGCTTCTTCCTTGTATTTCCCCTTTATAAGAGGAAGACGATTCACATTGTTCTCTCTGCTGCAGCAGCGTCAAAGGTTATTGGAAAGGGAACCCTAGCTGGCAGCATAGTTGGGGCAGTTGCATGTACAGTGGCAATCTCTGCACTGATCTCATTCTTCATCATCAGAAAAATAACTAGAGACCTCAAGAGTTCTCTGTCTAAGAAATACGGTAGGTCTTTTTTTCACCATCTGCCCGCTGTATACAGAAAATAAAAGGAAAACATCTTTGAACAACAAGTGTTTGTTGTTTCTGCAGGACCGAGAATTAACATGAATATCGATGGCGTGAAATCCTTCACTTTCCAGGAGATGGAATTAGCTACCAACAACTTTCACATTTCAACTAAAGTTGGACAAGGAGGATATGGGAGTGTTTACAAAGGCGTTTTATCTGATCAAACCCTTGTGGCCATAAAACGCGCCGCGGAAGGATCGCTGCAGGGCCAAAGAGAATTCTTAACAGAGATAGAGTTATTGTCGAGACTACATCATCGAAACCTAGTTTCATTGCTAGGATACTGTGACGAAGAAGGGGAACAGGTAACTTCTACATAATTCTCATCATTTACAAGCTTCTTTCTGTTATCCTGATCCCGTTGCTATGTCTTGCCAATGGACTAGAACTATAACATTGGCTGCTGAACTGCTTAATATCATTAACTTAGCAGCTGATGTTCTTGATTGAATTTGCAGATGCTGGTGTACGAGTTCATGTCCAATGGCACCTTGCATGATTGGCTTTCTGGTATTCTACATCATCTCAAGATTCATATCAGTTGATTTCCTGCACTTGTTTTGTGAATGACTGATAGAGACAGAGGGGGGGGGTTGGCATGTTGATACCCTAAAACTTTAAACTTTGGCAAGTGCATCAAAGTCTATAATTTCTTTAAAAGGCTAATCTCTTCTCCTATGGTCATATCGCTACCTGTGTGAAATACCATATCTTTGTGAATGACTTGTTTTTCTTGTTACACAGAATGATTAATATCCTTAAATTTGCAGGAAGGGCTAATTATTACCTCAACTTCAGTGCAAGGCTAAAGATTGCATTGGGTGCATCCAAGGGGCTCCTCTATCTCCACACTGAAGCCAATCCTCCAGTTTTTCACCGTGATGTCAAAGCCAGCAACATTCTCCTGGACTCCAAGTTCATTGCCAAAGTTGCCGATTTTGGCCTCTCAAAGCTTGCTCCAGTCCCAGATGAAGAAGGCTCTGTTCCTGGTCATGTTTCAACAGTCGTAAAGGGAACGCCGGTATTTCTCAACCCATTTTCTTCTCCTCTGAACTATCCCTACCGATTTATATGAACTGTTTTCCGCGTTTTGTGTACTTTTGCAGGGCTACCTTGATCCAGAATACTTCTTGACCCACAAGTTATCCGACAAGAGTGATGTCTACAGCCTCGGAGTAGTATTCCTCGAGCTCGTAACTGGAAGGCAACCGATATCTCATGGAAAGAACATAGTTCGTGAGGTAACTTCATGGGTCTCACTTTTCAAGCATTTAAATGTAGATAGCATAAGAGAATCTCTATGGTTTTCAGTAAGATGACGGGCAAAATCTTAAGCACCAATTTTCTTCCTGAAATTTACAAAAGCCATGGTTCCATGTCAGGCGAATATGGCAAAAGGGTCCGGGAATCTGTCCTCCATCATAGACCCCAAGATGGGCACTTACCCAAAGGACTGTATCGAGAAGTTTACCCTTCTATCTCTGAAATGCAGCGATGACAATCCCGATAAGCGGCCCTCAATGCTAGATGTAGTCAGGGAGCTGGAAGCCATCATCAAGATGATGCCTGAAACTGATGGCTTATTCTCAAAGACTTCCTCGATGCACTTTGCCCCGTCATTTGCTGAATCTTCTTCCTATAATGAATCCCATATCTTTTCCAATGTGTCAGGCAGCGATTTCAACAGTGAAATTATCTCAAAAGTAATAGCCCGGTAGTTAGCTCGTCGGGTTTCATGCAATAAGTACAACTACCAGAGAAGCAGTATCATCTTGTGATTTCATTATGTTCAATCTGTCTGTGAGTGCTGTACCAATAGAGAAACTTGAAGGTCTCTTATTCCTTCTTGGGTGTTTTTCCTTGCGTGTGGTCCTCAAAAGTCTTGCCTGCTTGTGTTGGAGTATATACTATTTATGAAGGGAAATTTTCTGATTAGGTCCTCCATGATATGATGCATTATTTTTTAGACCCTCCCTCTCCTCTCATAGGATTCCTTAAGGAAGTGAATCTTAGCATGTTCTGCATGCAGAAAGGTGTAGAATGGGATCTCTGTGAGGTCCCTCTTGTCTTCCATTCACCTCTGTTTCTTTGGTAGTTGACAAAATTCTTTCATATATCCACTTTCTATTCATTAAAAACTCGAGAATCTGATTTTGCATAGTACACCCACAAAGGGCATGCACCCTTTGAACTCAGAAGAAAGTTTGACCTTTCTTTCCTTGGGCAGCCGGTGTATATGCTCCCGGATCATATGAACGCTAGGAAATAATCAAATGCAAGGGGACAAGGCACTGTCCAGTGATCTTCCAACTGTCAAACAGAGGTCACCAGATGTTTGCAACCTCGTGAAGATCTATAAATTTTAAATTTCAATTTCACAGTATGATTAAGCACTAAAGCAAGCCCAGTTTCTTCCCATGATAATAAACAAATATTCTGGATTTATAAAATAATTATATTCTATATAGCTTATAAGTTTAGACATATATATATATATATATGTATGTATGATCAATTCATTACCATTCCACAATGAAGATGAGGGAAGGTGAGGCACCATTTTGAGAATCTTAGTGTACATACACAGTAACACAAACCTACATAATGTTCTGATACATATATATGTATACACACAGATATAGATTAAGTAAAGCTAAAGAGTATCAATTACAAGAATAAGCCCAAAGAATATTCTTATGCAATTACAAACAAAACTGACTTCTGCAATACAGAGTAAACTACAACAAGATATTTTACTTCCTATTCTTTTTTCCGTCATTTTCAATTTTTCCCTTTTTTTGTTGTATTTGTTACTTTGGCATGTAGAAGAAAGTAGTAATATTCTAACAAATCATAGCAATCTGTGGCGAAAGAAAGGTAGATCGAGCTGAGAGACGGCCAGTCCATGAAAACTGGTAGCCTAAGCTTCCAGAACTCGTCTGGAACCATCTTAAAGAATATCACAAAGTATGCAATCTGCATGTCTCAGCATCCCGTCTTTGCACGTTTCATCCCAATTGTATTGAAAGAAGACATGCTTCCTATGGGTCCAGGGCTATCTTCTCTGAAATTTGAATTCAGCATTGGCAGTTCTTGCAGCTTGTGCCCATTGATGTAGTCCTGTGACTCGCCCTGCACATGAAAAGCTGGGCATTACAAACAAGAGCTACAAAAGAACCTGCCTCCTAACAAAAATTAGGATATTGGCAACATTTTTTCCATTTACTTTCATAATGATAAAAGAATGAACTCCTTCACCACTTGATGAAACAACCACTGAGTGTTTATAATTTGTTGAAGTAACCAAATCATATCTAAGGGTGTAATATCTATCTAATTTTCTCACTTCTGTGTTACAGAAAAAGGAAAAACTTTTCTGCTCCTCCATTATGAAAGTGCTGAAATCGCAGTTTGATATGAAGACAGGCGCCATATTCTCATTAAGTTGCAAATCTTAGAGCCCCTATATCATTTACAACAATTCCAGTCTCCATGAATCATCATTTCATAGTTGGATATCACCTGCCATTGTTATTTGCAGCACTAGTATTAAGAAGAAAAGATTTCAGGAAAGAATCTCATACCGCAGGTTTCAGCCACCCCTCAATTACTTCTTGAGCTTGTCTCAGTCTCTTATCGACAATATGGCCAGGTGACTTAGCTTCAGTTGAGATATTAAGAGGGTTATTCAGGTTCTGGCATACCTGCCTTCCCCTGATCATCTCTTCCTGTGAACGAACGAAGGTCAATGAAAAGAAGAAATTAACAGAGAATTCCAAAAATAATATGGAAACCATCACCCAACAAATGAATTCGCTAGAGTTTATCATGAATCATATTTCTGTTCTGTCTAGGTTTATGTTATTCTCTATGCTGTGAAGTAAGATGTGACATCTATTCATTCAAGATCAAGAATTTCAACCGTTCTAGTGAATATAAACCTCCTGTTTCTACATGATATTGATAGGAAATCCATGAGACTATCAAATAAATTTTCCCATTGACATTAGCATGTGTATTGATGATGAACTTCTACACTAAGAACTGCAGTATGCATGGTAAAGTGTAGGAGCATGTTATCACAGAAGGTTTCATCGCAGAGGTAGAGAAGTTCCTTCAATCCTTCTCCAGTGAAAAAGGAAAAAAAATCTTCAAAACTATTCGAAAGGTCAGATGAGTTGGAAAAGTTGCACACATCTTGCAAGGGACAGCTCCACCCACTCCAGCCTCCTATTCCAGAGAAGCCTGACATCATGCAGGGAGATGACATGGAGCTTGGGCTTTGCCTCATCCTGTTAAATTCTCCAAAACCATGGTTCGAAATCATACCAGAAACACGCATAATCTCTGCATCCAAACACATGGACAAGGTTTAAAGATTTTCCAATGGTTCTACGCAATTAAAAAAAAAGTGTAACAGTCATACACTAAGAACAACAATTATGCTTTGATACATGAAGTGGTCAGAAACTCCAGGGCACGAAAAACAAGAACTGACCCAAACCAAAGATAGCAACTTGGAAGCTTCGCGGTTAAAGGACCAGAGAGTTTATAAAATAAAAGCGAAGCACCTGCCCGTCCTGAACATATCAGCAAGCACGTATACTAAAGACCCAAAAAACCGAGAAGAACAAAATCCAAACGCTCAAAACAAAGAAAAGATGCTACCTTGATTCAACAGGCGGCTGCAAAAGGGAAGCACCGACATAAAAGGCTCGAGCTTCTGGTGCTCTGCTATGAGCTCTACCAAGTACTGCCCGCTGAACAAGAAAGCGGGGAAACAAAAAACCCAGATGATTTCAATAAGAAGCCGATCAAATTAAATCTATGAGACGCTTTGTTTGTCGCGCTATCATGTGAGAAGCGATTACCTTTCCACAACATCTGGTGCGTGTCTGATGATCTGGGGAGAAGCAGCTCTGACGGGTGAGAAGCTAGGATTATTGTACAAACCCGACATTTGGGACCAAAGGAAGAATGGATTGGGTGAAAGACAAGGAGGGGAACTTAGCTCTGTTTTGCCGCGGTGAGGAGCAAATGGGAATGAAAAGAAGCAGCAGGAAGGAAAGAGCAAGTAGTGCTCAAGGCCACCGTTCGACAAGGGGAAAATAAGAGGTCGGTCTGCAATGAGTAAAACCTGGGAAATTAGCAAAATGGGCCCTCAGTTCCTTGAAAATTTCGGAGATAATCCCGAGATTATTCTTAATTATTTTCTCATGCATTTTCATTCAATCATTCTCAATACGGCTCCACTAACTATCATAAATCAATACATAACTTAATGTTTTTCTAGTTATGTTTGGATGTAGTGATTTAAAAAAAAAAAGAAACTAAATGATTCAGATTATTATTAAATTGGGGTGAATGGAGAAAGAAGGCTAATAAAAATATAAATAGATTATTTTATTATTTTTAATTTAATTTAAATAATTTTTTAACTAATATTGTATTAATTCATTTATTAAATTATTAAAATGATATAATATATATAATAAAAATAAAATATATATAATTATATCATATATAGTAAATTATATCTATCACATTTTCATTATATAATTGAATTATACCATACGAATTAGTATTATTATAATAATATCAATTATATAATAACATTTATATATAAATATTGTATAATAGTAATAAAAAATAATATATATGTCCGATATTAATTTTTTGTCTCACACTTTTATATTATAATATAAATAAGTTATTATTATAATAAAATAAATAAATGTTAGTTATATAATAATACTTTTTATACTTATTGTATAATACTAATAAGAAAAATAATATATATACTATATATATAGTTTTATCATATAATTATATACAAAAATTGTTAACACAAATTTATTTAAAAACATAAGAATAAAAATAATATTTGAATGATAAAAATAAATATATATAATATTATATTCTAAAAGCATTACCATCCGTTACTAGAAAATGAAAATGAGAGATTAAATTCAAATCCTTTTAAAAATTTTATAATAATTCATTAATCACTCCAAATATCATCCAATTATACTCTAACTCATTTATTAATAAATTTTGATGTTTGTAGGTATTAGTTTTTTGCTCAACTTGGTATGTATTAGTTAAGGTATTTGGAGGGGTTACAATTGAGGTTATAGTTGGTTAATAAATATTAAAAAGATAAATTTATTATTTTTAATTAAATTAAAATATATATTAAATAATACATATATAATTAAATTATATTAAATATACTATAAAATCAAATATGAATATAAAATAAAAACATATAATAAAATATAATATTAAATAAAATATATAATTATATTATATATTATAACTTATACTTATCAAATTTTATTATATAATATAATTGAATTGTTATTATAATATAATTGAATTATTATCAATTATATAATATTATTGATATATAAATATTTTTATAATACTAATAAAAATTATATATATTTGATATATTATTATATAAATTTATTTAAAATATATGAGAATAAAATATATATTAAAATAAATAGCAAATTAACTAAATAATAACATAAATAAATAAAAAATATTTAAAAAAATTAATCAATAATAAAGGTGACAAATCCTATAAATTCTTGCAAAATGCAAGTTATTAGGTTTTATTGTAACCGAATAGTTTGGAAGGTTTTGTAGTCCATTCAATCAAATATTTTTATTTTTTTTATTTTATCAAATAATGAGAACTTTAAACCAAACAATACGTAAAGTTACAAGAAAGAAGCGAATATAACACAAATAGGAGAGATCTGCACATCGGTTCCACTTCGAGCATATCATCTTTGGGCTGTCTGAAATAATGTTTTTGTCTGGCCCAGAAATCTAGCTTTGGTTTGGGGCGGGTCCATTTTCAATATAGGCCCATCATATTTCCTTTTTTTTTTTTTAATTTCATTTTCACCTTTTGTTTGGAGATTGAAGGAGGAGGAGGAAGGAAGTACGAAGAAGAAAAGACATGGCGTGGTTATGGTTGGAGGCGG
Source organism: Trapa incisa (assembly GCA_030064435.1). NCBI lineage: Eukaryota > Viridiplantae > Streptophyta > Magnoliopsida > Myrtales > Lythraceae > Trapa > Trapa incisa. Next base: position 3,994,010 of record CM057775.1, on the reverse strand, counting down.
CACTTCCACTGGGTATCATCGCCGGGATGCTCTGCGCAGCGGGTAATATTCAGTACTTCATCCACAAAGGCGTCCATGGTCGTGTAATCCTCTCGCTCTCTCTCTTTGCCCCTCTATGCATCTCTCTTTGTGGAAAACCCCCTCTTATTCATCTGATGTAATCGATTCTATGTATGTGGTTGAATTGATCGGATTGGCAGCCTAAGCATATTGGGAATGATATGTGGGACGTGGCCATGGAGCGCCGGGACAAGAAGCTCATGGAAATCGCATCGGGTTCTTCTGCTCCTTCCAACTAGGTTTCATTCGAGTTCTCAACTCCCGGTAATCTTCACTTTCCTGCAGTTTGGTTGCTGTTTTATGCTATGTGCCGTGGTTTCCTGCAGCTCTATTTGGTGGATTTACCTTTTAGGATTTCTGATTGGCGAAGTTGAATACTCAAATCTCTTGAACCTTTCGGGATTGTGGAATGTAAGTTCCAATTTGAAAGAGAATCAATAGTTGTCTCTGGACAGTGCTTGCTCCACTCATTCAAGTCTTTGGGCTGCATCCCATATTCCCAGCCAATATGCATATTAGAAGTCTTGGATCTATTGTATGGGCCCTTTCAGAAATGGCTCCCATATTATTTTCATTCTGGAGCTTAATTTAGCATGACCCTTGAAGCAGGTGGACTCAAATAACTTAAGAATTTTGAGGAAGACAAGCAGTTTCTTATCCTTTTTCTTGGTGTAGCAAATAAATTCTGAGGATGTCTTCACTTCCTGTAGAATCTTTGTTGACCTTGATCAGACTACTTATGTGCTATTTTTTAAAAGAAGACATTGTATATTCAAATATATTGTTTTATCTGGTGATGTGCTGGATCTCAAATTTCATTCCTTTTCATGCCGACTACTCCCAGAACACTAAAGAGTTAACCAGGAGATGTCAAGTTAGCATCCCTGTGTCTGTATTGTTTAACATGCATTTAGAAAACAACTTTATTCTAGTTTTATTCTGATATATGACACTTGTATCAAGAGAAACTTGGGTGAACCCACTTGTGAAATTGCAATTGATACTATAGATATACTGTTTCCTGCTTTTGTGTAAGCAACAACTCACATGAGGCCATGGTTCCTTGTGTAGGGTGCTTTGCTGAAAGGCTCATGAAGGAATAATGGGTGCTGATCTTTCTTTTATATTGGACTCCTCCAATGGTTCTAGGATGCTATTAGAGGAAATTTCTGCTTAAGAATTGGATTTAAGGGTTTGAATGGATTTTGAGAGTGGATTGAAGGGTTTGAATAGATTTTGATTGAATGGATTTTGAGTGGATGCCAAAGGAAGTCAGGACTGGTTACAAACCATTCCAAAAAATCAATGTTTGTTTTGGATGTATGTTGAAAATTTGATAAATAAATTTTATTATTTAAATTAAATTTAATAGTTTATTAAGTAATATAATAAATATATATAATATTATCATTACTGTATTATAAAATAAAATATTAATATAAAATAATACAATATAGTTTTAAATAAAAAATATATAATTATATTATATGTGATCAATTGTACATATAATATATTATTTTATAACTAAGTTATATAACAGTTTATTTATTATTCTAATTAAAAAATAAATATTGTATAATTATAATGAGAAAAATAATATATATCTAATTAATAAACTATTATATATATACCATAGATTTTTCAAGTATAATATTTTTATTATGTAATTATATCATATAAATTTATATAAAATATTATTAATATATAAATTTATTAAAAATATAATATAAAATAAAATAAAATAAAAATAATAACATAAATATATAAAATGATGTTATAGTTATTTAAATAAAAAATGATAACGCCTGTGAATTGTTTGTAAATGGAGAGTTGAGTAATTCTTTAAACCCTACCACTACACTTTATTTTAGAAGACCGCTTCGATCTATTCAAATCTTTCCATACAAATATAGTTAAAATAAATTTGTTTAAAATGAGTAGAATTGGTATCATACTTTTTACCTAAATTGTCAAGTATTTACTCAAATTTTTAGTACGAAACACGATACATGGACATGATAAATTGTTAAAAATAAAAACTTTATTCATAAATTTGCATAAAAATTTAAATTTTTTTATAAAATAGTATATTTACTTTACAAATTTTATTGAAAATTCCACTAATCACAAATGAACTATTAATAAGAAAAACATTAACAAAATTTTGATCCATAATTAAAGCTAGTTTTACCCAACTGGTGTCTAAATTGGGGTTTTTCATATTTGAAATAAATAAGTGATCAGTAAGGGCAAAAAATGACGTGAAGTCCCCATCTCACACTTTACAAAAATATGTTACAAATGTATTTTTTTTTTAAATTTAGTTCATTTATACTTTATACATTTCTCTAATAGTTTTAATTTGGAGAGTTTATAATTGTTACTCTTTTCTAAAAAATACTATCAATCCGGTTACTAAGCCATAAATTTAAAAATAAACATAACAATGTTGGGAGTAAATTCGGTAGAGTAATATAATTATTTTAGTACCGGTATGGATTGGAATGTTTTTATTCCAAAATCCTTGTTAGAAGAGTTTGACTTTTTTTTTTAATAGAGCGAGTTTAAAAATGGATTTGGTAGTGTAATTTTCTAATACTCTCTTTTCGTGATAAAAAAGAACTCATGGTAGAAGAGAATATTGTCACAATTCTATAAAAAGTATTTTGGTGGTAAATAGATGGAGAATTTTGGCTAAAAAAATCTTTGTATTAAAATAAATTTAAGATTTTTCACTCTACTTTTTAAGTAAAATTTGAGTTTATTAAACTATTTAAACTTAATTTCTATTAAGTAGAGATAGATGTATAATTTATCTGTTTGTTTATACCCATATTAATGTGAAATTTGACTCACAGTCTAATATTTTTAGAGAATTCCCTTTCCTAGGTACAAAACAGAAAATAATGGGCATAATCATCGGAAAGGTGGGTAATGGGTGATAGATTGGTCACTTGGGCGGAGAAGGTATGTGTGGCGGGCTTGTTCGAGTACTTGTTATGTTGAATTGGTTTAATACTGTTTTAACTATTTTCGACGAATTAATTTGTTATTTCGACTATTTTAATCTTTATTTAACTGGTTAATTATTAATTTGATCAGTTTTTATCCCCATCATTTTTTTAAAATTTATTTACTTATCCTCTACAATTTAAATTAAACAATTTTTGAATTTTTTATTTTGGGGTCAATTAAAAAAATTATTTTATTTAATTTTTTTCTATTCTAATTCGATTTATTTTTAATAGCATATTTCTCTATTAATGATTCTCCGTTAAGAGTTTTTAAAGATCAGTATTTATCATTTTTATGAATTTTATAATGTTCATCAATATTAATTTTATAATTCAAATTTAATTTTCAATATAAGGCACACCAAACTTGTACATTCTCTATATCAATTCACATTTAATTTAATTTTACTTTTAAGAAAACACAATACTACATGTTACAAACTGACTAATAATTTTGGGGTCTCAATAATTTTTTCTCTTATGGCCGATAAAATAATTTCATTTTAATAAATGGGATTGGGGAATGAGAAATTATACGATCATTCGACCGATTTACTTTTAATCTACTAATAATATACAATATATTTAAATACATAAAAACACTAATTTAAAATTTTACATTTTTCGTGAAAAATAAAATAGTCTATAAAATGTTAATAATATTAAATTTTACAACATAATTTTAAAAAATAGGATTTAAATTAGGGTTGGAAAAGGAATTCAATCGATTAACTTCAATTGTATAAAATATTATTAAACTCAGTATTATAAGTATTTTAGATCTATTTTATAATCGAATTTGTATTCAGGTTTAAATGTAATATTGGATACCTAAATCAGGTTACGAGTTACTTATACAAATCCGAATTTAATCACATTTTTTTCCATCATTAAATAGAGAGATAGGAACGTAAATAAAATGTTAAAAAATAATTTAATTATTTTTAATTTATTAAATAATATCATATTAATTCATATATGTATAATGGAATTAAATAATAATAATAATATATCAAATAAAATATAATATTTTATATATGATAAATTATATTTATAACATTTTTATCATATAATCAAATAATAAAAAATAACTAATATATTGCTACAATTAAAAAATAAATAAAAGTTTTATTGTATAATAATATATATTTATAAAATAGCAATAATACATATAATAAATTATATTGTATAAATATAATATATATTTTTATCTATCATATTTTTATTATATAATCTAAATATATTACTGTTACAATCATATAACTTATCATATCGAAATTACTTGTATACAAATATTTACATATATAATAACAATAAAAATATATGTATATAATAAACTATCATTATATAATTTTATATAAAAATATTTTTAATACATAAATTTATCTAAAATATATAGAAATAAAAATAAAATTATATGTAAAAAATTATATATATATATATATATATAAGAGTATTAGAGTTATTTTAAATAAAAATACTATTACGTTTTATTATAAATGGGTAATTCATAAACTCTTATAAACCACTCCAAAAACATTTTTTAAACAATGTTCATTAAGTACTCCAATCCTCATTTCAAAGATAGTCTAACAGAGCTGGTAGTTGGTAGCCTCCATGATCACCTCTGGCCATTGTTGAAACTTTACAAGTCCTTCGGATATTTTCATACATAATGGTATGCATGTGGGAGAAAAGCTTTAAATTTTACTGTAGTTGTTAAGTTCCAGAAACATTCCCTTTGCCGATTTAATGCTGTCGGTGATGTGAGTAGCTCAAAAAGAAAAGAGAGCTTGTCTTGGAAAATGACATTTGAAGTGGACAGCTTGTTCTGTTGGTTGCATTGACTCTTGAAAAAGGAACCCCATCTACTACTGGACTGGCCTACGGAAAACGATTTGCTGATGATAATGAAATGACTAGAGGTTGAAGCATACTGGAGATAGAATATATGGTGTCTGCTGATGGTATATAATCAATCTACCTGTTCCATCATTGTTCCATTAGATGTTTAATGGTGGTTGACAAGAGGAATATTTGTCTCCCCTTTAATACAATTCAGCTTGGGTGGCAATCAGCAGCTTGGCTGTAAATGGTCCTCCTGTGGTATGGTAACACTGCAGACACATTAATGAAATGGAGAGTTCGTGTACAGTGAGATAGATGGTTCTTGGGTGGAAGTCAATAGCTTTGCTCAGCACAGACCTCTTTTGCTTCGACCCATTTGGTCTCGCCATATTTGGAATACCGTAGTAAAGTCATGGACCGGAGCATCTCATAATTGCATGTTCTTTGGAGAGTGGAGATGGTTCTTTGGCAGAATATGCTTAGTTAGCATCACTCCAGAGTGATTGATGGTAATCAGCAGATGAATACAGAATACAACAGTATGTGGAAAGATGTGTGCATTGAAGAAGAGCTTTGAACCTTTATTCGTCCTCAAATTACAGAACCAATTGGGTCCATGAGGCATGAAAGAAGAAGATTGAATAATAGAACACTGGGCCTATATACATTTACAGTAGCTTACTCAAAGAATGGAAGAGAAAGAAAAAGCAACACTGACACCACTAAAATAAGTTCTTTTTCAGAATACTTTGAAGAGAGCTTCGGAGAGAACCTGAATATCGGAGGAGATTGTACAAAATTCTCGAGAATTCACGGCACGTACTCAGTTTCAAGGGCCGGTGCTGTTCGCATCGGCCCGGCAGTCGAATATCTGATGCCCCTTACCGTCCTCATTTCAAGCGGTTCCCCCGCTCCTGCCACCTCCTGCATCCTGGAAATATAGCTCTTGTGCCACTGCTTCTCCATCCATACACCAAGGATTGCCAACAGAATCAGAAGTACTATCCCGCCAACCACAGACCCCAGGATGATCCACACTTTCCTGGACTTGCCTTTTCCTCCAACAGACTCCACCACGACAGAGAAATGCCCCTGCTGGGTGGTTGAACATCTACTTCCCGAAGTCATGTTGCTGAAATTCACCGAACCCTGCAAGCTGAACCACACGCACTTGGGAGTTGATCCTGAGGGGGCTTGGCCTATGCTTGAGAAGTCTACGGTTATAGGATCCTGCGATGCCACAATGCTCAGTTCAGGCAGGTTCGTGGCAGAGAGGTTGGATGCATTGTAAGCAAGGAGGCCCAGTACTGGGGCTAAGTAGGTGAAGTTGGACAAAGGGTAATAGATCTCAGACAAATTGCCCAAGTTCTGGTACACCAAGACAAGCCTCTTCACATAAGGGGTCTCAATAACTCCTGTTGGGATCTCAAACTCCTTAAACCTGCTGACTCCTCTAGCCTTTAAGCTCCCTCTCACAAGCCTCATTGCCGAGATCTTTATCCCGGTCAAGTTCGAAGGGACCGTCCCATCATAAGGCACTCCCGTCCTCGGACGGACAAATGCCCTATAAGCATAGTCTTGGAGGATTGCATCAAGAGCATGAGCAGCACTTGAATTCCCAAGATTTTGTGCTGATGGGATTGAAGGCATCATTCCAAACAATAACAGCAGCAGAAAGAAAAGCATTGAGAGACTCTGAAGTAGAAGCCCCATCGATATTCCAATCACCAAAGACCAGCCAGTAATCTCAACTTCTGGTAGCTCTATCCCCCGCTGCCCCAATAATTTCACTTGAAAGACAGACAACACAGTTTGAATAGGGCGGGGCTAGCCCATGTAAGGAAACAGAGATGCTGTCAATCTGATGCTGGGCATATATTCCAGCTTGGTAGTAAGTGTGAGAGAGAAGGCCAAAGCTGCCATTTTCCTCCTCCAGATGAAATCCTTGACAAAGAAGCTAATCTAAAATGGCTATGTTCTGTCAATGGCAAAACAGTATAAACCAATAAAATTCAGACGAGGAACTGATTGGGGGCACCACAAGTTCAGAATGACTGACCTTTTAGAGGTGGGAATTAATAATTAATGAACATCTCAGGGTAGTATCATTCAACATATAGCATGACTCAAATCACTCACTCCCCACTCCAGCTGTAACTCAAATTGACCCAAGAGAATCCCGTCCTTGAAAAGACCTATAGACCTGCAGCTTTCCTTTAATCAAGGACAAAATGGATGCAGAGGCAGAATTCTCAGCAATGGCGGAGTGGAGTGCCTACCCTCCGAAGAGGGTGTGTCTTGAGACGGACATTAAAGACCCAAAATTGACCAGAGCCACTTCGATGGTTCACAAGGGAGAGAAACAAGTCGCCAAGAAAGCAAAGCTTGATGAAGCGGGGAGAGGAATAAGAGCAGAGCCCAGACAGCAGCCCAAGCAAATGATCAAGAAAATGAAGGTGCGGTAGGTCGAATTGATGGCGAGGGCTTATATGGTTCACCGCTTTTTTTTCGGGCAATCGCAGAAGGATCGATCGCGCGGAGGAAAGCTGTGTCAGAAGAGCCACAACAAGTGAGGCGGAAATTTGCGGGCCTGGTGCTGTACAGAGGCCTAGGTTTGATGGTAAAAGGAGAGAGATAGGGACGATTAAAGAAGCGAAAATTGCACCAGGAGAGATCAGTTCACTGAAGAGGAAGGGCCTGGGAGGATAGATAGCTAGGGAGAGAGAGGGGGATTAATAAAGTATAGGAGAAAAAGAGGAAGAAGACAGCTGTGAGTGTGCCGCCATTGACGGAAAGCGAGCTGAGCTGGGGGTGTGTTTTTTTTTTTCTATGAAAATGAGGGGAAATAGTGAAAATTATTAATTAATCTCAATTATTTAAAAACAAAATAGTTTTTGCAGCACTTTAACTTCTCTCACATTTATATTTCAAATGATTATATTTTTATTTTTAGATTTATTTATTGTTATCATATTTTACTCCTCCAAGATTTAATTTCATGTGTGGATATTAGAGGATTTTAATATTTTTTAATAATTATATTCTTCAGTTAAACTCTATATGGCATTTTGACATGGGGGTTGGGTTGGCTTTGACGGTTTTCGTAATTTGGCAGCGAAGGTCCGTAGTACGAAAAGAGCTGCCAATGGCAGCTGATGTACAAGTGATAGAACAGAGGTTGTCATCCAACAAGGTCAAGGACGTGCTAACCACATACAGTTTTCATCACACACACCCATTGCACGCCATGTCATGATGGTGTAATGGTGACCCATTTCGGTCATTACAATACCATGATGATTTGGGGGTGGTGGACTGGGAACGGATACAAGTCACATAAGTATAGTTTTAGGACGGAATGAATTATTTTTCAAAGTTTTAGGATCAAAATTCATAAAAAATAAAAGTTTTAAGACCACTGCTATCAAGTATTCCTATAACCGGTATTGCTATGTATATTATTTTCAGACACTGATCAAGTAAACATAGTAAAGCAGCACATATATTATTTGAGTTGTGGGTATGTAATTTTGTGATTATTTCATTAGTTATATATATATGTTGTACATTTAATTTAAATTATTTAATCAGAAAAGAAGTTATCACTTTATAAATAAATCTCTATCAGTGAAAATGTTGAAACAGCATTGAATGTTGTCATTATCACTAAATGTTCTACCTATCTTTTCTTCCTTCTATCAACCATCATTGGTTTTCTTCCTTATTTCAACTGCCATCAACTATCAGTAATCATTTTGAGAAGGGCCTTAGAGATACCACTGTACCCAATTCCAGATCCATCAATATAACTGTTCAAAATTATATCACAAGTAAATTCAATTACGAGGCAATGATGAAAAGATTGACTGTAAATTCCTTTGAATACCATAATAAAAAAAGGATTTGTGCAAAAAAATGTAATACCGATATGAACAGGGGAGGAGTTGAGACGGCTGCTGCCACCTATCTATCTTATAGTCAGGTCTTGGCTTGCAATTGTTCTTCTACTACAAGGTCCAGCGCAAGTAGTTGACTGCATGCATATGACAGCAGCAAAACCAGGAGGATATGAAGAGAACATGCGGGCGATCCTCCTTGTGTTAAGCAGGGATCTCTTCAAGCCCGCATGACTCGCAACCACCATATGTTAAGCAAGGGTCGTCCTGTTCAATCAGAGTCTACAACATAGAAAGGTATAACTCGATTGGGGCCGGCAGGAAGTATGGGGAGTGGAAATCATACATAGGGAGTCCCAATTCCAGATCCATCCAGAGTTAAGGAAAAAGGCAACATATTTGTAGGCTAAGATAAGACGAGATGAATTTGGACAAAAGCTGATGTCCTTTTTAAAGTACATGAGATCACAGGGTCAAAAGAATCACATCACCATTTCTGCTATGTATGTACTATTCCCAGTCAAGTTCAAGAATCAGGTTACAATAATCATAACTTAGTTAAGCCACAGCACAAATACTACAGCTGAAAACTTGTTGAAGGGGCAGCCAAACAACTCAAAAACACCACCCAGATACATACATCAAGGAATAGCAAGCAATTCAGGGAAATCATTTGCAAAAGCCAACTCAGAACCTCTTCTCCTCCTCAGGATCCAAAAACCAAAATTGACCAAATAACATACAGTGTATAAATTTTTAATAAAAGTAGGCTCAGACCTTAGCTGAAGATAATGATTGGCCTCTCTGATCTTCTTCCTTGTTAACAGTGGAATCCACATTTTCCTGGGCTTCCTTTCTTTTCACCTCCTGTTTATCATCCTCCCGGGAGCTTACGGTTTCCGATTTCAAGGACTTGCTTTCAGAAGGGGGAGGTATTATGACAGATGAAGGTGGAGATTCGGGGGAAGATCTTGGCATGGAGAGAACGCTGGAGGCAGAATGCATGGGATAGACTTCGGTCACTTCTTCAATGCCTTCATCTAGGTAGACAACATCCTGCATTGTGAGTTGGTGGTACTCCACTATTTCCCTCAAGAAGCGGTTCTCACGTGCATAAGTTTCATTTTCGTGAGCCAGTCGGGCTTTCTCAGCAAGAAGTGCCTCAAGTTGAAGGCGTATCTGGCCCCCAAAAGATATAGCATATTTGTGAGAAATCCACAGCATATTCTTCAATTGATTTTTTTATGAAAAGTTCGATGAACAGTTCAAATAATTCGTATTGCAGGCAGAGAACTCACTAGGAGTTCAACAAAAACAATAAGAAAATGAGATAGTACCAAGTCATCATCTGCAGCATTTCCACCTTTCTCCTTGCCTTCTCTAAGGACTTTATTTTCCTCTTCAAGCTGAGAGCATCGCAACTTAGCAAAAGCCAAGTCCGCTTTAACTGTTTTCAGTTCACGTAGAAGTAGCTTGGCTTTAGCAGCTGTAGCCATTGCAACCTAACATCCAAAAGGTAAGGACTGATCATCTCTCTTTTATATTATACAAAATGTGAAAATTAAACTGATAAGAACATACACTACAGAAAAAAATTAATTTACCAAAAAAGTGGGAAAATTTTGAGGCCAACACAACATAAGACTATTGTTGCTATTAACTTATATTTAAATATTCATTGTGATAACAGATAGACAACAAGTCCCAGAAAATCATATATTTTCATTACTAAATTAATAGATGCTTAACAAAAATCAACTGGAAGGACAATGATTATCCGCTGCAGGAATCAGCCTTGCAGTGGATCCACATGTGAAAAACAACAATTGGTTTCCTCCAATTTATTGACCAGCTATGGAAACCATGTGTAGCTTTTTGCACAGTTATATACAAATAGTTGCCACCTTACATCGCGAGATGCCTTGAGTTGATTTTCATGGTTGATTTGGTTCTGGGACTGTAGAGGTTGCCAAGAGCTATTCACACTAGACTTGACATTTTGAGCGGCGGAATACCCTTTTCTTCTGACTTGGAATTTGCGCGTTTCTTGAATGATGTCTTGAGTTTTGTTCTCCACTATTGTACGACCTTCCTGCAGATAAAGGGAAAAAAAGAATGACATAATAAATAAGATTTCAACATAAGTATATTGATGGACCACTACAGGCAGATAAACCCAATTCCTTAGTGGCATCCAAAGGATGTTTAACAAATCAACTAGAGGCCAAAAAAAATTTTCATCCAGCATCAACACAACAAAGCTTTAAAAGGCAGGAAAATCAAAATATGCTAAACTGAAGCTTAGGAACAGAAACATTGATAAATGGCATAAGATAAATATTGGAAAATGAAATGCAAGCTCAGAGAATTTTGGACACGGAAGTATGAGCTTTACTGAAAATGCACGGTTCAAGCATTACTTAAATATAGCAAGAAAAAGTTTTCTTCAGGGAAGAGAGAGATGACAGAAATAGGATTTGCTACTGCATAGAGAAGGCACTTCAATCATAATTCATACCTCAAAAGCCTTTTCAAAGGTATCCCCAATCTGATTAAGGGAAGATGTGATCCTATCCAAACCCTTCCTAATGGCAGGATTATCAACTCTGTGCAAGCTCTCTGAAGATGGATAAGATCGCTGAAAAGAACGACAAAATAAGGATGAAAGTCAGCACTGAGTCTTTTATTGAGAAGAATGGCAGTCTTGGTGCGCTCCCATGAGAAGTAATAGTACTCATTATTCCGACTCTCACCCGCTTCCAGACAGGGAAGCAAGTTTCACCTGTGTATCTTGAGGGCCATCGTGCATCTTCTGCTTCATTCGTGTTGGATTTTCCAACTGTTCCGATTCATTTTCATCATCGAGAATTGCCTTAGCTTTGCGTGCCAAAACACCCCAAAACCCAGATTTGGACTCGCCATTACCGGACGCATTTCCCCCATATGCAGCAAAACTCTACAATTCAGTAATAGAAACATTCACACTGAAGAAATTAAATGGAGAAAAAAATATTCAGATACCTAATATGGCTGATTTCAGGTGAAGAAACGCCATGTCTAATCAGAAGGAAGAAATGATAGACAAAAATAACCAGAAGGAAGAAATCACAAGTAACAAATGCCCTTGGCTAAATAATAGGAGCTGCAGAAGATTGAATCAATATCTATAAGTTCATTCAATCACATAATCCAACTAAAACCAAAACAAAATCCCAGCATCCACTGAAGCTCAGTCGATTAACCGTCAAAATAAACACGTGGCGGCACAGATCATTGCGCCCAATAAGAATAATTGAGGATTAAAAGGAGGCGAACCTTAGATTTAAAGGAGTCAGGTTGCCTGTCTCGGTACGCAAAAGCAGAGTTTCCGTACGCTGACGAAAGTGAGGATTCGCGGTGAGCGGCGGAGGCCCTGATCGCCTGAGCCGCGAGGGAGGAGTCGGTCGAGGACGACGAATTATTCGAGGAGGAAAAAGTGTCTCCGTGAGAAGGGTGTCCGATCTCCTCCTGGAAGGTCGACGATCTCGCGAGTCCTTGCTTTCTCCTGTACGCCATTGGAGCCGCCCGAGCTAAAGAAGGAGACGATGTAGTCGGAAGAGATCGGAGGCCCTAATCGTCGCCGAAACCGCCGGAAAAGCCGCCGTGGGAGGGCAGTTACCGCCACCACGGGGAAGCAAGAAAAGGGAGTTTGGGATTATTCGTTTTATCGATGGCTCTCCATCTCCAAGGAGTAAAAGCAGCAGTGATTAGATTTAGTAAATTAAAATTTTAATATTTATTAATAAATGGATGCGAGTACAGTGAGGAGGGAATCCTAGTTCAAAGCGCTGTCGTTTTTATGAGCTGTCCATTAAGAGAGTCAACGAGTCAAACTTTCTCCTACAATGCTTCTTCAATTCGTACATTTGATGTTGCACATCAGGAAATGAAAGGCTTCCCATCAATCTGAAAAATCGGTTCTCAGTGCACTAATCCCTCATGTTCATTATAAGCCCAGAAACATACATACTTCTCTTCAAGATCAGCGTAATTATAAATATTTTCGTTTGTCATCAAATCTCTATATCTGGATCAATACGCTAATCCCTCATGTTCCACTGATTTCACCTGCTCCACCTTCATCTCTTCACTTCATCTTCAATCTGAAATACCAAGATGGAAGTGGTGATGGCGGTGGCTCGAGCCTGCGTGGCATTGACCGTCATGGTTCTTCACTCGTGTCAAATTATGTCATAAGCTTGACAAGATGGGGACCTTGTTTTCATTCCTAGTAGTATCTACATTGTCTCTCCTATGGATGGATGGATGTTTGAGGTTGTTTCAGATATCCACATGTTATGAGGGAGGGTCGATCTTTGGTCAGCGGAAGCGACCTTTCATACATAGGCTTGATCATATAAATTCGAAGCCTTCGTCACTTGTCCAAAATAATCTGGTTTGTCTAGTGAGTAGATACGAGGAATTTAGGAGATTGAAACTTCTTAGTTGGAGTTCAGGTGTGTCCATCATACCATATTCTCATTCAAGAATATAATTTATTGTATACTTATAATCTATCACCACCAAATGCATAGGGTACAAACTGAATACCGTTCTATATATTTTTGCCTGTTTATTACACAGACTCTATATAAAATAATAGCTACGTGTAAATGAAAATACAACAATAGAGTCATAGGTTAAGTGATTTTTCTCCCAACTTGTTTATGGTAACCGAACCTTGAAAGCTTGAGATTCTCACTCTCCCTCTACTAACATCCCATCTCTTTTACATTAAGGTTCCGGAAATATCCACCATGCATAAACTATGAAAAAATAAATGAGGGAAAATGATCGAAATCAGGAGGCTGAATGCTAACCAAATAACAAAATTGAGTTAAAATTGAAGATATGAATCGATAGAGACCAATAGCGGTAAAGTGGATCTGGTGAGACACTTGAGAAAGAAATAGGAAGAAATCTGATTGATATCAGGTTCAGGCCGAAGAGTTATAACTCCGGAATTTTTAAGGGGCAAAACAAATTCAAATATAACAGTTATTAAGTTAATTCAATAGTATATTTAATATATAATTTTTAGGTAAATTTATTTTCTCAATAACCGATGAAGAATTAGGTGATCCGAGCTAAAAACCACTGAACTGGTTAAGAAATTCACCGAAAACTCATTCGCTACTGTGTTGAACCGGTTAACTTGGACGATGGGAGGATACACGCACAGCTACATTTGCGTGTGTCGTATTCCTCGCCAAACAACTTACCCAAATTTTCCTATTTTTACCTGACAACTCACCCCAATAACCTGAATAAACTGATTGAGAAAATTAATCAATTATCGAACCCTCGTACTATGAAATGAAAAAAGAATCATATGACTAGATTGACACGGAGGTCTAGATTACCTCTATATAAAATGGGGTCGCTCCCTCACCGAAATGAGTTCAAAATTCTCCCCCAACCACCAACTGTTTCCTTTTCTGGTAACTTGTATATCAGAGATAATTTCTCCGTCATCTGGCCATCTCTGAGATGTTCTTGAAAATGAAGTACCTTATCTTTCCATCACCACCCCTCTCGATCCTTAACTCTTCCTCTATCGTCGTCGACAAGATCGCACAGTACCTGATCTCCGACGACTCGAAACAGGGTAGCTGCTTTCGGGGTTGATTCTAACGATCGCGACAATCCTTGCCAATTGAGAAAATTTAGGGTCCCTTGAGCATCCAACTTTTCATAGCCTCCAATTTTGCCTAATTTGAGTTAGAATTGAAAATTAATTAAATTATCCAAGTTTTAAATCGTAGGTTTAAGAGTCAGACCAAAACATGGATTGCATGAGCTATAGACCACCATTTAAGGTTATTCAAGTTGCTAGAGGTTCCTCGGAAAGTCAATTTTCCAACTCTACTGGCCTCGATAGTCGGCATGCCATATCCGATAAGATCCCAACTCCGACCCGACTCGAATATGTCTACATGCAAGTTTCTAATCATATTTGATTAGAGCTCCTCCAACTGACCCCGACCAAACTAGTTTTACGATGGCCTAGAGGGAGGCCATGGGGACCTCTCCTCTTAGTTTGGTAATTTTTGGAGTTAGTTTAAGTTTGTGTCAATGGTCGGAGGCCAAAATACAAATATTTGAAAATTAGGGGACCCAAATATAATTCAAGTTTTTATGGGGTCTTCCTAAGGAGCAAAATAAAGTTATGGGGTTGATAAAAAGGTTTGGAGAAAGTTGGGGATCGAGGTCCTCGTCACACCTCCACCCCAACTCTCTTTTGCTCATTTTGCAGGTTGCTACCCTTCTACCTTCACAGCTGGTCGTTCATCCCAAAGCGCTCCCTTCAATCCTAATAGATTTTTTGGGGCAAATGACAGATGACTAATTGGACCCATTCATTACTCTCAGCAAAGGCCTAATTCCTTTCGTGGGCTACGCCTAGTTTTTCGTACAAAAAGCCCAAGTCCAGCCTTCAGCAAAAGAGATCTAGCATGACCATCTGGACAGACATGTTATTTAGCCCTTTCTTCAAGCAGATTAAGCCCAATTTGCCAACTTTATGGGCTAATAGGCCACTTGGCCTCTCATTGTCCGACTTATGAATTAAATCCCATTAATTCGAACCCACAAGCCTATTCTTCATATAACAATAACACTGGACCTCATTATCTCGATTGATATATTGATTTTGATGCCACTACTCATGTCACTAATAATTTGTCTCAAATAACTATACTGGTTGACTATACATGTTTACCTATTTTACACTCTTGATTTGTCATCTTATCCTCTCCCACTCATAAATTTGTCCTTTGTCATGTGTACTATGTTGCTCAAATCTCTTTAAATATTTTATTTATCTCTCAATTTACCAAAGGTCATCCCTATTATTTTGGATTATTTTGAGTTTCACTCTGCTTACTTTCTTATAAAAAATTTATTATCTCATCAGGAGTTATTGTGCGAGAGTCGTAAAAGTGGACTATATTGTCTTCGTACTTGTCATTCCTCTTTTCCTATTTTACCTACAGCTTGTGTTAGTCATATTGTGCATATTCCTCTTTGGCATCAACACTTAGGTCATATTGTTAATCATGTGCTTTCTAAGTATATTTTAATGAACAATATATCTCATTTACCTTTTTTGTGAATCATGTATTTGTGGAAAAAAATACTCAACAACCTCTTCCATTAACTAATCATCAAAGTTTCCATGCTCTTGAACTAATTCATACAGATATTTGGGGATCTTTACCTATTTTATCTCATGCAATACATATATACTACAATTTGATGGTGCCAAAATTTTTTTGTCCCATTCCTTTTAATATGAATTATAGTATGTATGAATTATTTATCGATTTTTCTGTCCACACACACCTTAACAAAATAGATCTACTGAATGTAAACATAATCACATCGTTGATATGGGACTCACCCTTCTCACTCACTCACATGTTCTTGTCAAATTCTGGGATTTTGCGTTCAAGACATTTATCCACCTCATCATTTGTCTCCCTACCAAAACCCTCCACTTTCATTCCCCCTTTAGGTACTCATTGAACAATCTTTCGATTATGCTTCTCTTCATGTTTTTTGGTACATTTGCTCGCTCTCTTCCTTGTATTTTTCTTGGTTACCCTTCCAATTTCTTAGGGTATCGCGTCCATAATTTTCATGAGTCTGCCTTTCTTTTCCTTCGCGATACTTCAGTCTCATCTATTCCCGTGGCGCACTCCCCTTCAGTATGATACCCAACTCTCTCTTATCTATGCATGAGTCATCTTCATCTCAGGTCCCGCCTGATGCTCCTCATGCACCCGAAGTTCTTGCTCTATCCTCCCCTCACATGGTTACTTGCTCTTAGGATGGTTCTTTACCTCCTCGATATTTTACTATTACTCTATCCCTATTTGTAGCTTCTTCTCCGGAACCTCACACCTTTGCTCAGGCTTATCGTGATCCCAATTAGATAAATGCCCTCTTAATCTCAATCACACTTGAGATCTTGTTCCTGCATCACCTGGTCACCCTATCATTGGATGTAAATGGGTTTACCGAATCAAAGTGCATCCCGATGGCTCAATTGCTCACTATAAGGTCTGTCTTGTTGCAAAAGAATTTTCTCAGCAACCTAGTCTTGATTATGATAACACATTCAACCCTGTTATCAAGTTTATCACCATTCGGGTAATACTCTCTATTATCGTCTATTTACATTGAAGTATTCACCAATTAGATGTCAATAATACATTTTTATATGGCCATCTCACTAAGGAGGTTTACATGACTCAACCTCCATGTTTTCTTGACCCCCATTTTCTTGATTATGTTTGTCGACTTCGCCATTCTCTTTACGGTATCAAGCAAGCTCCCCATGCTTGCTTCCTTCGTCTAAGTACGTTTCTTCACTAATTGGGGTTTTGTGCCTCTCTCTCCGATAAATCTCTCTTTATATACCACGGATTAGGATTCATCATCTTCCTTCTTATCTATGTGGATGAACTTATTATTACGTGCTCTCCCAATGCTCCCACAACCCACATTCTTGAGGCTCTCTAGGCTGAATTCTCCATCAAACATCTAGGCTCTCCTCATTGTTTCCTTGGTTTTGAAGCGAGCCTTCTCTTAAGGGCCTTCAACTCACACAGAGCAAAAACATTCATGATCTTCTTTTCAAGGCTACTATGTCTCAATGCAAGCTCGTTAGTACCCCTGTTGCCACCGGTCCTCGTCTCTCTGCTCACACTAGGGTCCCTCCCCATAATCCCATTTTGTATCAGCATGTTGTGAGCTCTCTTCAATATATTACCCTCACTTGACTTAGCATTTCCTATACTTTTAATGAGGCTTGCTAGTTTATACATCAATCCACATATATTCATTTATTTCTCTCTATTATGTTCCAAGCTCCATCTCCTTGAACTCCCATTGACCTTGCGAACATAAAAATCAGTAAAAGGGACCACCACCATCCACATCAAGCAATCACCACTATCTCAATTAGCCGTACCTTGTGCACGCCATTACCACCACCTGCAAGCTGTACAAACTAAATATCGTAGTACATATTTTTGTCATTTTATTACACATAATATGTACAAAATGATAACTAAGTGTGAATGAAACTACAACAAAATAGCTATGCCTTAAGTGATTTTTCTTCCCAAATTTGCAATTTTATCATAAAAATTATTAGAGTGTGTATTCAATTCGTGAATATTATGTCATAATATTAGTCAATCCTATGTGATATTTTGTCAATCATAATTGCATGTTTATGCGGGCAGCGACTTCGAGCAAAGAAGGCAAGGGCATGTGATCGCCTCGTCCGCCTTAACATGTGTGACACGTGCGTGACATTAACCAGTTCAATACTGATTGGATTAGTTTAGTTTGTTTTTGACTTGTTTTCTATCAGTCTGTTTAATTTTCTAAATGCGTAACCAATTTTCTACATAGTTTGACTAGCTTGACTTTCTTTAATTAGTTAGTTCAATCAAATTTTCTTGATGTTTTAATCGATTTTAACTTTATTTTAATTAGTTCATGATCGATTTCCAACTAATTATATTTTTCTAAAAATTCTTTAACTTATTTCTTTGTGTTTGGGACTAATAATTGCATTTTTGTCTATTCATAACTACTAAAAAAATCATTTTTCATATTCAACCGGTTAGTTTAATCCTATTTCTTTCTAGTTTTCATTTGATTATTTCTCTATTATAAAGACGTTTTGGATTTGATTTAAGATATGATAATTAATTTCCAACATTAGATTTAAATCAATTTTTAATATTAGTTATTAACTCTAATTTTCTAATGTAATTTAATTTAATTCACTTTTAAAAATGTGTGATGTTATATATTTAATATTCTACTATGTATCAAATAATTTATTTTAAAATAGAGTTAAAATAAGTAAATTATGATATCCGTTAAAATTAATTATTTATAACTAATTGTATTCTCATTATCTTATAAATATATAATAATATTTTTATTTTATTTAATGTGCCATGAATTATTTGTTATTGAGAGTAAACTTTGTTCAATTAAACTTATACATAATAATTATATACCAGTACTATTATATAATAATTATATTTCAGTACTATTAAAATGAAAGTTAATAACAATTTTAATTTGTGTATTTTTTTAATAATATATAAAATTTAAAAAGAATCACCATTATCTTTTGTGCTCATATATAACATTATTTGGTGAATGTTTAGTGAAGATCATTTATTTATTTTATTAAAGCCTAAAAGAAGAAACTAATTGTAACATAAAAAACCCAACACAATGGAATCATATCTCAATAGTGAATAGAGTGTGGGGGAATATTTTATCAGATAATTTTGCCGTTCATGATGAGAATGAACAAATGTTGTTTAAGTTAGCTATCATATTACAAGTGTTAGAAATTCGTTCAAATCCATCATTTTTATTAAAATATAATCCCTATACTTTTAAGTGAATTTGAAAGTTTGTTATTTATTAAAATAATTTTAATAACTTTTTATACATTTATTTTATACTTTATTTATTTTAAGTTATTTATATTCTTATATATTTTTAATAAAATTATATATTAGTAATATTTTATATAAAGTTATATAATATATTTATATAAAAATATATATTGTTTATATATAATATAATTTATAATATGTATTATTTTCTTATTATAATTATATAATATATATAATTAATATTAATTTATTTTTTATTATAATATTAACTCAATTATTTTTTATTATTTGATTATATAATAAAATGTAATTCATATAATTTATTATATATAATCTAATTATATATTTTTATATAAATTTATATTTTATTATATATTATATGTAATATAATATCATATAATTATATATTAATTAATTATTAATTTAATTTAAAACATAAATTTATCTTTTTTATTTTTTTATTAATAACATGTCAACTAAACTTTTTCAAATAATTCATTTCACCTAATACCTTCCCTCCAAATTACTTTAGATTATAATAGTTCTAATTAAATATATTTAAATGAAATAATTTTATAGTGAGTAAATTTTACTGTGATAACGATTTTTTTAAATGTATAATTCTTATTTTATTATTAGATACATAATAATAAATAAATAAGAATTTAGATTACAGGCCGCCCCGACCTTCCTCAGACGCCTAAAACGAATAGCCATGGAAGGAGCACTGTGCTATGGGAACTTTCTTCGATGACGAAGACAAACAGAAACGGAAGGGTTTCATTGATTGGTATCTGAGAGCATCACTCCCTTTCATTCTATCTCTGTCTCTCTCTGCAAACTTTAGGAGCTGCCTGCCTTCAGTGGTGGACGTGGCCGGGTTCCGTCTCCGTCGTTGGTAGCATCTGGCTCCACGAGCTGAGCTTGGGGATCTACTGCTTGGTACGTCGGCCAGCCTTGTTGCGGCTTTTAGGCCGCATTGAGTTGGATCTTGAGCCTTTTCTGATTCCAATTTGAGATTCTGTGGTTGTCGAGCCTCCAAAGCCATTGACTGGACCTTTCAATCCTTTTTTTTTCTGGTGTAAGTATCTCTATCGGGGAATTCTTTTGCCTTTTATTTTACCTTTGATTCCCTCGCTCAAGTCCTCTGCTTGAATTGTGGCGCCTCTAATGGCTTCTCTTGCTTGTCTATGGTTTTAAATGTAGTAAATTGGATATTCTCTGTGCAGATATTACTGAGCTTGAATTGGGATCTGATGGATTTCTTTTATATTTTTGTTACGGCATTCTTGTCATGCCATCTATCGTTAGGTCGCTGGCAGCGATGTTTAATCTTTTGAGATATTCTCCAGGCGGTTGGGAATTTTGGCGTATATTATCATTTATGCGTACTATGCTTATCTGAATTGGGTTGATTCTGTTCTTAATTGCGTTTGACTTACGAGGGCTCGTCAGTCATGGGGTCTCCATTTGTTGAGCTTCCCTCCTTTCTTGTACAATTCTATCTTCTCATCTCCAGCTTCTCCACCTTTGCATCTATCCTTGCAAAACTGAAGATTACTTCTGTGGATATTCAAAGGGGATTGTCTATGGAATGGCAGTACTCGATGTTGCTTGGGTTTACTGTCACCGAAGGCATATCATGAATACACTTTTGACAGACAGGATGATGCAACTTCTTCCAATTTACAGTGTCTCTGTTCTGAACAATATGGATATGGTTTTATTTGTAAATTGAGTACGATAATCCTTGTTGGTACTTTGAGAGCTGATCTTCGTTGTCACTCCACCAAGCAGTGGATGATTTACAGGCCGAGTTTCATTTTCTGCTAGTTCCATTCCTACCTTGCTGATGAATACCTCATCCATATGCTACCTTTGGATCATCAGAAATTAAAAGTTGCTTTCTTCATTTCTGTTTCTTACAGGCTTCAATGGAGGACAACTTGCAGACATCAGAGGAATCGGCACATTTCTCTATGAATGTCCGTGGTCTTGCTGATAGTTTTTCAATTACCAGGGACTCAATTGAGTCAACAACATGTGCCTTGTGCTGTGGAGTTCTTTCCCCTGTTAATTCTGTGGGCAGTGATTTATGCGGGGATTGTAAATTTTTATGCTACGAGGATCTTGAGGACCCATTGCATGAAAACAGTATGAGGATTTCCAGAAGAAGAGTAAGAGAAATTCGCAGAAGAACCAACAGATATGGCAGTTCTGAGTCTACTGAAGATCTTTTCTCCCAGCAATTCTCTCATATTATCAATCTGGTGAGGCAAAACCATACTGCTTCCTTTGAGAATGAGGAACAGTACATAGATGGAGAAACTTCTGCCATATCTTTGCAGCAGAATAGTTTTCGCTCCACCCCAAGCAATTCTAGAAGGCAGCATCATACACTTTCTGATACTGAAAGGGATGGATTCAGTAATATGGATTCACTGTATGGGGAGAGTGAATCTAACCTCAGTTTCAGTCACTACCCTACATTTCATGGTGAAAGTGACGGTATTTCCCTGAGTACTTATGGGGGTGATTCTGATGCTTATGCAGACGAGCAGAACTTCCTTGGAACAGATGTACTAGCTCAACCAGATGGGGAAACTGATTTTGATAGTGATAGTGATACTGATATAGATCCTATGCATGCTGGTAGCCTGTGGGAACTAGATAATCACGAAGAATATGAAAGAGAAGGGGAAGATGTAGAAGTTGAATGGGAAGATACTGATGCCGAAGAAAATGCAGTTGGATCTCATGAACGTGGTGATCATCTTGAGAATTCTCCTAGATCTGACCAAATTGACCGGAATGGACTGATTCTGTTACCAGATTTTGAAGGTGTAATCCGTTTCAGATTCATAGGGAGGACCCGAGAAAATGATCACACCCTCAGTAGTGACTGGGTTGAGTCTTATAATGGAAATCCTGGCGACTATCTCAATGCAAGGGGATTTGATGAGCTGCCCGAACATCTTGCAGAGAACGACAGTTCAAGAGGAGGAGCCCCTCCTGCATCTATATCATGTCTGAACAGCTTGCCTCTCATTGTCATCAGTAAAGAACACCTGAAGCATGACAGTATTACGTGTGCAATATGCAAGGATGCTCTAATTGTTGGGTCTGAAGCAAATCAGCTTCCCTGCTCTCACTTCTATCACCCATCCTGTATATTGCCGTGGCTGAGTTCACGAAACTCCTGCCCATTGTGCCGCTATGAACTCCCTACAGATGATCAAGAATACGAGGAGAGTAAACAAATCAACATCCACAGAATACATAATGCAGAGGAAAATAGGCTGCAGAGGATGGTGGAAGAACATGAATCGATTCTAAGCGATGCAGAACAGGCAGAAGTGTCGGCTGCAGATTCCTCTATCAATGACATCCGGGGAGGGCACGGAGGAGGATGGTTCTACCTTGCTGCAACACCCATCCTTGGTCTTGTGGGAATGGCTCTTGTGCTTTGGTTGAGAAATCCTCTTAGTCAAAGGAGACAAGCAGCTAACCATCTTAACATATTTGAGATGGGCCAGCGTCAAGTTAATGTGTTCATGGGTTCACCCACTCCACGGGAAAACCGAAGCAGGAGATGGTGGCCCTTCTTTTAATGTGGTGTACGCCCCCACCTCTCATGATCTAATCAATAACTTTATGTCAATCATGATGCTAGTGTTCCTAGTCCTGATTCCTGATGTACATGCTTCATCAAGGTATCTCGAATTTGATTTCTATTGCAGTCTCATCTGATGGAGAAAAGTCCTGTGTTGAGATGGGGATCACATTTCAGCCCAGTTCCGTGTGAGCTTAAATGCAATAATGATGAGGTTATGGATAGTTTGTCAAGACAATAATCAATATAAGATGCTCTTTTCCTTAATCATCCCATAGCTGTATACCTGTGCTCTTACTTATCTCTTTGCTGACTCTCTTCACCACTGTGCAAAGGGTACAATGCATCTGTTTGGAAGCAATAGATCATCAGAAATTAAAAGTTTGATTGGGAGTTTCTTTTACAGGGAGAATTCTCTACGGAAGTCTCTCTGAACCCCATAGAACCGCAAACGATTAGCCGGTTTTAAAGCTGAAGTTGCTGGAAGTGGTGAATGATTTCTTGCAGTGAGCAATGGCAGCCTGTATCGAGCACTCCCCATCCTGCTCCCTGCCATTGCCGAGATTCTCCCGATTGATTGGAGAGCATTTGATGGAACTTGGGCAGCTCCGTGTATCCTCATCACCGGCTATTATCTCCGGCGAATTCCATCCTGAGCCTCTGTCCATCCTGTGGTGCAACCGAACGGTCTTATCGAGCCTCCCTTCCCTTGACTGATCATGGCCTAGAGCATTGCCCTTCCCAAGAACTGGTCGGCTTTTTATCAGCGATGCGAGGAAACTTCGGAACTGCATTGCCCGGAACTTGAAAAGGAATTTCATGACTCGAGCACTGATCCTTCCCCTCCCGGTCTTTTCCGTTTCCCTGTAGAAGATGGGCGATTAATGTGCCTTCATGAACTTGCCTGCAGACCTCAAGAGTGATAGGTTAGAAGCCTTACTTTGACCTATGCGACTGTTGATGGCAGCTCTTCCAGCTCTCGTGGAAGGAACTGATATCTGGTTCTCGAGAAATCTCGGGGGAAATCTTCAGGCTCGCAGCAACTGCACCGAGCAGCCTGCATACTTCTGTAAACTTGGCCATTCTTCTGGTGCCGCCCCGTCCTTTGCCACCGGAGATCCCACTCTCATCCTCCCAGTCACCGATTCCCGCCTTGGAAGAGCAGATATCGGCTCCTCG
Organism: Trapa incisa; assembly: GCA_030064435.1. Taxonomy (NCBI): domain Eukaryota; kingdom Viridiplantae; phylum Streptophyta; class Magnoliopsida; order Myrtales; family Lythraceae; genus Trapa; species Trapa incisa. Next base: position 3,969,922 of record CM057775.1, on the reverse strand, counting down.
AATATTCTTCCAGCTCTGCGGCGGATGGAGTTTCGGGAATGGTGTGGTGGAGGAGATCGATACGCGGAGCTGTAGCTCCTCCTCCGGCTGTCCTCCTGGACGCGCCTCTTTGTGGCATGAATTGATCTTTGCGGTGCTGCGGCGATCCAGCTCGATCTCGATGTAGGACTCTGAGTCGCTGTCTCCTCCCTCGCAGTCAGAGAAGAAACGGAGGGAGGAGGAGGTCATGTCGGAGCAGCTCATGAAGGTGAAGCTGTCGCACTGCGCCGCTGCTCTCAGCCTCTTCTCTTCCTCCTCCTCATGTTCCTCTTCATCGTTGAGACCTCCACAGCTCATACTGACGCTTTCCATACTAATCACTTACGATACGATACTGGTTAACATCAGAGGCTGATCGATGATGGATGGAGATCCGCCATTAGAGTAGTTGGTGGAAACACGATGAAGGGGACCAAGACTCCTCAGGGGCCTATATACGCACACGGCCATGAGTCACGACTCACGACCAATACATAAGTAAATGAAGTTGACCATTTTTTATTAAAATTTATTTTTTCCCATCTAATAATTAAATAATTACATATTATCTATAGAAATAAGTGAGGTAAGCTATAAGCCAGATCATATATGATGCGGCGCGTGAAACAAATGTACGAGCAGGGGTCCAATTTTGACCGGCTATTGCTTAATAATAGCGCTTATTGTCGCTTGCTGACCCAAAAATTAGTATTCAAACATCCTGATTCCGCGTACGTGCGTACATGCCTAGTCTCTGTCTTTGTTCATGGGCGTGTGGGCTGGGGCTTCAAAATCACGTTCCCCTTCAAAGGTCCCACTTCAGCTTGATTTTTGGGCGCTCGGGCCTTGCCATGGCACGTACTTGACAAGAAAACCCTCGCATCATGGGATTGGGATAGCACACCTGACCCCCGTTGGATCTTCACTTTTTTTGCACTCTTTTTCTTCTTAAGAATTAGGCATACCCATCCAACTAACGAGCTACTCATTTTTGACAAATGCATAATGTTAGATAAGACAAATGCATTTCCGGATCCTGCATTTAGGGATTTCAAATATGACCTTTATAAAATAAAGGTCACATCGACCGATAAGCGTCCAAGGATTTTAAGGCATTAGGCTCCCTCCATGTCTATTCGGTTGCAATACTGATTGGGTGTTTATTAGATTTCGTGGGCTGCTATGGAAGCCCCAAATTTAATCACCAAGTATTTTATTTTCATTTTTAATATATGTAAGACTTTTCCCATCATAAATAGGTAGGTAGACTCATTACTCATGTCATGAAAGTTGGTACTAGTAATTTTCTTCCAAATTACATATATTATATGTTAAAAATAAATTTATACTAATATTATTGAATTGTTGGGTATGTGCCAAAGGTATAATTTTTTCATAAGAAAAATAATACTCCATAGATTTGATAAAATAAGTAATGTTGTATATATCTAGTACTAAACTTGTTCAAATGTGTAAGATATTATGATTGTTTAGAATCTTCTTATCTCATATATTTAAAATATTAAATATATTTTATTTTAATGTACTTATTTATTAATCTCTTAATAATAAAATAAATTCGAATTCATATTTATCTTAAATGAGTATTATGTAAATAATGAACTTTATCAATTTTAATAAATTTAATTATATAAATAGTATATTACCCGAATACATTTTTTCATTCTTCTAATATCAAAAACTTTTTTTCCTTACTCTAATACGTTGTCATTTTTTTCCTTACACATTTTAGGCACTTATTTCATCAAATGTGAAGTCTAATATCAATTTACAAATATTTAGATCATAACCACTTTTTAAGATACTGGATCCTATGCATTTTTTCTAAAATTTATTAACTATTATCTTATTTTTTTTCAAATTGAATAAACATTTATTTTATAAAATTTATCTATTTAATATTTTAGAATTATAAGATATTTTTAAAATAACAATAAAATTTCAATTATACTTGATATAAATAATTACACTAATAATTTATTTCGTATTTGTTTGTTTTAAATGTAATCCAAAATATTTATTCTTATATTGAGGATAGCAAGTGTTTAGTGTATATATATATATATTTATATAAATAATATATATATATATATACACCATTATATTAATTATAACTAATTCAAGTTAATCTCAATCAATATTTCTCTTACTAATTTATAATTATTTATAATTATTATTTTTGCCCTTAAGAGATCTATTGCGTATAAACACAAAATTTTTACTATCAATATATTAATTTCTTTTAATTTATAAATTTTCTCCAAAAGTTTTCAATAATTTTTCTTATGCCCAAAATTTTCAAATATTATATTTAATATTATAATTTTTCCAAAATGTCATATTAGCCGTTCATATTTTCCAAAATTTTCTTTATACCCTTATATTTTCAAAATCTTCTATTCAAGATACTAAAATTTTCAAGTAATACATTTAGATTTTCAAATTTTTCTTTGGTCTCTTTTGGGTACACAATAACTAGAATTCCATTTAAAACTTTAACCTCACGTTACTTACTATTTTACCCATTTAATTTTTCAAATATTCCTTTTACTTTTGAATCTCATCATTCAAGCCTAAAAACTTTTTCAATCTTTCTTTTGAGTCCCTAAACCTTACTCATGTTCTTATTGGGTCCCCCAACAATCCTCATTCCCAAATGGATCACTTAACTTTGTCAAAATTATATTTTGGCCCTAAGCTTCATACTCCCATCAAAACTCACTTAAAAAATTATCATGACCGATATTATGTAACTTAACACTTCCCCTAGGTCACCATTATCTTTTTTCAACCAAGGTTAGATGGAGCAATACACTTTAGGGTCATTTTCTATGGCTCCTAGAAACTGATAAAAGTTCGTAAAAAGTTGGAAACTCATTGAAGGTGGTGACTCAATCTGCGACCCTAGTGGAGTAGGAAAATTTACTATCAAATGAGTTAGTGGGCTCTTGAATCACCTCAAATAGAGGTTTGAGTCACATGAAAATGAAAATTTACTAATCCTAGTCATGATTGAGGGCTAGTCGAGGTATTCATGAATTAATTTGACTTTAATACTTATCCTCTGCTCGAGAGGCTAATGGAGTTTGTTAGTTTGGACAAGATGAGTCTATCAATTTTTTCTTTGTCATGTTTGACCATAAAGGGTATCATAAACGACTTAGGAAATGAGTGCTCTATTTTCTATAAATTGAGTGTGTTTAATGTTTCATAGTGGCGACCCCGACATAGTGGTCATCATCATCAAATAAGGGTGGCATTGGAAAGCTAGCTTAAGTGGCATTCCAATAACACTTTAATCACTCAATTTAGTGGTCAAAATCAAAATTTATGTGTTTGTAATTTGGGTTGTAAGAAAATAGAACAATCTAGGTTCTAGAGGAAATTCCGGTCAAATGCCGATGAGAGTGGCAATTGGCCTTATATGTCGACTCAATGATCTTAAGGAATACCGGTTCATGGTTAGCTCTGGTCAAATTAGATCTCCTATAATCCTACACAAATTTATTTCTCTCAGATTATGGCTATAGCTTTCAACAGGGGAGAACTTAGTTTTGTTCGGTGGATTCGGGTCGAGGTCAAGCGGAAGAGACATGTGAGGCGCATGTATGCATTGTGTGCTTGTGCATGGTGTGCCCCTCTTGGCCACCCATGAAATGATTACTATTATGAATTAGTTTTCAATGAATTTTTTAGTTAGCTCGACCAATTTTGGTTTTCACTTGGTCGTTCACCCTCATTTCAACCAAATCTAAACCCAATTTAATTTTCTAAAAAAGTTTTGGCTCATTTTCTTGAGTATAGAGCTAAAATTCACTATTTTATCATTTTTAGAGCTCCCTAAAAAATTCCTTGAAATCTTCGATCTAAGTCAATTTGATCTGATTCTTTTCGATTTTAATTCGAATGTTTCTTGATCACAGAGGTACTTCAAGGTTTATTTAATATAAATTTCATAATATCCCATATCTTGACTCAAAATGGTTTGCCTATTCATCTCAATTATTTAGACTAGTTCGACCTTAAATATTGGTTCAACTTCAATTTGCAGTACCTTTGACCATCCCCTTGTTGGAAAATATGGTATTACAACTCACTTATCTTTTTTTAGAAGTTTTGTACTCAAAACTAAATTTCACTTATCACAACTTTGGTTTGTAGTAGTTTCCATAACGTTTCACCCAGCAGAGGGTATTTTTCTTCCTAATCGAAATCCTAACTTCTATGTCTTCATTTCCTTTCTATTGTTGTGCCATTCTACCCAAGCCACTCCCATCCCCACCCCCCCTTCACACATTCTTTTTTAATTGCCCCATTATGTGAATTAACCTCTCTTCGAGGTCAGCAAGAGGCGGCTTACCTCTCCCTTAATTTCCAACCTATTCCCTTGGTTATATCTCATTTGGGGCATTATTTCCATGTAAAACTTTACCCTTTGTGTTAACTTGTATTCCTTACATTTATTATTTGCATAAACTTTTGTATCCCATTTCTACTACTTTAAGTTTACCTCTCTCGGCATTCTTAACTCCCTTTGGGGGCACCATTTGCGGATTTGGTCCTTTCTAATTTCTATATGCAATTTTTTTCTCATTGTAACGTCACTCTACAGAGTTGAAGCCAGGTTGTAAGGCTCATTGGGCTAATAGCACCAAATATAATTGTAAACCCCACCCTTTTGAGTTAAGGAAAATCGGGAAAAGAACCGGTCAAATTGAGTGAGAAACACCGAACCGTTTCACAAAACCAATCATCAGAGAACGGGCAATTTGGAAATTGAAGAGTTCATAAAAACTTGGAAAATAACCTTAGGACAAATTTGAAGAGAAAAACCATACCACTTTAGGTGAACCGAATCCAACTGGATTGAACCGATTTATGAATCGAAACTGATAAAGAAATGGTAAGCTGGGAAATTTATGGATCCAGAGTGACCCAAAGGGGTTATAAAATTCATGAAAAAGGACTTTAGGATGAATTGGAGATGAAAGCCAAACTGGTTTAGGTGAACCAGATTGAATCGGTTTGGACCGGTTTGAACCACTATTGAGCCGGATATTAAATTCATTTTTCTAGATAACTTAGAAAATTTCAATTTGAGAATTGAGGCTATCATTTGATAGATAATGAATTTAGAAAATTTTATTTTAAAAAAATTTGGTCGAATCGAGCCTAAACCGGCCAATTTAAGCTTTGAACCTAGTTCGGACCAGTCCGATCCGATTCGGAACAGTGTTGTCTTCTTCCTTCATATGACAACACTGTTCACTCGTCGAAAAAATCGAGCAGACGCTTGCAAAGCTGAAAAGTCTCCGACCAAGGAGTTTCAAGCAAAGAATGACCGCCATTGGGGTGCCAATCAGATGGTTAAGAAGTCCCCGAGCTCCCTATATAAAGAGTCCCTCCTCATTCATCCTCTCCACACCTAAAAACTCTATTCTCCCTCAACTGCTCCAATTTCTGGCGAAACTTGAACTAGAGCTCCGACTTGGGCATTTTTCCGAGCCAAATAAAGCGAGGTCGGGTTCTTTGGATTCGAGGAGAAGTTAGCTACACGCTTGTAGTCTCCATTTTCTCCAAGGGTCACTGGAGAAGTGTCGACGTGATCGAACAATGAAGTAGCTCTAACGGACCGAAACTGCCCTGTCACGCCCCGACTCGGTTTGGTCGGATCCCCGTGATCAACCCGCCACTCTCCCAATTTACTAAAGAGTTTCCCCTTATATTATAAATTGTAAAGAGTAAGGCATTCTTTAGACTTGCACCTTTTTCCAGTAATATCATAAATCAAAATTGCATAGTGATTTAAATTAATCGTATCTATCTTGCAGGCGTTTAATTGCGCAAGCCTTTTAAGGTTCGGCTTTCTGGGACTTTCCAAAAGGGGTATAAGGGAGGGGGTGAGTACAACTACTCAGTGAATAGGATTCAAATCTTTTGACTTTCAAGAAAACATTTCTATGGAGTGTGCCAGACTCCTTTCTTTTTCAAAAATCCCTTCCTTTAAATATTCGGGTTTTTCCCTTATTTCTTAGTTACCAGTGTGTCATCACCCAACACACATCCTTTATCATGAAGGTTACACACATTCGCAAGTCAGTATCATTACTGAACTCGCTAGTGGCTTCAAAGCGACTTTTCTTGCCACTCGGATAGAAGTACGACCACCTCTACCCTGGGAATGAGTGGATATACGCGACATTCGACCCACAATCCCGTAATCACTTCTTCGTGTCAACCTCATCCTGTCCCCACCCCGGTCTCATGCACTTAGTGCTACTCTAGATTTCGCACAGACACTTGGAACGACGATCTGCCCTTATACTCACCGGGTAGTCCAGGGCCCTTAGGACACATCACTACCCCTCATGGGCATCTTGATGATCTCGTACTCATAGTGCATGCACAAGCAAAGTTTTCTTACATTTGCTATATAATATGTGGTGCCATTTGTTCCAACGGTCCTGACCTTCAAGTCAACATGTAGCTGTTTGTCTCGACTGGTCCGGAGACCTGTCATATCGCACTGCTACTAGTTGACTGAGTATGTCGGACCTGCCTTGGTACCATGACCAAACAATTCACTTATTAAGTTTTAATGGCACACACACACACACACACACACACACATATATATATATATATATATCATGTTCTTTTACGAGCTTTTGCTCGTGTACATTGGCCTATGGCCCACTGTTCAAGTTTTTCAAAAACTGGCATTTTAACCCTCAAGTTCCAAAACTGAGGCCCCCGACCTATAAGAGCTATTTGAGCTCCCGTCAAGAAGGTCTCCCAAATAGTTTAAGCATTGGCACACAGTAAGGGGAGAACACTTCCGATAAAATAGGTTTTTACTGTCCATTATACCGACCGGTATAAGGACATCTCCGTTCATAACTAATGAACGAGTTTTCAATTTCCTTCGAGGAAGTCTCATCATACCAACCGTGTATGATCTACTTATAACCCGTAAGTAGTTTTTCCGCATAACTTTCACATCACTTTCTCTAAGTAATGATGATTAAAAATACCACTAAGTAGTGGGTTTTTATACCGAGGTACTTATCATCCCCAACCGGGAATGATATATAATCCCACTCACAACCGGTAAGTGGTTTTTAATTTTAAGTTGTGCTCATCATTCCAACCGGGTATGATGTTAGTAAACCCACTCATCCGATAGTGTAGTGAAATTCCACTTAGTCGGGTTCTATCCTTAGCAAACTGGACCTCGACTGGCGTTCCCGATGTCTTGTTCTCCTACACAAAATGAACATAATTTTGTTTCAAATTAATGAGAAAACCCAACTTTACATATATTTGTAATTAGGTCACTAAAGTTATTTTTCTTTAACTTTAAGTCCATATTGCCAGGTTTTTCCTAAATTCGAGTCCCAAAACTTCTAAAATTTATCTTAGGATCCCAAATCATTTGATTTCACACAAAGGGGTTTAATTTCCCAAATTTCCAATTTGGTCCTTCAATTTCCCCAAAATTACCATTTTGCCCCTTCTTTAGAAAAATGGTAACTTTTGCCCCAAAAATTCAAAAATTTCTCAATTGGCCCTCTAATATTCTTATCATGACTAATTGACCCTCAATTTTAGAAAATTACATTTTGATCCTTCAAATTTTCAAAAATCCCTAAATTTCCCCAAATTTTCCCACAATTTCAACTCTTCAACACTACCGAATTTGATTTCATCAAATTGACCAATCAAACACCTCTAATTATTGAAATTGGAGTTGAAATTGAGTTCTTACATGTTCATACGATTCTAAGGAACTTTGAATCGTAGATTTTAACGCCGGAACAAGCTCAAACGGAGCTTCGCCGGAAAACAAACTGTAGAGAGAGAAAGCTTCGATTTCTCACCGGTGAGGGCGCAGCGGTCGGAGCTCTTTATCTGGGCAGGTAGCTCCTCCAGAGTTTTTTCCTAGGATCAAGAATGACATCAATTGATGCCGAATTGGATTAGAATTTTTCCATCGAAATTCGGCCGACTCTCTCTCTCTAACAACGATCTGAAATTGTAAAGGGGAGCCGATTTGGCTTACCTTTCGGTCCTAATTTGGCCGTGGAAGGGCTGAGGTGGTGTCAGGAGAGCTTGGTTTGGCCTGAGGAGGGCTCAAATTGGCCAATTACAACTCGACCAAAACAGGGCAGCTTCGGTCCGCTAGAGCTACTTCACTGTTTGATCACGCCGACGCTTCTCCGGCGACTCTCGGGATGAATGGATGCTACCACAGTGTAGCTGACTTCTCCCCGGTTCTAATGAACCCGACCTTGCCTTCTTTGGCTTAGAATTGACCCTATATCGGAGCTCTGGTTTGAGCTTCACCGAAAAAATAAGCAACTGAGAGAGAGGGAGCTTTTCAGGTGTGGAGAGGACGAATGGAGAGGGGCTCTTTATATAGGGAGCTCGGGTTCCCATTGGTCGTCCGTTTGGCACCGTTATGATAGGAATTGATGACCTGAAACATACCAAACAGAGGCGTTTCTTCTTCGTTGGCGTTTTTTCAGTTTCCCGGTAAGTGAACAGTGTTATTATCCTAAGGAAGAAGATGACATTGTTTCGAACCGGATCGGACCAGTCCGAACTGGGTTCCAAGCTTAAACCGTCCGGTTCACCCCTCATTCGACCGAGTTTTTCAAATCTAAAAATTTCTAAATTTATCTAAATTCATTCTCTATCCAATGGTGGCCTCAAATCTCCAATTTAAATTATCTAAGCCACCTAGAAAAATGAATTTAGGATTCAGTTCTTTAGTGGTTCAAACCGGTCCGAACTGGTTTGGTTTTCATCCCCAATTTCTTCACAAGTTTATTTCCATGTCTTTTGTGACTCCTTGAGTCATTAGGGTCCATAAGATTTTCAATTTACCATCTCTTTATCGATTCTGGTTCATAAACCGGCTTGGTCCTTAAACCGATTTGATCCGGTTTACGGTCCGTTTCACCCGAACCGATCCGGTTTTTCTCTCCCACTTGGTTCTTCCTTCCCAAGGTTTATTAATTTCTTTGGGGCACAAGGGAGTTGAATTTCTCTGATTTTCCTGTTCTCTATCGGTTCCGATTCATGAACCAACTTGGTTCATAACTCGGTTCTATCTAGTTCAGACCCACGGCTTTGGCCTTTCTTCTCCATATCATCCTAGGGTTCTTTTCACAAGTTTATAAATATTTTTTAGTCACATGGGAGTTAGAAATTTTTGAATTCGCTCGTCCCCAAATAGTTGGGTTTGCATACCAATTTGGTTTAAAGATCACATTAACCAGTTCTTTCCCAGTTTTTCTCATTACTAGAGGACGGAGTTTACATGCCCTATTTTGGCCAAGCTAAAATCGGCCAATTCGAGCCCTCCTCAGGCCAAACCAAGCCCTTCCAATACCTCCATAGCCCTCCTACAACTAAAGTAGAGCTGAAAGGTAAGCCAATTTAACTTCACTCTGTAAATTTTAATCGGTGCTAGAGAGAGAATCGGTAAAACACTGATGACTAAATTCTCACTCAATTCGACATCAATTGATGCAATTCTTGATCCTAGGAGGAATCTCAAGACGATAGTTATTTTTCCAGATCGAAAACTCGGACTATTGTGCCTTTGACGGTAAGCTTTCGAAGATTTCTCTCTCTAAGTCCAATTTTCCAGCGAAGCTCCGTTTGAGCTCATTACGAGATCAAATCGCGTGATTTAAAGTGCAATTGAATTGTATGAAGGTGTAGGAACTCACTCCAATTTAACTTCAATTTCAATAATTAAACTCATTTGATCGGTCAATTTGATAAAATCAAATTTGACTGAGTTAGAAAGTTGAAATTGGGGGAAAATTGAGAATTTCGAAAATTTGAGGGGCTAAAGTGTAATTTCATAAAATTGAGAACCAATTGGGTATGATAAAGATGTTGGAGAACCAATTGGGCAATTTTGGAATTTTTGGGGCAAAACTTACCAGTTTTGTAAAGTATGGGCAAAATGGTAATTTTAGAAAAGTTGGAGGACCAAATTGAAAATTTGGGAAATTAAACCCCCTTTTGTGAATTTGAATAAATTGAGGTACGAAGGTGAATTTTTAAAAGTTTCGGGATTTAATTTGTGGAAAAATCGGCATTAGGGATTTAAAATTAAAGAAAAATAACTTTAGGGTTCTAATTACAAATAAAAGAAAAGTTTAGTTTTCTCATTCTTTGGGATGAATGAGAGCTATTAGGCTAAAGGATAATGAACAATAGTGTTCATATCGCGTACGAACACGAAGTATCAAGAACGCCAGCTAAGAGAAGTTCGAGTAAGGATAACAAGCCGGCTAAGAGGATATTCACTGCACTATCGAGCGAGTGAGATTTTTGTGTCATACCCGGTTGGGATGATAAGTAACTCGAAAATGAAAACCCACTGCTAAGTAGTATTTTAAACATCACACCTGAGAGTAGTGATGTAAAAATCATGCAGAAAAACTAATTAACGGTTGTAAGTAGATCATACCCGATTGGTATGATGAGAATTCCTAGAAGGAAGTGGAAAACCCGCTTTTCGGTTATAAGTGGAGACGTCATCATACCCAGTTGATATGATAGACACATGAAAAGTATATTTTGTCGGAAGTGCTCTCCCCTAATTGTGTGCCACTGCTTAAACATTTTGGGAGACCTTTTTGACGGGAGCTCGAATAGCACATATAGGACAGAGGCCTCGGTTTTGGAAATTAGGGGCTAATATGTCCGATTTTGAAAATCTCGAATAGTGGGCCTTAGGCAGTTGGCACGAGTAGGAGCTCGTAAAGAAACATGATTATTAAGCTATGGAAACTTAAATAAATGAGTTGTTTGGCCATTTTACCGAGACAGGAGAGACATACTCAATGGACTAGCAGTAGTGCGACATGACAGGTCTTCGAACTAATCAACACAAACAGGTGTAGGTCGAGTTGAGGGTCGGGGCCGTCAAGCCAGTGGCACCACAGATTATATGGTATTATGTGAAAAATTGTTGATTGTGCATGACTATGTTATGGGACCTTCAAGACACCCAAGAGGAGTAGTGAAGCGTCCCAGGGCTCTAGACGACCCGGTGGATATAAGTGCAGTTAGTCGTACCAGAAGTTTTACGAAGCTTGGAGTAGCTTCAAGCCAATGAGCTCGGTGTGGGGACAAGATGAGGTCTTTATCCTCATACAAACATGAAGATTTGTTATGGGATTGAGATTCGGATGTCGCGAACATCCACTCATTCTTAGGGTAGAAGTGGATGTGCTTCTATCTAGGTGGCCAGTAAAGTAGCTCCGATGCCACAAGTGGGTACACTGGATGGGCTGGCCTACGATTGTGTTTTACCTTCATGATGATGGATATGTGTTGGGTGATAAACACACCGTGATAATGAGAAATTGTTAATAAAACCAAATTTGAGAATGAAACATGTTTTTAAAAGAAAATAAGAAGTCTGGCACACTCCTATTCAAATATTTTTCCTAAATTTTAAACTTTGAAAACCCATTCACTAAGTCGTTGTACTCACCCCCCTTCCTTATATCCCTTTCAGAAAATCCTGAAAAGCTTACCTAAAGACCACCAGCTAATGCACCTGTAAGACAAGTATGATAAGTTCAAAATTTTGTGTAGTTTTGATTTATGTTATTCCAGGAAAGGTGCAGGTTAAAAATGATGCCTTACTCCTCATGGTTTATAAGAAGGTGCAACCCTTGTTAAACTAGAAGAGTGGCGGGTTGATCATGGGGATCTAACCAAACTGGGTTGGGGCGTGACAATAATGGTCATAATTAATAAGAATGTTGATTGTGTATGCATGAGATGCGGAACTATCGAGATACTCATTATGGGGTAATGGAGGTTCTAAGGGCTATTGGATGACCCGGTGAGCATAAGGGCGGTTTATCGTCCAATATGTCTGAAAGCTCAGGGAGCCTCATGCGCATTGAGACCGAGGTTGGAGGAGGAGAGGTCTCGAACCACATTTGTAGACACGAAGTATGACATGGGTATAAGGGTTAGGTAATTGACTTCTACTAGGGTTGACGGTAAAGTCGCTCCAGTACACAAGTGGAACAATTGGGGATTGTTTTACAACCGTGTGCTCCCTTTTGTTGATAAAAGGGCATGTGTTACATGTTAACCCAATTTTGTAAACACATCACCATGAAAATGATGGGATAATTAAGAGCAATGATATGAACATAATGATCTGAAAAAGGTCCAAGCAGATATCCGCTCACTAAATTAAAAGACTCACCCCCTCTGTAAACCCCGCCCTTTTGAATTATGAAAAACCTAGAAAAGAACCGATCAAACCGAGTGAGAAAAATAGAACCAGTTCACAAACTCGATCATAGGGAAACATGCAAATTGGGGAATTTTCAACTCCAGAGTGACCCAAAAAGATTTCATAAACTTGGAAAAGAACCTTAGCACAAATTAGGAGAGAAAAACTAGATCGGTTCGGGTGAACCGGATCCAAACCGGTTTATGAACCGGAACCCAAAGAGAGAGGACAAACCGGGAAATTTATGGATCTTGAGTGACCTAAGAAGTCACAAAAGTCATGAAAAAAGACTTTAGGGTGAATTGGAGATGAAAACCAAACTGGTTCAGGTGAAATGGATCTGAACCAGATTGAACCGGTTTGGACCGGTTTGAACCACTATTGAATCGAATGTTAAATTCATTTTTCTAGGTGGCTTAAAAAATTCAAATTTAGAAAATAAATTTAGAAATTCGAGGCCACCATTGAGATTTGAGGCCACCATTGGATAGAAAATAAATTTAGAAATTTTTAGATTTGAAAAATTCGATCGAATTGGGGTGAACCCAATCCGATCCGGTTCGGAACAGTGTTCTCTTCTTTCTTTAGACAACAATACTATTCATTCGCTAGAAAATCGCGTAGCGCCAATGAAGCTAAAAAGCATTCGGCCGGGGATTTTCAGGCAATGAATGACCACCATTAAGGTGCCAATCGAATAGCCAAGAAGTCCTCGAGCTTCCTATATAATGACCCCCTCCTCATTCATTCTCTCCACACCTAAAAAGTCCATTCTCTCTTAACTGCTCCAATTTTCGACGAAGCTCAAACCAGAGCTCTAACTTAGGCATTTTTCTGAGCCAAACAAGGTGAGGTCGGGTTCTTTAGAATCGGGGAGAAGTCTACTACACGCCTTTAGTCTTCATTTGCTCTAAGAGTCATCGGAGAAACGCCAACGTGATAGAACAATGAAGTAGCTCCGGCGGACCAAAGCTGCCCTGTTTTGACTGAGCTGAAATCGGCCAATTCGAGCCCCCTCAGGCCAAACCAAGCCCTCTTAACACCTCCACAGCCCTCCTACAATTGCATTAGAGCTGAAAAGTAAGCCAATTCGGCTCCCCTCTGTAATTTCTAACCAGTGCTAGAGAGAGAATCAGTAGAAATTCGATGATGAAATAATCACTTAATTTGGCATCAATTGATTCAATTCTTAATCATAGGAGGAACCTTAGGACACAAGCTATATGCCCAGATTGAAAGCTTGGATCTTCGCGCCCCCGACGGTAAGCTTTCGAAGCTTTCTCCCTCTAAGTTTAGTTTTTCAGCGAAGCTCCATTTGATCTCATTCTTGCACCAAATCGTGTGATTAAAAGTGCAATTGAATCGTATGAAGGTGTAGGAACTCCAATTTAACTTCAATTTCAACAATTAAACCCATTTGATCGGTCAATTTGATGAAATCAAATTCAACAGAGTTAGAAGGTTGAAATTGGAGAAAAAATGGGGGAAAATTGGGAATTTCAAAAATTAGAGGGACTAAAGTACAATTTCATAAAATTGAAGACCTATTGGGTATGACAAAGATGTTGGGGGACCAATTGGGCAATTTCTGAAATTTTTGGGGTAAAACTTACCATTTTTGTAAAGTAGGGGCAAAATGGTAATTTTGGAAAAGTTAGGGGACCAAATTGGAAATTTGGGAAATTAAACCCCTTTTGTGAATTTGAATAAATTTAGGTTATAAGATAAATTTTAAAAGTTTCGGGACTCAATTTGAGGAAAAACCGGCATTTGGGACTTAAAGTTAAAGAAAAATAACCTTAAGAACCTAATTGCAAATAAAGCAAATGTCACGCCCCGACCCAGTTTGGTCGGATCCCTGTGAACAACCTACCACTCTCCCAGTTTATTAAAGGGTTTTCCCTTATTATAATCTGTAAAGAGTAAGGCGTCCTTTAAACCTGCACCATTTCCTAGAATAGCATAATCAAATCTGTATGAAATTTAAAATTTTACATACCTGTCTTACAGGCATCTTAGTTGATTGTCTTTCAGGGTAGGCTTTTCGGGATTTCCTGAAAGGGATATAAGGGAGGGGGTGAGTACGACTACTCAGTGAATGGGTTTTCAAAGGTCTACTTTTAACTTTTAAGAAAAATATTTATATGGAGTGTGTCAGACTCCTTTCTTTTCAAAAATCTCTTCATTTAAAAATTTGGGTTTTTCCATTATTTCTTAGTTACCGGTGTGTCATCACCCAACACACATCCTTTATCATGAAGGTTACACACATTCACAAGTCAGTATCACTACTGAACCCGCTAGTGGCTTCGGAGCGACTTTTTCTGCCACCCAGATAGAAGTACGACCTGTCACGCCCCGACCCAGTTTGGTCGGATCCCCGTGATCAACCCGCCACTCTCCCGGTTTATTAAAGGGTTTCCCCTTATTGTAAACTGTAACGAGTAAGGCATCTTTTAACCTGCAACTTTTTCCTGGAATAGCATAATCAAAACTGCATGAAATTTAAAACTTTACATACCTGTCTTACAGGCATCTTAATTGACGGTCTTTAAGGGGAGGCTTTCCGGGATTTCCTGAAAGGGATATAAGGGAGGGGGTGAGTACGACTACTCAGTGAATGGGTTTTTAAAAGCTTTTTACTTTTAAGAAAAATATTTATATGGAGTGTGCCAGACTCCTTTGTTTATTAAAAATTCCGATTTTTCCATTATTTCTTAGTTACCATGGTGTGTCATCACCCAACACACATCCTTCATCATGAAGGTTACACACATTCGCAAGTCAGTATCACTACTGAACCCGCTAGTGGCTTCGGAGTGACTTTTCCTGCCACTCGGATAGAAGTACAACCACTTCTATCCTGGGAATGAGTGGATGTACGTGACATCCAACCCACAATCCCGAAATCATTTCTTCGTGTTCGTATGAGGACAGAGACCTCATCCTGTCCCCACCCCGGTCTCATGCACTTGGTGCTACTCCAGATTTCGCAAAGACACCTGGAACGACGAACTGCCCTTATAGCCACCAGGTCGTCCAGTGCCCTTAGGACGCATCACTACCCCTCATGGGCATCTTGATGATCCCGTACTCACAGTGCATGCACAAACAATGTTTTCTTATATTGCCATGTAATCTGTGGTGCCACTAGTCCAACGGCCCCGACTCTCAACTCAACCCGCAGCTGTTTATCTTGACTAGTTCGTCGACCTGTCATGTCGCACTGCCACTAGTTGACTGAGCATGTCGGTCCTATCTTGGTACCATGGCCAAACAATTCACTTATTAAGTTTTATGGCACATATATCATGTTCGTTTACGAGCTCCTGCTCGTGCCAACTGGCCTTGGGCTCACTATACGAGATTTTCAAAATCGGGCATTTAGCCCCTAAGTTCCAAAACCGAGGCCCCTAGCCTATCAGAGCAATTCGAGCTCCCGTCGAGAAGGTCTCCCAAATAGTTTAAGCATTGGCACACAGTCAGGGGAGAACACTTCCGACAAAATAGGTTTTCACTGTCCATTATACCAATCGGTGTAAGGACATCTCCGTTCATAACCGATGAACGGGTTTTCAACTTCCTTGGAGGAAGTCTCATCATACCAATCGAGTATGATCTACTTACAACCGGTAAGTAGTTTTTTTTCGCATAATTTTCACATCACTTTCTCTAAGTGGTGATGATTAAAATACCACTAAATAGTGGGTTTTTATACCTAGGTACTTATCATCCCCTACCGGGTATGATATAAAATTTCCACTCACAACCGGTAAGTGGTTTTTATCTTTAAGTTGTGCTCATTATCCCAACCAGGTATGATGTTAGTAAACCCACTCACCCGTTAATGTCGTGAATTCCACTAGATTGGTTCTTTGTATTCACACGAGCTTGTCCTTGCTGACGTTCCCGGTATTTCATGTTCCTACACGATATGAACAACCTTGTTCATTATTACTCGGCATAACAGCCTTCATTCATTTCTAATGAATGAGAAAACCCAAACTTTTAGTTATTTACAATTAGGTCCCTAAAGTTATTTATCTTTAACTTTAAGTCCCTAATGTCGGCTTTTCCTCAAATTGAGTCCCGTAAGTTTTAAAATTTATCCTGGTACCTCAATTTATTCAATTTCACCAAAAGGGGTTTAATTTTCCAAACTTCCAATTAGGTCCCTCCGTTTGAGCTCGTCCCGACATTAAAACTTGCAATTCACATTTCTGAAGAATCGTATGAACATGTAGAAACTCAATTTCAACAATTGGAAATGTTTGATGGGTCAATTTGATGAAATCAAATTCGGCTGTGTTAAGAAGTTGGAATTAGGGATTTTTTAAATTCAAAGGGCCAAAATACAATTTTATGAAATTGAGGGTCAATTGGGCATGAAAATAATGTTAGAGGGCCAATTGAGGAATTTTGGAATTTTGGGGCAAAATGGTAATTTTGGAAAAATTGGGGGACCAAATTGGAAATTTGAGAAAGTAAACCCCTTTTTGGTGAAATTGAATAAATTGAGGTCCCATGATAAATTTTAAAATTTACGGGACTCAATTTGAGGAAAAATTGAAATTAGGGACTTAAAGTTAAAGAGAAATAACTTTAGGAACCTAATTGCAAATAACTAAAAGTTTGGGTTTTCTCATTTATTGGAAATGAATGAAGGCTGTTATGCCGAGTAATGATGAACAAGGTTGTTCATATCGTGTAGGAACGTGAAATATCGGGAACGCCAGCAAGGACAAGCTCGTGTGAATACAAAGAACCAGTCTAGTGGAATTCACGACATTAACGGGTAAGTGGGTTTACTAACATCATACCCGGTTGGGATGATGAGCACAATGTAAAATTTAAAAACCACTTACCAATTGTGAGTGTGATTATATATATCATACCCGATTGGGGATGATAAGTGCCTCGATATAAAAACCCACTGTTTAGTGGTATTTTAATCATCACCACTCAGAGGAAGTGATGTGAAAATTTTGCGAAAAAACTACTTACCAGTTGTAAGTAGATCATACCCAGTTGGTATGATGAGACTTCCTCAAAGGAAGTTGAAAACCCGTTCATCGGTTATACTAGTTGATATAATGGACAGTGAAAACCTATTTGGGAGACCTTCTCGACGGGAGCTCGAATTGCTCTAATAGGTCGGGGGCCTCGGTTTTGGAACTTGGGAGCTAAATGCCCAATTTTGAAAATCTCATACAGTGGGCCCAAGGCTAGTTGGCACGAGCAGGAGCTCGTAAATGAACATGATATATGTGCCATAAAACTTAATAAACGAATTGTTTGGCCATGGTACCAAGATAGGACCGACATGCTCCGTCAACTAGCAGCAATGCGACATGACAAGTCGACGGACCAGTCAAGACAAATAACTGCAGGTTGAGTTGAGAGTCAAGGCCGTTGGACCAGTGGCACCACAGATTACATGGTAATATGAAAAAACATTGTTTGTGCATGCATTGTGAGTACGGGATCATCAAGACGCCCATGAGGGGTAGTGATGCGTCCTAAGGGCACTGAACGACCTGGTGGCTATAAGGGCAGTTCGTCGTTCCAGGTGTCCGTGCGAAATCTGGAGTAGCAGCAAGCGCATAAGATCAGGGTGGTGATAGGATGAGGTCTCTGTCCTCATACGGACACAAAGAAGTGATTTTGGGATTGTGGGTCAGATGTCACGTACATCCACTCATTTCCAGGGTAGAAGTGGTTGTACTTCTATCCGGGT
Source organism: Trapa incisa (assembly GCA_030064435.1). Lineage (NCBI taxonomy): Eukaryota > Viridiplantae > Streptophyta > Magnoliopsida > Myrtales > Lythraceae > Trapa > Trapa incisa. Next base: position 3,951,860 of record CM057775.1, on the reverse strand, counting down.
GTTAGGAAAAGTCGCTCCGAAGCCACTAGCAGGTTCAGTGGTGATACTGACTTGTGAATGTGTGTAACCTTAATGATGAAGGATGTGTGTTGGGTGATGGCACACCGTGGTAACTAAGAAATAATGGAAAAACCCGAATTTTTAAATGAAGGGATTTTTTAAAACAAAGGAGTCTGGCACACTCCATATAAATGTTTTTCTTAAAAGTCAAAAACTTTTAAAAACCCATTAACTGAGTAGTCATACTCACCCCCTCCCTTATATCCCTTTCAAGAAATCCCGGAAAGCCTCCCCTTAAAAACCGTCAACTAAGATGCATGTAAGACAGGTATGTAAAGTTTTAAATTTCATGCAGTTTTGATTATACTATTCCAGGAAAAAGGTGCAGGTTAAAAGACGTCTTACTTTTTACGGTTTACAATAAGGGGAAACCCTTTAATAAACCGGGAGAGTGGCGGGTTGATCACGGGGATTCGACCAAACCGGGTCAGGGCGTGACATGACATGTCTTCGAAGTAGTCAAGACAAACAGGTGCAGGTTGAGTTGAGGGTCGGGATCGTTGGACCAGTGGCACCACAGATTATATGGCATTATGTGAAAATATTGATTGTTTATGCACTGTGTTTACGGGACCTTCAAGATGCCCAAGATGGGTAGTGAACCTAGGGCCCTGGACGACCTGGTGGATATAAGGGCAATTAGTTGTACTATGAGGCCTTACGAAGCTCAATGTAGCTTTAAGCGCATGAGACCAGGGTGGGGTCGAGATGAGGTCTCTGTCCTCGTACGGATTCGGAGAATTTTTATGGGATTGAGGGTCAGATGTCGCGAACATCCACTCATTCTCAGGGTAGAAGTGGACGTGCTTCTATCTGGGTGGTCGGTAAAGTCACTCCGACACCACAAGTGGGTTCAATGGTCGTACTAGTCTGTGATTGTGTGTTTGACCTTCATGATGAAGGATGTGTGTTGGGTGATGACACACCGTGGTTAATAAGAAATTGTGATAAAAATCAAAATTTGAAATGAAATATTTTTAAAAGAAAATAATGAGACTAGCACTCCAAATCAAACATTTTTCCTAAAAATTTAAATCTTGAAAACACATTCACTGAGTCGTTGTACTCACCCCTCCCTTATATCCCTTTCAGGAAATCCCGGAAAACTTACCCCAAGGACCATCAACTAATACGCCTATGAGACAAGTATGATCAGTTTAAAAATTTTATACAGTTTTTATTTATGTTATTCCAGGAAAGGTGCAAGTTTAAAGTACGTCTTACTCTTCACGTTTTATAAACATAGGGTAACCCTTAATAAATTGGGAGAGTGGTGGGTTGATCACGGGGATCCGACCAAATTGGGTCAGAGCATGACAACTTGAGTGGTATCAGAGCCTATTTCCTCGAATACATAATCAAGACTTGAAAATATAGTAACTAATAGGATTGATCTTAAAATTTTCAGATGGCCTCAAGAAAAGTAGTCAGACAAACCCACGTTACCATAGCCACCTTGAAAGCTATGGAGAACCCCATCCCAAGGAAGGAACTAAACCAAGAGTATAAAAGGACCCTTGGAGTAACTTCGGGTCGAAGAGTACTTGACAAGAAAGCCTCCAAGGTGTTCAGGCTTAAGGATGGCAATGCATCAAACCATCAACAACCCCTTAGAAAGGCCCCACAATGCTCAAAGTGTTAGAGAAACCATAAAGATCCACACAAGGAGATAACCTATTATAAATGTGGGCAATGGGGACACTACAGTGGAAGATGCTCGACATTTCAGAAGGCAAAACCTGAGATGATCTGCTATGAGTGTAGGAAAGTGGGACACATAGCAAGAAATTATCCCACACGACAAAGAATCCAAGTGATACCTTCTAATAAGGACACTTTCACCCCTACAAAAGTTTGAATGGATGACATTACAAGAGCCACTACTGCGACTAGGGAACCCAATCTCACCCCGGAAGAAATCCCTCTAGATCATAGTTTAGTAGTGAATACCACTCAACCCATCATTGTAACAATCTCTATCAAGAGATGTTAAAACCCCAAACTGTATACTTACTTCAATAAATAAGATTCTGAGTTTCTAAAAATCTCTTTGTTCCCTAATAATACGGTAGCATGCCTCAATAGCTCGAGGAAGGATTACGAAAAGAAGATTAAGGGTAGAACTTTAAGAAAAAGGAAATTTTCCTTAAGGAGCACTACAAACCACCTAGGAGCAAAGAAGGAAACACCTACTCCATAGAAGACAAACTGGATGATAAAAGGCAACTAGAATGCTTCGAGACAGTAAGGTATGGTCTACCTTGAAAAATAGAGGAGTCAAGAAGAGTTATAGACTAACCTAGCAAGGAAGGAGGAAGTGGAAAGGCCAAAATGGTGGAAAGGAAGAATGAAGAAAATCTTTGAAGAAATAAATGTACGGAAAAGAAATGATTACTACACTCAAGCCATAAAGAGGATTTATTAAGTCCCGCACAAAGATGTCTTTGAGCAAATAAGTGTCTGAGCCTTTCCTAAAGAAGGAGACCCTAGGAAGGCATACATGCTTCAACTGAGAAATAATGGACCAAGTGACGAAGGATGAGGAGATGAAGTGCACGCCGAGATGAAAGAACATCCGAAAAATCTAGGAAAAGTAAGCCCTTCAATTCGGAAGGAGGTAAGGAGAAAACAACAAATGATACCAAGACTGAACGTGGCCCACACTCACTTAATGGAGCCCAAGGAGTGTATGGCTAGACATAAAGGGTGTTAGGAACCAATCTATCAGCATGAGCTCTTTGAAGGGAGCAAAAAGGAAATGGAGGATAGTGAAGGACAAAGAAGGGGAAAATAATACCAATCTCAGAAGGGATCATTGAAGGGCGAACGGTCATGACATGTAGTGTAGGAACCCACCCTTAATTAAGAAATTTTCCAAGGACGTATCAAGATGACCTAGCATGACCTACTTGGAGAAAAACATAGAAGTCAAATAAAGACTCCAAGATAACCTAGTAGAAAGGAGATAGTTAACGAATAAGCATTTGGGAGAACCATGAATTTAAACCACGACAAAAAAAGAGAGAAGTGAAAAGGCCAAAATATTGGAAAAGAAGAACGAAAGAAAATCCTTAAAAAAATCAATGACGAAGATCGGATTTATAATTTAAAAGTTTTGATACAGCCAAATGAACCTCACGAATGATAATCAAAAGATTTTGAAATTAGGAGGATGTGAACTCTTATTAAAAGGAAATAAAACCTAATAAATAGGAATTTTGAAACGAATATATAAATAAAATGCATGTTAAAATGAAGGGAACCCAAGGAAGTATAATAGGAAGAATCCAATAAGTAAACTAAACCCAATGAGCACATAAGTAGGAAGTGTGAAACTAAGATTAAAAGTGGTTAATTGGTAATTTGAAAAATAAATACTATTAACTTTTACTTAAATTAAATATACATTAATAAATTAATAAATTTTTTTACTTGTTTATTATATAAATATCACATATTAGGATGATAATAACTATTATATCCACCTAAAACTAATAAAATCGTCATAAATGTAATTAAATTTTTTATTAATTAAAAATAGAAATATTTAAATAAATATTAAAATATAAGATAAAAATAATAAAATTAATATTATACACATAATATATAAAATAATTAATAAATAAGAAAATTAAATAATTGTTAATAATAAAAGTGTGAAACTACGATTAAAAGGGATTAATTGGTAATTTAAAAAATAAAAACTATTAACTATAATTTACTTAAAGTAAATATAAATTATTAAATTAATAAAATTTTCGACAATTTTATTATATAAATAGCACATTATGATGATGATAAATATTATATCCACCTAAATCTAATAGAATAGTTATACAAATAATTAAATTTAATATTAATATTACTAATTAATATAATAATTAGTTTTACAATTTAAAATATTTTATATAAACGTATTACAATTTAAAATATTCCATACTAACCATCCAATTTTACGTCAAAGTAATCTATAATTCCACTTTTCCCTTTTTTCACATAATTCATATTTTTTCTTTTATTCATTATCTTCTCCCTATAATTTTGAGATATTTTTTAAAACTTAAATTATATATATATATATATATATATATATATATCATTTTCGATTAATTAAAAATACAAACATTTAAATAAATATTTAAATATAATATAAAATAATAAAATTAATATTATACACATAATATATTAAATAATTAATAAATAGGAAAAATAAAAGAATTACTAATAATAAAAGTGTGAAACTAATATTAAAAGTTGTTAATTGGTTATTTGAAAAATAAAAACTATTAACTGCAATTTACTTAAATTAAATATATATTAATAAATTAATAAAATTTTCGACTATATTATTATATAAATAGTACAGATTAAGATAATAATAAATATTATTCCACCTAAAACTAATAAAATCGTCATACAAATAATTAAATTTCAAACTAATATTACTAAATAATATAATAATCATTATTACAATTTAAAATATTATATATTTACATTTAAATATTTTATACAAAAGTATAAAAATTTAAAATATTTTATATTTACCATTTAATTTGACTTGAAAGTACATAGTTCCATTTTCCCTTTTTTTTAACATAATTCATATTTTTCATTTTATTAAAAAAACGTTCAAATAAAGATTTAAATATAAGATAAAAATAATAAAAATAATATTATACAAGTAATATATAAAATAATTAATAAATAGTAAAATGAAAAAAAATTGTTAATAATAAAAGTGTGAAACTAAGATTAAAAGTGGTTAATTGATAATTTGAAAAATAAAAACATTTAAATATAATTTACTTAAATTAAATATAAATAATTAAATTTATAAAATTTTCGTCAATTTTATTATACGAATAGCACGTATTATTATGATAAATCTTATACCCACCTAAATATAATAAAAACGTCATATAGATAATTAAATTTAATATTAATATTACTAATTAATATAATAATTATTTCTACATTTAAAATATTTTATACAAAATTATTATAATTAAAAATATTCTATTAACCGTACAATTTTACCTAAAAATATTTCACAATTTCACTTTTCCCTTCATTTTTCATATAATTTATATTTTTCTTTAATTTATTATATTATCTCCTGTAATTTTGAGATATTTTTAAATTATTAAATATATATATATATATATATCATTTTCGATTAATTAAAAATAAAAATGTTCAAATAAATATTGAAATATAAGATAAAAAAATAAAATTAATATTATACACATAATATATAAAATAATTAATAAATAGAAAAATAAAAGAAATGTTAAGAATAAAAGAGTGAAACTAAGATTAAAAGTGATTAATTAGTAATTTGAAAAATAAAAGCTATTAACTATAATTTACTTAAATTAAATATATATTAGTAAATTAAAAAAATTCCAATATTTTATTTTATAAATAGTAAGTATTAGAAATAATAAATATTATATCAAGTAAATAAAATTGTCATACAAATAATTAAATTTAATAATAATATCACAAATTAATATAATAATTAATATTAAATTTTAAAATATTTTATATTTATATTTAAATATTTTATACAAATGAATTATAATTTAAAATATTATATATTTACAATCCAATTTTACCTAAAAGTACGCTACAATTCCAAATTTTCCTTTTTTCACATAATTCATATTTTTCCTTTTATTTATTATATTGTCTTCTATAATTTTGAGATATTTTGAAAAACTTAAGTTATTATATATTATTTTTTATTAATTAAAAATAAAAACATTCAAATAAAGATTTAAATATAAGATAAAAACAATAAAATTAATATTATACACATAATATATAAAATAATTAATAAATAGGAAAAAAAATAATAATAAAAGTGTGAAAGTAAGATTAAAAGTGGTTAATTGGTAATTTGAAAAATAAAAACCATTAAATACAATTTACTTAAATTAAAAATTAATAAAATTTTTAACAATTTTACTATATAAATAGCGCATATTATGATGATAAATCTTATATACACCTAAACCTAACAGAATTGTTATACAAATAATTAAATTTAATATTAATTTTATTAATTAATATAATGGTAATTTTACAATTTAAAAAATTCTATATTTACTATTCAATTTTACTTTAAAATACTCTATAATTCCGCATTTTCCTTTTTTCACATAATTTATATTTTTTTCTTTATTATCTTCTCACTTATAATTTTGAGATATTTTTAAAAACTTAAATTAATATATATATATATATATATATAATTTTCGATTAATTAAAAATAAAAATGTTCAAATAAATATTTAAATATATGATAAAATAAAATTAATATCATACATAAAATATATAAAATAATTAATAAATAGAAAATTTAAAAATTTGCTAAGAATAAAAGTGTGAAATTAAGATTAAAAGTGGTTAATTGTTATTTTGAAAAATAAAAGCTATTAACTATAATTTATTTAAATTAAATATATATCAATAACTTAATAAAATTTTCAACTAATTTATTATATTAATAACATATATTAGGATGATTCACTTTTCGTACACATAAATTGTTAATAATAACATATATTATATTAATAACATATAAATATTTAAATATAAGATAAAGATAATAAAATTAAAATTATACACATAATATATAAAATAATTAATAAATAGAAAAATAAAAAGAATTGTTAATAATAAAGTGTGAAATTAGGATTAAATGTGATTAATTCATAATTTGAAAAATAAAAACTATTAAATACAATTTACATAAATTAAATATAAATTAGTAGATTAATAAAAATTTTGACTATTTTATTATATAAATAGCATGCAGGTATGATAAAATTCATAATCTTTGCCTCTATAATTTTGAGATATTTTAAAAAATATATAAATTATTATTATATATATTATTTTTTATTAATTAAAAATAGAAACGTTTAAATAAATATTTAAATATTAAATAAAAACAATAAAATTAATATTGTACACATAAAATATAAAAAAAAACTAATAAATAAAAAAATGAAAAAAAATGTTAAGAATAAAAGTGTGAAATTAAGATTAAAATGGTTAATTGTTAATTTAAAAAATAAAAGCTATTAACAACAATTTACTTAAATAAAATATATATTAGCAAATAAATAAAAAATTTGACTATTTTATTATATAAATAGTACGTATTAAAATTATGATAAATATTATTCCAAGCTAACAGAATTATCATACAAATAATTAAATTTAATACTAATACCACTAATTAATCAATATTTAAATATTATGTACAAAAATATTAAATTTATTTACTATTCAATTTTTCAATACTTCACAATTTCACTTTTACCTTTTTTCACATAATTTATATTTTTCTTTTAACTCATTATCTTCTCTCCTATAATTTTGAGATATTTTTAAAAACTTAAATTATTATTTTAAATATATTATTTTCGATTAATTAAAAATAAAAAGGTTAAATAAATATTTAGATATAAAATAAAAACAATAAAATTAATATTATACACATAACATATAAAATAATTAATAAATAAGAAAATAAAAGAAATTGTTAAGATTAAAAGGGGTTAATTGGTATTTTGAAAAATAAAAGTTATTTATTACAATTTACTTAAATTAAATATATATTAGCAAATTAATAAAAAAAATATTATTTTTTATATAAATAGCACAAATTATGATAAAAATAAATACTATGTCTACCTAAAACTAATATAATCTTCATAAAAATAATTAAATTTTATACTAATATGACTAATTAATATAATAATAAGTATTTACAATTTAAAATATTATATATTTAAATTTAAATATTTTATACAAACATATTACAATTTAAAATATTTTATATTTACGATACAATTTTAACATAAATTACTCCACAATTTCACTTTTTCGACTTTTTTTTCAAATAATTCATATTTTCAATATCTTTTTTCTATAATTTTAAAATATTTTTAATAACTTATATTATTATATATATCATAATCGATTAAGTAAAAATATAAACGTTCAAATAAATATTAAAATATAAGATATAAATAATAAAATTAATATTATACAGATAATATATAAAACAATTAATAAATAATAAAATAAAATAATTGATAATAATAAATGTGTAAAACTACTGTTAAAAGTGTTTAATTAGTAAGTTAAAAAATAAAAGCTATTAACTACAATTTGCTTAAATTAAATATAAATTAATAAAATTTTCAAATATTTTATTAACATATATATCATTTCATAAATGTTATAATCACTTAAAACTAATAGAATAGTCATATAAATAATTAAATTTTATAATAAGGTCACTAATTAATATAATAATTAGTATTACAATTTCAAATATTTTATATTTTTGTTCAAATATTTTATACAAAAGTATTACAATCTAAAATATTATATATTTACCATTTAATTTTACATAAAAATACTACACAATTCCATTTTTCCCTTTATTTTTTTATATAATTCATATTTTTCCTTTTATTCATCATATTTATATATATCATTTTTTATTAATTAAAAATAGAAACATTCAAATAAATATTTAAATATATAAGATAAAAATAATAAAATTAATATTATACACATAATATATAAAATAATTAATAAATAAGAAAATGAAATAATTGTTAATAATAAATGTGTAAAACTACTATTAAAAGTGTTTAATTAGTAATTTGAAAAATAAAAGCTATTAACTACAATTTACTTAATTTAAATATAAGTTAATAAAATTTTCGACTATTTTATTAAAGTATTAGGATGATGATAAATATTATAATCATTTAAAACATATATAATAGTCATATAAATAATAAATTTTTTAATAATATAATAATTAGTATTACAATTTCAAATATTATATATTTTTGTTCAAATATTTTATATAAAAGTATTACAATTTAAAATATTATACATTTACTATTTAATTTTACCTAAAATTCCTACACAATTCCATTTTTCCCTTTATTTTTTTATATAATTCATATTTTTCCTTTTATTCATCATATTTTCTCCTATAATATTGAGATATTTTTAAAAAAATCAAATTATTATTATTATATATATATCATTTTCGATTAATTAAAAATAAAAACGTTCAATAAAATATTTAAATATATAAGATACACATAATAAAATTAATATTATACACATAATATATAAAATAATTAATAAATAGGAAAATAAAAGAATAGTTAAGAAAAAATTGTAAAACTAAGATTAAAAGTGTTTAATTGGTAGTTTGAAAAATAAAATCTATTAACTACCATTTACTTAAATTAAATATATATTAGTAAATTAGTAAAATTTTCTGACTCTTTATTATATGAAGAATAAAAATTAGGATGATAATACTATCCCAACTAAAATTAATAGAATTGTCATATAAATTATTAAATTTCATACTAATATCACTAATTAATATAATAATTAGTATTACAATTTAAAATATTTTACAAAAAAGTATAATAATTTAAAATATTTTATATTTACCCTCCAACTTCAAACTAAATTACGCCACAATTCCACTTTTCCCTTATTTTCTTTAGATAATATATATGTTTCCTTTAATTCATTATTTATTTTCTTATAATTTTGAAATATTTTTAAAAACTTAAACAATTAAAATTAGAAACGTTCAAACAAATATTTAAATATTAGATAAAATTAATATTATACACATAATATATAAAATAATTAATAGATAGAAAAATGAAAAATTGTTAATAATAAAAGTGTGAAACTAATATTAAAAGTGTTTAATCAATTATTTGAAAAAAAAGTTATTAATAATAATTTACTTATAGGATGTTATTAAATATATATTAATAAATTAGTAAAAAATTATTATTTTATTATATAAATTGTAAACATTAGGATGTTAATAAATATTATACCCACCTAAAACTAAATCATTATACAAATAATTAAATTTTATACTAATATCAATAATTAATATAATAATTAGTATTACAATTTAAAATATTTTATATTTACATTTAAATATTTTATACAAAAGTATTAAATTTTATAATATTTTATATTTACCATCCAATTTTAACCTATATTACTCCACAATTCCACTTTTCCCTCTTTTTTTCACTTAATTGAAAATTTTCCCTTCATTTATTATATTCTTTCCTATAATTTTGAAATATTTTTAAGAACTTAAATTATTATTAAATATATATTATATTTGATTAATTAAAAATAGAAACGTTCAAATAAATATTTAAATATAATATAAAATTAATATTATACAAATAATATATAAAATAATTAATAAGTAGGAAAATAAAAGAATTGTTAAGAATAAAAATATCAAACTAATATTAAAAGTGGTTAATTGGTAATTTGAAAAATAAAAGCTATTAACTACAATTTACATAAATTAAATATAATTAGTAAATTAGTACAATTTTCAATTTACTAATAAAATCGTCGTACAAATAATTTAATTCCATACTAATATCACTAATTAATATAATAATTAGTATTACAATTTAAAATATTATATATTTACATTTAAATATTTTATACAAAAGTATTATACGTAAAAATATTTTATATTTACAATTCAATTTTAACCTAAATTACTACACAATTCCACTTTTCCGTTTTTTTTTAAATAATTCATATTTTTCTTTTTATTAATTATCTTCTTTTCTATAATTTTTAAATATTTTTAAAAACTTAAATTATATATATATATATATCATTTACGCTTAATTACAATAGAAACGTTCAAATAAATATTGAAATATAAAATAAAATCAATACAATTAATATTATACACATAATATATAAAATAATTAATAAATAAGAAAATTAAATCATTGTTAATAATAAAAGTGTGAAACAACTATTAAAAGTATTTAATTGGTAATTTGAAAAATAAAAACTATTAATTATATTAATAGCACGTATTAGAATGATAATAAATATTATACTCACCTAAAACTAATAGAATGGTTATATAAATAATTAAATTTTATACTAATATTTCTTTTGCACAATAATTTTATAATAATATCACTAATTAATATAATAATTAGTATTACAATTTAAAATATTTTATTCAAAATTATTACAATTTAAAATATTTTGTATTTACTATCCAATTTTATGTGAAAGTACTCCACAATTCAAAATTTCCCTTTTTTTTTTATATAATTTATATTTTTTCTTTCATTCATCATCTTCTCTCCTATAATTTTGAGATATTTTTAAAAATTTTAATATTTAAATATATAATTTTTTATTAATTAAAAATATAAACGTTAAAATAAATATTTAAATATAAGATAAAAAATAAAATTAATATTATACACATAATATATATAATAATTAATAAATAGGAAAATAAAAGAATTGTTAAGAAAAAAAAGTGTAAAACTAAAATTAAAAGTGGTTAATTGGTAATATGAAAAATAAAATCTATTAACTACAATTTTCTTAAATTAAATATATATTAGTAAATTAGTTTTATTATATAAATAGCACAAATTTGTATGATAATAAATATTATCCCAACCTAAGACTAATAGAATTGTCATATAATTAATTAAATTTCTTACTAATATCACTAATTAATACAATAATTAATATTACAATTTAAAACAGTTTGTATTTACAATTAAATGTTTTATATAAAAGTATTATAATTTAAAATATTTTATATTTACCATACAATTTTAACATAAATTACTCTACAATTCCACTTTTCCTTTTTTTTTCACATAATTCATATTTTTCATCTTATTCATTATCTTTTTTCCTATAATTTTGAAATATTTTTAAAAACTTAAATTATATATTTATTTTCGATTAATTAAAAGTAGAAACTTTTTAATAAATATTGAAATATAAGATAAAAACAATAAAATTAATATTATACACATAGTATATAAAAATAATTAATAAATAGGAAAATAAAAAAAATATTCAATTGAAATAAAGATTAAAAGTGGTTAATTAATAATTTGAATAATAAAAACAATTAATTTCAATTTACTAAAATTAAATATTTATTAGTAAATTAATAAAATTTTCAACTATTTTATTATATTAATAGCGGTATTATGATGATAATAAATATTATACCCATCTAAAACTAATAGAATAGTCATATAAATAATTAAATTTCGTACTAATATTACTAATTAATATAATAATTAGTACTACAATTTTAAATATTTTATATTTTTATTTATATATTTTATAAAAAACTATTATAATTTAAAATATTCTATATTTACCATTCTATAAAAATATTTCACAATTCCATTTTTCTTTTTTTCATATAATTCATATTTTCCCTTTCTTTCATAATCTTCTCTTCTATAATTTTTAGATATTTTTAATAGTTTAAATTATTATATGCATATTATTTTTGATTAATTATAAATGGAAATGTTCAAATAAATATTTAAATATAAGATAAAAATAATAAAATTAATATTATACACATAATATATAAAATAATTAATAAATAGAAAAATAAAATAATTGTTAAGATTAAAAGTGTAAAACTAAGATTAAAAGTGTTTAATTAATAATTTGAAAAATAAAAACTATTAACAAAATTTACTTAAATTAAATATATAAATTAGTAAATGAATAAAATTTTCAACTATTTTATTATATGAATAGCACATATTAGGATTATAATAAATATTATGCCAAGCTAATAGAATTGTAATACAAATAATTAAATTTCATACTAATATCACTAATTAATATAATAATAAGTATTACAATTTAAAATAGTATATATTCACCATCCAATTTTTCATATTTTACAATTCCACTTTTCCCTTCATTTTTTTCACATAATTTATATATTTTTGTTTCATTCATTATCTTATTTTCAATAATTTTGAGATATTTTTAAAAACTTTAATTATATATATTATTTTCGATTAATTAAAAATAAAAACTTTAAATAAAAGATAAAAATAATAAAATTAATATTATACACATAATATATAAAATAATTAGTAAATAGGAAAATAAAAGAATTGTTAAGGTAAAACTAAGATTAAAAGTGGTTAAATGGTAATTTAAAAAATAAAAGCTATTAACTATAATTTACTTAAATTAAATATATATTAGTAAATTAGTAAAAAAATTTACAATTTTATTATATTAATAGCTCAAATTAAGATGATAATAAATATTATAGCCACCTAAAACTAATAAAAACGTTATACAAGTAATTAAATTTTATACTAATATCACTAATTAATATGATAATTAGTATTACAATTTAAAATATTTTATATTTACGTTTAAATATTTTATATAAAAGTATTACAATTAAAATTATTTTATATTTACCATCCTATTTTACCCTAAATTAGTTCACAATTCCACTTTTTCCTTCTTTTTTTCATAATTCATATTTTTCCTTTAATTCATCATTTTCTATCCTATATATTTTTTATATATTTTTAAAAACTTAAATTAATATATATTATTTTCCATCAATTAAAAATAGAAATGTTTAAATAAATATTTAAATATAAGATTTAAACAATAAAATTAATATTATACATATAATATATAAAATAATTAAGATCACAAAATGAACGAATTATTAAAAATAAAAGTGTGAAACTAATATTAAAAGTAGTTAATTGCTAATTTGAAAAGTAAAAGTTATTAACTATAATTTACTTAAATTAAATATATATTAGTAAATTAATAAAATTTTCTATTATTTTATTATATAAATAACACAAATTAGTATGATAATAAATATTATACCCACTTAAAACTAATACAATCGTTATACAAAAAAATTAAATTTCATACTAATATCGCTAGTTAATATAATAATTTAAAATATTTTATATTTACGATCCAATTTTACCCTAAATTACTCCACAACTCTATTTTTCCTTTCTTTTTTTTCATATTTTTCCTTTTATTTATTATCTTCTTTTCTATAATTTTAAAATATTTTTAAAAGCTTAAATTATTATATATATTATTTTTTTATTAATTAAAAGTAGAAACGTTAAAATAAATATTTAAATATAAGATAAAAACATTAAAATTAATATTATACACATAATATATAAAATAATTAATAAATAGAAAAATAAAAAAATTTGTTAAGAATAAAAGTGTGAAACTAATATTAAAAGTATTTAACTGGTAATTTGAAAAATAAAAATTATTAACTACAATTTATTTATATTAAATATAAATTAGTAAATTAATAAAAATTTCAACTATTTTATTATATGAATAATACGTATTAGGATGATGATAAATCTTATACCGACCTAAAACTAATAGAATCATTATATAAATAATTAAATGTCATACTAATATTACTAATTAATATAATAATTAGTCTTACAATTTAAAATATTTTATATTTACTATTCAATTTTACCTGAAATTACTCTACAATTTCACTTTTTACTTTTTTCACATAATTCATATTTTTCCTTTCTTTTCTATAATTTTAAAAATTTAAATTATTATATATATATATATATTATTTTCGATTAATTAAAAATAAATATTTAAATATAAGATAAAAACAATCAAATTAATATTATACATGTAATATATAAAATATTTAATAAATAAGAAAATGAATAAATATTAAGAATAAAAGTGTAAAACTAAAATTAAAAGGTTAATTGGTAATTTGAAAAATAAAAGATATTAACTACAATTTACTTAAATTAAATATATATTAGTTAATTAATAAAATTTTCTATTATTTTATTATATGAATAGCATGTATTACGATGATGATAAATGTTATGTTAGAAGGGCCTTTAATAGTTCACGTTTGAATATTAAGTTTGTTGGTGGTTATTAACTAGCTGGATAAAAAAATCAACTGCAAAACAAAATCCCTAAGAAAGGGCCGGCCTTGATCGCTGGGCTGCTATATTGTTGCTGTCGTTATCTCCCTCACCCTCTCCTTCTCTCTCTGGTCTGACCCCACTTCACCAGCAAGCTCGTGATTAAGTTAAAGGTAGTATCTGGCCTCTCATCCTCGTGTACATTCTAGTTTTACATCTGTATTTTTTTTTCTTGATTGATTGATTGATTGGGCGACTTCTGCATCGAGACACCTGACTGTTTTCATTTTTTCTCTTTTGTTTCTCATTTTCACCTTCTGCTTTGTGCTGCATCGTCTTCCTTCCCGGACTTCTCATTTTACTGTGATTTCAATTTCACTCTGGGCGCTTTTCTGTTGAGGATCGTTTGTGTTCGGATCGATTTTGATTCCCCTGGTCTGCCCTCTGTTGGCTTAATTTTCAAACTCCATGATGTGGATTTCTTGTTCACCTCGGCTGAAGAAAGATGGTTTTTAGTTGTTTCTTATTAGGGTTTCCTGCTTTCTGATACTGAGCATTCACGCTCGGTTAGCTGGTTGCTGTTTATGGGTAGTTAAAGAACTAATCTTCTATATGTTCGTAGGGTGCTGATTATGATTCATTTGTGACACGCTGACGGGCTGATCGTTTTTATTTGGGAATCACTTGGTTCTCGAGGTACTTTTGACGGTTTCCGAGAGATGCAAGGTTCTTACCTGTTTCAGTAAGGATAGGAAAATATAAAGCTATGGACTTTATTGTCTCAAAAATTTCTAAAATTGGTGAAGAAATGGCTTCTCTGGTTCCATCGACCCCTGATATCAATGGGGAGTGTAGAGACCTGCTATCCGATCTCAACTCCCCACTTACACAGCCCCTAAAATCAGACCATCTGGACTCTGCCATGGACATGGCCGGTGATGATGGGAGCCCTCGCACCCCTAAAGACTATGTTTTCAACCCATTTGCACCCGCAGCAGATGACCTTCTCCTGGCTCCACATTGCAAGAAACGGTGTGATGAGTGGAGGACGAGTGTGACTCGCCGACTCAACTTTGGCTGCCCAACTGAGAATCCAGGAAAGAGATCCCATGAAGAGAATCAGACACATATTTCAGATAAGGAGTTGATGGATGCTTTGTATGAGAACCTCCTGGAAATCATTTTGGAGAGTAAGACTGAGGACATTTTTGCAGAGATGTCGAGCATAGAGTGGGCTGATGAAGACTGTAGGACTCCCACTTCTGTGCCAAAGCTTAATGGTTTTGCAGAAACTTGTCCTGGAGCTCCTGTGAAGGCTGCAGCCAACTCTCGGAACATAAAATTGAGTTTTTACAGAAAGCTTCAGTTCTGATTCTCTGACCTTGTTGATTGGTCAGTGTATGAGTCTCACCTTTACTAGCCATTGGTATGATTATCTTGTTCTAACCATGAATCCTTAGCACGGGTGCACAGTTACTGTAGTATTTGCCATATGGCAGAGGAATGTGTTCTAACTGGTGACCATAATCTTGCCCTGCTGAAGTTCTACTATGAAATTGTATATATGTACAGCTAACTACTGCACTTTCTGCTGTTAGAACTAGAACAAGGTACTCTTTCTTGTCATTTTATCAATCGGCCTATCAACTGACCTGATTTTGATCATTTTTCCTGAAATTGGATATATCTGTCTACTTGCTCAATGTCTTGATTCTCAATCTTTTCATCGATTTGATGCAATGCAGAGCTTTAGTATGTCTTGTTGATAAGCTGAGGTATGAGTCTCATATCCACTAACCAACCAGAATTCTTAGCATGTGTATTCTAGTACTGTTGTATTTGCCTTAAGACAGATGAATGTGTTCTGGCTGGTGATAATAGTATTGCCCTGCTGAAGTTCTACTATTAAATTGTATAAATGTACAGCTGACTCACTTTCTGCTATTAGAACTAGAACAAGGTTATGTTTTTTTCCTTTTTATCAATCTACCTTTGACTAACATGATTTGGGTCCTTTTTCACCAACTGGACATTTTGGTATATATGTGTGATGGATGCTTAATCTTGTCATTGTTGTGATTCAATGCGGAGCTTTACTACAAGACTAGTTGATCCGTGGAGTTGAGTATACCAACCTTGGTATGATTATCATTTCCCAACTCTGAATCAGAAGCATGTATGGGCTAAGTACTTTAATTTGCCTTAGCAGAGGAATGTATTCTAACCAGTGATTATAATCTCCCATTGCTGATGTTCTGCTGTTAAATCTACGGCTGATAGCTGCACTATGTGCTATTAGAACAAGGTGTCCCTTCTTGTCATTATACCAATACTCATTGATTGACACGATCTTGCACCCTTTCATGAAACTGGGCAATTGCCTCTTTTGCTCAAATGTCCTAATGCTTAATCTTATCATTGTTGTGTTGTGCATGGCGGAACTTTGGTTCAACCTTCATAGGAACGAACACTCTGTTGCCAATGGTCACACCTCTTGGTTGTTGCTGCTAATTTAGCCATCTGTGATGTGATCCCAATGAATATAAATCTGAGTATCCGTGCTACAATCACGACAACATGGCCTTCTATGATCAGGACGTCTGCCGGTCAATGGAAAAACGTTGGTGGTTGCAACGGTCAATTCCATGGAAAAACTTCGGACCACATGGATACAAAATATAATTATTAAATTATTAAAAAATAAATTTTAAAAATAAAGAGATAAATTATTAAACTACTAAAAATACTCTTAAATGACATACATGCAATAGTGGAAAATATATAGGTATTATTTGTCGTCACGCAATTAGCATTCTCCACCTCGTGCCCTACTTACCACGCCCCAAGACTCCGGGCTTTTTATGCGTTACACTCCTCAGTCTCCATCCTTATTAGGCACTCCACCAGCGGCGCTCAAATTGGATCGTTGGACGGAGGCTCACTGGTTCCGGGGGTCGGGATGAGGGGAGATGCGGCTGAGTTCGAGCGGGACGTCCTGGAGAGAGTGAATTGCTGCGTGGAGAGGAAGGATCCGCCGTTGATGTGGTCGGTTGAGATCTCGAAGCTCGTCGCTGCCGCCGGCGTGGAGCTTCCGAGCCCCGAGCTCGGGCAGGTCCTGGTGTCTGAGCTCTGCTCCAACTTCAGTAGCCCCTCCCTCTGGAAGATGCTCGAGCAGGCTCTCGCCTCTCGACTTGTCTCGTCCTTCCATGTCCTCTCGCTTCTCTTTCCCAGGTTTTCCACGTTTCCGAGTAGAATGCAATTAGTGTCTGCAAAGTGATCTAGTTCGAACTCCTGATGCGAGGAGAATGGAAGTATATTCAGTGTATGATGATCAAGCCTCTTAATTAAGTGTTAATATGTTGCGTGTAGAATTAATGTAGATGCGGCTCATGATCTATTTCTCTATTGCAGTGAAAGATGTACCTGATACTGGTTTTCAAGAACCGACAGGAGTATTACTTGTTTGCTATGTGTAGTTTGCTTTTGGTTCTAGTTTCTTTCCCATTTTTTACATGCTCTATTAATGGTTCCACAACCTTCACCTCATCTCTCAGTGTATTATTGTTGCTTTTCTGTTTATTGGATATAGTTCTAGGTTCCTGGATGTATTATTTGTAGAAACACGAACTCATGAATCTCTCCTTTGTATCTTGTTTGTCTCACAGGGTTCTCTCTCATCGAAAGTCCCAACCGGAGGCTTTCAGGCTTTTTCTTGAACTCATAAGCCGATATATATTTTCTTATGAGGCTGTCTGCGCCGATGCTTGCAAACAAAAGTAAGCATTGTACTCTTAACTTTTATTTTGCTTAGGACACTTGATTAACCTAACCACATTGGTTTAGTGTTAGGATCTTTCAATTATTTGTGGAATTAACTATTGGAGATTCAATTGTTTTTCCCTCCTGATCCTTGTACATTACTTCCTATAATGAATATTTTCAGTGGCATCGCCACTATGCAGGCTGCAGCTTTCATGTGATTCATATAATGACTTTTGATGGTCTATAAAGGCATCACCATTTTCAACATGGTTGAAGTAATGAAAATTGTATCCCTAGTTTTGCTTTATAATAATGATGATAACTTGTATTTAAATATACAGCTAATGGTGATAACTGATGGAACACTACTGAAAGTTTGCAGGATCATAAAATCTGTTGATGCTACGATGCAGTTTTACCAGGATTACGGGGTCAATGTGACAGAGCTTGGACATGCATATGTGTTGTTCTTTTTCAGCACTTTCCATGGATTAATTGACTGCTCTTTGGAAGATTGTGGATTACAAAGTGCAACTGAAGGTCGACTAGCTGTTATAGCGGGAATCATGGATCGCCAGGAAATGGATATAGACATAAAGGGGACATTTCTTGACAAGAGAGTTGAACGTTGCGAATGGATGAGAAGAACAAATTCTGTGGTGACCCTAGAGGTACTCGAAAAAATATCAGAAAGCAAAAGGGGCACAGTTTTACTCCGATTTGTTCGCATGAATATGTATGTATCTCTTCAAATTTTTACATTTTCAGCCACATACATTGCATCATTAATTTATATGTTTATTTGTTACAAAGAGTACCATTTTGCTTCCTAAACATGTTTGATCTGCAGTCTCTGATTACAGATGAAATTGTTTTCAACTATGAGCTAGCATACATATTTAATTGTTCTGATGTTTGTCATTTATTATGTTAGGCCAGAAAAGTTCAACAGGCTCTTGCGGAGGTTGTGGTATATAGAAACACATAAATTGCCATCATCAAATTGGAGCTCAGCTATTGTGAAACTTTTGACAAATATTCGGAGAAGCTTGGTTTTTGAGCGCCAATTTAGCAAGAAAACAATCACTGGGATACTTAGCGATGTTGGATTATGCAAATCCATGCCAAACTCAATATCTGTTTTATCTGCAAGTTGGGTCGTCTTTGATATTTACATGGAAAGTGCGATGGATGCAAAACAACTTCCTATGTCCTCTGCTATTGATATACTTACTGGTGACAATTTAGAAAATTTCTTTCATTCTTAAGTGTCTATTTGTCTTTGAAGTTCTCTTTTATATCATCCTTACTTTTTAAAGATCAAATTCTAAAAGAGCTATACATATACAAGAATTCATTTAATTTTATTCTCTATATTATTCCTGCAGAAACAGTAATTACACTTCATGCCTTAAACCAGTCAAGCTGGCAGGAGACCTTCTTGGCCCTCTGGGTTTCAGGGCTGCGGCTTGTGCAGAGGGTAGCTGTTCTTATTATTCTAGTTGCAAAAATTTTATATAGTTATAATTCTGGTTTTACACTAATCTGTTTTACTCTAGGAACGTGACCCGGCAGAAGGTCCTGTTCCTCACCTAGAAGCCCGCCTTTGTGTCCTGTTGTCTATTGTCCCTTTGGCTATTGCTAATATATTGAAGGATGATGTGAAAGCAAACTCCTCCACTCTACAAGATGCTAAAGCATTGACAGAGATGGAAATAAGATGTGCATATGGTTTAGATGGGAAAAGTCGCACATCAAAGAGAGATCATCTCATTTCTGCACTCATGTCACTTGGACAGTTTTCTGGCCTCTTATGTCCACCAGCATCAGTCTTGAATGAAGCCAATAGGGCTGCTGAAAAAGCAGCAAATGCTATTTCTCTATCCCAAACTGTCAATGCTGGCATAGGTTCTGACTCTCGTGGTGACACATCTCTCAAAGCAGGTTATGTTTCTCAAATAAAGTACTGATCTTTCTTTTCTTCATCAACTATGGGCCTTGAAGTTATGTTTTCAATGCTTCTAATACTCCAATTTTTTGTGCTTTCAGGTGGCGATATGAGACATTTAATAGTGGAAGCTTGCATTGCAAGAAACTTAATCGATGCATCGGCATATTTTTGGCCTGGTTATGTGTCCGCTTCTCTAGTATCTCTTTCAGATTCATCACCAAAAGAGATATCTCCTTGGTCAGCGTTTATGGAAGGAGCAGTACTCACTGAACCTCTTATAAGTTCTCTTGTCACAACACCAGCTACAAGGTATGAGAATGATTTACGCTTACCTAAGTGAGATAGCATAATAATTTTATATTTTTATTTCTTGTTGAAGTTTTGCAGAGGTTGAGAAGGTAGCTCATATTGCATTAAACGGTTCAGTAGAGGAAAAAGCAGCTGCTGCAAAGATTCTATGCGGTGCATCACTTAGTCATGGATGGAACATCCAGGTACTGATGATGTTCCAAGTTATCTGAATAAACATTTATTTTTTAAATATAATTCAAATAATGATTAAAAAGAATTGTAGTAAATATTGTACAAAACAATATTTACTACAATTCTATAACATATAGCTTCTTTTGCAGGAACATGTCATTAACTTCTTTTGTGTGATATAGGCTCTCAATCAAAATCCCCAAAACTCTATAACAGATAGCTTCTTTTGCAGGAACATGTCGTTAACTTTATAGTAAAACTTCTTTCCCCATCTCTTGGACATGATTGGAGACAGAATGATTTGATGAATCACATGCCTATGCTAAGAGGAATCCTTTTTGGCGCTTCATTTATCGATAATGTGCATATACTTTCATTGCATGGCGTGGTAAGTTAATTGATATTTTATTTATGATTTTATGGATCAACTTGAATGAGTATCTTTGTATCGTTCTGGCACTTCTGGGTTTCTGGTTTGAATTGTGTGAACTAGCTGCTTTGTAAGTGTCATTGCAATAGTTTCAGTATTCTATTCTTTCTTAGGAAATATGACAACAATTTGGTTTTCTTGTGAGGATAAGGATGATGATACTTTATCTAGAAATTCTTGTTCTTCGTTTGAACTTATTATATTGTGTTTGTTTCATTTCTGATGCACATCAAAGACGGTTGCTTAAGAAAGAAACCTGCTGTGGGACTTTTCATGTATTGTATATCAGATGCAGTTATTTGATTTTGAGTTTCAATTTATTCAGGTCCCAGAAGTTGCAGCTGCCTTAATGCCTCTCTGTGAGGCTTTTGGATCAATTAATCCTGTGGACAACCAATGTGAAACTGACAATCAACTCTCCATCTACATGATCTTCGCAGCTGCATTTCTCTTCCTACTACGACTATGGAAATTCTATAGACCTCCTATTGAATGGAGTTCTAAAGGAGAGGGAGCTATTGGAGGTGGGCTCTCTTTAGAGTACCTTTTACTATTACGAAATGGGCGTATCCAATCAGCTGTGGCTGATTCTTCTCCTCAGGGCGAGATGCCAATGGACGTGGACCATGGAAGCCCTGTGGACCATGTCAGCACTTTATTAGACAAACCAATTTATATTGATTTCTTCCCAAAATTACGAGCTTGGTATTGTCAAAACAAAATATGTGTTGCCTCCCCACTTTCTGGTCTTTGCACTGGTAATCCAGTGCACCAGGTTGCTAATAGATTAATTAGTATGGTTTACTCGAAAATGACTGGTGGGCATTCTTCTGTTAATTCAACAACGTCAAGCAGCAGCAAAAGTGGGTCTCCAACAACTGCTGGAGAAGAACCCTCACAAAGACCCCTGCTTCCTGCATGGGAATTGTTAGAGGCTGTTCCTTTTGCTCTTGAATCTCTTTTAACTGCTTGTGCACATGGAAGGCTCTCATCACGGGACTTGACAACAGGTTTTTGTTACTGTATTTATTTACTTATCTTTGAAACCTTTTTTATTTCTTTTGCCTGATAAATAATATTGACGTCATGCTACCATCACTTCTGCTCATCCATTTGTTCACAAGCCTCGGTCATGAAACTTTTGGCTGTCATCCATAAAAGAACTGAACTTTTGAATATTTCTTCCACAACACCGGCACATGAAATAGCCAATGAAATTATATGTATGTGCACCTGTGTGCTATGAAAGTCTCTTCCTTGCAAGAGAAAAACATTGACATTTCTTTGGTTAGACTTCCCCTCCCTCTCAATGATAGGGTTAGATCTGAATATCTAATTCCATTTGCATGTAAGTGATTGGCTGCCTTGAGCTGAGGGTGCTGAAGAATAATGCTTTTACTTTTATGTTTCACAATTAATCCTAATGTGCTTGCAGGTTTGAGGGATCTAGTTGACTTTTGTCCTGCATTGCTTGCAGCAATCATCAGTTACTTCTCTGCAGAAATAACTCGAGGTGTGTGGAAGTTAGTCCCAATGAATGGAGTAGACTGGCCGAGTCCAGGGCAGATCCTTCCCAAAGTGGAATCTGACATGAAGGGAGTTCTGGAAGCAGCAGGGGTCCATCTTCCGAGCTATCCATCCAGTAATCTTCTCTATCTATCTTTTATTAGTTTCTTTCCCAATCCATCTGCCATAGTTTGCAGCTTTAGCCTTTATTATATAAGTTATCAGTAATTACAGAAGGGAGGTGTCTCTGTTAACCCTTACAAGCATTATGCCCTAATACATTGTTTCTTTTTTTAAAATATTTTGGATAGCCTTTTGTCAAAATTGAACCTCTGTTTGGATTCTTGCACATTTCTTATCTTCAATTCCATTTCCATAATTATGGTGTTATGGATCTTCATCTTCAGAGGATGAAACATAATGATGCTAGCCAGATTTCTCTTTATTGTTGTCGTATTAAAGATCTCAAGTGAAGATGGTTTTCGTCTTAAGCAGGTGTGGCACCCATGCTTCCACTTCCAATGGCAGCTCTTGTCAGCCTAACTATCACCTTCAAGCTTGACCGTAGCCTTGAGTATATCCATTCTGTCGTTGGCCCAGCTCTTGAGAACTCTGCTCTGGGTTCTCCGTGGCCCAGTATGGCTATAATCAGTTCTTTGTGGGCACAGAAGGTTCGGCGTTGGCACCACTTCATTGTAGCCTCCTCTTCCCGCTCTGTTCTCATGAAAAGCCAAGAAGCCGTCACCCAGGTCCTAAGGAGTTGCTTCACTTCATTCCTCGGGACACATAATGGCCCAGAGTCTCCAGTAACTAGCGGAGGAAGCATAAATGGTCTGCTAGGCAGCATCTCAGCTGGATGTGGGCCGCCTACTTTGGCCCCTGGGTTCTTCTACCTCCGATCTTGCCGGATGATCCAGGATGTCCAACATTTGAATGACGTAATTGTGCGGTTAGTAGCAGAGTTTGCTCGGGATTCGGAAGCAGTCAAAACCAAGATGACCTCAGCTCGGTTAAAATCAACCCACTCTTCCCTCTCTGCTACAGCAGTACGCGCAAGGGAAGTTGCTAACCTTGGAGCAGGCCTCCTCTGTGCAGCCGGCGGTTTCCAGCTTGTCCGGGAGCTTTACTGCGGGTCCATTCCAGCATGGCTCCTCACTTCGGATGAATTCAAACCAAAGGATCTAAGTCCTACCTTCCACATGGTTGAAGGCTATGCTGTGGCATATCTCGTATTTCTTTGTGGAGGCTGCACATGGGGTGTCAAGGACCAGCCTTTGCCACAAGCCCACTTCACACGCTGTGCTCGGGTCATTGCAGCCCACATGGACTTCCTAGCAGGTGTAGTTGAGGGGAATGTCTCAGTCGGGAACCACCCGGCCACTCTGAAGGCATACGTATCATGTTTGGTGAGTCTAATTGTGAACTTCAATCCGACTTGGATAAGTGAAGTGAGGGTAGAGACTCTGAGGAAGTTGGCTTGCGGCCTGAGAAGATGGCACGAAACCGACCTGGCGCTCTCACTGCTGGAAAGAGGGGGCGTACCGGCAATGGGTGCCATTGCAGAATGGCTGGGTTCCATTGACTGAGCTTCTTAGCATTGCTCCTTTTTACGTTTTTTGGGATGTTTAACTAATCCTGTTGACATGCTTTTGCTGTTATTAAAGGCTAGGGATAGTGAAACAATGGTAGTTTTAGGATCTGATGCTGGAGAAGCAATGTATAGAGTTCTAATCATGAAATTCATCAGACTCCCAAGTCATGTCCTACCCAAACAAAACAGTAGTACTCAATCCTCTTCAGGACTATCTGTACAAGTAGTTCCAGTTTGGCCTACAACATCAGGGCTGTGGACTTCCGGAATATGGCCAAGGCCGAAGAGCTCGACCATCTTGCTTTTGTTTATAGAGGAACCGGCTGGGCTGGTCAAAATATTGTTCATGAGATAATGGAGAAAAACTGAAGAGCCATCGTAAATGGAAAACCTATCTCTTAGCACTGAAAAACGTCATATGAGAATGGCAAAAGAATCATCAACTGGGCTTGAGGATCTGAAAAGAGCACAGCAAACTTGCATCCACCCTCATCAGTGCGCCTGCATTGTTGAACTCGCCACAGTAGTTTGGAGCTGAGAATATGGTCACCAACTGCCTGTCTGCGAAGAACTCGTAGCCATCCTCCACCACCTGTTCCATCAAACCAGTGAAACAGTAAGGCTTCCAACAGCCACAGAGAGATGTTGAAGTCTGCTATGTAGAGCCCAAGGCAAAATGAATTGCCGGTGCAAAAACCAAATGGAGCTTCCATGTCAATGGCAATGCATATCAGTAAAGCCAGGGCAAGAGAAAGTACGAGGTGAGGAAGACAAACCTGATGCGCCCGGCATATTAGATCGAGGTCATGCTTCTTCAAGAACTCATCCACCTTGTCTGCCCCAAAAGTATAGGACACTCCCCTATCATTCTCACCCCAGCCCCTTATGTCCCGATCAGGATCGGCCCAGAGAAGATCACACAGCAGCCCCTGATCAGGCACGTCATTGGGCCTCTCTAGAGACTTTATCTGGTCCAGGCTCTGCAGCTCGGGCGACAGCCCGCCATGCATACACAGGATCTTGCAGTCGATCACTGCAGCTGCTGGCAGGCAGTTGAAGCAGTCGGTGAAAGCCCTCCATAGACGAACGCTGAACCGTCTCTTGCACTCGTCATAGAAGCCGTAGATCCTGTTGATGGAGGCGCACTCGTGGTTCCCCCGGAGCAAGTAGAAGTTGTTGGGGTACTTGATCTTAAATGCCAAGAGGAGGCAAATGGTCTCTATGCTGTGTTTGCCTCGGTCCACATAGTCCCCAAGGAACAGGTAGTTTGAGTCGGGTGGAAAACCACCACATTCGAAGAGCCTAAGAAGATCTGAGTATTGGCCATGTACGTCTCCTGCAAATACAACAAAGAGTGTACTTCTAAACACAGACTTCTGGACCTCAATCTCATAAATTTCAAAGGCTAAATCCCACAAGTACCTCAGTAGCTTAAACAAACAATGAAGCTACTGTTTCATCAAGGTTTTCGTGATGGCCAGAGGCAAGTCTTCAAAGAGCTGTTTGTGAGTGAAGAATCAAACAAGCTCAAGCTACTTACTTACATATGCCACAAGCATTTTACCCTGTAAAGCCATGGACTACCAATGAAAAGCTGGTAGCTTAAGTGATATCCCATTATTGGATTGAACTTCAATGGATTTCCAGTAATAGAAAATCCCATGGGAAACCATTATCGTCAAGCTTAACGCTTCAAATCATTATTCCCCACGAATAGACATCCCAAATAGAAGGAAATGCGTAACAAATAATAGTCCCCCAGAATATACCAGGCAACCAAATGAAACGGGAAAGCACGAACGAACGGTGCCGGAAAGGCCAGAAATTTACAGCCAAACAGGCGAATAAAGCTCTGATTTAGCCAAGGAACCATACAGCTTGCTTTGTTAAACTCATCATATATTCAGGCAGCAGCAGCAGCAGGATGGTTAACGGAAGCTATGAATCTAATACATGGAGAGGAGAGGAGAGGAGAGGAGAGGAGAGAAGGAAGGGGGCTTTTCGGGTTACCGCAGATGTTAATGGGAGCCTCTAGCTCGAGGAGGTTGGGCTGAGAGAGGATGATCTGTTTGGCAGTCCCACAGAGGTGTCGGATTTCGGGATCGCTGAGTTGGATTCGCTTTCCTCTGTTCTTCCTCCCTTCCAACAACCTCTCTATCAACCTTTCCAAATCGGCCATCTCTCCTCCTCCTCTTCTCCTTTCTCTTCCCACCTTCCCTCCTGTCGATAGTTCACGCAATTCCCAATGGTATCTTCTCCACCCTCTTCCCCTTCCTCATGAAACCATCCTCTTCTTTTTTTTAAATTAATTCTCCTTCACCAATACAAGAGTCCGCTACTGGGTTCGGTAATAGATCAAGATCGAGAAAGAAGGTAATGGAAGAAAGAGAGAGAGAAAGAACAACAGGTTAGAGAGAGAGAGAGAGAGAGAACGCGTAGAAATAGAGAGGGGGTTGAAATGGAGAAGGTTTGAGACAAAGGATGAGAGAAGATGGAGGGGGAGGATGAGGGGAATGATTGTGGGGACTTGGGAGGGAGTCCCACCTGGAAAGTTGAGTTGCAAGCTTTGAGATATTTTTTTTGGTGCCCCTTAATCCATTTCCCACCATTGATGATGACAATAAAAAGGCATTATACGAAAGATATCTTTGTCAGCTCCGACGTTATCCACCATGGAAGGTTTCAGAGGGACTTGCCCTGCCTCATGTCATGGCCCCCCATCCTTCCTTCCCCTTCCATCCATCTGATATATACGTCAGACTATTCATCTTCATCTCTCAGTATGAAATGAAGAAGAAAATAACTTTAACCAGAGAGAGAGAGAGCTCCTTACCGTTCAACACAGTCTTCGGGCATGGAATTGGGGAGAGGGTGAAGGGAAACCAGCGGCTAACACGCACCCAATGGAAAGTCAAAAGGGACGAAAGATACGCATCTCTATATTAGATTAAGAGTAAAATAAAATAGCTCAAATGGTTAATGATGACTGGCCACAAGTATACTTTTCAAATTTTGTATGCAATTTATCTTTTTATTTTTTTCCACTTTAAATAAAACCCTAAATTTTTAATATTATCTCAAATAAAACTATTAATTTTAGCTGATATAAAATATTAAAATTTTCTAGTGAACTAAAATAGCCCTAATATTTTTATACTACTCCAATAGAGTTTTAACATTTATTGCATGTAATATCTTCATTGGTTCACAACTATATTTATAATATATAAAATTAAATTTTCCGTATATAATAATGTCAGAATTATTGTTTAAATATTATGATTTTATTTTAATTACGTAAAAAATAAGGTCATATTTATGAATAAAATATTATTTAGGATTTTTGCAAGGTGGAACCATATTTAAGATTTTGGATCCATAAAACTAATTGACATATAAAAATGTTAAAAGGGACCAATCTATTTTCTCCCTTTATTAGGGTTGACTGGTTGACCCTAGTAGATCAATCCAATTGGGCAAATAGATCAATCCAATCAGCCCTCACTCATACACTAACACCAACTAAAGAAGATTATTTAGACCTTTATAATTTAGGGCAATGATTAAAAAAAGGATTTTGACCAAGAAATGGCCTTTCTGCTGGCTACATGACAAAAGCGTACCGCCAAACCCACAAACCAGTAAACACTAAACATTCTGTGGATGGGTCTTAGAAAACAAAAATATTTTATAGATTGCTCAAAAACAAGGCCTTGGAGTTGGCATATAAAACTCCAATGGAGAACCAAAACCATATGGAAGTGAGTGGGTGAGTGAAGCAAAACGAAATATCAATCCAAAATGCCACGATCGTAAAGGGTCTCAATCAGACAGATCTACCCACCAACCAAACCGGTGGGTGAACTCTTAAATCTTCGGCTTATTAACCTAAATAATGTAAGCTAAGCTGTGTGGGAGTTTTGATTATGCCTCAACCTTCCTAGGTGAGTCCATCCATCCATCCGTCTCTCAATCGACTACTTCGATGAGGGTCTGCTCGTAGTCGCTGGGAGCCTCGAATCCATGGAGGTTCATCACAGTTGCGGCTACATTAGCAAGCCCACCTTGGGGAACGTCTTTGCGGAATCTAACACCCGGGGCAAGCCCAGGGCCACCAATTGCAATTGGTACCTGAAGAAGAAGAAGAAGAGAGGCAGTCATGGATCCGTGGGCCTCGGAGCAACCACATCAATGAAAGTTGAACGTACATCTGCAGCTTCACTCATTATTGGGAAAAGTTCCTTTTCCTTCAGGGAAATGAGTTTACAGGTGATTAGACTTACAGGTTCAAGAGTGTGGGAAGTGAGGATCTGGATGTTGCCGTTCTTATCGAGAAGAGGCTGTCCTGACTTGTTCCTCTTAACCATGTCCTCCGCATTTCCATGATCAGCTGTGACAACAAATATTCCACCGACTTGCTCTATGGCATCAAGGATCATCTGCAAATCATAAGTATCCAAGGCTCTCTGATCAATCCCAAGTTTTGCAGTCAATAAGATTACAATGCCTTGATTCATACCAAGTTAATATCTATCAGGCATTTATTATCAGAAGCAGTAGGTAAATTACCTTGACGGCCTGGTCCGCAGCTTTGCATGCTACAATTGTTGCCTCAATATCTCCAGTGTGACCCACCATGTCACCATTTGGTAAGTTCACTCTTACCTATTACATCCATGAGAATAGCAGCAGAAACTCAATATATTTATATTGTGGAGGGAAGCATTGAGCTATCAAAAGTGAAGACTAGGAAAACACCAGAATAAATTTCTTTTATTGCATCACAGTATGCAGTACCTGATCAAACTTCCTACTGAGGATTGCATCACGGGCTTTCTCGGCAATCTCAATAGCCTTCATATTTGGCTTGACATTGAACGTAATTCCAACATCACTAGGAATTTCAACATACTCCTCCATTTCCGGGTTGAAGTAACCTGAGCGGTTCCCATTCCAGAAAAATGTGACATGGCCGAACTTGACAGTTTCACTGGCCAAAGAGAGATAAGCAATGACACGCATATAAGAAGAAAACAAAAGTAGGGGGCAAGTCAATAGATGATTAGAAGCCCAACAGTTATTGGAAGATCTCAGCATGCCAAGGACCTAGTGACTTGCGCCACGCCAAACAACAAAATCTATGCCAGTCATGACAAAGTAAGGACATATTACATAATTCTCAATCAATCTGAACTAGATGTTCACAAGACTGGCAAAAACAATTTTCATGCAGAACTGATAGAAATGGAGCGCAAGTGAAATAAGAAAATACATCTAGAGCATCAATAACCAATAACAGGATATTTATAGTCGACTTGGGCTTACCTGCAAGCAAATGTTCGTACACCATTGTGCACAAGATATTCACCAGATGTCCTCTCTATCTCAGGAGGAGAGACCAAGTAATTGCTGGGCAGCTTCAACTCACCATCGTACTGGAGCATGCCAGCATACCGGATTTTAGGGACACGGACACGATCAAACTTATCAAAGTCTGCATACTCGAGGGATTTGGCAATCATAACCATGCGATCAGCACGGAAATTGAAAGTAACAACAGCGTCACCATCAACTATCGGCCCAACAGCCTTCCCACTGTCATCAACTATGACAAAAGGTGGCAGATACTGGTCATTGGCACCAGTTGCCCTTAATGCCTTAACAGCTTCAACTGCACTTTTGAATTTGTGAGGGGCTTCTCCAAGAACTTGGGCATCCCAACCACGCTTTATGACATTCCAATCATTCTGCAGAAATTCCATCGATTCATGAATCCAGTCTAAAATCTTCAGTAAAATATAATATCCATAAGCTCACAGATGAATAAACAAGGAATGTTCATTCATATTGTATGTATATAAAAACTATCACAGATTTTTGGGGACAAATCCCAAATAATGTCAAAACTTCTGACCCATAACTCAATTTATGCCTATCAACCTTTATTTGGATCAATTTAAGTCATGAACTTTCATTCATGGCTCATTTAAAGTACTCCATCCTAACATTTATCAGAATGCAAAGCTATTAATAACTCCATTCATCAACAAAAAGAATCACAGAAGAAGGTTCACAACTTAAATGTCAGTGAACTAATCTCATGCTTCGTTAAATTTTAGATGGATAATTTGAATTGAGCTGTGAATGAATGAATGTTCATATGACTTAAGTGATCCAAATAAAAGTTTATGACCTAAACTGAACTATTGGTCAAAATTAAAGTAGCCATATTTTAAGTTAATTATTTATTTTTCGGGAATAGAATCGACCAATAAATATCACTACAAGGTCCCAGGAGTGCCATAGAGGAGCATAATAAATGAAATGCGTGTAAAAATGTTAAAAAAACTTAATCACAAACCTCATATCTGTCCATGGTAACATACATGCGACCACCACCAGATGCAATCTGTGCATCGATACCTTTTGCTCGAATCTCTGCAAGGTCATTCTCCAAGGTTTCCACGAAACCAACACTTGAACCATCCAATACATCACGCCCATCTGTGAGAATATGGACACGGATTCTCTTGGCACCGCGTTCACCAGCTCCTTTCAGTAACAACTGCAAAAACAAGTGAAATCAGTTACTGCTAGAACGGCAGTTAGTGCTACTGAGGTACACGACAAAGTTTACCTGCAACTGATCAAGCCTGGAGTGCACTCCACCATCACTCAGCAACCCGATCAGATGAAGTGTGCCGCTCGCAAAACATTCCTTGATGTAGTTGAAGCCTGGTCCATCATAAATCTTTCCGGAAGCCAGAGCAAGGTCAACAAGTTTTGCACTGCATAAGGAAAAGTGGTTCCGTCAGGTTCTTGCAGCTTTATTCCAATCAGAAGATCTAATTTTAACGACACTATTACAGAACTGGATCACAGATGTAATAATTAAACTTTTACCCCTGAGCGAAGATTCGCCCAGCACCCAGTGCATTGTGGCCGACTTCACTGTTGCCCATGTCATCTTCAGTAGGGAGACCCACAGCAGTTCCATGAGCCCTCACCAACCTCCACTTCTCAGGTGCACCCTAAACAGTAAAAGGACACAAATTGTAGTTTCAGTCGATAAAAAATCGACTTCAGAATCAGTGGAATTGGTAAAAACAGTCGGATAAATCCATATCACCACCAACTAAACACCATTAGCCTTCTCAGCTGAATGCTTAATTGCATGACTAAAACAAGATTAATCAATGTACTGCCATAATTCCTGAAGCTATTAATAGAATGCATCATCGTCAGCTAATAAATTCACTCGGATCATACCCACTCCTAATTGAAGAACAAACATAAGAATCAATTGAAACGGAACGAGATATCAGCTGGCCAAACCACGCCAGGTTCACGACACGGCATCGAATCAGATATCGGCGGTACCTTCTTGAGGGAGTCCATGACGGGAGTCTCAGCGATGTGGATGCAGTTGTACTGGTCGGCTTTGGCCTCGCCCCAGCCATCCAATACCACCAACGCCAACGTCTTCCCCTTGGGCAGCTTCGGGTGATCCGCCAGCTTCCATGAGAATCCTGAGCTCCCCATTTCTCTCCCTGTTTACACTTGTTTTACACAGCACTGCCACAACAACAAGATCACTCAGCAATCGCCACCAAAAATTCACCGCAGAGAAGGCCAAATCGCAAATAGATCAAATCTCAAGACCGCTCGGTGGAACCTACCCGAAGAAAGAATGGCAAGCGGATGCGCGATCAATGGTGTTGAAAGGCAGTCTGCCGTTGATTATATAGACGATGGAGTTCCCACAGATTGATAGACATTTGCCGTCGGATTAGAAGGGAAACGGATCTTGCATCGTTGGTTCTAGGGCACGCGCGCGTGGAAGGTGGAACGTGGACCGTAGCACAAGGGAGCATCGGCACGTGACCTATTCGAATATTCGAGAAGCGGTGCTGCTGCTGGCTGAACACGATGTGGCTTGTTTCGTCACCAAATTCATGGAAGACCACTTAGATTACTCTTCATTCAAACGAGGCGCTGGCTGCATGGGACTGGCAACGTGTCAACAACAAGGGGCGGCACATCAGTGGATCAATACTCAGACTAGCCGGCGTGCTTTGAGTTAGTTGGAACCAAGCGTCACTGTGTGCATTCAGCATGCGGCGAATTTCAGCTAATAAAATAGAAGCAGGCTAGCTACCACCTAGAGGTCTATTTGCTGTCGGCTCGGCACACCATAATCCTGTCAATGGCCTATTTTGGCCCCAGAAAAACAGTACTTCAGGCCGGTTGAACCATAGCCAGTCCATTCCCAACATGAACCAGCCATAGAACCATGAAGTGGCAGTTCAATGGTGGGTAAATAGAGTTAATTTTCAGCCAACCAGCCCATCATAAGACCCCGACCTGAATCATGACCGGGATTGGTCTGTTTTGAGTTGGACCGTGGCAGGCTTATCCAGTCTTAAGGCTCAACTTGCACCACCATGATGGGATCCAAGGCTAATATGTAGAGCCATGTAGTCAGTCCCTTGTAGCTTTTTACAATAGATAACAGATAGAACACAATGACAGAGGTACCACAACAGATATCAATGAAAAGGTGTTAGGCAACTAGACAAGCTCGATGTAAGCCATAGGTGCATTATCCCCTCTTCTCGGCAGGGTTCGGATGATTCTGGTGTACCCACCATTTCTGTCGCCATATCTTTCCTGGACTTCTGCAAACAGAGCGTGGACAATCTGCTTCTCGTAGATGAAACCGAGGGCCTGTCTCCTCTTGTGGAGGGATCCATCTTTGGCCAGAGTGATCATCTTGTCGGCATACTTCCTCACTGCACTAGCCCTTGCCCTGGTGGTCTTGATCCTGCCGTGTTTGAGGAGCTGAGTGGTAAGGCCGCGAAGAAGCGCTCGCCTCTGGTCCGGAGGCCTGTTGAGTTTGGGCACCTTCCTTCCATGCCTCATCGCAAAAATCCGAGACCCATTGTCAATGATAGTAAAGTTGCGCTCAAAAGTAGTGGAATCTGAATGAACAGGAGCATATATCAGAATATAAAAGGAAAATAGCAAGAATAACACAATCTTGATAGACGTAACTCAACATGAAGATGAAATAAGTTGAGGATCCTAGTGACAAACTTTCAGAGCTGCTGCGGAGGTCAAAGCAGGAGTATGCAATTTATTGGAAGTTATAATGCAAGAACAAGTCCAAGCCCAATAACCATAAAGATTTTTCAAGGGGATTTATAACTTCCATCAGTTATGAGGAATGGTATCTCAAGTAAGATTTGATCAATTACTACAGAAGATCTTCCGAGATAATGGGACTCCAGGAAGCCAAAAGGAATGGAAGTTCGTGTGATAGACAACATGTAAGATCATCGTCCTCCCTAAAACCCACCAGGTTGGTCACTAAAGCACTTAAGATCTACTTGTGATTAATAACAAAGATAGATGCATTTTTATGCTTTTCCTTTTTGGGGAGATTAGAAGTTACATAGTACAAATTTCTTCAATTTCATTTCATCTCCAAGAGGAATGAATTAGACATTTCGTCGGGCAAATAACAGGCAGCAAAGAACTCCCTTAGTCTTCATAAGGCCATGATTTTTCTAGTCGCTCTAGGACTAAAATATGCCAACAACCATCAGCAAAAAGCTACAGAAAATCCACATTGCATGTCTGGTTCAAATCATTCCAATCCTTCTACCAAACTCGGATCAATTTCTCAGCATTGCGTAAGCAGGTTAATGCTAAAAAATTAGAGAAATATCATCATATACGCAATAACCCTTTCATGACGTGCATGCTTCGCACTCCATCTCTACTCTATCCTGAACTCTTCTTAAATTTAAGCGGACGCCAACAACGAATAAGCGAGAGACATCCTTAGACATACCGGAGAATCCGAGCGATAGGAGGGGGTTCACAGGGCATAATCCATTGAACGATCCCTCGAGCAGCAGTGACTTGCGGACTGAAGTCAATTTTGATGAATTAGCGACCGAGAACCGGACGGAAGTGGCAGGAATCACGGGGACCGAAGGCAAAGCAGACGTCAGAGACGCCATGCTCCACCGAGCTTCCACAGCATTGAACCCGCATAACATCGCCATTGATAGCCCTCGCCGAAGCCCTTGTCTGTACAAGTCTATGTCTACCCACTACTGAAGAGTGGATAAGGCTGAGCTTTGTACGGGATGATGACGAAGTATAAGAGCAAGACATGGACCACTGAGCTGAATGGGCTAATAAATTGTAAAATAAATCGGGCTTTTAGGCCCAATATACTACGGGCCTTCCATAGTGTAGGCCCAAGTAAACATGACAGTATACAACATACTCTATCGGGTCCCTGGTTCTTACAACATCTCTAGTAGGCCTGCATTTGCATACTCGTGTGATAGGCACGTGCGGAAATCACGACCCGTCGTATCCTGACTAGAAATAATTGTATTATTTAATATAAAAAAGTTTTACAATTTTTAGAATTAAATTAATTAATTATTTTTTATTATTAAATGTGTATATACAAGAGGCACGCTGAAAATATAATTTAAATTAAATTAAATAAATAGTAACGCTAAGGAAAACTTGATGTAAGTTTTTTTTTTTAAGATTTATGAATTTATATGGACCTGACATTTTATTCTCCACTTATTTCAAAATTTTGTAAGTTGGTGCACTTAGAACCAACCGTGCAAGAACACCCAACCAAACCGTGTTGCGTCCATATAGATAAATTTATTTACGAGAAAAAAATGAAATTAAGAGATAAGCTGCTGGTGCAGCATAATTGGTCGATCACAAAACACCCAAGTGGTCATCTGCATGTGATCCACTATGCGGTCGTCAGATATATATATATATATATATATATATATAGTTTATGCAGTTGTTGAGTGGCTCACATTTTACAACATAAAAGAAAGTCAAACCCTGAATTTCTTTTTCTTATTTTATGTGCTACACGGGACAAGATGATGAGTTCAAATTAGTTCTACTCCAATATCTATTCCACTTATAAAATTTGTCCATTTTCCATGCTTCAAATAGTGTATCTTATGATGTGGTTGATTATCAAGATTATCCAAGTGTGGTGCCTCTCATGATGATACTCCACTTTATTATTCTATGAGTTTCATGTTATCTATCTCCAATTGAATACTATTATAGTATCATACATTAACTTATTGAATATAACAGATTTCAAATAATTTATTAGAACCTCTATCATCAAGACAAGTAACTAACTTGCTGTAATAATAAATGTATAGATAATATAGGTATAATATAATATTTATATTTAATTAAAAATATATATTTTCAATTTTATAAACATTATAAACAATAGTACAATAGAAAAATATTGTTTTTTTATATATTAATAGAACGAATTATTAAGTATTTTTTGGTCTATAATTATATAAAATGCGAGTAAAGTTTTGAGTTTTAATAAAATAGATTATTCGTGCTATATTTACTTAAAATATTTAAAAAATTATAAACTTTTAAATTTCATATTCTCAACCAAATATATGAATAAAATTATATTTTATTTAATTAAAAAAATAAAATATATTTAAATAAAAAATTTCAGTTGTGAGTACCCATAATCATATAATAAAAATATATTTTTCATATAATATTTAAATCACTACTCGTAATCTACGGGCAATAAGCCAATTCATACTCTCAACCTACAGGATGTAAAGCGGTTTATACCTGAAATATGTCCCCCGCCCCCCAAGTAGGGTTTTTTTTGGGTTCCACTGCAACCCTTTACCCTTTGCACATCTTAGATTATACGAGTCGACTTCCAAGCCTTAAAAAAACCATTATCCTCAACTTTTCCATGTGCCACTAGTAAGTGCACGTAAAAAGAATCATGTGTAAATTTAAAAAAAGAAAAAAAAAAGGATAATAGTTAGGCACGTAGAGACTCTATTCCAAATATATTAGTTGGAGGCTGAGAATATTACAACTAGACATGTTGGCATTTTCAAATTACATTGGATAATATTTTATTCCGACAAAGATAAAACTTCATATATATTAAAGCCGAACAAAGCATTATCATTTGTCGATCACGTGTCGTCCAGTTGGTACGGAATCTCCTCACCTTCAATAGTATTTAGCCATTGGAATTAGGGATCAGCTCGCTACGATCACAGATTTGGGGGCACCTGATGGGAAGTTTACCACCTAATCCTATACATCATGTCTCCTCCCACCCTTATCTCTTTCCTGAGCATATCCGCCTCGCCTTCCTCGGCTGGCAACCTTTCTCTGCGATCCAAACCTGCGCACGCATCAATTAACCATCAGCAGATGCTCGTGAAACAGGCCTATACCTTGCCGAAAATGGAAAATTTTGGACCCCCACATGGTAAACTTACAATATGAAATCAAACAATATTTTTTTCGGCCGAAAAAAGGCATTTATTGGTGAACTATGCGAAGCCCACCTGACTTTTTAGTTCTCGTGAAGTAATTTTCATCCTAATAACTATGTATTTATTATATGCACATAGTGCGTTGGTGAGTGGATGCCATGGAGCACTCAACTCAAGCCAACTTGTAACATAGTCGGTGATTAACAAAGCCGATCATACATCTTCTAACCCTTATAATACAGGTGATTACGTGAACCAACTACGCTTAGTTTACTTTACGTGCTAACATTTGACACTGTGGTTGAGAATAGAACCCAACATCCTTAATGCTATGATGATGGGACCCATCGACAAGCAACATGTGTTTTAAGGTACTTTTTTAAGTGTGATCTATTATCTAGCATTTATCTTTTTTTATTGGAGTATCGACCGTTCAAAATTGAGTGCAAACATTCGTTCCATGGTAGTGTAATGGTCACGATCGCCATTAACAGTGTACGTATGGGGCGGCAGCCAGCCGTGCTATATCAGCATATTCATCGTTCTCGGCATTATATCGAGTCCCGACGATTGACTAGAGAACAAGAGAGCTGCCTCAGCATTCCACCCATATAATCCTCGAATTTTGTCGTCCAACCTTCGATTTTGACCACACGAAGATCCTTCACAACTAATGAAGCTTCTCAGAAAGATCCCATTTCCCTGTATGCCATTGAAATACTCTAAAAATCCGATCCCCACAAAAAAATATAAAGGGTTATTGTTTAATTTATGAATGATTAGTGAGATGTGTACCCATAAATTTGATTAATATTATATTAGATTAGTCTTGTAGAGGATAGGAGAGGAGAGGACAGACCATTACAAGACAATCTATCTATGGAAAGCATAGACAAGACAGTGCAAGGTGGTGCTTGTTAATGGCATGATGAATTAATTGTCCATGCGTGCAAAAGCTACACTTTCAAAGTGGAAGATTGAACAAGCATGTTATATATATATATATATATATATATATATATTATATGCACACACAAGTGACTGTGACCACAACCTACACAAAGTGAAATATGGTATATTAATTGTTTCATCATTTCAAACTTTTGTCAGGGTCAGCTGAGTTAATCTTGTGCCAAGTCTTTATATAAAATTGAAGGTTATTCTTATATAGTTTTAACCAAAAAATAATAGCACAAAAAACCCTAAGTTTATGACTACTCCTAATGTTAGTTCAAATTTTGGTAGTTAGTTGAAAAGGGTGATTTTTATACTAATTTTTCCATTCAATATAAAAAATAAATTGTAAAAAATATAATATTTTTAATTGGTATATATTATTATTATTTTATTTTTCATATGTTTGCTTCTAGTTTATCATAAAAGCATTAATCTAATGACATGATTTATTATGTACTCTTTCCTTATCATAATTAATTAATTACCACTTACCTTTTGAGAAAAAAAAGAAAAGGAAAAGATTACCACTGATCATATATAAGGAAGCTTCAACTCCATGTAATTCAACTAGCCAGCTACTGTCCCAACAAAGTACATTCTCCCTCCCCCTTATACATCCTTTCCTTTTCTCCTTATCCTCCTTGACCTTCTTCTTCGCCGAGCGGAGGCTTTCGATCAAATAATGTCTAGGATTCATC
Source organism: Trapa incisa (assembly GCA_030064435.1). NCBI lineage: Eukaryota > Viridiplantae > Streptophyta > Magnoliopsida > Myrtales > Lythraceae > Trapa > Trapa incisa. Next base: position 3,913,226 of record CM057775.1, on the reverse strand, counting down.
CTACCTTCAACTGTAACAGAACGAAAGAACTCTTCGGTGAAGGCCATCGATCCGGCCCTTCGGTGTTCACCGTGTGGAAGAGATCCAGCATGAGCTTCCAAGGGACCGACGGCTTCACAGTTTTCGATGAATACGGCGGTTTGGCCTTTCGCGTCGACAACTATTCGAGGAAGATCGGCGGCTGCCTGGGCGACGGTCTGGTGCTCATGGACGGAACCGGAGATGCTTTGCTAACCTTGGCGCCCAAGGTAATAACAATAAACTGAACTGATCGATTAATACCTTAGGGTTTTGATGAATTTTGGATTCGGCTGTTTCTCATCTCATGACTGCGGCTTTAGGTTTTGAGCATGCAACGTGTGTGGAACGCATATGGAGGGGACTGCACCGGCGGAGGCCGGATCCGGGCGTTCCGGCAGTTTTCCGTGAGAGAGCCGTGGAAGTTTCCGATCCTCGCCGGTCTCAAGAGCAAATGCCAGGGCGGAGCTGAGCCAGAAGTGAAAGCGGAGGTGTTCATCGGAGACGCGAGGTGGCCCGAGTACAGTGTCGAGGGCTCGTTCCGGAGGAGGAGCTGCTGTATACGGAGGAGATCGACTGGGGACGTGATTGCTAAGATCTCCAGGAAGAGCGCGAGGGCGAATCCTCGGGTCATGCTTGAAGATGAGGTGTTCAGCCTCGTGGTGCAGCCTGGGCTCGATAATGGGCTTATAATGGGCCTGATTGTCATATTGGATCGGATATGTAGCGGGCCCGTAGGCCCATTTATGTGCTGTTGTTGAGGGTCATACTATCATATAAAAATAGCTGTTGTGACCGTCTTTCTGCGTAATCAGGGCCGACTGAAAGTGGGAGCTCTTTGCCGAGCTCGCGGCTATCTCCCTCCCATTCCAGGAGTCATGAAGAAGAGGATTGGCAAAGAGATTTGGGTCAATGAGTTCCTCTTCTTCGCTTGACTATCCGGAGGTTGTTCCTTAATGTGTCCAGCCAAGTGGCATCCCCAACACTGTTGATATATATATATATATATATTAAAGGCAAACCTTTACTGATCTAATCCAATAGCTACAATGTTGATGCTTATGCTCAAATGGGAAGAAGACTGACTGACTATGAGTACTCAAATACCAGTAAACCCAACTAAAAACGATGAAATTCAGTTGGTTCCCTATGTCACTTTAGGCTATAGAAGAGATAAATACTGCAAACTACATGATTATCCAGATACCACAGTTCATGGTGGTCTTATGTTCTGACCAGAAAATCCATCAATCATCACACCAGTTTCAACATACAATATGATAATTTCATGTTCGGCCTCAGGCTGCCGCAAGCTTCACTTCTGATGAAATGCAGCATAGCATCCTCACACAGAAGAATATTGCTGGTGTGATTGATCTCCCCGAGAAGAAGAAAAGTTTTATATTTACTCGTTTTTTGAGTCTCTAAATATGTATCATTTCTTTATTGCCAATAATAAATAAATGCAATTCTTACAGATGATGCGTGAACATGCCACCCGCTTGACTTCTCCCATTCTCAATGTGACATCCATTTAAGGGAAAAAGGAGACAGCAAGTGACCATTGTTAAATCACCGAACCCAAGCTATCAACTCACAAGGCTGGTTGGCTGGCTGGCTGGCTGGCTATGGTCCTTGCTAGAGAAGGATATTCAAATCCTCTAACATGGCTGGGTTTGGACAATTTATAATGAGTGTATGTATGGTGATGCATTGGACGCCAGATCTCACAGGCAGCATCAATCCCCGGATACGAAGGTCTTGCCCTCGTAATACCTCCTCTCACTTTCTGCCTTCTTCTCGTTCCGTTTCTGCTCCAAGAAACAAAGGAAGAAATCAAAACTTCAGTTTCTTTACACACCCACCACTTTCATGGCCGAAAACATACTGTAAAGTTGCAAGCATTGAACAAGTCATAATCTATATATCAGTAGAGATCCTCTTGACAAGATCAACAACTGTACTTATGATGAAAAGGTACCTATTATAGACACCGGCTTTTTGTGGGCTGACATAGAACATCCCTCAGAGACATCATCTTAACTTAGTTACTAAGCCATGGGCCAGCTCTACATGACTAATCCCATAAAAGCAGCCACAACATATCCTATGACACTTATTGGTTCACTCTTTAATATATAACAACGTAAAGTTTGATCACATTTGTGAAGCAACAAAAGCCACTAGAAATCACCAGATAAGCTTCATGATTTGCTACTATCCTCCTGATTATTGTTGTAGTCGTGATATCAAGAGGGCTGTCCAATACTTCAAAAATACCCATGCTGATGGGAACAGCATATGGATTGCCTTCATCCTGAACAGGACACTCCAGAATTTTAGTCAACAGTAAACAGTATAAAAGTACTTGCTACTAACAATAAGAGTTTTCTTCTAATAGCTTCATTCACCTTCTGGAAATCATTGCTCTCTGATACTGTTCCGTGAACCACCAGCGAGATGTTAAATGTTGTGATCTGCACACACAGCCTTTTGAATATGAGAACAGCTAAAGATAATCGTGGACAGTGCAACTTACAATGCTCACATCATCCCCCATGTATTTGATCCTGCAACTCTACCAAAATATGCAGTCAAGTTTACCATACAGGAGATGAAAAAATTTGTGACCTATGTGACATGGAAAAGTCCCATCACAAAACATAAGGCAAGTACTTTTCACCAGATCACAAGTATATCTGCCTCATTACTTTCATATCATCTTTCTTCACCATATCACTTTATAGCACAGACAACTCAGAATGGGCTATCTAACTGGATATTCTACATCATGACATCCCATTCAGTCCGAAAGTTTTTAAATCTCGAATGCCCTTCCGCATCTCTTACGAGTAGAAGCATGAACATCGAACATATGTATTGTCAAGTACAGAAAAAAAGTGGCACAGAAGAAATGTGGGTGAAAACACACTCACCATATCCTTAGACACTTCCCACGGGGCGCCAATTATCACCTCGTCGACATGCCGGCAAGCTAAAACACTCAAGCTTCTTTCATGAAGATTCATGATAGGGCGATGTGCTCCTCTACAAGCACTGTAATATGATAACAATTAAAGGGAGGAGCTCGTCTGTATTCTCATTCTTATGATAAGTTAATGGCTATATTTCTATATCCACTATACTACATATGTAGGTAAACTGATTTAAAGAAGTACTTGCACATGATTCTCCTCATGGTTTCCCATGAAATTATTTTTATTCCAAAAAGATAGCTTCCATGCACAGAAGATCAATTGAGTAAGAGAGCTTGGAACCTGACTGTCTGATCAGTGTGTATACCAACAAGAAGAAAATCTCCAAGTCCACGAGCTAGCCTCAAAATCTATCAATAATGAGTAAACTGGCAAATGTGAACAGAATTCTGGAGAAATAAATAAAATATTCATTAAGAGATCTATATTTTGCAGGATAGAGCACATACAATGGCTTTAGAAAACTGGAAACTTTCCAATTGGGAAAACAAAAAAGGATTTTTTCAGAAACAATATTTCATTCTGCAGTGCAGGAAGACAGGAAAGCCATGATCTTTTATGAAACAAATTCACATTCCTCAATTATGCTTATCAGTAATTAACCAAGCTGAACTGATCTAAGATGTGGTTAAGGTTCGGATCAAACAGTTGCTGTCACCGCAGCCCTAATTTGCTATAATCACATTAACTTTTTTGGGATATGAGGGCTACCTCTACATGTCCAGCATGGAAAAGATCAAATGCACCAGCTATATAAATTATACGAGCATCTGGTCCTGGACCCTACAACATAAATGAGATGTAGGACACAATTAAATCTTGCAAATAGAACTCCACCTTCAAGCATGAGCAATAAAGTAGTTTCACAAGTTACAATTCTGAGTAAATGTTAGTTTCCCAGAAGAAACAGAAGTTGAGAAGCACTACCTTTCCGTTGGAGAACTGAACGATCCTCCGAGATGTCGGGAGGAAATGTGACACGCGAGTTCCGCTACCAGATCCACCATCCTCGAATTTCTGACTGTGGCCATGGCTAAACTGTCTTTGAAGAGACGAATGGTTCTGACTCTTGTGAGTGCCACTTTTGGACCTCTCCCTCACACAAAGAAGCATGCGCCCTGTCCAAAAACCAGAACACAAATCTCCAGCTGTCTCAGAAGTAGAATTTGAAGTAGATAGATACAGATCATTCCATGATGGGTGACATAAATAATACCGATCCCACAATTTTTGGTAGATGCATAAAATGAGATCAACAAAAAGCTCCAATGCCTAATATAGATATACCAGCTTCCCACTGCCTCAGCATCCACACAAGAGCAACACAACTAATTCTACTGTTTCAAGGAGAAACAATATCTATCTTCACCAAATCTTTCATTAGAAATGATATAACTACGATCTTTTTTTCTGAAGCCAGGTAGCCTCTATTCATTGTATGGAAATATTCAATTTACATTAATTGGATGAAATCAATCTATGGCATTCCATGTCTGTAACTTCATTTTATCACTAGCAAGAAATGGTAGGCATAATAAAGCTATTGAAACAATCACACTGTAGGAACAGAGGAAAATCAATGTCAATACCAACAATATCGGTGCTTGAAACACCCTCAGTGCGCTTGATCTGCTTGTACCGACCAGCCTCCTTGGCGAGCTCATAGGCGTCAGTACCATCCGGGAGCACACAAGGATCATCCCCATGGATGATGTAGTCAATCTTGTACTCGTCGAAGAGCTTCCTCATGAAATCCTCAGTTATGGCGTAGGGAGCATCAGGGATCACCTCGTCGACCCACTTCACAGCCCTCACCATTATCATCCTCTCGTTCAGGGGAGTCACAGGGGGGCCCTTATTAGCAATAATCTCGACGTCGCTCACCACCCCGACTACCAGCTCGTCACCTAGGGCACGTGCCTGCCGTAGGGCGTTGCAGTGTCCATAATGCATCATATCGAAGCACCCATCCATGTAAACCCTAACGGGGCGGCGGCTGTTCTTCCTGCGGCGGCGGAAGCGGGAGCCGAGCCCGAAGGGGTCATTGCTGCCGCCGGAGAGGTACAGGCCGAGGAGGGCCGAGACACCGATAACGAGCCCTCCAGCGAGGCAGGTGGTGACCAGGCGGGCTCTGTTCTGCGAGGGAGAGGAAAGGGGAGGCGATCCACCTGGGTAGGACATTGTTCTCCGAGAAATGGTGTGAAGAAGGTGGTGAAGAGGAAAGCTGTGATGAGAGAGCTCTTCTTCAATGGAGGAGGAGCTCCGGGTGCCCCAGGATTATAGGCTTTTCAGTTGGATCACACAGTTGATGGCACTTCCTCTCTCTTCTCTCTATATACACGAGTCCTGTCCCTGTTGATTCGTGTAGGTCTCGGTCTCTCTCTCTCTCTCTGAGCTTAGTGGTCAGTTACCTCTGTCCGACATACAAAAGCTTGAGCTTTTTCCCATGGTGGCAGGACTTCTCTCACGCTTCCCGCCTTGCCCCTTACTCCATTAAAAGGCCTCATTGACAAAAGAAAAGAAATGATTTTTCTTTGTCGTGCGCTGTGCACTGATGTCAGCTAATATTCCCAGGGGAAAAGACAAACGTTGGAAGATATATTCTCTTTTCTAATGGCGCATGATCGGAAGAAGGTAGATGCTAAAAATCTATTGATGCTAAAACAATAAAATAGATCCTCGCTGAAAAACTGGTTTTCTTGGTGTGGTTCATGCAAAACCTTGATTGCATGAATCGCAAAAAGGAAAATGGAATCAAATCAATCCAAAGCAATACGTAAGCATATCATCAACTAATTGAAGAGAGAGGGACGAAAAGGAACTGCGGTTGCCGGACACTTCAGTATGCGGATAATGATGTGACGAGAATCGAACATTTTCCAATTACGCAGGTCTATTGACAGGAATTGAACATGAAGCATGACAATACCCGCTTCCTTTCTAGTGTTCTTGTGCCATGTTGTCTTGTTGTGGCCAAGTCACTTCGAAGGACCCGTTCTAGCCGAACCATTTCTGCAGATAATCATATGAACATCTTATGTCCTTAGATGACAAGGAAAACGAGGTCACATGTAAAGCTAGGCGTAGTCTAGGCAAAAACAAGAAGGAATTAAATCATCAAGAGTGGCCTCGGGATTGATGTGGCGGATTACTAGCAGAGGAATTAGGGTAGGAAGGGTAGGATCGGGTGAAATAAATATTTTTTTTACATAGAAGAATGTACATATAATTTCCACACTTGTTTACAAGATGCTACCATAAACTTTTATACCGCACATGTGCACATGAGCTATTGTTATTTCAACTCCTTTCTCCCTCAGTAAATAGTTTATTCATGACTACTTTTTTTTATTGTTAAACCAAATATATTAAATAAATAATATATATATATATATAGAATACTTAAAATTGCTTATATACCCTATTTTCTGATTTTGTTTGCGGTCTCTAAATTTTGTTGATGTATAGCACTTGCATTTTTAATATTACATTCAATATATTCTCACTTAAATTGATTAGTAAGTTATTGTGTTTACATACTTCACTTCTTCGCACATCTATAGTTGACCATCACGAATCCCTCTCGTCTTTTAAAACCTTAATTTAACAAGGTTTTAAAAAGTGTTAATACGAGTAAACTTTTTTCACCAAAAATAATGAAAAATAATAATTACTTAAGTGTTTATGTTAATAATTTAATTTTTACTGAAAATAATGTAGATATAATATTTGAGTTTAAGAAAGTAATAATGAAAGTTTGATATTACAAACCTTAGTATATAAATTTTTTTTTGGGAGAAAGTGATATAAAATGATAAATATGTTTATATTGGCCAATACAAGTATCCTTATTAGTTTTAAAAGGTTTGGAATGAACAAATGTAAGCTAATGAACACTAGTTATGGGACCAAATTAACAAATAAAAATAATGATGTAGCAATGAATAAAAACTCTTTACAAGTAACTTGTGGATTGTTTAATGTATATCACCATTAATTGACCAAATTTCATATTTTGAGAGGACTTAATCAATAGCTACATGCAACAATCAACCTAGGATAATTGGATTGTTGCTAAGAGAATTATAAGGTATTCTAAAAGAAGTCAAGATTTGAGTATTATTTACCAAATGGGTTATGAAGATGTATTAACCTGTTACATATAAAGCGATTATGGAGTGGATCTAAATGATAAGAAGAACACTTCTAATTAGGCTTTCATTCGAAAAAACTATCTCTTGAGCATCTAAAAAGCAACTTTTTGTGAATCTATCCACATTATAAGTCAGTTCATTGGTGCAATCATGTGTACTTACGAGGGAATGCAGTTGAAAATGATGCTAGAAAATGATAAGTGAAGTGCAAAATGGAGACAATAACTCATCAATAAAGTGTAAGGACAATGTTTGTATAACTCATCCATAAAATATATTGACATCCGTTATCATATACTAAGGGAGCTATTAAGGGTGGAGTTGTAGAGGTCATTTATTGTGCCACTCATAATCAATTAGCTGAGAGGTATTTGTTTCAAACCATAAAGTGCTCTTTCCATTTGTAAACTTTGTCTTTCTCCACAAACACTTTTCTAGTTTATATAAAGAAAAACACTCTTCATATCAATTTGAAACACCTTTGATCCTTTGCTTGCAACTGTTGATATAATAATTCTAATGGCCTCCTAGTGATCTATGGAGGCAAATACTTTAATATAATCAACTTTGTATTGTTATGAATAACCTTTTACAACTAACCAAAATTTATGCTTGCTGATATCTCCATTGTCATCCAACTTCGTTTCATAAATTCACTTGATTGCAATCGTCTTAGAATCTTTAGATAATGTAGTAAGAAATCATGTAACATCGGAATTTTCAAAAGTGAAATTAATTAAATTGAACCGAAAATCAATGGTGAATTGAGAATTAAAATCCAAACCATGAATGAAAATCGATTAACTAAGTGAGAATTCAAGATTTTTAGAAAGATGGTCTAGTTCGATTCAGATACGGGAAGATATTATTTAAATTAACAAGAGCACTCGTAAAGATATTATTGTATCTATGTAAAAATAACCCATAAAATAAAAGTGAGAAGAAATAGGCGAATGATGGAATCCTGAGCTAGTGGAAAGATCTGCTAAGATTTCCCAAATACCTTCTTGGTTAAAAAGGCATCAAACGAAAAATCCCTAAGGCAAATGAACAATTATGGCTTGTTGGAAGAGACAATCAAGTGGTTGAATAGAATTCACAATCAATAGGAAAAATAATCTATAAGATGATTATAAAAGTGAATAAGTGAGAAATGACTTTACCAAGGAACTTGAGATATAACTACAGAAAAGACCATTAACGGTCACGAAAGTTGTGACACATAAGTTTAAAGAGTGGAAAGTAATAGGCAAGAAAAAGTCAATATCTTCGTGAAGAATTATGATCAAGTTATGGCACCTCAAAACACAACTAAGGGTACAAGCTATCACATGGAACAAAGGTAAAGGATAGAGAATAACCTTAATGCCACAAATGTTACAAACGAGGGAAGAGACTAATGGTGATACAAATTTGTGAATAAAATGCTCCAATAGTAGAGTGAAAATGAGGGAAGAGACATAAAAGGTAAAGTCTTGTGCACCACCCTCTCGATACACAAGAAGGGATTTGCAAGATAATTATAATAAATAACATCATTAGAGAAGAATGATATCAAAATGATGAAATATAATTACTACCCTTAATAGGCTAAATGAGAATATTCACAGAGTAAATTGTGAAATATGGACAAACTTTTTTCCTAAAGAAACCAAGAAAAAAGAATTTGGAATGTACAGATAGGATGAAAAAAATGAATGATAGAATGCAAAGGATAAAAAATTTAGAGAAGCAAAGAGAAACTTGAACTTCTGTATTAAATGAAGCAAATACAGAAGTTTACTTGATAAAGAGACTTAAATGAAATTCATCCAAGTGGAAAAGTGGAATTTAAGGAAGAGGATCCACCCCATAGGAAGTGGGATAAGTCGCTATGTTACACCCCGATCGAATTTGGTTGGATCCCCGTGATCAACCCGTCACTCTCCCGATTTATTAAAAGGTTTCACTTATTATAAACCGTAAAGAGTAAGGCATCCTTTAAACCTGCACCTTTTCCTGGAATAACATAATCAAAATTGCATAATATTTTAAATTCACCATACCTGTCTTACGGGCATCTTAGTTGATGGTCTTTAAGGCTAGGCTTTCCGAAATTTCCTAAAAGGGATATAAGGGAGGAGTGAGTACGACTACTCAGTGAATGGATTTTTCAAAAGTCTACTTTTAACTTTTAGGAAAATATTTGTATTGGAGTGTGCCACACTCCTTTCTTTTAAAAACTTTTCATTTCAAATCTTGGTTTTTACCACCATTTTCTTATTAATCACGGTGTGTCATCACCCAACACACATCCTTTATCATGAAGGTCAAACACACATTCGCAGACCAGCACGTCCACTGAACCCACTTGTGGCTTCGGAGTGACTTTACCGACTACCCAGATAGAAGTATGTCCACTTCTACCTTGAGAATGAGTGGGTGTTCGCGACATCCGACCCTCAATCCCAAAATCAATTCTTCATGTCCGTATGAGGATAGAGACCTCATCTCATTCCCACCTCGGTCTCATGCACTTGGTGCTACTCCAAATTTCGCACGGTCACCTGGTACAACGAACTACCCTTATACCCTCCATGTGGTCTAGTGCCCTTAGAAAGCATCACTACCCTTGTTGGGTGTCTTGATGGTCTCGTAATCACAGTTCATGCACAATCAATGTTTTCTCATCATACCATATAATCTGTGGTGTCACTGGTCCAATGGCCCCGACCCTTAACTCAACCCGCAGTTGTTTGTCTTAACTAGTCCGTCGACCTGTCATGTCACACTGTCACTAGTTGACTGACTATGTCGGTCCTATCTTGGTACCATGGCCAAATAATTCCTTTATTTAAAGTTTAATGGCATATAACTCATGTTTGTTTACGAGCTTCTGCTCGTGTCAACTAGCCTTGGGCCCATTGTACGAGATTTTCAAAATCGGGCATATTAGCCCCCAAGTTCCAAAATCGAGGCCCCCAGCCTATAAGAGCTAGTCGAGCTCCCGTCAATAAGGTCTCCCAAATCGTTTAAGCATTGGCACACAATCAAGGGAGAGCACTTCCGACAAAAATAAAATTTCAGTTGTTCATCATATCGATCGGGTATAAGGACATCTCCGCTCATAATCGATAAACGGGTTTTCAACTTCCTTTGAGAAAGTTTTATCATACCAACTGAGTATGATTTACTTACAACCGATAAGTAGCTTTTCCGCATGTTTTTCACATCACACCTCTAAGTTGTAATGTTTAAAATACTACTTAGTAGTGAGTTTTTATCTCGAGGTACTTATCATCCCCAACCGGATATGATATAAATTCCACTCAAAACTGGTATATGGTTTTTAACTTTAAGTTGTGCTCATCATCCCAACCAGGTATGACGTTAGTAAACTCACTCACCCGTTAATGTAGTCAATTCTACTAGACCAGTTCTTTGTATTCACGCAAGTTTGTCCTTGCTGGCGTTCCTGATACTTCATGTTTCTACACGATATGAACATTTCGGTTCATTATTCTTCGACCTAATAGCCTTCATTCATTCCAAATGAATGAGAAAAACCAAAATTTCATTTATTTGCAATTAGGTACCTAAAGTTATTTTTCTTTAACTTTAAGTCCCTAATGCCGGTTTTCCTCAAATTGAGTCCCGAAACTTTTAAAATTTATCATAAGACCTCAATTCATTCCATTTCACAAAAATGAGTTTAATTTCCCAAATTTTCAATTTGGTCCCCCAACTTTTCCAAAATTACCATTTTACCCTTTCTTTACAAAAATGGTAAGTTTCACCGCAAAAATTCTAAAATTTCTCAATTGGCCCTTTAAAATTTTTATCATGCCCAATTTACCCTCAATTTTAGGAAATTGCATTTCGGTCCTTCGATTTTTCAAAAATCCCCATATTTTCCCCGATTTTCCCCCAATTTCAACTTCTTAACACTGCCGAATTTGATTTTATCAAATTGACCAATCAAGCGTTTTCAATTGTTGAAATTGAAGTTGAAATTGGGTTTTTACTTGTTCATATGATTCTTTGGCAATTTGAATCGCAAGTTTTAATGCCGGAACGAGCTCAAACAGAGTTTCGTCGAAAAATGAACTGTAGAGAGAGAAAACTTCAATTACTCACCGGTGAGTGCACGATAGTTTGAGCTTTTGATCTGGGCAGATAGCTCTCATCCTGAGGTTCATCCTAGAATTAAGAATCACATCAATTGATGCCAAATTGAGTTAGGATTTCATCATCGAAATTCTATCGGTTCTCTCTCTAGCACCAGTTAAAAATTGCAGAGGGGAACCGAATTGACTTATCTTTCAGTCCTAATTCGACCATGGAAGGGTTGAGGAAGTGCTGGGAGGGCTTGATTTGGCCTGGGGAGGGCTTGAAATGGCCAATTTCAACTCGGCCGAAATAGGGTAGCTTCGGTCCGCCGGAGCTGCTTTACTATTCCATCATGTCAGCATTTCTCCAGCGACTCTCGGAGTAAACGGAGACTACAGGCGTGTAGCTGACTTCTCCCTGATTCTAAAGAACTCGACCTCGCCTTCTTTAGCTTAGAAAAGATCCTATATCAGAGTTTTGGTTCGAGCTACGCCGGAAAACTAAGCAACTAAGAGAGAGTGAGCTTTTCAGGTGTGGAGATGATGAATGGGGTGGGGCCTTTATGTAGGAAGCCCGAGGACTCCTTGGTCGTCCAATTGGTGCCTTTATGATAGGCATTGATGGTTGGAAATGTATTGAATGGAGACATTTCTTCTTCGCTGGCACTGATTCAATTTTCCGGCGAGTGAACAATGCTGTCATTTGGAGGAAGAAGATGACATTGTTCCGAACCGGGTTCGAAGCTTAAACCAGTCGGTTCACCCCTCATTCGATCGAGTTTTTCAAATCTAAACATTTTTAAATTCATCTAAATTCATTTTCTATTCAATGGTGGCCTCAAATCTCAAATTTGAATTATTTAAGCCACCTAGAAAATTGAATTTATGATCTAGTTCAATAGTGGTTCAAACTGGTCCAAACTGGTTCGGATTTGGTTCACTTGAACCGGTTTGGTTTTCATCTCCAATTTCTTCACAAGTCCATTTCCATGACTTTTGTGACTCCTTAGGTCACTTAGGGTTCATAAATTTCTCGGTTTACCATCTCTCTATCGGTTCTGGTTCATAAACTAGCTCGGTTCTTAAACCAGTTTAATCTAGTTCGAGTCTGGTTTACCCGAACCAATCTAGTTTTTTCTCTCCCAATTTGTTCTAAGGTTCCTTCCCAATGTTTATAAATCTCTTCGGGTCACAAGGGATCCATAAATTTCCCTGTTTGCCCTTTCTCTATCGGTTCCGATTCATGAACCAACTCGGTTTATAAACCGATTAAATCCAATTGGATCCGGATCATCTAAATCGGTTTGGTTTTTCTCCTCCAATTTATCCTAAGGTTCTTTTCCACAGTATTATGAACCCTTTGGATCACCTGAAAGTTATAAATTTTCAAATTGTCTGTTCCTAATTAATTGGGTACGTGAACTGCTTCGGTTTTTGTTACTCGGTTTCACCGGTTCTTTTCTCGATTTTCCTTAACTCAAAAGGACGAGGTTTACACGCTACCTCAAAGGAGTCAAAATAAGGAAACTCAGTCAATAACAAATGAGTATGAAACTAGTGCTTATGGAGCATATGAACAAATACTCACAACAACAAGTGACCCATTAGGGTAATAAGAGCTAACATGATAAAGTTTATCGATAGATGATCGATTGGACAATGCGAATAAACATTTTATGGGCAGACAAGGACCCAAGATGTAAATAAATAACATGGGACTGACAAAACCAAGAGATGACCATAAGTGATTGAATTAGATGCATAAGTTAACTATGGAAATTGAAAAGTTAACAAAAAAAAGTAGGGAGTAGTTGTAATACCGTGTTTTACATAACCAAAAATTTCAAAAAAAAATTTAAAAAAATAGTATGAATTAATGATATCAGGTTGAACCAATTAAACAACATCTAATCAGGCCGACTTAATTGAGATCAAAATGATCGAATTTAAATTAGAGAAATGGAATAATACGTAAATGAATGTATGTTAATGTGTAAATAAATCCTAACTTAGAGAGTTGGGTTAGTATTGTTCCTAAAAGAACAAAGGGGAAATTTTAAACCTAAATATATGAAGCCCAAATGAATGGACGAAGTGTACAAGATAAAGGTCTAAACAAAAGTTACATATAATATGGGCTTACACTAATAAACCTATATATAGCTGAGCAATAGAGTAATTATAAGACTACCTTAAGGCCTTTGACAACTAACAGGCAATTGAAGGGCATGAGCAACAATGCTTACAATTTCATCTATAAAGAAAACTAGACAGGACACGATTGGAAGATGAGTTATCAAAGATCATCTGAACATGGGTCTACCTATCTATACTACAGAAACAACCAAACCAATGAAACCTACAAATACATAGATATAGTAATTGGTCAAGATTTCTATAGTTTGACAATTCAAATGTTAGACCTAAATTATTAAGTGAAACCCATGGAAACAACCAATCCGTTCGAGTATAAGTATGAGTTAGGGTCTAATGTACTAATATGTTCAAAAATTATTATCTATCATGAATTTTACATGAGGCAATTTATCTTGTATAACAGTTACCTATAACAAGTTTAAACCTAATTCAAGACTCATACAATGATTAAATAAAATAAATAAGAATAAGAAAATACAAATAATGTTACGCCCCGATCCGTTTTGGTCGTAATCCTATGAGCAACGAGTCACGTTTCCTTGTACTACCCAGGTATCTCTAACCATGTAAGACAAAGAAAGTAAATGCATATGATAAGCTGGTTTTCCAATACAAAATAATTAAAATAACTATAGGAAATTTTCATACCTTGAGCATTAGTTGGCTGCTTTGGTCTCTCTCCCTCTTGGATGTGGGTGCTTTCCCGAATGGGAGTAAGGGAGTGGGGTGAGTTTTCGTAACTCAGTTAGAGGTTAAGCTATCAACGTATTTGAACATTCAAAATATTTATTTAGTTTTCTAGTTTGATTAGCACATATTTAACTCCAATTTATCATTAAAGGGTTTACACGTTCGTAGAGGAGTACTCAACTCTCCACTTGTGGACCGAAGCGTATTTATCGTCCACCCTGGTAGAAGTCGTGAACTTCTACCAAAGTCTGTGTGGTTATCAATCACCTGATCCTCATACTCAAATTCGTACTTCGTATCCACAAATGTAAGACGGGGCCTCTCCCCCTCCTACCTCGGTCTTAGTGCGCATGAAGCTACTCGAACTTCCCGACATATTGGACGATAAAGATTCCCTTATGCTCCCTAGGTCATCCAACAACCCTTAAAACTACCACTACCCCATACCGGACTTCTCGATAGTTTTGTATCTCATGCATGCACAAACACCAAGTCTTTTTAGTTAATACATTTTTATTTTTGGTGCTACTGGCCCCCATGAGCTTGCTAATTCGACTTCAGCTTAGTACTACCAGCTCAACGGATTCGACGGCTTAGTTTCGGCTTGATAATCAACAGTCTAACGAGTTTGACAACATTGGTCGTGACTCGGTATATGTCACACACAAGTTACTCATTATATGAGTTTTCATAGATTGTTTACTTATCTATTTGTCTACGGGCCTAAGCACGTGCCCATTGGCCTTGGCCCACTCGAGCAAAGTTAGCTCTAACAATTCATGGTTCATACTCTCTTAAAAAAAGTCTCCAAATAAGTTGGTTCAAGCAATTAGGGGAGATCAATTATGAAAAATTATTTTCAATTCGAGAAAGTGCATTTATCAGCCCAAACGGACTCGATGCTAAAACTCACTCACCCGATAAGTCGTGACTTGTTCTCGACTAGATATCGGTCGGCTATGTGCTCCTCCTTCTTGAATGGTTTGTCCTATATGATCCAAATTTTATTATCAGTAAAATTGGCATGAAGGGTCTCTTACATGTATGGGCACCTAGTTCCTTAATTATACTTTAATCGTACTTAGATCTCTAAAGTTCATAATTTTTTTAGGTAGTTCAATTTATCTTCAATTAGGTTCCTAAGTTTTTTTAATTTCACTCTTAATTTTATAATTTACCCTACCAAGTACTAGATTTTTCTCTTATCCCTTAATTATAATTAAAATCCCAAGTTTATATTTAATTACATTTAAATCCCTAATTTCTCCAAAATCAGCCATTGCCATTGTTTCCTCTAGTCCATTTATGAGAGCCATGATTTTCTTCTCCTTCATCAAGCTTGCCCAAACAAATGAGGCTTGTCTTGGCAGATAAAAAGGAAAGATCTTGGGTAAGATGGGCAGAGCTTGATCATGTATGCCTTTTACAATCACTGCTGTATATGTATATATAGAACAAACCAAACAAATATATATTAAGAATAGGTACACACACATATACGCTGTCTACCACAACCCCTATTATACGAAGAACAAGCAAACGCCTGCAGCCTGAACTTGTTAACGTCTTTTTCGAGAAAGAAAAAGCAGTAAAAGACCACACACATCCAATAATATAGATGGATGGTGACTATGTAATTCGATCGATTCTGCTAGAGCGGTACTGTAAGCTATATCGTATCAAATCATCACTGGAAAATCACGCTGTTGTCATCCATGTCGAATCTCGCCCCACTGCAGATCATGTCGTCGTCGTTGTTGGAGGAAACCCCTTCGCCCCAGAAGAAGCCGCCGAATGGGTCGCCGTAGACCTTGGGGGCGAGGTTGCTCGAGCTCCTGTCCGTGTGATGGTTGAGGAGATGAAGCAGGGAGCCATTCCCCAGGGGGTTGCTCTGGTAGAAGGACGATGAAGCAGTCGCGAAGGACGACACGAGCGGACCGTAGCTGGGGTTATCGGCGACGTAAGCATCGGATAAGAACGTCGTGGTGGTCGGCTCCGACGTGAAGGGGTGGCTTAGATCGGCGCTCGAGGCGGTGATGTTGTCGGACGATTCTCTACTCCTTTTGAACACACGGCAGAGCACCCAGTCCTCCTGTGCATGTGTTACACATCATAAACATCATCAATATACAGACAAGACGTACCTACGTGGGATTACATGGGATCTTTAATCAAATACTCAAAACAGAACCTGGTGCAGATAATGACAATCGTATTGTTAAAGGAAATCAAAGCGACAAAGCAAAGCTGCTTTCCTTCTGGTTTCTTGGGAGTTCTGACGCACTTCATAGCTTCACGAGGGTTCATCTCTCTCTCTCTCTTTGGAAAAATCCTTTTTGACCAACTACGTGACTGAGTTTTATACCTTGGGAGGCATGTGAGGGGTATGGAGGCGGAATTCATGCATGATCCAGCCCGTCTTGATCCCATTAGGTGCCCTATTTCGGTAGAACACCAGCGTCTTCCTCATACCGACGGTCTCACGGGTTACCGGATCGTGGACCGTGCGGTCCTTGCCCGTGGCCTTCCAGTACCCGGTCATGGTGGCCCGGTTGGTCCGGAAGCCGGTTGTATACTTCCTGTCTCGGAAGCTGAAGAAGTACCACTCGTTGGCATTGAGCTTGGCCGTATCTGCAACAACCACAAATACTATTATCCAACACAATTCAAGCCCATGATCACCTTGAATTAATAATTGATTCCTAGAGCTAGGCCATGAAACACGATTGCCTCGACATGCATGAGTTTATGGAATATAATTAGCTTAGGGATCGGAAACTGAAGACGGAAGATCACATACCAGGAAGCTGCCATGGCTCGCAGGTGTGGAGGTCGATCTCGACTAGGGTGCCCTTGAGGACCTCCTCGTTGGCGATCTTCTTGTAGAGGTAGTGGCAGACGAGCTCCTCGTCGTTGGGGTAGAACTTGAACCCCGGTGGCAGGGTCGCCCCCACGTCCCTCAGCCCCATCGGCCTGATGATGATCGCCGGCAGCTCCTGGTGGTCTGATATGTACTGTATTTGCATACCAGCGTAAGGGGAAAAATGATTGGAATGTGAATATTGAAAGACACCACCAAAGTGGACGAGAGAGAGGCCTATTTATATGGGTACTCCAAAGTTGCCTTACCCTGCAAGTATATTACTTGGATCTAGCCATCTCCCTACTAGACATGGGAAAGAATTACTTAGTCTTATAAATTCGAAATTAAACAATCTTGTATAAAAAAAAATTGCTTCATTTACAACAGATGAATTGCAGTTCAACAAGTGAATGGTAACTTTGTAGAATAAAGGGGTCTGCAAATTTTAATGGAAAATGAAAAAATTAATATTGAACACTTCAAGTCTCATTCCACAAGGCTTAAATCGAAATTTTGGGACAAGATAGTGGGATGATGTTGAGATGACGTATAGTTCTTTGTGTGTGTTGATCACACTTCAAGTCTCATTCCATAAGGCTTAAATCAAAATTAAATTGGATTTCAGATTCTTAGATATATGTTGTCCCTGAATGAAGTTAGGGCAATCAACCCAACATTTGTTACATCATCAATATTGGGAGTACCCCATAGACATTCAATGTTACTACTTATCAAATTAAACCCGTATCTATAATCTTAATTATGTTAATATACAATTATTGGAAAGATCATTGTTAATATATGGACACAAGCATTTTGGTCACGCTCATAATTAAGCATTGTTAATGGGGTTTCAAATATTATAAAAAGAAAAACCCTAATCAATTCTAATTTTGTATCCAAATGGCTTTTGTTTGGGTATAATATATCTTTATTTTCCAATGACTTAATTATATTCTTCAAGTTTTCCAATTAAAAATTCATAATTTTTAGATTTATATCTTTTTAAACTCAAAAATAACTATGAAATTAATAATTAACAGGCCAATGGAAATTATATTTTCTACTTCAAGCAAGATTGCCCCATTTTTGTTACAAAGAGGATAAGTGTTTTAATGGGGTAGCTGAAGTATTTGAATATCATAATATTCAACAATCTATCAAATAATATACTATGCATATCATTAAATTTCAAATAGATGAAATTTATTAAAGTTTTAGTTGTTGGTCTCACATTAAAACATTATTTTTTGTATGTCACATATGAGAATACTAACAAATGATCAATTCATCAATGAGGATATTATATGATATTTGAATGTTGAAGATAATAACCCATTTGATACATTATAAATTCAATACATTTTTTTTTATTTTTGCTTCAAATCATACATGATTTTCGGGAGTGGATTTCATTTCACCATTGACATTTGGCGAAAATAAGAAGAAATGTCGGTCTTAATTGTTTGAATTTACCCACAACATTGATATTTCCAGTAATAGAGACCAGAAATCAATGAATTTGGTGATATTTCCGATGAGTGTGTATTGGGAAATTAATGAGATCAATAATGATGCTGCACCACCTCATTGCATAGCTCATTCATTGTCATGGGGTTTCTCTAGTTAGTGTTAGAGTCCCTATGATTTGGATTTTGAGGTACGAATTTGTACAATACTCATTTGTTATTATTAAAAGGAAATATTTGGAGTAATTAATGAATCTTAAAATAAATATAATATATATATATATTCATTTAAATTAAAACTAAATGCACCATTTTCAGAATTTGAATTAATTGTATATTTATATTTAAAATAATTATAATAATTGTTTGTATATTTAATTTTTTTCATTATTTATATTTTCATATTCCAATATTATTTTTATTCTTATATTTATAGATAAATTTATTTATTATTATAATTATATGATAAAATATATATATATATACGTGTAATATATATTATTTTATAATTAATATTATACAATATTTATAAATAAATATTATTATACAATTAACTTCACGTTTATTCCCTACCCTATACTTCCCTTTCCCGAAAAAAAAATCTATTTTGTGGATTTCGGTGCGAGCAAAAAAAAAAAAAAAAGCAAGGTGGCGAACAGGGAGGTTCATCCGTACAACACCGGGTGCGTGAGCCCGGGTGCATAACTTTATGCCGCAATTTCATTACAATTAAAATGCAGCTGAAGTGGAATCATTTATATTGTGCAAAAAAAAAGTGGAATCATTTATGATTATGGATACTCTCCTAAAATTACTATTAATTTAGGCGGTGACATTTATTGCATCACTTTATTCTAATAATCTTACTATTTTTTTAGATTTACATATCTTTTATTGAAACTAAAAAAATGCTAAAATCTCCAATAATAAGATTATATTAATTCTTCCGAAATTAGTAATTAACATTTACGTAAAAACTCAAATAAAAATCTAACATTTTTATAACAACTTAAATGATATTGCACACTATAAATTTATTTTAAAATATTGTTGGAACTTTTGTAGAACAATAAAAAGATAAAACATAATAAATGTGATAATATTTGAATCACATGGAAGAAATTAGAATTTTACTTTTTTTTGCTCAATAGAGTTTTCTTTGATATAAATTGAAAATGAATGTGGTACCCAAATAAGTTCGAGGGCACACCCATGTAAATCCTCTAGATCTTTATTTAATTCACTTTTATTGATTACAATATATTAATTGGATTCAAAATATTATAAGAATTTGAATTATATAATTTATTTTATATTCAAAATATATTTTCTTAATAATAAAATATTATATCTGCACCACAAAGATAGATGAATTTGCACGATGTGAGGTTGGGCATAATGTGAAAGCAAGGGGAGACAAAATCTGATGCATAGGGGAGGCATCTCAACCCCTCTCCTCCAACCATTATTTCCTTTGGAGATGGCTCGCTTTCAAGCTAATATTAAAAACAATATATTAATTTTAATAATTGTATTATATTTGATATATTTATAATATATTATATTATATATATAATGATATCTTAGCAGTAAATTAATTAATGTACAATTTAATACACCGTCATTAATATACAAAATCAATTATCAGTGATTAAACTTTTAAGTAGATAAATTTAATTTAAAATTATCCCATCATTACTAAACAACTAAAGGGCAAGTAAAAGAGTAGATCTAATTATAGAGAAATAATAAAAAATATAAATGTATACTATATTTAAATTTAGTGGTTTATAGTTACAGGTGGAATTAAATTGATAAATTTGAATTTGTTAATTTTTTTTAATAATTAATTGTTTGTATTAAGTTGAAATATTATTAATTAAAAAATTAGAAATATAAATTTATTTTTTAATTAAATTAAATAATTTATAAGTTATTATATATATAATTATATTAAATATTTTATGATATAATTTTATATAAAATAATATTAATATATAAATTTATTTAAAATATATAAAATTAAAAATAAAAATAAATAAAAAATAATAATATAAACAATAAATGAATGTATTAAAATAATTTAAGTATTAAATTATAGAATTACTCCTAATAACCTAAAAGTGTGATAATTATTTGTAGTGGTTTGGAAGCATCCAATCACAACATTACTAAATATATATCCAATTTGAGTTTTACTATAATAAAATAAATTACAAGTTTTTTTACAATAACCATTTCTCTAATAAACTAATAATTTATCTCAATATAATTAGTAAAACTATAAAAAAAAATAACTAAGTTTCCTAATAAAATATTTAATTTATATTAGTTTAGTTATAGTGTTTACCAAATTTTTATATTAAAATTTAATGATAAATCGTAAAACTAAGTTAATTTTTAGCAATTCATAAAAGTAAATTATTATAAAAAAAATTAAGAAATCACCCATAGCAATTATTATATTTCAAAGCTCAATTTAAATTTTTTACTAAAAGTAAAAATTACTTATTTTTCTTTTAAGATATAATAAAAAAAATTTATCAACCATTCAATTAAATTTATTTAATTGTTGTATAAATTGATATAATTAATTAACTGTATAAAAATATACATTAATATGAAATATTAACGAAAATTAAGAGCAACTAGTAAAAGTAAAAATAATCTAAATAAGTTGTATTATTAAGGAATAAATGAGTGTGAAATAATAGGTGTTAACAAAGTTTTGAAATCACCTATAACAACTTAAATTAGAATTTGTCGTTATACAAATATAGTTTTATTTCAAAAAAGTAATGTAGTATGTATAGATAATTAATAAAAATTTCTTATTTAAATAAGCTAATAAATTATTTTTAAGTAATTATTTTATACCATATAAAAATAGATCAAAACGATAAATTTGATGAAAATGTGATTAATTAATATAAAAATTGACCAAAATGATAAAAATAAATTTAATATTATCGGAAATAATGAAAACAAAGTATTAAGAAATTAGTAAATAAGTGTAGATTAATGGAATTTTTTTAAAAAATTTGGTAAAAAGATTTAGAATAAAGTGTACAATTAAATAATATATTAATTAAATAGAAAATAATCTCAAAATCAAAATTCTAAAATTTGATAATAAAATAAAAATAATAACTCCATTGATAAGAAGTGATAGATGTTCTTCCTTCATCTTTCCATCAAGTGACAAGAGTGAGCACTGCAAAATAGTAAAGCAATAATCAAAGACAAGATGGAGTGCTTGCAGCCATTGGTTATGTTAAACCCTAATAAAACTCCAAGATACAATTTTGTCTCTCTTTTTCTTGACTCTCACCCAACCGAACAAAAAAGTCCACCTGGATTATCATTGGAATTCAAAGATTTATTACTTGGATATATTAACTGCTGATAAATCAGAAGGCCTTAGAAAAGTGGACAGTTACTGCCAAGCTGGTAAATCTTTTTTGTTGTGATAAATAAAAACTCACATAGAATCAGATTCATGAACATACTTTCTAGAATAGAAAAAATCGATAATTAGGCAATTATGGGTGTGCAAAAAAGAATGTTGGAAGTTATGATTAAAGCAAGTAATGAAAAATAAAGTAGAATCCTGAGTTTATACAGAAGTACATTCATTTGGCACAGTCTTGAAACTTAGACTTTTTGCACTTCAAAATGGTGGAAACCAATATGAAGTCAACTATTCAATAGTGGAAGAAATTAAAAAGCACAAGATTGAAACACAGCATGCCTCAGGGAATAGTAACTTTGATGAAATTCCATTTTGTTGAATGAAAACTATGACAGGCTAAAAAATACTACACTTATACTAACTCACAAGATTATCATATGAAATATTAGGCTCCAGCCTTGAGCCAATCACATGCATTTTAAACCAATCAAAGGCTTCAATTTGAAATATAATAATTTAGCAGTTGTATTGCGACTTTTCAGTGCTGCAAGAGGATCTATTCTGCAAATGATCTTTCAAGAATCAAAGAATTCTTGATTTATGTAGCCATCCAAAAACAATACAGCATGATCATCTTGTCCAGTGTTCAGTTTGAAAATGCATATTGTTTTAGCCCTTCTGAGGGTCTGAAATCAGAATCATCACATATATCCAATCCAGAATAAACAGGTGAAAATGACACAGTATGACTTATGAATACCCTATGTGATAATTGAAAGCCAATGATATATGCAGTTATCTCAATTGAAACTGTCGGGCGCTCATGGCCAAGAATGTGGATACCTTAAGACCCCCAAATATTGCTCTCAGCAGTTATCTCTATGTACTCCACGGACCGTTGTATTTCTTATAAAAGAAATTGTATAATATTATTTTTAACTTTTTTTTTCGTATCAAACTTGTATAAAATATAGACAAATTATTAATAAAATATATGTAAAATTTTATTAAATACTCTCCGTTTTTCATAGTATTAAGTTATTTGAGTCTCATTTATTAAATATTATTTCCCTTCAAACAATCTTTTCATGTTCTCCTTATCAACTGTGTTCCATCGTATATATTGGATCTTACTTCTGTTCCTTGCTCATTCTTATGTTCACATCTCATTCTTGTGTTAACCTAAATTTTTGTCATCTGTATAAAAAAAATAAGTTATAAGCTGCTCAACATACTTGTATCATTATCAACCTTTCTTGCTACACTTACTAAACTATATAGTTTAAACTATTATATATAGATAAAAAATATGGATCATTTTTTGCAAGCATTTCAGCTCCTTAAATATGCTAATTGCTCATTACTTACACCATTCAATTTATTACTTCAACAACTAAATTATCGATTGTCAAGTCCATAATTCACGATAAGTTTTATTTCACTACTATTATTATATTCTTAACAATTAAAATTAACTTATAGTTTATTAGAATTTCTACCGCCGCTCAAATTTTACAACAATTAACCACTCTTTTCAATTTTTTCTGATCCAACAAAATATACTAAACCAGTAATAGTGTAACCTCAATAATCTCTATAGTTCTATTTCTACTTAACAACAAGTTTAATTCAAATTGACCACCCAAAAATTTTAAAATAAATAAAAAAAATCACAAAATTAGATTTTATGATAGTCAACCATCTCCACTACTTTTACATGTGAGACAAGTTGGTTCTTCCTGTATAAATCAACAAACTCAAGAGCTTCACTATCCGGTCTTTTAGAAGGAACTTATGATCAAGGAACTGCCATTGTAACAGTTCCTTCGCGTCGGAAGAATGATGCCAGTTTTCAATAGTAGAAGGAATGCTTTTTTAGAGGATTCAATCAAATGGGCTTCACAGTAGGTGGGTTGGAACACACAAACTAGTGACGGAATTATCCGTACAAACTATTCCAGTTCTGCTAGTGACGGAATTATCCACTTTTTTACTTTTGTGTGGTACTTGTACTTGATAGTCGACATCTATGTGGACGGAATTATCCGCTCAATCTTCCAATTATACATAGATAGGATCTAGTGCATCCTCTACCAAATCGACATATCGTAAGTCTCGACTCGATTGTAATTTTTTTCAATATCGTAATCTCAATTATAATGATATATTCAACCCTATTATCCCATCACTATATCGGTGGTTCTCTATCGACTTCAACGTACAATTATATCCCGTACACGAGTAACTAACAACCAGAAGGGCTCGAAGACAAAGATACTGAATCTCACGGAGAAACCTTGCTAATGCGAGAGCAACCAGCGTCACCTAATCTTAATCCCCGCCGTCCTCAATTTTCCGGCTTCAGATAAAAATGTGCAATCATTTTTTTAGCTTAGTTTGCAAATAAAATTTCAATAATTATCTAATATATAAAAATTAATTAAAATATCTGTCGATAAATTAAACTATAAAATTAAATTACGACGTAATCATCTAATCGACTTCTCCAAAGAAATCAACTTCACCTTCTTCCTTGTTCTTTCGCCCTTGGGTTCAACTTCCGGGTACCGAATTCAACTGTACCAAACCAAAATCCTTTCATTTAGAGTAACAAAGCACAAAAGCAAATCTAGCTTCTCTGATGATGTAATACAGTAACAGCCACCTATCCTCTGTCCTAGTTATTCTTTTTTTTTTTGCACTAAACTGTCCTAGTTATTCCACTTGAACATAAATAGCCTACAAAATCTGAGTTGAAGAAGTCCCATATAATTTTATCTATTGTGAGCCAATGGACCCCCAAGACATTCTCAGCCTCGCTCAGGCCGACTTCAACTTAGATGATGAGGAGGCCACGTGAGAGAGGATTCTGTGCCCCACAAACATGGCAAAAGCTCCCAAGAGACTGAGCGTTTTCAAGGTTGTGAACAGATCCATCTGCACAAATCACCAAGAAAGCTAAAGGAGAGAATCCAATTGCAAGTACAAAAGAATGGATTGCAAAATGTGAAGACTCAGACCTTCAGCCAGAAAAGTGCATAAAGTGATAGAATTGCTCCGATCCCAACATGGAATAGGATGGCAAACATGGCAGGTACAGAAGCACTAGGGAAGTTCTTCAAGTTCAGTCCCAACTTCAGTAGCTGCAAGGAAACATGAGTAGATGTTAGGAAACTAAAATGTATACAGCCTCAAAATGGACAAACACAAGGGAAGGTATAAGCACTTATATTTAATTGTTGGGGTAATATGGAATTCTCCACGCATAATTACTGGTTATTGCATCAATGTTGTTATAAAATTAAGACTGGAGGAGAATGGGATTTGGAAAGAGGCAGCAGCAGTAAAAGAAAGGTTAAATATCCTTACCCCAACCAAAAATCCAAGGAATGGCAAGAGAGTGAGAACAAGAAAGGCAAGAGAGAGATTTTCAGGTGGACGCTTCTCTGGAGATCTGAAGATGTGGCTTATCTCCCCTTTGGCCCCATATCTCAAGAAAGGATCAACTGACTGCAAGGGCAGTCGAGGTGCCTTCTCTGGTGCCTCTGGTAGATCCAATTCCACGTGACCAATAGCTTGATAGAAAGAATTTTCCTGAAAAGATGCAAAATTCATTACTGTTCAGAAAAGAAAAAAAACAAAAAAATTGTCACAGGACAATGAAATCTAGCCAAAGCCTTACCATTACTGTATCACCAACAGTTAGCTGAATATCATATCTACCAGAGAGATAGAAGAATTTCTCAACCAGCCCAAGAAAATCCTACAACATGGTGCCAAAAGATAGGTAGGTAAGAAGGAAAATCTTTGAAGCTACATATTTAAGGACAACAAAGGTGGACTTAACTAGAATGACTTGAAAATGCTTTCCTGAGTTCCCAATCATGAAGATATGTTCAGCCTTCTCGTGTTTCAACTTGAGAATTGCCTGAAGATAAAATTGAGTTAACTAACTGGATGATTAAAAGTTCAAAGCAACTAGGAAAGAGACTATTAAGTTACCAACCTGATGAGGTTTAAAGGCATTACCCTGAGGAGTACTCAACTGAAAGGATAGACGTAGCTTTTGAAGATGGTTTGCATCCAATGAGACATCATTTTCTGTCTCAAAATTTAACCTGAACACGATTTCAAAGGAACCAATTACTACAGGCATACGTCCATTCCTATTTCCCCAAAAAAATTGCCCACAAATAGCAAAAGCTGAGAAAAGCCATAGTTCAGCAGCATACTGCTTCTGTGTGTCAATGCTCCCGACATCACTGTCAAGTACAGAAATTTCAAACTTTTCAATTTTAATAGTCCCTGATACATGTACAGGAACTTTGGTTTGGCCACCAGGGGCATAAATTTTCCCATCTTTCGAGTTGTGAAAGACAATCTGTCGAAAATTGCCAACATTTCATATAATAAGAAAGTGCCGTTACTTAATCAAGCAAATACCCAAAGAAGCATTATAGTGAATAGAAAAGAAACCTCAAAAACAAATATGTATTTTCCAACATCAGTAGATGCAGGAAGATCCAGGACATGGAGAGCACCTTCTTCATCAAAGACAAGTTCCTATGAAACAAATATTCAGCTTAACCAAGTTCAGGTTGAAGAGTCCAATAAATATGATAGAGAACTCTTGCATCAAAATTATGGCAGCCAAGACATAGGATTAAGGAGTTTAACAGAGTCACTACCTGATTCTCAATAACTGAAACATCCTTGGAACCAGAAATGGAAGCACTCACCACCTTCACACTCAAGGGAGGTGATCTTGAACTAAGAGCAGTGGTTACCTTGACCTGCCATATTCACAAACCATAGAATGTATGCTTCGTCTTAAATTAGTCAACAAGGCATCAATTCTTGATGATCAACCAAGTGAATCAAGGTCAGCCTACTTCCAATAAAGACAAGTTGAAAGTTTCATCAGGATAACATACTTTGAGCTTGTCTTTCTTTGTCAAGGAAATCACTGTGGCAGGGAGTGTCAATATAAGTGGAATAGAAACCCTACAGAAGCAAAAACATATCCCCCAAAACTCAAAATCTTGAGTATATCAGAAAATCGTCAAAATAGCACTTATAATTTAACTAAATAACAAGAAGAGGATACTTTTTTCAAGAGCTACCACAGAATGTAAAAGCTAATACATCATCATAATACAAGAAATGACAGGAATCATTTTCATTTACCTGCTATTTTCCAGGCAACTTAGGGAGTTCACTTGATTGAAAAATTCCTTGGCATCTCCAGGGATTCCAATGCTAAGGAAATATTTCGTCAAACCCAGAATCTTGTCCTCGGGGAGCTGCCACTCACATAAAAACTTTAGAAACTGGATAAATTACTAGCTAAGATAGTACACACTAGAGTAAACATAACTCACATTCAATGTTCCAGAAGCTGCAGAAGCAAAGGCTGTAACACCTTGTACAACTGATGAGGTCGTTGCAAGAGAACTCACAGTACCAGATTTGTCATCAAAATAAAAGGTCCCGTCATCTACACAGACACAATATCTCTCAATCAATCAATAGACTGATGTACAAATCCAAGGAAAAAAAAAAGTAAACTCCAAGGGAAGATCAAGGTGTACCATATTTCTCAATACTGTCGAAAAGCTTAAGTATATCACTTTTTACCACATTAATCTACACAAAAAAAAAGAAAATTATTATTAAATACTAGAAGCAGAAAGAAATAATTATTACATACTTCCACCCATAATACACAAGATTTACATCTACTCTCATATGAAAATAGAAGCATATACAAAAAATGCGTCATTACACTGCTGTCCACTCAAATTTTCATAAGAATCATAATAACTTGTATGTTCAAGAAACATGTGAATGGACAGCTATTTAGGAAAGATACATTAAACAAATCGATTTACAATATGAGCGCCTACTACTAGAAGGTAAGGGAACTACCAGCTCCGCCTATTTGGAGTTAAATTGAACTGAGCAGACTCTAAATGAACATGCTGAGCATTGCATTTCTCTAGATTATGTAGACTGAAAATCAAAATAGATCTGCCAAGGAAGAGGCAGCTAATCTTTCAACTCTCATAACTTCAATTAAGAGAGAGAGATCAGCAATAACTGGGTTACCCTTGATTTCCCTATGTCCTTAGTTGCCAAAGAGATTACTCCAGCTAGTGCTTCAAGTGCCATTCCT
The DNA here is from genome assembly GCA_030064435.1 of Trapa incisa. Taxonomy (NCBI): domain Eukaryota; kingdom Viridiplantae; phylum Streptophyta; class Magnoliopsida; order Myrtales; family Lythraceae; genus Trapa; species Trapa incisa. The sequence goes on along the minus strand of CM057775.1, from coordinate 3,885,204 downwards.
ATAAACATAGCACAAAATGGTGGATATATAGTACAACATGAAGTATAAATAAAAATATTGAATCACACATTCTGAAGTAGTATTGATTTATTTGAAAGAGCATCTAAGACAGAATAACTCATGGACATATCAATGGCCATAGAGCATTTCATTTACATTAAAACATCAGTTTCAGTAATTGGCAATACCAACTTCAAGAGATTATCTACCAACACTTAAATATCCAACTTGTTTTCTATAAGTTTGTTGGAAACTAGTTTTGCATTAATTATTATAATCTAGAATGCAAGTATAAGAAGGAAAGGAGTTCAGAAATAGAGAATAATTATAGTGTGAAGCAATGAATGCTTTACCAGCTGCATATGTACTGGATGCAGGATTATCAGAACTATAGCGCCATCTTCCATCACTCTGGCTTAGAGCCTGCAAAATATTACATATGCAGGGTCAATAACTGAAAGGAGCCCAATGTGTATCCTAGAATTGTAAATTGATGACCTTGGCGTGTAAGTAAGCAGATAAAAATGCCAGACATTCACATTGCTATGTTACGCTTTTGGCTCCACTACACAGTGACTCTAGCATGGCTAACTAATTTCAAGAAAACCATTTAATCAAGAACCTATCTCAAATTAAGAAAAGCCAATAAATAATCAACCTTAATTGCTTGAAAAACCCCATCCGCATCATCAAGTAGTACATCAGCCTCGGGACTTTGATTCTAGAAAAGACAACACGGAATACATCAGATTAGGATTGAAAAATGACATATTCTTGCAAAACAAGAACCAGCCATCACAAAATGAGAATCTCATTCACCCATCATTACTTTGATAAGAACCAATGCTGCTATTGAGTAATATAAGTCATTGAGTGATTTTGCATTGCTGGGAATGGACTTGAGTCTTGAGGCAGTGGCCTAAGTGGAGACAACAGGAGAAAGGAAATAATGAACAAAAACCATTCCATGCGATCAAGGAGGACCATTAAACCAGTCAGAGAAAGTTTGGTATTCATACCTCAAACTGGCTGCCATCACATTTCAAGAGGCTACTAACTTTCAAGGCATAAAATAATTCCTTTAAGGGTGAAGAGGATGCGCCAAGAACTTCTGATACCGATGTGCAAGCAGTCACACGTACATCAGGCTTGGCCTCAATTCCGAGAATCTTGAATGTTTGCACAGCCTCGTATGTCTCTTCTATGCTGATCATAAGTTACTATAATAAATCAACACCCAAAACTGACTTTGCCAAAGGACCCCATTTCAGTTGAGTTCTAGTACTAAAATAAAACTGGTGGGAATAATATAAAGACTAGATTTCAAGGCAAAGCATAAAAAAGCAATAAATTTTAGTCCGCTAAATTAGGAGGGCGATCAAATTTCTAAGTTCACACTCATCTAAACCTCTCTTTTCTTACTGAAAAGCATACTAAAGTCACAGCAGTTCCAGTTCCTTATGGCTAGATAAGGAAACAATCATTCATCCATACCTCTTGCTTCACTTCTTCAATGAAAAAGCTAGCTGGAGATGAAAATTAATTGAAGAAAGAAAGATCTCATCATCATCCAAAATTACCCTTTAACTGTTGGGGTTCACAGGTAGGAGGTCAACCTAAAACAAACAAATCAGATAAATGAGGGGTTTAGCTGGGGTTCGAGAGAAAAAAGTTCAACCTTTCAAAGGATCCATCAACAGGTGTGAAGATCTCGACTGCAGCAGATCGATGAGAATCAGACACAGGCTGAAAATTGGTCGCATTAGTGTAGATCGAACCCGCAGCTACAATCAAAAGCAGCAGGACAATTGCATCTCCACTAGATCCCGATCTCCGTCCCGTAGCCATTGAAACTTCCAAACCAGAAACCAAAAATTGGACGAAGAAATCAGCATTAACATAAACGACAAGAGCACCAGCAGCAGATTTGAGATCGATGAGCTGGAAGAAAATGGCCAAGATATGAATTGATATGCCGAAGAGAACCCAACCTCAAAAGCCACAACAGGAACAACTGATGGTAGCGCTCTCGATGATTCTCGATCTGGGCCTTCTGATGCAGAGCCTTGCGCCTCTGCTCCTCCCCTCTTCTTCTTCCTCGGAGCTTTACTGCGTCGGAGCTGACCTAACGAGAAGTCAAGCCAGTGACCGGACAGTGAGGACTGAGGATGGAGATTGGACCGGTAAGAGCCTGGCTTTCTCAGTATTATTGGGCCCAATTAATGGGACACTCATTCACATGTGGGCCTATTTTACGTGGGCCTTAACCCAATTGGTATAACTTTAATCATTAAAAAATTAGGTTTTATATTTATGATATTTTTATAAATTATTTAAAAATAAATATGAGAATTGCGACTTCAGCCATTAAACAGAGACTTTGGCTTTGGAGGCGTGGAGGCGTGGAGACGTTTGAGCCATCAATGGCAGCTCCTCTTCTCCTGCGAAGGCAGGCACGAGCTCAGTATATATAACAGCGCTTACCTTCCAAAGGGAGTAGAGCTTCGAAGCGAAACTTAGACATTGAAGCATAATGGGTAACGGTGGAGTGGAGGAGATGGGAGATGCAACGAAGAAAGAGAGCATCAGGGTTCTGGCCATGCAATTCGCCTACGATCCCCAGGCACCTCTCTTTGCCGACTTCAATCTCTCGGTCTTCCCCGGATCTCGCTGCCTCCTCATCGGCGCGAATGGGTCAGGTGAAGCCGATCGCTTTCTATATGATTCGTTGGATTTCCAAGCTCCGGGGCAGTGATTTCTATCATCTCGTATCGGGATTACATGTTAATCGATAGATTTTAGAATTTCTCATTGGATGCTATTAGGTTATAGAAACTGTTGGAACGGTACGAGGTTCGTTAGTGGTAGGGAGACGAATGAAAGAGGTAGTTCTTTGGTTAGAGGACGAAGTGAGTGAATTCCTTGAGAATTCATATCCAAAATAGGAACTTATGAGGGGTAAAGCTCCTCCTTGGATCACCCTCAACTCTATTGTGTAATTACAAATGGCGTTGCTGTTTTGAGTCACTTGCGTCGGATCACAGACACTATGTTGAAGTCTTACAGAGCTTTATCTTACTCGGACTATAATTTCTGCTACAGGTAAGACTACCTTGCTGAAGATCTTGGCTGGTAAGCACATGGTTGGAGGGCAGGAGGTCGTGCGAGTGCTGGGCCGTTCTGTTTTTCATGATACTCAATTGGTCTGCAGTGGTGACTTAGCCTACTTGGGAGGATCGTGGAGTAAAACCATTGGCTCTGCTGTAAGTTAGCCTAGTGACCTTCCTATGTTGCTGTATCTGGTCTGGTGCAGTGTTGCACTTTATCCAATTTTGGAGTTTTCTAAAGGCTTGCTGTGTCGAACTGTTGCTTCATTTGCTCTATATGGAAGAGAACACAATTATGTTGGATCCTGGCGTTAATGTTACATCCCTGTTATTAAAATCAAATTCATCCAGTACCTGTAGTCATTGGAAGAATCTAGTAAACTTTGTGATCATATCATTTGCTTGTCGGAAACAATTCATTAATATTGGTATTCTGGCACTTTGGTACAAATGTAGCTGCTCGTTTTTGATGCATTGAATTTCACATATGGTAATGAGTTAATATTTCCTTCACGTGTTCTCTTTTATGTTCTTTCTTTTTTTCATGTTCGTCTAAATAAATCATATACTATTCTTATTTCCATTGCTTCTGAAAATGTTCAGGGTGAGATTCCACTTCAGGGAGACTTCTCTGCAGAACATATGATTTTTGGAGGTGTGTGATATGACCAGTAATTGCACTTGATATTTTCTTCCTTCATCAACCTTTCTTCCTGCTTGCTGGTATCCAATGCTGCATTTACCCACCAATTCCATGTGCACAGTTGAAGGAGCTGATCCAGTAAGGAGAGATAAGTTGATTGATCTCCTTGATATAAATCTGCAGTGGAGGATGCACAAGGTTTCAGATGGGCAACGCCGTCGGGTCCAAATTTGTATGGGCCTTCTCCATCCTTTCAAGGTAACCAGTATTGTCTTAAGGGGCAGGCTTTGTTTCTAGTCTCCATAGGTTAAAGTCAGTAAAGTCTATAAAATGTGTGCTGGAGTTTTGGTGGCAATGGATGCATGTATTTTTCTCCATGTGATCCGTTAAAGATGATGAAGTGGCCAATCTTATTAATCATAGAGTGAATGACTTTTTTTCTTGAAAATATATCTCTATCCTATAATCATAGCTGATAGCATACTTAGCATTGCCCTGCTTGATGATGTTATGGGATCAATTCAAAGCATGCTCTGTGGGCATGGAAGGTAACAGCTGTTTGTGTCCTTCACTGCTGCAGGTTCTTCTGCTGGATGAGGTAACAGTTGACCTCGACGTTGTGACTAGGCTGGATTTTCTTGATTTCTTGAAGGAAGAGTGTGATGAGGTGAATTTTCTGTCAATTCTTTGTGGTAAAAACTGATAGTGTCAAGCAAATTATCAGTGTTGGGAAGATTATCTCTTTCAATATGATCTTCTGTTCCAGAGAGGAGCTACCATTGTCTATGCCACACACATATTCGATGGGCTTGAGACATGGGCAACTCATCTCGTGTACATCCAAGATGGTGAATTGAAGAGGACACAGGAGATAACCCAGGTCGATGAGCTTAAGCACTCAGGGAACCTCCACTCTACTGTTGAATCTTGGTTGCGTTTGGAAACAAAGTTGGAGAAGAAGAAGAAAACCATTCCCCCCACCCAATCCCAGAAGACATCCCCTTATGGTTTCTCACCCTTCTCCTCATCCAGGCACATGGCATATTACCGTTGATCTTCTTCACCCAGGAAAAAGGCATAGTAGAAGTGCCATATCAGTTCATTGCCTAATCCAAGGTAGTCACAACCCTTGGCATAACTTGCAGTTGCTGTGGGTGGTGCTCCTCAACAAAGATCCAGTGGCAGTAGATTGCTTAGACCATGCCAATTGATGTGTTTTTTTTGGCCAAAGTAATTGTTTGTTGTTTTTAAGGCCAATGTAATTGTTGTTGTTTCTCTCAGTTATTTTAGTGACAATAAATTTGATGCATACAGCTTTGGTTTGGGGCAACATGATGTATACTGAAGGTCCCGGAGAGCCTCGCGTCTTTCCTATTGCTTCAATTAATCTATATATACTTTAAAATTATAATTTATAATATATTTATATTTTATTTAATTTTTAAATATTTCTTTCAACAATTATAATATTATATAATGTGTATACAAATGTAATTTTTTTAATTAGTAATCAACCTTTTACAAGTTGGATATAATTATTTCTATTTCATACTAGTCAAATAACAATATTAGTATATTGAATATAAATACAATAAAATCAATTACTTTAAGACGACCTTAATGGATTCTTATTCAAATAAAATTTATTTGATTAATATTATCTATAAAAGTATTTCATTCAATCATGTGAGTAATAAATTATTGTCATAGTATGATTACCCTTCAAAATTAATTAGCACTTTTTTTTCAATAAAAATCCTATCAAATAAATGTAGAAATTTTGGATATTCAAGTTTAAAAAAACAAAAGTTAATTATTGTCATGAGGAAAACTTTGCAGCCAAAATAAATTTTCAAAAAAATGTTGTAGGCCTGTATTTGGCTTTTTAATATTTTAGGGTTCATTTATTGAATGAAAATCTCTTGACTACTGATCGTTGACATTGATAGGGTACTTTGACAAGATGGTTGAGGTCTCCTAGAGGAAGGGAGAGAGAGAGAGAGAGGAGAAGCAGAGAGATTCGCGGGAAGACAGAGGACGACAAATTTTAGAGAAGAGGTCTCATCAGTCGTCTGTCCTCCATTTTCCTCCCAAAATTATCGCTCTTCTCCTTCTATTCATCTCCATCATTCAGCCTTTTGTCAGATTTCTATCATTTCTTATCGTTGCTGCTCCTGTCTCTTCTCAACGTACAGTCAAAAAATTGGTAATCTTTACGTGGCTTCTTATTTTTTTATTCTGGATTTTTTTCTTGGTGATGACTTTCCTGCAATTATTTGTGTTTCACGATTTTTTTGCTTCTCCGGGTTCGTACTGGCGCGTTCTTGATTGGAATGACCACTTCCCGCTTGATTGAATATGTCCGTGTGGCTGATCGTTGTTGTATGCTGCAACTTATATACAAGAACCTGGAAAAGCTGCATATTTTGTTGTTTTCTTTCTCTGTTTATCCATTTTTTCGTTCTGCTTTTGCCTCAGATGTTTACGAGTTTCTAAAATTTCAAGGTTATTGACATGATGAATGGTGATTCCCTTCACTGTAGGCCTGTGCCGCGCTGCTTTTGATTTTCATAGCTTCTCAAAGACTATTTTTAATATAGGAATGGTCAGTACCTGATCATTTCTGGGAGTGGACCTGTTGAGGTAGATCAAAGCTTCTTACCTTTGTAAATATTCTATAGTCGAGGCTAGGATGGATTCAGCCAGAAGTTGGCTTCATAAATTTCAACCCCGGGATAAGTTGAGAGCGGTGTCAAGGAAGAAGGAGCCAGGTGGTTCAGGGAGAGAGGAAGGATCTGCCCATTCAGGAGATGATACACCTTCTGATGTCACAAAACAGAGAGTTGCTGCTGCAAAACAGTACATTGAAAATCACTACAAAGAGCAGATGAAGAATCTGCAGGAGAGGAAGGAAAGGTAATGCTAATGTTTCTCTATGAGATTGACTTGAGAAGCCATGTTGTAACTAAAAAGAGCTGTTTTACTCTGGAACATTGCCTTTACTGCTTGCTGTTGACCTCCTCACTAGTGATGTAGCAAGTTATTATTCCAACATTTTAATCATTGATAAGAAAGAAATGCCAGGGTAGTTGAAAAATGTCATTGCTCAATCTTGAGTGCCTATCTTTAATAGGTGGACTTATGCTTTGTAGAAAAAAGACTGCAATGAATGATCTTATTATGCTTTTTAGAGAAAGTCTGCAACGTATAATCTTATTATCTTTAATCAATTTATTAATAGTTTGTATCTTTAACAGGTAGTTGAAAAATGCCACTGCCCAATCTTGAGTAATTTATATGGTTTTATCAATTCTTTTCAGGCGAAATATGTTGGAGCAGAAGCTGGCCGATGCTGATGTTTCTGAGGACGATCAAAATAACCTCCTAAAGTTCCTGGAGAAGAAGGAAACTGAGTACATGCGCCTTCAGAGGCATAAAATGGGTGCAGATGATTTTGAGTTATTGACAATGATAGGCAAAGGTGCTTTTGGGGAGGTACATAATTTCTCTCAGTATTTCACCATGTACTCCTATTTTTGGTTTTATGCTATTTTGAAAAGCTATTGAATGATCCGTTCTTTTTTAATCATTGGATAAACCTTCTGCTACTTATCTACCTTTTCTCAACTTGCGCTTGTTTATGTATATAGTATTCAGTGTTCACATGGAGAAAGAGTTTTGTTCACAGTGTTTGGTTTTTCATATGGGAAATGAGTTTTCTAAACCTTTGGTTTCATGCAAGCTCTGAAATTTTCTGTTTATTTTTACTCATCTCCTGATTGATTATCCTTTGTTTCTTTTTTTTAAAAGTTAAATTATCCTCTGTTTCTTCACTTCAATGTAATGTGATTATAATGCTGATGAATGCCAATGAGAGCTTGATGTCCCTTTCTGGTTCAGGTTAGAGTTTGCAGGGAAAAAACAACAGGCCAAGTATATGCAATGAAAAAGCTCAAGAAATCAGAGATGCTTCGTCGAGGTCAGGTAAACTTCAAAATCCTCAATGCTTACAACCACAACTGTGCTGTCAGGTTTCTGATTATGTAATATGATTAGGCTAGCACATGATTATCTGCACCTCGCTGCTGTGTACATTTTGGTCATTCATGTTACATTTATAATCTTTCAGGTTGAGCATGTCAGGTCTGAGAGGAATCTTCTTGCAGAGGTTGACAGCAACTGCATAGTGAAGCTATACTGCTCTTTTCAGGATGAAGAGTTCCTTTACCTTATTATGGAATATTTGCCTGGTGGAGATATGATGACTTTGCTCATGCGCAAAGATATATTGACTGAAGAGGAATCAAGATTCTATGTTGCTGAGACTGTTTTAGCTATCGAATCAATTCATAAGCACAATTACATCCATAGGTTCGTGTCATAATAAAGTTCTATTAAATTTTCACATTTTTTAATAGAATGATGCAGAGGATCTGACCCTATTAAAGATTGCCTAGCTCAAAAATGGAATTTGTCTGGGACTTGACTAACATTTTCTTCATCCTGAGCTTGGGTGTACTTTCCAGTGCTACCATAGTATGTTGCTCATAATATTGAGAACGAGTCATCTCAACTCATTTCCTTCAATGACTAGGAGAAGTACCAATCTGAACCCCAATACCAGTCAGATTAGGATCAATCCATGGTAGAGTTAAGCTCAACTTCTGAATATCATGAAAATTGAGGTAATTTGTAAAATTAGAAATTTGACATAAGGTTGTCAAGTCACTTGGGGATGAATTTCAATTTTGGGATCAGTTCAATCACCTAGAAGTTTCTATATAGAAGTTTAAGAGGCTTGAGTCAGTGCCTTTGGAAGAAGTTTGCTTGTTTATATCATGGAAACACATGTACTTATCTATCTATTCATTTATTTGTACAGAGACATAAAACCGGATAACTTGTTGCTGGATAGATATGGTCATCTGAGACTGTCAGATTTTGGGCTTTGTAAACCTCTAGATTGCAGTATTTTAGAAGAGAAGGATTTTGAAGTAGGAAACAACAATGAGCTCTCACAAAATGATGAATCTGCTGCAGTGCCAAAGCGGACACAACAAGAGCAACTGCAGCATTGGCAGAAGAATAGGAGGATGCTTGTAAGTTTCTACAGTTTTCCTTAGGAACTTGTTAATCTTATTTTCTTCTTGGATAAAATTATGGGGACTTTTCTAAGAAAAAATTGTGAATATTTTTCTTATATATTTTATTTTCCCCAAAAATGAGAATAATAGATGGGAAGTATATTGTTACAAAATGTCTCCTGGACTGCATTGAAATACATGCTAATAGAATGGGTAGAGTCATACTATCATTTTAGCGGTCTGCTAAACACAAAAAAATGGTGAATCGGGTGACTAACTGCTACTCTAAAAACCAATTATTCCACCACTAGATGCTAGATTTAACTGTTCGTAGGATATATATATACATGTATAGATATTTTAAATTATAGCTTTTGGGTTCTACTTTGGTGTCTGGTGAGGTTTTCTCTTGATTATTTTACTTTTAATCTGAGGGTGCAGGCTTACTCCACTGTTGGTACTCCTGATTATATTGCTCCAGAGGTTTTGCTGAAGAAAGGTTATGGGATGGAATGTGATTGGTGAGTTATCTATGATAGTGATTGTAGCATTATTAGAACAATGTATTGACTTTAAATGCTCTAAAAGAAGTTACTGCTTGAGATTAAATCATTGGTTTGTTTTTCACAATTGATCACTTCTGGGACAGTCTGCATTGGACTAACTTTATCCATTTCTTTATTCATCATATGAGACTGATGCTTTATTATCTCCTAAGCTTCTCCCTTTTTTGGGTATGAACTTCTTGGATTATTAAAATTGTTTGCACCATCATTGAAAATTTACACTTGATAGGTGGTCGCTTGGTGCTATTATGTTTGAAATGCTTGTGGGTTATCCTCCTTTTTATTCAGATGATCCAATGACTACATGTAGAAAGGTACTTTCACAATTTATTGGTTTTTTTCTGTCAAGGTCCTCCCTCAAGTTTGATGATTTTCATGCTTGATCTACTTTACATATGTATGAGTATTTTGTGTTCTTCATTTTGGTCTCTGCAGATCGTGAACTGGAGAACTCACTTGAAGTTTCCTGAAGAAGCAAAGCTTTCTCCTGAAGCAAAAGACCTCATCAGCAAGCTTCTATGCAATGTGAATCAGAGGCTTGGAGCCAAGGGTGCTGATGAAATAAAGGTATTGTAGGATTTGTCCTATTCTAGAATTTTCGATTTACCCAGTTTTAGCTTAAATTTTCAGGCACATCCCTGGTTTAATGGCACTGAATGGGATAAGATATATCAAATGGAAGCTGCATTCATTCCAGAGGTTAATGATGAACTAGACACCCAGAACTTTGAAAAATTCGATGAGGTATAGTCCCGTTGATACTTTATCTAATCTCAATGTATACTGAAGAAAGATACTAAAAACCAGAATGAAAGAAAAAGATGGAAACTTTTACCCTTTGTGTTCTATCCATATCTAGAATTTTCCAGCCATTCGCCCTAGACCAGTGTACACATGTCAGAAAACTGTGTATATAAGCATTCTTTCAGACAAAGTTATCTCTTCTTCTCTTTTCTGATTTGCAGTCTGAGAACCATTCTCAAGGTTCATCAAGATCAAGCCCGTGGAGAAAGGTAGGCTATCTATTCTGTGTATCTTCGAGTATAAAACATATGTTCTTATATCTTGGTTTTGTTATTCTCTGTCATTCCTTATTGTACATTCTTGAGGTTGTTGATTTCCTATTTTATGTAGATGCTGTCTTCCAAGGACATCAATTTTGTAGGTTACACATATAAGAACTTTGAGATTGTCAATGATTATCAAGTACCAGGGATGGGTAATATCTATAATCCCTCTTCGTATCAGTATGATTGTTGTTTTTCTTTCTTATAGGTGTAGCATTATTATATTCTTGACTTTCATTTTCTGGATTTAGCTGAATTGAAGAAGAAAAACAATCAATCAAAGAAGCCGTCCATCAAATCAATTTTTGGTATGCTTTTCTACCTTTCCTTCCCTGCTATCTTATTTGTTCTAGTTGTGGATAGATAAGTGGATGTGCAGACAACTGTTTTAGGTGGTATTTAAAGTCCCATAACATTATATTTACCATTTGGAACTTTATATCACGCACCATAAACAGAGGAACCATAAGAAGATGGAGGCCTCAAATTTCTAATACCTTTTCCAATATTACATCAAAAGGCCCCACTAAATTAGTGCATGAAACTCATTTCAAGATCCTACTATAAGTTATTAATTTGCACCAATTTTTTTTTGTGGAATTCAGCAGAGGGCGAATCCAAGACCACAGGTACTTTTTTTCTGTTATTCTTATCAAAGGAAGTTCTTCAAATCTCATGCATCAGTGAAGCTATTTTCTGGGACAATATGAGAACCCGGAAGACTATTTTATTTTAACAAATTCTTTTGCCCCCTTTCTGCAGATTAGCCAAGGAGCTCTGACATTATATAGAACTTCCCCTTACAATGGCTGTGGATGTTGCAGACCTCCACAAACTGCAGTTGGCATCCCTTATTTTTTCTGGTGCCCTTTTTCCTGGTTACTTGAGATGATCTAAAGCCCAAATTGTTTTGAGAATTGTTGGAAGATCTCAGATTTTGAAGGAACTTCCATTTGCACAGGATGATTTAGATGCCAAAATAGATTCTTTATCATCTTCTCCTGACCATTCATATGAACGTTTCTCTTGCTTTTTGTCTGTACCACCCACAAAACACTAGTGCACAGCATTTCGATTCTGTAATCTACAGAGATGACATTGGCATTGAGCATTGTACAAAATTCTATGTATTTTTTTACTCTTATATACCCCTCTGGGCATCAGTTACATTCAAAAGCACAGTGCAACTCGTGACTTTTTGCTCTATAAGTACATGTTTTCAGCAACTGTTGGACAATTTGGAATTGGTGTGTCCTGCAGATGCTATTTTGTTCAAATGCAATCTTTGGCAGTCCAAGATGGATAGGGTGCGTTGATCTTGAGATATCCATAATATGCAGAGTTATGATGTATTGAGCAGTAAATGATGGTTATTAACTGATGGGCTGATACGAGACAAAGTTGCAAATAACGGGGTAAATTGTTATAACTGAAAAAATAGGCAATTGGGATGGAAAATGGGGGACCAAATTTAAATTAATTGTCAAAACAACTTATCTTCCTCCCAAGTTCCCAACTCCTCCCTCCATTTTTATTCACTCATACGCTCTCTCTCTCTCCCCTCTCTTCTCCTTCCATGGCCGAGGCTTGTCCCATGACCCTCCATACGACGCTGATCTCGGCCTTCCGTCCACTGAAGGAACTCCACTTTTTGCAAATGAGCGTGAGGTATTTCCTCTATTCAAACCAGGTTTTGATCCGAGAAAAGTGGCTTTTCTCCAACGTAACCTGTTTGACTTGATAATCAAGGGGAAATTCGTGTAATTTATAGCATCCATCTATCATATGTCCGCTCATACTACAATCCTCTTCATCTTCCACCATTGATAAAAATATCCAACTTATTCTTGAAAGATAATGCTGCTATCATTGTCTAACACCAGGCATGCGGGACCAAAATCATTCCAGGACTATCGCTGAAAGTAAAGTAATATGGATTTTGGGCCTAAGGATCGAAATTATCAGCCGAAGAATGAGAAGTAATTTAAAACCGGCATACCTCGAACATTTTGATTTCGCAGCAGAATCGCACTTCGTTTTCAATTTTCACTGCTTGATATCAATATATCAAACCTTGACGGATCTGAAGAAGATTTGAAGTTGATTCTTCCACTGACAATTTCTTACTTCTCCCGATCTGTAGATTGAAACTTCTCGACATACAGAAAGAAGTAAGAAAGGGAAGAAAAGAGAGAAAATGGAGAATTGAAATTGTTAAAATTTTTTAATTATTTCTTACTTGCAATAAGCTTGCAATAAGTTCGTTTATATACACACTTAGACGATCAAGCACATAAAGCTTTTTTTTTAATTTATAATAAAATTTATTTTAGCATTCACAAATCAGCCTTATACCGCGTTTGAATATTTCGGGGTAAAAAAAAAAAAAGAGGCAATGATAGTCGGGTCAGTTCTCCTAGGCCCGTATTAGACTATCGAGTTCATTTATTTAACCCGAACCCGGTGATCTGGTCTCATCCGGGCCATCGGGCCATGCGGTCTCCCATTGACGAGAGAAGAGACAACGTCAATGCTTTGTCAAAAGATAAAACAGCTTAGAAAAGATGGGACAGGTAAAAGCTTAGGAGCCACTTTCTAAATTCAGCAAAAAAAAATTGCAAATTTTGCTTTCCATATTTTTTTTCCCCAAGAAACTCGGATCTTCTCCTTGTTTTGGCTGTTTTTCCCGCCAAGAAATGCTGTATCATGCCATTCCTCCTCCTTTTTGCCTTAAACAGGGTATCAACACCCAACTCCCAAGTTCAATTCAAAACTTCCCTCTCCTCATGCCATCCTTTCTTCTTCCATACTCTCTCTCTCTTTCTCTCTCTCTCTTTCACTGCCCATCTTTGGAATTGAAGATGACCGAATCCTAGGCTGCAGCTTATTCCAAATTCAGCCAAAGGTTTTCCATAGGAGGCCTGGACAAGCTGAGATGGGAAATGCCATGCCATGCCTTCCATGCAGGTTTCCTTCCCCATCTGATGGGTTCTGCTGATCTGAGCTGAGCTGATCTGGTCCTGAACACGAAAAAGAACTTCTCCGACTCCCTTCCTTTCTCTGTGAACCGGTGGATAGTTGGTATGTCAACCAAAATGAAGGGCATCTTCAAGGGCCTCAGATACATTTCTCAGATATTTGGTATGTCTAAATTTTCTTGGACAGTGCTTCGATTTCCACTCATAATGCTGTTTTCATGACCTTGGAGAGGTGTTGTTTTAACACTCTAATGATGTTTAGAGGAAGAAAAGGAGCAGGAAATGGTTATCGGGCTCCCCACTGATGTAAAGCACGTAGCCCACATAGGCATGGACGGTCCTTCCAACACCCCACCCAGCTGGGTAAGTCTTGTTCTAATGAAGATCAAATCAATGCCATGGAGGTATTGGTAGTGTAGTTTTCTCATCCTGTCTTTGGATACCATGAAAAGGAAAACTGGTCCTTCTTGAGCCTGCCTGTCCTGTTCCTCGCCCTAGTTTGCTCTTTCATATTGCTCCCATTTGATTCCTTCGATTTTGACTCACGAGATTTCTGAAAGATGGGTCAAATGAAACAAGCAGATGAATGAGTACAAGCAGGCAGATACAAAAGGAGGTTCCAAAAAGGAGGCTTCTGATCCTAAACCATTTGACAGCAATTCCATGGCATCTGAAGGTACGTAGATAGATATATGGATTCCTAGACCTTTCCGAAAAGTTTGTAATATAAGGTTCTTCTAATTGGTATTGTATGGCGGCGGCATGGACCATAAGCAGGATCGTGTAGGAGGCGGGCAAAAGCACAGGGTTGCCACGGTTCTCCAGGCAGGGACCTGCCCGAGGTGCCCAAGCCGTCCCGCCGCCACTCATCATCGACAAATGGTGTTGAGTCACCCACCAAGGCCAAGTCGGAGAGGCGCCGGCACTCCCGCCATGCCTCGAAAGGCTCCTCCCCGGGAAGGGACTTTCTCGTCGGCGTGCCATCCGACGTGGAATCCGAATCGGGCCTTGATTCGCCGCACAACCTGCCAGCCATGCCGAAGAAGACGAGGAGAAAGAAGTCGAAGGAGACTACCGGGCAGGTCAGGAGGTCGAAGCTTGGGTCCGAAGCTTCTGCAGTATCATCAGAGGTGCCGGTCTCGGCCCCCCAGAATCACTGTTCCAGCAGTTTACAGTCCGTCGAATAAGGACACGTCCACGAGGGGTTTGCCGCATCGTTTTTTATGCGCAGAGATGTACCCTTGGGACTGCTCATTTTCCCTCTAGGGTACCCCCCTGCAACACAAACACAGCAACAGCAGGCTAGTCTTGCTTATGGAGAAGATGAGAGAAGAACAGAGGAGAGAAAGAGGAGGGAGGATTTTGTTGCTTCATAATTTAAGACAGCAGTAAGATTTACTTTCATGATTCCTTCTCGTCATCATCCTCGAAAGCCAAAACTTCTATGTATGTATGTGATGATATTTTCGTGGCAGTTCTTCATCTAGCTAGCGTATCCACTCTGGGTTGCCTATTGTACATTGCTTACTGAATATTTGTTCATCAAACCAGAGCTATTACCTGGAATTTCAACCGTGAACAGGCTAAAATATTCAAACCATGGCTCTAAGATCATGGTCTGGTCAAATTCTTCCAGTTCAAATCCCCCCAGATTCCTCCCCCAGGATCATTTTGCACCCAAGAGTCCAGGGCTTTATAGTAGTATAAGCATCATATTGACAATCTCGTATTCACAGCATTGATACTGTGTTATTCGATTTAGTCCCTGGTTCTGATCTCCAATGAGATACAACAGCATCAAGAACGGGGCGATCGAGTAAGAGGAAGTGCTTCTACGGCTCCTTGGATGCAAAAGGTGCAGAAATCTTTTTCCAGAATGTGGTAGGAGAGAGATTCCGCGAGAAAAAAAAGAAGTTTTTATGTATGGATTCACGATTTCAAGCGCATTAATTGAAGATGAACGCCGCAAGCTCGGCGAAGACGAAGAAGAGAACTTTAGGAGGCGCTACAGTGCGAAATATACAGAAACTATGAGGGGTTGATTGGGAAAACGATAAATACAAGGGTCTATGTGTGGTAACAAGAGAGTGGAAATGAAAACGAAAAGGGAAAACAAATGGAAATGAAACGGAAACGGAGGCTCAATTTCTCTTCAACCGGTCGCAGATCGATAAACTTCAGCTGCGAGAAGTATAAAACGGGAAGAGGAGGGGAAGACACAGTAGAGAGATCAAGATTCCTTGTTTAATTCATTGGCTTTGATCATGAAGAATATCTTCGGCAAGAAGCCCAACCCCAAAGGTCTGCTTCTTTTGTGCCTTTTCGTCCATAGCGGCAGTTTTATGAAGCTCTGTTCGTCCATTAGAATGAATCCCTTCTGCGGCCATGGTTGTGAAAATAATTCACGATCTCGAATTAGGGCGTGAACGCTTAGGGGTGCTGTGATTTTTGTCTTCGTCTACGAGCAAAATGATGAATGGCTAATCCCATTTTGGGTTCTGCTTGTGGTTTATGGCAGAGGCTCTTCGGGAGAGCAGGAGAGAGATGAATCAGGCTACTAGAGGTATTCATTTTTACTGAGAATTTTTGTTCCTTTATCAAGTTGTTTGTTAATTGCGCTTGTTTTGGGCTCCCGAGGAACTTAGATGTCTTTCTGCTACATTTTGATTGTGCGAGCTCTTTGAATTCTTTGCCGTGTCCTTCTCGGTTGATTTATTCCATTGATATTTGTTATGGTTTAGGCTTTTGCCATGAGAAGAGATATAATAGCGTTCTCAATTTTTGTACTTAGCGTGTTATGCTCCCACCTTCTTCCTGAATGAATATTTTGTCTGAATCTAACCTATTTTGAGGGATCTAACTTTCTTAATTCAGTTACTGATTTATTATTGGAAGAAGAATAAGTTTAACTGTTGCTCCCACATATGATGATATGGCGATTCTCCTTTTCTTCTTGTTTTAGTCAGTCCTGCACTTGTGAAATCCAACCCAAGAGTGGACCAATTTTAGTTTGTGTCCATTTTAGCTTAGGCCTGAAAAACCACTTGTTCTATCCATCTTCTTACTGAATTTATGTTTCCTTGTGTTGCCTTTTCTTTTCCAGGTGTTGAGAGGGAAATTGGATCTCTGCAGTTAGAAGTAAACACTGGTTCAATAAAACCTCCTCACTTTGGCATACAATTTCTTGATAGATATTGATTGGATCATCTTGTGCAACAGGAGAAAAAACTTATAGCTGAGATCAAGAGAACTGCCAAAACAGGAAATGAGGTTTTTTTCTCTCATCAAGTTTCGGTTTGGTTTCAGTGGAATCTAGAGGAAGAACCTATGTTATAAGTTTTTTTTAAGAGTGCAGAACTGAGAACCTCTTCAACCATAATTTTTCTTCCCTGTCTATAATGTTGCAGGGGGCAACTAAAATTCTTGCCCGGCAACTAATAAGGCTAAGGCAACAGATAGCAAACTTACAAAGCAGTCGGGCTCAAATGAGAGGCATTGCTACTCATACGCAGGTCAATGAAATACCATATATCATCTCTTATCCATTTGCTCTGTCCCTGACTCTTGTCTAAGATTGAGCTCTCAATGTTTTCTACTTTTGCTCCATCCTCCAGGCAATGTATGCACAATCTTCTGTTGCTGTTGGCATGAACGGCGCTAGCAAGGCAATGGCTGCTGTGAATAAGGTGTGATAGTTAAAAAGTTTGCGACTTGGGTTTTTGTTTCCTCGAATATCCTCATGTGAAGTTTTCATTCCTTTTTTCCTTATCTTGAGTTAATTGTATTATTTTCCTGCAGCAAATGGCTCCTGCAAAACAGGCAAAGATAATACATGAATTTCAGAAGCAGTCCGCTCAATTGGATATGACAGTGAGTAAATCATAGTGATGCATTTGTTCATTTTTATATTATTGAATGCTGGTAGAATCTTCTACATTTTTTCCCATAAGAATCCGATACTCCTGACTTTATTCTACAGACTGAAATGATGTCAGATGCCATAGATGATGCCTTGGACGATGATGAGGCTGAAGAAGAGACTGAGGACCTAACCAATCAAGTAGGAAGCCTTTTGAAATTAGTTACTTTGCTCTATGATCAAACTTTTGCTTTGATCACCTTTTAACTTCTGAGTTTATTTGCAGGTGTTGGATGAAATAGGTGTTGATGTTGCTTCACAGGTTTGGAACATTTGTAGTTTCTTTTTCTTATTCCCGAGGTTCCTGTTGTAAAATATGCAAAGTGATTTGTTGCTTCCATGTTAATACACAGCTATCTGCAGCACCAAGGGGAAAAATTGCATCAAAACAAACAGAAGATGCTAGTAGGTACATATTTCTATTAACATTAATTGAAATTGCAAGAATCTGCTTAGTTAGGGTTAAAGCCTCACACTCAAACTATCTACTCCATCTTATGGGATAAGCTTGGCGTTCCTGTATATCTAAACCTCCTTTTGAGTGGTACGTTTTTGGTGGGTGTTCCTTGTGATTTCCTGACAATCCAGAGTGTTCTACCTTGCAGTTCTGAGATTGACAAGCTTGAGAAGCGGCTTGCAGCTCTACGAAATCCATGATCTGAAGTCCAGTGAATCCTCGTCCTCAGGCAACGCCAGAGCCCAATTGGATCATTCATATTTGCTCCTTCTTCCTCAAATTTTTGCGCTATGTAAATATCTTATCTTCTCTAAACAAACAAACTGCTCTGTTCTACCATTCCACTGTTCATTGCGACAAGCAAACTGCTCTGTTTGGTTACACTAGTCCATTTAAAAAGTGAAGATGTTTTACCCTGACTGAGTTTGGTGGTGGTAGAATAACTTCCCATATAATACAAATACCAGAAGGGAAGGGTGATCATGGCCGACAGAGATTCGTGAACCATTGCTACAAGATGTAGTATTAAAGCTAAGTGGGAGGGGGGAACATTATCCGGGTGCTGGACACCGAAGTCTGGTCGGAGAGCCCGAGCGAGCATCAATGACCCTGTTATGCCAGCCGTCTTCCAAGAGGCGGAAGGGGTATGCCAGCAAGGGCGGGATTTCACCTCCACAAACTGCAATCAGAAACTCATGGGAGCAAGGTTGTTCACCAGGGGCCACCACGCTGCAGCTTCCACCGCTCCATCCCTAGACTCTACGAACGGGACCCAATGAGGCCCGGGGGATGGCTCCAGGAGCTCACATTGCCGTCTTCAAGGTCTTCTGGCTCACAGGGTGCTACAGCTCAGACATATTGGCGGCCATGGACGTTGCCATAAGGGATGTAGTGGATGTCCTTTCTTTCTTTGTCTCTAGCGGCTTCCCTATACCACTCAACGACGATGGCATAGCTATCGGGAGCTTCCGGGCAATGGAGCATGGGATATCCGTGGTGTGCGCGGCCGGAAACAACGGCCCTATAATTTAAATTTAATTAATTAAATTATAGTTTATCTTCAGCAGGGCCTCTTAGTAAGGCAATTGATCGGATTGGTTCGGGATCCATTCTACCGGATTAATATCCGATCCGGTTGAGTCTGAATTCCAAGGGAAAGGGAAAACCAACAGTGTTACACAAAACCTCAGATCATAGACCCTACAGAGCGTGAAGGTCACTGCCCCTTGCGTTCTTTTCACGATTACCTTTTCGACGGAGAGTATTCTCTGTCGGCGCTGCGTCAGGAGAGGAGCAGAAATGCTTGTCCGGAAGGTACCGACACAACTGAAGATCTTCCCCAAGCTGCAGTTTTCTAGGTGAGGGATCTTGCTTCTCATTGCTTGCTTCCTTGAGGAATCGGTTGGTCTATATCAAGAGTCTCTGTTTCACTATCGCCGACTTTTAGTTACAGCTCGATTCGTCCCATGGTTCTCGCGCAGATATTTTATATGCGTTAATAAAATCAGAATTATTTTTTTTGTTGGTTATCCAGAAAAAGAACTCCTTGGATTATACGATAATTACTACTTGGGATTGTTTGATATGTTCTTATTTACAGCAAACGGGAGGTTGTGAATCTTGTGTATTATGTGGTGGGGACTTGTACTCTGTGCTGCATTCAGGATATAATATAGCTGTTCTGATCATTGGGACATGATTATGTGAACGTTATGGTCATAGATAGATGTCTGGTTATACAAAGTTGAAGTGTAATATTGAATAGCCAACGATTTCCATCATAATATGTAGGATGTGATATGAAGGCAAAAAAATATTTCTTTCAGAGATAATTTTTTGGTGAAAATAAGTTCACTGAAGTTCCCAATCTGTTGGCTGACATTTCATTGGATCTATGGTATTGCAGTACCACTATGCAACCCAAGGATGATAATAAGAGCAGCTTTATACGCAAGGGCCTATCATTCTTGTTGATCACGGTCACTGGAGGAGTTGCTCTGAGTGTTCTTGATGATCTTGCTATTTACCATGCCTGTAGCAGGTAACCACAAATTCTTTCCCTCTTTTATTGTATTCTCTGTTACTATTCCTGTTCATTCGTGTATTTGAGAGGAAGAGATGATATTTCTTACTCGCTATGCTATCTTGAGCTTGATTAGGTTTCTTTTCATATATTTTATCATATGCGGTAATCTTTTCTGAAGTTTCAGAGGCCAGTGGTTCAATGATTCTGTTGAATTTTTTTATTTGAAAAAGTTTGAGATGCCCTTGCCACCTTGCTCATTCACAATTCTTCTGTCAAGGAAGATATATTTGCATAAAAAATAGTGGTTTCTTAGTATCTTTATTAATCTTCTGTGATTCCATGTATTAAGGATGTCAGCTACTGATTAACCTTCAGGAAAAAAAATAGTTTTTTGGTAACTTCGTTAATCTTCCACTATGTCATGTGTTAAGAATGTCAGCTTATCGCTTCCTCTTTTGCCTTTCCAAGTATCTGAAACTTCAAGGACTTTATTATATTTGTAATTACTTCATGTTTTACGACATATCTTCAGTAAGACAACTTTAATATAGCCTCAAGCACATCATCTCCATATTATCCCCAAAATTCTTAGATTTAAGGTCAATCTTATCAATGTGTTCAAGAATTATTTCAAAACTATACAAAACTTGGACGGTGGATTTGTAGAATAAATTACTGGTTTCAATGGACTAGGTTTCTATTGTCTTTTTTGCAATTGGATTTGTTCCTCAAGGATCAGTTGATGAGTTCATCCACACATTCAACATTTCCTGGATTGCCTGTCTCATTTTAAAGTGCCTCAAGGATCAGTAATTGCTCTAATTGTTGTGGGCATTTTATAAATTATTCAGCAAAGCCATGGAGAAAGCAAGCAATAACCAGGGACTGAAAGATGCCCTTGGGGAACCTATTGAGAAGGGTCCATGGTACAATGCTACTCTGGCAGTGACTCACAAGAGACATTCTGCATCTTGCACATTTCCTGTGTCAGGTCCAAGGGGTGATGGTATCCTCCAGCTCAAGGCAATGAAAAATGAAAGTCAGTATCTTATTCTTACATCCTACTTGAAGAACACAATTTTTCATATGTTGTATAAACTACTTTTAATGCGCTTTATTCTAATTGCAAATCTTACTGTATGATTTGAATAAAATATTCCTAAAAAGTATCAGATATATCCACTGTTAGTTGATATAATAGATATATGATTAAAATCTGATGCCCCTAATGGCAAGAAAGAATTTGGAAGTCCATTATTCACGGTACCTCAGATATCCATTTTCTCAAGTAATAAGATAATAGAAATTATTTGCAATGGGGTTAAAAAGTGATAATGACAATAACAAGTATAGGGAACAGACATATCCTATTACGCTTTTAAATGCCTTGTAGAAGAGCAAAAGAAACACATTTCTTCTTTATTTATTTTGGAGGTATAAATGAAAACCGAAATGTTGTATGATACCATTTCAAAAAAACTGAAATGATAGGATTCACCATTTTTGTTTTTATGCTGATATTACAGACGATAGCTGGTTATCTTATCTCCGACCTCTTGACTGGGAGATCTTAATAATGGAAGCACTTCTCCATGTCCCTGAGAATGAAGAGAAGACCCGGACATTCCGCATGACAATCTTAGATGATCTCCCTTCACCTCCTGCTGCCTGTATTGCTTGTACAAATGGCTGCCCAAAGAAAGAAGTTAATGAGAGCAAGTAGTTTGAAAAAAAGGGCAGGCTGACTATACACAATCTTGCAATAATGCTAAGTTTTTTACATTTAGATTCTGATTCTTTTGTTAGTTTGCTAGCGAACATACAGACAATCTCTGAGCAAACCTGATGATGCATGGTAGGATCAGTCATCACGAGATTGTATTCATAAGCAGCTTAGGTGATGCATAATAAATTTATCAAGTTACTAAACTGTCTTTACTGGTAAACACATGCCACTGTCCTGTCCTGTTCTGCTCACATGCCATTGCACTCTTTATAGAGGAAATCTCTGACTCTACAATCCTTTGGTTGTCAGTTTTCCTTTTTTTTGAAAGATCTGTCAGTTATTCTTCAATGCTAAGCTGATGGTTTCTTAGCAATTGTCTCTGCAGCTATACATGCAACTGCTCGACTATGTATGAGATTTTTTTTTGCAGAATATCAGAAGCTAACTTTACTAGGATGCTTCCCATGTGAAAATGTCTCTTTTTTCAAGAAAATTCATGGAAACTGTCTGGTTATGCCAATCCCTGGCGTTGTTACACGACAAACATTCATAAATTATCTCTGTCATTGAATTATTCAACATGATTGAAGATTCATCTTATTCCCAAGTGCTTGTTTTTCCACGCCGCGTGTTCAAACTGTAATGGCTGTTGCCAAATCTAATTAGAACTTGGTGAATTTTTACAGGAAAAGAAGTGGAAGGGGGCAAGGGAGGCCAACTTTCCCCCATGTGTACCATAACATTATTCACGTACATCCTTCTTTTCTCCATTTATGTGATGTTATAATGCATAAGTCTTTGTAATTCACACAATTTCAAGAAATCTGATCAATAAAAGGGAACTACAACCACAGTTTCACTCTTCTGCAGAGATTACCAAGGCAACAAGATCTCCTGTTCGGGTTCAACAGCTTGTTTTCAGCTGCCTACCTGAAGTACAAGCCAGGTATTTTTCAGTCTATCCTTGATAGCCATTTTCTGGATCTGGAAAAATCAAAAGCCCTGGAATTTTATGCTAACCAGGTGTGGTCCCTGAGTCCAGCGTGTAGACTACATCGATTGCACTGTAGAGTATTTTTCCTGAAATTTATCACAACCCTGATTATTTAACAAGAATCCTTTATGCAGTAC